>OU426914.1:19997500-21247500 GCA_911387795.2 Apamea monoglypha | reverse complement strand
ATCATATTTAGTAGTCCTCCAGCCCGTATTTAGTAGTCCTCCAGACCGTATTTAGTAGTCCTCCAGACCCTATTTCGGCCATGGCGGTCAAACTCAATAGAGACTATATATGTAGCCTTCGACGCGGGAGACAATATCATAGTGTACAAGTATGTGCACGGACACAGGTGCACTCTCTCTTCCAGTCCGATGGGGCGGCACGCAATCCGACACAACCGGAGAGAGATCAGGCGCAGGACCAATGGCTTACGGTGTTTTCCGAGATACGGGGTGTATCACACCGCCGATTTCCAAACTCCCGGCTGTTACTAAGAAATTCCATTTTCCATTTTTCCTTTATGAATGAAACCACCTGTCCTAAAGCCTAACCCTCCTTCAGGAGCTTAGTACAGGGTGGGCAACTTGGAGGTATACAATTTTTTTTTGCCGCCATCTGTTTTGGTGGCTTAAAAATATTTTGTGTACATATAATTATTAAAACATTCTACTCAACCCAATCATGTATTGCGAAAACTCGTAAGAAAATTGAGGTCAATTTTTGGTAGAAATCACTTACCTTCGCGGCTAACAATAACTTGTTTGGTGATTAAATTTGAGCAGCATGACATTGTAACAGATAAAGCAGTTTTCTTACATCAAGTGAATCAGTTGGGCTTAGGAAACATGTGGTTCCACAAGACGGGGCCACATGTCATACGGCACGAGCCACAATCAAGACATTGAAAAGAACGTTTCCGGGTCGATTCATTTCGAGAAACGGTGACATTGATTAGCCCCCAAGATCCCCGGATTTAAAAGATCCTGACTTTTTTGTGGGGCTATCTAAAGGGACGAGTCTATGTTAACAGGCCAATGAACCTTCAAGAATTAAAACAAATTACTGAGTCACAGTCACTGAAATAACGCAGGAAATGTGTGAAAATGTCATGAAAAATACAGTGAAAAGGGTTCACATCTGTCATATTGCTAGAGGTGGACATTGGTCTGAGATTAATTTGAATTGCCGGCCCTATATACTATATTTAAATAAAAACACCTAATAATTTTTATATTTCATATAATACAATTTAAAAAATAAAGTGTATACCTCTTATTTGCCCACCCTACGTACTTTAAAGTTGGGTTCTAGTACCTACCAATACTCATAGTTAACCTTTTCCAATGAATTTTTTGGGTTGGTTTCGAGGCGTCCAGTATCTAATCATTCCCATGATTCTCATATATGCTGTTGAATTAGAATTGATATCCTGACATCTGCAACCTATTACTGGTAGGTATCCTGACCACCAGCATGCAGCGTCCGCGCATACCTGGTCATCACCCTCAGCCTCATCAGCCACCTCGGCAGAGCACACTGCACATTCGGCTGGTCAACAAGAAGAGCTTCCTCTCCTGGTCGTCGCAGAAGCCAGCCTCAAATCGGCGCTGTACGTCATCCGACGCACTGGAGTATACTGCAGCGTCACCCCGACTCACTGGAGACATCTCTGCAGACAGTTCCGACTCACCGTAAACTATGCGGCAACCGGTACCGACTCACTGGAACCTCAGCTGGCCTGGCAAGTATCGCAAGATACAAGACTCAGCCCACTATCGACCTCCGGTCTCCGGAAGGGAGTGATTGTAGCGGTATCTACAACGCCACATGCGAACAACGCGTCATACTGACGTCACGCAAATCCTGCATCTCGCAAGCAGAGTTTACCGCGCAATTAGCATATATACAATTTCCCAACATCAATCGTTGGGCAGTTGCCCGTCAGACACAACACCCGTCGTCGGAGGATCCTCCCTTTTCTATGGAAGATGAGTGAACTTTACACCCTGTTCCTCATGCCTCTATATATATAATACACCATTTATACAGCACCACCACCACCACCATTTTTTTTTCTCGTGGCTAAGTATCTAATAAAGGCTGCGCGGGTCGATAGATCAGGTTAAGCTACGCTTGCCGCAGTCGGTCCGTGGATGGGTGACCATCTTTACATACCGAAACCCCTACGTGGCACGGAAAGCACGTCAAGCCGTTGGTCTCGGCTGACATTCTTGGATCTTTGACAGTCGTTACGGGTCGTCGGAAGGCCCGAAATCGTGACAACCGATCTTACCAAGGACTATCGTATTGCCGAGTAACTGGGTTGTGGAGGTCAGATAACCAGTCGCTCCATGTAAAATTCTGGTATTCATCTGCATCCGGTTAGACTGGAAGCCGACCCCAACATAATTGGGAAAGGGCTAGGCTGGTGTATTATATCATCACTCATCTGAGTGATGATCTAATACACCATTTTATTTTTCTGTGTACGGTATATGTACCATTTTGATTGGAATGAAGTTCCTTATCGCATGTTATACTCTGCACACTTGGCGAATGAGCAAAATGTGCCTTTTCGGTTTATGTCTCATTTCTCAAGTGTTTAAAAGCGACAGGAACTTCGTCCCAACCGGGTATCCCACTACACCTCACGCCTGTCTTTTCGTTAGAGAGTTTGTCTTCCCGTAAATAAGCTACCAGGGTCTATTAAGTACGTCAGGGTCCGTTTATGGAACAGTAACAGTTTTCAACTGTAAAGCTATGGTTTCCTACAAGAGCGGTGGCCGCCACATGCGGCCGTAATGTCCAAATACAGGGCGATTTTTGACACCTTAATGTCAAATACTTGTGAAAATGACGATGATTTTCATGACGCCCGTTATAATTATGACGGAAAATCTCTTCTTGAAAAACGTAGCTTTAGGGGTAGGCTCAAATTGATCGATGAGTGCCTATTACCCATAACCCCATACTTGAAAACTGCCACATAGGTAACTAACTACCTCATTACAGTTAAAAAACTGTATTAATCGTGTTACAATCATAAAGATCTGCAAGAGAAAAGGGGAACAAATACATTTAAATAATAAACAACTATAAATGTGACTAAATTTAATTTGTTCTGAAATGTGAAGGTTGCTGTAACAGTCGTTACTCTCGTGGAAATGCTTGGTATCATACAAAGTGGTTAATAGCATGAAATCTCGAATTTCCTTGTACCATTGACATCAGTGCAAAATAGTCAGTATTTTCTCTTCTGTTAAAAAATGTTACAGTTTATTTATAAAAGCGTGCAAGTAGTTTGATGAGAAAAAGGTGTATTATATATATTTTTCACTATAATTTTATAACCATTACCTACTTACTTTCTTTCGGTTTAACTCTTAAATTATGTGACCGCAAGTTTCTACAAGTTGTCCATAAAAGTTATAGTTACTTGAAACGATAGCGCATTCCCGCTGAGTGCTGCGGCAACGAACGTTAACGCTACGAATAAGACACGTTTTTTCATCGATTAGGTTGGTGAAATCGTGACGGATTCGTTTGGTAATTAAAAGATAAATCATCACATTTTTTTGTTTTTTGGTATACAGGGTGGCAGGGACATCGACGCGCAAACGTCGTGAAAAGGTTACACCTGATGTCATAAATAAAATTACGAAAGTCATTCATCTCGGAAATGACCGGTTAAAATAATTGTCATTTTTGAGTGCGCAATGTATTGCAAACAACGCGATTAAAACGCTCTGCGGATGGCTCGCGCGCGCGCGCTACCTACCGCGATACCGCGCGCTGCCATTTCGAGTTTTGTTTACATTGCTGTTTTAAGTGAAACAAGTGAATTTACTATTTTTTCATTAAAAATCTCATTGGGTTAGATAGAAATAATGATTTTATACAATTTACAGTAAAAAAAATTGCAGAAAAAAAACGTAAAAATTATGAAAAAGCCGACGAAAAATTTCAATGCAGGGGGTCCAGAATCATGTACTCAATCCATGGTAAGCGGTTGCGCGTCGATGTCCCTGCCGCCCTGTATGTTCATATTGTTCATGAAACAGTAGTTGACCGATCCATAAAAGAAATAAACATTCAGGAAAGAAAAGAAATAAAAAGCTAAGGGAGGGCCATTATCTTGTTTTCTTCCGTGTACCCAATAAGTTTAGCAGCTAATTCAACAGAAGTCGCTTCGGAATCCATTTTTTAATGATTACATTATGACTACATAGCGTCTGTACTGTTTACGTAAGTACGTAGCGTCAAGGCGGGCCGCGGCACCATGCGGTGCACGTACACTGCGCCTGCGCTCTTTCGCTACATTACGCTGGATAAACGCTTAATGCGAAAACGGTTTTTTTTTCATAATTTCAATTATAATGAAAAATATTTATTTTGTTTGAAATAAATGAGCTCTATAGTATGAATAAGACACATCAATGATACAATATCTTCATCAGAATATTACTCAAATTGATACATTTCATGGAACAAAGGCACTTCGGCTTTATCAGCTGTTGAATAAAAATAATAATTACAGTATTTAGCACCTAAATTACAAGGGAAATTGTAGTGAAAAGCAACAAAACCATGCCATGTGCAACCAGGCCATGGCTCCAGCATTAACATAACAACACAACTATGAATCAATTTAATTTGGTAATGATATCCATCTTCTATGGTGGATATTTGGTGAAGGAAGTGAAAACTTGACTGATGCTACAGATTGACGACACAACGAATATTAACTGAGTAGTTTAACACACTTTTGGGAAAGATATTGAGTGGGACTTCTTTTGAACCCAATGAAGCTTGAATCTACAGCTATGACGAGGACGTCTACAAGAGGGGCAGCGAATTTAAACACCCAAGTGAAAAGAAGTAGCCTTTATGGTATTGATAATTTAATGTTAGATAAGAGACTGTAAAGGGAATTTCGAAGATTGAACTTACGTAGCGTTGGAAATTAGTGAATGTACCAATTCAGAACTTGGTCGATATAATTATTAATAAAATGGGAGGGTGATAAATACTGCAATGTACATATAATAACGGTGAACAAATTAATTACGACAATATAAGTGGCAAATAACAAAATGTTAGTAAATCACACTTCTGGCAAAATCTACAAACTATATATTTAAACACATTAAAATCCATATCTATTTCCTCAATATAATATATCTCAACTTTTTACACTCAACTATAAAAAATAGGCATATAAAAAAGAATTTAAAAACACGTCATTGGTAATAAATTATCTTGTGACTTAGTCAACATACTTAACTATGCACTTAAAAATAAACATTACACGTGAAAAGATACAAACATAATCGTATAATAGCTACTGAAACAATAGTAAGTACCTATAAGAAATAAGCAAGAACAGAAAATAGTGAGGTACGATTTTTATACAGAAAAACGAGCTTAAGACTACAAATTGTTCATAAAAACTAAAATTAAGTTTTAATTAAAAATATGGCATCTACCGACATGTTTATGGCAATTATTCGGTTCAAGAAACACATTAGACGAACTCAAGTCTCTACAACACCGGATTTCAAGAGTGCCCAAACAGAACTGCAGGCAGTTCTTGTCTTTTCTTTCTAATATTAAAATTATCATCTACTCCCGTAAAGTAAGTCATTAAATTTAAGGCCTCATTAAATTTTGTAACGTTTCAAAAGGCAACATGACTGTTGAGTCAATTCTCTAGTCTATTTAAATAGTTTCTCGTGAAACAACTACATTTCAGACTAGAGGTAATTATCCTTATACGACAATCAGGCTGTTTTATGTGTTTACAATAACATTAACGTTGTAGAATTAAATTATAGCACAAAATATACCTTTTGGTTCCATTTTCATAAAGTTATAGAGTTTGCGCAAGTTTAAACACATAGAATTAAATGCAAGAAACAGTGGCAAGATACAGTGCGGAGCTGAGTGTCATCCACACATAATGTACTACGTGTGGGTATGACACTCAGCTCCGACTAAATGAATGGAGACACTATACGGTACATGGAGGATGCAAAGTGCGGGCTTACAATACAATCTTTTGAATATCTGTTTACACCGGGGAAGTGTACAGGCAACTGCCGAAAAATTAAGTCTTTTATGTTCGTATCCATAAGATTTATGTTTGTTTTTGTAAATATGTGTATATCGATTTTTTTTTAAGAATATTGATTTTTAGTACATGTTTTTACAGTTACCTGTACTTGCAAGATTCAGTCAGTAAGGCAAGGAGGTTATACATCATTCTCGATACATATTCAAGTATATTATAGTATTTCATACAAGTTAAGTGATAAATGTTAATTCATATTTACAGGCTTGGTTCGGTTACAAAGTGAACTATAAATACAGAGGCAAGAAGCGATATATCAAAATGAAAATATATTTCTGTAAATATAAGGCGTTATTATTAATTAAATTCTACATTTTGAAAATACGTAATTAGGTAAGCATAACTTACAGTAGCACAAAATACTAGTGACTATTTAAGATGGCAATTGCGTTATAGTAAATATTAAAAGATTTAGTTATAAAAGTGTGAATGTGGTCGGTTGTGCGCCCGCGCTGGCGAGCGGGCGAACTGGACGGAGGCAATAAGGCTGATTCAAGACATTCCTCACTAAACTGCCTAAAGCACTTCGTAAGATATACGTTAACATTATATTAGGCGCTACGTTATTAATTTTCTATAATATTTAAACTGTCATTATAATAGAAAGTACAATAAATATATATTATCAAATATAAAATATATTATGCACGATGAAATGTTGGTTCACTTTGCCGGATAATTGTAAAGGCAACCTATTGGTGATATGACAATGTGAAAAAACAAACTTTAATAAATCGAGACTAGAAAGTGTAAAATTTGAACGTTCCAATAATACGACCTTAGGTTCTCGTACACGAAGTTATCATAATGTCTTTAGTTTTTATCGAAACGAATTTCTTTTTTGCTGAAAAATCTTAAAATTTCTTCTGCAACTGTACATACGTTTGCAAGCGACGTAATTTCGATGAGTTGATCGTCTAAAGTCCACCACACTCGACGACTAGAAACGTGTGTGGCCATCGATTTATATGGTGAGCGATATGTCCTAATGCACTTTAGATAGATAATCTATTTTATTGATATTGTTTCGATATCTTCTTATGTATCTTCTACCGTGAGTTTAATCATATTCTTAGATACCTACTCTGTCTTTTCCAGTATAGAACGAAGGCTTTCGCTCTGTAGCAATTTTGAGGGAATAATACAGACTGATAAAAATTGCATAATCAGCCTATAATGTTCCCACTGCTGGGACACAGGCCTCCTGTCTGTGAGAGGGAGTGGGACGTAATTCACCACGCGTGCCCGGTGCGGGTTGGTAGATGTCACATGTCTTCGATTTTTTGATTCTAGGACATGCCGGTTTCCTCACGATATTTTCATCATGGTTTTTCTTGTTGAAATTATTTATTTTGAAATGATTTATTAAAAACCCCATCTAATCGAAACTGAGATCGTACCATTGAAACACGCGTCCGTACATTAAAGACTAACATACATCTACTTACTGATATTTACGCAATAATAATATTAAAAGATAATATCTTGGATATTCCTTGCTCTCTTATTAATTAACTTACGATAAATTAACTAATCATATCTAATGAATACTTAGAGCTTTTAATTCACGAAGTTTTTTAGCGACACCATTGCTGTTGTAGTGAGCAATTTTTTTTAGGAATCTTTTACGTTCTTTTCTGGATCCATTTGCTATGAAAAATATGAAGAAATAATTATGTGTGAAGCATTGTGGATTGTTGTATATGTGTAAATGACAGCGTAATTACGTATCTAATTGAAACAGGAATGGAAGTCAAATTACTGGTAAAAATATGGTATTCTGAAAGCCAAAGGCAGTGCTGAAAGCTAAAGTCTGTTTAAAACACACACGAAATAGCTCTGAACCAGTTAACAAATAATTTCTGTTACAGTTGCCAACGGACATTTTTAAAACAAGATCGTGAAATTTTCATGTATTTCTTCTGTAACAGGGTAGTTGGATGAGGACTTCAGGTAACATAGAGCATCTAGCAACGGTGTCGCAAACCCCGCTTCATTAAAATATTTGTCATTTTTAATTTACATCATATAGTTATCTATAAAATACGGGTGTTTTGGGTTCTGTATCATGACTAATCGAGTCATTTACAATTAATAAGGTATATATTATGTAAAGCGATTTCCTTGGTAATGCTGTTGTGTTGTACGTATTGTGACTTTATTAGCGAGAATCGTATAGTAATCGTTAACTGATGGTTTGCATGTAAGTACTAATACTTGAACACGTTGAGTTCCTTCCACTGTGTAAGAATGGAAGATTTTTGAGTTATATTTTTGTATATTTACTGGGAACTTCACAGTCGTGACACTTGAAGAGGCAGAAACTGTTTGTGGTGTGATGTCAGCTTCGCTTTTACAAAATATACAATAAGCATGGTTCACACGACGTGGGCCGGTGAGCCGGTGACGGGCACCGCCCGGTCACAGTACGCCGTAGAACGTCTCCATCAGGGTAGTGTCCAGGTCACACTCCAGGAAGATGCTCTCACTGCATTCCTCCTGGAAAACGGAAAAATGAAACTTAAACAAAATATATCTAAAAACTGGTTATTCTTTGTAACTCACGAAGTTATCTAATACAAGGTGCACATCAAGTTACTACAATCTGTCAAATTTATTTTATAGATTTTCAACTTTATCGCTAAAGTATTAAGGTTCAAGGTTGATTGGGAAAATTTGACAGTTTCGGGTAGCTTGACCTGCTGGCGTCTGTACAATTTATCAAAAGCACCATAAGGTGCACGTTCTTGTGTAAAATGTTTTGAAAACTAAGACAACGTCTCATAAGTGACAGGACTTCGCTTCCAGGATAAACGGTTCCAAATGGATTTTATATAATTACATTAGTCATCAAGTGTCATGCTGATTATGTCCTGCGTGCCCTGATAACTGCAAGTACCAGAAACAAATGGACGCTACTGATAATGCAGAACTCGATCGGCGCAACTACGATTGCCATTGATACTCTGAGAAGATGAGTAAATGTATGCGATGAGTACCTAAGTGGTTCTCGCGTGTTATTTGTGGGGCTTGAGCAGTGTATAATTGGAGGAGAACGAAGTAGAAACCGTTCAGAATCGTAGAAACGGATCAGGACTAAGATGTGCTTACTTACATCATAAATTACTAAATGGAACACTAAACTTATTTAAATCACCATTCTGCCTCCGTCATTTAAAAAACATTAAATTAATTTCTCGGTAAACGTACCTATTTAGCGATGTCACAATCCAATTCTAGGACCTAAGTAGACAGGAAAGAGTGTAAGATAGATACCCGAGTGCAGCGAACATGGAACGGGCAGCTGGTCCCCGACCCTCCTTGGGTGTCATTTGGAGATTTTGGACAAAATATCATCAAACTGGTAGGACGTAGTTAATGGGAATTGTAGAGGTCCTCTAGCAACGGATAGGATTCAAGAGTAGAGTATGTGAGATAGATACCTGAGTGTTGTGTGGAGCGGGCGGTTGGTCCCCGCCCCTCCTCGCGTGTCATTTGTTTGTCTTGGGCAAGTGCCTCTTCATGTGCAGCGCGAGGTGGTCGGAGCGCGCGAAGGAGCGCTCACAGACGGCGCACTTGAAAGGCTTGGCGCCCGTGTGCTTGCGGTAGTGGCGCGTCAGCTCGTCCGAGCGCGCGAACCGCCACTCGCACTCCGGCCATTGACACGTGTACGGCTTCTCACCTGAGGAAGTGACACGGGTCACTCTATCAGTGCTCACCATACATGCTAAGGTCTGCTCGAAAAGTATCTGATGAAAGTGTAAACAAACCCTTTTCAGGTTAAATTCTTATTGATCACTCTCTAAAGGGAATTAGTAACGCATTCGTCTATATTTAGAAGTTTCAGTTTTCTCATCACATTTTCCAACAATTATTGTTTGAATAACTTTATTAAATTGTCATTGAAGAATCACTGATGAAACTCGAGGTTATAAAATTAACCTCAATTGTCAAATGAACATCTTTAAGGTGATTTAAAAATTAGAATTTCGAGTTTAAGGATTCAAATAATCAAATCAAAGTACTTAATTCGTAAGAGGCTTTCTTAGGTACGTTTTCTGATTCATTTGTTCACATTTTCACAGCTACTTTTGGAACAGACCATAGGTTATGCATGATGGCTGCTCTAATGGCATAAAATCTGCGCAATCAAACACGTCACACGTCGTTTATGACTGAGTTTTATATAGTTCAGGAAACTTGAACAGCTTTCGCTAACATGTTCACGTTTGCATGAACGTACAGGTTGGTTTTTAAGCCAAACCCTCATGCTAAACCTAGCGTGTATCTGTTTGGTCGGTGTTATAGGGAAGCGGTCAGAAGGTTCTGTTTGTTCACATGACTTGTCAAACCGCCATATCTATTCTTCAGATAAAAACTGTATGACAATTGAAAAATCGTGCCTAAAAAGCATCATTTGGCTTGACACTGATGCCTACTGATTTAACCTCAAACAACAATCAACTCAGCCTATCGCAGTCCACTGTTGGACATAGGTCTCTTTCAGGCTGCACCACAACACCGTGTTCTCCGGCTTGAGCGGATGCTGAAAAAAGGTGGCTGGGACGGACTGGATAATCTGTCCCAGCCACCTTTTAAAGGTCGTCGGTCCATCTAGCTGGGGGGTGTCCCACAGTAAGCTTGCCGATGAGCGGTTCCACTTTGGAACCATAAAACAACGACACAAGCACAAGTTGTTTAATAAATAACAAAGTACTATATGCAAGCTATGTCGGAGGTT
Organism: Apamea monoglypha; assembly: GCA_911387795.2. NCBI lineage: Eukaryota > Metazoa > Arthropoda > Insecta > Lepidoptera > Noctuidae > Apamea > Apamea monoglypha. The sequence goes on along the minus strand of OU426914.1, from coordinate 21,236,811 downwards.
GTGAGTAACCGCATCAGTTTTTTCATGGTAACCACATTTTGACCTGCTACTGGGCAGTGGCTGTCGCAGTAGAACTATTCACACAATATTACTTTAATGAGGTTGTGGTGTGGTTACAAAGTTGTACTTCTTTCTGCATTGATATTGAGATACACCCTTATTATTTTACATTTACAGTTAGCTTTACCTAAAAATATCAATACTGTATAAAATCAGCATGCAAGATTCATCGATGCAGTACCATTATCGCAATACTGACATAACATCAAGTCACGTTTCCAGCTATGTATTTCCAGAAACCGGGAGAAGGTAATTTGCCTAATCGACAAGCTTTGTTGATTTTCATAACTTCAATTCGACGTCAATGGACTCACCACATGTTTCTATACTGAAGTAAGTCCTATGTAATAAGTAAAATTTGAGTTTATAGAAAGCTAGTTACTTAGTAAGAAGTCTGTGTTAAATAAATTGGACAAGTGACAATATACTGCGGTGAAATTTAAACGATACACGTAACGCAGTACTTAGGTACATTGTTGCCATTAGGTGTATCTGTTACTTTCGCTAGGCCGTTGAGTAGTCCACGTATGTATAAAGGAGATTGTTGAGTTAAATTAAAATGCATGACTTCTTTAAACACGTGTAAATTGATGTATTTAGTACAAACAGTGGATATTCGCAATGCCACGTGGCTATGGACAGTTATTTCGCAGTGGCTCAGGTAAATAAAAGCGTAATCAATACCTGTGTGTATTCGCTGGTGCGCCTTTAGATGCGAACTCTTCGTGTAGACCTTGGTACATCCTGTAATAAATAGTTTGGTTTTTAGATATCACGTGAGTTTCTAACTTTAGTCATCGATTGCAAATAGGTAATGTCTGTTGCGGAACTTAGGTTAGTAACAGAACTATAAAACCGTTTGTTAAAATACAAGTATGTCTTGTGAAAACGGGCAAAATGGTCGGGTTCAGATACCGACTATTTGCGGGCTTTATTGTGGGGTGTTATTGTGTTTTCCATTAGGAATTTCCTAGTAACAGCCCGGAGTTTGGAAGTTGGCGGTGTGATATCCCCGTGCCTCGGAAAGCATGTTAAGCCGTTGGTCCTGCGCCTCATCTCTCTCCGGTCGTGTCGGATTGCCGTCCCATCGGACTATGAGCGTGAGGGAAGAGGTGGGTGTACTCTACACCTGTGTCAGCGCACACACTTGTGCACTATAATATCTCCCGCGCCGAAGGCTGGTCTCCGTTGAGATTGGCCGCCATGACCGAAATACGGCCAGGAGGACTATTATTATTATTTTTTGCGGGCTTGAACTATTTACCCATAAGTTAGCGTTACTTTGGGTGATTACAAATTGAGACTATCAATATATCGAGTTTTTATGTTTGCTTCCAGTCCAGCGATTGATGAAATAGAGTGGTCATACTGACAAGATTAATCCCTTAAGTTCAGTCAAGGTCAGTGGAACAATTTGACCAATCAGGTCGTAAAACTTAGCTAGCAAGGTATCAAGGTATTTTAGGAGTAGTTCTTGCGCTATCTTTATTGTACCATCTGCTCACCCTAGATAGTGTTTCTGGCATTGAACTTTATGTTTAAGCATTAGCAAAATCAATTTTTAATGTTCCCACTGCTGGGACACAGGCCTCCTCTCGGTGAGAGGGAGTGGGCCGTAATCCACCACGAGGGCCCAGTGCGGGTTGGTGTTCGTATGTTTGGTTCTAGGACATGCCGATTTCCTCGCGATGTTTTCCTTCATCATTTTGAGAGCAGTGGTTATTAAATTATTTAAACAAAGTAAAGCGCCTGTCTGAGTTTGATTCTACAACCTACAACTCGTAAGTCGCGGCCGTTACTACTGGGTTACCACTGCTCTCTGTACTTAGACAAAAAAAAGATCTTATAACCGGCCTCCTACGGACTCTCATATTAACGTCCATTCAAGCTAGATGACTAAATTGGGAATCGTTACCGTACTTACTAATTCTAGTGGACGAGACAGATTTGACTGTAAGTCCGACTAATCAGATGAGAAATCTTTATTTCTATGACTATTTTTTAACCCTTGCGGCAACTCTCCACGTTTCTGTGCGGCCCTCGTTCAGATGTTTCCTACCATTTTGCCCACGGCGCTTTCGGACGTTCTGGGATTATTTGATTTGACATTGGCCACAATTTGGTCGAAACCATACTTAATTGTCCATCATCGGATTTCGATGTTACGAACTCGGTCTAGTAGATTGATGATGAGTATGACTCATGACTCTACTCTAGTCGTAGACGTAATGATGTGCAGAAAGTCTTACCTATGAAGTCACAGTGGTGCACCCTCCTCTTCTCTAGCTCCGGGTTGTTCCGCCGGTTGTACTTGACATGGTGCGCGTGCGACAGTCGCGAGTGCTGCATCGGCGCGTGGTGCACTTGCGGCTGTGGCTGCGGCGGCGGCTGCGGCATCGGCACCGGCTGTGACATCGGCTGCATCGGAACAAACTACTTTATTCATTTATGATTAAGGTTTTAACCAGATAAGGTGGTTGAATTCATCATCATCATGTGAGAAATATTCGATAAAATAGCTAAAAGGTTTAGTTTTCAAGATCAACAAAACATGCTGTAGGTATAAGAAAAGGGAGTTTTTATAATTCTCTAGATTTATAGAACACTAGCTTCTGCCCGCGATTTCTTCCGCGTGAAATTCTTGTTCCCCGCCCCACCCCGACGCATCGCATCCACTATAACTTCGTTTTTGCTTAGTTCTCTTTCTGACTGTATTCATTTTGACCTAGCGTGATGTTGAACCGAGACCCGAACGTTATCACACCCATTTTGTTGCGGAGTTATTTTAAAATTATGATATCTCCTTAGAGATATTGTGATGTCAAGGACAATTTTGTTCACAGTTAAATATTTGTGATGAATAACGTATTTATTTGGACAAGGATTATCATTTGGATAAGGATATCGTGTTGATGAAACACCTTCGCAAATAATGCATTAATTTCTAACAAATTTGATTACCATAAAAAAGGTTATAGTGACTCAATCTTAAAAGATATCTCAATCTTTAAAGATATAGACATATGCTGTCGCGGCCTTTTTTTATAACTTTTAAAGAGAAACAATTCCATCATACATAATTTTTGCGTAACTTAAACCGTTTACGCAGCGCACGCAACGGAAACTCTCAAAAGGAATAATTTTTCACGTTTTTGCAACATTTTCCATTGTTGCCCCGCTCCTATTGGTCGCAGTGTGATGTTATAAACGTGTGTGTGTGTTAACTTCCTCATGAATTGGGCTATCAAATGCAAAAATAATTATTCAAATCCGACTGGTAGTTCCAGAGATTACCCCCTACATACATACAAACAAACAAACAGATTCTACATGTTTATAATATTATTAATATTAGTATAGATGACGCGGCTAATTTGTGGTCTGAATATTGAATAGTTATATCCCGGTTGCCTGTTTCATTAATTTTCAAGCTTTTAGGATCGTAAGCCGTAAGTGATAGCTGATTCTAGAAATTTCTGTGCAATGTGCAGTGGTAGTCACCTGGGGATGGTGATGCGGGTGCGGCCCGGGATGCGGGGGCGCGTGCGGCGCCCGCAGCAGCGGCGGCGGGTGGTACGGCGGCGGCGGCGTGCGCCGGCCAGCGCCCTGCGAATAACACGCACATGTTGCTGCACTCATACATACTAGCCAATGTCTCACCCATCGGCACGTATCAAACCAACGTCATTAACTACACATACATTATTCAGGACCTTACCGCCGTCCTGATTACAATCGTTATAACAAACGACATCCGACTGCTCTTTGCCTTCATGACTTTACTGCAATAGAATAAATGACACGACATAAATAGATCGCTATGCAATAGATGGTACCATCTGTCGCGTACGCAAGCGCGCGAGCTCACTCGAGTGGTGGTTTACCTGCATGGTATTCCCGGGGCTGCCCTGCTCGGAGCTGGGGGGCGTCAGCGGGGACATGTAGACGAGGCGCGAGGGGGGGTACTTGGCGAAGGATGTGTTGGGCTGGTGCTGCGGCGCGTGCTGTGGCGGCTGCGGGTGCGCGTACGTGGGCGGCGCGCATAGCCTCTCCGTCTTGATCTCGAGGGGGCTGAGTAGCGGGGTGGCGCACTCCTCCAGCAGCGCCTCGTCGGCCTCCAACTTGACGTGTGTGGAGCCGAGTGGCGCCAACATGTTCGCGTTCTCGGGGTCGATGTTCCTGATGGAGGACGCGATGTCCTCCCACAGTGCGGGCCGGAGGAAGGCATCGTCGCGTGAGGAGGTTCCGCCGTCGAAAAGGTCCATGTGGGCGGGCGCGAGTGAGGCGCCCTCCTGCTTACACAGCAGCGACTCCAGCTCAGATGTCTGTAACAAAACAAACAGACATCGTTTGGTGATTTGCAGATCCTTATCGTGTTGGTATTATGAAAATCCTATTCAAATGCTAATAACACATTAGAAAGTTCTCTTGATTTAATGTGTAAAGCTTTTGACTACAAAGAAGTCCCAGCAGCTTTAGGGGCAGTAAACATATGAATTTATTAACGTCTTTATAAACCTGTAGAACATTATCACGTTGCATGGCAACAGTGATTGGTTGCGAAGTGGGGTCGGTAGGTACTGCTGCATTATTCAATTATGAAAATGTAAAATAGCTATTTTGTTCAAGCTATTTGTTAAAACCACAAAAGAAAGAAAGCAAGACATAGTTAGTCTTCTGTTGGCACAATATGTTGACCATCTTACAAAATGGTTCTACGAATGATCAGTGTCAACGAGTTATTGTTTTATTGGGTTTTATGAACTGTTGTGTTAAAACTTTAATATTTTCTAAAGTGTATGTATATAATATGTATGTACGTGTATTTATAACAATATTGCAGCTTTGAAATAAGCTGTAAAATAAATAGTCAGAATGAACTGTCGTAGCACATTGCTGTTTATATCAAATAAGACACGAACGACACGCATATTCTCGGAAACTGATTGGCTACATCAATCATACTTAAGAGGATTAAAGTTACGATTAACATTATGAATTTACACAATTTTGAACAATTTCTCCGTGCTAGGTGGGCAAGCGTTGCTGCGCCGGCGCGGCGTACGATATTAGCATACAATGGCGGCGGCCCACGCGCACGCGCAGGTGACGAGCAAGAGCTTTCATATCGGATCATTTCATACATACACATTTCGGGATGAGTTTAGCTAGCATCGAAATTAATTTAAATTGTGTCGACACAAAATGTCAAGATCCTTTTCGTCATTCTAAAGTATTGTCAGAAGTAACAAAGGAGAAAACCAATCAATTACTTTTATAGATAATAATAAAATTGCGTAGACATTTAGAAAGTATTTAAAATCTCTAAACATCTTTTGCTGTAAGTACCACCTATACCTTAAATTACTCTACGCCGTTTACGAGTGACAATAAAATTAATGTAGTTGTAGTAAAACTTGTATCGTGATTGTCTTGAGTGTGGTGCTAGGTACATATATGCGCCTGTACACCTGCACTGTTGTTGCGCCGTCCGCTGTGAGAAGTGACGGACCAATTCCTTCATTGCTCTTTGAAAGGTTCTAAAGCTGTACTTACATAAAATATGCATAAATAGCCAATTCGAGGGACGCTTAACCTGGGTACCTATATTTATTGGAGCAACCAGTTCAACAGAAATGAATTCCCTAGGGCTCCCACAAAACTGTAATCCCGAAACACGATTACTACTTTACATTTTTAGAACTAATAATTTTTTGAAAGTTGTGGACTGATATAAGAGTAGAGGAACACCAAGGAAACGGTAGATGGACTGTGTAAAAGATGATATGGATAGAAACATGAAAGTCATCCCCTATGACTACCAAAACGGCCAATTGTAAAGAAGCAGTCATGTTGCGTTAACCCCAAATAAATTGGGATAAAGGCAAGAGAATGATGATGAATTTTTGTTTTATGCACTATTAACACAAACTGCTGAACCAATTTCAATGGAATGTGTATTGACAGACAGTTTAAAAGACCTCTCATAAAGTACAAGGTATAAATCATTCAGGTACGGCAAGTCGAGACCCAGCATATTCCTACGAAAGTATATAGATTTACATTGATTGATTTTATGGGATAAGATTACTAATTATATACTAGTGTAACAAGTAGTATATTACAATTGGTAACAAGGTTTCAAAATTATCTAACTATCATTTGCTTAGTTTTTAATTAATCAATTATAGTTGTGTTCAGTTTTAGCGTTCTACTTACCTAGAAAAGTATCGAAAGTAAGAAATAAGAGCAAAATATTTATTAGACGGTGTCATTATAAATCGTAACTGTAATAATATACAAATATCTATAAATATCTATGTATAGATACGTACCAAACTAACGAGGTAAAGGTGTTGTGAAGTAATTTCCTATTAGTCCATGCCATGATAGAATATGTAAATATTGATAAGTTTTATGTGGTGCTTTATCTGTTTGCTTTCCTATTGTTTAATGTTGACGGCTTTACTAGTTATATCTACGATTAGGTGCGCATACCTTACCTATGCGTTTACTTGAAAATAGAACGCAATTCGTGCATGTTCGGTAATTCGATTCGTTTTTTACTGGCGAACAGGTGAAATAGAGTTAAAGTAATCGGTGAGTTGGGTCGGCAGCGGTTGGAACCTCTTTGGAGCAGCGTGGGGTGTCGCAAGAGCGCCGGACCGCGCGAATTCCTTCCATGACCTTTGCGGATCGAACGATTGCGCAGTGGCTCCTCCACCGCGACTAGACGAGCTTGAGCAACAACCACATAGACTATACTGGTGCAGAACAACACTATGCATCTGAGAGCTTTGATACAACCATTACATTTTTATGGTCCTTGCGTCAATTAGTTTTTGGACATCTTCTGCCATAGAGCAAATGTGATATGAGTTTTATGTACGATTTTATTGTAAAGCGAACATTTTATCGTTAAAGCTAAGTGCACGGTTCTTAATTAAATTCATTTCAGTTGAGAAGAAGTACCAGTTGATACCTATAATCTGATGAGCTGACAGGTCATAATTATCTGTGCCAACTTCTAACTCAATATGTTTTCTTCAATAAAACTAAATGCATTTAGTTTCTGGAGTCCTAAAAGCTACGACATATCTGTGTGCAAAGTTAATTTTATTCTATGCGTTGGGCGGTACGCTAGGCACCGTATTCGCTTCGGTTTAGCTCATTTACGAAGCCAGCTAAATCAGTCGGCTTATAGCGAACAGACAGCTATTGTGAAATGAAAGAACCTCCCGTGGATTTGCACCGGCCAGTGATGAAACACGCACTTGCACCAGATTATATCTCAAATCTAATAGATTGTTGTTGTTATTTATTTCGACCGCTGAATGAAGCAAGTGCCCCAGCGCCAATCTACTGGCAGCTCTTAAAGTTTATATTAGTGAGGTCGCTTGCACCATTAACAGGGAATTGTATTTATTCGAGTCTTTATTGACTGGGCTCTACAACTTCTATTAATTTTTTAAAGCAAATCTTTTCCTTCTGATAAGATATTTACAATCTTTTATTGTTTTTCTGCCTACGTATATAAACATACGATCATCTTTATCAATTAATCATATCAGCGGGAATACCAGCACTCTCTTCTGCTCATGTGAATGGCTGAAAATGTAGGCAGGTATTTAATAAATCCGTAGGGAAAACACTCTCATTTGAATTATCTACCATACATTTATTGATAGCGATTACAAATAAAATGTGGAGGAGGTACAACCACGAACATTTGTACTTCCTATCAATTAAACACGTACTTTATGTACATGTTGACGTTATCTGTTTTATATCTCTGACGAATAGTGCGAAAGTGCATAAATATTCGTGTAATAGGTATAATGAAATGGGATGGCGGTAGATAGGAAACTGTGTTGAAAAAATCACGTGTTGTGATTGGTCCTCTTTGAGATAATGACGTTGATGGCGGACGCATTCATAAATATAATAGTGAAGCGTCGCGACGGAGCGCACGTGCTACGCGCCGCCGACCAATGACGGACGCGCTGACGTCGCTTAGAAAATTATTCGCCATTATGCTCTGTGCCACGCTGTACCTACATAACGTAATCACACTGAAACGATTGAAGCGTACGATTTTTTGGAGTTTCGTAGCACACACCTCAGCGTGTTTGCGGCTACAACAAAGCGTAGCGAATGTAGCGATGCGGCAGTGAGTGGGAGCCATTGAATATCACCTTGGTCGGACAAGTAGGTAACGATGGGTAGGTAGTCTAAGTCAGCAAACAGTGCTATTTACCTAGACTCCATTTTAATGCTTTTGTCAAATAAGTATGTTAAGTATCGGAAACCAATCAGAGTCTATGCATTTAGTTTGAAAATTGTAACATCGTATTGCTGTCAATTAAAAAAATACCTAATGAAAAACCTTCTTTAATGGCGTATGCCTATTCAATACTTACATAGGTACATGTATGTATATAGGCAGCCCTGCGTGTTGAACAGCTATTCGCGAAAGCAATTCTATTTTCTCTTGCATGGACGCCTACCTACTTCATAAAAGATTACTTAATAGTCTATAAACCAGAGCTAACAGCTTAAAATTCAATGAAGAATAGTAATAACATACATACCTAGAGGCATTCATATGCTGGAATTGTTTCCCTCGTATCAAATCTACATATAAAGCATTCAATGTATTGTAAGTGTGTCACATCACAATTTGATTGTACAATAAAGTGTTAACACTAACAACTCAACGACAGACGTCAGCGGAAAGTATCCATGTTCGACGTAGACATGTTGCCAAGTCAAAAATAAAAGTAGGATACATCTAGAAAGAATACCTACTAACGTTAGTCAACTCGATACAAAAGTGATAGTAAAACTAAACTAGTTTTGTAAATAAATTTAACTTTTGAATACTAGTATTTAAAATAAAAAAACGCGTCGCAACATCAGAAGCTTTTTAGTGTAGCTAAAATATATAATGCGCTTCTACGAAATAGCCGCTAAATGTTAATCTACATAGGTCATAGTTATTACATTTGTAAATGTCTGTTAAACGTAGGTATCTAATACGCATTATACTTATTGCGGAATTAATTATGAAAGTTTCACCATCAATACACGTCATGAAAACTATTCTGAAAGAAAAACTGTCGAGCGGCGATAGCAGGAAATGTAAAAGGTCAGAGGAGGTCAGGGCACGCTGTGTACGTAGGCAGTACACATAAACCTTCCCGCCGTGACCCCCGGGACTGTGTGCTAATTAGCTTTAAGGGGACACCTATGACAATCGAGTATTTGATATTAATATGTCGATCAAAATGTTATGACCGTTGGCATGTTTTATGTCCTAAGTTTTATAACTAGAAGAACTATTATCGAAGTAGCGTTAAACGCACGTTTTGACGTGAAAGCTTTTCGCGAACACTTTTTAATTTACTAAATTAGTACTAAAGCCTGTGGTAAACACAGTCGCCTGCCTGCGTAATATTCATGACCGAAATATAATTTCGTGGAAACAAGTCCGCATATTCGGCGAAGCGACGTCGCCTTAACTACCCCCCAATAGACAATATGACCTTTTCAATAATGTATCCTCATATGAAAAGAATTAAAATTGCCGTCTCATACCGTTATGGCATTGTTTGAACAGCGCGTCTCGTCGACTGTCGTCGCTCTATTTCCATAATTCAACTTACGCCCACGACGGTTCATTCTTCCATACGCACACAATACTATGTAAAACAATTAAACTACACGCGCAGCCGTCTTAATGCAAAGTCGTAAAGTTCATATTGCAAACAAAAGTTCTTGGCTAACAGTAAACTGTGCGCTGATGTAGGTAATCGGCATAATTCACAAAGTGACGATTATCATTATTGTAGGCTCGTGCCGCGCTGGGTGACACGACGGGCACACAATGTGCTCTGCTGGTACTTCCGATTCTTATTGAGTTTTTACGACAGTGTGACTGTGCATGCAGAGCTCTGAAGTGGCAGAAAGTTAAAGCTTAAAGGCACCACATACGACTAGATGATGCTATTTTGTTGGTAAAATAGTGCGAGAGGTGAGATTAATTTGTAAAGTTTATCCAGAGTATAATATTCGGTCTGAAAATACTGAATACAGAAGGTACAGAAACCATTGAAAACATAAAACTGTTAAAAGAAAGGCAAATAAACAAAGCGCAAAAAATTAAACGCTTTCGGGAAAGCTGCCTAAACAAAGTAAATTCTAGCATGTTCGTTTTTAGTTACATACAAAGTAAGGCTTTTATCATCCACTAGGTACCCCTAAAACTTATGACGACAATAACTAATAGTAATAACATTTTATAGGCAGTGAGCTCACATTGCCGCGGAGTCGGGAGCCATATTTATCGGTTGGGCGGACTAGGGCGGGCGGCGTTAGGCGGATCGATAAGAACCGCCCACCGAAGTGGGGGTCGCACTTGCTTAGAATACATTTTAATATAAAACACCATGTTGTGTCCTGTCGCAGTTTTTAATGACAAATAATAGTAGTGGTAGAGTGATTTATATAATTTTGTGAGTCTTTAACTGTAGTCTTACAGCAGGACATGGCTAAGTTAAGCAAATTATACTGAACGCATTTAAGTACATTATTTACCACAGATTAGGTATAAAAGAACGGTAAATTTTTAATAGCACATAGGAAAATTTTACGACTAGTGGGGAAAACAGTTACAGAAAACTTTCTTGCTTCGAGTTAACGTAATGTATAGAAATCTCTAGTTTCTGAGAGCTATTTAATTGCCGAAATATTACAACAAACAACCATTATAATAAAGGGGAGTATTCACAGTTTGTTGAAACAGCACGTGTCTCACGGTGGAGCCTATAAACGCATAAAAAAATGTAATTTGAGTAATGTTTGCATTTCCCATAATTTTAGCTAAATGTCGGGCGGGGCTGGCAAGGGTCCAGGGGACCCCGCCAAACACACCGGCGTGTATTCACGGGTTGTGTACCTACTGTTTACACGACGATATTTTTGGGTATTACTGATATAGATTGAGGTTTAGTGAGCAACATACAAAGATATCCTATTTAGTATCTCGTGTGACCTGGAAGAGAAGAAAGTAAGAAGAAAAAAAGTTTACTTGTGCCTAATATGACGCATAAGATCTCTAATAAAGTACAAACAATAAAAATATAAGTCAATTGAGAAAAATATGCGTCACAGCCGCGCAAAACGGCAAGCATAATGTTGCGTCTAATGTGCGAAACTTTTTAGAATAAACAGTAGTTTGTATTAGTAAATGGCGTTATGTAGTTCCTGCCTACCCATTAAAAAAGCCCGAGTTTATATCTAGGCACGAATATAATTGTATTATTTTGTTTTGAAGTTTAAGTATATGTCTATTGAGGATTCCTATTACCGAAGAATTGCGTAGGTGGACTCTATCTGAGTCGATTACAATATAAACACAATATTTATGCAATTTCACTGACACAGTATTGCCTTTGTAGGACTTAAATATATTTGGAAAGCCTTAGTAGCAAAATAGGACTCGGTTAACGGAATCTAGCAATAACCCGCTGCGTAGAAAATTAAACTGAGATATAAACATAGTTGGCGCGACCTAAGTGGCACTCAGAATTAGGTTAAAATCGAAATAAATAATGTAAATACATAGCTACTACGTTCATAAGTGTGTACGTATGTAAGTGATCATAAAAGGAATGTACTAACAAATGCGTAAAAACCGCGAGTGCTCACAGAGCGCGTGCTGCCGCGAGCGAGTGAGCAGCCGCGTGCCGGCAGAGCGTGCCGCTTAATGTAAAAACAACATTACTATTATAAACTAGAATAAAATAATACACAGAATTACATACGGCATATACCTACCTCGTTTGCACATAAAAATATCCATCTAAATAATGTTAGACTTAAAGTATTTCCTGCATACTTTCATTTCCTTCCGCGCACATTTCTTAATGTTGCGAAAACAGTGAAGCACGTACGAACATTCGCAGTCAAGAGCAGTTAAAGGCATATTACATTTGTCTGCAAAGTTAATGAAAATTTGATTCCCACGACAGCGTGGTACCGAACAGAACGTTATGTGCCTGTGTTGCACAAGTTGCGTACGTACCTGACGCATGCTGGAGTCTATCTTTCATACAATCAGTAATCAGATTCTGCGGTGAAGCAGCAAGCGGGAGCTGCGCCATAGACGGCAAGATAACGCACAGATCCACACATTAGGACGCCACTAAAGTTGACATTACTCGGTACACGTTTTCCTGCATTACTCACGCCAGTTAGCTTTCATGTTATTACTAAGTGAATTCGTTGAGAAAGCGCTTGAATCATATCCCATAGTGTCGACTTGTAGGACACGGTGTAAGATTTATGTACGGTTAAAAAAGATTTCTTGGAATAAACGTGTGCCTGTCTATCTTCGTTACCAAGTTACCAAATCAAAGAAGAATGATGTAAGATGATGACTTTGTTTTCGGTCGAGGTTCAGATAAAAAAACGTGATATACTATTTATTTTAGGATTGTTTAAAAGTCCTGGTTGTCCCGCTGATCTCCGCTGGCCAAGATGACATGTTCGAAAATCCGTGGCGAGAGTTTCCGCCTGCCTCTAGGCTATGACTCTGCAATGTCGTGTAAGTCACACATGACAACTACAGCGGCGGTGCTATTAACAAATCACCGTATAAATATTCATGGGTGATCCCCTCGCCGGCCAGAGGGATGAGCAATACGTACAGTTTTAATAATAAAAACATATTAGCCGCATCGCATGTCTGTCTTTCCGTGACCGGGCAGTTTTACACCTGGCCGAGTGGGGGAGATGGGGAGATGGAAGGAGGAACGTGGGAGGGTAGACAGGGGTTCATGGGGATAATGGGGTAAAGAGGAGGAGGGGGCAGAGGCACCGTTTGTCAGCGGCCAGCGGTCAGCTATTAATGAATGTGCCCATAATGTTTATTGTGCCCGCTGAGCAGTTTTTGGGCAATGCTTGTAACTCATCGTTTTATAAATTAACTGTCATGACTATCGGGTCTATCTCTACGCAACGTGTACCTGCTGATGTAGTTTTTAAATTGAATGTTGGCGTGTTGCATTCATGACCGATTCCTTTTATAGATTTGCTAATAAATATTTGCATGGCGTTTCATTAAATTAAATCTAGATACAGATCAACTTGTAGCACCTATCTAGACAAAAATTGAAGTAACTATTAGATAATTATTCACTTACAGATAGGATCAACAATAGTATTTCACAGCGTAGTCATGTTCTTCCGCTCGGCAGAACCGATGATTCAAAGTTATGGCAAGCTGTCACAATAATCAGTAGTGAGAGGGTCACAGTAATCACGTGCGCTCGTTTACACGTTTGACTCCGTTTTATTATAATAATGAAATTAATAGAGAGCGGGGTCGCTCGCGTGCCGACCACACGACCCCTGTCGGATCGCCATTACCTCATTAAAAGATAGTCTGATGCTACGACTGCGGGAGTAGTTTAACTTTTTAATTTAATGTATTGTGGTTGCAGTTAAATACTTTAGTGTTGTGAAAAGGTGTGATTTTACGAGGGGCCCGCTGCTATCGATTATTCATTTACGGCGCTACGTCAGCTCCGCGTCGAATGTCTACAGCAGACATACAGCTTGCGACAAGTGACAGTAACTACACTACCTGGTCACTAATATTAAGCTGAACTAGAAATACTAGAACGTATTATACGTGTGCGTCTCAAGATGCCGTGTAATCTCGCCGTTAGATAATTTTAAGTCTCACTGCTTTAACATATTAATCTACGCACATAAACTAAACAATTTTAATTGCAATACTTTAAAGAAGTCAAAACATCATAGTCTTATGACTCGAATGCAATTACATCAAATCTCCATACTTATAATTACATAATTCCCCAGAGAACACAATCTGAATCCTATAATTATAACAAAACTCATTAGGGATCGGCAATCTCTATAAATAAAGAGCTCTTTAGTAAAACCAATATGAATTTGGTCGCGAAAACTGATATTTAAATTGAATGTAAAAAGTCGGGTGTTCTGTTCGTTATGGAAGTCAATTAGCGAGCGAAGAAGGTAACAATCTGGCAAGAAGGGGGTCGCCGGTGGCTTGGTGGGCACCGAGCTACTAATTAGCTAATGGACGGATCGCCCCTGCCCGTGCCTACTGCGCTCGACTCCGTAATGGATTGTGGCACGCTCGCCACCTCGCTGTGGTCACATCTCGAATTTCGTCCGCGTTACCTTGCCGTTATGGAAAAATATGGATTTTTAATAATGACTTGTAAAATTGTGGGTATAAGCGCGTATTAAGGATGATTACTATGCAAATATAGGGTAATGTATCTGTTATTGTATACTAAACTAGCTTCTGCCCTCGACTTGGCTCTCGTTGTAGTCAACTATACTATAAAACATATCCTATACCACTCGGCAATAGTGTATGTAGCTTTCTGCCAGTGAAAGAATTTGCGAAATCGGATCAGTACTTCCAGATATTAATTACCTCCTACATCCAAACTTACAAACTTTACCTCTTTATACTATTAGTGTACGTTGTACCAGTCCAGCGTCCTAATAACTGTTTGTTTTAAAATAAAAATAATTGTTTAATACTTGTTAATGAATAATTGTTTGCTGCACCGTGCGACGTCATTACGTCGAACCCGGCTGTCGCTGAAGACCAGCGCTGGGGCTCCGTCTTGCATAGGATCGCAGCATAATGCTGAGCGATAGCCGATGTGACGCATGTCAACATTTTTCTTACGGTTTTTAGGTTCTTTTTGCGTCATATTTACCGTAAATAAACGTATTTTCTTTCTTTCTTTCAGGTACTTATTGATGAAAATTTATTGCTGAAAACTAAAACGTCTCTAATCAACAGTTTCGCTAAGTAGTTTGTCACCAAAAACTGGTGCTGGTTTGGTAGTCATGTAAAGTCGTTTCCGATTGTTACGATTAATGAGATTTTTATAGTTGTTTTATGTCTGATCATGAAAATAAAAGGGTACATAGTTTCACGTTAACTTTAGGATATAAGTAAAAAAAACTTATAATTCCAAGTAAACGAGCAGCAGATCATTGGCTGGAAATTAACTATGACTTTCCAATTGTATATGAAGTCGTAAAACTATCACAACAAATAATTACGATGTTGTAAATTCAATTTTATACTTACAAACATATTATTTATTTCCTTTAAAACCACAGAACAGATCTTTTATCTGTTCTGTGTTTAAAACGAGGGGTTTTTAGAATTTGCCAGTTTTAGAATCATTTTTAAATGGTCATATTAATATATTTAGGGCCTGGAAAATATATATATCATAGATGCATTCTTGTTTTAGGGAAATTAACGGTTCAAAAAACGATAAACTGTAATCTGCTCGATGAAAAAAACCGAAACAGGGTCGATTTTAAAACCGTTTCTCGAATCATTGCCATAATACGAAGTAAGATTGAAAGTCCCAATACACGCGCCCGGCAAGCTTCCCTTACCTTTAGGCTCAGTTATTTAAACTTTTACAAGTTCAGATAATCTACAAAAAGTAATAATAATAAAGAGTGATGTTTATTACTGTCCTTTTGCGGTAATTAGCAAGGGTAAACGGCACATAACGTCTGATTACATTCTGTTAATGGCCGTAGTGCAGTCGCAATAAGTTATGCCGGCGACCACTTCAGATCTTCTTATTGTGAGTTTCTTTAGCAAATTGGTTTAGATAGTCTATTCAGTTTTGAATAAGCATGTAGATTTGTAATTAGTTTGCACTGAACGTAGGTAATGATATTTTTAATTATTACAAAGATCAACTGACTGTCAGCAAAATGTTGTTAATGTTTTTTTTTAAATAGACGATTGCAGGTTTGGGAGATACCATCAATCATAAGACGTACCATTAGTTTTTTTCAATACATTATGGTGATTCGATTCTTAGGTACTGTTTGACTTTATTTACTGGTACCTATGCGCGGAGTTTGCATGGAAAAAATATTACTTATGATCATTCGTAGACCACTTTGTTTCCTGGTTCTTTCAGCCGGATTAATTAAGAGTAATTACAGGCTTTCCGCGTTCAGTACTAGGTATAATTTCTCTATTGATGGTGAATAATAAAATTACTATTATACTAGTCATAGGCGAAACATATTTTTATATATACTTCTTTGATCTGTCCACTTAGTAAATACCGAGATGACTACTAATAGAGAAGGACCTATGGAAGAAAAAGACATGTTGCGCCGACTTAAAATAAATTGAGATAAGGGGAGGAGAATGATGACTTCATTGATCTGTCTAAATGCCAGAATTGAAATCACGGACACTAGCACGCCAATCAATACCTTAGGCGTTAAACTATTGTGGGTTTGTGGCATAACTATTACTGAGTTGACGTTATTGCTACTTGTCCATAAACAAGTATTGAATAATAATGGCGGAGCCTATTCATTGGTCAATCTGTCTGCTTCACTTTCTTACTTTCTATCCGCGAGCGTCGCAACCCTAACTTATTCAATCTCTTATTCAATATGGAGTATTTACTTATCCTATTTTAAGGCTCACCGAGAACCCAGTAGCAGGACAGAAGTAATCGATTTTTCATATTATCTTAAAAATAATTCCTCATAATAATCGAAACGACAGTTTTATAGTTGGCTGCAATAAAAAACGCATAACTCGTGTTCTGGCGCAAATTGAATGGACTCAAGGAGGTGAGAGGTGGTGGCACGCTGCCGAGGTATTATAAACCTAGGATCTGAGAACATTTAGTTCATTTTCCCTTGACCATGATGTGGACACAAAGCAGTATGGGGTAGTGGGAATTATTATAGAGAATATAGATGGAGGCGAATGGTAGTAATGCAGCGATATCAGATAATGACGTGACAGTAAACGCTGAAGTAGAAGTAAGTAGTACTGTTGTTAGTTTACAGCCTCATCTTAAATAAGTTAACTGTTTTATATTAATCCAAGTGAGTTCGACATCGATAAATATGCCAGTTGGTTTTCTTCCTCAGTAAATATGTAAATGTTACGGTCAATGTTCTAAATGCGTGCAGTACTGCCTCTGTTCAGGCTGCTTGTAGCTATGCAGAGTATATTAGAAACAGGTAGATCGGACGATTGTGAACACTATATTTATATGTACAGCGAAGGGTAAGAGGCGTTTCATTTTCATTACTGTATGCAGGCATCGTGAGGTCATGTAGGTACGCGAGTAGGAAGTAGTCGTGTGCTACTGTCATAAAGATTTTCATCTTTACGACAGTACCGAGCTTAATATAATAATAGAACTAAAATATGCGCTTAATTATACAAATACTTGAGCTGCGAGCTTATTAATTCAAATTAGCAGTATCTATACAATATTTAGTTTGTGTCGATATATTTACTTGTAAAATATATAATTAATTATTCGGTGACGTCAGCATGAGTCATCCGTCGTAGACGCTGTGTCTCAGTCGTTGAAATAATTATAAATTTGAAATATCTAAGTAGTTATAATATGTCCATATTTTAACGTAGCACTTAATGATGTGAATCATCGGTATGCTTCTATTTCAATAACATCACGTAACGTAATATATAACAAGTTGTTTTACATAATAAAAGATGGGTGATCTTTTGCGTTTGTCTGTGAGACAGTAGGATGATTCATCCGCGGGACGAAAATTATTATAACGTCTTAAGAAAAATATGAAAACCGTAATTGTCCCATCGTCAGCCATATTGTTTTTCTGTAAGTTTATTTGACCAAGACAGTTCCGATTAGGTTAAGCAGTAACAAAATAAGCATTTCATGTCTACATTGCCTTATAGATTCTCAGCCTTTCCTTTGGCATCGTTGTACCAGATGGATAACAAGAAAACAGCTATGAAAAACATAAACACGGTAGTTTTCAGTACCTTTTCAGTTTTACCATCGTCAACACTTACAATTTGTAGAGCGCAGTCAAAGTCACGGTAATAGTTTTAAGTGCCCTCCGAAGGGCCTATTCACAGCATATTCCGACTTAGCATATTCATGCAGAGCCCTGAAACGTCAGTGCCGTCAAGAATGTCATTTGCATGTAAATGACATTCACTGTGGGGCCTGCGCGCGCAGGTATCGACGTGTCACTGCATACACCCCCGCCCTAGCCGCCCGCCCTAAGCCGTGATTGGGCCGCGAGGCGGAAATCGTCAAGCGAACACTTGGAAGTGAATAATTATGAATACATAATGTAAGCACATAATGTACCGTTAGACGCTATATTGTTAGATTTAAGGTCTATGCCTCTGACCTTTGCGTAAATTGTTAAATGCTGGCGACGGAATGCGTGGTTATGACTTTACTACGGACGGGGATTTAGTACTCTTTGCCAGAATAATATTATTATGATGGTTGGTTGGTGTCGACGAATCTGTAAAAAAGCAACCATCGCTAATCCTACCCACTTTCTGCAATTATTCAATGTTTAAGAATATTTGAATGAGCAGGTACACAAATTAGAAAGGTGAAAAACGGATTAATAAAAAAAAAATCGTTTTAAATCATTTACGCACGTTTGAGTTGAAGAAATTACATAAATAATAAGATTAATGTTTATGAGATTTGAATGCCATTACTAATAATCTTACTGCATTAATTATTATGTTAGTCATACATATGTGGACATCTAAATAACACGATTTAGTTCAGATTAGAATAATGTACAGTTTCCTTTCGTTCTGATAGTAGAGGGAGCGATTTCGTATTCAATACTAGTGAAAGTAGTTGTAGGGCACTGGGGAAATAGCTCGAACAATGAAATGCATGTACATGTCGAATTAGCAGCGGACCTAACGACTTCATTATGTTTCCATACTACCTCTTTATATTCCTATTACACAGTGTCACGCCTCTAATTCTCTAATAATGTACGAGTATATTCGTGTTAATTAAAAGTTAACGTATAATTTTCTATTCGTATGCGGACAAAAACACAACAAACTAAGACAAAAAGATATAGGTAGACAAATAAACGGCTCGAAGTCTTTGAGTATGTATGAATGAGTACGCGAAGGAATGCGGCGCACGCGACTCACACACACAAACCCGCTCACATTTACATACACAAACTAAGCATAAAACAAGATTTACCACACACAAGCGCATGCTGTCAGAGAGTCTACATACACTCACACACACATCATGTATATTCACCAACGAAATACTTTTTAAGTAGGTGTATTGTTATTTTATTCAAATTGATGTAATTTATTTTAGCCCGTGTCTCTAGGCTTTTATTTAATTAATAAATAATTACTCAATTTGAATTTACAGTACAGTGCGTTGTCCATAATCTTGTTAGAGTTATAATCTGCAATAATATGCGCAACAAATGATCAGTTATGTACCGTGGAGACGTACATAATGGCACATATTTAATCATAAATCAATAAGCACATAAATTAATATCTAGGTAAGTAACTAAAGTTTACTTAAATAAATTGTGTTCACATTTGATACTCTATAAAATGTCTTTAAATATCTAAATAATTAATCACCTTAAATCATTACAATTTAAAGATTTTCACCTCGATGGTACGCGCTCTCTTGAATGGCGTTGCCAAGACGCGAGATTACTATTAGCCCGTTACTTGTCTCAATGAATGGTGTTTCTCTTAAAGGCACCCAAAAAGTCTTAAATATTCTTCACATTTCATATGAAATTGTACCTAATAACGTCTAGAATAAAGTTTAAAATGGAGAAATGACTATGGCTAAAAGCCTCATTCTATGTAGGTTTTAAGATTATGATCCCATGTTGAGAGGAAGTGAAGTGAGGTGCGTAAGAGTGTGCGAAGTTATTTTTTTCGACAAATTTTGGCTCGGGAACAAACCTGTGACGCCCACGCATCGCCGGAAATATCGTACAGATCCTATCGAGGTTTTAACTCAGTATGCTGCGCACGATTCCGTCATTAGTAGGAATTGTGCATTTTTGCCTTTCAAGAAAGGAAGTTGAGATTTGATAAGGTCAAAAAGTTTTGAGCAAGTCGTTGACCTCCGGATTAGTGTAATTCGAGTTATAGTCTCGTCTTCAGTGACCTGTGAATATTGAACATAGAAATAGTTGAACGCCCATTCACATAACGATGTATGTACCTTATCACACCGCGTATCTTGTTACGAATTGATATTACTTAATTATGAAAAAATCTTTCCATATTGACAATTAACTTTGCGCAATCATTATTACGATAAAGTTGTTAAGGCTTCCATTACTGGATTGGTAACCGCTTAAGGATCTCCTAATCATTGGTAAACAATTCCTTCTTAGGAATAATATACATAAATCTAAGATAGGAGTTTCTCGCAAAATATGTAAATGAACAAGTGCCATTACAATCAAAGGTTTTAATGTGAACACAGTCGAGACAAAGTAATCAATGTTATTATATTAGACGTATGAGATAAGGAATTGAAGTGTCTCTAACAATATTGTTTGCAGGTAGACAATGGTACCACAGTGTGACAGGCGCAGGGCCGAGTGGCCGAGCTGTCCGTCCGTCTGTCTTTCTGTCCGTCACGATACACAACTGATCGCTTAATCACGAGAATGAATTTCATTTAGATATTGTTTAATTATTTGATAGCGAGCTTGTTACTTAAACCTTCTACGATAGAAAATCTGTATCTAGTTCACTGAAAGATATCTATAGGTCGTTAGGATTGCGTTGCATACGTTGAGTAGATACAAAAAATAAATATGACAAATATAACTTATAACAAATTTATATTTTCGCTTGGAGCTACATTAAAATTCATAAGTTTTGATGTAGGTAAGTCATAATGGGTCGTAACTTCAACTTAGAAAAACCCACGTCAGATATCTTCCCGTGTGAGTTTATCAATCAGTTTCGAAGAGTGCGTGTAAGCTGTAACTGTGATGATTTAAAGTGCATATTCAGGGTTCTAACGTAGTAGTAAGTGTAAGTAGGTCACATTAAGCAGTTTTACTGTCAAAATATGTCCGATTGGTGTCATGTTGAAATTGGACAAGTTTACGGAGCCATCAACTATAACTGGTTGTAAAGTAAAGTGTCTCATTCGAGCTGATGACACACGGGAGGAGAAACCCTCGAGCGCACCTGTAACATTCCGCGCCTCCACAATAGATACGAATATAACAACACAACTTTGAAAAGAGAGATGAGAAAAACAAAGATACATTCTAAAACTATTTTTTTAAGTATATCATAAACCTAATTAACGTAGACAAAAGAATCGAATCTATGCTAATAATAAAACCGAAGAGTTTGCTTGTCTGCTTGTTTGTTTGAATGCGCTAATCCCTGGAACTTCGAGTCGGATAGAAAAAAAAAATTTGCGCTTAATAGCCTAATTCTTAAGGAAGGCAAAAAGATCACCAAGCGAAAACAAAGTAATAGCGCGGGCAGGCGATGCGATGCGACGCGGTGAGACGGGGAACATGAAAAGAACACACGGTCGAAGTCGCGGACAGAAGCTAGCATAAGATAAAAACTTACAGTTTAGTTGGTCAGACTGCTGGAGAGATTGCACGCCCGCGAAATTTTTATGAATGGACATAACGGCACCTTCGCTATTGATACCTCATTAGCATGGGGTCATAAATTACAAGAACTTTACATTCGGAGGCTTGTTGGTACTTCAACGGATTAGAAGACTCGACGGGATTGGTTGGACGAACGTGTCTAACTTACACAATAAACTGTTGTATATTTTCGGCGATTAAGCCATTGTATTTGAAAATGTTTCTTTAAAAGTTGCCAAGAAGATTTAGAAATATCATTTAGATTTGATATTTCGATTAAATTATTTATGTATCGATTGTATTTCAATAACAAGAAACAGATTGCTAAATAGCCATAAACTAAACAGAATTAGAAATCACATCACAACTGATGTACGAAAAGCACAATAGTAGGTACTAAGTGCACATTCCGACGCGAGCGGAAACGACAATAGTTACCCCACTTCCAAGACTGGGGTTTATAGCTGTAGCGGGATGCGCCAATATCTTTAACTGCTTATTCTCCATACAATTCGTAGTTTTAATGACAATAACGCACCGTGTATGTTAGGTATTGTGGAGTATTAACGTGGCTGCGCGATGATGTCACCGGCTCAGCGGCTGAGGTAACGGACAACCGCCACTGTCAGAAGCTGCTATGTCCGACATTTCGATTCTCAGGACAATTTTTCGGCGGTTCGGTATCGGCAGACGTTCGTCCACGTAATTTGTAGCCCTGCTATGGGATTCCTTGGATTTCTGAGGACAATTGAGCCCCTGAAGGTATTTGGGAGAAGCAGCTGAGAATTTATGCTTATTTAACCGAGTAATTATTTTAAAGGCTTTCGTTAATTGTTATTGTTCTTTAATTGATTGGGTTCGGCTGCTGATTTCATTACAACCGAAAACTGAATTATCAAGACCAATAAAATTGAACTAGATTTTCATTAAAAACCATTTTTAGGTACTTAAGCCAAGCAAAAGAGCAAAGTTCATGAATGTTCTACATAGAGAATCTGAGCACCGCCATGATTGTGTAAGTGAACTCTGTTCTTTCCAATTAAATACAAGGTGTAATAGAAATACCTAAAATGAATATAAGTTATTAATACTTCACGCTTGATGAATGCCTTATTGACCAGCACCAGATTATGGGTTGGTTTGCTATATTTTCTCAATAAGGAAGAAAAGCTTTTTGTACAGACGCCAGCAGGTCAAGCTACCCGAAACTGTCAAATTTTCCCAATAAACCTTGAACCTTAATTGCTTTAACGATAAAGTTGAAAATCTATTAAAGAAATTTGACAGATTGTAGTAGTTTGATGTGCTGGCGTCTGTACTAGCATTTGTATCATTAAAAGTTTTTCCCTGCAAATAGTAGTTTTATTAAGGAATGGTCTATATATGCAACGGTTTTAATACAAGCGCTCTTTTTGGTTATTATTTTTTTGCTGTGTTCAGATGCAGGGCATACCTACTGCATTTCTAACTGGCCAGCTCTATACGGCGTTGTAGAAAAAACGCGCCACTGCGCTAAGTGAACGTACTACCTAAGATATTTAAATCATTTTCTGTTTAAGTATCATGCTTTATAATTTACATATATTACGATTAATTTAGCAAATATTGATTGTAAATTCTATTGGTTAAGGCAGATAATTTAATTCAGAATATTGAGATTGAGATACGATTACGTCTCAGCTTTAGGTTTGGGATAACTAAAGTAGACGCGATTGGAAACGTGATTATTAAGGCAGTTTCAGAATGAACAACATAATGTTAATAACCAAGCAGGCTGTGGCACACAGGTGACACAAAATCTTAGGGTTTCTTATAAGTCTTTGGATCATTAAAACATGAGTCAGGGTTACCAGCTCACTTCATAGTAGTTCATGCTGCAAGACCACCAAAGTGGCTTGAATTAACCGAGGAAATCGAATTACTAGGGGCTTGTAAGTAGAGACTAATAACTTGTAATTACTTATGGACTATAGCGGTCGTTAACCTGGCTCATTATTGCTTTACATGGATTCTAGGGCCAACTGTCTCAGGTGAGACTTGAGACCCGCAGCTCTGCTCACACCAGATAAGAGACTTTGTGACCTCCTGTGTGTGTACATACGATAACTACAATCTCCTTATTGCACGCTATCCTATTTAGCTTTAATTTCAACAGTTCAGTTTCCATTGCGCAGTAAAGAAAACTAACTTTCCAGAAGTTCAGTGCAATGGATACTATGGAATTGTCAAAATGAAAGTTATTATGAAAATGCATTCTAAAAGAGGTTCAGGTCGTGGCATCATTGACTGTACCTATGGCAAAGACAACAAAGAATGTCTTTAGGAGTGACTGTCGACTGATTTAAATTAAAAGTATACTTTCAGAATATTTGGAATTTTCAAGTGTGCTGCGGACTTTTCTGCAACTTAATAACCCTTCTGTGTAGGTAATATTTTTTACCACTTTATACCACTTACCCTAGGGTCAAGACTATTATAGAATAAACCCTACTTTACAATAACTAAACAATTTGTATCCGTATGCATTTAACGCAGAACAGTGACTTTTAGCCAATAGAAGTTAATAGATGCAATAATTTCATTTAAATTATCCTGTGGCCTGCAATCGACCCACTCAGAGCTAAAGGATTTCTCACGAACCGAACAATATTGCGTAGGACAAGTGGCCGGCACTACGAACTTCGAACTATTGGCTAATAAAACGTTACATACTGTGTCCTTCAAAATATTATAAAGACTATTGATTTTATTACCTTTACTTTAGAACTGCTATCACTAAAGCGCACACTTTTATTTACAGTTATAAGTTTATCTATTGAAATGTGCACTTTTATGATGCACGATAAGTTCCTTAAGCATTCTAATTAAACTATTAACCAACGCATAATCTGCCTTATTCGTATTAATTGCCTTTTAGCAGAGTAAGCATTAACAGCATAAAATGCGATTAGCTCAAAGACATGAAAGGACCACAAAAACTTGGTAAATGAATATCGAAGAAGCGTATTTAATAGCTATTCATGTTATTGTAAGTCTTTCTCAGTAAATATTTGAGTTACAACTGAAGAGCACTCGAGCCTCTCGGCTGTCAAGTGGAAATCTGAACTGATTCACATGGCGAGCCATGTCACAGGGGTGCTACTCTGTGTTATTAGAAAGTATTAATCGTTTTACAGAATACCTATTTATACTAACCCAACTAATTTGGAAAAGATTTGAGCTTTGATTACGAAGCAAATAAACCATTTGGATTCTTGATATTACAGTAGGAGAACATTTAATGAAATGTAATCAATTAAGTTGTACATCCAATTAAATAGGAAAATGTGTGAACAATATTAATGACATAGGGTTGCGGATGTCTTGTGAATCGTTTTAATTGATTAATCAATCTGTGATTTGACTTAATGTTGTGGTTTACCAACTTACTTGTAAAGTTGTTTGAATAGTTCTTAGAACGTTTAATACCTACATTTTATTCGCAGCGCTAGATAACGATTAGAAACTTTAAATGAAAGAAAAAATAATAACTGTCTGTAGGTTGAAGGTAGTTTGGTTGAATGACAATCTTATGTCAGAATCTCAGCATAGCTAAAATTATACTAAGAAACTATTTCCTGACAAGATAACTAATGGAAAGCTCTGAACTAACCCATGTCCGCAGCTCTCACAACCCTAGAAATAACGACATTCCTAATTTAGTATTAATTAATTAAATAGTTTTTGTGACATTTCGCAAATGCGGAGAATAAGGGAAGATACCGGGATCTGAATTGCTAATGTAGAACTGGGTTTAAACAGCTACGACTTATGTACGCACTGGAAGTAGATTGACTATATCTATTCCTCTTTTCTATTGCGATACGACGGGCTACGACCGAGGAGCGACTGTAGCGAGAAGGACGATGTCGCTAAGTGTACCAGCAGCAACATCGCACGGTGATTTAAAATACGCAAGAAAGTTAAAAGTGATGTTATTGACAGTACACACACACACACACGTTGTCTATACAGGTAATGCAGTAGTGGCATCACACACAGTCGTCGTCAAAAATATTTATATTTATTTTAGTGATATTTGCGAGTAGCATGTAAGTAGCGTTCGATATGTAAGCCATCGGTCTGTATTATTGATATAACTGTTTGGGTCGCGGGACATGGGAAAACGATGCTGCCGCCCACGCGCCTCCAACCGGTGTCGCGGACAGTCGCGCACAGCGGTGCTTGCGTCACACGTCAAGTGTTCCAAGATGGTTCCGAGCAAGCGAGATACGTATTTGATAGCAGTGATGCTTGCCTTTGTTAAACGGATATATTGTCAATTTCGTAATTTTGACATGGGAACTGCTGGAACTTTGAATATGGTATGAATTTGGTCGTAAGTTTATATTTTTAGGTCCTTTTGTTATTTGACATAACGAAAGATTTGGCATGTATTCTACCGTACAGAACATACTTACAATACAGTTATATGCTTACTTAGATGCTACACGCGTAGTCGTCCTTGCTACGTGCTACGGAACCCTACTCCGCGGGTGGTCCAAAACGCACCTGGCTGATTTTTTCATTTAACCTCGCGGGCCATTCCGACTTGCGCAGATCCTAATGAGAGGAGGATGAATAAAGGAAGTGTCTAAGTGGAAAGTGTCTAAATCATTTCGCTTTTGTGAGCGACGATACATGACATCATCTGGGGTATAAGCGCAAATTAAAATGCTAGTTTCCTGTTTATATCTTTTCATTTTGTATTTATTTTATGATTAGTCAAATGGTAAAATTGGTTGAATCAAATTACTTAAACAGTTTGTGTTCGTGGTTAAAGGAATCATTCAGAACTGTTAATCAATGACGGCTTTATAAGGGAATTTAGACTTTATTTTTGAAAAGTTTTAAGACGAATATAGACTGTAGGCGGATTAATTAAAGGTTATTAATAAATAACTGTTAAAATAGAGATTAGTAAACATACTAATTTGAGAGAAAGTGATAGGAAAGGGAATAGTTACTTATATGTATGTTTACGTGGATAAGAGAATTTGGTTAATGTGTAAGTATTACCAGACAGGCTATTCATAAAGAGCATTCATCATCAACCATAAAGAATTTAAAGCACTTCTTATGTTTACATAAATACGAGTATAATAAAAGTGGAATGAGATGCGACAGTTTGCTAATAAATATGGATTAGCCAGATTCTAATGGTAACTAACTATATCTTTCGAAAATATCTTCTTCGCTGTCCATTTGGATACATAGGTATTTTGAGATTGGTTAGTGTGAAAAATTATATTTAAATATTTGAAGTAAGTTCATGATACATTATCTTCAGAAAACGGGTCCCGTAAGTACTCCATTCGTTAATTAGTGAGCTGAGAAACATCGTAAAGTAAATCTTTAAGTAGCCGCGGGCACGTGTTATAATTATTATAATGTAGGTAGTTACTTATTAGAACATATTGATTTGTTACTATTATCAAAACTATCGAAGCGTACAGTGAAGAGTGACGTCAATGAAACCGGTTGTCATAACATGTCTCGACACCATTTCTTTTCGCTTCATCAAAAGTTTTTTGGAAACTTTATAATTTGTAATACTCTTTTGGAGTTACCTAAGTACCTAGGTTATAAGCGTCAAGTATCCTAGAATTAGGTGTCAGAAACTGATTGTGTACCTAGAAATCAAAAAATTTTTTTGACGTAATATTTATGTGACTATATGCTTATTTGCGTGAACATAACAAGATAGGTACTACGGTAAGGAAGCCTCTCATAAACGAGATAAATCTACCATTTGATTGGAATGTAATAACCTAACATAAAGCTTGAATAGGCATTTCAAATAATAGGCAGTGCTAATAGCGAATTACGATATTGCCGGACAGTAAAATTTGATTCGTTTCATTAAAAAGCTATTACATAAAGTGTATTTATTATTGACAAAACACAAGTTGAGTAACGTATAGATTTACAGTTTTCTAGTCACAGTGATTAGTTCTGTAGATATCGGGTGTACAAAACATAGAGTTGCTATCCATCAAACTGGTTGGTTCTGAGACTGACTGGTGCGTCATTAAATGTGACCGAAAAGGATTTAGTCGAGGCTTAATAAGGAAGGCTTTAGTCGAGTCGGTAAAAGTGGCCGACAGTAAGTATTCGTACTGTTATGTACTGTTTCAGTTATTGTTATCGTCGTCGTCATAATGTGCTTCCAGGGCTTGAGTTACTTATCCTATATTTATTATAATAGGTCGTTCAAAAACTGCATGTCTGTAGTTTGCCGGAAAAGAAAAAACAAGTACACAATCTTCAAATTCAAGTCCCGTCCCCAACACACATAATATCAAGCTTAAATTATTAATTCAAAGTCTACATGGCAATATTTTATAATAAAAATCATCAACAGAAATAACAGCCGTACGGCGGGGCCTAAGAAATATCGATACATCATAATTACATCGGTTTGTAATCGTTTCTACAAGAAGATCGATTTCAAGCTCGCAGCTATAGGTACCTACTACTCCGCTTATAACAGTAAATTGGTAAAAAAACATACAATAATGAAGATTTACTACTGAGCGGGCAGGTGGTGAGATTGATCGACAGATTACGCAGTTATTCCGATCAGAGGTCTGGTCTACTTTTTTCATTAGATATTGTGCCTAAATGAATCGGATGACGAACCTGGAATTAGTTATTGTAACGTCGCCATGTTGTCAGATAATTTGTGTAGAATTAATAGTGGACACGGTTGAATTTCCAATCAAGTAGAGTTCGTATTAGGTAGGTATCTTTTAACTGTCTACTAACTGACTTAGATGCTATCAGTAAACTAAACTATGTAGCTGTAGAGATCGTTATTTTTTACCTACCTACCTACTTATTTGAGATTCCTGAAGTTATAGATAAGAACTTGTAGAAGTCCAAAGAAATCAGAAGAAGCTTCAACGTTCAATATAAATGAAACCAGTTTATAGATTTAAATATCAACCAAATCAAATAATTTAGATGGCTTTAACATAAGTGAACCTGCACTGAGCAGAGTATTAAGTATTAAGGGTCAAACAGACGACTGTTTAAAATTACATTACATAAATTATAACATAGATTACATAAATATTGAAGCGTGACAGGATAATTGGAGGCACGACTTGTGAGCTCTCGCTCTTGTTGAGACAGCTCAACAGCTCAACACTCGTGCGCAGTTGTTGCCGGTAATTCTAATTTGTGTTATTGGTGTTTATTGCAGTAACAAATGAAATATTTTATTGCGCGGCTAGAGGGTTGAACAAAAAGATTAGATGTCGATTTATTAGATATTAATAGATTCGTTATTATAGGTAATTAATTAAGGATTCGGCAACTGCAGCTCTTGTAGTTTAGTTTGTAAAATGTTCGTCGGTACAGATATCAAATATTAGTGATGACCGCTTTTATTGTTATGGACATATCAATTAGGAAAAGTTTTATAGTGAAAGAGGTTACTTAAATAATTTTGATAAAATAAGTAGAATAGAATATTCCGCGGAATATTCGGTTCGGTAAACTTTTAACCGAACATTAAAATATATAAAATATGTGTTATGTACATAAAACACATGTTTGGCTCATCAGTAAAAATAAGTTAGTAAAACAGATCTACTATTACAGAATTCATGCAGCTTCAGCTGAATGAGCTAACTGCGAATTGGTATGCGTGCGAGTCTAGGCTGTCTTGTTCAGCAAAACGCATTACATACAAGAAGCTCAAAGCTCAAGAGTGTCTGATAGCTCGCGGCACAAGGGCCACGGCGCGACTGCGATCCATTGCGACTGAGTCGCGGGTGCGTGACCACCACTTTCTATGTCGGCCGCGATCGATGCGCACACATCATTTAATTTCAATCAATACCACGCTCGCTTATGCAGTGTGGTCTAGCCAATAAGAAAGACAGGGTGGTCCTGTCTTTTAAAGGCCTGGGTGCAAATTATGGGGATTAATGAAAACGTTCGTTCTGTCCAAATAAGTAGTGAAAAAATACTCAACTCTACATGCGTTTCTATACATAAAACAAAGTCGCTTTTCGAGTGTGTCTATGTCACCGCTAAGATCTACCTAACTACTCAATTGATTTAGATGCGGCTTTCACCATAATTTAGAGCATTTATTCCGGAAGGTGTATTTGTACAACACATTAATATTTTATTTAAATATAGCACAGCAATCGCGATATTATGACATGTCCCCATTGCAACCGTGTGAAGCAGGGGCGAGTCGCTAGTTATTATTAAAACGAAATGTTTGAGTTGTGATAAAATTCTCTAAAGTCAATCTACTTGCCATTATTTTACTATCACAACATCGCATAACATGCAAGAGCTTTTGCGAGACATCTGTAAGCACCAACCAAGTCCGGACGACTTCACGAACGTGACTAGAATGCACGTCCGAGTCACCAATCTGCCAAGCATGATGGCAATACCAATGGTCCTTTGTGATCGCTGTTCTACACTTCTACCGTCGTTAATCGCTTGTTGATGATCGCACGCTCGCGTAAGGTACGTGTGTGGCCTATCACCTCCCGTAAACTTGGCTTGCCTGTAAACGCTTGGCCCACGTGTAATTACGGTGAAAACTCCGATGATTTCGAACCCCAATCACCTCTTAAACTCTTAAGTAATTGTATCTATGCAGCAATTACTGTTATTTAAACCACTTGCTTGCTGATCTCGAGAAACTCATATACAAGTATAGTACATATAAGCTATAATATTATGAATCTCTTTTTTAAATTCGGGCACGGCGCGTGGTATTCTTTTAGTTTAGATGTTCTGATAAAGGTGTTAAATTAGCTATATTTAACCGATGCTATCTAACAGTTAACACAACTTATACGATTTTAGGACTCCGACAGCCTCACCAAAATAAAATACTATTTGATTTAAATAATTGCCTATTTATGTTCACACAGATCGTAAGACGCCAACGCGCGCTTGTATATTACATTTATTGTATATTTATTGTATATTACACTTAATTTTGTTTGTTTTTGAAGAAAATATTCATCGACTGCTCATGAATAGTATAAAAAGAAATAAAAGTGGCTGGAAGTACCAAATGATGTTTTTATGGCGCAGTTTGACGCCGTTTAATGATATTAAAATGCCATTGACATAATTTAGATTACTTAATGAAGTTCAACACGACCGAAATATTTCATTGAATGGTCGTGAGGGATAAAATTAAATGCTATAATCAATACGCCACGTACCGATTGAACTGAGTAACCGATACTGCTGCTAATCTCGATATGATAATGAGAAAATAAAAGATAGGCAGAATATAAAAAATGCACAGTAGCTTAACTTTGTCAAATATTCGTCTTGTATCAATATGACAAGGTATCTGTCAACTTAAGTTTCGTTCTTTTGGAATTCGAATTGTAAGCGCACAAGCACACGTCATTTAAATTTTGAATTAGCATCACGCATGTTATTCTATCTGTCCGATCTAAATCGGCTTTACCCTTCACTTTGACAATCGACACAACCATTCAAATCCAGCTATTTACATCGTCGTGTTTTCCTCGCGACTTCTTAAACGCTTGCTCAGTGGCGCAGTAATGTATAATGCGCTTATCTAAAGTTTCGTTCGTGCACTGCTTTGAGACTGTCGTACAATGATACGCAGAGTTTTGAGCTCATTTGTCATCGAAAAGATAATAGTCAATGTTCGTTGAATCGACAATGGTTCATATTTTCTTCTTGTTGCTTGTGTTATGTGCACAAATGTTTAGGGGTGTGAGGTGTCGTGAGGCAGGTAGAATGGTGCTTTAACTTCAAGCTGTTTCTTTACTAAAGTTATATGCTGATCTAAAATATATGGTTTGAAAACTAGTTTTTGTAATGCCCATGCAGAGGTCGTTTGACCATTGCAAAATAATTGTTTTGCGTGAGCTGCGGACGACTTTAAATCGTCGGATTGACGATGTGCAATAATCGTATGTCATTGTTATGGGATATAAAAGCATCGTGACTACCAGTGTTTAGCGGGGGCCATAAAATGAGCACTTTCGTGGCCCATCCTGAACATCCAACGTTTATCAGAATCAAGTTGTAAAATTGAAAATTTACTCACATTCAATAACATTGCTGAGCTGAGATACTGTTTGCAACACCACTGTGTTATGTTAGATATAAATAAAATTATATCGATGGTTCAAGTTGATATAAGAGATACGTTTAGTAACTTTCTAGATAAAGGTAGTATTATAGTTATAAATTTCTTACAGGGTGCAGCTAAGCAACGGAGAGTAAAATCTAGAGCTTTTAGAGATAATAAGTACCTATCATGGTTTTTTTTTAACTTTACAACTCTACAACTCCTACACTTGCAATCTCAACTCTTTATTAGTGGTTGTAATGGCAAACATGTCATTTGTTTTAAGTAGATTTTTATATTTTATCTTTTAAATAGATTCTTTTAATTTTGTGAATCTGAGAACGTTCTAGGTCTTGAAGACTACAGATTTGTAGACCATTTTCTATTTAAATAAAACCCTAGCTTTTGACGTTTTATAAATGCCCATGTAGGTTTATGTGAAATAAAATATTTTGATTTTCCCACGTCTCTGCAACTAAGGACTGAACACTTTTTAATATTAATTACAAGTCTAAAAGTATCAATTACTTATAAATAAGTATGTAATATACCCATTGTAGTGTTGTAGAAAGTCTCAAGTCATTCACGTGGAGTCTTTACCAGAACAGAGAAAACATCTCTGAATCATCGAAAATGGCAGTGATATAGTTAATAATATAGTGTTAAACGAATCAAATATTAATATAGTTCTTAGTAAGTAATAACATCACAGCAAAACGTTATCACACAGCAGTGAATTTGAAGATATAGGGCTGATGCAGATACATGAACAACCAGTTGCAATTTCGAGCTAACAGCTCGGAGTACCTACGGCTAGGTTATATATGTTTCGAAACGCGTTTCACCTGATAGAGTGAAATGCTTTGGATTATCTAGGGCTGTCAACCTGTTACGATGTTAGATTATTATCAGTGCTAAAGGTATTTGCTTTGCAAAAGCTTCGAGTTTTGGGTATCAACACTTTGAGAGCGGGTCCAAAAGTTGAGTACTTTATTACTTAAACTGCTTTAACTGCTTGAAGACTGTTGTGATAAGGTTAAATTGATGCAGGTGTGTTTTTAGGGTTCAACGGAATCCTATTACAAAACCTCCGCTGTTCGTCGGTATGTCTGTTAGCGAGCTGTATCTCATGGACTTGTAATAGGTAGACAGTTGAAATATTCGCAGTGTGTAATTCTATTGGCGCTATAACAACACAATAAAACTAAACAAAAGTTAAAAATTTAAAAGTCGTATTTGGCCGGTATTTTTAAATAGTAGCCACTTTCATGTCTCAAAGCCCGGGCTGTCTTTCTGAAATCTCTCAGTCCTATGAAACCACCTTTGACACAGATACCTATTTAGATAAGCAAAACATACGTTGGCCCAGAATGAAAACTGCTGATTTTCATTCTTATTTTTTAACATTCTTAGTTCCCCAGATTCTAAAGGCATAAACTGGATTCTCGTAAACTTTAGGCAACAATCGAGTATGACTCGTGTCATGTATCCTTAGGTATTTTCTTAAACACCTATGGTATATAAAAATAACCTTTAACTGAAATACTAACAAAATCGCATCAAATCCTCCTACTGTTTCATACTCAATCGCGCAAAAACGGTTGCACGCCTTTGGATAAGTAGTTTATAATCTGGATTCACACATAGTATACTATTTAACCCGGTAGTACGTTCCCGTGGGATAATTTTGAACCTCCACGCGGGCCAAGCCGGGAGCAAAATGTAGTAAGAAATATTTCGTACTAGTCACACAGTAAGAGTTGTTTACATTCTTGAGTAGATCTATACTTGTCAGCACGCTAGTATTGCGTAACACATTATCAATTTCAATCTGAATTGTTTTGAAAGATATTGCTAATCCATTGCATTGTATGTTCGAAAAATGTGTCTGCTCAACAACGTAAATAACGCAATGAATGTTGTTGAACTGTCAAAATGAAAGCCGTTCCTACTGTTAGTGTCAGACCTTAAAACAGTTGAGTGTATTAGGCATTATAACACATATAATTTTCCCCGAAGGGTTAGGCACAGGTGTGTATAAGACGTTATACTAACGTACCTACATATTAAGGTAGTATCGAGTTAGATATGACTTTGCATAGTTAAATCTTCATTATAAACGGGGAATTAGTGCACTGGTTTATTGCTGATAGTTACTGCTATGAAGTTATTAAAAGCTCGTAAAAACCTATATTCCTAGGGACCACCCATATTTCTACATCTGTCTTCAACAGGCAGGTCTCTAAGACCCTTCACTTCTATAAATGTTTTATTATCATTTTCACTTTCTATATGTTTATTGAAGGTCCATTTTATTGGTCAGTAACATTTTCAGTAGGTACCCAACGCAGTCGGTGTCAAGATGACTTCTTAACTTTTAATAAAATATGAATGGTAGGTTTGAGGCGTTTATTGGCGATATTAGCGGGGTGACTACGGGACACACTATCAGAAGCAATGGTTTTCATTTTAACAGTTCAACAACATTCATTGCGTTATTTACGTTGTTGAGCAGACACATTGTTCGAACATATAAAGCAATGGATTTGCAATATCCTTCAAAATGATTCAGATTGAGATTGATAGTGTGTTAATTAGGGTGCAGGGCCTACAAATACTACAATTTAGGACTTTATCATCTGATGTTACGGTCTGGCTTTCCAAAACTTTTCTTTTCACGATTGGCCACTTAAACTTAACTTAAAATATCTCCAATTTTCCTATTGAAAAAGGTACAATATTGTTGGAAGTCGCGACTATACCTAGTACCTAAGTCACTTATTAAGCAAACAGGTTGACAGCGTCTTATTAGTCGATTAATTAGTTAATACATACGTATAACTGTGTGTAATTACCGACCTTGCTTTCACAGTACATTTATGTGTTAATCCCAGGCTGCCCGGGTTGTCCGGCGGGCGTTCTCACACCGAACTGTGATAGCGAATATCTAACACAGCGTGGTTCCGTACTTTATAAATCTTACTTTCGAATAAATAACGAGCTAGGAGCTACCCCAGAGAGCCTATTTACTACTGCTATTAAAATATTCAAAGTGTTTCCACTTTGAATGGAGATATCTTGATAACCGCATTAAAGTTCACTGTACATAGGATTACAGACACCGTCATTAATTGGGTAACTCTCGCATTTACTACAATACCTACAGAAAAGAAGGTAATCAATTATTAGAAGGGTCGTTATGTGCAATATTTGTTTACACTAGACTTATTCGCAAAAATTGTTTTTTAAAGAGACTAGTTCAGTAATTACAGTTAGTTACTATGAGGCTACAAGTTACAATATAAAATAGTTTTCCAAGGATTTTCTTTTTATTTTTCGCGCATATGTTGTACGAGCACCGATGTGAAGTACAAGTTGATTTATTGAATGAATATAATATTTAACTTTTACCTAATTAAATACTTATAAAAAGAAAATTTAACTTAATCAGTCAATAATTTTCCCACAGCTGGGACACAAGCCGGTGAGATTGTCCACCATGTGGGCCCAGTGTGGGTAGGTAAAAAAAGAGTTTATGTTCTCAAATTATGTAAAATAACTTGCGGAAAAATAAATGACATCGCTCCGTATCGTACTAATCGACATACTGAGGTTAGCTAATCGGTCCAGCTACTTCGGATAATTAATCGATTTACCGTGGCGGCCACATTCACCACAATCGATACATTAGGTCATAGGTCGCCGCCATGCTAAACAAGGACAGCTATCGATCCCTCTGTTGCACCGCGTTATTCGGCTTGAAATAGCAAATCACGCCTCCCACGTCAGAGTAGGATAGCATTATCGATAGTGAAATGTTAAAATGATAAACGTGCAATGCAAATGTAACTTTATTCACGTCACTTAGGGCTCTTTGTAGTGCAGCCAGCGACACAGTCACGATTCCAATATTCTCTTCAGAGGCATTCGGTATTTCACTACATTGTGTTTGTTATTATCATTTATACCTCTAAAACGTATTATATGATAATGAAATAGTTTCATAGACTATTTGCACAGCTGGTAGACTAACTATTGTGATTTACTGCCAAATTGTGATGACAAATTAAAATTGTCGTGTTAGGGAATTTTCATTACGTTGAGAATTTTCATCGATGTTTTTCTCATGTTCACTTTTAACAAAGAAACATTTTGAGTCATTTTCTTAGTGACGTAAAGTTCTACTACCTTAATTCCTAATCAGATCTTAATTTTATTAAACATAATCGAATCTGAAATTACGAGTTGGGTTAAATAGAACACCTGTCAGTAGGTTATAGGTACCTAAAATGTAACCATGCAAGTTGTAGAAAATCTGTATAAGGAACCTAATTTTAAAAAAGCCAGCTTTTCACCCCAAACTTTCCACCGTTTGCATTGCAGAGTATAGGTACAAGCGTAAGCATAAGCATAAACAGCCTATATTTTATTTCTTTTGAAAGTCAGACTGCGTAGTTTCAGTAGGTACACTTGTAGAGAAATTGATTTAATTGCGGCGTTCCTTTGTGTAAATTTTCACGACGGGGTTCTGTATCGTCACGATATAACATCATGACCCATGTGTAACTGAATTGAATTTTCTAGTCAATGTAGCATAATCATGCATAATCTGCCTATAATCTTCCTACTGCTGGGACACAGGCCTTCGGCGAGAGGGAGTGAGACTATACAAAGCTATTACAAATTAAAACTCTTTTAGATGAGTGTCTGTTCTACTCATTTTAAGTCACAATTTCCGTAACGAGAGAAGTTTAGATATTCATGAAAAGAAAATGAACGAATCACAATTAAACAATAAGTCCACTTTTTTACTGGAACCTAATTTGAAATAGGTGTACAATACAACAACTTCTTTCTAGTTAAAACTAAATGAAAGACGTTTATGCTATCTGTGAAAGGTTTGTTTGCCAGAACTGTAAGTTGCGTTGCGATTCTATCAGTCAAAATCAATAGCAGGCCGCGACACCGACTTAGCGTACTGTTTGTTTAAGATACATAGTCCGATAACAGCATACGACTCTACTTATAAGGAGGATTTTGTAAGCGGTCGTGACATGTGTTCCCCTTGCTAGTCGTAATGTTCTAGAAACTAAGGAAATATTTAGTGACTTTATCAATCTTGTTCTTTAAATACTAATTATTTTACGGAGCTCTCCAAATTGTTCAGTACGCCTTCTTCTGGCCAATTGGGATATCCAAACTTTAAACTCAACTACTTAGATGTTTCTTTTGTCACCGAGGCAGGCGTGACGATTTGGACTCGTTCCTAACCGATTGGACGGAGAAGGCACAGCAAAAAGAAAGGTGGACAATATTACATTTGCCCCACTGTGGGATGATCTATAAAACTGAAAAAAAAAATGTTTTGTCATCGCGAATTACTCATCTATATTTTCCGAATTATCATTTCATTACTAAAGCATGTCCAATTCTAATAAGGAGCGCAAAGTGAGCAATTTCATTTGGTATCGTAAACCGAATTACAGAGATTAGAGATTTATCTTTCCCGCATTTTTCCCTTACGAGGTAAACGATCTCCAATAAAGATAGCATGGCGAGCGACGCGACGGCTTGATTTAAAAATTGCAAGCCTGAACAACCTCGGTGACCTGGATTGGCCATGGTGTAGTCACCATGACCCATTTTCTAGCTATCACTAATTCTTATTGCTAAGTTGTCAGGAAGATAAGCAGTTAACAGCTACACCATTACTTTAATGCTACCATATTGGTTTGCGTGAGAGTTAAGGTCAGATGGGTGACCGAATTCACCCGTGCGTTCAATACTATTGAAGTAAGAGCGAGAAACGAATAGTCTGTTAGTATCGAATGGAAATTGAGCTTGACCAGCTTGCTGAAAACAAAGAAAGAAAAGCGGTCTATGTACGGAACGTTTTTGAATGACATTCTTCCTACAATGCCGGTTGTTAAAACCGTGAAGGTTTAACAACCGGATTTTTTTCAAATTCCCGTTAAAATCTGTTAGATAGTATAAAGGTACCTAATCACTATCACGAATCAGATATAGAATCCTATGTAGTCATTGCCACTTTTACACAAATTGTCGAAAAATTGCGCCTCGCAGAAATCGTAATCATTGACGATTATGTGTAGTATGTTGTACACGCTTACCCAGTACGTTATCTGCGAGTGTTTATCTTACGATATAGGTAGCTATAGACGGGGCATATGAATTGCATTAATAAAAATAGATTATATCGAATAGTATCGGTGGTAATCTGACGGCGGCGTGAAGCCGGCGTCGTCACTCAACGGGCAAAGATAAAGTTCTGTCGATAATACTGCACTTACGAGTAAACACATAATATGCAGATTAAATAACAAATATTACAAGATTACTATGATTTTTATATCATGCTCATTTAAACTACTTAAATAATGGATTCAGAGTTTTATATAATGGTGTAGAGTACTTTTTCATTTTAGCAGAGCTTGTTCAGAAAATGACAAATAAGATAATCATTTTTTAGTTTATGGTTTTCTTTTCCCAGCTTCCTGGACAAGCACACTTTATCTTTTATCAGAGCAGATATGACGAGCATGAATTCCCACACATCTTTCTTCTTAAAACATGGTGGTTTGTAGAGATAGAATTCGATAAAACTTGCCTGTTATATCGAATAAATTGTCGGGTTATCAAAATACCCTCTAAGTGCTCCACAATATTCACTGGGTCAAAACTCCAAAATATTTATTTAAACATTTGCCAAATTAGCCTTTACTTTGTTACTGCATAATCCTGATTATTCTAATCGCGATAATTATTTTAAGGGAAACTGCTAAGTGCATGCCTTCAAAACATATATTTTTGTCTCGTGCCATTAGTTCTGCTGAAAACTTCAAGATTAACCTGTGAAAACTATCAAAGAGTTTTTATTAAGCTTTTTGTAGTCTGGGCTTGTATTAAACTCAATTCAATCAGATTATTGGGGCAAGTTATACCTTAGCGATATTTATTTATTTATCTTTTCTAATATTTTAATAGAAATCTTGGAAAGCTTTGACAATCAGTTTTCTTCTTCTTTTCGAATCGATTATGTTAAATGAGTTATGAGTGGCGTTTTTTAGAATCTAAAAGTGCAGGTGTACATACATACTCTTTGGGGACTCCAACATATGGGACATGGTTTGCCCAAGAGTACTGCATTCGCACTAGGTATTGGTGGAATCTATATAATCCTCCATTTTGCTAGATTGTGCTTGCAGCGGCCTACTTAGGTACTAACCACTTTACAATCAGTAAGTACCTATACCATTTCCGTTTTGTCACATACCCATTGGTATTTTGGAAGTCATAACAAGGTGTTATGTTGTTTTTATCTGTTCCACGGCTTTAAAAACGTGGTCACGTGTAAATGTAAAGTTAAAAATAATTAACCAAACGAACGAATGTGGGTCATCAAACAAAGGTGGGGTTCGCAAAATAGTTGATTTTAACCACTTTATCTACCTTCGCTACATTGCAGAAATATTGATAAGATACGTTGACAGATAAAAATGTTTGTGTAAATAAAAGATG
The DNA here is from genome assembly GCA_911387795.2 of Apamea monoglypha. Taxonomy (NCBI): domain Eukaryota; kingdom Metazoa; phylum Arthropoda; class Insecta; order Lepidoptera; family Noctuidae; genus Apamea; species Apamea monoglypha. Next base: position 21,197,543 of record OU426914.1, on the reverse strand, counting down.
CATATTTTTCACTGATATCATCTTTAAGCCACTTGTCGAACGGCTTTTGCATTTCCTAGTACTTGCCAGCATACTTTTATTACTTTATGAATTTAATGCAACATATTTCAGTTGTTAACGAGGACTATTGTCGGATCAATGTGGCATTCCTGATCCTGAACTATTACGAGAGCGGGGCGGCTGCTACCGTAGTGTTTTATTCATTTATTGAAATGTTACGATGATGCTCGATGAGGGCTTTATTTAACTTGTTTATTGTAAAGGCTTCATCGAGAGGTTCTGTCATCGGAAAAGAAAGCATATTTTGGAAAAATATTTACTCTTTTATTTCTTTGAACGGAAACATGGGTAAAACGTATACAAATATATAGTTAGGATCTAGTTATAGGTCCACAAGGACAATGTAGTAAGGACATTATCATCTTCGTAAACTAACGAACTAGACCGAGAATAACTGTATTAGTCATTCCTTATTGCAACCTAAGATATTCGATAGACTCGTAAACTAATTTTACATTTTAAAGCTACAAATGGAGATCCTGCTACGAGAGATTAAGAAGTCCATGCAAAGGTATTGGTGATACATGACCTAATAATAAAGTGATCTTATTAAAAACAGATTCAGGGACAACTACCATTTCCGCGCAATTTGGCACTCATCGATCATCTTGACGAGTTAGCAATGGAAGACTTTATACTTTTTCCTGAAACTTCTTCTGGCATGGAAAGCACCGTGCTTGATGAAGGCCCTGAAATGCAAGCTTTAACTTTGCTTTGCGCATACAATAAACACGCCATCGATTTGTTACTTTCCTGAAATTGACCTCTATTATGTTGTTAAACTCTTTGATAAACCAGGAAAACGATTTAGATTTTTCCTTATAGAATGGCATGCACCCTCACAAGTCTGATACTCTATTCATTGTTTGATGGTCCTCTCACAATTCCACGGCAAAAGCATGCAAATTCACAATAAGCACAAAGATACAAGAAATCGAACTTACAGCGCACACTTATCGGAAGCAATCAAAACAGTATTTCTTATTTACATATTATATCGTAGTAAATAGAGTCATCTAAGCGTAAAATGTGTCGTTAAAGTATAAAATAGGATAGGCTGTGGTTATGATCGCACCAGTCTGGTGTGAAACAAGAAAGCCTTGTGGAAACATTAGCTACAAGTGGAACGAGTCTTAGCCTCGTATCGTAGCATAAGTGAAACTGCAGCAAGTTTATCAAATGCAATTTCATTATCTTGCAGACACCTGCCCGGGGAGCTATTCTCCACACTAGGAAGAACACGCCATCTATGATAAAATAATATCACTTGTAATTTTCACTGTTATATTAAGTTATATAGTGCTTTCTTTAGCTCGGTTTGTTGATGTGCGTAAGGTAGGATTTATCAAAGTTACATTTAAAAAAGTGATGGTCTGTTGTTCTGTTCGCAATCGCCATGTTTAGTGTCTAGGTCGGAAATGTACTTTTTATTTATTTTTTAATTTACAGAGTTAAATTAAATTAGCTAGCGAAACTCCGCAGACGTGATGGGAATCGATACATAAAAATGATAAAACAAAAAAAAATGTTTTATGATAATTTATTTTGAGCTCATCGACCGTTTATAGTGTATTTATTTGAAATATCAGTTCAACAATCTATTTATATTTCTGTACACTTCACATACCATATTGATATCTAAACTCAACTAAACTTCATGTAACAAAACTACCAGCAGCGGTCGTTGACCCTAAAATAAATTATCATCATTTTTTTTGTTGTTTTTCATATTTAGATTTCGATTCCCATCACGTCTGCGGAGTTTTGCTAGCTGATTTAATTTGACCGTGTATAAATAGAGTAGGAATTATACTGTCTGTTGAAAATATCTTCTGCAATATACTTAAGTTACTTATTTTAGTAATGAGAAAATTAGCAACGTCCGAATAAATAAATTTTATTAAGTTTCCACATTCATAGATTGTCCAAACAGTTTATATTAACGTGATAATTATTATACTTAATTATAATTTGATTAACTCGAAACCGATGTATATATACGAACAGAATTTAATTAAGAGAACCTTTCATTCAAATGAAGTTTTAGTTTATATCGACAGGGTTTAACATCGTTTATGTTAACTAGATATTTTCTACATATTTATATCGATTTCCAATCTGTACCTAATACGCTCCTGTATTCGCAGTAAATCTGTATCTATGTTGTGATAAAAGGAATTTGCGTATCAATAGTTACTGCTTGTTCGGTCATGCTTGGAAGCATCGTCTCTTTCATCTGGTAGTTAAGTTATTTGCACATAAATTATAAACACAGTTTTTTCCTTTGAACATTCTTGTTCCCTCCTAATCACCCTACTTTAAAATGAAGTATTGTCTTTATTTCCGTAATCATGTTGGTTACGACTCTGACTTTTGTAACATAAATCAAACATTTCTCGGTATAATAGATAACATTATTCTCAATGATGTCGAGCTGCGATAATACAGATGAAAATAGTTGGGAGTCAAGGAGAATCTGTATACTAACCATGCTCTCTCAAACTTTAGGAGCACACACGCTTCTGTATCTACCAACTGGGGCTGTGATCTCGGGAGCGTTGGGACACATGCTCGTGTTCGTCTTGGTTTACTTTGTGATCGGAATACCTCTGCTGTACATGGAGACCGTGGTGGGGCAGTTCACAGGCCGTGACTGCCTCGAAGTGTGGCGCGCTCGGACCTGCTTGTCACACCTTGGATATGTTCAAATTTTCTGGCAGCTCCTGTTTGTGGTCTACAATCACGCCGTAAATTCTTTTGTAGTGCATTATTTCTTGATAAGTTTCGAAAACCCTATTCCTTACTACGTTTGTGGAAAATGGAGCAAGCCGGATTGTGACATTTTAAACTACAACTACTCCGTCAATCAGGATTGTTTGAAGATAATAGATCCACTGCCGTATTGTACCGATCTATGTCATACATTTCCAGAGTATCAATACTGGAGATTTAATATATTGGGACTGGATAAAGACAGATTCTACCTGCCTTGGCGCGTCGGCCTGGCTTCTGGATTGATTTCGATCACTGTGTGTCTCAGTTGCTTCAAAAGCAGACGATCTATGAAGTGGGTTTTGTTTTTTGGTACGTTATATCCTTTATCCGCTCGTGTTTTATTCATGATAGGATCCATGTTGCAAAAGGGTGTAGTGGTGAAATATAAAGATGCCTTAGACTCTGATTTCAGTCAGTTCATTCAGGAGTTTAGTCTGTCGAATATGGTAGCTGAGGTGCTGTACAGTATCAACGTTGGCACGGGCCTTGCGTTCGGCTCTGCGTCGAGGTCGTCATTTCGGGCACCTTGCTACTCCAACACCGTAATCGTGGTCGTCATCACCTCCTGCGTTACAATCCTCGGAATCTGCAGCATTGTCATGATGACCTGCCCATACTCCTTCAAGTACGATATCAGTCCAGGTCTCATAATGAGATATCCCATTTCAAATAGTTTTGAAAAGTTACCTCGATTATTACATGTGTACGAGCAAACATCTTTGTGGTTAATAATCAGCTATAGTTTGGTTGCAATATCAACAATGAGTGTAAGTATTTGTGTAATTTACGGCTTAATAGAAATGATGTCAAAAAGATACCCCAAAGTAGCCAGAAGTTCTGGTTTGGTCGCTTTTCTAATTGCAATAGCTTTGTATATTGGGACAGCTCCTTTGTTGGGCAATTTGAGTTTATATTATTTAGTAGACGCTAAAAATGTGATTGCCACCCTTGCTATATTCATGGTTCTGATAGAGATCATAGTGTTTGTGCTGTGGTATGGTCTAGAGAGGTTCTCTGAAGATGTACACTTCATGCAAGGAATCCAGCCGACTGCTTCCGTGAAGGCTTGCTGGTTGTTATCAGCCGTCATTCTCGTGTATGTATTTTGTAATGAATTGTATACGATGTATTTAGCTAGGAATAAGTCAAAGGGCTACTTGGCGGGGTGGTATCTGTTACTTTTGAATATTGTACCAACGGCACTCGTGGTCATTGTTAGAGTATTGATAGCTCTGTATAAAAAGAAATTGTATGAAGAAATCGGATTAGACTCTTCATGGGGCCCCAAGAGTGTGTTACTGATGCGAAGTAGAGGCATGTTTACTGCGCAGGCGATGACAAAGGAGTACATGTATCGACAGTACCACCTGCAAGCAGGCATTCTGAAGAGGCAGAAGCAATCTAACGTAAGAAACTGCTACAAACAAGGACTTGTTCCAAAGCCTGAAGGCGTAAGATTTGAACTTGAGAAATCTTGATTTCTGTTACTGCAATTGACATATTATTCTTATTCTTTTAAAAAATTAATGATGCGAAATATTGTTAAAAATACATTTAATTTAAAAAAAAAAAATGTCTATGTTTCAATGAGTGTTTTTTTATCCTTAGTTGAGTCACTGTATACTGTATGTTATAAAGTTAATCTATGGCTATTATTGTAGAACAAGTATTGGGTATTGCGTAATACGCTTTGTTCGGCGTGAGTCACCGCCGAAAATATTTAAATACATGTACCAAATAGTATAAAATAAATTATTACGTTTATAGGTATACATAATTAATTTATTCCGGAGAGCATATTTAGTGACTCATTGATTTTGAGTCTACAATACAAGAACAAGAGACAAGAACAATATAAATCAGGTGAATAACAACTTACTGCCTGAGATACAGTATCCTACTACAAATTGGAAATATTTTTAAACTTTGAAAACAACAGGGAATTTATTTGATCTTATTTTTTAGTTTTTGTATTTTTTCTAATTTTATTTATTTATAAGACTTTCTCATTCTTACATACACACAACAGACATCAAGTGCGTCTAGCAAGAATATATATTTTTTTTTTAATTCGAAAAGAATTGACTACCATCACTAATAATTGACTACCACCATTAGATGATGCATGTGATTAAAATATTACTTTTTAATAACATCGATAATATTATAAAAAAGAACAAATAGCGTGTTATATTGCACCTAAGAGTAGGAATTACAACGTACACTAAAATTCACAACAATTAGCGTTGGATAGATAGAATCTTGATAGGTGACCTATGTGTACGAAAGTCATGCCAATTTCCAAATTCCTTCGTTGGTCGTTATATAGTTTTTCAAAAAAAAAACCTTTGCAGCATAGGAATGCACCCAAAAGTTATCTTATAAAGGTTCCGTTTTAGCTATTAAAATACGGAACCCTAGAATTCCGAAAGCTGTCAACCACCATTTCTGAAACAAAGATGGTTTATATGTATACCTGTTCATATAAAGGTAACAGTGTAATTCTAAACCTTTTACACCTCTAACAGTCATCCAATTTATTACATTCTCGGAGGCTATAAAAAAGAAAGTCAACGGTTTCCTCTTCAGCCCCCGCCTCTCATGTCCGACTTTTGTCAAGAAAAAAGATATTATTTATAAAAAGTGGCGCGCCAAGCTGTCTGCTACCAGCGTAGTGTTGCAATCGTGAACGCGGCCACGACTACTTCACAATGATACACGTCCAATAACTCTCCGGCGCGACAGCACTCGCGACTGATTAGTGTTGAGCTAGCAATCGACTTCGAACCATAACAACAGTCCCACTCTACTTGTGTGTCTCTACTTGTGTGTTGTTTTTGTAGTTAGCGCTTCTTGTTCAGAGTTATGAATGAAATTTTGCAGGAATTCTTAACGTACATGAGGAAAATGAAGAAAGAGATGCAGTTTTTAAGGTTTTTCTATTTCCTAAGTAGGCAAAGTTGATTGTTTCAAAGTCAACATTATTCTTGTAATGGGTCACAATATCATTTACTAAGAGACAATCAAATCAGGGTGTTTGAATTATATTGGGTGCACTATTACAGGGTTTTATCGAATTAACAAATTACGATCTAGAAAGGGAACTCAGGTAAAGCAAGTCCTTATTTATATAGCGGTTGGTATATAATATACGAGTGTTGGTAAGACGAGTGCAAATCCAGTCCGAGGCACATTGCGTCATACAAATGGAACATTTAGAATGTTTGACCCGACGTCAAGACCGACCAGTGGCGGCGCACTGGCGACGAGTCTCGCGAATTCCGACCATTGTCACGACATTACACCTATCTACTCAGTACTCAGCTACCAAATACATTAAGCACAAAAGCTGCACAACCACTTGCTTGTCATTTAGTTTCAGTATTGCGAAACTCCATTTCGGTTTCGTTTGCAATCCAACATCTTAGTTACCTATCACTATTTTTTTGTTTCCGTTTTGTTTACTAACTTTACTATCCACGTCACTGTGCTGCGTAATAAGGTTTCATTTTTGACTGACATTTACAGGTTCGCTCGGCAGAACTTTGACATTTCCGAAAGGTAAGCGCGTAGATTGCAAAAATACAAAGTTACAAAATACATACAATAAAATATTTTTTAACAAAGAGCGTTCGATTATTGTATAAGAAACATATTCTACAGGTATGTCTGAATCTTTGATGAAAACTGATTGCTGAGGAGCTTTTGGATAGCAAAATTACTATCGACTTGTCATGAATACCTAAGTGAGATACGTACGACGCAGGCGCAACTTGTTCGCTTTAAAGTAAATGGAGTTCAAATTCTTCAGCAGTTTAAGCTTCAATAAATAATGCGATGATAAGTTTCGTAATCGCTAAATACGTTAGAAGTGGAATTCCATGACACAGCTTACGTCTGCGCTATCTGCCGGCGACACCTACACTTTGCTTCACTTGCCTACACTTAAGAACACCGTTCGCAATTGCACAACGTTGTTTAGGTGCTTTTCGAAAAAGACACCGTATCGGGCGTTTAAGTTATTGGTTGCACGCTGTCTAAAAAGGCTGTTAAGTCTTGAATGGCATTACGGCGGTGTTTCTGTTTATCAGGCACGTTAACCTGTCGTGTGCGGTCCGCCTGACCAACATTCGAGCCGCGGCTCGGGGGCGGTGCGGGCGCATCCATGCGCAGACACGTCACTCCGACTACATGTTTGTTGGGCTCACACAGCGACCCTAATATGTATTTTTGTAAATTTACTTGACCGCATTAGTTAAAGAAAGGAAAATATTTAAAGTTAGTGCCATTTAAGCGCATGCGTGAATCAAATGTCGCACGCGAATTGAGTGCGAGGACTTGTAGATAGTGCGGTTGCCTACCCGGCTTAGGGCTGATTTTTCAATCATCTGATTACTTTATTCGAGGAATAATTTTGAAATTTTTACAGTTATTTCATACAAAAACTGTTAAACGTCAATTTTATTCCTCGAATACAAGTCTGGCGTTGGAAAAATCAGGCCATAGTCACTTAAGGGCTAATTTTTCCGTTACGTATAAAAAAGTCCTCTATTGTTATTTTTAAACTACGTGCATCCGGCACTTTTGTGGGACATATGTCTGCTTGTTTGCCGACTTTGGCCACAGGGGTACTACCCCTGTGGTCAAAGTCGGCGAACAACCAAAATACTGGCGCAGGCGTTTAGTGTCTGGCACCGTACCTTTTACAACCAAAAGCTCTTTTGAACTTTACCTGTAACTTTTCAGTTGTTTAGCTTTGGGCTCTATATCCATCGTTTTAAATTATATGTATACTAAATAAGTTTTGAGGGTCATAAAAAAGAACAAAACTTTGTGAAATAGTACATATTTTTGTTGAGTCTAGCACGAAGTATGCGGTAAAAGTAAATAACAGTTCATTCCGTCTAGATATCATTCGAAATATTCTTTATCAGTTAGCTTGGCGATTCAAAAACAAACACGATCGTAATAAGTTTTTATTCGTCAAAATCAACATATTACAACCGCAACATAACATAACAATTAGCTTTGTCATATCTGACAGGTGACTAGTCTATAATAGTCCCCGCCTGATCACTTTCGTGGAGGCGCGCGCGCAGGTTGCGGGCGCCTGCGCCCGCGCTCCGCACGCGACACAGCACGCCACGGCAGCCGCGACACGGCTCGCGTAACGGTGTGTTTTGTTCAAGAAAAGTCAACAGCACACCCGCGACGGGCGGTTACGCACCCAAAGACCGTTTTTAAAACCACAGAAGTGTTGTCTTCTCCTCGCAAAATGACAAAATACCGTACCTATAGGTACTAAAATATAGAGTATTTTAATTATTAATCTCAGTATTCGGAAATTATTAATTTTCGAATACTGAGATTAACGGCTAAACTATACGGAATATACCTACTGTTGTAAATGCCAAAAAACTATACTAAAACTATAAAACTTCTCAATGATATAACTCAAGAATTAAAATAGAGCTATAAATTATAGGAAAAAAAAACTAATTTGAATGGGTATTGCAAAAATATAGACGACATTAGCACCGAAATAAATTGGATAAGAAATATACTGCATGAGTATCTTCCTTGTTCGTAAAATATTAAAACCCGAGCTTATGACCAATATTTTTCCTTAAACATGTCGAAAATAAAATCAATGACAGTTTGCAAAAGGAGACATGTTGTGGCATGTGAAACGGCATTTTGGAGACTTGACTCGACCGATAAGTCGTTTGAATGTGTCAATAAGAGATAACCAAAGCAAATAATAGAGTAAAGGCACCAAGTCGATGACACTGTTATAACTGTGACGAGGAAGGAAACTTGTCCACTATCGCCATCAGTGTGAGAGTCAGTCATCAGCTACGAATAGAAAATTTAGAATATGTTCAATGGGTTCTAAGTAAGTACGAGAATAAGAGTGTGATTATATCTCCGTGTAAAATACATCAAGCACAAACGCTGCACAACCACTTTCTTGCTTGTTATTTTGGACCTTTTTTGCAACTATAATTAAAGTTTTAGTCCTAAATATATTTGAAGGATATGAACAGGACATAAGGGATCTCTGCATTTTGATTTTCCTAGCTCCATCTAAGTCCACCTTTAATTGTACCCAGCTTCAGTCTATGGTTATTGCTGCGGCATACGCATCAGAGACACTTCCATATTTGCAGCAAGGAAAGGAAAGTCGTTGGTATCACGACCATTTTTCCTATCCTAATAGCTTGAGTTCACCAAGGGTTTGCACTAGGTCTATTTCTGTTCAGCGTCGTGCTTGATGTAGTCGATCTTACAGCACTTGCAAAGAGAAACTAGACAGTAGAGTGAAATAATGCAAGTTTAGGCTGGGTGACCAGATGTATGATATGCATGAATAATGGATGAACATATCAGATGACAAGATGTAAAAGGTCGGGCAACGTGGATTTTAGAAAACTGAATTAATTGGACGACAGACAGCCTTACTCGGGATCAAAATCGTCGGGCAGATCAGGAATCGGTTTGACCGCAAAACTCATGCTCACATTGAGCAATGTTCACCAAGTTACTTTACTAATACCTAATATTAATCACTACATCACTAAAATCATAAAAACCACAACTTTCTCATTATCCCGATTCTAATTCGAGGCTCACTTCGTTAGCGATCGATCATTAAATCAAAGCTGTTTGATTCGATTATTACGATTCAATTTCCCAATAAAAATTTGAGACATTAATTGTGTATCAATAAAAAGTGGTTAGCTGTGTCCGGTGGACTGTGGAGTAGTATCACAAGACCACAAGTCCCATTCTGCTCCATTCCACAAGTTGCAATCGACAAAAAACTGACACGTGCCCCACATTACGATAACTTAAGCCCAGCCTCCATTAATATACAACAGAATAGATCATAATTCACTGCGCACATTATGTCTCAGTGTGCTGACTTGTATGTTTTATTTTATTGCCACCTTTTTAATATCAATAATTTATTTAGCTCTGTGTTTGCCACGTGTCTGATGGCTAGTATTAACATTAACCTACTAATCATTGTGAGCTTAAGTTCTCTTTCAAGTGTTCCAGTGATTACAGCGATGAGATTAAATCCCATTCATCTTCCAAATCATAGTATTTGTTCATTTCCGGAGTATTGGTATTTCTTCAATGAAGCATTCCACATAGTTAATTAGTGACGCGCAAATTGGACAGATGAGGAGATAGTAGTGTTCATCGACTTCCAGTCTTCCGGCGGTTGGTGGTCGGTAGTGGTCGGCGGTGGTTGGCTTCGCGCGGCGTGAGTGAGGTAGCCGCGGGCGCGGAATGTGGCAAGTAGTACCGCCGCCAGCGCCGCGGGGTAGAAAGCGGCCGCGCAGTACCCGGCCCTTATCAACACTTCAACGACGCTAAATTGTTATGTTACACGCTTATTTAGGACGAGATGCCTCGCCTGCCCATCCTAGAGTAATTTTTTCACTTTTTCCAGAAGAGCAAACGATTTTTGTGCGTTTTCAACATGATACCTTTCTCAAATTTTATTAGGACTTTTTGGTGACCATTGCATTATTTACGGGTATGAATTTGGAAAGAGCACGGTTCATCTGCCTGAACGAAAATGATTTTCCTTTGATTCTTCCAGTGAGCTCTGTAATGGCGGCCATTAACAGACGCCTATATGGCTAGCCGGCTGCGACTGGTTATTGGTTAAGGGGAAAGAATTAGACATAAATTAATAAAATATTGAAGAAGCAATCATTACGCCGATATATGTAATTGTATTAGCTCATATAAATTATACGTAGGTAACATTAACATTACGCACAATTATAATTACTAATTAGGAAGCGGCGAAGTTAACAGGTAGTATCTTATTACTAGATAGACAATTTCCGCAGATCGATGCTTGTTCAACGGCAGAGTTTGCTAATATATAGGTATTGAACCGAGTAATAATGAAAATATTCTTACAATACATGGTTTTTTACTAGAATTAGGTACCGATATGGTTAGGCTTGCTTGTTATGTTTTATTAGTAGATACGCTTGCAGAATATTTGTTGTTTATTTAATAATTAAAAGATAAGTGGATAAGCTGATGACTGATGACAGGTGAGCGATAATATAATCCGTTTGCCTGTCTGTCACACGAGAAAATTTTAAAATCCCTAAATATCAACTGTGGGCGAAGTATACGTAGAGCTTTCCATTGAATGGAAAAATGCACCGTGAAGCCGGTTTCTTCATACCTTCCGGATTCCCAACCTGCTACTCTAGGTCAGCACGCGCCGTCTCGCTCGCACTCGCGCGCCTCGCCTCCGATTGCAAGATCGATTTGGGGTCGCGTCGCGTCGCCCTAACCTAGATTGTCTGCGCTCGGTAGACTTTGTAATAAAGCCTGCCTCGACTCCGCGGCTGTTCCTTATTAAGTATGCGAACTCCTATTTTCATGGTTAAAAATCTGAACTCGGTAAAACATAAAAGCTTTTGTATTTACAAAAAAAAAATCTTAAAATGTACGACGTGAAAACTAAAAGTTTTTTACTGTATCTTAATGCGGTGAGACGTGCCTACGTGAGTGAGTGGTCCTAGTCTTGGAGCTAATGCACGTATCAGCGCGGGTCAGCCATTAATCTGTATCTAACAGTCGAGCAGTCAGACCTAACAAGAGTGACAATCTTCCGCATGACACTGCGCAAGTACAAATGCTCTTATTTTTTGTTAGTGGCTGTCGTAATAAGCTTCCTTTTGCATACGACTTATGATAATAATAATATATGAGGGTATAAATAATTTTAGAATGTAGAATATAAAGGATATATCAAATAAACCTATATTACTGTTATTTCCGTGTTTTCCCTTCCATGAAATTTACAGCGTATGTCGTTTGCAAATACACTTAAATATTTAGATTTAGACATTCGTTTAATATTAGCACACTATAAAACGCGCGCATAAAGTTTTCACTGTTAACCTAATAACGTTTAATCATAAACATCACACGTTTAAAGGAGGTAAATATAATATATAAGTCACATTAAAATGCAAGTTAATAAAGCCCATAGATATTCATGAACTGTACTTTAGAGATGGGGGTCCTAATAAGGCAGTGCACCTGTGCTCGCCCCGAACGGGGACAAGCGGCGAGCGCGCACTTTGTAATCATTCAACTGTTCCGACACCACCCCACAACTTCAGTAATAAATACTCGCAAAACGGTATTCACAAAAAATACTACAAGACATAATTCGCCTTCTTTGGATAATTGAATCCAGAAATGAGAATATTCCACATAAGAATTCAATTATAGTTAATCGTTGTTGATAGATTAACTGCTTACGTAATTACATTTTAATATTTAACTAGTATCGAACTATGTGGGTATAGGATTATTAATTGGAATTTAATTACGGAATGTAGAGAAATGTGCGGCACTATACCATATTCAGATATAATAACTATTAGAATTTAAAACAGCGTTCAAAATTCAGAAAGCCGGACTTCGATTTTGGTCAAAAACTAGGTGTGAGGTTTGTAGGCCGTAAATAGAGTTAATACAGTGAGATATAGTCCTATACATCTCCATCTCGGTCTGGTACCCGTCGTAAAAGAACAATAAAAATGTATGTAAAAAATAATGGAGTCTCCTCTGAAGTGAGTGAGTCAGAGTCAGATGATGTAAGTTAGTGAAGTACGTTCGTATGACATTTGAAGCTGCTGTCTCATTAGTGAACAGTTACACAAAGATATTATTTTTTTAATGAGCCACTGAACATATTTAGCAATTAAGTAAAATATTGGTTCTAGTCAGTGAAAGCTGTCTTTACAACTTTTACTAAACAAATTCCAATTTTTCTAAATATTATGCATTGTTTATTATCCCATTCGTCTTGTTTTATAGTTTCTGCGATAAATAATTAGACGTATTCAAGCATAGTTTATGTTTTGTTTAAGCAGAACTAAATAGCTATTTCAAATACCAGCCATAAATTGTGTTTACGGTATTCAGAGCTTTTGTGATTTAACACCTCTCAACGTTCGAATGGACTTCTTTTTTCTTAACTCATCAGGCAGTAGACCATTATAAAGTGGCAACAGGGAGTTTATGAACCTGCCACGCGGACTTCAAAGAAAGTACATAAGTACGACACCTACATACACAATGACGAGTTGAAAAGCGCTACTCAAAAATAGCTTGAAACATATTTGTTTGTTTTGTAGTCGGCCAATAACATTCTTTGAGGCATGAATCAATCGGTAAACAGGCCACACTTAAACTTGTAACAACTACATGTATATACTGCGATAAATATTCTAAGTAACCGAGGCTAACTTGAGTTTACTTTTTGATATAGCGATATCTACCATACCTTCATATCGCTTAATATGGTTTACGCTATGGCATGTTTTCGCGGATTTTATCTATTTATCAATACATTTATACTTGTAGGTATCAAGTAGGTACTTGCGAGCACAACAGCTTGAGTTTGTAAATAAGTTTAGGAAAATGCACATCCGCTTACGCCCTGAAACCGTTTTGCAAATGTGCGTCTTGCAACCAGCGTACCGTTAGGAAAATTTTAGAATTTCATATCAGTAAACGTGTGTGAAAGGACGTGGATTCTATTCACTCGGCGATTGTTTATTTAGATCAATACTGCAATTCTGCAAAGCTTACCGGATAAGGACGGAATAATAGAACCACATTATAGAAAACAAAGTAATTGTGAATTCTTGTCGTTAAATGTGCGTAATCAACATACATCATTCGAATAGCAAGCATGAGAACACGCGTACTAACAAATAAGAACGGAAATCTTGAAGAATTTTCTGAATAGTTTATGATGAACGGGAATATTTTGGTGCAGGTGATGCAGGCAGTGTTTTAAGGGGGATGCGTTAGGTAGCGCGCGAAGTTAACATTTCATTAGGCTTTTTTGCAATTCGCAGGTGCGAGCGTAACAAATATGATTTCACACAATTATAGTCATTAAAATCATCAACACAACCCTCTAAGTTCATATAATCCTTTTGATTGATATTTCGAAATAGTCAATGGGAATATAATATATGAACATAAAGGATTGTATTGATAATTAGGAAGAAAATTATAATTTCGCGGGCTAGCTAGCGCATCTCCCTTAAATGGAATAATACTGAATTCAGGATGATGTTCATAGTTATACGTATAGGTTGGAGAATAATACACGTTCATCGACGTATATGTACGTAGCTACACATAATGGCATAATCGATCACGGATTGAGCGCGATCATTGTGCTCGTCAGTTGGACCGTGAATCCTGTCACTACATCCCCCCCCCCTTGCCCCCGCCGGGCCGCGTCCCGCTGGACCCCTCGCCCCCATCATATGAATCTCATTTACGTTGCGCTTACGCAACTGAGTAAAATCATTGAAGTGTGAAATTTTATTAATATGTAAGAGATAGTTTTATTGCGTGGGGTTCGGGGAAAATGTTTAACTTTGAAATTAGTTTATTTAGAGAGGGTAATTGGGATTACTCATTTATTACCACGATTGGGAAATGGGTTTTCAGTTGGTTAAGAACCTTTAGTACCTACTCACAGAATATTATAGTCCAATCTGTAACTTAGGCCATAGCGCTGCGCATTTTAATTAATTCAATGCAACTGCGGGCAGCTTATTCGATATCACAATCTTTCAGGAGCATTATTTTGTGAATAAATAATCTGCAACCTGCTTTCCCAATGGGTAGGTAGGTAAGTACTTACTTACGCTTAGTTTGTCTATACTTATCTATATACGAGTACGAATAATAAAGCTAAACTGTTTGCGCTAATCTCTGGAAATACCAGTAGGATTTGAAAAAATATTTTTGCATTTGTTAACCCAATTCATATGGAAGGTTATAGGCTATTTAATATCACGCTGCGATATTTAGGAGCCGAGCAAAAAACAAAAAAAAAAGACTGCAAGAAAGTTAAGCGAAAACGAAGTAATAACGCGTTAGGGTGAGGGAGTTCTATAAGAATGTGGGACTGTTACTTTAGTATATTGTGTATCTCGACTTCCACGCGAATGAAGTCGCGGGCTGAAGCTGGTTAGGAATAGAATTAAACATTTGATTAAAGTTTAGACTTTAATCCTGTAACTAATCAACCTAAGTTAATCGGTTGGTTTATTTATTTTATTTAGACATTTTATATAAATAGCCACAATATAACAACAAGTACAAGTTTCTACTCAAAAGCAACAGGGGTTATACCGAAAATTAACTTTAACATGTAGAAACAATCCATGATAATAATGATGACCACAGGGGGTCTACTACGAAGTGCAAAGTGCGAATGATCGGATCGGACCGACATATGGCCGAACCGAATATTATTGAAAAATGCGAAAAAAGTTCGGATCGGCTCAGTTGGGTTGGGATCATAGTCAATATTCAAAAGAGTGTAGGAGTGTAGGATCGGGACCGACCGAACCAAATAATAACTTCGTAGCAGGAAATGGCCGAACATTCGGCCGTTACCACTTCGGAGTAGACCCCCAGGTATCTGATGATTCATATAAAGTTTATTTACATACAGAATAATAATAATCAGAGATCCATCGCTTATAATTAAGCTTTATTTATTGCTTAACGGCCACATATTAATACAAACTGAAGTTATTATTATTACACGAAAAGCATAAAATTTGTTGTAAGTCAAACTTATTGATCTGAATCACAACTTTAGGGTCGGATACCCATGTTGATGTTTCTCACTGCATTAATGATGAAAGGTAGGCACAACATTCAGGAGAGCTAGGCACAACCTACCATCAAAAATAATTTCTATGGATTCGATTGGTAAAATATTCAATTTTGCCTAACCTATGTGTAACATGAATTAACCATCACTCATCGCGAGTAAAGGTATTTCTTGCAGGTTATATTGATCTTTTTCAGTAACAGTATCGCTTGATGCAATTATACAGGATGTTTTTGGAAGAAAATAAATTCCTGTAATAGTAGGTTACCTAAATAAAAAAGCTTCGCCTGTAACAAAACCCCTACTTTTTGAAGTCAGTTAAAAACAAGTCATGATACGTCTGGCGGCCACAATTACGTATGAGAATAGAAAAAACATAGAGTCGCCCCGCGGAACAGAACAATGGACGATGTCACAGTGCGCGCAGCTCTAATGGTGCGTTTAATATTATTTTACACACGGTACCGACGACAAAAAAGTAAAAAAATACTATTTCTTGGAACGGTTTTGTTGTGGATACAGTGTAGCGTGTACTTTAGTAGTTTTTAATAAGTAAGAACGTATTTTTCTTTCTATAATATAAAAAATTAATAGTTATTTTTCTTAAAAATGATCGGTTATATTCTAAACATTTTTTAATAACAATTTATAATAAACTTCATGAAAAAGTTTCTCGTAGGTACCAATATTTTATTTACTTTCAAACAAAAAAATATTGACATAATTATAATATACTATGTAACAGGATAATAATAGTACAGTATCAAAATCACGAATAGAGAATGACGTTTGTGATTGGACACATACATTTTTTTTGTGTGTGCATGTGTATTTGTGTAATCTACTTGGCGTTGCGCATGAGTGGTCTCGGACTAATAACGACAAACTTGCGACTTCCTCTACACACTCCAGTGGGCTTTAATATCCCATAGTACGGATTTTTATAAAACAATCTTATTCACCCAGCACCGGTAGATATGATTGTCTTTTAGAATTTTATTGCCTTTAATGTCGTCGCGACGTCGTAAACATTTAATTGATTTAGGATTGTATATTTTTTGAATAATTTTGTCTAATGTACTGTTTTATTTAAAAAGCGGCAAATTGATTTAGGATTGACCATTCGTCTCGCTGCGCCGTGCAGATCAGAAGGCCAATTAAAAACGAGTTGTTTAAAATCTAGTCGCCATCTCATCATCTCAACTCAGCGACAATCAATGTCAAAAACTTGTCAAAAATGTAGGGAAATGAGAGGTATTTTTGATAGATTGAGTTTGAGATCAGGCTGTGAACGTTCTTATAATTACGAGAATTGCCCCTCAGATGACCAGTATAAGTGAGTATATTGTTGTAATGTTCACACATCAAGGCTTTCTCTCAGAATACACTTTATTTATTGTTTTTGAACCTGTATAAAACGAATTTAAGATACCATTTTATTAAATCGTGCAATTCAAACCGATTGTAAGTATATCATATTCAATGAGTTACAACCACTATCATAGCTGTTATCATGTTTAAATTATAACACAAGCGTTACGTTTGGTGCAGTAGGAAGAACGAACTTTCCATTTTACGTTTACTTATAAACAGGCGTTAAAAAACAGTGTTATTGACCGCCGGGTCTGTAATCAGTATTATTGATAACAACTCTACCGCGCTCCGACACTACTTGGCATTTCCTCCCACATTAAGATCCATCCGCAACGTTGTAAATTAATTTGATTTAATTAATGATGATATTTTATTTTAATTAGGTTTTTGTTCTGTCTGTACAGATATTAAAGGTACAAGTTGGTCTATGCATCTGAGTCCAACGGGAACATACGAAATTACCACAATGAACTTTAGCACAGAGATGAACATGAAGAGAATAGTAGAAATAATAAAACTGTAATAGTAAATGTTCAAGGTAAGTGAAACTTAGCAGTAAAATCACTTTTCAGAAAAAAAAATTATCGCTCATCATTATTAAAACATAATTGCATTTCTGTCATTCGTTTGTAGTTGACAGAGACAAAGAATTGTTATGAAGTACAGCTACAAGCCACCATAAGAATAAAGAACTATTCAATATCTACGATCTCTAATTAAATGAAAAAATGCTAGCTCATAAAATAAGCTGAGTTGATAGATTTGACCTTAAAACACAAAGGGGATGTGTCAATGATGAGCTGAAACACGTGTCCCTTACAAAAGAGACGTTCACCCCTCGGCTACACGGTTCATTTTTAAAGGTCGTCTTAGTGTGACCGACCATAATTGGGGTTTACACCCTTTGTATGCATCCACTGGGAATATGACAATTTAGTATTTTTTTGTAGAGTTTAGTTACGTTTTGAGTTGTACAATGGCTGCTTAGAAATTCTCGTAATTTTAAGAACGTTCACTGTCTCAGTCTCAATCTGTCAAAAATACCTGTAATTTCCCCACATTTTTGATTTAATTACGGGAATTAACCTTTAGTTCAAAGTCGAGGGCTGATTTGAGACTGTTTTGTTTCGCGATGTATGTTTATTTTTGCAAAAAATAACTGCATAAGGACAGTTGAACGTCTTCCGGTAATTATGTCTAAAATATAGGGCACAAAACCGCAAGTTCCGTCACGCGATGGTCCCCAAAGTTTGTTGTGCGGAACTCTGCTTGGCACTGTTGTCACACCGTTCGTAACCAACAATCAGGTCCTATGAATAATGCTACTTGGCCGGCTCGTAAATTGCCAACTGATGATATAACGATACTGGGTTTCAACCCGAACTATTATTTAACTGTCGAAAAATGCACACCGTAGAGTATTTGTTTCCTCCTGAGACTGCATAAAAAAGCAATTTCTAACATACAGAGTTAGCCAGCACAGTGCTAGTGTTAACTTATGGAACATATTTTCATTTGACTTTTGATTTGGCCTCCTCCAACCTGGCACAAATACGGACTCCAGCTGCTACTGGGAAATATTGGAAAAATCTAATAACTTGAATTGAATTGAGGAGCTCACGCTTAGCAGCCGCGCTTGCAACCACTAGACCGCTGAGGCAGTCAGAGGCATAAGTATTTTTTAATAAAAAAAATGGTTATATTAAGTGGCCGTAACTTAACATTTATTAGGCAACCTAATGCAAAAAATGACTAGAGCGCGCACGCGCGGCCACACCTACAAATAATGATAACCACTTCATATTTGTTTATTTTTTAAGTGTTATTCAACTAATTGCAGCATATGTATGTAAAAACATGTTAAATTAATTACTTACTGATTTGTAAAGTTAAAAAAGTACCTAATAATTAATAGAGCTACAGCGATCCAATAATTAATAGGGAAAGCAGCCCTAATTTGTTGCACCTGGATAGTCAAATTATGCACGGTAGCAGTGGGAAGTTTAAAACTAACAAACAACTATGTATCTACTGACAACTATGTATAGACAAATGAAACAATTTTTAGGGTTGACATAATTATGTACCTACCACAAACTAATAATGATATGACAGGTGAATACTTAATTATCGATACATGTACGACACACCGACAATACCTAATTATCGACACATCGACATATTGTGTTAATAGTCAGTGCTGGTGGTAGGTACAAAAATTAACATGCAATGCCTTTTTTAACAAAAGCAGCCCTAATTTTATTTGATTTTTTTTTATTGGATACCAACAGGGGAAAGTTTGATACATCATATGGCAGTTTTCATAATTTTCAATATTTTCTGAGATCAACAAGGATAATTATTGTTAAAATAAGCAAATCGACATCCTCTGCCACTCGGAAACATACCAACGGGATAAAAAGTATCCTTTACCCTAACCCAGGTGGTAGTCTACCTGTGTGCGTCAAAACGGAGCGCGTTTTAACAACCGATCTCTTTGGCAAAAAACTATAGATAATTTGAAGCGTACAAACCGAAATTGCCATGCTCTATTAGCCCCCATGTTACACAATACAGATTCCCATACATGCCACGGTGCCTGCGCCCTGACAATGGTGTCTCCACACGTTATGTTCCGTGTAAATTGGTGTAATCTGTCATTTAGCTGCTTTCAAACATTTTGACTCCACTCAACTGTGCATTCCAACTACAACCGTGTCTATCTATTGACTAGCCTAATAACCCTTTATAAACCGATCTAACAAACTAATAGACGCAAATTAAGCCGTGACAACGTAATTGATTATTCGTTTTATGTTGAATTTAATTTCTACAGAAACTCTAACTTAAATAAATGTTGAAAATTAAAATGGTATTGTAATAAAGCTTACTCGATCATCCACAGTTATTAATTAACCTCCGAATTTTTACGAGTCCCTCGACAATGTGTTACGTACGTACATGGACATTTTGTAGGCAACAAGACAAAAGGTAGTAAGTAGCCCACAATTTATAACAGCAAATGGATGGATCATGCCGTAACGGCTCTACGGATTTGGATGGCATTCATTCCAAACATAAAGATTAATCTTGCTAGATTAGCACAGATTAATCTTCATCCGGAAAATCTACCATTTGTTTATATGGAGATTGAAACAGCAACATTAAATTAATTTCCTTTAATTTAAGGACAGCTACCAACCAGTAAATTGTGCATAGATCAGATAAAACAGTTGTATCTCACAAGAGATGACCGCAAAACTGCAAAGATATACTTCCGTTGAATTGTTAAGACTGTGCGGGAAATTCAAGGACAATATCAACATCAGCCGATCGCGACAATCGGCTAAAGTACTCGGGGAAGGTACTGCAAAGCTCAACACTGACGACGCTAGATAAATGATAAGCCACAGTGACGCATTCTTGTTATACAAACACATTTATTATTATTAGATCTACGTAAATAGATATACACACATGTCGTTTATACGTGACAATGTCACTGCCGTGTGCGGCATGAAAATTAGTTCTCACTATTACCGATACTGAAGCGGCATTTCAAAATTAACCTTTAAATTCGCAGTATAGGGTACAAAATCCAGTATTACCATAATATATTATGGGTTAACCGTAATGGTAAAGTGTGCTTATTCATTACGTTTCCATTCTATTGGCGTATTCCTGTCGGTTCTTCTGTGCTCGCCTGTTGAATTTTTCTAAGGATAACATTTTATTTATTCAATAAATTTTATAATAATTGGAATATAACCAAGAGTCTTTAAGGTAAATTGAATGTATTTGTTTGTATGCATTCTTAATATAAAAGTAAAGTTGAATTTATCTTGATTTTAATATACGTGAGGAACATTCTACAGTTATTGTATTAATTTGACGCATTCTTTTCTTTCGACGCACACCTAACAGGAGAAAAGCTCACCAGTGTAGATTCAGATATAGGATAAGAATTTTATATAAATTAATTATTTGTTAGACACCTTATCATTAGCATAGCTAAAGTCAAGTTATCTGTCAGGGAACAAATCACTGCTAAGGAAACATAAAACAAGATGAAGTAGATTTATTTGGAGGATAGCATTTGAAACTAAATTATCCGACCTAAGGACGCGGACGCCTTGCTGTAGTGTCAGCTAGCGTTGCTAATAACTTGCCATAACCGTGAAAGAATTGATTAAATTTCGACGATTCGAAAATAAGGATCGTGGATTTGACTTAGGGCTGTTAATTTTAATAATAAAAGGTCACAACAACAAGATAAATTAAAACAGTAACAAACTGCTTTAATTTATCTATTAATTTTATTAAAATGTGACACCATCTCTTCCCATAACCTTCTCTTTCATACTTTCTTTCAATGGAGTTAAACTTTTAAACCTACCTAACAAAGAGTGTTCGCGCTATTTAGTGTAAATTCGGCATAATTGGTAGACTTTGGCTAAAGTGGTTATTGTTATGTGTATTGAAACTTTAATGATCTTTTTGAAACTTTATCGTGTAAGTTGACTTAAATAAACGTCTGTGAAACGAAACAATGTGTGATATAAATGTGTCTATTTACTAACCTGCATCTGAAACCAAGAGTCGAGAAGGCCGGCGGCGTGTGGTGCTCCCCAACGACCGCCGCCCGGGACAATCTGAAACACATACACCTCCTTCATTAAACCGACTACAGTTGCATCAGGTAAGATACACGTCAAATGCAATCGAATTAGAAAATAATCATTAGGTAAATTAACTTGTAACCGTCTCCACTGAAGGGCCATATAAGAGTCCCCTCAGGCATATCAAATTATCCACTATGTCAAAGAGTAACGCAGACTTGCTGCCATATTAGTGTGGAGAATTTGAGAAAATTCGGGAAAATGTTATTTGCTTTTGACTTCTTTTCTGGTATGGGCAAAACGTATCGTCGCTGCGCCTGCCAAATCCCCTAAATGCATTTTTTTAGTTTTCGTTTTTTTGTACTTATTAGGATAGCTGATAACTGCCTTAGTAAAATGCATATTAGTCGGCAAGGTGCTTTCGACAGTAGATACCCTCTGTATGTCACAGACGATCGTCAAAAAACGTTCACAGGCAGTGCCCCACGAAACGTTAAGGCATAATATAGTGAATTTGTGACGCATATGTGTAACCTGTCCATTACTAGGGCGTACAGCCTGTCATAGCTAATCAATGTGCTGTCCTTTTTGTTCATTATATAGCACGACGATGCTATCATACTTTTGAAGTCGTCTATTAGTTAGTTTTGGTGTGGAGGTCAGATAGGCAGACGCTCCATGTAAAATACTGGTACAGCTGTTTCCGGTTAGACTGGAAGCCGACCAGAACATAATTGGGAGAAGGCTAGGCACATCTGCGTAGCACTATGATGATATTAGTTGGTTGCGTTTTATGAAAGACGTGGGAAAATGTAAATCATTGGAACCTATTCCAAAGTGGTACCACTTGTATGTACGACCTGTGTTCGTATATCAATTTTTACAAATTTTAGGTGTAAAAGATATAATACTCTGGTAGACCAAATACTACTCGAAAGGTGCCATTAAGATGGCTGGCATGGCTTCACAGAATTATAATCATTAAAATCAGCAACACAACTCCTTATTTAGAATTAGCGTCAAATGATTTCATTAAATAGTCAATGAATACGGGTAATATGAACTTAGAGTTGTAGTGATGATTTTTATTACTATAAATCTATATTTGTTTCGACCGCGTACAATATTTAGATAAACATATAACCTAATACCGACCTGAAAATTACCAAAAAATGTAAGAAAATTTTAGTTTCGCGGGCTACCCTGACGCTTTCGCCTTAGGACAGCCTCTAAAGCCTTAAAATCCTCAATTGGTATAACTTAATTTTTTTTAACTCCTGCTCAGTAAATTGTAAATAGAACATAATGATTAAATGTTCATACAATCATTACTATCTAATTGGAATTACTTTACTAAGGGATGCATTCTTATGTGTATCTAAATAGATTATTGGTAGTAGTACCAACTACGGTATATTGTGTATTGTTAGTTAGTTATTCAATTTAGTACCAAGTGTAAGTCGTGTTATATATTGTATATCATTATTTTAATGTATATGAAATTAATAATAACGAATAATACGGTACGGTTGATAGCTAAGCAGTACAACTTGTCATCTTCTTAATACTTAAATCTTCATTGTTAATTACTATTTCCCAGCCTGTCGTCGTAAAAGTCCGGCAATACAGGTGTTTGGTGGTTGTAATAGTAACGTTTTAACATAGTAACTATAATTACTGCCTAAAGCGAAACGAAGGAGAATTATTGACTTTTGGGAGGCATCATTCTATTAATCCGCCTCGAATGACCGATGTCCGAATCTCCCAGCATTAGTTCTAGTGACGGTCAATCTAAACGACTTTTCTCTCGTATTAGAAAGAACCATATTTTATTAACCCTTGTCGTAGTAAATATTCGTCAGTCAGCAAAGCAGGTAGCCGAGGCTGACTCGCCAATCAAGATATCAAAGCACAGGCGAACGGGCCATGTAAAACATTAAAAGAGCAATGTTTTTACAATTAATAGAGTAATAAAAGTTACTACAGACAAGTTCGCCTTTAACTCTCTCAATAATTTATAATTATTCTACTACACGACTAAGAGAAATGATCAACAGAAGCTAAGTTAACTTGAAGTCTAATAAACGTTGAAATAGAACGCTAATTACCTATCATGCACATAAACTTGGAATAGATAGTTATTGACTGTAATATTTAATTACTGGGAGGTTCATATGCAACTTAGAAAACGCTAACAAGATATTATTCTATATAAACGTTTAATGGCGTGTGTAAAACGGTCTATATAATAAATAAGAATGGTCACAGCTTAATGTAATATTATTGCGATAAGCCTACAAGTTATAACTTAGAAGGTAGCTAGGAAACATGTTATTCGGGATAGTATTAAATGAACGCAGAGCATTTGCCAGCCTGTATGGGTACAATCAGGAAAAAATAGGCTTTCCTATGAGTATCAGTGAAAGGAACTACGACTGGTAAGCAGGAGGAGAGGCAGCAACAGCTTGGTTCATCATAAGCTCTAAGGAAGACCTTAGGACTTATGATGATGAACTAGAGATGAAAATGATACCAGTAACCTTTCAAGTCCTTAGGAATGTTCTAAATTCTATAAGCTTTCCTTATGTCATAACTGCTATTAAGTAAAGCGTAAGTAAATAGCTTTGCCTTTGCAAGCGTACTTATTCGTTGGCAATTTCAAGTTGTAATGCCTCAAGTGCTTCTAGTTTCAGCGGTGCTTACACCGTTTAAATAGGAACACAGTAATACTTTTCAGTTACATAAATAACTAGGGTACTTCTTCGACTACAGATCTGTTCTGGCAGTGGATTTGCTGTTGTTGCTTGCCTCCTTCGCTACCAACATCGCTGAATGTGTTTTAACTATACAAGTTTTGATAATGCCCATACGAAAGAAGCAGAAGAGATTTGCCGATAATCAGCAGTAGAAGTTAATGGGCTATTCGGAAGATAACAGAGAACATTCGGCCAGACAATTCAGTATGTTAATGAGAAGTTTCGGAGCCCATTGACAGTCGCACACGACAGACAGACGACGCTAACTGTATTTTAATCTATAGAAAAATCGGATGTTCCGTTTGGTACGAGTAAGTTCGGTTTGAAAAGTTGCGCGGCCGGTGTACCGCGGCCCGCGGCCTATCAATAAACTCTTTGTTCGGATATAAACATGAATATTTTGTATATTGCTTTTTGTAAAGAATTTAAAGGGACATTTTATATTGACAGATGGCATGATTTTTGTAAAACATATATGCGGTGTCTTCTTTTGTTGCTTTTTGGTAACTAGACGCCGACTTTTTGATTGATTCAATATGTTACTTGACCCTCTAGCTTGCTTATTTGATTGCTGACGCATAAATCTTGCTATTGTCCAAGCTGAATAACTCAAAAGATCTGTTTTGACCAATGTAACTCGATTTTAAGTACTGCTAATGATTGTAGTAGTTTACTGCATGCCTGCAGAATTATGGCATTCAATATAAATAGACATGATTCTAAGAGCGCCACGCGAAAATTGTTTGCTTAAATACCAACTATAATTAAGATAAATTGTTATATCATTAACTTAAAAATGAATTCGTGATTCGCTTTGAAATAACAAATATTGTTTTTTATTTCGAATACGTGAAATTTAAATATTTTAGAAAATTTAATTTTTTACAGTTTTATTATATTTGTATTATAAGAAGTGTATATAAGTTGCTTTAATTGTTTAACTGAAATGTAAGTTGAAAGGAAAAGCGATGTTGAACTGAAAATGTTTTGCCGTCGGTCGGCGTTGATGTCTTTTGTAAGCAGGCCTTTGAAGCCATTGCGACTCTGTGTAAAATACAAACTAACAGAATACCTATATTATAATTAGCGTCCATATGTTTATTAGTATTTAAATGGGTATAAGTAATAATACATTTTAATGTTTTTTTTATCGGCCTTTATTTATTATAATTATATGTTTAGTTTCATGAAGAAGAATGGTTCAGAGTTGAATGATTTTTATTATGAAGAGTAGGTTTAAATGGCAAGTATTTATTATTATTGTCTTTATTTATTTACGTGTTAAGTGCGGCGTTAAACAGCACTTAAGTTTCCGCTTCTCATACATATGAGAATCTATAATAAATTATAAATAATGCTAACGTGTAAACAATTTGTTATATGTCACAATTCAACATAGTATGTATATATACGATATCATATTTTTGTAAGTTTCGCCACGTTAATAATAGCCCAAACACGTCTTTAAGATTATATCAATATTATATTTTAAAGATTGTATTGTAAAGTGAAATTGTATTACGTAAATGTGCCTTCGAATGCGTAGACACATTTTAGTATTATTTATTTATAAAAGACGAATATCAATTATTTCTTTATAAATAACGTTTGGCTTGGCACGCGCTTATACAATAGACACGGTACACAAAAATAAATAAACTGTATCTGTATTTAATTGAAAAAATAATGTTGTATCAAAATGAAAGCAAATATTTCAAATGTAAAACGGCGCGGCCGCGTAGCGGACAGATTGGAAGTTTGTGTTCTGTACATCTGCTGAAAATATGCATGAGTTTTCAGGATAATCACAGCTTTGATGAATTGTTACAGAACTGGATTTAGTTGTGCCTATAGTTTTAATTTTCATATTGAAGACTTTCCTAAAACAAACAAACATACGCGCCGAATGGAGTTCTTTAGCTTTTTGGGAAATCGCTCGAAAATAGCTTCCCCGAAATGAAAACCTTTTCCCGCACAACATTAAAAAACCAGCCACGAACGAAAGCAATCGTTGTTCTAAGAGTGTCTCTACAAACCAAGTCGGATCGCATACGGAGCAGGACGGAGCGGCACAAGTTATCTCGTATCAGAGGAGCACTAGGAACTACGGTAACACTCAGTCACTGGATCACGGGCGCCGTACCTGGTCGCCCACAACGTCCTCGGCAGCTGTGATCGCGCAGCAGGCCTCCATTCCCGGCTGCTGCCGGGGGTCGCGTGTGCTAGCCTGGCCTCGGTCACGGCGCGGGGTCGACTCGATGCCGGCGCGGAACTGTCATGGCGCACGCCTGCGCGCACCCAATGCGCGCGACGGACTGCGTGTGTGATAGCGCGCGGCCTGCGACCTCCTTCGCGGGGTTGCAATGAAAGTGATTAGGTTCTTGCGCTACTGATAACGAGGGCTAGTTTAGTAGTTTCCGTTTCCAAATCATTTATTCTACGATTGAAGCCTATTATCTATGTTATCGATCGCGTGTGCGTACTATTATTGCTTTTGTTGCAGACGTGAGGTCAATGAACACATTTTTTTTGTCAAATGCGTATTATGTTTTTCCACTTTTCAATATTTTTAGCGGAATAAGGCGGAGTTGACATAAAACTGGAAATAATCGTTAAAATTTTATTGGCCTACTGATAACAAGAAAATTAGGTAAGTAAGTATGCAAAACTAAATACCGAAGTCAATTTTAATTTCGAGGCACTCAGGTGTTCTTAATGCCAACGTACTGGGACCACACAAACACACAATCACACAACAGAGTTATTTATATCTGAGAGAGACAATATCTAAATCACTTTCGAGTTGGAAGTGCGGCGGTTATCAGCGCGTTCGCCGAACAGGTCGATGCGCGCACGCAGGGCCCAGGTGCCCGGCGCGGCTTTCACTGGCTACACGCGGTTTTTCTTCATATCACACATTAATAGGTTCACTTTGAATATGTTATCGTTTACTACGATTTTCTTGTACATGTAGCACTAGTTTTTGATTAGGTAGTGTGGTTTAATTATAAAAGCAGACTAGTTTTTGTTGAAGTTATAGAAAATAGGCAAAATAAACGGTTATCAGTGATTTTACGCGCTCTAGGTACAGACCATAAACTTATGATAGAACGGGCAATACGAATTTCAAAACTAAGGTTTCGATAATTTCCGCAATTTCGACCACACGCCCATGGTAATGTTAAGACATTGACAGCGCCTTCATTTCGTAGCTGTAATTAGTTCGGTTTTCGTAGTTCAAATGAGACGTGCAGTTGACTGCACAAATATAAATTACAAGTACGTAAGTGTTACAATTACATGCGCGATGTCTACTCGCAAGTTTCCTTACAAGTTGACTCCCGAATGTTAAAAGTGTTTGACAATTTTAGCACGTAAAACTGAGTCAAGACAACTTCGGGTGCAAATTAACTGCATTGTGCAGTTAAAAAAAATTAAATAGATATTTCTTCACCTGATGGGGGTACTTCTTCACCAAACGTCTGCGTCACTGACAACGGCTGACCATGATCTGAGGACAGTTCGTGGGGTAGACTTATAGTTTTTTTTTATTTTTTATATAACGTTGCCCCACACTAGGAATTTCTCCTGTATCGTGGGTGCGTTTACAAACATTTAAACTCACATACACAAACAGCCAGACCTGGAATAACTACTTGTAGGTCATACAAACATTTGTTCCGTGCGGGAATCGAACCCGCGACACACAGCGCAGCAGTGAATCGCTTAACCACTGCGCCAACCGTGCCGTCGATAAACAGATAAACAAAAAAGTTAACAGTTCGTTAAAAGGTAGTTCGGAAAAACGCATTTCCCAAGTAATTTTTTTTTTATCGCCATAATGAGACTATTTTCTGAATTGGATCCTTATTTTAGGAGCAAATGAGATACTACTATATACACAGTCTGGCCATAAATACTGTTACAATTAAAAATAAGAAAGATATTATATTTGAATTTGGAATCTGTCATTTTTATACGATTGTTCATTGGGTTTTCTATTTTTGGCGCCAATACATTGTACAATATTTTGCGATATTAAAATGGAGTGGGGTGATAAAGAGAACCGAATCGCTGTGATTGCATTACACAAAGTTGGTATGGAGCCAAATGCGATTTTTAAAACTCTCCATACGCTTGGTATTAGCCAAATGTTTGTGTACCGGGCTATTAATAGGTACAATGAGACCTCCTCTGTTTGTGACAGAAAAAGATCTGGCCGTCCACGTAGGGTTCGTACGAAAAAGGTGGTCAAAGCAGTAAGGGAAAGAATTCGAAGAAATCCTGTCCGAAAGCAAAAGGTTTTATCTCGGGAGATGAAGATAGCACCCAGAACTATGTCGCGTATTTTAAAAGGTGACTTAGGACTTGCAGCCTATAAGAGACGCACTGGTCATTTTTTAACAGATAATTTAAAAAAGAATAGGGTGGTAAAATCGAAACAACTACTGAAGCGGTACGCAAAGGGAGGTCACAGAAAAATGTTGTTTACGGATGAGAAACTCTTTACAATTGAGCAACATTTTAACAAACAAAATGACCGTATTTAAGCTCAAAGCTCTAAGGAAGCTTCCCAGTTAGTCGACAGAGTGCAACATGGGCATTATCCGACTTCAGTGATGGTTTGGTGGGGTGTTAGCTATGAAGGAGAGACTGAGCCATATTTTTGTGAAAAAGGTATCAAAACATCGGCACAAGTGTATCAAGATACCATTTTTGAGAAGGTTGTTAAGCCCCTTAACAACACCGTGTTCAATAACCAAATATGGTCCTTCCAAAAAGACTCGGCGCCGGTTCATAAAGCTCGGTCCACGCAGTCTTGGTTGGAAGTGAACGTTTCGGACTTCATCAGAGCTGAAGACTGGCCGTCGTCTAGTCCCGATCTTAATCCGCTGGATTATGATTTATGGTCAGTTTTAGAGAGTACGGCTTGCTCTAAACGCCATGATAATTTGGAGTCCCTAAAACAATCCATACGATTGGCAATGAAGAATTTTCCCATGGAAAGAGTGCGTGCTTCTATTAAACGTTGAGGCCAGTTATCAATAGAAGTGGTCTCCGAAGTGGTCTCCATTCGACCGCTTCGAATAAGCTTGTTATATTTTAAATTGTTTTATATTTATGTATTAAAGTAACACACTATAAAAGTAATAAATATTATTTGCAATAAAAAAAAATTTCTTCTTCGTGACAATATATGGTAAGACTAGGTAAGTAGGTACCTAAACATACCTATATAGTGTAACATCTGTGACGTGACGTCAATCTGAAAGTAAAATGGAGTTTATACCTAGACAATCGCACATTAGGTACCTACAGTCGCATCGGGCCGCAGCGCATCGCATTTCAATACAAAAAAGTGATTTGGGGCCCGGCTGAAGTGTAAGTACGATGTTTCATACTTTCTTAATGGTGTAAGAGGGTTTTTCAGCCCATCCCAATGTGCGTCAGCCTTAAGGCTGTTGTGCTTAGAAAGATCTATCTGACTGAGCAGATAAAACTGATCGATTTGACCGGTTGGCGGACAACACGCCTACATGAAAGGAAGAGACCGTATACATACATAATCAGCCTACAATGTTCCCACTGCTGGGCGGGACACAGGCCTCCTCTCGGTGAGGGAGTGGACTATAATCTACCACGCGGGTTCTTTGCGGCTTGGTAGATGTCACATGTCTTCGAATTTTTGGTTCTCCGGTTCACCGTTTTGAGATGTGTTCAGTGGTGATGAAATTATTTACACATAGTAAAGCGCCTGACTGGGTTCGAACCCACAACTCGTAAGTCCCGTCCACCACTGCTCTTACTTTTAGCACTACTGCCGATATTTTAGAACTAATTAGCTACCTACTACATTGATTAGGAGAATTCTATACACTTACATATGGGTCATCATGTTACACCGCGACGGTACAGAACCTCGTCTTGAAAATTTACAGACAGGAACACCACAATTAAATCAATCGCTCTACAAGCAAACCTATTGAAACTACGCAGTTTGATTTTCAAAAGAATCATTTCTACCTTGAAATTTAATGTACGTTTTAATTAAATATTATTAAAGCATATGTGTGTGATACGTTCAAACTAAATGCTGGAAAATATAATCTTCTTCGTATATTCTAGACTAGCTGTGCCCGTGGCTTCATTCGCGTGCATGTCGGAAATTTATGAGTTTTATTTTTTTGCGCGGAGCCCCAGGATTTTTTTTTCTAAATTAAATGTAAAGGTCTGAGTTACTCCTTATAACATTAGCTATCTACCAGTGTAAGTCCCGTCAAAATCGGTACACTTAGTTTTTTTGAAGATTAGCTGGATGGAACAAATAGACAGACAGCCAAAAATTTTAAGAAAATTTTAAGAAAATTTTTGTTATGCGTGTGTACCGTATGGCCTGCAAAACTAAGTACTACACTTTTAAACATTTTTTTCCGAACTATAGAAGTTAGAGATTTAAAATAAAAAACGTTTTATAGTAAATTTTGTCAGCTTTTTCTAAAAGTAGTAAACTATACATTAGTAACACTTTTAACGTAAAAATAAAGATAAAACAATAAAAACAGCCATTTTCGCTTAGTGTCAAAAAACTCAATTAACATTTATAAGTATGTTTTACATGTTATTAAATTTTTAATAACTGGTATTGCCTCCTCGGGCTCTGACTACAGCTTCGAGCCGGTTTGGTATACTGAACATGAGGTTTCGGAGCCGATGTTGGGGAATATGTTCCCATTCTTCAATCAGGACCTGTTTTAGTGCCCTGAGGGTGGTAGGTGGCGGTCTGCGGCTTCTGACTAGCCTCCCTAGCACATCCCAGGCGTGCACAACCAGGTTGAGATCAGGACTTCTTGATGGCCAAGCCATCACGCTGATACCAACCTCCTGAATATACTCTTTCACGACCTGAGCCATCTGTGGCCGGGCATTATCATGCATCAGCATCGATCCATCACCCATATTTGCTAAATATGGCCCTGCATACTCGTTGAGAATCTCATGGGCATATCTTTCCACAGTCAGAGTGCCATTTTCTATGGCCACTAACTCTGTGCGACCTTCTGAAGATATGCCTGCCCATACATGTACACTGCCTCCACCGTCACGTGATATCTCTCACCAGGCCGCCTGTAGACATTTCGCCTTCCATCAGAAGCGTAAAGTGAGAATCGAGACTCATCTGTGCACAAAATTCTTGACCACTCTTCTTCATCCCACTGTATGTGTTCACGGGCGTGTCGCAGTCTCGCTACTCGATGCTCTCTCTTGAGTTTGGGGCCACTCGCTGGTCTTCGGGGTTTCAGATTTGCTTCAGCAAGTCTTCTTCTCACTGTACTGTCACTAATGTAGTCCCTTCGGGTCTGAAGAAGCTGTTGCTGGACTTCAACTGCAATAACGTGGCGATTTCTTAACACAGTGGAAACAATATAATGGTCTTCTCGGGCATAGTACATATGGGTCTGCCATTACAAGGTCTCCTCAGATGGTTTTCAGTCTCTTCGTACCTTCGCTTCACCTTCTGGACCGTTTGTAACGTCACACCCACCGTTCTTGCAGTACGACGCATACTGATGCCTAGTTCCAGAAAACTCATGATTCTAGCACATTCTTCAGGTGAAAGAGGCATGATACATACAATTTATATGCTGTTGTCTGACTTAGCTTTTGTAACAAGACTCATCAATCAAGAAAAAAATTGAAAACAAAAACAGATAAGTACAAAAAAAATTATGGTAAAATTGTAATTCGAAAAGGATTATTTTTGTTTTTAAAGCTTTTTCCAGCCATTTCTTAAAAGAAGGTTCTCGACTATGAAGTTTTTATATACAAAATTAAACTCTTTTTCGAGTCCTTTTTATTTCGAAAGTATATCTTGTGGACTTAAAAAGGTATGCCAATTTTAAAAGTGTGATACTTAGTTTTTCACTTCAGTAGCTCAAACATGTAGGTTTTGCTGCGTAAAATCAGTGAGCAAAATGCGATTTTGCTCACTGAGTGAGACAAAGTAACTTTTTTTTTTTTTCAGAAAGCCGCGAATATATTATTCAGCCTTGGGTTAATCATACAATTCGAAACAATCACACTCTATCTCTTTCCCGCCATTAGAAAGAGAGAGAGACAAAGACCAGCCCTTTCGAAGTGCGGATTTTGAATTCGACCTCAAAGACAAACTCGTTCGGAATTTCGTACTAACTAAAGAAATTTTGCAAAAAGAAAATTATGTCTTTTAATGTAATTTATTGAATTTTTAACTTATTGTTGTATTTAAACGAAAATAAGTATTTACTGCAAATAAAACTGATATTTAACTTGTAAATATTTATTTCTAGTTTCAATAAATATTAGGTACGTAATATATTTTAAATAATAAAATATCATGGGTGCTATTTCCGAACACGCCTTAATTTAAATAATAGAGCGGGAATAAAATTTCGTGACTGGCGTACAGAGTTGAGTAAGTTAAAAAAATATTAAAATAATCGTGAAATATGAGTGAAACTAGCGACGAGAACAGTATTTTAACACCGGAAGAGTTAAAACAACAAGTTATTAATGCAGAATTACTGAGAAGTCTCGCGAGAAATATCTGAAAGCATACCATGTCTTCAATGAATGGAGACTTACAAAGGGCGCAAGCAGTTTTTCGGAGACGGTGTTGCTATCTTATTTTTTAGATTTATCACAGACGAGGCAATCATCTACAATGTGGAGTATTTACTCAACGTTGAAAGCTACTTTAAAAACAAAACATAACGTGGATATTGAAACATACGCAAAACTCGTATCTTTTCTAAAAAGAATGTCAGTTGGGCATAAGGCTAAAAAGTCCAAAATTTTCACGGCCCTTAACATAGAAAAATTTCTTAATGAAGCTCCGGACTGCAATTTTCTTGCCGCTAAAGTAAGTGGTACCTATGAATCTATGTTGTTAGTTATTAAAATTTGTGTGTACAGTGTTATGTATAAAGGTACTTACTGCCTACTACTAATTTTTGGAGGCGCAATGAATCCTAGTCTGGCTTAGCAATACTGTTAAAATATTTATTACGATATGTAAAAGATGCTGTAAATGTTAAATTATGCGTATTAATTATGTAATATTTTCATTATAGGTTGTACTGATCATAGGAAATAGTGGAGCGTGTCGCAATAACGAGCTATTACAGCTAACAGTTAATAATATCGAAAAGCATTCAGATAAATTACTGTTAGTAAAATTGAAAAATACGAAGACGAACCTTGACAGGTCTTTTGTCGTACGCGAAGAATATGCAATAATGAATTGTAGAAAAATACCAAAATTTACGTCCAGCCAATATAAAAACCGACCGATTTTTCATACAATACCATAATAATAAATGCTCAAGACAGCCTATGGGAGTAAATAAAATAGGTGCTATACCCCGAGAAATTGCCACTTTCTTAAAACTGGAAGAGCTTCAGCTATACACGGGTCACTGCTTTCGGAGAACTTCGGCAACGCTCTTGGCTGATTCCGGAGCCGATCTCACCACTTTAAAACGTCACGGCGGGTGGAAGTCCAATACGGTTGCTGAAGGCTATATGAAGACTCAATAGAAAATAAGTCGAAAATCTGTAAGCGTATAGTGGAAACAATAAGTCTGAATTCGACCTCGGATCCTTGGTCTCACCCACGCCCATCCACTTCCAACG
The DNA here is from genome assembly GCA_911387795.2 of Apamea monoglypha. NCBI lineage: Eukaryota > Metazoa > Arthropoda > Insecta > Lepidoptera > Noctuidae > Apamea > Apamea monoglypha. Next base: position 21,163,578 of record OU426914.1, on the reverse strand, counting down.
ACGCACAGTGTAATTATACAGAAAGCCGATCAGAGTCACCAACGTTCACCGTTGTTCCTTCTCAATCCGCCACCGAAACAGAAACCTTAACCCCAGATAATCAAACTCAACTCAATGCAACTATAACGTTGCCAAAAAAATCTGTTATTTTTAATTTGCAGAATTGCAGTAATTTTACTTTTAACTTTTAAAATGTTCCATTTTATAGAATTGGTATCTACCTACAATGTTAATTATTTTGATTCACAATAAATAGTTATTTCAATCTATTCCTGTTTATTATTTTATCTCCTAAAGTGTTCTCGCTGCTGAAGTGAAAAGTTATATGTGTGTTACACGAGAGCAAAGTTTTTTTGCATTTCGTGCCTTTGAATCCCTCGCCACACTCAGGATTCAAAATCAGCACTCGCAGCAAAAAACTACTTTGCTCTCTTGTTGCACAAATAACTATTGCAGGCCAGTGTATGTATGTACTTTCATATGCATTCTGTAAAAAGCATTACAAATAGACACTTCAATTTTATTTATAGATTTTATTTTTATTAAAGTACTTATTTATATTTTTCCGCGCAATATCCTAATATTTCTCTTCCTTCTTCATAGACAACTTTTTTTTACTGCCCTCCTGAACCCGTACAAAAAACTAAACAACATATAAATAAATACATAATAAAATAACAAACGAGTAGAGTCATTGATATAAATAACAAGTTATTTATTTAAATTCGAAATATATGATTGTATTATTATGCAGATATTCTTAAAATACGATTAGTTTAACTCCTATTATTACCTATCTTTCGCCAACAATATCAGCTTGTGTGACTCATAGCATACTACTTAGAGGCGGGGTCTGTTTCATTGTTTTTTCTCTTGATACCTACTTATTTCCGGGCTGTCATAGATAGAGTCATAATTTACTGTGTTATTTTTAATAAGGTTAAAACTTTGGTAGACTGATCTCTAAAATATACTCTAAATAAAATTATATGAATACTTACTTGCCTGCTAGTGAACATTATTTTATTAGGGTTAATGTTTATCCAATTAACTAACTACACTTACATAAGTACTATTTGACGAGTACAAGTTACTTACAGTAAAACTTTCTCGATTCATAACGCCTCGCGTAAAATACATAGCAACTGTAGTGTCTCCTGCGTCATGCCATATAATTCTGATCTTATTAGTTAAATCTAATCTAAACGTTCATGATTAACAAAAGGAGCATAAGAAAAACTTTATACATCGAGGCGTTAAGATTTACTTTCGAGTCAACATTTCATCAAACTCTTTGACGGTCCGACGGTTCAACTCAGGAGAACTGGCAGCATGCTTACCAATACTTGTCGTATTGGTAAGCATTTCAGTAATGGTTTTCTGAAAGGTCACTTGAAATGTATTAAAATTATGTGAAATACAACAAGATGGCTTCGTTAGTTCTGATTTCGACTACTATTTCGGTACTACTAGGTAAAACCGGAAAATTAATTACTAACCAAATTGACTACGAATCCAAATGTCCTTATACTCAAATCACAACTGTCATTTTTGGACACTGAATCGCTATAACACGGCAAATTGACGTAGGATGTCAATTTGCTCAAAATTTAATTTCCGAGACTGTACATCCACCTCCATCCAGGAGGGGTTGGTTAAAAGGGATGATTATTGAAATAAATTGAAAGATGAATAGCATTGGTTGAATTGGTCATCCGTGAGTAAATGTTCATGATCACAGACTTTTGTAGTAATATCGTTTGGTGAAACGTGTAAGATTAGTAAATGTATAAAGCACAGGGATTTGAGTGCCCGTACTGATGCGCATTTACCTGTGTTTTATGGCGATTTACTATTTATCAGGCGCTTTTTTCAAATACAGGGCCAAATTTTAGCTAGCGCAACTCTGCAGAGGTGATGAGTAAATGAGTATGACATCCAAACACGATAAATGAAAATAAAAAAGATTTGATGTTTTTTTAGGGGTCAACTACCGCTGGTAGTTTTGTTAATTGAAGTACGAGCAGAGATAATATGTTGTATCGATACTAATCACGTCCGTGAAGTTTACACATAAAAATAATGATTTTTACACTAATATTTCAAGTGAAGTCTAAAAAAATCATCCTATTAATTTATTTCTTGTTGTATCGTGTTTAGCAAAAATATTTCTCGAGATTTGAGGGCCCAGACCGGACCGCACCGGCCGCCCTTAGTCTGCCAGTTCTCCTGAGTTGAACCGTCGGACCGTCAAAGAGTTTGATGAAATGTTGACTCGAAAGTAAATCTTAACGTCATTCGAGCACCAAAATATCCTTGTAAAGTCCATTTTACTCAGCGGGATTGTCCGAAAGGGTTACCGCTACCCCGGAACATAAAGGGCAAAGGAAGGAACATGGGTGGGTTTTAGTCAGTAAGAGTCTGACTCTCCCTTCCGCTCCACCCAGAGCGGGAGGGGCCATTTCATGGTTTCTCATCCGAAAAAAAAAAAAAAAACGTCCATTTTACGAAAGAAGTCTCGTAGACGCGACGCCACTGTCGTGCGACCAAATCATAAATATTGATTTAGTTATTTATCTCGACATCATATTACAGGCTCTGGTTAATAAAATGCACAATCTTAACTAGAGAAAGGTGTGTGAGGTAGGACGGTTGCTGTAGGAATGTTGCTAACTAGATAATCATAATTATTAGTTCCACTTATTGCCGCGGGACTTCTTTTGTGAAACGAATGTCAAGTAATTTGATTTGCTGTTGTTACCTATTTTAGTCAGCCAATCGCAGCAGTTAAAAAAATTTTGACAAGCTGTCAGATATGTTTTTGTATTATTGATAGGCCTTCTAAAAAGAGTAAAAAGAGTGCAAGTGAAGTGAGTGTAAGTATTACACTAACTCAATATTTAGGTGATGTGGTTTTTTTTTAATAGGGGTCCCTATTATATGTTCCTCCCTTTCTCTTATTACAACATTTGGAATTAGGGAAAGGGTCCCTGAATATCGCATAGTGTCATAAGGCTTTTAGTCTACACATTTTGTAGTCTAAGGTTTACATAGGTAAATAACTTACATGACTAAACTAAACTTACTTCAAACCATTGGATTAACTTTAGCTCAAAATGTGTCTTATTAATCCACAAGCCTTCTTCCAAAGGAATACCTCGTCGGCAAAAATTACAAACTTTCACCCATATATACCCTGTCCATTAGTTTAACCGTTTTTTGACAGCTATCTTAGTTAACTTTTACGTAATCTGGAATATGTACCTACGTTACATATTCCAGATTACGTAAAAGTTAACTTTAAAATGCGTAATAAAATAAATATATAAGCTGCGCTATCTTATTGAATTATCTTTTTTATGGCTTCTTACAGACATTATAATACCGTACGTGTATCAATCAATGTATTGTGTGTTGCTGCAATCAGTATTTCCATCGGTCAAAAAACGGTTTAACTAATGGACAGGGTATAGTTAAAAATCCTTCCTTTGTGCCTCTTTCGATTTACGTAACTCTAACTCTAGTACATGCTGTGCGTTATCTGTCAATTAATGAATTTAAGATTTATATTAGCCCGCGCAATTTAATTTTTCATACGTTTTTGGCAATCTGCAGATGAGAATCAGATTTTATAGTGATCTAAGCATAATTCGCGGCCGTAACAAATATTTATTTATAGAATTATTATAAACATAAAAAACATCAATACATCTTGATATACCCTATTGAATGAATATTTCACGATTCAAATTCAAATTCAAAATATTTATTTGCCAGAAAATATATTTTTCAACAAGAGAAGATCTTAAAGCCTAAGAGTTCTTGTATTCTGCCTGCAAGCAAGCGTGAAAATTACATTCAATAATAAGGTCATTCATTTTCACTTCGTACCCAAAACAAGTCGTAAACACTAAATAAATGAAAAAAAAAAAAAAACAGACCAAACCAAAACAAAATTTATGCATTTCAATACTTTAAATTGTCCGATTATAAAAATTAACAAACATTTGAAAATAAAATAAAATACCATAAATTTAAATGTCAATAATTAAAATTAAAAATGTAAATCAAATAAATTTTAATTTCAATAACTGTAATTAAAAAAATGTGAACAAAAAAAAAAAAAAAACAATTACTATTCAATGAAAATTACCATTATAATTATACAGTCATCTGTCCAATTACTCAATTACTCATAAATAACAATTAATTCATCATTTAACAACTATGTCTATGTTCTATAAATTCCTTAAGATATCATGACATTTCAGGGCAATTCTAACTTAAGGAGTTGTATATCTGACTCTAATGATTACAATTCTGTAAAGCCATACTTTTTACGATTGCGAATCGTATTTTAATCATCATACAACCTGACAACAGACCTGCAAATTACATAAAAAAAACGTAAGTAAATTTGAAATTCACTGGCTACCTTAGCGCATCCCCCCTTAAGTAGATTCTGTGGCAGATTATGCTGATCAGATATTAACCTGGCTCCGTATGCAAGAAGTTAGTTGTCAAGGTATCAATAGTTTAAGGCCGACGTATTCGACCATGTGGCGGACACATGGTCCAAATCACAGAACAGGTCCAAATAGATGACCTTCTATTCTAATATTTCTAACACTGAATCATTTATTTAATGTGACAAGTCCCAGTCTACGTAAGTACCTAGCTAGTAGGGATTCACAATGTCATGTGTCCGTGAACCCTTTTGCTTTTCGGGTATTAGTTAAAAGTATACTTACATCTTGCTAATTGCATAATGCTTTAATTTACACCAAAATTGCTTGCAGGTCTTGTACAATGTACAATATCTTTAACTTTAGGTGCACAAAATGGCGGTGTTATCGCTGAAGTCTCTCGCTACCAACCCTTGTAACTCTGTTTTCATCTCATTGTAAGCTGATCTCGTCGACATAGCTCTTACTGAAGCGAAAGAAGAGGAGCTACATCAGCCACCTGCAGTACAATCAGCATTCCAGATGCATTGCCATTCCAGAGTCAAATCTGAAATGAATGTCCCTATTTTTATCAATATATGTGTATATCCCTTCAACTCACACACAGAACTAGGAACACAGTAACGCTACTATAAAAGAATCCAACATTGCTTTCCTAAACTCCAGCTATACCTTCCTAGACCCGCCTAAATCAATCTAAACGTATCTTTCAACGGATAGACCTAGAACGCTTCCCTGAGATGACCATGAGTATTTAACTATTAAAGCTCAAAATAAACTCCAATCCTCATTTATTTGCCGGGTTTCTTAGTCGTGGAAAGTTTCAAGTTCAGTTACTTTAACTCTACAGAATTAATCCTTTTTTGCACTGAATTATGGGTATAACAAAAGTGTCATTGGCTTTGGATATTATAGCAAAGAAAGGGGTGAGTGCTCATACTCAAAACTCAACCAACTAAACCACGGGCACTTTTGAAGAGTCGGTCAGAAAGACAAAGCTAGTTACCCATTCTAAGGCGTAGTAGGCTCCTATGGAAAAGAATGGACAAGAAACTATGGACAGATACATGTATATACCTACCCTTTGATTTCTTTTTACAAAATATCCCTGAACGGATGTTCAGGGATATTTTTCCTATGCTTTCTACTACCTATCTATGATTAAATAATACAACTACCTAACTTCATAATTAAGAGGTAAAATACATTAATAAACAATCCTTTAAAACCACTACCTACTGTGTAGTTACTAATATGACTAAGTTTAATTATTTAATTTCTAGTCATAAGAATTTTAACCTAAGTATTCTTTTAATTGCGTCGTTTGGATTTATGATGTTATTGTTGTAGATTTAAAATATATTTTCGTTCCAATACGTAAATACCGGTGTACGTAGGTATATGCAGGACTCATTTAATGAGGAAGATATTGTGTTTCCGCTTTACATATTATGATCAGGTCATAAAGTAGGTCAAGTTTCCCTTTGTGCTCAATAGTTCCTTTGAAGCAAACAAACATATAATGCTCACCGCTGCTGCCGCATGCTTGCCCGTACTTAGGTTCACTCGTTGTACTAAGAAAGTAAAGATAACTTTTTTTAGGGCATATTGTATATTACAAATGCAACCAGAACCAACGACGGTCAGAGAGACCGTATGTGACAAAGTAATCAAAATAGAAATTGACTAATTTAAAAGAGTTAGATCAAATTAAATAATGAAATGTGTGGTGGATAAACTAAAAAGTGGACTAATTCTGAAAGATTTTTTAATTTCTGACATTAAGTCAGAAATATATTTACACAACTGCCTAAATAATGGATTGTAAAGTATTCAGGGTTCACGTATAGGTATAATATGTGTTTGTGAGTTTTATATATGTTTGTTTCCTTCAAAGGAACTGCTAAAGGAACTAGTGAGCACAAAGGCTAATATGTACATAATGTGCACACAATTCTGTAATTTTTAATATAGGTAATTTTTTATCCCAAGAATTTAATCCAAACAGGAATCGGATACCAGACACCCATTATCTGGCGCACAGCTACCAACGCAACGGCTAAAAAGCAGGCACAGCTTCCTGAAATCGACAGCGTCTCTGTCAGGAAACCCGGCCGACGCCCGTTGCAAACTATGGCAGGATACTTTTCCCCCTCCTACTTACTATCTACCACCAAAGGAGCATCTCCCTGCAGGGTGTAACCTTCCGTGGTCCACCTGTAAGTCCCTGAACCGTCTCCGGACACAAGTGGGAAGATGTAAGTCCAACCTGGTAAAGTGGGGCTACCTTGACGGAACGGCAGCGGGGTGTGATTGTGGAGCTATGTCGCAAACCATGCTCCACCTCCTATCCTGCTCTCTGTGTCCCAAAACATGCAGTCAAAGTGACCTCTGCGCTGCCACTGTCGACGCCGTGGAAGTGGCAAAGTTTTGGGCCAACAAGATATGAAATTCAGTCGTGCCAGCGACACGAAGAAGAAGAATCCCAAGAATAATTAAAACTACGTAAATTGAAATGGACCAAGTACCTACTACTCGCCAGTGGACGTCTTTCGGCTGAAATTATGATGCTGATCATGACCTACTATACTAGAGCCTTATGCGACTGGATTCAGTACATGCTTCTGAACCCCACTGCGTTGAAAATCATCGGTTATTTAAAAAAAAATGCTGTTCCTGCTGTGATGTAGGTATGTATGCTTTAATTTTTTTGATAACCGACAAAAAGTTTCTACTCTACGGTTAGAATCATATGCTGAATTCAGGGTTACGGTTTGCGCGTTGATGTTCCTGCCACACTGAAGAAAGAAGAACATCTTTATAATAATAATTTAGCAATATTGCTATTTCATCCCATTACTCTTTTAACTGGCACCAATAAGCGCAGTCTGTGTTCAACATTTTGATTGAGCAAAGTGGAGATGAACGTCACCGGTCGTCATGTCCGACTGTATATAAATAGGAGACACATATTTACACGTAGACATATGTTTGAAATGGTGTTACATAGTTATAGTAGTATTATATAGTCTTCCAGAACGTATTTCGACCATGGCGGCCAATCTCAACAGAGACTAGCCTTCGGCGCTGGAGATATTATATAGTGCACAAATGTGTGTGCAGCCACAGGGGCACTCTCTCTTCTCCCTCACTCTCATAGTGCGATAGGAATTACTGAAAATTTACTCTCATTATATTGTGTACCTATTGAGGACATAGACTGTGGATACGTTGGTCATACTCTGTATGAACTGTCTTCCCACCTATTAATAGTTTCCCCTTGACTGTTGGCTGTTACTAACTTTCTTGTGTGGTCTACTTTCGTTCCAAAGTATTTTTCCATATATTTTCATCTTGCGCTTTTCCTCTCCAGTCACCATGATATCTTCGCCTTGATACTAATCATTACCTCTAACCAATTAAGTTTATGTATATTGTTTCAATAGCTTCGAGACTTCCGACTCAATAAAAATATTTGTTACAATGTTAGTGTAACAATCACTGGGTCAGTGCGTGCATGTCAGTTGGTAGTTGACGTATGAACATATCAACCGACTGTTCATAAGGCGACTGTGTAAGGATGGCAATTGTGTGATTGATCAGCTATAAATATGCGGAAGAATATTTATTCTGGAGATTTTGTTCAATTTTCTTGCTTTTCAGAAAGTTCAGTTTTGCACGGCTTTGCTGTCTCCAACTCTCTAATGTGAACCCAGGGGAAAACACCTGTCTAATCGAGCTTGCCTGTTCCACAGTATCAGTCTATAAAACACAGTAAGTAACAATTAAAGTTTTCGGTGTAAACAAATGCAACAACAATTTCTACCTATAGAAGCTGCTGTAAGAACAAATGGACGACCCCGACCATGTTTCTGACTTCTTGCAATTTATTGTGCACACATACTATCATGGACAATTACTAGCGGCTCCATATTGAAAGCGATTGTAATTGAACCGGGCGTGAGGTTGTCGCCACACAATTGATTGTAAATTAACATGCACACACACAGACACACACAACATCGCGAATCATTATGTGCGACGCTGAAGTAACTGTGATTTGTTTGTTTGTGATGCTGATCGAGAGCTTTTGCACACTATAAAGAACAAGCACTTATTCAATATATCACCTTAAGAGGAAACCCTCTTAGAACCCTCTCCTTGATAGATTGTAAGATTTTTGCGCATCTCACAGCCTAGACTAGACCAGTATAAACATGGCATTCTATCAGCCAAAGCGGTAAAGTCAAAAATGTATTTGATTGACATACTAAGCTACCGAAAAGTGTCAATCCTGTTGAAATTCGTTGTAGAAATACGGAAACAGTTTGAAAGCGCAATCGCTTTCAAAGCCGTAGACAAGTGAAAATTCACAGGTCTAGGCCCTGTGGCGTTGGTGGTGGTGTTTACCCGGAACAGTCAGCCTTGTACCATCTTCGCTAACTAACTAATTATTTGACCATGTCATGCGCATTCTTCAATTTCATACCGAAAGTCAGTCAAGCGGATGTAAAACTTTGAATCTGCTACAGGAGCACATGCCGTGCTATGCTCCGTTGCTGCATCGTCCAGTACTCCATAAGTAGGTCAATCAATCAATCAATCTTTATTTGTGAACATACGTATATATAAAAGGTCTTAAATATACATGTTATTGTAGTCGAGCTCTATGTTCTATCAATGAAATTGGTCTACAAATAGTAAATTTTTGTATTATATCATAAACAGATTTCCAGATTAAACAATAATTAAAAAGTAAGTTAAGTTAAATAAATGCCAGTTAAATGAAGAAATGTCATTTTTCACAATTAAATTAAATTTTACATGCATGTCAAAGTAGGATAATATAGGAATTGTATCATAATTTGTCATTGTATCATAATTTGTCATTTAAGAAATCTTCAATAGAGTAATACGTCTTGTCAATTAGAAACAAAAACAAACTACTTTTAAATTTGTGGAAATTTTCTTCACATCTTATACATTTTGGTAATTTATTACATATCCTTGGAGCCATTGCAAAAATTCTGTTCCTAAATAGTGCCGTTTTAGACCCAACTGTTTGTAACCGGTCACAACGGCGCTGGCTACTTACTCGAGTAAATTTGTGCATATTATTTTTGACAAACATGGACGTTTCAAATATGTACAACGATGGCATTGTTAATATTTTTTAAAAATGGTTTGCTACTGTCAGTTGTCTGTAAGTTGTAGATAGCTCTTATGCATCTTTTTTGGCACTTAAATACTGTATCTTTACCCGTTGCATTTCCCCAAAATATAATTCCATAGGTATCTTAATGTACATATTATTATTGTAGGTAATGGTTGTATTCAAACACAAGAACGAAAACGCATCCTCATTTATTTTTAGTCCACATATTTCGCCAAAGCCATGATCGACACCGTAGGCGAATATACTATGTAGGTCGATATAGGTAACTGTTTTTAATCATATATGCGTGAGGTATAATATGAAATTTCTATATTTTTGTTTTCAAGGTCACCGTCTAGGGATAGGGTATCCGTCAGCAGGTCGACGTCAGGGGCACCCCGAGGTTCGGTTGGTTAGGTTCCTTTAAACCCTGCAGACAGAAATAGGAGCCCCGCGCAGCGGGGGCTCCGTCGACCTGCTGACGGAAACCCTAACCCTTGACGCCTAATTCTTTAGTAAAACATTATTTTTGTACTTCGGGATTTTAAACTTTCGGGCAAATGAACGGTTTTAATAGTAGGTAGTAATTCTCTAACCTAAAATGTATACGAATCATAAATACACGAATACTATCGAAACTGCCACTTTTATTATTTGTCGAAATTACATACACTTCGAACATGCTTAGAACACTATCGAATCTACCACTTTCGTTAGTTTTACATATCACGTGGGCTAAGAAGAAAAATACATAAGCGCTCATTATTAAAAAAAATCACTATATAGGTACAGACGACAGCACATCAAGCTACTACAATCTGTAAAATTTCTTTAATAGATTTTCAACTTTATCGCTAAAGCATTAAAAGTCAGTGAAATATCGTTTCGTAGGCAAGTCAGGTGTAGTCAGAGATTTGGAGTGCACATTTCGTGGAGCGGATAGACAGTTTATCACAAATGTGCATGTGTCAACTATTGAAAGTGACATAATAAAACATATTTACAATAGGACATGGGAAACTGTGTCTTTAGAGAAAATAAGTATGTAATTTCAAAGGGGACACAAAGCATACAAGTTTTTTATATCTGAGTTCAATCTACCAAAGTACAGACGCCAGCAGGTCAAGCTACCCTAAACTGTCAAATTTTTCCAATCAACCTTGGACCCTAATGCTTTAATGATAAAGTTGAAAATCTATTAAAGAAATTTGACAGATTGTAGTAACTTGATGTGCTGGCGTCCGTACATGGACGAAACTTTATGGCCCGCAGGTGTCATATTTCGGCGGTTTGTGAATTTCAAACACTCGACAATAAACGGTGCACATCGTACCGTAGCCAACGGTCCAAACAAACCAAATAATCGATAGTGGCCATTATCGATTTGCTTCTTTCAACTGTAAGAATGTAAAACGATCCATTGATGACGTCAGAGACCTGTGTCGTACGTGTGACGTGGTTTGTCTTCAGGAAACTTGGTTGATGCCGCACGACATACCCTTTATCAGCACGATCGACAGCGGTTTCGGATACACTGCGACGTCTGCGGTTGATACATCCGCGGGGATACTGCGCGGGCGTCCTTATGGCGGCGTCGCATTGATGTGGAAATATAGTGCGTTTCAACAGGTGTCAGTGTTACAGTGCGATAACATAGGTACGTTATGTGCCATTAAAATTACAACGAGTGATAGACAAGTGATCGTAATGAGTGTTTACTTACCAACTAACTCTGTTGATAATTTACAAGATTTCACTGATTGTTTAAGTGAGATAAGTGCCATTATTGACGAATATGGAATCGAATCTGTTTTTATTTTAGGCGACTTTAATGCGGATCCAGGTGAGTTGTTTTTCAGAGAACTTTGATGCATATTTGTAGCGACCAACAATGGTCATGTATAGATATAGATATGCTAGGGTTAGACTACTTTTACTTTTGTAAGCGATGTGCACGGGACTAGTAGCTAGCTGGACCACTGTTTAGCTACTCACTCGGCTAAGCAGGCTATTGTTACTGTAGGTGTTAAGTATGACCCCAGGGATGTGCCTTACAGGCGTTGCGCAGGGGTGGTTCCGGAATAGGTCTTTTAAGAGGAACCGGGACCACCCCTATGTGCGGATGGTGATCACTGGGGTGGTTTTAGTGAGGTAAAAATCACACACTCCCCGACCTCAGTCCCCGGAGGTCGGGTGCCTTTTGAAGGTTTCCCTCCGAAAACAAAAAAAAAGGTGTTAAGTATGACACTCTGTGGTCTGATCATTTCCCACTTGTGGTTATGTGTAATTTAAAATTACTGTCTCCTAAAGTCACGTCTCAAGTAGTGAATGTAAATAAAGATGTAGTATGGGGTATAAAAAGTGAGGAACAAGTTTTCATGTATGCCAAAGAGTGTCATAAGCGACTTAAAGATATTGACTTCCCTCCTGAGTGTGTGAACTGTGCTAATCGTTTTTGTAGTGTCCGTGACCACAGGCTTATTCTTGATACGCCCAGTGCTCGGGCACGGGGAAGGGCGGGGGTGGTACGCGCATAGCCGGGTGGAACAAACATGTCTGCGAGGCTCACAGGGTGGCCAAGCCTAAGTTCCTCGAGTGGGTTTTGTGTGGTAGGCCTAAGTCAGGATTTATACACAAAGAAATGAGTGATAGCAGAAGAGTGTTCAAGTCTCGATTAAAATGGTGCCAAAATCATCAAGACCAAATAAGAATGGACGCTCTAGCTGTGACACATTGCAGGGGAGATTTCCGCGGTTTCTGGAAGGGCACTAAAAAAGAAAACTTATGCCCCGGTCTTTTCTTTTTTTTTTCTGGCTGGGAAATCATCATATGACTTCTCCCGCTCTGGGCGGAGCAGGAGGGCGTGTCAGACTTTTACTGACTAAAACCCACCCGTGTTCCTTCAGTTGCCTATGCCAGGGACCACGGTATATCTTTCGAACAACCCGCGGCCCTGGCAGAACCACCCGCGGCCCTGGCAGAACAACCCGCTGCCCTGGCCCTGCCCCGGCCTTCCTGTGAGCATCGATGGTGTGAATGACCCAAAGGAGATTGCGAATGTCTTTATGAACCATTTTTCGGAGAAGTCTCCATTGGGTACAGCGACGGAGGTGCTCAATGCTGTCGTAAGTAGTCGGGAGGTGGGGATACCTTCCGGGCGACGGACGTAACTACAGCCATAAGGCGTATCTCGAGTGGTAAGTCCCCGGGTCATGATGGACTCAGCATTGAGCATCTACAGCACGCTGGGCCACACATTGCTAGGGTCTTGGCTATGTTTTACTCGTTGTGCGTGAGCCATTCCTACCTGCCAGCCGACTTTATGAAAACAGTGGTAGTCCCTGTAGTGAAGAATAAAACTGGAAACCTTACTGATAAGAGTAACTACAGGCCTATTTCTCTTGCCACTGTAACTGCAAAAGTGTTTGACGGTTTGCTTAACACACAGTTAAATAGGTCGATACCACTGCACGATAACCAGTTCGGATTTCGTCCCCGGCTGTCCACTGAAATTGCTATACTGTGTCTTAAGCATACCATCAAATACTACACAGATCGTAAAACGCCGGTGTATGCGTGCTTCCTTGATTTGTCCAAGGCTTTCGACCTTGTAGCGTATGACCTGCTGTGGAGCTAGCTGAGGAGCGTAGATGTGCCGCCGGAACTTATCAGCATGTTCCAGTACTGGTATGCGCACCAGTCTAATTATGCTGACGACATGGTGCTGACTGGACTGACATGGTACTGTACATCGCTGTACTCGTGCAGTCTGTGGGCTCAAATGAGCCCACAGACTGCACGAGTAGTGACTACTCTAATAGAAGTTACGGCGCCATTCGCGTCCAGTACAATAACGTGTTTAGGGCGGTGATGGGGCTACCCCGATACTGCAGTGCCTCGGGTATGTTCGCAGAGGCGCGCACTGACTGCTTTCACGCGACCATGCGCAAGCGCGCCGCGTCCTTGGTGCGCAGGGTACGGGTATTAATTAATGCTTTTTTCTATATTGATTTTATTGTTTGTGATTATTTATTATGATTTGTTTATACGTGTAATATGAATGGGTGTTATTTACCTGAAATAAATAAATTTATTATTATTATTATTTATTTCAACTAAGTACATATAAATTACATTTTTAAATATTTTTATAAACAAAAATATAAAAAAGCATTTAAAAATATTAAAAATAGTAGCCCACCGGTATCGGGAACAGGGTCCAAGCTACCGGCGGTCAGGGCTCCAGAGAGAGGAACCTCCTGACAATGCGAGCTGTGTCCAGAAGTACCGCTTTCTGAATCAAGCCCTTGATCCAGCTGCCCAACGAGAGCCTCCTCAGGTGTTGGTCGAGGCTCTTGGCTATTAACCCATTGGCTGACACGACTATCGGCACAATGATTGCTGAGTCCACATGCCACATGTCGACAACCTCGCGAGCAAAGTCAAGATACTTAATTTGTTTATCTTTCTCGGCTTTCACGAGGTTCTCATCATGCGGGACGGTTATGTCAACAATCATTGCGCGCTGCTCTGATCGATCCACCACCACTATATCAGGCTTATTGGCAACAATAGTCCTGTCAGTGATGATGGATCGATCCCAGTACAATGTGATATTTCCATTTTCGAGAACTGGGTCGGGCACATACCTGTAGTACGGCACCTCAGATTCCACAAGGGTGTATTTCAGAGCAAGTTGCTGATGGATTATCCTGGCTACAAGATTGTGTCTATGCAAGTACTCTCCGTTAGCTAGACGAGAACACCCGGAGATAATATGCCTGATTGATTCTCCCGGCCGGTGGCATGCCCGACAGATGTCAACCGTGCCGTCTTTCACAATAAATCTCCGGTAATTGTTCGTCATCATAACTTCGTCCATAATTGCACAGACAAAACCTTCGGTTTCTCCAAAGAGGTCACCGAAACGCAGCCAGGCTACGGACGCTAATAGATCTACATCGGGTCCATGTAGGGCCCGGTAAAAGCGTCCGTGAAGCTCCTTACTCTGCCATACTTCCATGCGATCATTAGTATTAGCGCCAGTTCTCTTTAGCCAAGGAGAGCGGGTGAGGCCCTTGTCCACCTCGACCACATATCGATGCATCCCCACGTCGGTTTCTAGGAAATATTCCCTGAGACTGCATATCTCGCGATTGTGGAGGGTCTTAGCGTTTAAAAAGCCTCGATCTCCACATTTTCGCGGGATATACAGCCTCATTACCGATAACCATGGGTGGCGCATTCGATTTGCAGTCAGCAGCGTACGGACCCTCGTATCCATTTGAGGTCTGAGTCCATTTGAGTATGCCGAAAGAGTACATCAAAACCGGCATGACCCAACTATTGAAGGTGCGCACCTTGTTTCCGCCTGATTAAAGACTATACTTTTTTCAGGCGGCCAAAGAAGCGCCTCCTCCAACGATTGCTTCATGTCAGTAACATTGATGCCCAATGCTTCCGACATACCCAAATACTTGTAGGTTTCGGCTGCGGAGAGGGCTCGGAGGTTTGTGGAATCCGAGAGTTGGGTTCCCACGGATTCCACAATCTCCCCTCGCTTTACATGCATGACCGCACCTTTGTCCACACCAAATTCCATCCTGATGGCGCTACTGAAAGTTTCAGTAATTTCATCAGTTGCAAATTGTTGGGGGCAAAGTGTTTTAGGTCATCCATGTAGAGGAGGTGAGATATAACCTGACCACCTCTCCTCAGCCGGTAGCCTAGACCTGAATCTTCCAGCAGCGTGCTTAGAGGATTCAAGGCTAAGCAGAACCAAAGCGGACTCAAACTGTCGCCCTGGAATATGCCTCGCTCGATCCTTATTGGCTCGCTATTCCTCTGGATATTTCAACATCCTGGATAGCGAAGGACCGTCCTCCACTGGCCAATACACGTCATTAGGAAGGTGCGCAGAGTTGTATCTACTTTATACAACTCCAGCACCCTCATGAGCCATGTATGTGGCACCGAGTCATAGGCCTTTTTATAATCTATCCAGCATGTTGACAGATCCTTTCGGGAACGACGAACCTGTTGTTTAGCCGCGCAGTACAGAATTGAACGAGTATCGGTGAGGTCTTCGCAGGCATCAAAATGACTTGATAACTGCGCATCCAGAACCGCCACCAGCGCCCTATTTTTATTATGCATGGGCAAACGAGGTAAGCGTGGTCTAAGTTCGGGCGACATGAACCGATATTCCCGAATCGCACCCTCCAAAGCATTCCTCAATTCCTCATTGCACTGGATACTTACATTTGTAGCCCTGTCATTACTCCCCTCGTCAGCATGGCTAGTATTAGACTGCGGTAGTACTGCAGCAGTCTGCGACTGGTGAGCGATGACATGGCTACTCTGCATTTCATTTCGCAGGCGATCAAGTACAGTGTCATCTAACATATGATTACGCTGAATCACCCGCACCTAATCCGATAGTCGTTGCGCCAAAACGTTAACAGCTGGCTCAAGCACCTGAAAAAGAGAGAGCATCCGTCATTATTATTATTACTATTATGTTTTAACATATCTCGGGACCATGGGGTCCCGGTCCTTATTATTAAGGTTCAAGGTTGACTGGGAAAATTTGACAGTTTGAGGTATCTTGACCTGCTGGCGTCTGTACTATTCATATTGCAGAACATATATGTTTGATGAAAGGTAGGTCTCACTACAATATAAACACTTACCGTGACGTTCGTCATGTTTTTCGGTCTCATTAGGTACGCTGCCGCTCTCTCGTATCTTTTTGAACTAAATTGACTTAACATCTCCCTCGGCTGTTTATGATTACACCAAAAATAACCTAATACTAAACGAAGACGACATATGCCCATTTTCTCACTTCGCGTAGAACACTGACAGGAGTACTTTTATGTGTTCTGTGACACTGACGAGATTTAAGAACTGTGCATGCGTACCGTAGCGTTAGAACAGCATAAAATTTACATCATTCGATTATGTTACTCGCTCAGAGTGTGTGGTAACGATTATGTTCGATACGAAACATAATTATGTAGTATTTTCATCCAGAAACCTCTATGTTTTCCTAATAGTACATTATACGGTCTTACAATTGATACAATAAAAAAATTGATTTTGCAAAATCGATACTGGTCGTTGCAGCAGTCGTAATGTTGATTAGCAAACCAACGCGTTTCCGAATTTTACTGCATTTCGTGTACAAACACCTCGATAGAGCGTGGAGTTCTGGTCCCGACACCTGGGTCGGGTAAGTTTTTCAATTAGAAAATTCTCGGCATTGAGAATTTCCTAAAGTTCGCATGGACGTAAAAATATCGCGGCGGCATTTTATCGTGCACTGGATTTTCAATTTCAACTCTTGTCTGATTAGTCGTCCATTGAGAATCCAACAAAGCACATCCTTGCGTGTCAAAAAACACACTGTTGGATTTTCAACTCTTGGCACTAAGCAGACTGCAGAGCGTTGAAAACTCAGTGCGCGAAAAAAAATCGCCGCGGGAAGAACACGCCCTTGCGATACTGGGCTAAAAGGCGATTCGCTCACCCTTTAATGTACAAGTCCGAGTTGGGCTGCAAACTGCAACCGCAGGCGACACTGCGGCTAGCGGCTGCGGTTGACCGCAGTGCTGCCTGCAGTCGCGGTTGCTTCTATTCCAAGCGCGGCGGTATGCTGCGGCTGCACAATGCATAGAACCATGCCTCAGTCACTCCAGTACCTTCGTGCGAGACAGAATGTCATCGTCCGAAAAAGTAGACATTTTGGTACGTGTGAACTCTCTGCGGTTCGCGACACCACTGGCGCCGCGGCTGCAGGCTGCAGTGTTGTCGCGCTCGGAATCAATTTCATAGAAATTCATAGAAACCAGTGGTGACGCTTGCAGTTTGCGGTCTGCAGCTCATCTCGGACTTGTACCTTTAAGCCAATACCGGAAACATAAGATCTTACCAAAAGCGGCACCATACTACTACTCTTATATCTAGAGGGGTTTGCCTGGTGTAGTGGTAGCAACCGCTACTGCTGAAGTTGAGGTTCTGGTTTCTATTCCCAAGTCAGGCAGGGCATTGGGTCTGGATGTGTGCCTGGTTGAAGGCAAATAGGCTCGCTCCCTATGACATGAGCCTTTATAACATAACTGGAGAAATGTGGATGTAATATACAGGAACAGCTCTGCTTAACACTTCGGAGCACGCAGGCGTGATGGAATATTATGTGAACTAGCAGTCTCCGTCCTAGAACGTTTCAGCTGATTTTACAGCGTAAACATGAAAAGTTAAAAACAATATTTTGTGCTGAAAATATTTATTTTTTGTTTAGAAGTTTTATATTTACATTACTATATTGTATTTAATTACCCGTCATAGCTAACAACTAAACTGAGATATTGTCAGCCGCACGCGCAGGTTGGCCGCTGTAGGTCTGGCTGGGCCTTGGCCTTTTTCTTTCTTTCTTACCTTATGGAAATTCCGCCTATGTTTATATCTAGGTACTATTTATATCGACTAATGCCTAGTACGCTTAGACAGTTAGGGCCGGTTATTTGATCCGTAGTTGTTTAAATATTGGTGTTTTTTTTAACAATTTTTAGTTTTTCTAATGGTCACTAATGATTATTTTTTTTACTAATAGTTTATTATTTGACCATTAGTAATGATATTATATCATTAGATAAACTAACAATTGATCAAAAAACACACAAAAGGAGAATGGGCAGAATTAGTCTTATAACCAATAGAGATGTGGTTAAATAACATCACTTTTTTTATTAAACCAGGTCCTATATAACTTTAACTAGTGCCCTTTGCTTACATACTTTGAAAATATTGATTTTTTCATCAATAAAATTATATAATTTTTTTTTATCAAATTACTGACACACTGAATACTGTGACACACTAACAATTGCAATAACTTACCTTTTATTTTGACAATTCAACAACATTCATTGTGTGAAGATTTTTCAAACATATGAAACAATGGAATAGCAATTTCCTTAAAAATCCTTCGAATTGTAAAAGAAACTGTATTACGCAATTGGGATGCTGCTTTGTGTAAGTACTTGTGCTGATGCGATTACGTTCATAATCAATGATTATTATCGTTGCGATAATTAAATTTTATTCAAGGGCTGTATTTTTATTTAAATTCATAAGGCCTGATTTATTTAAATTGACCATCTTAATGATGTATTTCATCTAATAATTTTTTTTAAACATATTTTTTGTGCTCATTGAGAATTAAACTCACAGTTTGAATAATATAAATAAAGTATAACTAATAATGCTCAAGAAATAAAATGAAACATATTATATACATACTTACACTAACTTCCTGCTTGCATAGTTTAGGTACCTATGCACAATATAATATTATTATTATGCATTAATAGTGACATTAATTATACTAAATTAGCAATCGGCTTAAAGATATTTGATAGTGACATTTCAGCGTTGTCTGTCTTACACGTGTGCTCAGGAACAAAAAAAAAAAACAAAGATTATTCAAAGTACAGTGGGGTACCAGTTAGTCATGTTCACCTTCCCTAAAAGGCAAACGAATTATATTATTAGCAAAAGTACAACCGTTGCAATTATCTTAAAAATCTTATTTAACTGCTTATAAACTCATTATCTCATAATTTTATTATTGAAGCAGCTTATAATATTACAACATAGTTGACGTTGTTGTCTGTTTAATCTCTTTACGACACGACTGTGGTACGTACTGGCGCGGAGTCATGAGCATGCCTACGAGAAGTATAAGCAAATAAAGATGATTCCCGTCGCGTGCGACGTAAGTACTGAAAGATCCAGGGATTCGCTTCAGTTGAAGTCGGGCTTTGGCGGCTAGTGAACGCGTCCCGACTCGATCACACTCGCTACCCCGAACAAAAACTTCGCAACAATGGGCTCCAAGAAGAAAAAAGAAACGTAAGTAATTTATTTATTTCTTGCGAATGCGATCGATTTCTTCAGTAATTGTTAATTCTATACGAATGTTTATATTCTGATTAGAATTTATTTACCAAAGCGAATGTTTTCGTTGTGAATCAAATGGAAGTAATTCGATTAATAACTATTTGATGTTAAAAATGTTCTGAAGAGGTAATAGGTTTTAACTATACCCTAGAAACAATACGTTTAGAAATAGGCTAATCAGTGGTCATGAAAAAAACCTTTGCTTTACGGACATTCAAAAAGTTTTGTATTAAAACTAAACCAATTACTAACACTTGCATGTCTGTCAACTTGTGTGTGATTTCAAATTATATGATACTTGCAACATTTTTATGACTAAGTTACAGGAAAACAAATAAGTCGAAAGATAGACCGTTTCATAGTGTTTAAAATAGCTTACTGTTTTATGTTATTAAATCTGAAATTCATCTCCATTTTTTTAATATTGTTCATTATTATTTGGTAATAGTAATGTTTCAAACTCAAAATTGGTTCCTGTCACCTGCTGGCTAGCGCGTACCTGGCTAGGTACTTGCCTAACTGTTATGATAGTCTCGTAATTATTATTTCGGTTAAACGAGTAGATACAATTAATGACATAGCATGCTATCTTTTTATGTCATAAAACATACTTTCAAGTTTGCCGGGTTTAATCTCTTCCTAATTTTGTTATGAATTGAAAACACAATAGAATGGCAGAATTAAAAAAAGACAAAAAAATGTTTTTTGCTGATCTGTGAATCTGAGGTACCAGGTAATTTAGTTAAGGTATATATGTAGATACATTAACTAAATTATTTAATTAACTAAATTATTATTTATCGATTGTTTTTGTGTTTTGTGCAATTTTTCCTAGCATACTTGTCTATTAGATGCAAGGAACACAATCTTCATTAGTGCAGCAGTTTCAATTGCTGCATCAACGTTTTATTGTAATTTAAAACAACGTGGTCCTCTCAGTCTCTCTTATGCGACGCCCATTAACCTGCTGAAGCAAACTAATAAATTTCAAAGCGATCTATTTAAATAAATTTATTAACTGCCTTCATAACATTTTATAGTTTTGTGTGCCCGAGACTAATTATCTTCAAGGATAGGCTGACATTTGTTTACTTGCAATAATAGAAAATAGTATTAGAACCTTGTGATTATGTAATTACTTACTTTATTTGATGCCAATAGACAAACAAACCAACAACTATTTTATAAAATTTACTAGCGACAATTCGACAATCTGACAATTTTGTAATATATCCATAGTTACCTGTTTTATTAAACAGCACCTGTCGCCAAAATGTGACAATAATTTTGTATTTTTTTTTTTTACAAATTTGTCGTATTTTCAGTTATACTAATTAGGGCCTTATGGTCAGGGCTCTAGAGAGAGATAAACCTGTAACAAGTGTTGAATATTGTTTATGTCCCTTGATCCAGCAGTCTAACAAGAGCCTCTTACAACTTTGTTGTTTTTATTTGTCTCAGAAAAAAGGAGCCCGAGAAAAATTTCCGCTACTATCAAATTGTAAGTATAAGCAAATATCTACAGCGCATTGATACGTATACATTCTGCATTATTTACTTTGGTACATATCTAAGCACACAGAAATACAAAATCTTGCGAAATCATAGTCAGGTGTGTCATTAGCGGCAATAAAACCAAATCCATCTGTGATGTTACTTACTTTGCTTAGCCTGATTTTAGTGTATATACTAACTTCACTTTATATTATAGCAATCATAGCAAGTTAACACGACTAGTTTATTAATAATCGTTCCCTTTCATATTCCAATTAATTTGGGCGTCTCAGTTTAGGTGTCTTCTTCTTCCACACATTTCTATCAGTCATCATCTTAGTACTCAACCAACAACCAACTACACATGACAACCTTTTTCTTATTGCTTTTATTTTGTTTTTATGTTATTTTTGCGTCATGTTTATCGCAAATAAACGTATTTTCTTTCTTCTTTCTTTCTTTTACTCACCCCCTATCCAATATTCCCATTTTCCAACCCCAAATCCAACGTTTCTTTAGTGGTATGGAAAGAGGAAAACCTCTTTCCCACACACATGAAATAAATGTGATGTTGCTTCGTATCATCTCTATCTTCACCAGCCGTCATTTTTCACCCACACCATCAACCGTTTTTACAGTCTTCCACTATTCGTAAGGTAACAATAAAACTAATAAAATATTGTGTATCTGCCCAGTTCCGCTACGCAACATGTACAGAGCTCTTGGCAACTATCATGGGCGTCATCTTCGGCCTGGCCAGCGGAGGGGGCGTCTGCTACAATCTGGTGCAGATCGGAGAGCTCAGCACTGCTTTCGTCGAGAGAACCACTTACAGGGAGAGACTGACTAGTTATCTACCACTTACCGTCGCTTTTGGAGGAGGGCGGAGGCTGTAAGTGGCATTTATTTTTTACAATAAACGAGCCCCCTACGGCGAACACAACTCCTGCAAGGCGTAGGCGTTATGGTGTATGATGTTTTTGACTTCCTACCATGAAGTCCCATGTAATAGGGCTGAGCCCGGGAACAAATTAAGACTACTGGTTGCTACTGAGAATTCACTATTGGAATAATTGATTTGTTCGTCAGTGTATGTATCGAACCCTGAACCCAATATATACCTAGTTATACCCAGTCATAGAGGTGTCTCTATAATAAAGAGTATTGATTTACCTTCACACGAAGAAAGGAAAGCTTAAGGAAAATAAAAATAAACTGTAAACCCAATGACTCAATTTATTGAGGAAATGATTTTGTCAATGGTTGAGTCAATCAAATAATATTAGGGAAAATTCCTTATCATGTATTGCGTCTTTCAGGAATGGGGTATATAGTTCCCGTGTAGCTCTTCTTTCAAGAATTTGACCTACGAGACAAGAAACATATGTATATCGTCGATTAAGTACCTACAAAATGTTGAATAAGGATATGCAAGCGCAAAAAATCATGCTCTTGGGTACGATAAAAAAATAAGCTCCACTTAAAAATAATCCCTTCTAAGTGTCATAAAAAGCTCTGACATAGAAATATCTTAAAGACAGAGGGGCAATTCTCGTATTGTTAAGAACGTTCACAGTCAGATCTCAGTGTCAATCTGTCAAAAATACCTGTAATTTCCCTACATTTTTGACAAGTTTTTGACATTGATTGTCGCTGAGATGAGATTGCGACTAGATTTTGAACGTTTGTTATTACGAGTTAGAGAATTGGCCTTCTGAACGTATAACTCTTTCCTCCAGTCCAGTGATCACATGATAAGTAATTCGTGACGATTGCCTACTTAGAAAGTGTTAACGTGTTCATTTTCGTTTGTCTAGTGCTAACGCATCTTACGAGGAGAACATGGCGGCTCTGATCGAAGACGCGGAGGCGATGGCCATCGGTCTGTTCCTGAGCATCGGCATATCACTCATCTTCTGCATGCTGTCCGTCGGGCTCATCAGTTGGAGTGCACTGCGACAGGTATCTATTTTAGTTTCGTTGATAGCTACTTTGCGTGTTATATGCGTTCGTAGATTGTAGAACTAAGACGGGCATGCCTTGATGCGGATGCGTTAATGGCAATGCTCAAAATGCTCCAAATTCTGCATCAGTGTTTCTGTGTTGCAATTCTTACAGAATTTAGATGATCTACCTACGATACGGTTACGACTACATCATAAGTACAGTCACGAGCATAAATGCCTTACAGTTACACAAGATTCAAAAGTGATTTTCTCCTAAGATAGATATTTAATAATGTTACGAATAAAATAGGTATTTTTTCAAAGTGGTTAGAAAGTAAAATATTTATTTCACGAGAAAAACGGTATCGTAAGTTATTTTTCTTCGTAATCGTACAGCTCGGCACTAATTGTCAAATCAGAATAATTTCAAATTAATAGTCATTTGTTTTGACGGAACCTAATACTTCTGGCATATACTTCCAAAGAAATGCCGGCTTCTCTAATCTTATCTTCTAAGATCTTGGGAGACGGGAGTTGGGCTAAGTCCAACGCTGGCGAACCCGAGTGTCAATGGTTATGTCATGTTTGCGTGCCACTCATTAATCGCGGAGTATTGTTATGTTTACATTACTGATTGCTATGTCCCGCCCTATTCAAATTATTATTACACGTTGTCGTCATTGGTCTAATCGTTAACTACATCTATTCTGGACGACAAAACATAATCGTAAAATATCATGATCTGAATCAGTATAATTACTACTTATGGAAAAATGGTTTTATGCTTACAACCAACGGAACATTGTAGATCGTTGCCAAAATGCGAAATTCAGGTCTACCTCAAAATAGTTGTCTCATCGTGTAGTATTGAAGAGCAGTTTAAAACTATATCGATATTGATATCTATTAATAACAACATTCAACAATTGTCACACCACAAGCTCTAAATGCTTAGTAACAAAAATGCCAATAAATTACTGTAGGCACTTCATGCAGCTACACTATTGAAATAAGTGCGATTTCAGCTGAGCAAGAATAACTAGCCTATTACAGTTTCATTTATGGAGGTATATTTATTTGTGACATAATATAGGTATTTACATTACATAAACTAACATTTAAAATAATGATTTGTACATGTGAAAAAATAAGCAAAATAATCATAGGGCATCAAAAAATTCGTCCGCATCGCTGTCAACAGGAACAGTGCCCAAAAGGCTGGCAGCAGTGCCACGTTGTATGGCGATGCTAATTCTTTGGCCAAGAAACAGGCCAGTCCTCTAGTCACGTGAAGAGTCGACTAACCGGGGCTAAAATTTTCCCGGTCAACTTTTCGGTGCTGTGGACAGAGGACACTAACTAAGTAAGCTAATACTGGTAATTTTGCGGACGCCGAGGCCACCAAAACGGATGGATGGTGTGGCTTGAAGCCACGCTCGGTCGTCCAAAGCCACATTTAAAATGGTTCTTAATGTGCTGCGAATAATATGGTCAATTTTGTCCAACAGATGTGGTTGCTTCCATAAAGGGGAAGAACGTAGAAAATATATAAAATTTGGGCCAAAACAACAGTATTCAGGGTGAATACCGAATGTAAATTAATTTTAGAGATTCTGTCCGAAATGTCGTTGAAATTTTTAATTTTTTCATCGATGAAAGGAAAAAGCTATCTTCTAAAATTGGGGAACCTAGGAGGTGCAGTGAACTTTTGTCTAAAATTTTGATTGCATTAAATTTATCTTGAGTCAATTGTCTGTCGGTAATGTCAGAAAGGTAAAGTTCACATTTTGAAGGGTTAAGGTCCAAGCCAATAGATTGAAATTCCTGTTTGAGGAGATGTAGATCTTTCAAAACAGTGTCTACATCACTTCCTAGCGTCCCATCTCGTCTAAATACCACCACACATTAAATTTTGAATTTAGTTTCTGTAAAATTGGATGAATAGCTAAACTGAAAATGACTGGCCCGAGAGGGTCACCTTGTTGACATCCAACTGCAGATTCTAAAACATTGTCCTTGTATAACAATTTGGAGGGGTGCCTGTAGCACTGCCACATAAAACCATAAATTTCGGGTTGTTCCTTTTTGACTTCAGCCAACAAAGTGTCCCTGTTCATAGAGATAAAGGCGTTCTTAACGTCAACTTTGAGGATGACCTGACCTTTGTTGGACTTTAAAAAAGTGGAAAGGGCACGACGGCAGCCTCAGAGTCCCGTTACGAGCCAAAACCATGATGCAGGGGCTGAAACTTAGCTGTAAGCGATTCACTGTAGAGCTTACAGCATATTTTGGCTACCGTACGCCTGTAGGTGCACACAACGGCGATGGGACGAATACCGCCATCCTTCTTTCGCAGGGCACACCGGTTGGCCCCGTATAAGATATCGATGACGGCCTCGTTCGCACCGCCGGTAAGCATGAGGTTAATCATGGCCGCAAGCTCCTTCAAAACGACTCACCAGCTTCGCCGGCGCCTGAACTCAATAGATCCTTTAGATGTTGTGGAGTCAGGCCGTCGAGGCCGCCGGCGGAACCACTTCGGAAGGAGCTCACGGCTGCAAACAACTGGGGGGCCGAAACGTTGAGGAAGGTTGAATTTACCATCCGCAGGCGCTGGATGTTTACTCTCTAGAGCTGTTAGTGTTTCTGGAGAGTAAGGCGCCACCACATCGCTGCTAAAAAGTATCCTGGCCGCACCCCTGATGTCACCTTCACTTAATTTGGATTCCACATGTGAATATAATCCTTTTTGAGATAGGTAGGTTATGGAATCCTAATTTTGGATCTAAAATTAGGGCCGAATTGTTACAATTTTCTTTGATTTGGTTCGTTAATGTTTTTTGTTTCATTCATTGAGTAGTTTCACGATGACAAAAAAAGCAGAACAAGCGCCTGACTTCTTACAAAGTCTATTTATTAATTACTTGATATCAAAATTCCCGAATCTAATGCAGCAGACTGATAGTTGCATGTCCACTGTTCTATAAAACATGGATTTTCAGGAAAAGTTTCGTATAAAGCTCGCAAACGTCTTAGTACTGCGCCACGTGTCGTATGTTAAAATGATTATCATGTTAATATATTTAACAGACAGACTGACACGAGAGAACAATTTGCAGCTCCATATTAAGCTTCATTGTGACTCCAGTAGCAAGTGAAATATTGACCTACTTACATGATGGATGGAGGATGATGGATTTTTACCTTATCAGTAGAAGTTCTACTTGGTAGAATCCTATAATCACACTAATATTATAAAGGCGAAAGTTTCTGAGTGAGTGGGTGGGCTGGACCAATTTTGATGAAATTTGGCACACAGATGGTTTGTAACCAGGATTACCATTCAGGATACTTTTATTCCGATATTCCCACGGGATCGAAACTTATGCGGGTGAAACAGCGGGGCGCAGCTAGTTCTATCCTACTTCCTATTCCTACTATATATATTACATATATTATAATATTATAAACGCGAAAGATTATATGAATGGATGGACGTTTGTTACTCTTTCACGCAAAAACTACTGAACGAATTTGGATGAAATTTAGCACACAGATGGTTTATAACCAGGATTAACATATTGGATACTTTTTATCTCGATATTCCCACGAGATAGAAACTTAAATGCGGGTGAAACCGCGGTGTGCAGCTAAAATAAAGGTTGCATTTAGGCTGAGAATCAGCAAATCTCGAAGTCACGAAGCAACCCAAAAACACCGACTTGTCACTTCCCAGTGCTTTGAGTTGGAAAGAATCAGTATTGTGAAAAGCTCCCAAGTTGCTCCTAGGGAGCTTCACAGCAGTCTCTATCTGTTTATTTATAAGAACTTGTAATTAAATCTTACGACTAATCTTTTTACTAAGGGCTGATTTTTCCAACGCCAGATAATTTTATCCGAGGAATAATTTTGAATTTTTGACAGTTCGATACAAAATCTGTCAGACGTCAATATTATTCCACGAATAAAAATTATCTGTCGATTGAAAAATCAACCCTAAGATAAACAAAACGACGTTAAAACTACGAGTACGTTCGAAAAAACGGTTACACCGGTGGCACAAACGCGCACAGTAAACGTAACGTAAATTCTACTAGTTTCGCAGTATTTACTACTTATACTGGCCCCTGCCAGCCAGTCATCGGCATCACAACCTGTTACCATGGATTCAGTACATCCACACTCACTGAATCCATCCATTAAATTTTTCGCCGGTTATTAAAAAAAATGCTGTTCAGTACATTTTCACCGTGTAGGTATTGCACTTTTCTATGACACAGGAGTTCTTTTTTAAACGACGGATCATTTGCCTATTTCATGGTTAGAGTTTGCGCGTCGATGTTGCCACCCTGTACAATTTATCTATGGGTGATACTATTTCTGATTGTCACAAAAAAAGTAAACAAAAATCTAAAGGATAGTTGTATTTTCGATTAAAAAATCGGTCGGCTTTACGTTATGTACATTATTACGTTAGTTAGGAAGATTTCAGTACTTATATTCAGTCAGGTACTTACAATGTTGTGTATTATAATCAGTAGGTAGGCACCGACGACCCAGACATGATTTATTCCGCGGAGCGTTAACTCAATCAGAAGTCATCAAGAGTTGGACTCCGAGCTACATGCCAATCGTTTTACTTTTGTTTATGTACCACCATTTAAAGATTCAATTGTCTTTATCAGTCGAGTGCTACTCAATAACATTCGTTTAAAACTGTATTGCGAATATATCAGTATGTTATGTCGGATATGTACTAATATTACAAAAACTTGAAAATAAAAGAAAATTGTGCGGAAAATACTTTCCGTCAAAATACGAACACGCGACTTGATTCATAGGTCTTCTTCGTGTCGCTGCCACGACTTACCTAAGGTCTTGTTGGCCCAAAACTTCGCCACTTCTACGGTGTCGTCTGTGGCAGCGCAGAGGTCACTTTGACTGCAAGTTTTGGGACAGAGGGAAGGATAGGAGGTGGAGCATAGTTTCCGACATAACTCCAGATGCACCACCTTACTGCTCGAAGGTTATATAAACAGGAAAATTAGGGATACACGTTAAAGCAGCATGCAGGCAGCATGTTCAGTTTTTCCCAACTTTTTTTATTTTGCACATAGACAGCGTGATTGAGCAAAACTATGAGGAAGCAAACAGTAAATTGAGAGCCTATTTTAGTAGCAGACTTTTTCGAATGTATTTGTCCTTTAGCAAATTGACATCAAATTGGCAGCAGTGAAAGCCAATTTATATGGAATTCATTAACAAATCCTACGTACTGTAATCCAGTGCTGGACATGGCATAAACACCCTATAATATTTGACACAGGCCTCCTCTCCGTCAGAGGGAGTGGGGTAATCCACCAGGCGGACCCATTTATTGGCGGATATCACATGTAAATCGGACCACTGTTCGATGCTGGACATAACTAAGAAGTAGATATCCTTCGTCTTTCAGGTCCACTCTGAGTACTTACTCGAGGTGTATCGAGTCGTTGGTGACGGATGACATACAATGTATGTTATCCTTGAACTTGACGCATGTTAAGGGATTAGGTTTATTGCAATCATCATTGATATTTGTGTTTCTTAGAAGATGAGATAATCGCCCTTGTTCTAACGCAGACTGTTAGTTAGGTAGGTACTCAATGTTGAGAATTAATTAAAATATACATTACCTACTAGTTTCTGCCGGCGACTTCGTCCGCGTGAACATTTTATTCTGATCGATGCGATGCGACGTGGTGGCCCCCGGAGGGGGGAGGCTTCGCTTTCGCTTACTGTTCTTTCTTACGTGTTTTCTTTGTGTTTGGCTCCGAAGGGTCTTAATGTGATGTTAAGTAAACTATAGCCTTCCTCAAGATTTGGGCTATCAAATGCAAAACATTCGAACAAACAAACTCTTGAGCTTTATTATTATCTATAATTAAAATGATGGATGCCGGGATGTTAAAAAAAATATCTGCAGGTGTTTGGCAGATACTATTAGTTCCTAGGTACATGAAATAATAACTTCAAAACACGTGCTGATTGTTTGTAGCGGAAGGTTTTCCTGCGATTCAGTGACTAAGACTGAGCGTATAATAGGCTCTACTCGCCTAGAATGGTTACAAACCTGCCTTGTTGCATCGTGCCCAGAATACGATGTTTCGATATGAAATATATTACGACTATTATTACTACTTTGCCCTATATTTATACGTTATAATAAATAACGGGGACAAACATTACAAAGCACAAACGAAATCAATTGCTTTAAATTGATGACCTTACTGCTGATTGACTCGCAGAGCTTCATATTGTGAACGAAAACGAAATAATGCTTACTTACTGATACATGTGACCTTGGCGACTCGATTGGGGTTCAGGGCATTATGATCAAAATGTGTCACCTATCTATCTGGTTAATTTGGGCACTTATTAAACACAGCTGTAGACTACCGATTTCTTGCGATGACGTACAGATTGAGCTGAGTGTAAAAAGGATGATTCTTTTTCTATTTCAGCTTCGATTGACGTTCTGACTTTGCTAATTGAATAAACATCTGTCGCATACGTCATGATCCTTACATACTTACATACCTCTTTTGTTTGTCAAAGTCCATATCCTGTCTTACTACCAACACGAGTGCCAGTGTTTGAAAGACCTACCAGGTAATTCGTACTTAGTTCCTCCTTGATAAACCGTTCACCACATTGAGTCGACAGCTCTCCTCGAAGCGAGCTTTTCAACAGCTGTCGTGAGGACAATGCTAAAATTTATCCTGATGTGGTTATCGTGTCTCATAAGGAAATTCTATCTGCCCTTTCTTACTGGGTTTTCCTTTCTAGTTGAATGATATCACACAATGCAATATGCTTATAGGTAAATGGTAATACTTACCTGAATAAAATAACAAATTTTCGGCCACTCTTTAAATGATAAACAATTTTATTTCTGCTAGTTGGTTTGCACAACCATTTTTACACCTCAATCATATTTTATAAACTAGATAAGGTTTGATAAATCATAGAGGCCTGTGGCCTATGATGGCTCAAATCTGTGAAATGTCTTTCACAGTAGTTATATAGGCAGCACTTAAGGCTCAGATGCAACGAACTGTGACTTTCCTCAAGCGTAAGTACAGTAGCGTTTCATACATAGGTAAATTAACCATTTTTAACCATTAACCAACAATTAAAAAATAAATATATTATGTATAACATAAATGTTAATTTTCGTATAAAACGTTTTGTTTTGTAAACTTTACGGTTCGAAGTAAAAACCGCGCTGTAGAAAAAAACGTGTCCGGCAACAAGCTTTCATAGTGATCCATACAATAATGACGACCGTACCTACACACGGCGAATAAACCGTAGGTTTTCACGTGAAAACCTACGGTCGTCCGTAAAAAAAAAAAGTCCTCTGCCCTTTGTACACAAAGGGCCGAGGACTTTTTGAGAGTATAAAGGTCCATTAGGTCAATCAAGACACCGTGCCTAATAGAAATTACGTAGTAACCTACCTATGATATATTTTGTTCATCAGATAACTCGGATACGGATGAAGTTCTTAAAGTCTGTCCTGCGGCAAGATATGTCCTGGTTCGACACTGACTCCGAATTCAACTTGGCTTCAAAGATGTCTGAGTAAGTAACATTACTTAAGCTTCAGAAGCCCTTGGGCCTAGCACGAACGCGCGGACCAGACGTTACGTAAATTAGAACGATTTTAAAACTTACGAAAATGCTCGTTTCGCACATTATACAGGTTGGTAGGGACATCGTCGCGTAACCTTTTACCATGGATTCAGTACATGATTCTGAACCCCGCGTTCAATTTTTTCGTCGGTTATAGAAAAACATAGCAGTTCAGTACATTTGTACGTACTGCACTTTTCTAGGAAATATATATATATTTTTTTGTTAACCGACTAAATAATAATTTTTTTACGCTAGGGGTCTAGAATCATTTGTGCTGAATTCGTGCTTACGGTTTGCGCGTTGATGTCCTTTATCTATGGGTATGAATATTGAAGTAATCGTGTCTGTGGCAAAATCGTTTCCGAATTACTCTAGGACAATCTTATTTTTTATTCATTTAAAGTCGTTTGAATGTCCGTTACGTTTAACACGGATAACGTTTGTGCTAGCTCCACCGGTCCATGATTAATCTCAAACATATCATGCCACTTTATAAATAGTTAATCATCATTTTATAAAGAAGCTGACCCGCCCCAACACTGCACGGGTGGCCTTCAGAATTAATTAAAGACATAAACATCTCCAACAGTCACTATATCTATCCTTTCATGTCCTCCATTCATGTTTTTCTTTACCTATAGGTAAAGAAAAACATGAATATGGTCTATTCAGCGCTTTGCTAAATAATATTTACGCTTGCAAAATTAAGATAGCGCTACTGCTGAGCATGTGGTCCTGGGTTCAATTCCCAGGTCAGGTAAAGTGTTATTTCCAACGGTAGTAGCAGAATTTATGCCCGGTGGAAGGCAGTAAAGTCGCCCCCTTAAACATTACTGGCGAAATGTGGGTGTACTATACCATACCTACCTATACTGTGCTACTAAAGGTCACCTCTGCCTAACCCCTCGTGGAAAACAGATATGATGTTATGTAAAATCACACTGTACCTACTCTTTTAGTTTTCAACCTTGACCTTGGTTTTAATCAAATCCCAATATAATGCCAATGCATTATATTGGGATTCGGTTTGATAAGGATTGCGCGTATAATCACCGCCTCTGTGTCCGTTCTAGGTACTAATCTGGTACTAGTACTAAGGTCATGTCAAGGAGATGTCAATTCCATAAGAAGTCATTATCTCATGGATGACCATATAATATTTGCTATTCATGGCAGTACTTACTGATTTATAGTTTTAATTGAATGCTTTAATAACTATCTTTGATTAGTTAGGTATTAGATTTTTGGTAACTGCTTCATGACCATAAGTACGCCATTGTCATTAAAAAAGTATAATGTCCTACTCCAGGGCGCGTTTAAGCTAGGTATTTCTACTTATGTTGATCGTTGTAATGCTCAAACAAACACAAACCAAAGCAAATTCTATGGATTGTTTTGTTTAAATTAGCGGGGAGCTTAGGGCTTAGACAAAATGACATTCTATCAGCGACCGTTATCAGCTTACAGCAGGACTGCTGTAAGCTGATAACGTAACGTAACGTAACGTAACGTAACGTAGGCGTGCAATTGGAGAGGCCTATGTCCAGCAGTGGACACTGCTGGACATAGGCCTCTCCAATTGCACGCCATTTAGCTCCATTCTCGCCAACTCACATCCAGCTGCTACCAGCCACCCTGCGAATACATATAGTCGCTCCACCTAGCCGCAGTCTCCACTCAAGAACACGTCTACCCCAACGATCATCGGTTCTACGGCTAATATGACCGGCCCATTGCCACTTCAGCTTGCTACCTAACGATTATGTAAAAATCAAAATGTATTGATATAAGCCTCCGAAATCCTTTTGAAAGTTGTTATAGAAATACGAGATGCATTGAAAGGGATTGCCATTTGTCTAGGCCCTCTTGCCCTAAAATATTTCTAAGGTATTTCCCATTTTAATTTCCAGGAACCTGATGGCTTTGAAGGAAGGTATGGGCGACAAGTTGGCGGTGGTATCCAACTTGGCGGGGACCGCCATCATCTGTATGTGTACCGCTTTCCCTCTTGGTTGGGAGCTGACACTAGCTTGCGTGTCTGTCATGCCGTTCTCAATAGCTGTCTCTATTATTTTGACAAATGTAAGTAAAATATGAGTTGTATGTACAGCCAATTCACAGTTATTTTACCTCTGATTTTCCATCACTACAAAAATCACAGTTATCTTTATTGACGTTACTATAAGGTTGCTTTCAGGTTGCTGCCGCTAACAAGACTGACAATATCACAGTGATCTTTATTCTTGTTACAATAAGGTTGCTGTTAGTTTGCTGATGTCAGAGGTAAAATAACTGCTAACGGATTGTACTTAATATGCGACATGTATGTCTATTATATATGTACATGATACACCAGAGGCTACCTGCAGTATTGTCTCTCCTTCTCCCTTTTATCCATCCAAAGGTTGTCTTTGAAATATCGCTCGCCCATTGTGTAACCCTATGTAAAATTTCTACATTTATATCTGTAATTGACTGGTCGAAAATACCTGAGGCATTAAGTCCGCCTTTGTACAGTATTTTTTTTACTTGTGCATAAAGTTTTAATAAATAAATAAATAAGTCATATGGTGTAAAATTACATAATATACAGTATTATATTCGATGCTCGGTTATTGTTCGGTTCATAGAAATCATCCTAAACGTTTCTAGGATTGAAAGCTCTTAAGATTATTTACCCAAAACTTGGTCATTCCGGTGATTCTTTACTTCATTATTCTTGAGAAAGTTTTCAACACATGCTTGCTCCAATCCGTGTCTAAGAAGGACGCATCATCGCATCAACTGTGTATTAATTATTTTATATATTTGTTTCAAGTATCAAACCAAGTCGTCGATATTAGAAATGGAATCATACAGTCAAGCAGGCAAACAAGCAGAAGAAGTTTTAAAATCAGTAAGAACCATAGTGGCCTTCAACGGAGAAAACAAAGAGGTTGACAGGTATGGAACAACAACAATTTATCATAGTTTAATCATAGTTTTAGAAGTTAAGTATATTTCCATAGTTATATTTATCCATTATAATCCTTTACTGAAGTTTTGAAAGTCTTAAAACCCACGATGACACGACACCGTCTATGTACATTGTGATTATGACAAAACAACATAATTTTAATCTCAGAGAATCAGACGTTCTTTTGTCCTTTTTTACCATCTCCGGTGAAGATTTGGCTAACTTATCAGGATATTATTTCATGCTAATTCTGTTCCATTTTTCAACTTGCCTGGTGCGGATAGTACAGGTGCGTTCAGAATAAGAACGGTCTCTATTAAATGCACAATTTTCGAGACGCAACCTCATCAGTCTGTCTGTAGTCCACGCCTCAACATAGCAAAGCAAATTGTACCATATTCTCTACCTTTTCAATGCCTCCTCTTTCTAGTCCTATAATTGCACTTCTACAGGTATACGAAACTGCTCCAACCTGCTGAAAAGCAAGGCCGGAAGCGAGGCCTGTACACTGGCCTTGGCAATGGGTTCAACTGGGTTCTCACGTACTCCCTCAATGCAATCGGCTTCACTTACGGCACCAGGCTGGTCTTTCAGGACTGGGATACCCCAGATGGCGAGAGGAAATATTTAGTAGGAGTCGTTTACAGTGTAAGTATTAATATTATACTTGACGAGCGTCCCTACTTCGGGCGACTTTTACGACATGATAAAACAACGAGATTGATTATATGTAAGTTTAATATTAACATATTGTGCTCATAAACCTTCCAGAATAAATTTTGTAAATGATGCTGAAAACTGTATCAGAATCCGTGCAAGATCATACACGGATCACAAGATCTTGCACGGATTCTGAAACAGTTTTAACATATAGTATACACATAGTTTTAACATATTACATAGGTAATATCAAAAGAACCATACCACGTTCAAAATACCTAAAATCTAAATACCTCGTGATTGTTTCACTTATATTCAAAATACCGACAGCTTAAAATGTCAAAGTAGGTTTATAATCATACCTTTTAAAAAATGCTAATCTGAGCGAGACTCCGGAAATTCCAATTTGCTATCAATTTCCTTATTTATGATCATTGTTGTTATGTTTTTCCAGATCTTATTCAGCGCATACATGGCTAGTCAGTCGATAACACTCTGTGTGCCACACGCAGAAGTCTTTGCAGCTGCTCGAGGTGCAGCTTCCTCCATTTTCCAGCTGATAGACCGAGAGCCTTTAATCGACAGTCTTCAACAAACTGGCTTGTCTCCTCGAAGAGTCATAGGAGAAATAACTTTAGAGGATGTTAACTTTAGCTATCCATCGAGATCCGAAGTGAAGGTAATACTTACCTTCGTTAACTTCACACTCGTCATTAGGTACTCAAATATACGCTTCTTTCGCGCAAACATTGATTTAACTTTATTGAGCATGAAGCGTCTTCTATGTTTTAATTATGGGTCGTCCCCATTTACTTGGTCAATTTTTTTTTTTTGTCCAGTAATCTATGCTATGTGTTTTGTTCTAGATTCTTGATATATATACAGTAGTATAAACACCGTAATTTAACATTGACAATATTCCACAGGTCCTCAACGGGTTCTCCATCAATATCAAACCTGGTGAATGTGTAGCCCTGGTTGGTTCTTCTGGCTGCGGTAAAACAACTATATTACAACTGCTCCAAAGACTTTACGATCCTCATTCTGGATCAGTGAAACTTGATGGAAAGGATGTCAAAAATCTTAATTTGGGATGGCTCCGATCATGTTTAGGTTGTATACTGAAGTTGAAACCAATATCGAATGATTTTTTATCATAAAAACCATTCATAATATACGTCAAAATATTATTTCAGGCGTGGTAGGTCAAGAACCTGTTCTGTTCCGTGGCACCATTTTTGATAATATCGCCATTGGTTTCCCTGAAGCCACAAGGGAGGAAGTACAGACTGTAGCTGAAATGGCGTACGCGCACGACTTTATTACGAACCTACCCAATGTAAGTAACAACAAAAATGGCACAGTCATCATACGTCTTTATTGGTTTTTATTTTTTTTTAGTCTTGACCATATAGAGTACAATACAGCGCCCGCGAAGGTAACGTGGGCGTAAATATGACACATCCAACTTTAGAAAGAGATGCAGGAGTGAGTGACTGGACGAGCCAGCCATATTTACGGTTGGGCACTGTAAGTTTGTAGGCAAGAAGACATCATCTGCCTACAATTTCCTAACTCTGCTGGGGTGGGCTTCCAGTTTAACTGGATGCAGCTGAATACAATGCAATGGAGCGATTGCCTGTCCTCCACAACCCAGTTACTGGGAAACACAACACCCCTTGGTAAGACTAATTGTCCGACTTTCAGGCTTCTTTAGGCAAGAAGTAAGAAATGATATATTGGTTTGATCTCAGGGCTACGACACAGTGATAGGCGAGCGCGGCGCGTCGCTGTCGGGCGGTCAGAAGCAGCGCATCGCCATCGCGCGCTCACTGCTGCGCGAGCCGGCTGTGCTGCTGCTGGACGAG
The DNA here is from genome assembly GCA_911387795.2 of Apamea monoglypha. Lineage (NCBI taxonomy): Eukaryota > Metazoa > Arthropoda > Insecta > Lepidoptera > Noctuidae > Apamea > Apamea monoglypha. Next base: position 21,127,390 of record OU426914.1, on the reverse strand, counting down.
GCTACCTCCGCTCTCGACCCTCACTCCGAGCGACAGGTGCAGGCTGCGCTCGACCGTGCCAGTGTTGGCAGAACCACCATTATGGTGTCCCATCGGTTGGTTTGATTTTTGTACTTTCAAAAACCTTGTTGTTTTTTTCGCACTCATGTATTTACATTAATCGTATTAACGATACTGCGCATTAAAAATCATCATGGTTTTCTAGCCTATCAGTCTCGCGTAGTGACGGTCAAGTAGCCTTCCTGGTGTAATCGAGGCTAAATAGTAATAGTAATGAACGTTTCCTTGAGAACACGCTCATATTTCACACAAATGGCAAATCTCTAAAGTACGAGTTATTCAGATGTCTACGGGAATAATAGAAGAAACATGTGGAAATTAAAGTCATGGCTGACCTATGTTTGTTTTAGGTTATCTACTATCACCAACGCTGACCGTATCATCTGCATGGACCAAGGAGCTATCGTGGAGGAAGGCACGCACGAAGAGCTGATGAAAACGAAAGGTACTCTTTTGGTTTTTATTCGTATTTCAGACATGTGCGATCGAAACACAGTGGACTATGATTCAGAACAGGCTTAAGTACTTATTTTGAGCAGTAACAGCATGCCCTGGGGATCAGAAATGAGTTTTGGATTCCATTATAAACATCAATTTAAAAATTTTCTAAACCATAAGCATCGAGTGCTGACCAAATACCCTCTCAATAACCTTTCTTCCTAAAATATTCTAGGATTCTACTACAAGCTAGTAACAACAGGCCACGAGGTCAAGGAACCCGATGAAATTGAATCATTAGCTGAGGAAGGAGATGGTGAAGAAAATGGAGAGCTAGTCGGAGAACTAGCACCTCGCGCCGATGTCAAGAGAAAATCAAACAGACGCGTGCACAGACATCACTCGATTAAGAGAGGTTTGAACAACTTGATAATAGAGACTAAAGACAGATAAAAGAAGCAAACAAAGGTAATCTTTACAATATCATAAAATGACTATCCAATGTCTACAAAAGGAGTTCTATCTATACTGCGTTTGCGATTTATTATCCGAACATGTAAACTAATTTGTGTTTTGGGAAAAACAACTTTATGTTGCCCAAACAAAGTTCAGTTTGCGCTACCACTTCAAACATTTTTATGACTTTTTATTGTACTAGTAATTCTGAAATCTGCTTAATTTACACTAAGATAAAATTTATTTTCGTGTAAGTGGAAATCACATAAATTAGGATCAAGGATTTGAATAATAGACAGTATAGTCGTGTTACGCAATTGATGACAACGGTTTCGTCACCTACATTTGGGTCTACTTAACTCTGCAGACATCGGACGACTATTCCACAGGTCTCGATCTTATCAATAGCTCCATAAATGAGGAACAGGGTGTCGACTTCACTCATCCTCCATAGAAAAGGAAGGATCCTCCGACCAGACAGGTGTTGTGTCTGGTGGGCGACTGCCCGACGATTGATGTCGGGACATTGTATATATGCTAATTGCCCGGTAAACTATGCTTGCGTGATGCAGGATTTTCTTGACGTCATTGTGATGCGTAGTTCACATGTGTGCGTTGTAGAAAGAAATAGTATTCAATGACAATATCTAATGCACTTTTTTAACAGATTCTCACGATTGGATGACTCCCCGCGGTTCTATTTGCTCTGTCGTGTCGACTGGCCTACAAAACTTCGTGTATAACGCTGATTATGAGTCCGACGAAGAAAAGAATGAGGAGGATGTAAGTTCAATGATTTAATTTGAAATTCTGGGTGTAATTAAAGGTTTTCCATTTTCTTGTATGAATAATTTCTACCCATCTAAGGTCTACAAAATACCAATAGCTCGATGTGACAGAGTAAGGTTTTGTTTTTCTCTTCCGGTGGACGTCTTACAATCCATCTATTAGTAAAAACACATGTGATGTTTATTTATGTATATTATTCTGGTAGCTGTAAGTCACCAATGCTTATGAGATCGCTCTTGGCGAAAAGACTTGTGTCACCCTTTGAAAAATTTTATATTTATGTCTGTAATTTATATGGTGTACATAATAAAGATTATTCTATTCTTATTTTTAGCAAGTTAAACCAGTAAGCGACTGGCAGATCTTGAAGTTAAACGGACCAGAATGGCCACTCATCACCATAGGATCCATTGCAGCATTCATCCAGGGGGCCTGCTTCCCCGTCTTTGCCTTACTCTTTGGATTTTCCAGTGGTGTAAGTAATAATAGAATTTCACTTATTTATCTGTCTCCGTTTACCGAAATGTGCCATGTGTGTGTTGTTAAACCGAACTCGTAATTAGTTGTATTTTCATTTGTTTTATTCGACTTCGATTCAGTGCAAAAAATATTGATAACAAAAAAATAAGAAAAAATATACCTACTTACTAAAAAATAATTTTTCTTTTCCAGATTTTCGTTCTCGATGACAGAAAGGAAATCATTTACCTAGCGGATCTGTACTCTGGCATGTTCATTGTGGTGGCCGCTGTCGCTGGCGTGTCCATGTGTCTGCAGAGCACCACCTTCACGACAGCTGGTTTAAAGATGACCACCCGATTACGGCAACAATACTTTTCGTCTCTACTCAAACAAGTAATGAGATTTCTTCAGCTATCACTGGCCTAGATATTTTTTTATCATGGGGCGTAGTGGCTCATGTAGCTCACACTGACCGAAAATCATAGTTCATCGATAACAACAGCCGAAATCTTCCCATGACCGCTGTGAAACGCGTCCACTGCCGGACATAGGCCTCCACCTAGCACCGTCACTTCAACCAGTTGTTCTGCGAGCATTTTGTCCTGCCCACTGCCACTTAAGTTAGTAGGCAGGCGCACCATAGGCATTGCCATAATCATATTGCTAAAGCCATTATAAGTGTTGTAAAAGCCAAGTCCGATAATAATGAACAATTGATATTTTTTGGTTTCAGGAAATAGGTTATTTCGACAAGGAAACCAACACGGTCGGTGCGATGTGTGCAAGGCTGAGTGGAGACACAGCAGAAGTGCAAGGTGCTACCGGACTTAGGATAGGTCTTATACTGCAGGGAATAAGTTCGGTGCTAGTGGGCTTCCTGATGGCGATCTGCTATAACTGGAAACTGACTCTCGTTGGGACAGTTTTCTTACCTCTGGTTAGTATCAAATTCTCTAAAACTTAGAAAGTCCAAAGTGCACTTTTGGTGCTACATTATGGCGCCGTCCATATCACCTTGAGTTAAAAAAAAGTCTTTATAAACCGTCTTCTCTGGCCTGACCTATGTGACAGACTCTTTCTTTATTTACAGCCTGGCTCCGTGGGTACTTAATCTTATAGATTGCTCAAACTAACGTAAAAAAAAATATTTAAAATAAAATATTTCTCTGGTCCCTGCTAACATCTCCCATTATAAATAATTATATCTTATTTTGAAGCAATTTCACGTAAATATTTTCGCTCTAGATGGTAGGCAGCATATGGTTGGAAGGTATGATCTCGCAGAAGTCTCAGGTAGATGAACGTTCGGCCATGGAGCAAGCCACAGCTATAGCAACCGAAGCAGTCGTCAGCATCAAGACAGTTCAGAGCTTAGGTGAGGAACAGCCCCTGAAACACTATAATGTTATTACAGCAAATATGTACCACAGATAGCTGGCCGATTGATCCTGATGTGAGCTAAATCATTGAGTCAGGTTGCAAGATGTATTTACATATATCACGCCTGTAACCCCCGAATGGTGGACATAGGTACACCTTAATATATATAGTAGGTACTTACAACATTTATGTAGAACGCCCACATTTCGCCAGTTTTGTTTAAGCCCCATGTAATAGGGGGCGAGCCCATTGCCATCAACCGGGCACAATTCCAGACTCCGGGTTGCTACTGAGAAATTCCAGATAGAAAAACCCAATAACAATCTGACTGACCTAGGAATTGAACTCGGGACCTCATGCTCAGCAGTAGCATTTGCGACCAGCAAGTGCTACTACGGTCGGTCCTAGACCAACGATGCAATTGAATAGCTTGTTAATTTCGTTTATCTAAACGTCTATCCATTACTTCACCAGGCTCCTATTCAGAAACCTATCTAAGTATTAGAGCTTTCAATAAGTGATCCTACAAATAATGTTAATCACATCTTTTGTTCAGGCGTTGAACAAGTATTCCTGAAAAAATTTGAAGATGCTCTAACTGAGGCTTGTGCGGCTGTTACTAAGAAGACACGCTGGAGGGGCCTGGTCCTCGGCTTGGGAGTGTATGTGCCGTTCATGGCTTACTGCAGTGCTACCGTATACGGTGCCGTCTTGGTGGCCTATGGAGAGATCGAATATAAGATTGTGTTGCTGTAAGTAATTTCTACCATATTTACCTTCGTTTCTTGCTTCCCATCAAAGAGAATCTTCAATCATTCTCAAAAACTTTGGCGATTCTAACAGTTATTTTTTAAAACAATGACGAAACTAAATTCAACTTCATGTGTCCGTTTTGCAGCGTTCCACTATGGCATGATAATCACCTGGCGACGCTTGCCTACGACATTATCACGTCTTGAGGGATGAGAAACACTCTTCGTGTAAAATCATTGGTACTGCCGTGTAAGATCTCTTTTTAATAAAGCTCTGTTTTTTTCCAGGGTCAACGAAGCTATCATGTACGGAGCATACATGTTGGGTCAGTCGTTGGTGTATGTGCCAAGCTTCAACTCAGCCAAGACCTGTGGAGCAAGAATCCTGTCCGTCATCCAAAGAACGCCCAGGGTTAAAACAGAAGATGGAATAAGGGACAAAAAGGATTGGGTAATAAAAATACGTAAAATAAGAAAATTTGTATACGCATAATACATAAATAATTATACGTACATAGTTACATCTTGACTACCTTGCTGGTGATCGCAAGCCCGGCAGAGCAAAGTGTCCTGAGTTCAATCCCCGGTTCAGGCAAACTAATGTCATTCGTTTCTCAATGATACTTTTTTTGGACAGTGCCGAACTGTGGTGTACCTTGTTAACGGCAAAAGGCGTATCCTCTATTTCATGGGTCTTCAAAACATAACTTGTAAAATAATCTAACCAGATTTTAAGTTATGCTTAGTGGCAGGGGTGTACACCTGAACAGTGCAACCGTACTGTAAACCCCATCTTCAGAAATATAGGGGTGATGTTATGTTAATAAGTATGTTTCTAGGCTGCTACTGGAAACTTTAGCGTCCGAGACATGGAGTTCAGTTACCCGACCCGTCCTCACCAGAGGGTCCTGAAAGGCATTGATCTGAAGGTGGACGCTGGCAAGACAGTGGCTTTAGTTGGCTCCTCAGGCTGCGGCAAATCCACCATCTTGCAGCTCATGCAGAGGTTTTATGATCCGGATTCCGGTAACATTGTAAGTACCAAATAGATTAAAAAAATGTTGTATTTCCTAAAATGGCCTGGGCATTATGGGCATTAGATTTCAAGTTGTTTTCAAATCGACATTGGTCACAGGAGTATGCTATTTAGATCTTTGTTATCAAGTCATTAAATATAGTTTTCTATGAGCATGCCATGGTTTCAAAAGGTATTAGTTAATAATAAGTAGGTATGTGTCCTGACTTGTTAAGGGAAATAATTTGAAAACTGACGAAGATATAAAAAACTTATCGTACAAGTGTACGACACACTTGTACAGTTACGTTTTTTATATCCTCGTTACCCAGTAAGTGTTACCCAGTAACTGGGTTGTGGATAGGCAATCGCTCCATGTAAAATACTGCAAATCAGCAGCTGCTGAGTTGAACTAGAAGCTGACCCCAACTTACATAGTTGGGAAAAGGCTAGGAAAATGATGACTGTACAAGTGTACTTATAGGTACATCTTTCTGCACATGACTGTACACCACACGTTACAACATACTATGTTTACTACGATTTATTTGTGGTTTTAATCGTCTCCTTATGATAGCAATAGAACGATTAAAATGAAAGATAAGCGTAATATTTAATCACTAATCAAATTGTGTTTAAAACCAGAATTAGGGTCTTATGTAATGTGACGCGGAAACGTGTCGTGTAATGTAACGCTGTATTTCATGATGCTGGTATTTGTTTGTCATCATTTTTTGCTGTACATTGTACATAGGTATAGTATAAGTCCTCCAGGCCTTTTCTTCGGTGCGGGAGAAATTATAGTGTACAAGCAGCACAGGTGTATGCGCAGGCACAGGTGCACTCCCTCTTCGCTCACTCTCATAGTCCTATGGGATGGCAATCCGACATGACCGGAGAGAGATCAGATGCAGGACCAATGACATAACGTGCTTTCAGAGGCACGGAGACATCACACCGGCAACTTTCAAACTCCGGACTATTACTAAGAAATTCTTAATAGAAAGGCCCAATAATACTTGCACATAAGTAGACAGATATCGACCGACATGTGGCTTAGTATAGTTTCGTGAAGTGTATCGGCTTTAGGTACATTTATACAGCATTAGTATGTAAATCCGGTAAATTGCATTGCGGGAAATCTATTGGCTGCAGTCCAAAAGCCTACAACTGCATTAACAATATAGTGTGTGCCGCCGCACTTTGCTCGCGTAATATATGTGAACAAAAATAACAGAAAATAAAAGTGCTTACCTAAACAAAGAACGCTCGTATGGCCCTTACATACTCCTTTTGTCTCGTTTACGTTCGTTCATCACATTCTAACTACACAAATTAAACTTGTAAGTGGACTTATGAAGTGGTTCTCGAGTTATAAACTCACAAAGAGACATAGCTGATTATAACATGTGGTGTAAGAAAGGACGTTTGTCTGTGTTTCCTTGCATGGCAATCTCTGTAATGAACTACGCTCTGTCTAACGTCTTCTTTAACCCTTTATAAAGCCGTTCTTCTATCAATGTATTCATGCTATCATTTTCTTTCAGGAACTAGACAGCCGCGACATCAGGTCATCTTTAACCCTGCCACGTTTGCGTCGCCAACTTGGCGTAGTGCAGCAAGAACCTATTCTGTTCGACCGCACCCTCGCTGAGAACATCGCCTACGGAGACAATCATAGGAAGGTCAACATGCACGAGGTGGTTGCCGCTGCTAAAGCTGCCAATATACACAGCTTTATCGTCTCTCTGCCTAAAGTAAGTTTAAAATATGATTATTGTCAAAGGCTACTGGGCCCCAGTAATGTAAGAAGGTGAAATAAAAATAACATCGATTTGAAAAAGACGGAAGTAAGGAGGGCTGGCACAGAAACTTGGAGATTACTACAGGCGAAGAGAGACCTACTTCCAGCAGCGGGTGCAGACGGGCTGTGGATGATGATAAGTAGACTGTATAAGTGGTGATAAAGGCAGTCACGGGAGGAGGCCTGTTCTCAGCAGTTAGATGAACAGTTACTGCCTGTCAAAGTTAAGTGTCATGAGTGCTGGATTCGAAACACGAATCTACTCCCGTAATACCCCACTTAGTAGAAACTTTCCCCAGCACGGCAGAGCTGTAGTGCTTGCGACCACTACACCAACGAGGCAGTATCTCTATTCGTCGCATAAAAATCCCTTGCCGTGCCGTGCCGCCAGCGGGCGCAGCCATGGTACCACTGAAAATTATTAAGACTCAAATTTCTTCTAGGGTTACGACACAAACCTAGGTTCTGGCGGCGCTCAACTGTCAGGTGGCCAGAAGCAGCGCGTGTGTATTGCGCGTGCGCTGATCAGGTCGCCGCGACTGTTGCTGCTTGACGAAGCCACGTCAGCTTTGGATGCTAACAGTGAACGGGTAAGACACACTTATAACAAAAATAAATTGTACAACTCTTGGAACAACTTTCGGGAAAATAGCTAAACAATAAGCATTTCACTGTCCAGGATCCCAGGTCCGTTTCTGTTTGCTCTGCAGCACTCTGGTTCCTCTATTGAGAAGCAGTCCTGGTGACGTGCACCTGGAACTAGGTTAACTCATTACTTAAACATAATATTTCCAGGCCGTATCGGAAGCTCTGGAGAAGGCAGCTAAGGGTCGCACGTGTATCACAATCGCTCATCGGCTCTCCACCATCAAAGATGCGGACCTCATTTGTGTACTGGATAAAGGTATAAATTAACCTCTATCATGTAATTATCTGTATTTATTATCTGTTTGGTCATTTTTAGAAGGGCTCGTGGGTAAGACATAGCAGCTGCACAGGTTGATCGATCAGGTTAAGCTACGCTTGCCACGGTCAGTTCGTGGATAGGTGACCATATTTACTATTAACCCTACGCTCTTCGGAAAGGGCGTTAAGCCTTTGGTTCCGGTTGTCATTCCTGGATCTATGACAGTCGTTACGAGTCGCCAGTAGCCCGAAAGTCTGAGAACCAGTCTTACCAAGGGTTATCGTATCATCCAGTAACTGGGTTGTGGAGGTCACATAGGCAGTCCCTCCATGTAAAATACTGGTATTCAGCTGCATCCGGTTAGACTGGAAGCCGACCCCAACTAGTTGGGAAAAGGCTAGGCGTGATGTTTAAAGCATTTTTTGCCATCTTAAAATACCAAAACCTTTTGTTTTAGGAAAAATTGTGGAACGTGGAACCCACTCCGAGCTCTACAGCCAACGGGGTGCCTACTGGAAAATGTGCAAAGGCCAAAATATGGCTTGAGTCCTCTCTGTTCGTGCAACTCTTATGTAAAAGTACAGGAACAACATTCACATCAGGAAATCTCAACCGGTTGAAAATTAAACAATATTCCTCATTCATCTCAGTAATAAAGATCTCCTATTGACACTTAGATTTAAGAATAATTTTGTACTAATTGAAATAAAAAGGGGATTTCGAAAGTGTTCTATTTTGTCAGTATTATGTACGAGAAGCAAACCGTATTGCATTTGTATTGTCATAATAGTTTTAGGTAAAACCAAATATTATGGTCAATCACACTAAGATTATTCATAGATAATATACTTTGTTATTATTTTTTCTACATTTAGAACAGTACCTATTTTTATAATGTCATTTATTTTTTTTAAATAAAATTTCATTAGATATTATTATTTTTCTAAGGGCTGATTTTTCAATAGTCAGATATCTCTTAACTGAAGAGTAAATATTGCCGTTTGACAGCTTTTGCATAGAAAATATGTCAAACTGTCATATTTATTCTTAAGATAATATATCGGACTATTGAAAAATCAGCCTTAAGACAGTATACACATCAACTTTGAGGAGAAAATAAGATATGTCAATCGACAATTAAATATAATTATATTTGTAAGCTATGCCATATAAAAAATTATTCACTGTGACAAATGACGCAAGTAACGAATTGTATGAGGTACAGGCAGTAAAGTATGGTATTTTGAGTGAATCTCACACATTTGATATTTTCAGGGGGCTTACAACCAGCTCTTATAGCAGGGCAGAATCAACTTCTGCCCTGCTATAAGAGCTGGTGGTAAGCTCCCAGATTTATTTAGCAAACAGGTACTGTACCTAAAACGCTTATACAGCAGACAAATATGCCCGAGTGTGGACGCGGCTTTATACAGGGTCAAGTTAAATTAGCTAGCGAAACTTCGCAGACGTGTGGTATTGGTATCTAAACATGATAAAACAAAAAATAAATTAATTTGATGAATTTATTTTTAGAACCAATGAGTAGTAGTTAATATTAGTTTAAACAACTGTTTTTTGTGTAAATTTCACAGATGTCAAGGGTAACGGGACAGAACAAAAATAAACATATTTTCTCAACTCATACTTCAAGTAACTAACAGCGGTCGTCGACCCCAAACAAAAAATCCTCCAATCTATTTTATTTTATTGTGTTTAGATATCGATACCCATACCGTCTAAGGAGTTTCGCTAGCTAGTTTAATTTGACCCTGAATAAGGAAAAGATGTTATATGCGCAATGTATCTTCTATTATAGTATAAGTGTTCTTTTCACGTAAGATAATAAAATCTGTTGAATTTTTTTTTTTTTTTGAAATCCTTTTGTATTTCTGGAGTGGTAAGACAACAATCCAAATCTACTGAAAAGAAACATTCACCGGAGCTTTTATGAATTTTTATGCAGACCTGATATGCCATTGCACAAATTATCTAGATTATTTGCCAGTTACGTAATATTATATCACATATTCCTATTTATTTATAAGATATATAACAGTACTAGACGTTATCACCAAGCCAGATGGAGGATTACACTGCGTGACTGTGCAAAATAAATTTCATCAAATTCCTTTAATATTTACTCATAATTGAAATTGTATCGAAGAATATCGTGATGAATGTTTCACAATGTTGTATCAGGCAAGCCAGAGTAAGTTTCTCGTTATACTTGTACGTAATAGTTATTAAAAGCATTGCATCCAACCTCTGACGTCACCACTGAAACTAATAATATCTTGGCATTTGGCAACGATCAAGGTTAGGTTAGTTTACAAACTCGCACATGGTTTAGACAGATTTTTTATTCGTTTTTAGTGCTACAGGTATGTAGGCTAGCCACATATTATTAATAAATGGCTGATGTAGTTTACTATAGTCACCACTGCTTGTTCCTTATGTCACCTACAGCACCACAGTAGACCGAACGCGACCGTCAATATGGCGCGTCGAGATTTAGAAAACAAAAACATATAAGTAGAACGTCATCTCTGTCACAGAGACTGTCGCACTGGTATAGTGCGACAGTCTCTTTCTAACGCTCGATGAGTCTTATTGGCCCGCGTAGATACTTAGCTATACCCTGCCCATTCGGTAAACCATTTTTTGACACATGGAACTAGTGATTGCAACAAGACAAAGACAGTAAATTATTTTGCAGCAACACAATATAATACCGTACGTTTTATCAATCAATATATTGTTACATTGATTGATACACGTACGGTATTATAATGTCTGTAAGAAGCCATAAACAAGATAATTCAATAAGATAAAGCAGTTTATATATTTATTTTATTACGCATTTTAAAGTTAACTTTTACCTAATTTGGAATAATTATGTACGGTCATCAAAGGAGATAAGTAACTAGGGCCGTCGGATATAGTTGAAGTTTTTTAAGAAACCGCTGGATGTTTTCGAATAAAAGGAGAATGCCGTGGGACCGTACCTATTTGCGAGGGAGCATGTCACAACCAAATGCAGTTCATTAAATGACTCCTATTTTTTAAATTAGATTTACGTTTTTGTTATGAAAAAGATTCCCGGATTTCGGACATCAAAAATAAAAGTATTTTTATTTACTTTTGTACGTATCTCTAATGTCACTGCCATTGCACTTCATTTCCGAATGTTGCTACTACGTAAAAATATAGGTACCTGCCAACAAGAAGATAATTTGTAAGTACCTACCGACACCGATTTACTATTTAAGTATATTAGGTATTTTTTGACACATAAAAATATACCTAATATTATAATTAGGTATATTTTTATATATGTCAAAAAATATTTAGGTCACGCGTTGCCCCCTAATTCCCCGCCCCTAATTCTTAGGGGATTATGTTATGGGCGTGATGTTCGGAACAGACCAAATCAAACCAAAAGTCAGTTATACAAACTAGGCTGAGAATCAGCACTTTTAAACATCATAATTAAATAAGATAGTCCCCCAAAACGCCCGCCCTTCGACACTTCTTAGTGCTTTAGCTGGGACGAAGTTTGAAGCATAACGCAAAGATGAATGGCGAGGCTACACAATGACGACCCCATGTGCGATCGATGTCTGTTGTTCACAGCTGATACGAGGGTGACACTGAAAGTTCTTAGAAAATCAAAAACTGAACAAACTAGCAAGTTATTAGTTTTATTATATCTTTTCAAAATAGTTTCCATTTACATCAATACATCGCTGCATCCGATGGAACCACTGAAAAAAGCACTTTGCCCACTCGTCCTTCGACGGCATTTTGAAACGCAGCCACTGCTTGCTCGGCGTCCATAAAACGTTTTCTTCGAAGTTTTTCTTTTATTTTCGGAAATAAATAAAAATCGCAAGGTGCGAGGTCGGGGCGTCGAGAGAATCCAGCAATTGAGACTCGAGGTGGCCCTGCACAAGTCCGAAGCCATGTGTTTTCATGGTCCTCGGGACGCGCCACCGTCGGGTTCCCAAATAACGCTAGGAGGGGTTCACATCGGCGTCGTCGACGATGAAGTACCTGGGACTCGTCCTCGATAGCCGGTAGAACTTCGTGGAGCATTTCTGACGTTTGGTTCCCAGACTGGAGCAGGCGGGAGCTGCCTTGAGGCGGCTCCTGCCCAATCTAGGGGGTCCAAATGCCTCCTGCCGGAGGCTTTATGTGGGGGTCGTGCGGTCTATGGCCCTTTACGGGGCACCGGTGTGGGCGCGTTCCTTGAGGCGGCGACCAGTCCGCCGGTTGAACGCGTCCCAAAGGGTCATGGCCGTCCGACTAATCCGAGGATACCGCACGGTCTCCGCTGAGGCGGCGAGCCTCTGATCGAATCGGATCTGGAGGCAAAATTCCTCGCCCACATATGGGAGTGGCGAGAGGAGGCAAAACGCCGGGGCGTAACTCCGCTGCCTGGAGAAATCACGGTACAGCGGACAGAGCTCCAGCGGGATCTCATGGCGACATGGAGGGCGATTGCCGCAACCCAGTGCTGGACACGCCACAATTGCGGCGATAAGTCGCCACTCCTCTTTGAGTGGCGACTTATCGCCACGGCGCCCTCACCTTCCACCTGACGCAGATCCTCACCGGACACGGTTGTTTCGGGAGGTTCCTGTTCAGGATAAGGAGGGAGGAAACGCCAGGGTGTCACCACTGTGTGAATCGCCCGGAGGACACGGTGGAGCATACGGTGGAGGTCTGCCCAGCTTGGGCGAAGCACCGCCGCGTCCTCGTGGCGGCGATCGGCGGCGGCGATCTCTCGCGTCCGGCCCTGGTCCAAGCCATGGTACGGAGCGAGAATGCATGGGAAGCCGTCACCTCCTTCTGCGAAGCAATAATGCTCGCAAAGGAGTAGGCGGAGCGCGTGAGGGAGAGGCAATCTCTGCGCCCTCACGCACCTAGTCGCCGCAGGAGACGCCCTGGACGTCGGGAGTCACCAGCCGACTCCCGGCCACCGTAGGCGCGGACTTGCGGGCGGCGAGCAATGGGCAGCTCGCCGCCCGGCAAGGAATCAGGCCCGGATCGACGGCGCGTTGTATTCTCAAAGAGATGTTAGCACGAACTGACGGGTTCTGCTAGGGCCGATGCCTGCCAGGGCCGCGGGTTGTTCGAAAGAGATACCATGGCCCCTGGCATAGGCAACTGAAGGAACACAAGTGGGTTTTAGTCAGTAAAAGTCTGACACACCTTCCCGCTCCGTCCAGACCGGGAGAAGTCGTATGAAGATTTCCACCCAAAAAAAAAAGGTGCGAGGTCGGGGTTATAGGGTGAGTGACTCAGTAATTCTACGTCTGCCGTCGCCAAGTAGTCGATTGTTTGCTGCTTGGCAGTGTGCGACGAGGCGTTATCGTAGTGAAGGAGGATCCTACTGCGAGGTCGTTTCTCCCGAACTTTTTCCAAGACAGGTGGCAAACAATTGTTAGTGTACCACTCTGCAGTAACTGTTTTTCGATCCTCTAAAACAATCGTTGCGTAATGACTTGTCCTTCCGAAGAACGAGGCAACCATCTTTTTTCCCACGCTTCGACCTCTCTTCACTTTAGTTGGCAACTCCTCGGAAGGAAACACCCAGACAGCAGACTGTCCCTCAGTTTCACGATCATAACAATAAATCCAGCTTTTGTCACCCGTAAGTATGTCGAACACAGCATTTGAGTCACCTCCGTTAAATCTTTGAACCATTTCACGACGCCAATCAACACGACGGAGCTTTTGGGCCTCTGTTAAATTATGAGGTATCTACCGGGCACAAAGCTTCCTAACCGCTAAAAATGTTCATGGAGGATTTTGTGCACTTGACTCATACCGATGCCTAAGCTTGTCCGAATCTGCTGATAAGTCACTCTTTTGCTGATAAGTGTCTATCATACACCACACAACACTGATTTTATCTTCAGTCGTCGCCGTAGAAGGCCGTCCCTCACGTAGATCATCATATATAACTTTCTTGTTGACTTAAATGACATCGAAAGTCATAAAAAATCATTGTACGAAAATTTTCTCGCGTTAAATTCATCATTTTCAATTTGCCGCCAAATCGTAAACAAATGACAAATTAATAAAATACTTACACAAACATATTGGCAAAGAGTTCCATTTTCAAAATTTGAACTTATTTTTTTATTACCTATATCGTTTACAAGTGGCCAGTTCTAAAAACTTTCAGTGTCGCCCTCGCATCCACTAAAATTTATAAACAAGTGTGGCATTTTTTCATGTTAGGTTGTTCTACGTGTATATTCGGAGTTTTATTGAACCTAGCAACCGCTAAAAACAGAGCTCTTATAATTTCGTCATGTGTACAGACACATGACGAAAAAACACTTTTAGGCACTTTTTTTTTTTTCGCTTTCCAATAACCGCCATCAGTATTTCTGGACTATTATCAGTTTCGTTGCGTGAATAAAGTGGCGTTTCGGGTACAGAGGCCATTGCCCACTGCTACCTCTTCATATTTGACTTCTCTTAAGTCGATTGACAGATTCACTGGTGTCCAGCAGTTTAACAGCCAGGGGATTTGGGTGGGAGGCTAGACGATCAGCATGACGCCTTTTATGTTTATCAATTTCCTCAAGAATGGTAGGAGTGTTGAGATAATAATGGATTTCTTCATTCCGTGTTAACCATGGTGCATTTACAATATTCCTCAAGATGGCGTTTTGAGCTCTTTGGAGGCACATTATGTTACTTTTGCTGGCTACTCCCCATAGTTGGATGCCGTATGATCATATAGGTTTCAGTAGAGAATTTTACAGCAGGAGTTTGTTGTCCAAAGATAGGACTGAGTTACGACCCATCAACCAATACAAGTTTTTATTTTTGCGTTTAGTTGTTCTCTTTTCTGTTTTATATGCGTCTTCCAGGTGAGCCTTTTGTCCAGGTAAAAACCGAGATATTTAACACAATCTGTGTGTGGTAGAGTTGTATCCCCTGATGTTACTGTGGGACAGTCACCTCTTCTCAAGGTGAAGGTAATGTGACTTGATTTTTAAGCACTGGCACAGATACGCCATTTTTGCAGCCATTCATTTCGTCTATTACTATTTGTAATTTGTTACTGGCGATATTCGGTTCTTTGGCGCTCGCCAGGTAAGCAACATCATCTGCGTATGTCGCTACCGTTACATCTTCTGCAGTTGGAAGATCAGATGTGAAAATATTATATCAAACAGGTCCCAGAACCGATCCTTGTGGAACTCCAGCTTCTGTATTATACAGATTAGATCTTTCGTCACCTTGTTTTACTTGGAATTGTCGACCTTCCAAGTACGAAGCTACGATGGGAAACACTGAGTGGGGAAGCTTTTCCTTTATTTTGCATAGTAAGCCCTTGTGCCAGACACGATCAAAGGCGTGTTGCACATCTAGGAATGCCGCAGAGGTGTATTCCATCTTCTCGAGGCCCTGGCGTATTGCGTGGTAGACTCGGTGGACCTGTTCGGTAGTTGAATGTGACTTTCGAAATCCGAACTGGTGGACAGGGATGATGTCGCATTCATCCATGAATACTTTGAGTCTGGACAAGAAAATTATTTCCCAGAGCTTAGACAACACTGGTGTGAGACTGGTGAGGTCGATATGATGTGACATCGTGCGCTGGTTTGCCAGGCTTATGGATCATAATGATTAAGGAGATTTTCCATAATTTGGGAACATAGCCTGTCCTGAATATTCCGTTAAAAAGACTAACCAGGAATGTAACTGCTTTTTTGGGTAGCTCCTTGAGAACTCTAGGCGAGATTAAATCAAACCCAGGTGCTTTCTTTGGATTCAACGATCTGATCTCCATCGCGATTTCTTTGGGTGATGTTGGTCTAATAGGCAAACACAATTGAAAGTCCTGATTCAGTATATTCAACTTCTTGTTGGTTTATCCCCTCATTGGGTTTGAAGACGTTTGCCAAATGTAAGCCAAACGTCTCAGCATTTTCTTTGTCTGTTCTGGCTAAAGATGTGCGTTATCTGATGGGCGGATTGTGATTTTATGACCTGTCGAGATTTTTAACAGCCTTCCACAAGGAATGTCCGCATTGATCCGAAGCAGACATTGAAATTTGCTTTTCCAGTGAAATATTTACGGTATCTCTTAGGAAGCTTTTTAGTTCCTTCGCGGCGCGGTTGAACTTAGTCTGGTCCGACGGATGATGAGAAAGGTACCAAGCTCTTCCGAGGTGACGTTTTTTTCGATTTTCTGTTTAATGTCAAGAGGTTGTGAAGGAAGTTGGTATGACATTTTTAACTCGGGTGTATTAATCCCACTCACTTAGTCACTTGGATTAAGTTGGTGATATATTTGCATGCATCCTCGATGTCATCTGGTGACTTAAGTGCTATTTTTAGGTTTAAGTTGACCTCAAGGTAACCTCTAAAACCTTCCCAGTCTGTTTTGAAGTTGTGCAAGGATTCAGGTTTTCCTGTGTTGATAATGTTGCTGTTAATGTTAAGAATCACGGGGGTGTGATCGGATGATCCGTCGAGGCATGACTCAACTAACTAGTATTGATTGCTCATTCCGCTAGAGATAAAAAAGTCCAAGAGGTCGGGAACTTTCTTTGGATCAGAAGGCCAGTAGACGGCTGGCTGACTGGCCAGACGGTAATCCGATTACCGTCTGGCCAGGATTTCAAATTGTTTTTATCCACAGATTTTTTCAGTGCTCGGCCTCTGGTTACCGTGCATCGTGAGCCCCAAAATGTGTGCTGGGCGTTCCAATCTCCCCCAGCAATAAACCGATGTCCAAGAGTCCGGAAAAAAATTGTGAACATTTCTTCGCTTATTTTATGCTTTGGGGGACAGTAAATTGCTGACATGATGATTTGACCAGCTCGATCCTCTAACCTGGCTGTGGTGGCTTGTAGATAAGCCGTTGAGTGTGCTTCCAAAATGGAGTGCTATAAGTTAGATTTTATTAGAGTGCTGCTCCTGCGTGAGCGCCACCATCGGGATGGGGTGTAGCATAGATATTATAGCCCCTTATGCAAAACGAACTTCTTGTAGTTGCATGAGATTCTGTTATATCTAGTTTATTTTTGCAAAGGATAGATGATAATAATGTTCCAAGTTGCGATGCGCAAGGATGTCATTTTGAGTTCATTTTGGATATTACGGTTGTCAATAGGTTTAAAAATGTTCCTATTTGTTGAAGGAGTGAATCTATCGTCTCAGATTGTTTTGTTAAAATAGCCTCGATTGACGATTGTTGAGAAAGTAGAGGATCTAGATCATCTGCTCGATCGATATTTCTACGATTAGAGGAAACGTCAGAGTAGGATCTATTTTCACGTGCATTTGTTGATACGGGTTTTTTTGGTCTGTTGTTGAAGTCAAATTCAAGGGGTGATGATTTGCTTTTGTGCTCGCTGTGTGAGTGGGATCTGGTCTGCTGGTTTTTCTAGCCAGGATCTCTTTGTAGACCTGGCACCCTTTGTAGTTTGCGGGATGGTCGCATGAACACAAAGCACACTTAGCAAGGGTGTTGCGGTCTTTTTTTGGGCACTGCCGTTTTATGGCCTTCGCCACATTTGACACACCTGAATATAATTATTATTTTTTGAGTAACCATATTGCTGACATCTCTGGCATTGCACTATTGTTTTAGATTTACGCGGATCCTCAATTTTAACTCGTTGGTGTTAGATGTATTGCACATCTTTAATTGATTTATTACATGTACCAGGCTCTAGATTTATGAAAAATGTGGATGTGGGTTTTTTGTCCGGACCTTATCTGCAATTGATGATTTCACCTTTAACTTTATTGCCTGTTTTTTCAATTTCGTCCACAATGGCATCATGGGGAGTGGTGTGGTGGAGGTTTTTTATGACGATTCGGTAGCTTTTCGTGTCTTTCCTTGTAAATGTGTGACCGATCAAACCCTTTTGTCTTATTAAATCAACAACTTTTTTGTAGTCTTCAGTCACGTCTATCATAACCCGAAGCAGATTCTTATTAACTATCTTAAATCTGAAACAGGTTGGGTTGATGACAGTTTCAATTAATTTAGAAAGCCATTGACATCATCTATTCCATAGAGCATTATGGGTGGGGGTTTGTTTGGAGGTTTTGCAGTAACTTGCTCTGGTTCATCAACTGGAAGGTTACTAAAACTGTTCGCTGTAACGGTAGTTGGGCTTGGAGGAGAGTCTGATATTTTACGTTTTTTAGAGCCAGGTAATCTTTGCCAAGGCGGTGGCATTTGTTCTGAACTCTCCGGCGATTCCAAAGGCTGGTTATAATTAGTTGGTGTTTGAGTTTCATCGTTTATAACTATGACTGGAATTGCTACTGTTGTCGTTCCATTTGAGTGTTAATTCATTTATTCATTCATCAGATATAAGCTAACAGTTTACACCAAATCGCTTATATCTATGCTAATTCTACAAAATTACATTAAAACATCTTAAACAAAAAAAAAAACAAAAATATAATAATAATTATAGGCAACATAAAATTTGCAAACAAAACAACCACGACCATAAAATAAAATTAGAAACTAAACAATTATTTCTTCATATTTAAATAAATGTACACATGTTTAGCGATTGTCCATCGAGAGTCAAAAAATAAATCTGCCTCAGGAATATATTTTAGAAAGTCATTTATTAACTTAAATTGCTCTAGCAGTGGGAGTGTTGTTGGTTCGGGGAGTACGCCATGTGGGCGGGTAGCAGAGGAGTCTATGTTGTCGTCTTACAACGCCACGCATATACTGGTCAGGAACATAAAAATTAATTGACTCTCTTAGAACGGGACTATCTATCTTATCTACTAATATTAGATAATAATTAATTATATGTGTGGATTCTCGCCTGAATTTGAGTGTGTCTAAACCCACCATTCCTGATACGAACAAAGAAGGATATAGAAAGGGGTAGTATCCATACTGACGTTTGTACAGGTATCTACAGAATTTACGTTGAATTTTTTCTATCATAATAGTGTACAATGACTCTTGAGGACTCCAAACTATTGCATTATATTCTAATTTACTACGAACATAGGCATTGTATATTTGTTTTATGACTTGAGTGTTCTTAAACTGAGATGATAATCTAATGATGAAACCAAGACATTTATTAGCGTCTTTGCAAGTCTTAAGAATATGCTCGTGAAAATTCAATTTGCTATCCATTATTACTCCCAAATCCCGGATCGAGAAAACACGTTCTATCGACGCGCCAGCAAGATTATAACCATTCCTAATCGGATTACGGGATCGGGAAAAAGTTATTGTTTTACACTTAGAATTATTAAATGACAATTTATTTTTTATACTCCATTCAACCACAGCGTCAATGTCATTTTGTAGCGCCTCACAATCCTTAGCGTCGGTTACAGAAAGGTACAGTATTAAATCGTCAGCAAACATAAGGCATTTTGCGTTAGAGATAACAGTAGGTAAATCATTGATCACTCCATGAAAACTGTTTGCTCTGGGTCGAGTTTCAAATAAGCTTTTATGAAAAACTTGTTGGTGGTAGATTTTCCGAGTTTGTTGAGTTGGGGGTAGATTGTTGTTTTCATTTAAATTCATGTCCATTTTGATTCCCACGAGTAGGGTCGATAAACGGTCGCTCACAGGGTGACGCCCATCCCTGTGAGAAGGCTATATAGGTACACTCGATGATTGCCTGGTGCATCCAGGTTGGCGCTCGCGACTAGTTTCCCACTAGCCACCGATTGGTGGCTAGTGGGAAACTTGTTCTGTCCTGTTGGCACGTTCCCACCGTAGGATAAGGGTATTTTTTATTGAGGTGTTCTTCCTCTTGGCCCGGGCGATTAAGCCAAGACCACCGTTCCTACGAAAGTGACTGCAGGGTTACGGCTTGTGGAGGTCATTTCCTACCGCCACTGAGCAGGATTTTTAGTCCTGCAGAGTCAGGTTTTATTACCGCCGCCCGAGACTCGGCGTTGTTGCTCGTTTTGCACCACCCGGGAGAGACGTGTAGGGTGGGTCTAGGAAGAGATGGTAAATCCTACGGACGCGAGCAACTTCCACCCCCGATATAGTGCTATTGGCACTATATCGATAAAAAATAGAAAGGTTTTCTGTGCACCGCTAAAACAATCGCAATACTTGAAATTGTCTCCTTATGTTGTCTCCTTGTGTTTCTTTACTGTCTAATATATGAAATTGCCCTACTAACCTACCAAAAATCTGTCTAACCATTTTAGACAGGTTTTTAAGAGGACTTATGGTACATAGGGACTTCTAGAATGTACGAGTATCTAATGTATCTTCAAATGGACGACAAATGGCACGAGTTGCATATCTCCTTGATATGTTTACATACTTACGTAGTTTATATTATATTGACATAATTCTAGTAACAACGATAACCACGGATGTGGATTCCGACTTCATTAAGAATTTTAAAGTTGTTACGATTTCTTATCAGTTTATCACACCGAAACTGTCTTAAAGCCGTGACTAGAGCTTTTTGTTAGTGACGTCACAAGATTAAGCAGGGTTTTTTTTTAATGTACGATCGAATATCTTGATCTAATTCTGGAAGAAACAAAAATCGTAACGAGGTACTAGTTGAAGTTTGATTGTTCCGATTCTACTGGTTCTCATTTTGATGGTGGGGTTTGTGCGTAATTATTATTTAATAAAAAATATCATATTTATGTATCTGAAGTCAATGTTAAGGGTCCCATACCTGAAAACAAAAACCAAGCCATTAATTAGCATTAATTAAATCGCTCTACGTCTGGGAGTAAGCCACGAGATTTTTTGAAAACTGCTGAACGAGCTTTGTAACGCGGCAATAATTCGAAAAAAAAGTTAATAAACATTCTTTATAAATAGGTACCGGTGGCGAGTACGTACATAGATACCACACGACCGTTAAAATCGATTGAACTATTTTTTTCAATTACATTGTTGTTTGGTACCTACCTATCTAATATTTGCAACAAGTAAATACCGGTATTTGGTTTGTAGGTAAAATTATATTGGATTTTATACAGGTCTTTTCTTTTTTCTCTTTTTTTTTTGTTTTTTTTTTAAATAAACGTTGCTCCACACTAGGAATTACTCCTGTATCGTGGGTGCGGTTACAAGCATTTAAACTCACATACACAAACAGTCAGATCCGGAACAACTACCTACCTGTTGGCAATACAAATATTTGTTCCGTGCGGAAATCGAACCCGCGACACGCAGCGCAGCAGTCGATCGCTTAGCCACTGCGCCAACCGTGTAAAGGTAGCGTGGCGTGGCTGTGTGTGTAGGTATAGGTAATAGGTAAATTGTACGGGCTGCAGGCCTAGCCAAGTTACAAACGTTTCGTATCTAATCTCTTTCTATAATCGTTAACGCGTAAGCGATTTTAGAAAACGATAAGTTTGTAGCGAAGTTGACACGGCTGAGTCGAACGCTCATTCTAAAACGTCTTTAGAAAAAACCTATACTTTAGTCTATGGTGAGCGTTCTTACAAACGTCAAAGTCACAGTTGTATTATATAATATATTGTAGTTTGTGGTTGTGTACTTTTTGCGCGGCGCGGGCAAATAATTGTTTTTAAGTGTTTTGAAAGTAATGGAAATAAGGTAAAGTTCTACATTTATATTTGATTTAATTATATCAGTGTGGAATTTAATTTTAAATATTACTGTATCTCGGAATAATAAGATATGATTCTGCATATGAATGAAAGATACCTTAAATGAAGTGATAACTTTTATAGGATGGAATCTAAATCTCGAGCAAGCCCAGAACAATTTGCATCTTTATTGGAATTCATGGAAAGGTATGTAAATTATTAGTTGTTTCGTAAAAATCTTCCTTTGTGTTATGAAAATCTATCATACTCATTAGGTACTCAAAAAGTTTGAAACATAAACAATGACGTGATACGCGACAGGACAAATACGTAGAAACAAACAATACAATTGTGTTTGACTCTTTACTTAAATCAATAGACCCTTTGTTTCTCTGAAATAGTTCTAACTTATGTTTAGGTAAGCCATGGCGATTTAACGAGGCCCCAGCAAGGTCCCCAAGGCCGAATAAAAGCTGACCGGCTGTGGCAGGCACTAGGAGAGTTCTTTTTTGGCGCCTAAGCCACACTTCTTCATTAATAGCGCACCACAACATATTTAAAGTATGCATTTTAAATGCTAAATGGTAAATATAGTTCAAAATTACGGTAAACAAACAAAACACTTCTCGGTCGTATCACAGCTGTATCATAATGACGCCATTTTTTTATCGTTTACTCTTGGGTCTCGGCGATCGCTTAGCTATCGTTCAAAAACTTCGACATCGTTTCGTTAGCGCTTGTCAAAACTGTGACTTGGCTACTACCATTTGTATGGGATGTAGCATAAACGTTGTAGAAACGATTACATTTCATTCTAACATTTTGAACGAGTAAACTTGGCTACGAATTTTCTATTCGTTTGTTCTGACCACATGACTTAGCGTTGAGATGATGTCATTCCTATACATTTGATTAGTTTGCGAAAAGGAACCGACTCTCTTGACCTGAATTTTTATGAAATATGGAATTTTAGACGGCTAGATAAGATAAATAAATGCCTGGTAATTGTACAAACCATCACGAAATGCTCAGACGGCAATGTTAATAATTATGCATGATACTGATTAGAGATAAGCTGACAAACATAGATTTGAGTGAATAAATATTGTGGGTTTCAGGAAAAAAAAACCAAGAATACATTATAAAATAACAGAAAATACAGTTTGTTAGAGGTTATAAGGGTTGCGAAGTTGGAAAAAGAACTCGTTTGCATTCTCGATTTGTGTGGATGAGAATAAAACCCACTCTTTTATTTTGTTTGAGTGTCATTTCAAGACGAAGTCCTTACTTTTTTACTTTTTGGTATTACTAAGACTTCACTGTCCATTTGTCTGTCACCAGGCTGTATCTCTTAAACCGTGATAGCTAGACAGTTGAAATTTTCACAGATGATGTATTTCTGTTGCCGCTATAACAAAAAATACTTTTAAAAAAACCCCCCAACAACCATAGCTAAGAACACTTCCACTCTAACAAAAAAAAAAAAAAACAAAATCAAAATCGGTTTATCCGTTCAAGAGCTACGATGCCACAGACAGACACATACACACACTAGAGTGCCTTGGCAAGTGCCATTAAAAGTTGGCGCATTTAATCAGGATTGTAAAATGGTACAATACTTGTTAGTTTCATACTAAGAAAAACGAGTAAAAAAAATAAAAACCTCAAGTAACCCGATTTTTGCTAACCCATTTTACTCAGTTAAAATGTTTTTTATTCGCAGAAGCTCTTGGTAGGTTCTTAATTTTCCGGCAAAATGATGAGAGAGATGGATAGTGGACAGGGTTGCCATTAGTGAGAGAGACAGATAGTGACGCCAGTTTTACCAAAGTCAATAAAAGTAAGTAAAATTAATAAAATAATGAAAAATCTTGACCTAGTTTAGTTTAGGTTTATTGGAATAAAAGTCAGATAGGGAAATAACATTTTTTATTACAACAAATGTTCAAATTGTTTACCATCAGCCTCAAATACACACCCTACATCTTCTTAAAAAGATCGATATTAGCCGGGCATATCCTCGAGAGTTGATGTCCTCAGCAGCTTGAGAAATTCGTTCACGCAGCTCGGCTACGCTCTCAATGGGTTTTGAATAAACTCTTTCTCTGAGAACGCCCCAATAAAAAAAATCCAGGGGATTTAAACCTGGGGAACGGGCTGGCCACGAGATAGTGCCTGAACGTCCAATCCACCTTCCCGGATATTCCTGGTCAAGGAAATCTCTTACTTGCACTGCGTAATGCGCTGGGCAGCCATCTTGTTGATACCACATGTGGCGAAGATCTGTTAGTGGTACGTCCTCTAACAAAGTTGGTAAATTTTCTCGTAAAAAATGTAGGTAATTCGTGCCATTCAAGTTCTCAGGCAGCTCAAAAGGCCCAACAATTTGGCCGTTTAAAATTCCGGTCCACAGGTTTACTTTAAAGCAGTACTGGGATCTGTATTCTCGCATTAAATGTCTTCTCCACATGCCACTCGTAAAAATTGTGTAAGTTTATGTAACCATCTTTTTTAAATGTAGATTCATCTAACCAGAGAATTTTTTGGATGAATTGGGGATTTTCATTATGCCTCTGTAGCATTGTACTGCAAAATGAAATCCTTTCAGGATAATCTCGGGGGAGAAGACTTTGAACTCGTTGTACGTGAAACGGATGCATTTCGGCTCTTTGTAAAATACGATGTGCTGTGTTTTTGGGTATTCCCGTTCTTTCTTCAATTCCACGAACGGAAATACTTGGGTCATCTGCGACCTCTTGCTTACTTCTTCCTCGTAAGGAAAGCGAGGTCTACCTCCAGCCCGTATTTGATTCGGGAAATGGCCGCTCCCCGTGAGTAAACGGTGCATATTAACAAACACGCGGTGATCCGGATAGCGCTCTAAATTTGGATATCTTTCACGTTAAAGTCTAGCGGCGGCACTTGCGTTGCATCTGCATTCCCCATAAATGAGGTGCATGTTCGCATATTCTTGTGAAGTTTAGCGCGTAGGCATGGTAGATAACAATGATGCCAACACAAAAATCCAATTCCAAAAGAGAGAAGTCAAAGTTGCCGCCGGTATGTAATCAACAAGTTCAATTCACAAAAATCCAAGTCCAAAAAGAGAAGCCAAAGTTGTCAGTACTAAATCAACACAAGCGAATACGGAAAGGTGCGCAGTAGACGAATGAGCGAAACGTACTAACTGGTGTAAGACTGGTAGCGTAGCCATTTGCTTGGTATGGCGTCTATATCTGTTTCATTCGCACTCGTTTAAACGACGCATCTTCGTCTCATTGCGTGGTGTCACTATATTCTGTCTCTCTCACTCATGGCAAACATGTCCACTATCCATCTCTCTCATCATTTTGTCGTAAAATTAAGAACCTACCAAGAGCTTGTGCGATTAAAAAACATTTTAATTGAGTAAAATGGGTTAGCAAAAATCGGGTTACTTGAGGTTTTTATTTTTTTACTCGTTTTTTTTTAGTATGAAACTAACAAGTATTGTACCATTTTACAATCCTGATTGAATGCGCCAACTTTTAATGTCACTTGCCAAGGAACTCTAGTATATTTTTTTTAAAGGAGGCTTTCTAAGTCGACAAATTTTGAAAATTTTAAATTCATAGTTTAAAAAAGTCTTAATTCTAGGAAACTTGGGGCAATTGTGGCATTATTTTTGACTGTGATTCTTAGAAATATTATTTAGGGTTACGGTTCCAAAGTTTAAATGAACAAAAATAATAAAAATTAACCACAATAACCGAAAACTGGTTACAGATTGACCAAATTTTTAGGTATTTCTTAAATGCCCATAATTTTCAAACTGCATGGATAGATTTTTTTTTTATTTTTCTCATGATGTTTACAATCAATCCTGTCGCCCCGTTTCGGCTTGACGTTCTGGGACACCCTGTATATACACACATCAACAGAATCTAGGGATATTTTATATTTCATCAAATATCTAAAAATCTATGAAGAATTTTCTGATATAGTAAATGGAAGAATGATAGGTTATTTTAAGGTAGGTATCTAATAAAAAATAAAAAACAATCGCGATTTTTTTTGTTTTAAATATAAACGTTATTTTTTTAATTCATGTAAAAAATTAGTATGGTAAAGAATTTTCATTTCTTCTTATAAAACTATTAATTTTAAAAATTGAAAAAATCTTTTGAAATCGAATTATTAAGTGTTCGTAAAGTTGTTATTCCGTCGTCAAATTTGGCGGGAAATCTCTCAAAGCTTTTCGTTGTAACATGTCCCAGGCTTGCTCGATAGGATTTAAGGCGGGCGACTGTGCAGGTCAATCCAAAACTTGAATATCGTGGTCTCGGAGGGCGGCCGACACCAGCCACACCGTATGGGAAGTAGCATTATTATGCATGAGTAGAAATTCCTGGCCCATTAGGATTCTGTGTGGGACAATAACAGGCTCTACTACCTCCTCCTGGTATTTTTGTGCAGTCATGCTGCCTTGGATCCAAACGAGCTGGGTTCGTCCACCAAGACGAATTCCTGCCCACACCATGACTGTCCCGCCTTGGTATGAGTGGATCTCCTGAGGGTGCCGTAGACGGCTAATTCCCCTGGAGTTCTCCAAACGCGTGTTCTTCGTGAATCCGGATGAAACCCAAACCGGAACTCATCGGTGAACAGCACCAAAGACCATTGTTTGTCACTCCGTCGCAATGCTGGAACACGTATCGGTCTTCGAGCATGAAGACCAACTTCATACAACCTCCTTCGCACGGTTTAGTCGCTTACCAGCTGCTGGTGGTCCTCCTGGAGCCTTTGTACTAGTTGCATCGCTGTGATATTGGGTTGTCTTCTGGTGGTCATTTGGAGAAATTGATCTTGTCTTTGCGTAGTAACACGATATGTACCCGTGTGCCGTTCAGCCACATCCCCAGTACTGCGATAACGTGACCACAACTTTGATATCACGTTTTGGCTGGTGTGTAGGGCCTCAGCAACGACGCGTTGAATAGCACCATTTTCTAACATGCCCACGGGTCATAACATTTCAACTCGACTCAAATGATGACGTGACATGTACTTAAAACTTACACAACACGTTAAATTAAAAACGAAAAACAATCTAACCCCTTTTCATTAATTAATATTAATAAAACAATTTTAATTTTCCTTAACGTAACGAATTACTAACAATTTTGCCGCCGTATTTTGTTTTTTCTTTTGTTTTTATTATTAACAATTTTAAAACTTGAAAATAGAATAAAAGAGGTTTCAATCTGTATATAAACTTTTTATGGAAACTAAAAAGATTTTAAACTATAAATTCGTAAATAATTTAGGATTAAGGTATCCCTAGATTCTGTTGATGAAAAATAACGTCATACCGTAGAAGTTACAAAGTCATTGTTCTTACCAACAGCAAGAGTATTTCCGAACAGTTCTGTATTAGGATACTGTGCAAGTAAACCTTAATATGAATTATTCGCCATAAATAGGAGCAAGGAGCAGTCATAGACGAAATCTCCATTAATTCCAAGACATGTCTGATCGATCACACAGAAGTATCGTAATAACAGCATGTTGTTACTAACAGTTCAATAAACTTTACACTGCTGACTTGCCTCTTACCTCTTAACAGAATCCACAACGACCATGGTAGGAGGCCTAAAGGCTGGCTTTTTCATGGAGCATTTTAAATAAGCCTCCACGATTGAGGGGTGCGTTCAGGAAACCTACACGAGACACCTATAGCGGCACTAGATGGTGGCTTGTGACGTATGCAAGTTTTAATGAATTTCCGATATCGACCGATGCCCGGTACTCTGTTGTTGTACGGGCCGCAATAATGACTTACCGCTACAGCTATAATTTATCGAATGGATATGCTGTATTTTTTAAACTTGTAAGTTGTCACAGGCTTTATCATACAGTGTATGCTGGTACCTACATCCTGCGTACCCGGGTAGTTAGCTTGTCTACCTGGCTAGGTATGGGCTTTGCTAAATGGCTATTCTTATTACAACAGCAAACAGCTATTGTATGTAAATTTGGCGAGCGAAAACGCAGTCTGGCGTGCAAAAACCAGCATTTTTGACCTGATTACTCTTGGTATGCTAATAAATTAATTTTGATTAATATTATGACATTTGCCAGGAAAGACCTTGAAGATGTTGTATTTCCTAGAGTCAGTTCTTAAAACCAAGCAAACACGTGTAGTCATTATGTATCTATACAAATATAATTGAAGTGCTTTCAGCGGCGGTGTAATTGTCGCAGATAACACTACGCGACGGTTTAATGAATATATAAATACATGTAGATGATGCGCCTGCGTTAGTTATCACTTATACTCGTATGTGCCACAAGAGGATTTGCAGCGGTTTTAATTTATAGTGACGATTAAATTAAATAAAGAAAGTACGAAAAATTCAGACAAAATGGGATTGAAGAAAAAAAAGCAGGAAAAGTAAGTCTTCACAGTTACGCTGAGCGAATATATTTTTAATTTTCTTAATGATTTAAATATAAGCATCATCTAGTTTAATTTCATTTGCGTTCTCAATTGTTATTTTTTTTTAAATTAAGTTATTAATATATTATATATATATACATTCATACGGTTACATGTGTTATGTGTGTATTTAGATTAGTGCTCGAAATAAAACCACTAATTTCAAAAATATGAACTGCAATCGGCTACATTACATATTTCTTATTCATATACCCATATTTAACAGATTTCTTTATTTAGGGCCTCATGGTCATATCTGGGAAGGCACAACCCACCAACAAATTTAATAAATTCTAACAGACACTGTATAAAGTTATGTGCCATTTATAACTTAACCAGAACTTGTATGGATATTGAAGCCGGCCATTGATAACTTGCGTTAACATCATTTGCTTTTGTAACTATGCGAATTTTTATTTCTCTAATTTTAATACCATGCACCTTTTAAGCGAATTTAATAAACCATAATTATGGATATAACTTACCAGTATAATAATTTAACAACACTTAACATGCCGATTCATCTGTTGCGTGCAAGTTTTTTAAGGTTTACGTTCATAAAATATAGATAGAACTAAGTAATCAGATTGCGATAAATCCGTTTATTAATTTACTTATACTATGTATTTCGGTGGAATCGTATTCCATTCTAAGTGAATGAATTAATGAATTAATGAATTCTAGTAGATGAATTACACATGTCGCAGGCAAATTGTATGATTCCGCGTTTTACAAACGGCGTCGTCCGTTTAAAGACGCTCGCTGTTTTGAAAAATGCCGAAGGCAATATGACGACGTACCCGCATGCGTAACACGCATATATCTTTTTTAAATCGAAACAGCTAGGTTAGGTTAGGTTAGAACTGTGGCCAGAAACATATTTTTGAATGATAGATACATATTTAGTCCAATCAGTATATACAAAACAGCGAGCATTTGTAAACGAATGACGCCGTTTGTAAAACGCGGAATCATACGAGTACGAGTAGTATGTTGCATGGAGGGCACGCAATTGAGAGTCCATGTATCATTGGTCAGTATCCCTCCTTCGACAGTTTATTTGATGATTAGTCAGTTTTTTGGATTAGACAGTTACCTAACCTCGACAGCTCCCAGTGTTTGCCACTTTCCTTGATTTGAAAGTTTAATTCAATTCGTCAGCCAACGTACAGTCGGTCGAAAATTGTACACACGTCTGCTAATTTAATTATTTATGTATGACATAACATCACGCCTGCTTCCTTCCTCTAAGGGTAAGGCAGAGGTGTACATAGAGTACACACAGTACAGTTATGTTTAAGTCACGAGAAAGAATTTAATAAACTGAAAAGTGAGGGAATCTGAGCAGTGAAACACGGACTTCAAATTGGATCCCAGTTCCCACTACAAGGCAATAAGTATTCATTTTTTTTAGGACAGAACTTGTCAGGAGATTTTTGATCTTATTACATTTTAGAACGAGATGAGACTGAGGACAGACCACTCTGTGTTGTGTGTAATTGGTTGCCTAGGTATCTGAGTGAAGTATAAAGAAAGTTTACCTAATCGATATTGACCGCGACACATATGCAGTTTGACAAAACGATCCCTACACGCGATCATAAGTAATTCAAGTTACATACCAACAACCGCAGCAGCCATGTCCGAGGCGCCTCGAGTGGCCATAGTTCGCCAGTTCGCCTTCGCAGTTAGTGAAGTTCCGACGCCTGCACGGACCGGACACGAACGTGCGTGAAAGACTTCCTGTAGACAGTACCTACGCAAGGATTTTTTTCTGAGAATACGGTCCGGCTTGATGTATAGGTGTGCTTAGACTTTATTCCAAGAGGCTGTAAAAGATCTGACATGTGAGATGCATGTGAAATCTTTTATGTTATGAAAACTTAACGTTACATTAACTTCTTTTTATTTATTATATAATTTGAATGTACTTCCGAACTTGAAATTTTGACTTATATCTGTAGACTAACAAAAATAATAAACTGTATTGAGCTAATACTATTTTTTTACCTTTATTTTTATTTTACAGATAACTTAATTTTTACTGTATGGCATGGTTGATTGCTATTGCACCACATAAATAAAAACATTTACTTTTCAGACCAGCGGAGGACAATGAACTTAAAATATCATTCTTTCAAATAGTAAGTATTCAATTAATATACATATATTAGTTTCATCATCATTCTCCCGCCCTTATCCCAATTTATTTGGGGTTGACGCAACATGTCTTTTTCTTCCATACTTCTTTCTCTGTTACTCGTCATCTCGGTAGTCACACCCTTTCTAACCGTATCATGATTCACACAGTCCATCCATCATTTCTATGGTCTTCCCCTAATATATTATTAACTAATTAATTATGTAACTAAAGTAGTTTTAATCTTGGGATTTCGTTTATCCAACTGTTGATCGTCCATGAACTCACTCAAATAATGGATTAGGCGCTGTATCGATTGATTTCAGAATCTATGAATGAACTTATACATGGTTACCTCTATTTATTTAATCATTTATGTTGATTATCTTTTTAAGTAATTGGGACATTACTCTGTATTTTGAAAGTACCAATTATATCAACAGTATAGGAATAGTAGATTATATTAATCTACTATTCCTATACTGTTGATAATACTGTTTAGATTCTTATTTTGTTGTACCTACTGTTTAGCAACATTTGTTGCGCTACCAGGGCATGGTCTCGTAGTTTTCAAATCATCAAAAAGTAGAAGCTGTTCAGAACTTATATTGATAATCCGGATACACGGATATTTATTAGACGTGCTTTACAAGAGTCTCACCGTGTCCTTGAATGCCTCTTTATACAGACTGTAACGGAAAGGGTATATACATACCAAGGACACGGCTTCTTTGGACGACATCAAACGATATTGGAAGGGTATTTTAATCCTATCTCTACATGTTCGGAAGTTACGAGATTTTTTAATACATTGATACCAGAAACCAAACTTTTAAAATTGAAATAAGCACATCACTAGCACTAAGTCAGCTGATCGGTGTCATCGAACTATTTGTAAGTAAAAATAAACCTCTTACTCCTGGTAATTCTGAATAAAAGGTTCCGCATGTTTATTTTTTGTTTACAAAATATTATTACTGACTTTTCCTAAACTTTGATTAGGTATGTTTGTGAACTAGCTACAATACAATTAATTATATTAAATTAGTATCAAAATTTAACGAAATAATATTTAGATACCTGCTTGCATTGTCACGTATCATTTACACACTTGTTGGATTTTTCCTTAGTTGCCCTTTTGTAGAAGATTACTTTTTAGATAATTATTATCTACATAGTAATCTTCCACCCACCTTACCATCGTACCTACAACACAGTAAATACCTAATTCAAAAACAATATTCCTGTAAATTTCCTAACGTTATTCTTAACCTTTTGTTTTGGTGGCCATAAGGATGAACGATGTTTTGCTTTAAATCGATGTTTTATTCGATTCACAGATCGAATCCGGTGCTCTTGAATCGATCTTCTAAATATTCATTCAAAAATCGTAAACAAAAAAATTTTAAACCCCATTTAACACACCTTTATTTTGTTTACAGTTGCCACTCAGGTAGGTACGTCTAAACTTTTAATAAATAATAATTGATAACCTTTCCGGCGTAATTCTACCGACTTTCATTCAATGGTACAGATGTAGTCGGTTAAAATCACTAAAATATGAACTTCAACTATTGTGTGCCCTTATCATAATATTTTTTACACATACGATCCAGGAGTTGTTTCGAAAAATCGTCAGCTCGTATCATTGAATTGATCATAAAAATCGAATCCTTACGTGCATCCAGGAATTAATTGCTTGAATAAACATTATTATTGGCCATTAGAACTTAGAATAGAAAAAGGATTTAGTAGTAACAATTTATGTCCAACTGAACCCAAAACTTCATTTCAATTCACCTCTTCGCAACTTATTCTTCTCCTAGTACAAATAAAATCACAGTGGGTTCCGTTCATAATTTTTAAAAGAAGGTCACTTTTTTAAATAATTATGATGAAAACTATTAACAAGTTAATAGTTTTTTGAAGTGAAAACTTCTTTAGCGGCGTTGAACACTTTTTTTGTAATGGGTAAAAAATGTTAAACTCGCGTCAGGACACGTGACCTGACCGAAAATTCGTAAGACGGTAAGTTTTTTAATTACAAAATAATAGCACGCACGCATAATTTTTGTCTGTAGGACTAACCGAAAGAATTATCGGAAGTTCATGGTCTGTCGGTGCTGTTTGAGTGGTACATGGGTTTTATTGGTTTGAGCACGTCTAGTCCTTTAGTCTAATTCAAACGAAGTCAATAAAAAATGTCGCAAAACTACATCTAACTGTGGAAAGAAATTAATAAAGTACTTGTACTAGGACCGCACGCGAGTAACAGGAATTGTTATTGCCGAATTGAAAATTGTGTCGTACAGAACCCTAATTACGTCGTTACACACACAACGAAGCATCTTAGTGTGTGTAAACAAAATAGGTACCAGGATAGCAGGGAATAGGAGTTTTATTGTTATTGTTTTGCTCGACAGTCGACTCCTGACCCGCTTCTAGTGCGCTTGTTTCTATCCCTGTGATACGCGCATCAGTTCAGTGCGGCTTGACTTTTTTGTTGTGTTTGCAAAGTGTCGTTAAGTAATAGCGAATATTACGAAATGTTGATATGTGTCGGAGCAGAAGATGGTAATCATCTCAGTGGGTTGGGCGTGGTAGTAGAAGCGTGGCTTGACCTCCGCGATCCCCAGACCTAACCCCGTTAGACTTTTTTTTGTGGGTGTTTAAAAACGTAGGTAGTGCAGTGCAGTGGGTAGTGGTGCAGTTAGGTCCATTGTGGACCTAATGAAAGTGCGGATCGAGGCCGCCATAACGACATTAACACCAGACATGCAACGCAATGTTTAGGTGTCCTTGAACAAGCGAGCGGTTTTGGTACTTACGTGTGTACACCGAACCCCATCTTTAAAAATGTAAGTCAATTTACTAAATTAAGCAAAGCTTTAAGATTTTACTGTTTACTCGGTAATAAGTAATAATAAGGGATGAAACTAGTTAACCTACCTAAACTTTGTTTCGATTTTTTACGTAAGTTTTGTTATCTCAGTTTTTACGTGCAATTTCTGGCTTGATATTAACGAGTAATACATTAATATCATTAATCAATAATTACGCATTAATTTTTACATCACGGTGTAGGTAGGTATGTTTGGTTTATTGCGCGCGCGCGTGTCGGCACGGCGGGCGGTCACAAAGAACCGCAGCTGTAATAGTCTGTAAGCACTAGGCGCACAGAATTAGGCGCGAAAACCTGGCGGCGACGATTTTATTTCGGCGGTTCGGGCCGACAAAGAATGCGGTAGACGATACTAGGCGCGCAGACTTACGGAAGAGATTTTTCGTAATATTGGCCATTAACGTGGAAGTCATTGACCTACGTAGTGCGGTGATACGTTTGTTATGATTTGAATTTAAGAAACCCAAGATACCGAAAATTTGGTATCAATTTTTAGAGTATTTTATTTTGAGTTGAAACCCTTCCAATATCGTTTGTTATCATCCAAAGAAGCCGTGCCCTTGGTATGTATACACCCTTTCCGTTACACGCTGTATAGGCTGGCTTTAAATTCATTGGAAATCTTTCAGGAGTTTAAAGTACTCTAGTAACTTAGAAAAAGCGACCAAAAATATCACTTGTTTCAAAGATTTTCATTTTATTTTTTCAGTGTTGGTCCCTTAGTTAAATATGTTTATAAGTATATTCGATGAGTTCTTTCGCCTCCCAAAAGATCTCGGTGAATTCAAAATCATCCTTTATGTCCCGTCGTTTATCTAATTTTTCCTTCGACATCAAATACATGATGATTTTGAATTCACTGAAGCAATGGTAGCCCCGTGACAATGGCGGTGACTACGAGTTCTACGTTGTAGGTCCGATCCCTGACTGGTGCTTTGCTTTGTGCAAATTATTTCATGATCACTGCTCTCAAAACGGTGAAGGAAAACATCGTGAGGAAACCGGCATGTCCTAGAACCGAAAATTCAAAGACATGTGACATATACTAACCCGCGCGGTGGATTACGGTCCACTCCCTCTCACAGAGAGGAGCCCTGTACCCCAGCAGTGGGAACGTTATAGGCTTGTTATGCTATTATGCTATGCCGCTCCATTGCCCAATTTTGTTTAGAAATGGGTTGTTTGTTTTGTAAAAAAGTTTTATTTCTTGCAGTTTCGATATGGGACGTGTTTGGAGATCTTTGCGACATTCCTGGGCATCTTCATAGCAGCGATCAGCGGCGGGGGCATAGCCTACAACCTGATTCAGATCGGAGAACTCAGCACGGCGTTTGTGGAGCGCACCAGTTTCCAGGAGGAAATGAGCACTCACTTGCCACTTTTATCTCTTTTTGGAGGCGGGGAAAGACTGTGAGTAATGTTTAATTAAGGGAAATATTTGATCCTCTAAAACATACATCCAAGTTTGTCGCAGTTGATTGGCCAATTAGTATTTTAGGACAACAAAATGGGATTATTTAAGGCTCACAAAAAGATGCACATTTATTATAGAGCGCCCATCCATATTATTTTGACATCAAAATGGGAATTATTTGGGGATCGATTAAATATCTACAAGCTTTTAATTAATGACTTTGGTGACCATAAGGCTTATGAAAGCATATTCAACCTCCTTTCTTATAATGAATTACAGCAGCTTACATGTACTTAACTGATTAGAAAATTTGATTCAATTTAAAAAAATCCGGGACCAGTAAACCTGTCGAATGAGTAGACGATTCAATAAAAATCATCATCTGCCTGCCTTCTTCCAACTATGTTGGGGTCGGCTTCCAGTCTAACAGGATACAGCTGAATACCAGTATTTTACATGCAGCGATTGCGTATCTGACCTACGCTACTCAGTTACTTACAGGACATCACGATAACCCTTAAATTGGTAAGACTGGTCGACAGACTTGTGAGCTTCTGACTCCCGTAACGACTGCAAAAGATCTACCGATGTACTAAAAGTATCCATCCTAACCTGAAGCACCCACGACAGGCAGCTAGTGGGTGCGGAGCACCCATCTATTATCTGAAAAATAATTATAGTGGTTTGAAATATTTTCTATATAAACAATTGAAAAATCATAGCAAAGTAAACTTAATAACCTATATTTGGCGTCTCAACCATGTCTCATGATGGAGATAGCCGTTTTCCAATTCCATATACACGATTAGGTTTGTCACGTCATTTATTCTATTTTAATTGTCTTTCTGCAGGAGTAATGCAACTAACGAGCAGAACATGGCGGCTCTGGTAAACGATGCGACGGCCATGGTGATAGGCGCGTTCATCTCCATTGGAATCTCTCTCTTGTGCTGCGCTGTCTCCGTGGCCTTTATCAGCTGGAGTGCGCTGAGACAGGTACGTATATGCTCCGTCAGCCGAAATAATAACATTGTCTTTTGATTTGTAAACAATATTCTGTAAGCAGCCGGTTCATAAAATCTCACCGTGAAAACTTAGGTGAAGTGGATGCTGTCGCCTCCTTCTGCGAGATGGCGATGCATGCAAAGGAGGTGGCAGAGAGGGAGAGAGGGCATACCTCTCATTCCACCCGCACTAGAAGAGCTTCGAAGTGCGCTTAACGATCTTCGGACACCATAATAAAATTGGGGCTGTGTCGTCGCTCGAGCAGGCTCAAAGAAGTGACCCGAAATGTCTGAGGCCCGAAAAGTCTGAGGCCCGGAATGTCTGGTGCCGGAATGTCTGGAGTCCAAAATGTTTGGGGCCCGAAATGTCTGGGGCCCGAAATGTCATTTCACCTTAGTAGTCACGATAAGATTTTTACAAAATTATTGGCCAATTGCGACGTCATAGCGCGAACTACCCCAAGCTTAGTAAGCTTAGCTCGCCGTGTGGCCTGGGTTTTATAAAACTTTCATAAAAAAATCGTTTCGTTTAAAAACCGTTTTACATACTCGTATTATTAAAAAAACGTTTACAAAAGAAGATGTGGTATGTTAAGTGCTGGCATGCATTTATAAAGACACGACTTGCCACTTAAATGTAAGAATGCAGTCGTTCTGATAAACAGGACACCCGACAGTGTGGCGCTATCTTTATAGCCTTAACATGGACAAAAATTGAAGTTTCAAGTACTTATATATATTTAACTTACATATATATTTACTTACTCTTTTATTTAATCTAAAGTGGGTAAAGCTGTACTTACCACAATCGAGAAATCTTCTTAGGTGTTGCTACTACTGAATACCTGACAAAATATCAATAAGGTCTTACTTAAAGACATTCAGTTTCTCGTCAAATTGCTGGCTCAATACGAAAACCTATATACAATAATATGGGATTAACAAAGACATTGTTGGCCGACCATCACTTTACTCTCTGTAAATAATGTCATCACCACCATCAAAACTGAGAAAGCAAAAAGCGTGAGAAAACCATGTACTACAATCGAAAATTCGAAGACGTGACATCTACCAACCAGCACTGGGCCCGCGTGGTGGATTACAGCCCACTCCTTCTCGAAGAGAAGTAGAGGCTTGTGTCCCGCCAGAGGGAACATTGTAAACTGATCATGCTAACAAAGACATTAGGCTTCTTTCTACTGTTCTTTGTTTGTGGTTGTAAAAACAGCAAATAAGTA
This sequence comes from Apamea monoglypha, assembly GCA_911387795.2. Lineage (NCBI taxonomy): Eukaryota > Metazoa > Arthropoda > Insecta > Lepidoptera > Noctuidae > Apamea > Apamea monoglypha. The sequence continues at coordinate 21,090,576 of OU426914.1, read as the reverse complement.
TTTATTTTTGTACACAGATCACAACGATACGAATGAAGTTCTTGCAGGCAGTTCTTCGACAAGACATGGCCTGGTTCGATACGGATAATGAGTTTAACCTGGCTTCAAAGATGTCTGAGTAAGTTTTCTTGCCCATATAATAGCAACGTCAACGTTCAATCAGTGGTCGAAATTATGTCACCCATCATCATGATCAGCGTCTTAATTCTACAAAAGAACCCTTTTCTCGAAAAACAGACAATGAACAATATTTTGCCGTAGTTACATACTTAAGCACATTATGAGATACATTGCATATCTACGATTATAATTATCATGCAATTATCGTTCATTTTCGAGAAGCTTCACATAATTCAAAAAGGGTACGGTGATTTAAAAGTTTAAAGCAGCGGGTTCATTCATTCATTCCTTTATTTATTTGCAAAAACATATGTAACACAATATAATGGTTTGATGCTTATTATATGTGTTACAAGTTAATTTTTGGCTCAACGTGTTTGACCATGGCTGGTGTACAAATTAGGTCGAAAGACAACAAAGCGGTAAGAGTCCGACGAAGAAAGTACGGTGGAAGAAGAAGAAAGTACGGTGGAAGAAGAAGCAAGTACGGTGGAAGAAGAAGAAAGTACGGTGGAAGAAGAAGCAAGTACGGTGGAAGAAGAAGCAAGTACGGTGGAAGAAGAAGCAAGTACGGTGAAAGAAGAAGAAAGTACGGTGGAAGAAGAAGCAAGTACGGTGGAAGAAGAAGCAAGTACGGTGGAAGAAGAAGCAAGTACGGTGGAAGAAGAAGCAAGTACGGTGGAAGAAGAAGCAAGTACGGTGAAAGAAGAAGAAAGTACGGTGGAAGAAGAAGCAAGTACGGTGAAATAAGAAGAAAGTACGGTGGAAGAAGAAGCAAGTACGGTGGAAGAAGAAGCAAGTACGGTGGAAGAAGAAGCAAGTACGGTGAAATAAGAAGAAAGTACGGTGGAAGAAGAAGCAAGTACGGTGGAAGAAGAAGCAAGTACGGTGGAAGAAGAAGCAAGTACGGTGAAATAAGAAGAAAGTACGGTGGAAGAAGAAGCAAGTACGGTGGAAGAAGAAGCAAGTACGGTGGAAGAAGAAGCAAGTACGGAAGAAGAAGAAAGTACGGTGGAAGAAAAAGCAAGTACGGTGGAAGAAGAAGCAAGTACGGTGGCCCAAAAATTTGAAAACACCTTTATAGCTCCCTAATTTTTAGGCCACTGTACTTTCAGTAATATTATCCTGCAGTTAAATAAAGTTTTCACAAATGAATACCATTTTGGTCACAGATGATTGCGCGACACGGTTTGTCTTTTTTTCTGTGGGGTTACCTAAAGGGACGTATCATGGTCAATCTTGAATACCGAAAGCAGAATGATAAGTATGTGGATATTGCGGAGGGCGAAGGCCTAGGACTTAGGAAGGAGAAATGAACTGACGGATAGCTCGTAGCACACTGACGTTTATTTTACAAGTCGAGCTGACATTTAAAAACCATAGATAAAACATAAAGTATACAACATTCCTTCCCCTAGCTTGACAAAATAAACATAAATCAAAACTAACACTCACACTCATTCACAACACACATGATCACACACTTATACTCATACTCATTCACATAATAATAGAGTTCTTCTTTTTCTATTTTTATTATTATTATTTCCTTTTAATTCTCGATTTGATTGTTATGTTTTATTTAATTTTGATACTTAGATTTTATTTAGTTTTTATTTGTTTTTGTAATTTGAAGCAAACATATCATACTTTTATTGATTCGAACATGTTTTTAAAATAAATGTTTTAATGGTATTGGTGCCCAAGATAAAGGCTTGCCTAGTTTGGGGCCAATATAAAATCTCTGTAATTTTTTGAGCAATAAAGTTTTTATTATTATTTTATCATTATTAACTTTAATAAAAAACGCTTATAGTTTAGGCACAGCTCGCAGTCTTTTTCCGGCAACCGTTTGTCTTATTGGCTGTGGTTGCTGACTTGAATCCACAGCAGTATCTCCCTTAGTCGCATCTGTTGCATCATAGAATACTTCGTCTTCTCTATTTCCCTCCCCTCCAGTATCCGACGCACTACCATCACCTGGAGGTGCCGGGTTTGGTTCCCACAGTTCCGAAGTTACTTGTAGATCTTCTAATTCAATAGGTCATTCACTCGGCCCATGCATGTTTCTTGCTGTGCCGTGGAATGCTAATAATTGATTCTTATGTTTTTTGTACCTTCAACAAAGTATTGCAATCCTGGACTATATAAACAACTTTTCCTATACTATATATTACACCTCTATTCCAAGTTCCTTGTTTATTAGTGCTGTTTTTTTATACAAAACACTGTCTCCTTGTTTAAAGTATTTAAGAGTTTTGTCAGTTTTCTGTTTAGACTGCAAACACTGTTTGTTTTCGACGTTTCGGGTGAGAGTGATAGACTGTAATTAAATCTAACCGTGATCTCAGTTTATGACCAAAAACCAACTAAGCAGGTGAACAGCCCGTTGCAGAATGTATGGAATTTCTATAATCAAATAGATATTTAAGCAAGTTATTATTTAATCCCGTGACATTACAACTATTTAACATACAAGATTTGATTCCTTTTTTACCCACCTTCACGTAGCTTTCCGCCTGCCCGTTACTAGCCGGATGATAAGCCGGCGACGTCACATGCGAAATACCATTTGAAACACAAAACGTCCTAAAGTCTGAGGAAGTAAACTGTGTGCCATTGACTGTAGTATGCGGTAAGCCAAATCGAACCATGTATTCATACATGTTATTAATCACAGATAATGATGACGTACTCGTTCCCATATCGTAAGCTTTTACCCACTTCGAGTACGCATCCACAATCACCAAATAGGAACGGTTATGTATGGGGCCGAGAAAATCTATGTGAATACGATAGAAAGCTTGCGGTGGATGTGGCCACAGCGCTGGTGGCGCACGCGCTGGTAACTGTCTCAACTGTAAACAAACCTCACAATCCGCAATCATTTTCTCTACAGCGTTATCAATTCCTGGAAACCAAAATCTGCTGCGCGCTTCCGCTTTCGTTTTCACAATACCCAAATGTGACTTACGTAGCTTGTGCCCTCGCATAATACAACCGCCTTCATACGACAACTGATTTTGACGTAAAAAATAAGGCTTAATTAATATATCTGATAGTCGCTTAGGCCAGCCTTTAACGATATAAGATAAAACTTTAATTAATACTGGATCTTTCTGAGTTTCATCACGAACTTCGCTAATTGTAATGGGTAAACTACCATTGGTAACAAATTTAACATAAGACGCGCGATCTTCTACAGGGACTAAACTATCGTCGGCCCTGTAGCCACAGCCCCCATTAGCTAAACTATCGTCGGCCCTGTAGCCACAGCCCCCATTAGCTAAACTATCGTCGGCCCTGTAGCCACAGCCCCCATTAGCTAAACTATCGTCGGCCCTGTAGCCACAGCCCCCATTAGCTAAACTATCGTCGGCCCTGTAGCCACAGCCCCCATTAGCTAAACTATCGTCGGCCCTGTAGCCACAGCCCCCATTAGCTAAACTATCGTCGGCCCTGTAGCCACAGCCCCCATTAGCTAAACTATCGTCGGCCCTGTAGCCACAGCCCCCATTAGCCGCCGTCGACTTAGTGATAGATAGACCATAGATAAAACATAAAGTATACAACACAGAATATTTGTGACTTAGTGGGATAACTAATAAAGTTCGCAAAAACTTAATGAAAAATACGATAAAAAGCGATCGCATTTATAAGATTCAAAAAGGAGGAGACTAGGGAGATGTTATTTACCGTACATCCGTACAAAATTTCCAAGCCTGAGTAATAATACTTACTTAAAGAAAATACACATCTGGTAATTTTCGTTTCTTATAAAAATAACCTTAACTTAAAGTTGTAAACTTCCGAATTGGCCACCCTGTAGAAACAGTCTCCTTGTAAGCGATCAACGGTTTTAATGTTGTTTTATTTTTTCGAAAGTAATTTTCTCTTGTCCATAGGATATTTGTTGGGTTAAACCAAGTCTAAGCCTTAATTTTTTTGCAGAAACTTAATGAAATTGAAGGATGGAATGAGTGACAAGTTAGCAGTGGTTGGTAACTTGATTGGCACTTCCATAATCTCTATCGGAGTCGCTGTCCCACTGGGATGGGAACTTGCACTCGCCTGTATCTCTGTGATGCCTTTCTCTGTGGCGGCTTCTGTGTACCTGTCCAATGTAAGTATACTTTTGGAGATAGATTTAGTCAGTTTCTCTAGATTTTAGCCATTCTGAAAAGTGTAGGTACTGCACACGATGGTGGTATATCATTTTTCTCTAAACTCTCGAATTGGATGACTTTTATTAGTATTCCATTAAGTACCTTACACTTTCACAAACCTTTCGATGTAACCAAATGTTCTAAAACAGGTAAAAGTTAAAAGAAAAAGTTTATTAACCATTTTCAAGAATCATCTACATACATGAACTTTGACGCCAGTTAACTCAAAAAATTTGTATAGCATTAAGCGTACATATTACGGGGAAGACATCTTCATTTAATCAGCTATCTGACGAGGTACAAAAGTTAAATAAAGTAAGGGGCCGATAAATCAATCGACAATGCTGGCTAAGGTCGAATTTGCAAATACTTGAAATATTTAAAAATTGTGTGATAGTCGAATTAATTAACTGGTAAGCCATCCCACTACTGTCTAACCTCCCAGCAATCCATCACACGTTAGGAACCCAGGTCGTCATGACCAGGTCACAGTCGCGGAGCGGCGTTTAAATTTTGAACATGGCTTACGGTCTGCAAGCTGGTTACTGTTCACTTATCGCAAGAACGCCAGACGCTAGTGATCGCAAGCGCTACTGCTGAACACGAGGTCTTGAGTTCGTTTCCCGGGTCAGGCAGTGTTATTGGGTTTTCTCCTCTGGAATTTGTCAGTACTAGTCCGGAGTTTGGATTTGTGCTCGGTTGATGGCATTAGGCTCGCCCCCAATAACATGGGACTGAACCATACCTGGCAAAATGTGAGTGTACTAAAGGTACACCTCTGCGTAACCCTTCGGAGAATACAGGCGTGATGTTATGTTATGTTATAATAGAACAAATATTTCTATTAAACAAAAGAACATGGTTTTTAATAAACTGATACACTTGTGTGTGTGATAGCTGTGTTTGAAAATAACATTTCTTGAAACGGCTTAACATGAGTTAGGTCTTTATGTATGTGTACATGGATGACCATGTACATGAACACTTATGCTTGAGATGTTACCCAGTACAATTTCATAATAACAGGTATTAATAAACGCTTCCTTAGTACTCTCATTAGTTTCCTGAACAAGTCTTATCTAATCAGTGTACTAACGTCCACGTGACCATTGTTGTTGCAGCTGAAGTATCTCCCGGGTACATGTACCTACTAACCTTAACCTTTAATACCTATGTTGGTATTGTATAATACAACACATTGCCACGTTCAAGTTCAGTGGTAGCAGGTGCGACTGTGGCCGCAGTGGTGGCCCAGTCACAGTATAAATATTTATATTGTGGCCGCTGGTAACGGTGGGTCCGTTACCAGTGGCCACAATATATATACATATATGTATACTTAAGAGTTGTAGGTTGTGGATTCGAACCAAGGCAGGCTTTTTACTTTGTGTAAATAATTTCATCACCAATGCTCTCAAAACGGTGAAGGAAAACATCGTGAGGACACCGGCTTGTCCTAGAACCAAAAATTCGAAGACAAGCGACATCTTAGTACCGACCCGCACTGGGCCCGCGTGGATTACAGCCACACTATCTCTCGAAGAAAGGAGGCTTGTATCTCAGCAGTGGGAACATTATAGGCTGATTATGAAGTGCGATGGTTGAGCATGGCTTCCTGAGTTCGATTCCCAGTTCTGGCAAATGTTAGGTTCTTCCATTGTGAACTTCTCACACCCTATTAGGTAATGTCATTAATTAAGTCATAACTGGTGTCTATTTCTAAAATATGAATAGAATTAGCTAGCGTTAAAACCTTAACTTTTTTTAAAGATTTCTTATCAGATTCTTAACACTTATCAGCTAGTACTTGAGTTTTAATTGCAGCTAAACAATCGCCTGCTACGGGCTTAGAGACTCCTCGAGCTTAGTAGGATTATGTTATTTTGTTCTAGTATCAAACGAAATCTTCGACACGTGAGTTGGAATCCTACAGCCAAGCAGGAAAACATGCTGAGGAGATACTGAAGTCGATAAAAACTGTTGCGGCTTTCGGCGGAGAAAATAAGGAAGTTAAGAGGTAAGGGAAAGTTCAGTAATATCATCATCTGTCAAAAAAGATGTCCACTGTTGAATATAAAGACTCCTATATAAAGTAAAAATGACTGGTCGATTACCTTGGTACTTCTGGGAATCTCAAAACTTCTGATTCGATCACGCTGGGGAACCACGAGCATAGCCAGCTCCCCATCTAAGTAGTAGATTATAGCCCACTCCCTCTCGAAGAGAGGAAGCCTGTGTCCCCAGCAGTGGTAACATTATAGGCAGATTATGCATCATTATTCAGTTGTACGAAATTATCAAGATATATCTAAACTTTATCCCAACGTAGTAAAGAAAATTTCTCACGCGCCAATGTCATTATAAACAAAACTATGAGTCACTCAAATTATTTATTTATTTCAACTAGTTGGATAAATAGTACGTTGATAACACGCTGATAAGCTACGATAATATTGTCTTTTTATCTTAATTGTCGCCTACAATGTATTGTCTTAACGTCACAATTTCATAAGCTTGGTCAATATTTAAATGAAGTAATCCATGTAGACAATATAGTACAATTATGTGATACGAGTAGGCATTCATTTCTGGTACTTCTTTTTGGCACCTACTTTCGTATATGTTACATACCATTGTTATTTTTAATCTTATGTTTCACCACAGACCACCTTCAGCACCGTCTTTTTTTCTCCCTTAATCCATCCAAAGATTATCTTTAAAAGGTCGCTTTTGGCGATAAGACCGCCCATTGTGTCACCCCTTGTAAAAATTCTTCATTTAAATCTGAATTTTTTAATGGTGTATAATAAAGAGTATTCTATCCATCCATTTGGTCTCTTCTCCTTAAAATAAGTTATGTCTCTCGAAATTGAAACTAGTCAAGACGTCAAGATACGGTCATTCTGTACCTTTCCATTCTTAATGGCCATACTAGCTACACATACATACATGGCCTAGCTAGATCTTTCTGTTGGCTTGCCCATGTGTCATTTGCAATGCTTTATTGAATTCTAATGATTGTTTTCACACGATGCTGATTAAAACTTTTAATCAACATTGGTTTACTTTACAGCCTTTGAAAATCGTAAGATTTACTATTACGGCATCGTCGACTTCCCATACCCGGCTAACTATGTAGTTGTTATAAGCGGAGCGCCGCGACGGCGGCGGCGTTCAAGTATTTATAATCGGTACTATTTAGCACCCAAAACATTGTAGGTTATTGTATATTGGTCTAAAAGATACAGATCCAAAATGTAACTGAAAAAGATCTGCTTATTTTAAAATAAGGCCTGGCAGCTACACCTGCTGGTAGAACAAAAAAAAATTGTAAATCTAGACTTAAGAAAGACAATCCTTCTACTCATCACCTTTTTGTGAGAGACCTACATAGAAAGAAAGAAAGAAAATACGTTTATTTGCGGTAAACATGAAGCAAAAAAGAACATAAAAATCAAAATAAAAACAATAAGAAAATGTTGACATGCGTCACATCCACGCAAAACGGCTATCGCTCAGTATTATGCTGCGACCCTATGCAAGACAGAGCCCTAGCGCTGGTTTTCAGCGACAGCCGGCAATACATAAATAATTAACCGTTTCAGGTACCGAGATTTACTCGAGCCAGCAGAGCAGTATGGACGAAAACGAGGCTTGTACACCGGCATTGGCAACGGGTTCAACTGGGTGCTAACGTACTGCCTCAACGCCATCGGGCTGGTGTACGGCATTCGACTAGTCCTTGAAGATCGCGACAAACCAGAGGAAGAACGAAGATACGTAGTCGGAATTGTGTTCAGTGTAAATATGTTTACGTATTTCATACTTTCCTAACCTAACCTAAACTAATCTGTCGATATACAAAAGAAAAAAAAATTAACGCACCAATGGTAAACTTTGAGGGGTTAAAACTTTTATCCAAAAGTAACTCGTATCATAATATCAAGAAGTTCCGTCTACAATGTTAATTAATATGCCACAGGTACTGTTCAACGTGTACATGGCGACGCAGTCCATCACGCTCTGTGTACCTCACATCGAGGTGTTCTCAGCAGCACGAGGCGCGGCCGCCAGCATCTTCTACCTGCTGGAGAGAGAACCACTGATAGACAGCCTCAGCTCACTGGGAGTCTCACCTAGAAGAGTAGTGGGAAATATATCGCTAGAAGACGTTCATTTTAGCTACCCGTCAAGACCTGATGTCAAGGTACGTTGTTGAAGGCAATTTTAATGTGACGGAATAGTTGGACCATATTTTAGGGAATAAGTCCGAAGTCGGGGTTTGGCAGTAATTTTTTTAGTGAAGAGGAAAGAGGCGGAAACTCATTTGAATGATAAATCATAGTATTACGAGTACAATCATGGACGCCAAATTAAACACCTTTATGGACCGCAGTTATATACGGTCGCGTATTTTTCCATGGAACTATAATAAATCTAAAGCCATTAATGTCCTTTTACAGGTTCTAAAAGGTTTCTCCCTCAATATAAAAGCCGGAGAATGCGTAGCTTTGGTCGGGTCATCTGGCTGCGGGAAATCTACAGTATTGCAGCTGTTACAACGACTGTACGACCCCCATATGGGCTCAGTCAAGTTAGATGGGAAAGAACTGAGGAATCTTAACATAGGATGGCTCCGATCATCATTAGGTTTGCATTTGTCCTGGTATACATTTTTAACCAGCTTTTCTGGTCCAAAACATTTGTTATAAGCTCTATGTTCCACAGAATTTTACTCAAGCAGTTAACAATCTGGTAATTTTCAGGTGTTGTGGGTCAAGAACCAGTATTGTTCCATGGAACGATTTTCGAAAACATTTGCATCGCTTGTCCTGAAGCAACTTTGCCAGAAGTACAGAGAGTTGCGACTATGGCGTATGCACATGAATTTATATCGAATTTGCCTAAGGTTTGTACCCATCATCTAAGTTCACTTTTAGATGTCTAATGTTTAATAGTCAGTTAAAGACAAAACTTTATGTAACCCCTGTTATGCAAAGACTATGGTATGTTGTTTTTCAGGGCTATGATACAGTGATAGGCGAGCGCGGCGCGTCGCTGTCGGGCGGTCAGAAGCAGCGCATCGCCATCGCGCGCTCACTGCTGCGCGAGCCGGCTGTGCTGCTGCTGGACGAGGCTACCTCCGCTCTCGACCCTCACTCCGAGCGCAGGGTCCAGGCCGCACTTGATAGGGCTAGCGCTGGAAGAACTACTATCATGGTTTCACACAGGTATTTATATGAAATACCTATTAAAAGCTGAACACCTGAGAATAAACCCCGAGTTAATTTATTGTCTCCCAGGCAACAATTAGCGATAAGACCGCTGCTGTACCTGAATATAAATGGCGTTTTAAAATGGTGTACCTAAATTAAAACATACTCTATCTATCTATCACTTTGCAATGTGTTGCTTGTCTTTGAGTTCTAATTAAATCAATGTCTCCTTGATTACAGGTTATCAACGATTTTGAACGCGAACCGTATCATTTGCATGGATCAGGGAGTCATTGTAGAGCAGGGAACACACGACGAACTCATGAAAACTAAAGGTGAGACAAACTCAATTTTCAGCTTAGTTTTCAATCATTAACCTAATACAACACTAACAAGTATTTAAATGCAGGTTTCTACTATAAGCTGGTTACTACAAATAAGCCTGAGGAGCCTGAACCTTTACCCGAGTTGTTGGAAGACGAACCAGAAGAAGGCGCTGTTAATGTCCCCGTAGTCCGTAACGACAAGAAAAGAGATGACCGTAGAGCACGATTTAACAAACAAAATTCTATTGTAGGTAGGTAACATACAGTATCCATTTATAGCTCAAAAATGCTGAAGGGAAACATGGTGAGGAAACCGGCATGTGCTAGAATAAAAAAATCGAAGACATGTGACCCCAACCCATCGGCACTGGGCCTGCGTAGTAGATTACTGCCCACTCCCTCTCGACGAGAGGATGCCTGTGTCTCAGCAGCGGGAACATTATAGGCTGATTATGCTTAATATACAATATCCGGGTGTTAATATGGCGCATACAATTATAGAAGGAGACTGTCACAAAGGAATTAATAAGGGAGACAAAACTCTATAAAGTATCCTAAAACTTGATGTGCCATGATAACGGTCGCGTACGACGTAGGTAGCTTTAAAAAAAGTGTGAAACAATGGTATCAATAGTAGAATCCAGTCAGACACTACATAATTTTGCCAATAATAACCACTCTCTGAATTGACAGAATCTCACGAATGGATGCAAACTCCTCGAGGGTCCGTCACATCGGCTCTGTCGATCGGCATCCAGAGCTTTTTGTATAACTCAGATAGTGATACAAAGGATCAGGAAGTTGAGGTAGGTACTTTATATTTATAACCATGGGCGCCGGGATGTGGTTGAAGGCACTCCTAACTTATGGAGGATGCTGATGCCGGGGAGGGATGCTGAAGTGCAGCTTTGAACCCCACCTAACCATTTTATAAAAGAATATCATAATGTGTAGATGAAAATTAACCCACTGAAAATAATTCAACCTAGTGCCAGCGTCCACGATATACGTTCTTAGGCTTAATAATAATATTGGCCTGCCTAGATGCGACAGTGTTCTATAATATTGTCTTTTGACTTTGCAGGAAATTATACCAGTAAGCGGATGGGAAATATTGAAGTTAAATTCTCCAGAATGGCTTTACATTACTGTTGGTTCGATAGCAGCGTTTACTCAGGGCGCCTGCTTTCCTGCCTTTGCGTTGCTCTTCGGTTTTACTAGCGCTGTAAGTTCTTCTTTATTATTAAGTACCAACAGCTAGTAACTAGGTTTTATTTACTCTGTTCTTTATGATAATTTAGTGGTGTTTTTCAGATTTTCGTATTGACGGATCGCGAGGAACTATTGTTCTTGGGTGACTTATATGCGGGTCTATTCGTAGTCGTGGCAGCGATTGCTGGCGTGTCTATGTGTCTTCAAAGCACTACCTTCACAACGGCTGGTCTGAGGATGACTACTAGACTTCGAGAGGCATACTTCAATGCTTTACTTAGACAGGTACATATAGGATTACCCATAGTAATAGTAAAATATAATTCCTCGGTAGAATAAAAAATAAACAAGAATTATGTGGCCAACAGGAAATAGGATACTATGATAAAGAATGCAACACCGTTGGAGCCATTTGTGCCAGATTAAGTGGAGACGCAGCAGAGGTGCAAGGTGCTACCGGTCTCCGAATTGGTCTCATCCTGCAGGGCGTCAGCTCTGTGGTCCTCGGAGTTATAATGGGATTCATTTTTAACTGGAAACTAACTCTTGTTTCAACTGCGTTTTTACCAATTGTAAGTAGACTTCACATTTTGTCGATTCTGAGTTCTACTTGAAGTGTATTTGCATATATCACCGCGTTTATAATTTTACTATAGATGATTGGGAGCATCTGGCTGGAAGGAAAAATGTCACGAAAATCTCAAGCCGATGAGCGGGCAGCCATGGAAACTGCGACTGGCGTAGCAACGGAAGCTGTTGTGAGCATCAAAACTGTTCAAAGTTTAGGTGAGCAAGCAATTTAACTTAACTAATTCCTATATACCCCCATGCCTATATGCAATGCTATGATGCGAATCACTCTATTTTATTCACGGAAAGCAATACGTCATGTCAACGCTATACAAATTAGTGAACCGCAATATCGACAAAATGTAGTTAGGAACTCGATCTAGTTTGGATGTCATTTATTTCATAAGGAACAAGAGATAGGAATACCTAAAAGTTCCCTGATGCATCATACCTATCCTAAATTCCAATTACTAAATTGGTTATTATTCTGTTACAGGAATAGAGACAGTATTCCTAGAAAAGTTCCGAGAATCATTGACGGAAGCCTGTCAGGCTGTGGCGAACAAGTCCCGGTGGCGAGGAGTAGTACTCGGCATGGGTATCTACGTGCCCTTGATAGCTTTCTGCTGCGCGACGGTATACGGCGCTGTTCTCGTCTCACAGGGAGAGTTGGAATACAAAGTTGTTCTTTTGTAAGTAACTTTTATGGCCATTGCTTCCTAAATCTCTGGATAACAAAGAAACTTCTGTAAAATTACCTACATGTTAAATACATATATGAGGAAGTTATCTGGATGATCGTCCAATTGTTGCTTCATAATACTGTGGCTGCAGTTTCTTTGCTAATTAAACCAAGTATAGTATTATAATCTTTCCACAGAGTAACAGAATGTGTCATGTTCGGAGCGTACATGCTTGGCCAGACACTGGTATACGCGCCAAGTTTCAATTCCGCTAAAACCTCAGCAGCAAGGATATTGGGACTGATTCAAAGAGAACCCGTAGTCAAAACACTGGAAGGAGTCATTGATAAGAAAGATTGGGTGAATATTTTTATTTAGAATATTATTCAGGACCAATGTAAATAAATTGTTCAAATAAATTGGCTATGAACTACATTAAACTTTTCATGTCTCTTGAAAACAATCTTATATGTAATATCGTAGTATTTCTCTGTAGGTAAATCTGTTAATAAATAGGTACCCAAATCATTTCATTTTACAGGCTGCTACCGGAAACTTCACCATAAAAGATCTCGAATTTAGCTACCCAACACGAAAACATCAGAAAGTCCTCAGGGGAATAGACCTGCACGTGGATGCTGGCAAGACAGTTGCGCTAGTCGGCCCATCCGGCTGTGGCAAGTCCACCGTGCTGCAACTGCTGCAAAGATTCTACGACCCTGACTCCGGAAAAATTGTGAGTATTATACCCGTGTCTTTCTTTATTATGTCCCTACCTGCTAATGCTGCGTACAGTACCTACAGCTAATCGTCACCATCAAATTACCACTAATTCCGTAGATCGTTGCTTTGAAGCCCAAAGTCTGACAACCAGTCTTACCAAAGGGTATTGTGTTACCCAGTAACTGGGTTGTGAGGATCGGAAAAGCAGTCACTCAATATAAAATACTGGTATTCAGCTGCATTCGGTTAGACCGGACTACCCCACCCAACACAGTTGGGGAAAGGCTAGGAAAATTTATTAGATACTTACTAATTCCATATGTTTAAGCCCTTGTGCTGCCTCATGGGCACAACTTAGCCATAGAAATGTATAAAGCTGCCAGTGTTTACCGCATAGAGTAAAGTAATATGGGTTTACCGTCATCAAATGTCATTTGAACTTTGATTTTGACAAAATTTGTCAAATGTACCAAGCAGTGAGAGAAATATTTTATTTAATTCAGATTATATTCAACTTATACTTGACACAAATTGACTATCAAGTCAAGAGCCTTCGTTATTCCATACCATACCGTATTACTCACAAAAATGGGACAAATAATGGGCACAGCGGCAACCAGGCACCTGAATTTAAAAATGAACGACAACTCAACGTTCCCATATAACACAGGATTCACGCGCAAAAGACAAAAACGGACAGTAACCGCTTCCGAAGCCCAACTTTCTTCTGCTAAAATTCCTCTCAAATACCGAGACTATTGTGCTGATGAGTTGCTGCAGTTCCAAGTCTGCCGCTACAAACATATGCCTTTCTTGCTCAACTGTCACTGCGAGAAACATGCTTATCTTATTTGCGAAAGGGATGACTATGTGATCAGGATGAAAGAATTTGAAAGAGAACGCAGACTAAGAGAAAGAGAAATCAGAATAAATCCTCCTCCGCCACCGCCACCCCCGCCACCCCCCAAACCAAAGAAAAAGCACGGATGGCATTAGATATAATTATTGTTCCACGAATGTCATCTCTTTTATGGATTAAAGTTATTATTACATTTACATTATTATATTATTATATTTGAATGTACTTAAACGAATTTGATCTTTAATTTATAAATGGGTAATGTAATTTCATATGAATATTATAAAAGTAATACTTACATATTAAAACTGCGAAAGTAACCATTGTCTGTCTGTTACCTTTTCACACCTTAACGGCTGAAGGGATTTGGATTAAGTTTGGCACGTTTCGATTTTGGCCACCTACCAAAAGAACCTTTTTGCGTTGTACGTTCAAATAAGACACACACACACACACAGTGAATCGAGCTGCTGTCTCGCACGGAGACATACCTACCACAAAGCTGGATACATTTTATTGGCTACCGAGAGAAATTCGAACACAAGTTTCCACAGCAAGTTTCGCACTAAAATAGGACCGCCACCGGTGTCCCAGTGTATAAGGTCTAAATTACTTATGGTGGTATCTACATCGCCTCATGCGACCTACGCATCATACTGATGTCACGCAAAATCACATCAATCGTCGGGCAGTTGCCCACCTGACACAACACCCGTCTGGTCGAAAGATCCTCCCTTTTCTATGTACCAAACAAATGGGGGAAAACATTTGCAAAAAATTAAATACAATCGATTTCTTGCATAGCTAGGTTCTTACCGATGTCCTTCTCTATGCCTATGTACTTACGCGCTATCGACACGCGTTCCGAGTGTACACTCGTCGGTGGCGCGCTTAGAGCGCGTTTAGGCTTAGTCCACACTTGTATGATTTTTTATAAAAGCGACAAGAAGTAGACCTCTGATAAGAAAGTAAAGAGTTCTGATACATCAATATAATACAAGTATGTACAAGGCCTTATCCGCACTGTGCTAAATATGAGAAAACGCAAACATCTATGCGAAAGTAGCACTTATAAAATATAGTAGCGGTATGTATACCTATTTTTGCAATGCGAGGGTCGATGGAGCAGGAAAAAGACTTCGTCTGCATTAAGGCCCTAAGAAGCTCGAGTGCAGTGTTTGAAAATGTTTGTGTTTGTTTTGCTCGAAGCTGCAGTGTTTGTAAAAACCAACCCAGAACTATTTCCTAAGCTATCAGACAGAAATGACCGGAGTCGACGGCACGCCAATATGTTGTGCTCAAGGCAATCCAAAACAGCACTGATGCGTAATAGTGTTTTCTGTATGGCTCCAATGATTTATGATCACATACCAGAATCAGTTAAAATGTTAAATATTAATATTTTTAAAAGACATTTAAAGAACTTTCTTGTTAGTAAAGCCTACTATACTATTTCTGAGTTTCTGGAAGACAAATTTTAGATACGCTAACCTAAAATGTTTTGAGCAGGTACTTTGTATGTTTTTTCATGTTAGTATTATTTTATTACCCTCTATTTAAATTACTGACATCTGACATCAATCTGTAACAGTGTAAGCCCTAATTTTGACATTTATATTTTTATTGTAATTATGAAATCAATTTGACTAATGTTTTTATAATCTAAATCGGGCATATTTTTGATTAATATTTTTGACATTATTTTATTTTCACTTTTTGTACTATGAGCATATTTTGTAACTAAGTATCATGTTTTTATGTTCATGTGTTATTAATTTTTAACAAACATAATATTTGCACGCCATATTATGTGGCAAACATGTCTCTGAACTGTTTCTTTGATTCCATGTTATCCTGCATGCAAGTTTTTATTTTTATTCTTGTATGTGTACACATGTTTGAGCAAATAAATAAAAATAAAATAAAAAATAAAATAAAATAAAATAAAAAAGATTAATTTCGCCTAACTTAACTGTTAAAACATGTCTTTTTACCCTACCAGGAGTTAGATGGCCTTGACAACCGCGCATCGCTGACACTGCCGCGGCTGCGTCGCCAGTTAGGTGTGGTGCAACAGGAGCCGGTGCTATTCGACCGCACACTAGCGGAGAACATTGCATACGGAGACAACTCCAGACCATGCACTATGAACGAGATCATTGAAGCCGCCAAAGCAGCAAACATACATACCTTCATCGCTTCACTTCCTATGGTATGTAGTTTGAACTAAATTTAGCTTTTTTTTTCTCTGTTGATGCTCACGGAAATCTGCTGGACGCGGCAAGCTCAGGACGGGTCACTGTAGCAATGCTTAGGATTGCGAGAGGCCCATGACCAGCAGAAAACAACTTTTGGTTGAATGATTATAATATTTACTAACATACGCCTTGATTGTGATTGACCTAGCTCCAAAAAAAAAATCAGAACAGTAGCAAATACCTAAACGTTAAATAGCATAGATAAAATGCTCCATTGTTTTGTGATTATGAAAACCAATGAATTTTCCAGGGCTACGACACAAACCTAGGTGCTGGCGGCGCTCAGCTGTCAGGTGGCCAGAAGCAGCGCGTGTGTATTGCGCGTGCGCTGATCAGGTCGCCGCGACTGTTGCTGCTTGACGAAGCCACGTCGGCGCTGGACGCGACCAGTGAACGGGTAAAATAAAATAAAAACTTACAATAATAAAAAAATATGCAGCAAACAGTTATACAGGGTGGCAGGGACATCGACGCGCAACCGCTTACCGGTTTCAGTACATTATTCTGGACCCCCTGCATTGAAATTTTTCGTCGGCTTTTTCTTAATTTTTACGTTTTTTTCTGCAATTTTTTTTACTGTAAACTGTATAAAATCATTATTTCTATCTAACCCAATGAGATTTTAAATTAAAAAATAGTAAATTCACTTGTTTCACTTAAAACAGCAACGTAAATAAAACTCGAAAGGGCATTATCGCGGTAAGTAGCGCGCGCGCGCCATCCGCGGAGCGTTTTGATCGCGTTGTTTGCAAACATTGCGCACTCAAAAATGACAATTTTCTAACCGGTCATTTCCGAGATGAATGACTTTCGTAATTTTATTTATGGCATCAGGTGTAACCTTTTCACGACGTTTGCTCGTCGGTGTCACTGCCACCCTGTATAACGCTCTCTTTTCGTACCTAAGGGTATCATTTAAAAGAGCTTCAAGGTTTATGTCAGATCTATTGCTTGCATTAGGTTGGTAGGTAGGTACCTACCAACCTAATGCAATGCAATGCTATATCACGTAGGTAGTTAGCCGTCAGCGTATACCTTATGAGTTAGCCAGTCTTTGACAGTCACTTGTGAACTGGTATCTACTATGTAATGTAATCGGGTAATACTTTCCTAAGAAATCGTGCCGTGACAGCAATTTTGTAGGGCCCCAGTTGCAGGCTAACAACTGGAGCCAGGCAAACAGTTTGCATGCGTGAAGTAGATTGAGATAATAGATGTCTCGTTTCCAACTTCCTGGATCTAATAAGTGTGCCCATGTTTAATTATTAAGTTCTTCTCAATATTAAGTGGTAATATTTAGCGAACTTTCTACAGTATATCCGATACCCTAGCTAGCCGAATAGCTGATAAGGCTTTTCAGCCGCTTACCTACTTACAGTATCTAACTGTTAGCAAATCGACTTCTTTTTATTCTGTCTCATATGATATGACTGTCTCTTTTTAAAACTCGACGTGTCGGGTACTTGCGTACTTATTTACGCCGATTGGGTTCATCTTTGCAGGTCGTGTCTGAGGCGCTAGAAAAGGCAGCTAAGGGTCGCACGTGTATAACAATCGCTCATCGGCTCTCCACCATCAAAGATGCGGACCTCATTTGTGTACTGGATAAAGGTAGGACTTTTCTTCTCTTTGCCAAAGATAAAGAATCATAAGGGGGAAGCGCCAGGGTAGCCGGCGACATTAAATTTTTCTTAAGCTATTTTGAAATTTGCAGTTCAGTGTCGTCCATATAATCCTATTGATTGATATTTCTAAATAGTCATTCAATAGGATTATATGAACTAAGAGGGTTGTAGTTGTTGGTGATTTTAGTGATTATAATTCTATAAAGTCATATTTGTTACGGTCGCGAATCATATTTTAATCAAGTTTATCTTTATTTGCAGGTCAGTTGTAGGGATTACAACTGACCTGCAAATAAAAAAAAACTTTAGAGAATTTTATTTTCGCGGACTACTTTATTGCATCCCCTTAAGGTGACCAGACTGGCTTCATGTCTTAGCAGAAGTAATTAATGTGCTACACATGGTCACAATGTGGCAATAGAACAATGTGTTAAATGAGGTTTGACAATCTTATACTATGTGTATAAGATTGATATTTAATGTTGTTATTTACATAAAGATATATTATTTTGTTGTTCCCAGGCAAAATTGTGGAGCGCGGCAGTCATGCTGATCTAATACAGCTAAAAGGCTACTACTGGCGAATGACCAGAGAACAGGACAGCCCGTGAATGAGTAGTGGTCAACCACCCATGCGTACCATTAGTGATGTTATTTTCTGCAGTGCTTACTGCTCTTAAGACCAAGAAAAGCTACCAAAAATTACGCCTAGATGCTCGCACACGTTATAAATATATCCATTAGTCTTTTCTGCCTTACTCAACCAAGATTAGCTCGTAATTCCGTCTTAAAGTGTAGTTACTGATTAATATATTATGTTTTTGTGCGCATCCTGTTATTTGCTTTACTTAGATTTAGTATTAATTAGTGTTAAATTAGATAATGTAACTGCCTGTAGGTACAGTTGTTGCTATTTATATTGTTAGTAGGTACTTAGTCAAATAAAAGATGAATCTTTGTATTACATATTTTAATTTATTTTGAATATTTTCAAGAAATCGTATCTCCACATACACATTACATATTTTAATTTATTTTGAATACTTTCTAAACATCGTCTCTCTACATACACATTACATATTTTAATTTATTTTGAATATTTTCTAAACATCGTATCTCCACTTATACATGTGCTAATCCTCTAACTCACAATATCACTTCTCGATGGTTTACTTTTTGGCGATACCCTGTAACTTTCTAATTGTACTACATTTCTGTCGTTGTTAAAAAGCTTAGGCAACAAAACGAGGTTGGCGACAGAGACCGAGCGGTGTTGTGGCATCCTGTTGGTGCTAGTTTTTTACTACGAGTCTGTTATACAATATAAGGAGCATTCTTGGACATAACAATAATTTATCTATTCCAGATTATACATATGCACGATAATACACAATTACAACCCGCAAGAGTTAACTTGAGACTTCCCTCGGATGACGTAACCGCGCGATACTACTGAGGTTTCGATTTCGAGAAGGTTAACAGCGCGAGTGTCGGGAGCTGCTTGGGTCTCAACTCTCAAGTTAACTATTGCGGGCTGTATATTATAACAAAAACCTTTAAAAACTTATTACTCGTGGCTCGGTCTATCTGCCATTGTTTCTGCACCACAACACCGCATTTATTTGAATCGTTCGCGTGTATAGTAGACTTGTCGCGGACGATTACTTTTGCTGACATAAAAATATATTTTGTACATACTAATGAGAAATAATATCAAATATAAAGGTTAAAGAGAAACGTAGAAATCTAAATAAATATATAAAGTAAAGATTTTGTTGATATTCTTAAACGAAACAATGATTTTTTCTTAAGTCACTTATTTAATAATTACGTGGTAAAGCTGATCGCGAAATGTTTTACATGATACATTGGAGGTTCCCGTCAGTTAACGACGACTAGTGTTACTACCTGCTTCACCGTTTCCACAAAAAAAAAAACCGTCAACTGGAGAAATTAATAAGTTAGCTAAAAGAAAAAATACGTTTTGCTAACCATTGCCTTCACTACCAGCACGACGCATCAAGAAACCCTATACTTATATTACACATTCTTTGGTGGAACATGTTAACTTAAAACAATCTTCCTGTATGAAAGTATTGATAGATAACGTTTGTAAAGTTAAGAGGAATCATCAATGTTATGCAATTCTTATTACACCTCTATAATTGTGTTCAAATAAATGTCTGAATTTAACAACAACCCCATAAACACAAAAAAGAAAGATTGAAAAAAATGGAAAGATGGTTGGAAGATTGGCTGGAAAGATTGTAATCGTATTTAAGTGTCTTTTTTTTGTATTTGTGTTCGAATAGAATTTACTTAACTCTTATTTTAATAACAAATAATTTCTTTGAGTAAAGCTTATTTCAATATTATGGGTCAGAGTACTTTAAACACCAGGTTTCTCGGCTTCCTATTATTTCATAGACCAGAAATACAGTCATAAAGTTAAAAGATAATTTATGAATAGGTAACATAATTCGCATTTCCTTTGTCAGGTACCAAATAAATCATTCTTTTTCTTCCCGATACCAAAATAATAATGTATTTATTTAATCATAAAACTATTATAATAACATTGTATTAAATTATCTTTCAACTTGCTATTTAAACAATGGCGAAAACAAGTTTACAATAAAAATAAATAGTAGCTAATAAACGTGAATGAACATTGACCAAAAGTAGGCACATCACATGAAACTTAGAAACTTTCTGTACTTACGTAACTAAATATTAACCGTTTTAAAATAGTAAATGGAAACTTAAACAATAATATAATTTCAGGTCGCACTTATTTGCTTAGGTACTACAGCGGTACCATCACGTGAAACAAAACTGCCGCATCAGTAAATAATTCATTACGACAATCATCTATACAAGCAAAGACACTGTCTTTTCTCTGTCTTAGTCCTAAACATAACATTGCCATCTCACTTCTATAGTTGATCGTTAAAGCATTCGTTCATTGAAGAAACAATCATCCAAAGGTACTCTACTGACATATACAGGGTTTTTCATTAAGAGCGCTCGAACTTTGAAATGAAATAATACAACCTGTTTAAGTGATATTGCTACAATTTTGGTTTTATTTTAAAGGAAATTCAGTGACATTTTATGGAATATAAATTCAGCAAATGGCCGCCGCGACTCCGCTGTAGGTGGTGTATTCTGGAGGACCAATTTTGGACGACATCTTCGCATAAATGGGCTCAATTTCACGAAGAACGCGAGAAAAAAACGTTGCCCCTCACTAGGAATTTCTCCTGTATCGTGGGTGCGTTTACAACCATTTAAACTCACATACACAAACAGCCAGACCCAGAACAACTACTTGTAGGTCATACAAATATTTGTTCCGTGCGGGAATCGAACCCGCGACACCCAGCGCAGCAGTCAATCGCTTAACCACTGCGCCAACCGTGCCGTCCAGTTATGTTGGCCTTCAGGCCGGCAAATGTCTGTGGTTTGTCTACATAGACCAGAGATTTTACGTAGCCCTACAGAAAGTAGTCGAGCGGTGTTAAGTCACACGATCTCGGTGGCCAGTTGATGTCGCCACCACGCGAGATGACGAAGCCCTCGAACTTCTCATCCAATAAATTTAATGTTTCCCGTGCAGTATGGCAAGCGCCGTCCTTTTGGAACCACATCTTGCGATTTTGTGACGTACAGGCACTGCTTAATCGATCACCAACCCGGTTGTCTCAAATTTATTCATTAAACGACGGATTGTGAATGCCATAAATTGGACGCAATGCACGGAACGTTAGGCGAACACAGCACTGATTTTGATGATAAATTTTAACAATTTTTACGCGTTGTTGAAGCGTGTAGCGTTTCATGGTAACATGTCACGACAAAATCTGTATTCCCGCCAAATTTGACAGCAATCGCTTTACCAAGATGGCCGCTATACGCTGTCAAAGTTCGAGCGACCCTATTGAAAAACCCTTTACTTAAAGTTAATACTTAATCCTAAGTATCTGTCCTCCACATATGGAAATACCGTGCGCTGTGTATCGTCGCACAAGACACGTAGTCACTCAAATGGGAACAAGTCTGAACGAGAACAGAAGGATTTATTTTCGATTTATTTTTGTGTTAACTTATTTAAAAACAAATCGAGGACCTATTTATTGGGGAAAGGCTATTACAGTATCAATGAATTCCTGGATGACATATGACATTGTAACTTATGATGATTTTATTACTTTGACATTTATTATTTATGATCTATTGTACTGGAATTCTTAATTAACCGTTATTGTTTTTATTTACTTTTCTAAATGTATTTAACGAATTTTATTTTAATTGCAATTGTATATCTAATGTAATTTTTTTAATTTAATTTTTCAACACAATGTACCTATATTGTTATGAAATAAATTACTTATGACTTCATTTTCGTCTATCTGCCATAGTACGAGTGAATCTGGTAAGCACACCACATCAACGCACGGTGTTCGGCATGAGGAGCTTGATAATTTCCACGACTTTGTACGAATCCCACGACCGCCTAACTGGCCATTCGATTTATTTAGAATCGACATCTTATGATTATGATTTATGGAAAATTTAATAAACTTGCTCAAGTATTCCGGGAAACTACACCCGAGGGAATACACTATAATCTTCTTAATTTTGGTAGTGTAGTAATGTCAAGAAAAGAGAAAGAAAGAAAATTTTCAAATGAACCTATGCATTTTTAAATAGAATATGTTAAACATACCGAACAAATAAAAATAACAACATAACAAACCTAAAACGCAAGTGCGCAAAATAAAATATTTTTCCTATTAAATGTAACAAAACTATACAATATAATGTAGTTTAATAGAAAGAGCCAATTAACACAATCTAATGTTTATAATATTTTCACTTAACACTTTAAAATGAAGTGTTATGATTTGTAAATAAAAGAAATTAACCATTTAAACCATTACCTGACATGTCACAGGTCGTGAACGCCACTATCACATAAACAACGTAACGTAAATAATTACCAACTAGTCACTAAATTCAGTAACGAGATCAAAAATGTAAAATTATATTTTACAAAAACATGTTCTTTCTATGTAAAGCCTGAAAAAAACACGACAAATGGCACGTTGTAGGTACCGAACCAAATAACGTGTAGATATTAAAACATAATAACACTTTGGTTTCTTGATTCAGATAAAAGCTACAATACAACAAAATTGTTTCAAACAATATGTACTGAATAAAGTGCCTACTAATAATGTATTTCAAATAATGACTTAACATTCATGTAAATAATGTTGTACGTTTTCTATAAAGTTAAATAGTTTGTTAGAAATTGCACAGCCTTTTAACACAAGAAACAATAACACAAGAATCAGTAATATACATATAAATCAATGAACATGTCCTTGTTGAAACATACCATGCGCCTGAGCACCTCACACTAAACAAATCATATCGTCGTCGTAATCGTAACCATATCAAATATTATCTGTATAACGTATACACTTGCTGGCATTCGTTTTGGTATAAGCCACAAGGTACTGCACCGCAACTGCTTAAATCAGAAGCACATCGAATACATACACAATCAACAGAGCGTAAGCTGCGCTATCCTTATAATTCCTAACTATTAAACAAATTGGCAAGTGTAGTGCTTATGGTACGTGTTTGAACTAAAATCTAGAAATAATAACAATATTCTGTTGAATTCGGTTGGTTCAGTGCAGCACCATGTCCCTGCTTGTTGATGACATAGCAGGCAGGTGGGGGTGGGGAGCTGGCCCCTTACTGCGGCATGTGCTGGTCTGCGCCGGAGTGCGGCGGTTGCTGCTGCGGGTAGCCGGTGATGGCCCGTGGAGTGCCCCCCTCATAAACTATTTGTGCCGGTAAAAGCTGGCTGTTTTGCAAATCCTCTGCAGTCACGTATGGACCTTGAACCTGGGTTGTCAATTTAGGATAATAACAAAGTAATGAAGTAATCGTGGGATGATCATTATTTGTTTTTGACTACGTGATTAAAGGCTACACAATCTGCAATTTGACGATGCTTGGCGAAGGATGATCTGATCAATGTACTATAGTTACACGTTACTATGAAGTATGAACCCAAATGTGATATTAACACCGACACATGACGATATTGAAATGTATCTATGAGCTGATCTGATGAAATTCAAACATTCATATTGATGTATGCAACAGAATGATAAAAGCACAGAGCATGAAGATGCCTCGGCGGCCGCTGCTAGAGGCAACACTTTCCATATAAACAAAGCATGTCAGTGGGCTTCACCGTTCACTTGCACTAGAGTGTGCGCAAAATAAGTATGCGCGTGGTCGAAATCGGAATTAATCGTTTGCTGCTATCTTGACGTTTGTGTCAGGTGTCAAGAGAGTGTGCCGTGGTCCGAGTTTTCCAAAGTAAATAATTGCCATAATTATGCCGAAAGGCATTAAAAGTGCTGGCAGGGATATAATCTTGAAGGTCCAACGTCGCGTGCAGACTTATCTTGCGCGCACTTTACGACACAATTGACGTATAGAAACTGACGGTTTTGGCAGGCATAATGACAGAAAAAATGCGGACATTTTTTTAGTGCTACAATCTTTCACAAATATTTTACCTTTGATTTTGTATCACTGTTAAAATCACAGTGATCATTATAATAATTGCAATATGGTTGCTGTTCGGCTGCAGCCACTGACAAGTCTGTTAAAATCACAGTGAACTTTATTATCGTTACAATAAGGTCGCTATTGGATTGTTGCTGTCAGAGGTAAAATAAATGTGAATGGACTGTATCGGCGCGGCGATTCCGTGCTGTGGTTAAAAGGTAATCACAATAATTTTCTGTACCTACCGCAAAATAAGGATATTTGATAAATATCAACCATTGTATATGTGTGAATCGATTGAAGGTTTTATGAAAATATTGTGTAAATAAATATTTATTATGCTCAGTACAGTCAGTTTATACCCTCTCCTACCGTTTAAAGCTTACCTATTAAGTGGTTTTGCAATAAATTGTAGTAACAATTGATTGCAAAACCACTAACAAAGAACTGACAGACAAAAATTATTCTAAACTGGCTGACCGTTGAACTTTAGGGCCAAATAATTTATAGGTTCTGCACAAATCGGTATTTTTTTTAAGATCCTATTTTTATAGATCAGTGTATGCTGTACATACCCAATGGTATGATGACCTTGTAAATGTATCCCTATTTACAAAAGAAGTCTCAATTGTTCCTTTGTCAAAGCACAAAACATCTAAGATAAAATATTATAGAGCGAGGTTACCGTACCTTACCAATGAACAATGCAGGATGTTGCCAGACCTATGGCTAATGTATCGTATCGTACACGGTTGGACAAATAGGTGCGGCAACAAAATAAATGAAAAATTTATAAGTTTACGCAAAATGAAGACAAAAATGAAGCGCAGGATTAATGTACAAGAGTATAGGCAAAGAGAATGAAAATCATAATGAAAATGAAAAATAAAAAATCAAAATTGCATACTCACGTTTATAAGCGGCTGGAGGATGCCAAGCCTGGCTAGCAAGAGCTGTTCCTTTACCTTCCGCAGCTCCTCCTGTTGCCTGACTATCATTTGCTGCAACTCCTCGTGCTTTCGTTGCAACTGCTCCTGCCACAGCCACTAACTTGTATCATGCAATAGGGTGCGTTGGGAAGCCTAACTACTTGTACTGAGATTCGAAGCTAAATCAATAGACATTGATATTTAATCATGCTTACTTGAATCTCTGGAACAGTTCTAGAAGATCGTTAGGTTAAGATATAGGTATATTGTGAGGGAGGTGATCTTCGCGAAACTCACATGAATCTGGGCTTGGTCTGACGAGACGATGATGGGCATGGCGGGGATGGCGACCGGCAGTACGCCGGGCACTCCCACGGTGCTCACGTACGGCGCTGGGTCCAGATACTGCGCGCCCATGCTGTACTGCGGGACCAGAGCCGTATCTGCATTCTTATGCGGCTCCTGCAAGGTAAGTTCAAATTTATATTTCTAAGTTCTAAGGGATAGAATAGAATACTCTTTACACTCTCACTCTCTTTTTACTCGTTTTTTCTTTTTCTTTTTTGGGATATTACCACCCTAGGTTAACGGAGATGATTACAGATCCATTTCGCCTAGTTTTTTTTTAAAGAATTGTCTACATTCACCCGACTAGTTGTACAGACGCCAGCAGGTCAAGCTACCCGAAACTGTCAAACTTTCCCAATCAACCTTGAACCTTAATGTTTTAGCGATAAAGTTGAAAACCCCACTCAGCAGATAATAAATAAAAATCGTTTTCGAATACCAGCTTTAGAAGAATATAATCCGTATTACCGACGTCAGTTATTCTGAGTTTAAGCTCCAAGCCGTAAACGAGAATGTTTGGAACAATAAATAAGCTAAAATATCCAATGAAAAGAACCAGGAACCATCCCAGCCGGTATGCTTCAGGGTTCGACCGTGGGTCCATACTTTTCCTGAATGTTGTATATCATTAAATACATACATCTTTAATGCAGACGCTCTATCGGTTGGAAAACCTCCCATCACACATAAAGGCAATGCTTGTACAGTCCCTAATATTTCCCATTATTGGCTATGGTGATGTGTGTTACTAAGACTTGAATGCAGATCTTCTCAATAAACTTTACAAGACGGTGAAGTTCAATAATTACATTCGATTCATTATCAATATTAGCAAGTATCCGCACACCGATTGCTTTTAAAATGGATATCTATTCGTCAGCGCAGAGAGTTGAGGACTCTGTCTACGTTGTTCTATATTCCCGACAAACCCACTTCTCCTTCTTACCTAACTTCCCATATTAAATACTTATGCTGATGGTAAACATCTTCATTCCACCAACAATCGTCTTCTACGATATATCTCACCGCTCTGGTTGCATTCACTCTTTTTTCTCTGTCCAGGAGGTCTTTCTTTGGATTGCGCTCTCTCTGAATTTCAAGACGGCAGCCAATCGGTTTATTTTTTAAATTGAAGGCACTAAACATATTCGAAAGAAGTTGGCAGAAACATCCCAGCGCTGATTTTCTGGATTGGTTTTCTTCTCTACCGATCATTATTTCTCCTGACAAAACTTTATTTTGTTTATATGTATGTATATATTTATTCTTGTATTTTATAGTTATTTCTGACCTATCCATCCGGTATGTTGTAACTGCCATGTTTTGTCTCTGCATCACCTTAAGGTTGGTTAGTAGAAATTGGTTCAGGCATTAAGTTTGCCTTTAAACAGTGTTTTTTTTACTTGTGCATAATATTTTAATAAAACAATACAGTAGAGCGTCGATTATCCGAACGTTGGTCAACCGAACGACCGCTTAACCATGCTAGTAGTCATTAAAGTACGTTGTATGTTAATGAAATTAAATTCTTATTACATATTTTTTTCTATTTTTACATATCCATTTTGTTTACTGGACTACTACATACTTACTATTGTAATAAATAAGAGTAATTTATATTTGGCTTTATAGGAACAGTTTTTCATACAGTTCGAGTATGCGAATAAATCGGTTTTCCGAACACCCTCGGATTCCCCTAATCAGTTCGGATAATCGGCGCTCTACTGTATACCTAAACAGGGTCACACAGCTACATTCATGGAAGACAAGGCGTTAACATAGTTACTGGACGGCTACAATATTTACTGGAACTACTCAGTCAATATTTAAAAACCTACTTGGAAACTAGATTCTACAAAAACGATTTCTGTTACCAGAAGACGTGCACTATCCACTAGACTCGTTAAAATTGATGATTTCATAACGTGGCATGAATCAGTGAAATATTTAGGCATAATATTAGCCTGGAACAATAACACTGAATTCAGTATAAGGAGCTCCCTAAATTCATTTAAACCTATTTAAAATAGCAAATCAATTGTCAGTCCTTCAACCAAATTGCATATTTATTCTACTTTGGTTAGAACTTGCTTAACTTATGTAAGCCCATCTCACTTATGATATCTACTACACGCCGATCGATTCTTTAAAAATCTCACCGTGTAAAGTTAGGTGAAGTGAGCTTAGAGTGAGCTGTCAATAGTGTCAATCCCTAGCATTAGTTGGAATGACAGCTCACTCCACGCTCACTTCACCTAAGTTTTCACGGTGAGATGGTTACAGAATTGCACTACTGTTCTCAAGAGTCATCACGAACCGTCTGGCGCGCAATGTTATGATTTCCAACCTCCTGATTCCGAAAAGATTTCACCACCGTAGACCACATAAATTTACGTTACGTTTAGGTTTACGTCTGGCGTTCGTGCTAGGGCGTCAAAAAGGGCGAAGGACATAGCCTGCCTCTCTGCGTTTGCGGACTACGTGTAATTCTTCGACTCGATCGAGACTTGGGTTTTAGGCACAATTGACTGTCGGTACATAGAGGCACTGAAGTGTCTGTGTGAAAATGCTACTATGTACAGTCACCAAAAGAGATAAGTAACCAGGGTCGTCGGATATAGTTGTAGTTTAATAAGAAACCGATGGATGTTTTCGAATGAAATTTCATTTGGTAAATTAACTGTTTGTTTTCTATTGACTAAACTAAATTTTATTCTAAAACAACTATCATTTTCTTATTAAACTTCAACTATATCCAACGACCCCAGATTACTTATCTCCATTGGCGACGGTACCTCGAAACCTAACCTTCTGCAGCGAGGTGTTAGGCAGGAAGTTACGACGTTATCTCTCCGAAACTGGTGAACACTGTACTGGAGGATACTTAGCTTGAACTACACAACCTATTTTATCTGTAAGCGTGATTGCTGAGCTGGGCCTAGTTTGATCTACATTTTTTTTTAAAGGGTTTTAGCATGATGCTAATAGGCTGTCCCCCTATTACATGGACATAACTGTCGAAACGTAAAAATAAGTGACACGTCTGCATACCCCTCCAGGGTATACAGGTGCCAACTTATTTCATTTACTCTTATCTAAATAATTAAAAATAAAATGCTGCTCGTTGGCAAGCGCGTCATTTGTGAACGGCTGGACGGTTTTGCCTATTTTTGAAGTAGGGAATTATCAAATTCGAGAAAACCGAACGTCCTTTTTTGTATGGGATTTTAGTATGAACTCAACACATATTGAGATATGGACAGGACAACGTCTGTCGGGCCAGCTAGTTATAATACTCTTTGCTGTAAATCAACCACAACCAAATAAATGAATAAAGCGTTCACCTCCTGCATTGAGGTCCGCTGCGACGACCTAGATTCGCCGGACAGCGATCCTTCGGAGCCGGTGAAGCGCACCTGGGACGCCAGTGTCCACGACGAGGCACCGGCTGTAGCGGGCGTGCCGGCCGTCGCAACCGTGCTGCACGCCGATGCTGAATTTACCGACGCTGGCTGGAAGCATAAAGAATGTTTTTAAGAATTACTTCAACGTCATCTTCTTTTTTGGATTCTTGCCTAGTTCAGAAGCCAAACGTTTGAATGTGAACTGAGTCACTGTTTTACAACTGAATCTTAAGTGTACTTGTGAACAAATGTTTCTTTTTTTGTCTATACAAAGTCGAGTAAGTTACACCATTTATAACTTAAGAACAGCTGGAACGATTTTTATGATCTTTGATTTGTAGGTTTTTTTCCGCCACGAATAGCAGAATAACTATTAAGACATAGGAAAATTCACGAAAAAAAAAAAATTAAGATAAACTGAGGCGGTACGAAGTTCGCCGGGTCAGCTAGTTATTTATAAATGTATTCTTCTTAAGAGTATGGATGTCAAAACGTTCAAAGGGCTTTGAAGGTCAGTGGCAAACCTACTTATCCGCAATTATGAAAAAAAAAATGGCGGACACGCACATAACCTACATAAAAGTGGCGGCCACGCACATAACCTATATAAAAATGGCGGCCACGCACATAAACTATATAAAAATGGCGGACACGCACATAACCTACATAAAAGTGGCGGCCACGCACATAACCTACATAAAAATAGCGGCCACGCACATAACCTATACAAAAGAGTTTCGCAACTTCTTGAAAACATATATTAGCTTATGTATGCGGGACGTGATTTTGACAATAAATGGGGGTGAAAGAGAGTAGGCCCCAGAATGCTGCCTTGCGGAATGCTGTATGTGATTGGAAGCTCGTCACTTTCGTGTAGGCCGATTTTCACTATTTGGGTACGATCGCTGAGATAGTCTGCGAAGATTTTCAAAGGGTGTCCACGTATTCCAATGCTTTCCATTTTACTCATTAAGGCTGGGGCAGAAACGGTGTCAAATGCCTTTACAGATCAAGGAAAATTCCCAGGCACTTCTGTTTTTTATCCAGTGTCCTAGCCATGTGATTAGATAAATCCATGACTGCGTCTTCGGTATTAACTCCATTTCTGAAACCATATTGGTTATTCTCTAAGATGTTGTTTGCGTCGAGAAAACTTATCAAGTTCTTATTCAGTATTCGTTCTAAGATCTTTGACATTGCTGTTAAAATCGAAATTGGACGGTAATTACACATCATCTTTGCGCCCAGCCTTGTAAATAGGGTGAACTACTGCTTTTTTAAACGCCTTTGGAAAGACACCTGCAGTTATAGACAAATTACAGTTATGTGTATTAACCGGAACTAATACGCATCGCGAAGCTTTTATTATTTTAGACGGTATATAGTCTATATAGTCTCCAGTCCTAAGACCCAAAATAATGGAGTCAACATCGTCTTCGGTTACCTCAAAGAGGGCCATTGAGCTATACGAATTTGAATTCGACACAGAATTAAAAAAAATCACCCTCAATGGTACCCCATTGAGGGTGATTTAAATTTCGACGCCAAACTACTGCCTACATTAGCAAAAAAGTCGTTCACGTGATTAAGCGAAGATTTAGGATTATCAAACAAATGTAAAGAGGGAGAAGACTGATTTTGAAGATCCGAGACTTTCATAACATTCCAAGTAGCCTTAACATTATTTTTTTGCATTATGAAACTGTTCCTTTTCATACGAGCGTTTAAGTTTTCTCAGCAGGGAATTACAGAATTTTCGATAGTGAAGTGTAGGTGAATCTTAATAGTAGTTTAGTCGCTAATGATTTTTTAAGTTATTGCACCGTTTGAAAACGATGTATCTTTCCTAACAGCTGATTATGTCTAAGCATAGGTCATGACCTATGCTTAGACAATACATGTTATATGCCCATAAAAATATAAAATTGTTTAAAAAATACAGTGATATCCATGATTATTTTTTTTATTTCTTAAAAATTAATAGGGGGTTTTATATCCATGATATAAATACTAGGAACAAACACAAATTTGTTGTACCTACAACAAGGCTCAAGAAAATAGGTGGCTCGTTCAGATGCCAATGTATACTATTTTATAATATGTTCCAAGCCCCGTTCAAGATCTAAGCCTTAATAAATTAAAATCATTCATTAAACGTAAGTTGTGCCAGGAAGCCTTTTATACCGTTAATGATTATATGGAGGACAAAACGGCTTGGGATTGAGCTGCTTCCAATTTTTACATATTGAATGTTTTTATTTTTTTTTCTGTTTTGTTGTTGTTTTTTTTTTATACACTTTGACATTAATGAATTTTGTATATATGTACAATGACATTTGCTTACTTTGTATAGTACCTATTCTATTATTTTAATTATTGTGAATGTGAAGACTATGTGGGTCGGAGCGCATCACTTGTTTTCGCAAAAATGCCAAGTTGTTCGGTGGTGATTTGTAAAAATCGAAGTGTCACAAAAAACTACAAGTCGGATAGCATCACCTATAATCGGTAAGTACTCAATTAATGTTTTATTTTAGCAAATAACAATAAAATAAATTATTACTTACGGTAGAATCCATAAAACTCTAAAAAAGGTGTCAAGTCTATCACTTCGAGTTTTGACTTATACATTGCCGTTTAAGCACTTATTACCGAGCTTCAAAGTAATAGTAAAGTGGCAATGTAGGTAATGTTAAACAACGCGGTCATAGTTTCATCGCTACCTGGCATGCGCGTTGCTCGGTGCCGCGATGTCAATGTAGTTGTGTGTCTCTACGTTGCGATCTGCTGTTACGCGATTGGCTCGCGTTGAGTGTGTGTGACTGTTATAGTGTAAGTGAGCGCGTGTTCGTATTGTAGTGCATAATTATGTAGTTGTAATTTTTGAAGGCGACA
The DNA here is from genome assembly GCA_911387795.2 of Apamea monoglypha. Taxonomy (NCBI): domain Eukaryota; kingdom Metazoa; phylum Arthropoda; class Insecta; order Lepidoptera; family Noctuidae; genus Apamea; species Apamea monoglypha. Next base: position 21,058,642 of record OU426914.1, on the reverse strand, counting down.
GCCGGACTCGAACCGTTGGGCAGCCACACCATATCTCCCTTTAGTTTATAAATCTGTGATCTCAGATATCGATCTACATCTTCTTCATATGATCTGATCAATATTATGTCTGGACTTTAAAAGAGACTGTGACATCTGAGTTTGTTACGGCCTTTCTTCTCAAACTAGTCAGATAGGAAACGCCGACCTCATCTAGTTTTAAAATATGATTGACGTGTAAAAGACATAATTGATGGTAGTTTTGACATTATTAACGGTGTTTTGTGAACGGTGTACATTGATGTCAGGTATGGATTTATATATGTTACGTACGTGGCCGCCATTTTTGTATAGGTTATGTGCGTGGCCGCCATTTTTATGTAGGTTATGTGCGTGGCCGCCACTTTTATGTAGGTTATGTGCGTGTCCGCCATTTTTATATAGTTTATGTGCGTGGCCGCCATTTTTATATAGGTTATGTGCGTGGCCGCCATTTTTTTTCATAATTGCGGATAAGTATGTTTGCCACTGACCTTCAAAGCCCTTTGAACGTTTTGACATCCATACTCTTAAGAAGAATACATTTATAAATTCAGTTTATCTTAATTTTTTTTTTTCGTGAATTTTCCTGTCTTAATAGTTATTTTGCTATTAGTGGCGGAAAAAAATCTACAAATGAAAAACGCAGAGGCTACGCTGTCCCTCGTAATGAAATATTTGGCCGATAACTTGCTCACCTTAAATGTTAATAAAACGGTATACGTTCCCTTTGCAATTCGGTCAAATCTGTGTCCCTCAGATTCCCTTACCCTAAAAGCACACGCTTGCGGTTCCTTAACACAGTGTAGCTGCCTCTTACTCGCCAAATTCACTTGTGTAAGGTATCTTGGAGTACTCATTGATCAGCATCTCAACTGGCACCCCCATTTATTGTCAAAATCACGTCCCGCATACATAAGCTAATATATGTTTTCAAGAAGTTGCGAAACTCTGCTGATAACGAAACGCTAAAATTAGTTATTTGCCCAAACGGGCAAGCAGTACGTTAGTACAGATGCCGATCTGTACTAACGTACTGCTTGCCCGTTTGGGGTGGTGCCACCAAAAATTATTTATCCGTCTTGAGAGAGCCCAGAGAGCTGTCCTCTTAGGTACCCCACTGTGCTCTATTCCGATTGCAAGGTACTCACAGTCAGGCAACTTTATGTGCTCCTTTCGACCCTACGCGAACACTCTGCCCGCCCTCCAAAAGAACCGACTGGTAGACTTAAGCAAAATGTTTTCCCTCATGAACGCCATAGAACCGCCTTTGCAAAACGCCATTTCTATGTTATTAGCATAAAAAATGTACAACTTCCTAAATAAAAAGTTAAAAATGTATTCGTGCCCTAAATACCAATCCAAAAACTTACTTAGAGATTATCTCCGAACACTGAGTTATGATAACACTGAGGATCTTCCACTGGGTAATTTTCAATGATAACGAACTACATGAATCTAAATCTAACCATAAACAATTGTGTATTGGCTACACCCAATTCTTTCTCACTACTCTCTCCCTACACCTATTCACTACATACACACTTACACATCCTACACTTACTCTCCACACACACACATACTCAGACCCTACATTAATTCACCACACCACACAGTTAAACATCTTTCAATTGTGTTTCTTATACATAAATTAAATTATATCCTGTTTTCTTTTACACCATTTGCTTATCGTTGAAACGTCCCGTTTTAGTATAATATGGCTTTGTTTCTAACGAAGAATCACTGGCTCCTAAGACACAAGCACCTACACCTAGTTTAGGAGTCAGAGAATTAAAACTTTTGTGACCTAGTTATAAGCCTTATATGCTCTTAGTCTTTGGATACTGTAATGTGATGGCTTTTGGTGAAATAAAGAATTTATTTATTTTATTTCATTTATTTATTTACTGCTCCTATTTAATTGATTTTTTGGTACAGAGCTTGAAAATGGTACCTAGTATAGGCAGTTTAAAGAAAAGCCCCTCTGTCTAATCAACTTTGTATAAATAAGAAACAAGAAAGGTCCAAAAATTGAGCCCTGTGGGACTCCCATTGTTACTATAGATCCGGGAGATCTTCTTCCATTAACGTCAACCTCTCAATCCTCTTACTCAAGTATGAAGTAAGAATCCAGAGTAGTGTTCCGGATTCCGTAGTGGCGGAGTTTCCTGATTACCGTTTCGTGAAGAACGTAATCGAATGCCCATTCGCAATAGATTTGCCCACTCGTCCTTAGGGATCTCTCCGACGGCATTTTGAAACGCAGCCACTGCTTCCTCGGCGTCCATAAAACGTTTTCCTCGAAGTTTTTCTTTTCTTTTCGGAAATATCTAATATCTTTAAGTGCTGTACAGATGCCAGCACATAAAACTACTACAATCTGTCAAATTTCTTTAATAGATTTTCAAATTTATCTCTAAAGCATTAGGTTCAAGGTTATTGGGAAAATCTGACAGATTCGGGTAGCTTGACCTGTTGGCGTCTGTATAGCACTTACAGATAATTTTAATAAACAAAATTACACTAACCTGAGACAGTGGTTGGTAAGAAGCAGTTGCGAACGCGTCGCTAACCTCGGACATGTAGGAAGGTGACACGGACACCATGGCGTCTTCAGACGGCGCGTCCTTCAGCACCTCTGTGTTCACCTCCGCCTCGCTCACGGTGTCACCCTCTGCACCCTCCTGTTTCATGCTCTTGGCTATGTCCGCGTAGCTGAAATAAAAACAAAATAAATTGATTTATTGCTTATCATTATCAATCATGTCGCTACCTATGACAGTTATACAAATAAATAAAATTGATGTGTCTGTTACTAATGTCAAAATAACAGCTTTTTACTAAATGCATATGAAAGTATATACGCTAATTATATCAATATTTTTAAATAATTTATAACCGACTTCAAAAAAGGAGGAGGTTGTTATGTGACTACACACGCTGCTGATCGCCTACGTAGCTCCCAATAGCGTGAAGCAGACATACTCGTACTAACAAAGTCCGCTCTTACACGTACCGCATCGTCAGCATAAAACGCTCGAACGAAGGAAATGTAATTAGGTTAAGATTTCAACATTCACTTTGTATCTATCGTAGAACAATTGGCATGCCAATTAGAATATTAAGTTTTATATTAAATTCATTTAAGTAAATTTGTTTTTTCGTCGTCCATATTTGGCGCAGTCGGTAAGATACTCGCGGGTCAAGTCGCGATATTACGGGAACAGTATCGAACTGTACGGGAACGCGAGCCGCCCGGGCTGGCTATCAAGCACCGATCGGGTATCCTGAACCTTCGGCAGGCGCATCGGGACGTATCCAGACATCGATACAGCAAAGAGACCGAATAATATGTTAATGTAAGTACATTAGACTCTTCTAGTGATTGCTTGCTTCCTTAATCTTATCCTTCTGTCCTTTAATTTTTATAGTGTAATAAAAACAGTCAAGATTTTCTACCCACACCAATCGAAACACGGTAGGGTAGGGAGTAGTTAGGTCCTTGCTACAGGACTCAAATAGAGAACTAAGCTTAAACTCTAGTTTTAATTCAGATAGCTCGGAGGTAAAGATGGCAGATTTGGATAGTATTTTCAAGGCCCTTAAACTAGTCCCAGAGTTTGATGGGAATGTAAATGTGATATAATTTCTCTGACCAGCGTGACGAGACCGCACTTTACAACGACCTCGCTTTACTTACGCAGGGGTCTGGGACTCCGCAAGAGTTTTATGAACGCTGCCAAAACCTATTCAGTACGATAATGACGTATATCTCGTTACATGAGACAGTTCATACTACCGTTGAAGTGAAAAGGGATTTTTACAAAAAGTTAACTATGCAGGCATATTTACGTGGCTTAAAGGACCCGTTAGGTTCACGAATCCGTTGTATGCGACCGGAGAGTATTGAGAAGGCCCTGGAGTATGTACATGAGGAACCAAATACTCTGTATATGCAACAGCATAGTGATCACGGTTCAGATAGGAAGGGGCAACCCCAATCTGTAGCACCTAGATTACCCCCTATGCTAGGATTAAATATGAATTCACCTAGGCCTACAAATTTTAACATGCCTGGACCCTCAAGGTCACAATTTTCACAACCCTTAATGCCCTCAGGACCCCCGCAATGGAGACCAAATTATAATCAGATACCTCAGGCTGGTACATCGCTCACCCAGCAGATGTTCCGAGACCCACCCCCAATTATAATGTTAACAGTGCATTTAGAATGCCGCAGGGCAATATTGTACCTGGAAATAATTCTCAGCAACCCCGCGCGATGAGTGGAGTGAGTCATTACGTACCTAGGGTTTTACCCCCAAGCTCATTTACGAGGGGACATGACTGGATGAAATCTGGAAACCCTTCACCTAATAACTATTTTAAAACTAAGGAAAAGAACTTTAATGAGTGTGCAGTATATGATTCTTCTTATGACGTATATGACAAGCTACTATCAGAGCTACGAGTCTTTTGAATATCCTGATTTTTACTACCACCCGTATGAACCGCAATATGTATATTTACAGCATCCAGATCATTTTGAGTCTAAAGACCTTTCTAATAAAGAAGTGGTTGATAAACCACCATCATATAGACCAGAATTTTCAGGAAACTGCAGACTCAAACAAATTAAAATAGAGATAAGTTTACAGACCCAACGTCAATTGCCATTTATTCAGATACAAGATCCACCTCTGAAGTTGTTAATAGATACAGGGGCAAATCAATCGTTCCTTAGTCCGGAGACTGTAAAACGTTATTTTATTGAAATACCTTTAAATTATGACCCTTTCGAAGTCACTAATGTGCATGCAACCAGTAGAAATAACTATTCAATAACTATACCATGTTTTTCAGAGCTAAATGACAATAGTGATGTAACTTTTTTATATACAGGTTCCACGATTACTTCGATGGATTGATAGGGTCTGATTTGTTAGATGTATGGGAAACTAATATAGATTTTAGAAACAAGGCCCTTATACGAGTTACGCTACAAATAAATTGAATGTATACGACTCAAGGAACGCCAATCTCTATGAAGACGTTATACCAGCTGAATCTTCAAAGTTGGTTAGAATACCAATAAACGTTAAGGATGGTGATGCGTCAGTCTACGAATAGATAATTTTTAATTGCTTAATTAGTGAATGCTTAACTAATGTTCATAATAATAGGGGCATAGTGGAAATTACCTAATAAACGCGACGTCATATTTTCTATGGACCGTGAGGTTTCAGGTGAAATTTATAACATTGAGTGCATGCGCACCGAGCCTCTAGATAACCGTACTAAGGAGATATTGTCGCGCCTACGGACAGATCATTTAAACGCTGAAGAGCGTTCCAATTTAGAGTCACTCTGTTCACAATATGCCGACATCTTCTATGTCGAAAGTGAAGCACTTACATTCACGAATAAAATAAAGCATTCTATTAAAACAACCGGTAAGGTCTCAGTTTACACTAAGACATACAGATATCCGTAGATTCATCGACAAAAGGTCCAAGATCAAATAAATAAAATGTTACAGCAAGGCATAATAAGACAATCTGACTCTTCCTGGAGTTCCCCGATGTGGGTTGTTCCAAAAAAACTTGACGCGTCCGGAAAAACCAAGTGGCGTATAGTTGTCGACTTTCGCTAACTTAATGAGAAAACTTTAGACGATAAATATCCAATTCCCAACATTGCAGATGTCTTAGATTAATTAGGTAACTGTCAATATTTCACCACTTTAGACCTCGTCAGCGGATTTTACCAAGTAGAAATGAACCCCGCCGACATAAATAAAACAGCCTTTAATGTCGAAAATGGCCACTCTGAGTTCTTAAGAATGTCCATGGATCTGAAGAACAGTCCATCAACTTTTCAGAGTCATGGATGATGTTCTAAAGGACCTGCAAAACAGCATATGTCTCGTCTACTTAGATGACATTATCGTGTTTAGTACCTCACTCCAAGAACACATAGTTAACCTGGGTAAAGTATTTCACAGACTAAGGGAGTCTAACTTTAAAATACAAGTCGATAAGTCTGAGTTTCTTAAGTTAGAGACGGCATACCTAGGGCGTGTAATAAGTAAGGACGGCATCAAATCAAACCGCGAAAAGGTATCAGCTGTAAAAAACTACCCACGTCCAAAAACCCCTACCGAGATAAAGCGATTTTTAGGACTTTTAGTGTACTATAGAAAGTTCATCCCAAATTTTGCCAAAACGACTAAGCCCTTAACGCAATGCCTTAAGAAAGGGTCAAAGATAGTACTCGATCAAAATTACATGGCCTGTTTTGAAAAATGTAAGACCTTATTACTAAACGACCCGCTACTTCAGTATCCCGATTTCACAAAGGAGTTTTTGCTAACAACGGATGCCTTCAATCTAGCTTTAGGCGCTGTCCTTTCTTAAAGGCCAGTAGGGTCAGACTAACCAATAGCATACGCATCAAGAACACTCAATAATAGCGAAATAAATTATAGCACTATTGAGAAAGAGTTATTAGCCATAGTTTGGGCCACAAAATATTTCCGTCCTTATCTCTATGGAAGGAAATTCAAAATTTTCCGTTACAGTGGATAATGAATTTAAAAGAGCCAAATTCTCGTCTTACTCGCTGGCGACTAATGCTCAGCGAATACGATTTTACGGTCATATATAAACAGGGAAAATTTAATACCAATGCCGACGCATTATCCCGTGTTCACAATGTTCACAACTAAGAGATTAGCTCCATAATAGCGAACCCCACAGAAAAACAACCCTCTCTGGTAGGCTCTAGCACTGACACAGCTCATACAGATGCTGAAAACCCCACTCTCGAAGTGCCTATTTCTGATGAATCCTTGAACAAGTTTAATAAACAGATATATTTTACCGTAGTTGGCGATATTAGGAGTCGTCCTACAGTTTCAAAGCCTTTTGAAAACCACACTAGAACTAACATACAACTTTCCAAGTCTAATCTTGAGCATAATTTAGTAGAGGCTATTAAGGAGTATGTTAACCCCAAAGTCAAGACAGGAATTTTAATAAATCCACAGTTAGAAATGTATACAATAGTAACAATAATCCAGAATAAGTTTAAAAGTTCCCCTATGAACCTAGTCCTCACAAAGATTGAGTTAGAGAACGTTAAAAATACCTCGACGGGAAAACTAACCTTCAAGGTATCAACGAATGCTATTTAGCCCTATCCTCCAAATATTACTGGCCGAAAATAAAAGATCACCTCACTAAATATATTAATGAATGCAATATCTGCGGTCAAGCCAAGTATGACAGACACCCGATAAAACAGAAGTTTCACATGGTTCCGCCCCCAAGTAGGCCATTTGAAATAGTCCATCTAGATTTGTTTAGTGTTGAAGGCCAAAAATATCTGACCATTGTTGATTCGTTCTCAAAATACGCTCAAGCTTATCTCTTAACAGATGCAACCGCGGTTAGCGTAATACAAGCCCTACTAAAGTTCTGTACCCATCACGGTGTTCCTCTGACAGTTGTAACAGATCGAGGACCTGAGTTTACTAATCAATTGTTTTTAGAATTCATTAGATTACACCAGGTTCAACACCATAAGATCTTAGCTTATACACCGAATGAAAATGGCATGGTAGAACGAGTACACTCAACACTTTTAGAACATCTACGAATCTTAAAACTACAGCAACGTGGAGAGTCCATAACCAACCTTATGCCCTACGCTATACTAGCTTATAATAGTTCCATACTCTTTTACCAAGTGTAGGCCCTTGGAAATAATAACTGGTCACTTCGACCCTAGGTACCCAGTTGGCATAAACTTGTCAGAAAATTTGCTTCAGCAATATATTCATGATCACAGAGATAAAATGGTAAAAGTTTATGATATTATCAACGAAACGTCCCTTCACCGGCGTACCGAAATAAGCGAAAATGCTAACAAAGATAGGGAACCTGAAACTACCTATAGCCCAGAACAAGAAATATATATCCGTAATCCAGATGCAACACGTCAGAAATTAGCTCCAAGATACACCCGCGACACAGTCATGGCAAATCTGCCCAAACATGTGTATGGGCAGATTTGCCCTGACTACGGGACTGCGTTTCTTTTTTGTATAAAGGTTTATACAAAAAAGAAACGCGGTCCCGTAGCGAAATCGCGACTGAAACGCGTTACCAAAAGTGCTCGTTTGTTACAGGTCACTCCTGATTCTGAGCCTGGCGCGGGCAGAGATAACACTTAACAACTTGGAAGATGGGCCTGGTGTACTACCGTTCAAATTGGGTTCTACAAAAATAGTCTCACATTATCATTCCTTTATACAGCCAGTAAATCTGGATACTATCCGAGAGAACTTAGAATCAGTCAGATCACAGTTGAACCAGGTAGCTCCTCAGATAAATAATAAAACGTCATTTCTTTATGAACCTCATCTTGAATATTTAGATACCAAAATTGAGAAGTTATTCAGTTTACCTAGAGTCGTTTGAACCCAACCGTAGCATAAGAGGTTTGATAGACGGTATAGGATCAATTATAAAAAGCATATCCGGAAATTTAGACTACACAGATGCTATCAAGTACGATAACGCAATTAGGTTATTACAGGAAAATGAAAATAAAATTACTGCCGAAATAAACTCTCACATGAGTCTTAGCAAGAATTGGATGTTACAAAATTCTGAAATAATTCCTAGTTTGGTTAAAAATCAGGAAAAGCTAGGGCAAGCAGTAAATAGTCTAATAGGCACCACTACCCACAACGAAGCTGACTTAGATATGCCCATCTGGCTCAGTTCCTACTAATAATAAGTGATAACATAGAGTTTATCCGAGGAACTCTTAAAACTAGGTAATCTATTAGCTTTTATTCATGCTAACAGCTAAATTTGGAACAGTATAAGAAAATTAACAGTAAACTTAATACGTTGTATAAGGGAGACGGACTATTATTAGATGTTAATTTTAGGGAATTTTTAGACATAATTAAACTAGGGTATTACTACAATGGTACCCTGTGTATCCAACACACTGTATCTGCAGATACAGTGTTTTGAATTAACAACATTCATTCGATTTCTTTAAGCCTGTTTCATGTTATCGCATTCATAGTTTTTTGACTTGGTATGAAAAGTACTGAGATATTGCAATGCAAATTATACTGTATTTACTTAAAACTACAGGTCTAAAATAGAAAAACACGGCAATTTAAGATGCAGTGTATTGCCAAAATAATCTTCGCGCGTTGCAAGATACAGTGTTTGGCCAAAACAAAGTAGAAGGGCTAGGGCGACGCGGGTGCACCAATCAGAGCTTGGCTAGGCGATCGATCTTAATGATTATTGGTCAATCTGCCAGAGAGCGACGGCGGCGGGGAAGTTAGCTTATTGCTGCGCTGTTGACAAATTGCTTACGCGCCGCGCCGCCGTGATTTACAGTTTTCGTTTATTTCCGGAGTAATTAGTGAATTAATGTGATTATAAGTTCTAATAACGAGTGGTTATCGTAATAAATTGTTGATAAAGTTATCCCAAGACAATGTGCAATATTATAATAAAGGGATGTGGAAAAGGAAAAAGGTACAAACATGGACCGTCCAAGTATCTATGTACCTTATGATGATTTATTCCGGTCGGATCCCCTGATCTGATCCCTTGCTGGTTGTTATTACGTTTTAATTCTGACCCATTATAGATGACCGTATGGCCTCAAGTATTAGCTGTCGTTTTATCAGTCCTGTCATTTCATTAAATGAATCTGAGTACTGCCCAAGCTTGTGTGAAGATGAACTAAACAGTGATGTGCAAAAGAAAAATGGTACAAACGTGGACACTCCAAGTCTCTGTGTACCTTATGATGACCGTATGGACTCAAGCATAGACTGTCGTGATATCAGTCCTTTAATCCGAATGCTGTCCAAGCCTTTGTGAAGAAATAGGAGAAGGGGACTACACAGAATTATTAGCTGTCCTTACGTCTTCAATTTCGCAGGAATGCTTACAAGCCTCAGAATCGGTTCGCAATGACTTAGACAGCCACCCTGACTTGCAAGCAAGTCATGATTTTGTCAAAATCACTACAAACGCCATTATAGAGCATCAACCGTATTGCCAAAATACGGACATGCTTGTCCCTACTACCAACATCAGGCAACCACGTGTAACTAGTGACATCGACTATGACGAAATTGTACCAATGACTGAAGATAATTGTCTGCATTCAATTAAATGTAGTATTACGAGTAACGAGAAGCCAATTGATATAGAAAACCAAGAATACATTGAAATTTTACAGCCAAAAAAGGCAAAGAGATTGAGAGACCCGAAAGATATTCTAGAAAATCAGATAAAGAAGCACCCAATGAAACCACCTTGCAGTAACTGTAAGAAGTAATGTACTGAACACACACACTGAGCGTTGCGATTTCTTGTCCAGACAGGTGGAAAAGTCACCAACTGATATCAAAACTGCTGGTTCTAACTCAAGAAGACATAACATATTAGTCTGGACACTCAATGGAAAATAGCGTGTAAAAAGTTTTTCCTCAGCACATTGGGTTATATATATTATTGGGTACAAATGACGAAGCAGTACAAGCGGTTTTGAAAGCGAATTTCATGTCTCGAAATCGAGATCCAAAAATAGGAGCTGCGGAAGACCCTCAAAGGCGTCACCCATCTTCAACAGCATTTTCCAAATCTTATCAAGAAAAAAGGAACTTCATCTTAAAATATAAACCCGTTCATTCTCATTCCAACATGCCCCTAATCGCCATTATCTTTCATTAGGGGTTACTTTTTCCTCTATTTTTAATGATTTTAAAATTTACTGTGAAGAAAAATCCATGGAAAAGTGTAGTTGGACTAATTTTCATAAGATGATTAAAGAAATAAACATTTCTACTGCAGAGCCAGTACATGATATATGCACGAAATGCCAAAATCACAAAATGGCGCATAAGTCAATGCCACTTCCTTGTAATTGTGAGGACTGTATTAATTTGGCTCAGCATTTAGAGACCAAAAGGAACTCGAGAAGAAACTTGAAATTGATGGAAGAAAAGTGCGAACACCGCGGAGGGAAGGTCACGTTACACAGTCGACATACAGGAGGCGATACAAATGCCATTACTAACAACAAAAGAGTTTTATTTCTTTCGCAAACTTTTTCTTTTTAATTAATCTTTTGTTCTAAGAGGAAAAAACAAGACGGCGGTATGTATTCTTTGGCATGAAGGTGAAAGTGGCAGAAATGCTTATAATGTGGCTACGACTTATACTTTTTTTTTGAGAAATTACTGTCGTGATTAAACACATCTTTGCTTCTTCCTTGATAACTGAAACGCACAGAACAAGAAAAAAGTCCTTATCTCAGCTATAATACGATTAATCAATGATAAGATGACAGACATTGAAACGTTAACCCTGGAGTATTTTGAGAGCGGTCACACGTTTATGGCTGCAGATCTGTGCATGCAGCTATTACCAAAAAAAAAAAACAAAAAGGCGGGAGAAATCTACGACTTTGACGATTTTGTACACAACATAAAAACGTCGCGAAAAAACATAGAAGTGGCTGTACTTAGTCACAAAGATATGATTGTGTTTTCAAATGATTCGAAGCCAGCATATCCAAAAGGTTTTAATATTCATAACCTGAAACTCATACAATTCAGAAGAGGGCATCTTTCCATGTTTGCTAAGAATGATTATGATGGAGATTTTCAGGAAATACATTTCTTGAAAAGAAAGGATGCGTAAAAACTATACGATGACATTGCAATTGGCAAAAGCGATCTACTCCGTTCATTATCAAGAGAAGGTGAAGCCAGGGGCATAAGTGAAATAAAAAAAGGGACTTGTTACTGCTGTGCAAGTCTATGCCTCCAACAAGGTCAGTATTTTATAAAAATCTTGTTGTATCATCTGAGCCGGACCTTGACGAACACAATGATGAACCAAGTTCCAGGGAAACTGACTTTTAATGTTAATTATGTTTAATTTTTCAATTTCGTTTTTTTTTAACGCTTAGCTTATGTCTTGGCTATTACACTATCTTTAAAGAACTGTAAGACTGACTTTGCCAAAGATAATTTTGATTAATAGGTACGTAATGTTAAGTTTTTCTACTGATTTTCAAGTTCCTATATGAAACTGTAAGACTAATTAGTTTTCATAACAGTTGAAAGTGTTAATTTTTTTAATTTCATTTAATAAATAAAGCAAACATTATGATGCTGCAAGATACTTTTTGTTAATTTGACTTATGTTTATTTTTTTCGAAAAAATATAAAAGTTTGTTAACTAATTTAATAAACTCATTCCATTTTGATGAACCAGTGTACTCCTATCTAATAAAAAATCCGACTATAACTACGTACGAACATTACTAGGCCTTGTTTTACCAAGTCAATACACTGTAACTCTAAAATACAGTGTATTGCCTTAACAATTTCTTCCTTCGCTTCTGACGACTGTTACGGCAACACAAGTTATCCACGATAAATCATTATGTATATTGTACATACATATATATAAATCATATTGGGCTTGATAATTCATAAAATTACGTTTAAATTGATACCAAACACTAAATACTTTCTTAAGAAAATTTTGGAGTAATATTCGAAAAACTAAAAAAAAGAATTTGCCCATTTTCTCAAAATCATGTCATGATTTCGCCGTGTCCCCGTAGGACGGGGACACGGCGTACGGGGACAACGGGAAGTAACTGTATATATGTATGAATTTGTGTAGGGTAGGTACAACTAAAACCTGAAAAATAAAGAAAATCACTTAGTAGCATTTTTTTTTGGAGTGGTTTTTTTTTTTTTTTTGTAAAAAAAGTTTTTTTGCCTGTTACGGCTAATATCTGAAACGGCTAGACCGATTTTGACGGGACTTTCACTGGCAGATAGCTGATGTTATAATAAGGAGACACTAAGATTTATTTTACAAAAAAAATGAATGAAAATGAATTAGTAAAGACACACTGTTATTATTGTTTTCCGAAAATCACGCGAACAAGGTCGCGGGTACAGCTAGTAAATAAAATAAAAACGTAACAATATTAAAATTCCTTTCCAATTGTAAGCTGTGTTTATTATAACGTAGCCTTTACGACAGCGACATGAGAACCGCAAGAACACGATAATTTTACGTTACACGAGGTCACGAGTACCTACATGTTAACTCCGCAAGAGCAACGGTTGCACAGCGTTAAATGAGCACACATCAGAAACCAGTAGCAGTATCGCAAACAATTTATTCTTTTCAAGCTTTAGATAATTATGCGCGGTAGCACAAAAGAATTATTAAAATTCGTACAAAGAATCGAAGTTAATCAACAACATTTGTTTGAAACTTATACAGAAACATGGTTAAATCACACTACCTATAACTTCAAATCTACTTATAACCTATAAAGCTAAGCTTAAAAACCCAAGAAACACAAAGTCCCCATAAAAGTTTCAAGTTTACTGCTAGACTTACGATTTGGTGGAGGTCCGATCTGAAGCAGACATTCTCGACGACTGCCGCACCAACGCAAGTATTATTAACCAATTAAAGGACAACGGCGCAGTGGAAATTTATAAACGTAAGCGTCAGTATCAAACTATATAAATTCTGCAACAGGATACTGGCGAAGGACAATTTTGAAATCACTTTTCTTTGTCCCACAATAGAAACGTCGGTCGTCGGTATTGTGGAGGTGACTTAAATGACAAATAAATCAAATGTACGGGTACCAACGCCCGAGTTTATTAACTGACCTACATTGCACTATACAACGTGTAACGAAAAGGGTGTATACATACCAAAGGCACGGCTTCTTTGGATGATATCAAACGATATTGGTTTCAACTCAAAATAAAATACTCTAAAAATTGATACCAAATTTTCGGTTTCTTAGGTGTCTTAAATTCAAATCATAACAAACGTGTCACCGCACTACGTAGGTCAATGACTTCCACGTTAATGGCCAATATTACGATAAATCTCTTCCGTAATTCTGCGCGCCTAGTATCGTCTACCGCATTCTTTGTCGGCCCGAACTGCCGAAATAAAACTGCGCGCCTAGTATCTTAGTAGCCTACTGCAAGCGGCGGTGTTCTTTGTCGGCCACCCGCCGCACCGACATTGCGCGCGCGCGCAATAAACCATACATACCTACTACTTTACCGTGATGTAAAAATTAATGCGCAACTATTGATTTACAGTTTAATATCAAGCCAGAAATTGCACGTAAAAACTGAGATAACAAAACTTACGTAAAAAATCGAAACAAAATTTAGGTAGGTTAACTAGTTTCAGCCCTTATTATCACTTATTACCGAGTAAATAGTAAAATCGTACAGCTTTGCTTAATGTAGTAAATTGACTTACATTTTTAAAGATGGGGTTCGATGTGGCGACCTTCGTACCTATTGTATGCACAAGGCCGCTCGCGAACGAGCGAGCGGGCTCAATCCGCACTTTCATTTGGTCCATTGTATCACACTGCACTGCGTACACTACATTTTTAATGTACCACCACAAAAAAAAGTCTAACGGGGTTAGGTCTGGGGATCGCGGAGGCCAAGCCTCGCTTCTACTACCACGCCCAACCCACTGAGATGATTACCATCTTCTGCACCGACACACATCAACATTTCGTAATATTCGCTATTACTTAACGACATTTTGCAAACACAACAAAAAAGTCAATTAGTTGTAGCCGTACTGAACTGATGCGCGTATCACAGGGATAGAAACGAGTGCACTAGAAGCGGGTCAGACGTCGACTGACGAGCAAAACAATAACAATAAAACTCCTATTCCCTGCTATCCTGGTACAGTTCAGCTGTACCTATTTTGTTTACACACATTATGATGCTTCATTGTGTGTGTAACGACGTAATCAGGGTTCTGTGAGCAAACGATTTTCAATTCGGCAATAACAATTCCTGTTACTCATGCGGACCTAGTACTTTATTAATTTCTTTCCACAGTTAAATGTAGTTTTGCGACATTTTTTATTGACTTCATTTGAATTAGAATAAAGACTAGACGTGCTCAAACCAATAAAACCCATGTACCACTCAAACAGCACCGACCGACAGACCGTGAACTTCCGATAATTCTTTCAGTTATTCCTACAGACAAAAATTATGCGTGTGTGCTAATATTTTAAAGGCTTCAATCCTAGGCAATGAAAATAATTTATGAAAATATTTTATAACACGTTTAATCAAAACATCGAAGGGCAATTTCGTAAACTGGTTATGTAACCAAACACAATAAGGAAAACGTTACAAGGAAATGTTTCAGAACAATGAGTTCCACGAGAGGCCGTATAAAGTATTGTAATAAATGTTTCTTGGTAAAAAACATGTGTTCGAATAAAAATTTCGCAATCTGAAATTGCGCTCCATAACTCAAGTAGCGGATTTTGGAGAAAAAACAGCCAGGCTGAAGTGGGAGTGGGCTGGTCACGTGGTGAACCCCGAGAGACTAATAATAAGTTCGGAAACCCACTCTAACATAGAACACACTTGAGTGCGATGCCGCCTCGCCGCTGCTGAAGGCGGTATTTTTTTTTTTTTATATAACGTTGCCCACACTAGGAATTTCTCCTGTATCGTGGGTGCGTTTACAAACATTTAAACTCACATACACAAACAGCCAGACCCGGAACAACTACTTGTAGGTCATACAAATATTTGTTCCGTGCGGGAATCGAACCCGCGACACGCAGCGCAGCAGTCAATCGCTTAACCACTGCGCCAACCGTGCCGTCAAACGCCAACTATGCTACGACCGCTACGAGCAACTGACGTTATCCTGCCACATCCGTCACCTGCTACATCGATCGGTGCTACGAGTCTTCTACGATACTCCATCGACTACGCCGCGCGCCGTGCTTATACGCCGCCGCACCGCCCGGTGTGTGAGGCGTCGGTCTCGGACCGGCGGGCGCCGCCGCAGCGTAAATAGCCGCATCAAATACATTGAATATAAAACTACATCTTGAATATCGGATAAGTACCTTCTCTATTTTGTTAGCGTTATAAGTTATGCTCTAATATGGTAGGTGTTCAACGCACCCCACCTAAAACGCCAAAAACTCAAATAAACAATATGAGTCAAAGTCAAACCCAATCTGAACCAGACATTAACAAACGGTAGACAGTAAAAACGGCCTCGACGAGATAATTCGCCACAAGGCGGCTCAGTTTTAATTTCTGGAGACCTACAAGACAACAGCATAGCTAAAACGCTAACGGAAGAGACTACCGTAATGTCTAAACTGTTATCTGGCTCAAATCAAAATAAAAAATACCCAAACACAGGCTACCAACACGGAAATTCGTTAGTCAAATGAAGAGATCGAAAAATCGATGTTTTTTTATTAATCAAAAATTCGAAGATTTAAGATGAGAAGTTTAGGACCTAAGGAAAGAAAGGCAAGAACAGCAAAAGTTTATAGAAAGCCTGGAACAAAAGATAACAGATCTACAGCACAAGTCCCGCTCGTCTGGTGTTGAACTGAGGAATGTCCCACAGGAAAATACGGAAACCCACATTAGTCTAATAAAAACAGTATGTAGTATAGGCGAAGCTGTTGGAGTGCAAATTCCCGAATCCGAGTTGCGAGACATCTATCGTCTGCCAGGGAAGTCTACCACTTCTGACACCCCCACGTCCAATAATTGCAGAATTTATCAGAGTGCAGGCAAAAGAGACACTCTTATCTGCAGTGCGATCGTTTAACAAGGATAAGGGAAAAGATGAAAAACTTAAGACCAGCCTGATTGGATTACCAGGGAAACAACCGGTGTATGTCGCTGAACAACTTCCTACCAGTATCAAGAAGTTATTTTATCAATCCCGTGAGTTCGCCAAAAGGTACAAATACACATTTTGCTGGATACGAGGGTGACACGCTAGCAAGTTATTAGTATTATTATATCTTTTCAAAATAGTGTCCACTTACATCAATACATCGCTGCATGCGATGGAACCACTGAGAAAAGCACTTTGCCCACTCGTCCTTAGGAGTCTCTTCGACGGCATTTTGAAACGCAGCCACTGCTTCCGCGACGTCCATAAAACGTTTTCCTCGAAATTTTTCTTTTATTTTCGAAAATAAATAAAAATCGCAAGGTACGAGGTCGGAGCTATATAGGGCGGGTGACCCAGTAATTCCACGTCTGACGTCGCCAAGTAGTCGATTCTTTGCTTGGCGGTGTGCGACGAGGCGTTGTCGTGGTGAAGGAGGATCCTACTGCGAGGTCGTTTCTCCCAAACGTTTTCCAAGACAAGTGGCAAACAATTGTTAGTGTACCACTCTGCAGTAACTGTTTTTCGATCCCCTAAAATAAATGTTGCGTAATGACTTGTCCTTCCGAAGAACGAGGCCACAATCTTTTTTCATACGCTTCGACCTCTTCTCTTCACTTTAGTTGGCAACTCCTCGGAAGGAAACACCCAGACAGCAGACTGTCTCTTAGTTTCAGGATCATAATATTAAATCCAGCTTTCCTCACCCGTAAGTATGTCGAACACAGCATTTGAGTCACCTCCGTTAAATCTTTGCACCATTTCACGAAACCAATCAACACGACGGAGCTTTTCGGCCTCTGTCAAATTATGAGGTATCCACTGGGCACAAAGCTTCCTGACCGCTGAATTTCCATGGAGGATTTTGTGCACTTGACTCATACCGATGCCTAAGCTTGTCCGAATCTGCTGATAAGTCACTATTTTATCAGTCTCTATCATACGCCGCACAACACTGATGTTATCTTCAGTCGTCGCCGTAGAAGGCCGTCCCTCACGCAGATCATCGCATCGGTGAGATTAGTGCGACCACGTTTAAACTCATTAAACCAGTTGTAAACAGTGTGGCACGAGATGGGGCTTCATCGTGAAAGGCCAATCGAAGTCTATCAAAACTTTCTTGTTGACTTAAATGACATCGAAAGTCATAAAAAATCATTGTACGAAAATTTTCTCGCGTTAAATTCATGCTGACGTGACGCAGACAATTTTCAATTTGCCGCCAAATCGTAAACAAATGACAAATGAATAAAATACATACACAATAATATTGGCAGAGTTCCATTTTCAAAATTTGAACTTATTTTTTTATTAGATCGTTTACAAGTTGCCAGTTCTAAAAACTTTCAGTGTCGCCCTCGTACTTATTACGCGAATGTACGGTAGCACAAATAATTTCAAACACGCATTTGTCGACGTTAATGTTTCCCGGAATCGACCTTACGTAACTCGTATCGGTGTGTGGCCACAAGAAACACTCCTCCGTGCTTTCGCCCATCCGCTCGGGCACATCGCATTATTTGAAATCCACATGGTATTATTTCGGCATTCTCTATTGATTCGTTACAACCAGTTTCTGTAATTACTATTAAATCAGGACTTGAAGATTCTATACTATCATGAAAAATGTTTAATTTTGTGCGCAAACCTCTAGCATTTTGATAAATTCACCTTCCGTCAATTGGTTTATTGGTTGGCTTCCAAAACCAAATCCACTCTGCAAATCTGCATTTAGGGGCCAAACCTCTGGTTGACATAGTTTATCGTAAATAGCTTCCGAACTTCCAACGATGAAAGAAGCATAATCTCTCTCTGTGTTTTATGTCTAATTTTTTAAATTTTTACATTAATATCTGATCCCTGTAAATTTTAATTACACATGTAAAGGAGGTATGTACCTCCTTTACATGTGTAATTAAAATTTCAACCGTAGTTTCTGGATGTAAGCGCCATATGTGCAGATGCTTCTTACGCTCCATTCCCTTTAATTCAATGAGGCTCGAATTTTGACCTCTGATAATATTACTGGACTTAAAACTCTTTTTACGTACTATATTCCACTTTTCTATATCACCTTTTTTTTTTTAATTCCATGACTTTTGTAAGTTCGGTCTGTTCCATTGGCTGGTTTGCTACCTCTTTCTCCAATAATCCCACAGTTTTCGGGGCCACACTTTGTTTCGCCGGCGTAGCGTAGGTGTCCCTTGTTTTGCTAATTACACTTTTTGTCGTTTGTTTACAAACTTCGGCGAATTTTTTTGACTTTTTGGGAATTTCTATGGCTCAGGTAAGGTTGTTGGTACTTTTAAATTATACAAAATCAACATCTAGAACAACATTCTAGATGTTGATTTTGTATAATTTGTTCATTAAGTTGTTTTTCTAATGAAACTACCCGATCAACTTTTCTTTCGAGTACTTGTACGTACGCACGCAATTCTCGTAGCTCATTTTTCGTGCAATTGCATACTTCTTGCAGGTTCTTCATTGCATTAGTGTGTATTTCAAAGCTAAACCGTATCTCTGATTGAAACTCCTTAATAAATTCCATTAGGTTACTCTCTGTTTCTGCTGAGATCGGTTGTTCGGCGGTCTTCAAGCGATTGCCGCGTTTAGTATTAACATTACTGCAGCTAGCAAAGGTGTTCTCCACTCCAGATCCCCTACTTGCAGGAATATCCGCACTGCGAATAGGCTTTCGTTGCAGACAAACACACTCAGGACATACCCACTTTTCTTTATAATCGTTGGTAAAATTGTACATGAAAAAGATCAACACTTGCAAAAGATCGTGTTGAAGGAATCAAACCAAAGTCCTTTAAAGGAGTACCGGTTATGCACAGTGACGTATGGCACCAAGGCAGCACTCTAGCTCTTCGAACGCTGAAACAGCTCGCAAACGATGATGCACCGAAATATCCGTTAGCAGCGGATGTCATCGCTAACGAGATGTACGTTGATGACGTCCTAAGTAGCAGCAACTCCATCGAACGAGCACAAGAAATTCAAAAGCAACTTATCGACATGCTGAGTGGAGCTGGCCTCACATTACGGAAGTGGTCAAGCAACGACCAGACCTTGATTGAAAGTTTATCATCTTCAGATTGTAACCAGACGACAATGAATTTTACAAACGATGGAATAACAAAACCCCTGGAGGTCCAGTGGAATTCTACAACTGACACATTTTCTTTTACAAACAAAATACAATATGACAATAAAAACCAATTGACAAAAAGGAAGATGTTATCGGAAATCTCGAAAATTTTCGACCCATTGGGCTGGCTGACACCTTTGACAGTAAAAGCAAAACTGCTGTTCCAAAGCGTCTGGCTATCGGGATGCGAATGGGATGAAACCTTACCTGGCAGCGTGCAAGAAGAATGGACGCAGTTTACTAGCGACTTAAACAACATAACCGAATATCAAATACCAAGGTTGCTGGGAGATATTACGAAACCATTCCAAGTCCATGGGTTTCGCGATGCGTCCGAAAAGGCCTACGCATGCGCTATATACCTGCTGACAATAAATGACAGAAACGAGCCTGTGACTAGACTCATCGCTGCAAAATCGAGGTTATCGCCAATCAACAAAAAATTTACACTACCGCGACTCGAATTATGTGGAGCGCTACTACTTTCACGGCTCAGGCTGAAAAAGGTCCTGACAGCCTTTAAATGGGACAATGGCACCAACATAAATACGCCTGGACGGACTCTATGATTGTATAAGGCTGGCTGCATGGTGACCTCACAAAATGGAAGTCGTTCGTCAGCAACAGAGTACAGCAAGTGCATGACGTTATTCCAAAACAGCATTGGAGTTATGTCAAGTCCGAGGAAAATGCTGCAGATTGTGCATCACGCGGAATCAGTTTTTCCCAACTACTGCAACATCCTTTGTGGTGGCAAGGTCCCTACTGGATGTAAAATTACAGTGAAGATACGTTTGACAAAATTGCAATTACATTGACAACATGCGAAGCAAAACAAAACAAATGCACACGTATGTGGTGAAATGTAAACCGTCTTCAATAGTAATTGAGTTATTAGACAGACGCAGCGATTTGACTCGTATTACAAGGGTCACTGCCTGGATAAAACGTTTCATAAATAGCTGTTCGAGCTCCGACACTCATCTTACTCCTACTACTTATTTGACACCTACAGAACTACAAAGCGCTGAAACCTAATAATGAAACATATTCAACTGCATGCCTTCAATGACGAGATTATGAGATTGAAGTTTTGAGTTTTAAGAGACTTTTGAGTTTAAATCCATTCCTTGACAAACATGACATTCTGCGAGTGGGTTACGTAACTCAAACTTACACGAAGACACTAAACAGCCAATTCTACTACCACATGACAACAAACTGACAGTTTTTTTTTTTTCTTTTTTAAATAAAATTGTTGCCCCACGCTAGGAATTTAAGGAATTTATTAATTTGGCAAGAGAACATTACACGGAGGTCCTAAGTCAACCCTGACACATCTACGACAAAGAGTTTGGATCGTAGGAGGACATCGCGCCGTCAAAAAGGTCTTACATAAATGCGTAACATGTCGCCGATTTAATGCTAAACAAACAAACCAGATTATGGCTGATCTACCAGAGCCGAGAGTGACAGTATCTCGCCCTTTTACACATACAGGTGTCGATTTTACTGGACACGTTGAGATCCAGGCAAATAAAGGCGTCAGAACACTGCTGGCGAACAAGTGGTCGCAAGAATACCTCCAACAACTACAAGCAAGACTAAAGTGGAAACGACAGAATACTGACTAGAAAAATGACATTGTATGCATTAAAGATGAAAGGTTACCTGCAGGAAAATGGGCACTGGGTCGTGTAGCAGTGTTACACCCCGGAAAGGACGGTCACACTAGAGTTGTGACATTAAAAACTGTAAAAGGCGAAACTAAACGACCTATAACAAAACAGGCATTAATTGTGGCGCGCAACAGTATCTCATATAAAGCAAGCTCGTTGCGAAGAGTGGTTGATGCAATTTCATGTTCTAATCAACCAACTTGAACAAAGCACGAGTGAACTAAATTATTACAACAAATTACGTGTGTTGAATTATCCGCTGAGACCTAAGACCAAAGGAGGATTGATCGACGGAGAACGATATGTTGCAAACTCGTTATTCGGAGTGTTAGATCAACATTTTGCAGAACATTATGAACAGGATATCGACACAATTCAACATAATGAAAACCACCCGTTCCATCTGCTTAAAAACCAGACAAGTATTCTGGAAACCGAGAACGACATTGTACAGCGTAACGAAGCGACAATGGTGAAGCAGTTCACTTTAATCAACGATCACCTCACGTCCCTAGAAAACAAGACGCTCAAAGATAATCTTGAGAGTTCAAATGCATTATATATCATAACATCGGCCATAGCTGCAGAAAGAATGGTCCAAAACGTAAAAGATGTTCAAGAATCTCTCATCAACACACTGACAAATATGTACCAAGGACATATGGACGTACATCTATTAATTATCACCAACCTAAATGCAAAGCGAACTAGATAGCGTAGCTCGACTACGACCTCGCGATTCTACACTACCTAAAGTTCGTAATGACGTAAGAGAAGTAAGAGAACATGCACGCACAACACAGCACTGCCTGTTGATGATGACATTTTATTTATAGACTTTGGGTTACATTTTACATAATAGCCGTAGATCAATTATATTTACATTAGTCCTGCATTTTTACATTCTTATTTAATTTTTTTTTACATGTTTTGGAATGTTTTATTTAGTTATTCTCTTTCTTTGTTGTGGCAATATGTACGATGCACGTACCTACATGGGTTTTAAAATATTTCATTGCAATAAGTTAGCCAGTAGGCTCGCGTATTTGCACTTTGGACGCAACCTACATTTGGCAGTGCATTGACAGAAGTACGGCA
The DNA here is from genome assembly GCA_911387795.2 of Apamea monoglypha. NCBI lineage: Eukaryota > Metazoa > Arthropoda > Insecta > Lepidoptera > Noctuidae > Apamea > Apamea monoglypha. Next base: position 21,035,876 of record OU426914.1, on the reverse strand, counting down.
GTTCACCTATTTAGCTAACGTTATTTATTGTAGCGGACGCTTAAGGTTAGTGTGGATGTTGTACGTGCTTTATAATTACTGTAACTTACTAAGAACATGTATTAGTCGCATATTCTTCACCCCCGACGCAAAATGGGTGTAATAAGTTTGGAACTTTTGGCTTCTTACCTGTGTATCGTAACTTCTAAACGGAGGAACCTATTTCGACGCGATTTTTTAAATAAAAGGCTATGGTGCATTATGTTGTAGTAATTATCAAACAAATTAAATGAACACTTACCTAACGACTCGATGGGTGCAAACTACGAACTCCGGTTTTGAATTCCACTGGTGATACGTGATGTAGAAGCGAGTCTGAAGCCAGATCCACTGTTGCCCTTTTGTTAGAAATCGGTAGTAGCACGACGTTAGTTCACCTTTCTGCATCACTGTAAAAAATATTGTGTCATAAAAAAAAACAGTTCAATATGTTGAGTTTTTAAAGCATTTCTTTGTATGTTTTAGGGTTACATAGGGTTACATAGGGTTTCCTTCACAAAAAATATCAAGAACATCGTTGGGATCGTGGGCCTTTTATTTATTTTTCCTCGTTCCACCCGTGTTGTTTTATGTGATACATACAGTTCTGGCGTATTTCATTAACATGTATAGGAATAATAAAGAATATACATGAATGATTTAGGATAATATTTGTCTAAATCTACTCACAGTCCTCGTGGCACATGACTACTTTTTCTAAATCGTCAAAGTGGTAGTAGTCATAGCACGAGGTGCCGAGCACTTCGAATGGCAGGTAGCCGATGATGGGCGGGGCGCGGTGGTCCAGAAACAGGAACTTCCATTCGAGACTGTGTCGGGATGTGAACTCGCTGCGGCTGGAGTCGATGACCGACACATCGTGGATCTGCAGTGGGCTGTACAGCCGACCAATGCATATGAACATTGACCTGACAAACACGAACATAAACCTCTATATTATATGCCACAATCATAATATAAGTCTTTCCACACTTATCCGGGTTCGGAGACACGGTCAGAGGCGGAAAAGGATGGCTTAGAATCAATTTGAATGAACTAGTTACAGATACCAGGCATATTTCTTTTTCCGTGTTCTACAGAGGCATTACTGCCTCTAACTCGTGTCCGAACGACAGGACTGGCACCTGTTACGCGGAAAAGGAAATACGGGTCCGGACTCCGGCCTTGTCTACTCCGATCAGTGATCCATACTACAAAAAAGAAATGACGTGGAAAGTCCTATGGTGATGGAGGTTTCTACTTTGTATGATGAGATGCAATGCTGTTCTAGCCACTATCAGCAATATTCTTACCTTGATTCATGATCCGGGTTGTAACTAGGCATCTGATTATTATCAAGTGGCTCCATGTTTGGTTCTGAAAATACAATAGAACATTTCCAAAGCTGCAAGACTTTTAACTTGGGGATGTGCTCTGATTATTGTTTATGGTTTATACGGCAAAGTATCATAATCAGCCTATAATTTTGCCACTGCTGGAACACAGGCCTCCTCTCTTCGAAAGAGATTTGACTACATCCACCAGACAGGTCCAGTGCGGGTTGGTACATGTCAAATGTATTCAATTTTTTTTGGTTCTAGAACATCCCGGTTTCTTCATGATGTTTTCCGTCACCGTCACGTCCTTTTGACAGCAGTGGTGATGAAATTATATTATTAAATATCATATTTTTTCATTTGATGGAATATTTTGTTATTAGTGATAAGAATAAAAAAGTATATAAGGTACTACTCACGATAAAGACCATTGAATACAACAAGTTGATATGTGGCTCCATCTCTGAAGTCCAATGCTCCACTTTTAAGATGACATTGGAAGCGGATTTTGTTTTCTACAACAGATAAACCTTAGATTGGAACTCACGTACTTACAAACTTGAGTAAGAATTACTGTAATCTATGCAACACATGTAAACACACAATACACGCATTATGGAAGGTAGGTACAACATTGCCATAGTTCAATTATGTTTGTTAGGTGAAACATGATAGCGATTAGTCAGTACAATCGCAGTGATTATTTGGCAATAAAAAAAGGTTAGTCAAGTAAATGAAATCGAACGTGGCTTCTACTTTACGGTCAAATAACAGTTGTGTTTTTTCGTGTAAACATAGCCAAAGCACAAGTTAAGTAATCAACGTACCACGAAAATATCACTCGCAATGCGATTTCGGATCAATTGTTGGAAATAAAATACCTACACAGGATAAAATAACAGGCATGAGCAGATATTATTTTAATGATTCTTATTGTACCTTTTTATAGTCAAAAGAAAACGCTAAAAGAGCGATGCATTTCTTCTATTTCTTTCTGTATACATGCTGCTTGTACCAAACAACGACTAGTTTCTTAATGCGAAGCAACCATCACTGACATAAGCATAATCAGCCTACAATGTTCCCATTGCTGGGACACAGGCAGGAGGCCTGGGTCCCAGCAGTGAGGTGCTCTTCGAGAGGCTGTAATCTACCACGTGGGCCATGTGCGGGTTGGTAGATATCACGTCTTTGAATGTTCGGTTCTAGGACATGCTAGTTACCTCAGGATGTTTTCCTTCAACGTTTTGGGAGTAGCGGAGATGAAATTATTTGCTCAAAGTAAAGCGTCTGTCTAGGCTCGAACCCATGACCCATGATACATCTCGTAAGTCAGGTTGTCCTTAACATCAACCTACTTTTATTTACTTTAATAACAACTTACAAAGGAACTGTGTTAATAATTTAGATCTTTAATAATAATTTTTATCTCATAAATAATGACAAACACGCAAGCAGACAGCGCTTTGCAATCCAATTCGAAGGGCAATATGATCAAAGTACGAGAATTATTTGCACAGTTCGACCGTACAGCTTTTTTTTTAGTTCGCAGTAATTTTGCTTTCGCTATGTATTGCACAGAAAAAGTGATATTATATGGCAAAATAAAACTTCATACAAAAGTTGGCTTCATATCCCCACTCTATTAAACCAACCAATATAATGCAGATCCACTCTTACGATAAAAGGTAGGGTCAACTTTTCATCAAATCTGTACTAATTAAAGTTAAGAGAAAAACGCGTTCTAAGAAAGATCTAACTCATTTTTTTTCTGGAACTACCAGTCGGACTTGTACAATTCTGTTTCTGGACTATGATAGTCCAATTCTTGAGGAAGGTTACTGGCTAATTAACATCACGCTACGACCCTTAGAAGCCGAGCCAAAAGTAAAATAGTAAGAAAGAACGCTAAGCGAGAAAAATGAAGTAACCGCGCGGGCGGGCGATGCGATGCGATGCGATGCGACGCAGTGGTCGGAGGAACTTGAAATTTCACGCGAATGAAGTCGCCGGCAGAAAGTTAGTAAATAGTCGTTTTGTACCCAAAATTCAATAAAAGACAGCCTAAAGACATCAATAATAAATTGAAGCGAAGTGTATTTCAGAAAGCAGGTCAGCTGTTCATTCAACAGATACAATCTAGACACAATAGTATCCACGTCAGTTTGCTATTATGCCCGAGCAAAAGATCTTTAAACGACACCTAAATTGGTAATTTGCACGATACACTAATGTACATAGTCTCTACGCTCTAAATATGTAGGTCGCTGTTGCGATTTGATCAAACAGCACCATAACGTAACATAATATCACGCTTTTATTCCCCGAAGGGTTAAGCAGAGGTGTACTATAGTTCACCCACATTTCGCCAGTTATGTTAAAGTCCCATGTAACAGGGGGTGACGCTACTGCCATCAACCGGGCACAAATTTAAACTCCGGGCTGCTACTGAGAAATTACGGATGAAAAAACCCAATAACAATATTCCCGACCCTGGAATCGAACCCAGGACCTCATGCTCAGCACCATAAGTATATAAGAATAATACCTTATATTATGATGATAGTAACGTTTCTAAATACTAAGATCGGAAATCGCATAACTTTTGAACATGGCAATGCTTGGAATATATATCGCTATGGCACTCTGCCATTCGCAAGAGCTTTTATATTTTTGCTTGCTTAATAACAATGTTTACAATAAAACATTTGCAGTTGGTTAGTCTACTGATAATAATTTGGTTCACAAACATTCGATTAGAGCCCTATCCACACAGGTTCAGGTTGGGGCTTCGAGACAGGTCGATCGAGCCCAACCAGTGAAAAAGTTCATAAAAACATACAGGCAATCTCTCCCGTCCCATAAGACCCTGACCCTATTATGTGTGGGTAGACCTTTAGATGAGATCTGTACAGATCTTTTAATTATATATATTAATTCTTACCTATTGCAAATTCTTATATAGATTACTTATCAACTATTATTCTGTATTTCTGTAGTACTGATTTAATTATATATGCCTCTATTGCTTGGCACCTATTCTTGTATTATATATAATACTCGACAGGAATGGTGCTGATAGCCGAAATACAGGCTATGCCTAGTTCGGCTACAGACGCTAATCTCTTTACCTTAATTGAAATTGTTGCCACATTGCCATTGTAAAGTAGTACTAAGTTTTTGGAAATAAACTATTATTATTATATTATTATTTTAGTTGTCTTTAACATATCTCGGAACCCCCATTTCCAAACACGATTACGTAACCAGATGTTTAAAGTAATAATTAATTTCGTAGGAATTTTATTAAACACAATACCAGTCCAGATGAAACCCCTTTTTTTTTTTTTTTTTTTTTTTCGGGATGGGATATCATCAAATGACCCCTCCCGCTCTGGGTGGAGCGGAAGGGAGTGTCAGACTCTTACTGACTAAAACCCACCCATGTTCCTTCCTTCGCCCTTTATGTTCCGGGGTAGCGGTAACCCTTTCGGACAATCCCGCTGCCCCGGCAGGCTTCGGCCCTGAGGGGCCCCTCGTTATGCTGACATCTCTTTGAGGCGCGCGTGGAACACTTACGCGCCGTCCGGCACGGGCCTGGTGCTGATCGGGCGGTGAGCTACCCATTGCTCTCCGCCCGCAGGCCCGCGCCTACGGTGGCCGGTAGTCGTCGCTCGACTCCCGACGCCCGGGGCGTCTCCCGCGGCGGCTGGGACGGGAGGCTCTCTCCCTCATCCGTCCCGCCACCTAGATGAAACCCCTGGTGTTTTGTTTGAAAGAAGTTTAAGTATTCCTTTGTCCAAAAAAAAACTTGATCCATGGTTTGCTACAAACAAACAAACTTTGAACAAAGATTTTTTAAGATTTGAATGGCATTGCCAATTACCCCGCTGCTTTGTAAAGAAATATGTGGCTTCGTTGGCGAGTTTTACTAAACACGTTTTATTTTTTGTTATGTTTTGATACGTACCTATACCAGGAGTTGTGTGCATTGGGTCAGTTGCGCTCCCAGGATTTTGCAACATATTGTATAAACTTGGCCGATCTTCTTCATATGCCAAGTCAAATATGCTTTTATTCACTATATCACCCTGCAAATAAATGACAAAGTTATTTATTATGTTTGAATTCAGTCTATAACACAACAAAGAATCAATTTAAAAAAGAGAATAAAGAGCAAAATATTAACACGTTGACTTCAGACAACAGACACAATAGAAAATCTATTGTTGGCGGTTACCTGTGACCGCGGTGGCAGTAAGGGTCAGTTCACACCGAGACGCGACGCGACGCGACGATACTGGAAGAGGCCAGTGATTTCGCGCTGCGCCGCGCGCCGCCGCTCAACGTCGCGAGGCGCATCGTAAAATCGTTGGCAACACGACGCAGCAAGACGCCGCGCGGCGCAGTGGGACGTGTCTACATTCGCTACGTGCTCCCGCCCCGCCCCGCGTCCACCCGCAGTCTACCATTTGCAAGCGCATGAGAACGACGTATATTTGGCGGGTGCATTATGGAGATCGTAACTTTTTGTAATCCATTTTGTAAAAATCATATTTTTTTTCTGGATAATTGGCAATGTGGTCATAAGCCAAGGTATGAAATTCACCATGAATTAATCTATTTCTCCATAAATTATGCACCCAAATACTCCTGTGTGATGTCTTCTTTTTAATTTTATTTTTGTATTCTTCTTCCTCTTCCTCTTCTGCAAGAAGTCCGATTATAACAAGATCCCAGTCTATCATTATAATATCACTCGATCACTCGACCGTACTGCATCAATTCTGCACGAAGTCTGGACGGAAATAGTATAGACAAGTCGCCACGGCGGCCTCGGCTGCGCCTCGTGGCGTCGCGCTGCGCAGCGCCGCTCTCGCACGCCGTGCGCACCGGCGAAGTACCGCTGCGTCGCGATGCGTCGCTCTACGCCGCGAGGCGTCACGAGGCGCAGCGCTGCACCGCGCAACGTATTCAGAACTCTCACAATGCAATGTGTACCTTTTCGTGTAGAAAATAAAGTATATTTTGAGTCACTCTTTTAAAGTGTGCGCGCAGCGTCGCGTCGCGTCGCCTCTCGGTGTGAACTGACCCTAAATGCATCCTGCATTGAATAATTTGCTCTTTATTCTTTGGATGAATAATGGACATGACATAATTACTCAAAAATATAAATATTATAATAAAAACTTACTGGATTGTGACCCAACAAGGATGTGATGCTTTCTGATACATACAAGATTTGACCTGTGGCTGAGAAAATCATTACAAATCCGTCCAGAGCCTGCAACACTACATATTTAAACTCTTCATTTGACAAAAATGCTGGCTTCCAATCCTCTTTGACATCATGAGCTCTTGATCTAGCAGTAATTTCTAAAACAACATTGTCATAGTAAAATAGATGATAATTACCACCATTCAAATTCATTCAATCTGTTAAAATTCTAACTTTCGGAAGGCGAAAAAGAGGTTTTCAATTAATTCACATATCTTTTTCTTTAATTACAAAGGTTTACTTTTTCTTTACAAGATGTTTGAAGAAACACATGTGACTAAATGAGTGTAGAATATAAATTTGGATGGATTGATTTTGTGAGGAATGATACGGTATGGTGGTGATGATAACGATATGGGTAAAGTAAAGGGAGTGAACGTGGCGACGTGTCATGTGATACTTCGGCCACATTGCCCACCAACTAAATGAAATGTCTAATGGTGACTGCAAAAACAGAGGCAAAAGATCTAAGACGAAACCCAAAAAGGTGGTCAGATATAATATCCAAGCAATTGGAACTACCCATCAGCACTGCACTCTACTAGGCCACTGATCATAACAGAAGGACCGTTGACAATTTTTAAGGAGTCCCAATTGTCAGCAGAGAGAGAGTGATTGAGACGAGAGAAATGATGATGAGAAACACTTTTGTGTTTTTTCTCTTTGTTGGCAACAAAGAGAAAAAATTGTTATTACTATTTTCTCAATGTTACCATTCTTTCATATTCATGCTTCTTCTTCATTTACAATTTTACATTAACGATTTCAAATCCTGTCTCAAATTGTTAATTATCTAACATGCTTCAGAAACAAAAACATAATGTGACTGGACCCATCAACACATGCACTTTCTCCCAATGAGTGTTCTTATGCAGTTTTTTTTATGGATTATCCAGATAACAGGGGGCAATTCTCGTAATTTTAAGAACGTTCACAATCTCAATCTCAGTCTCAATCTGCCAAAAATACCTATAATTTCCCTACATTTTGACGAGTTTTTGACATTCTATAGACTAGACTCACACAAACTAGATTTTGAACGTTTTAAAGGTTCAGTCTCATAACGTTCAAGTTGCAAAATAACATATGGTAGCAAAAAGTTCAAATCTCATAAGACCGTCTCGAAACCTCCAAGTTGCAAATTATCTACATCTCAAAACGTTCAAGTTGCAAAATAGTCAAGTCTCCAAACATCCATGTCTCATAATATACATTTTTTATTTAAGTGGATTTGTAAGTGGTGTTTTTTATATTTTTGACATCGACCTTGATCCACCAATTTAAAAAAAAATTATGGATACTATAACGCTATACTATACCACCGCAAGTCAGCACAAGAAGAAGTCGTGAATGTGACATTGATTTTGACAATAAGTATCAACGGTATTTGACAAAATTAAATCAAAATAAATTATCTATTCCGCGATTTCTAAAAAGCATTATTTTTCTTCAACTTATTTTGAAAAATTAAAAAATGTTAACTTGCTTTTCACAAGCTATACTTTGATATACGTAACGTAATACCATACGAGTATATAATATAATACGAGCAATTATTGTGTTGGAGTCTGATTTCTTTACTATTAGGTATGCAATATTATAGAGGTACACATATTTTCCGCTGAAATATTGACCAATTGTGATTCCAGCGTCAAAATCATTTATTCCGTCAGAAAATATGTTTTTATAAGCTTTTATTTATACGATTATTGATTTACCAAATCGTATAAGTATAATACCTACTAGCGATGACTTGTATTAGTTTCATGGTTATTCTTGGCTTCTTCAAAATTAAGTATGTAAATAAATGTATTTTCTGCTGAAATCACCCAAGTGGCAAAATGTGGCCCTGTAATTATCCTAGGAGCACGTATTTTTTAATCCTATAGAAATCCTGTAAACGTTTATAGAGCCGTATTTGGGCGCAGTTTATAGGACTATTACGCACTATAGTCGCTTTGTTATAATCCGGTAAAGTGCTATTTGATTTTATAATTACCTTATTAAGTGCTATAACAACATATAGTTGTCCTATAAAAATCCAGTAAATGCATATAAAAAGCGATTGGTCCTCATAAGATCTGGCTTGTGCCGCTACTAGAGTAATTGATCCTACAGTGATCAGCGTAATACCATTAGTAGATTCATTCAGTCGATCATTCGTTCTTTTTTCGTTATTTCATTGTACTGTGCTGGTGCGTGACATTGAATACTTTTTTTATTTTCCAAACGTAACTAAGTCACATTATAATAATGTCTGTCATTATAATAAAGTAACTTTTGCCGTGTAACTGTTTTGTAAAGAGTGCCTACTCAACTTGCGAAAATAATTTTATTGATGAAGTGTTCGATGATAATATACATATCTTCATGCGCCTTCAAAATTTAACATTTTCATTATTTGTTAATTCAGTAATAAATTAATAAGTACCTATCCGACATAGGGTCGAAACACGTGCCATGACATTGCATTTATCAGAACCTTTAAATGACTTTTTAATCAAAGTTAAGACGCTTACATGACATACCTAAGCCACCATATTTAAGTTTTAGGGTTCTGTGGGTAATGTGAGTTAAACCACAACAACTAGCACCGACAACATTTGTTGCAAATATTTATACTTAAGTACATCAAACATCGCCACAGGTCACCGGTACTAACCTAATTATGAATTATCTTAAAATTTCGCTATATTATGATGTGTAGGTAATGTTGTTATTACGTAATTTTGCACCCCTAGACTAGTGTCCAAACAAAATCAATTTCATTGCCTTTTTTTCCTAAATACGTAATTATAAATTTCTTAAACATTTTCAGCAAGTTGCATTTTAGTCTGGACTGGAAATGGTTGTATTAATGAATGTCGATATTTTTTTAACTAAAAAGTATTTCCATAAGCTGAAGTATGCCAAATGGCCGTGGAAAATTACACACTTTTTGAAAATCGCAGAAAGTTCATTTAAAGCTGAATGTGATATATTATTCCTAATAGCCCACTGTTTTATATCCATCTGTAATTCATAATTTTTATCAAACTCAGTATGATCACCATCATTAAATTCACTATTAATGCTTCCGCTATCATTTTCCGTATCTTCTTGATCATTACAACTCTCTGTAAATTATCCTCCCAGTTGTCTAAGTCTATTTCCATTTTACCGTGTACGGAACCATCACAAACTTCACCAACTTCACCAGGCTCTTTTTTATTTAAGAACTTTTCTTTTGATCCGCTTGACCCGAACTACGATACCGACTTCATTTCAAAGTACTTTTTCGAAACTCTTCTTCGATAACCGCCACTACGCTTAAATTGTCTCCATTTATTTAAATCCATATTTATATTGTTCCAGCTTTCTCTAACAAATCACAAGATGGCCAATTACTCTAATAATAGCAAATGTAGAACACATTTAAGTAGAATCTATGCTAGCTTGGTGCTAAAAATCCGCTAAGGGTCACGACTAAGATAAATTTGTTCTCTAATATCTTTACCTCTAGCAGCTATATCTGTGGCATTTATAGGAAGTGCATGTCTTATAGAAGAATGAAACAAGACGTTAACAAGATAAAACGATCTTACTAAATGCGATTATCGGATCAAAAGTCACACTTTGTTAGTTACTTTTATAACTTGCGCTTATAAGACTGAACCTGACTGACCGCTCTAGTAAGAGTCGTGTAAAATAATCCTATTAACATTTATAAAACAAAATGATAGGGTCGAAAGTACTTGTAGTGCAAATCATCTTGCTTGGCAGGATCAGTGGCCTGAGTTAATGCGTCTACTAGATTTCTATAAGACGTGTAATCTTATAAGTCAATTGCTATAGGAGAATTTTGCTACTTGGGGCATTACATTGATTTCGAAAGAAAATATCTATAGGTACTTTTAAGAACAACGGAACGAATTATTTTAATTTTTACATTAAACTCCATTATTATGTGTAATAATGTGTGTTAATAAGAAAATTAAAATATCGAACATTTGATTTGGATTAAAATGTCAGTCATTTTTGTTTTTTGTTTACAATTATGTATAATATGCCTTTTAGGCTCTGATTTATTTGCGTGTGTATTATTAATGTTTTGTTTCATAAAACAATATTTTATTATTAAATTGTTTTATTTTTTATTTTATTAAACTGTGACCTTGGTAAGGTGCTTTTCTTTGCCTGAGTTAATTGCGCACAAACTGTTTCATTATTTATATTAAAAACACATCTTAACAAGCGTTACAGCTTCCACCTTTTTTTTTAAATTTCAAGGTCGATGTCAAAAATATAAAAAACACCACTTACAAATCCACTTAAATAAAAAATGTATATTATGAGACATGGATGTTTGGAGACTTGACTATTTTGCAACTTGAACGTTTTGAGATGTAGATATTTTGCAACTTGGAGGTTTCGAGACTTGGGTCTTATGAGATTTGAACTTTTTGCTACCATATGTTATTTTGCAACTTGAACGTTATGAGACTGAACCGTTTAAAATTATGAGAATTTTCATTCAGGAAGTGGGAATGATGCTGGTTCTCATCTTTTAATGTTGACATACTATTCAGCGTTGCAGTCTATGGGTTCATTTTAAACTTAATAATTCCCTACATAATAATTTGTCTTACAATATACATATTACACACATTAAGTTGTCTCGGCATTTATGATTAACAATCATAGTTTTCGTTTGTAAGAAAACATCAAGGTGACTCAGGCATGACTCCAAGGCCTATTACATACCACAATTTCTCGGGCCTTGCCTGCAGGGACGGGGTAGTGTAATAACAATGAGTCAGGGTCCCTAAACAGGGCGACCAAGTGGTTACGAACTCCCTGCTTCCCTGCCGCGCTGTTGATTGTGTAGTGTAATAAGCAGCAGGGAACCATTTTTTTATTTTTTTTATTTAGATCAAGTCGGCGCCATTATGACATGTAAAGGTTTCAAGTTCGACTATTGACTGAGGGTAAGTTAAGGCAGGAAGCGATTTTTAGCGTAAGTGTAATACGCAGCGCCCTAATTGGTAGGCTGGGCACACAACAGACAGGACCCGAGAAATGAGGCCTTTTTTTCATTACAAAATAACATATCCATAACATTGAGAACAGGATATTAAAAAAATGGTACTTACCAAGATGGTTCTTCAAAAAGGATATCGAGGATTTGAGAATCGTTAATTTGTCCATCTTCCGGTTGTTAGTGGATACCATAGCACTGAGCTCATTGACCAGCAAGTTGAAATGGTCTCTACGCTTCTTCTCACTCAGGTTACGAGTCCTCCTGACACAAAAAATTAACGAATGTTTAAACGTATTTAATTATGCTTTTAAATCTTCAAGTCATTGTTGTGTAGTTGCTAAGCACAATTTTACATTGATTATTGTTTTATTAAAAAAAATATATATATTTATATATAAATCAGGTTGTTTTTAGTATGATCGTACTCCGTGAGTCGGTACGACAAGACGTGTGCACATTCTAGAGATTAATTATTTCTAAAAAACTTCTTAATTACATATTACCGAGATTAAATCCTATTTTAAGAGTTTAACGGTAAGCTTTAATTACGAGTGAAAGTGTATACTACTGGTTACCTCTCATTACTGAGCTGTACCTAGCAACGGTGCGCCAAGCGTCCCTCACACCCGCGAGTAAAAGAGAACGCCGCGATTTTTCGACTCGCTCGCTCCTGCACCCCATCCCACACAAATAATAAGCATGAAGACATTGCGATCACCGAAGAGCGGAAACGCAATGAGCGACAACGATAGCGGGTCAACACAATCAACACAATCAACACCGGACTTACGGACTTTCGAAGAAAATGCTGCCAATATAACTCATAGAAAAAGAACGTATTTTGAACACCAGTATCATGTTAAGTCAGAATTAGCGAAATTTAATGTCCTTTTTCCAAGATTTCAGCAAGTCGCAAAAAGAAAATTTCATACAGATTCATCAAAATATAACAGAAATAAAAGACGTAATAAAAGGTTACAAAACTGTATCGGAACAAAATAACATAAAACAAGAATTAGACAATGGCGCCGATTCCCTTGTTCACAAACTAAACTAAATTTAAGTTCAGTGCATTTTTTCTTTCTATTTCATTAAGAAAAGGACAGAAGATCAAATAATTGTTTAGTCCTGTCAAATTAAGATACTCCATAGACAGATTAGACGTGATTAAAAACATGGCTACTAAAAATACATCAATTTACGTCAGGCGCTGACTAATTTGACAGGACTAAACTAATATCTATCTTCTGTCCTTTTCTTAATGAAATAGAAAGAAAAAGATGCACTGAACTTAAATTTAGTTTAGTTTGTGAACAAGGGAATCGGCGCCAATGTGAAATCGCTAAACAATTCATTACAACATAAAATAAACAACCTAGAAAAAGAACTTTCATCACTAAAAACCGAAACAGAAACGCCTACAATGGAACAAAAATCGCTCCCGCTTAATAATGAGGACACAATACTCGAACTACGCAAGCGCCAGCGCTGCGAGAAAAATATTTTAAAGGGTATGCCAGAAATAAACGAAAACAACAAAAATGTGAGGATTGATTACGACAAAAATGCTACTGTGAAGATGATTACAGGGGGCCTAAAAAGACCACTTTGGCAAAATCATAATAGGATAACAATATGAATCATATTAAAAATCGCAAAATGGTCACAAACTTACAATTCATAATAATATATGATCTGTGTGTGCGATTCATATCAAGTAATTCGTATATTTGAGTTTTGTGAGAGTCAAAATGGCGGGTGTACCATAGCGAATTAAATTATACCAATTACCAAAAAAATCTATCTGAAATGTACTATTCAGTACCTAGGTCTAAAAAATCTGTACCTCTTTCACAACGAAATTATTTAGAAAGTAAGGTACACCCGCCATATTGACATCAAGATGGCGGGTGTACTATAATATTTTATTATTTAACCATTACTCATAAAATATAATTACACCAAAAAATTGTACCTAAAAAGTACCTCCATTAAAAGAAAACGTACACTTGAACAGTTGGATAGTTTCTTAGAAATAAAACAACCGTGTTTTGTGTAAAACTAAACACGATACTTAATTATAATAATATTATTGATATAGTTACATATATTATATGTACATTGCAGTGCAGCCCAGTGGTAACTGCCCCGACTTGCAAGTTGTAGGTCGCGGATTCAAACCGTGTCAGGCGCATTACTTTGTGTAATTTATTTCATCACCACTGCTCTCAAAACGGTGAAGAAAAACATCGTGAGCATGTCCTAGAATCATAAATTCGAAGACATGTGACATCCACCAATCCTCAATGGGCCCGCGCGGTGGATTATGGCCCATTCCCTCTCCAAGAAAGGAGGCCTGAGTCCCAGCAGTGGGAACATTATAAGGCCAATAATGCTAATGCTAAATTATGCATTTATATTTTTATTTATTTTATTGCCCGAAGTCTGACAACCAGTCTTACCATGGGGGTATCTACATGTACACGTGTTTTCCAATAACTAGTTTTTGGAGGTCAGACAGGCAGTCGCTCCATGTAAAATACTGGTGTTCAGCTGCATCAGGTTAGACTGGAAGCCGACCCTAATATAGTTGGGAAAAGGCTAGGCAGATGATGACATTTATATTTAAAGGATATTTTTAAATTATGAATTATATGCACGATAATAATTATTAATAGTTACTATACTCCGTCGGTTTAGGTAGGTAGTTAACTAAATGTAAACAATCTTGGCATGTCTTTTTATCTAAAAGTTGTCTATAAATTGTATATAAAAATCTTTGCGACTAGGTATTTACCTAAATCGATGTTAGCTAATAAACTAAATTTGAAAGAAAAATTGCTTTTTTGCCACTTAATTTTAACATGTCAAATATATCAATGCTCAACCAATCGGCAGAGTCTATGTTATGTGAAGATAATAACATTGTACAATGTAGACGTAATGACTGCAATGGCATACGAACATTAAATTACGAACTAAGTAATACAATAGCTTTTGAGCTGAATCAAACAGATGTAATTTGTCTTAAAGACATACCTATGGAAATAACATTAAATAATAGAAAATACGAAATTCTTGGATTAATTGAGTTTTTACCATCCGGCGGCGATGTTACAGACATCCACAATATTGGCCACTATCGAGCTCATTGTCGTCGTAATGCTGAATGGAAATGTTTTGATGATCTTAATAATTTTATAACCAAAACTCCGAATTCACTTATCGCTAATTGCATTATGTATGGACAAAAATAAAGAGGTATCTAATCATTTTGACGCGTAATTTTCATTCATGATGTATACTTCAATTATCCCTAGAATATATAAAAATATGCACCTAGATCAATAATTAATTATAATAATAACATAGTAAACGAGATACGGTTGTTTTATTTCTCAGGAACTATCCAACTGTTCAAGTGTACGTTTTCTTTTAATGGAGGTACTTTTTAGGTACAATTTTTTGGTGTAATTATATTTTATGAGTAATGGTTAAATAATAAAATATTATAGTACACCCGCCATCTTGATGTCAATATGGCGGGTGTACCTTACTTTCTAAATAATTTCGTTGTGAAAGAGGTACAGATTTTTTAGACCTAGGTACTGAATAGTACATTTCAGGTAGATTTTTTTGGTAATTGGTATAATTTAATTCGCTATGGTACACCCGCCATTTTGACTCTCACTGAGTTTTGCATGGAGATTCGAAATAATGGTCACAAATTATGAATGATGTGAAAAAATAAAGTTTAATGTCAAATAGCAGATTCATAAGATTTTAGTCAAAAGCAACATCTCACAAATCATATGGGAGGTTTTGTGAAGAAATATTGTTATAATGGAAGATTTAGGCCTTTATTAAAAAATCTGGGGCACCCTTATCGAAATAATTTTATGTCGCCGACGAAGTGTAGCTCCTCTGAAAATGAACATAGTCTTCGAAATGCCGGATCTCGAGTTTGTTGGCGTATACCTATAGGATATATAAACGTGTTTCATAACCTCATTCATGAGCTGGAGCCATAGATAAGTATCCGCCACGATGGCATAAGTACTACCTCCAAGGCAAGTAAAATGATTGTGATAATAATAATAAATAATATAATAATAAATAAATAATATAATAAATAATATACCTATATTAAATAAATAATATATAGTAATAATAAATAAATAATATATACTTGGCTCGCGAGGTTGTCGACATGTGGGATGTGGACTCAGCAGTCATTGTGCCGATAGTCGTGACAGCCAATGGCTTAATAGCCAAGAGCCTCGACCAACACCTGAGGAGGCTCTCGTTGGGCAGCTGGATCAAGGGCTTGATTCAGAAAGCGGTACTTCTGGACACGGCTCGCATTGTCAGAAGATTCCTCTCTCTGGAGCCCTGACCGCCGGTAGCTTGGACTCTGTTCCCGATACCGGTGGTCTACTATTTTTTTGTTTTTGTATCTTTTACATTCTAATATTTAAAAATATAATTTATATGTTTACATTTAAATAAAGGAAATAATATATAAAAATAATACATAAATAATGTTTTCTTTTTTATCCTAATTTTTATATTTAAAAATGTAATAAAATAAGACAAGTATATAAATAAACGAATAAATAATATAAGATAAATAAACCCCTAAGATGACCCACTGACCCTTAGTTTTTATGCATTGGATCATACCAGAGATTTATAGGAGCAAGTGCATATCATAAGATGCACTAAGTTAGTGTATCTAACTGTGTGAGAGCCGTGACACTAGCTCCGTCGAAATCAAAACTGGGCAAGTAACAATATAATTTAATATCACTAGGTACAATACCTACAGTAGGAATACTTGATTATAAGTTATTGTGGGGATAAGCAGCTCCTCCAATTTTAACTATAGAAGGAACCTATCATGCAGGCCTAAAAGTGGGTGCACACACCTATTATAAACAAAGGGAACCTACCGTTAACAGTTTTATGATGTCAGGTTTTACCAGAAGTTTAGAATGTCTGATGTTTTTGGCTATATTGGTGGCACTCACATTGCTATTGTTAGGTCTGCCGAATATGAGAAGAGGTTTTTAACCGAAAACTATTATCACTCGATAAATGCTCAAATTGTGAATACCTACCTCATACCTACAGTTGCCAACTGTTTTTGCTGGCATTCATATTCAATGTTATCTTGCTTACCACATGCATGGGACTTATGTGGGTGTACTAAAAGTACCCCTTTGCCGAACCCTTCAGGTATATATTGGCATGATATTATGTTATATTGTCATAATTTACTTCAATTTTATTAAATAGTATTTTATTATGAGGACATCATTATAACTTTTACTAAAATAAAACGACAGTGATAGGAAAAATATTTTACTAATATTAACAATTCTCTTCTTATATTATTAAAAAACTAATAGAAACATAATAATTAATTAGTCTTTTTTTTTCATTTAGGTTTGCAACTCTGATTTGTGGCGATGCTAGCTGTGGAGGGGCAAACCATGTCTCCTTTTTATGGAATCACCATCCACTTTGGAATAACTCCACCAGGCTGAAAAGGAAAATTTGTGGTTTTTAGGTAAGTCAAATCATCAGTCAATAATTAAAATAACTTTTAAATAAAATGAAATTACAAACATTATTGTTTAATTTTGTTGGTAATATACAAACAATGAACAGTAATACCATCTATGGTACTATATAGGTTATCTGTAATGTTGTCTGTTACACTCTGTGTCTCTTTGTCTATGAATAAAGTTAGTTCAGTTCAACTAACGAGTCCGTTTCCCGAAAGAAGTCCCGCGGCAATAAGTGGAACTAATTATTATTATATAGTTAGCAACATTCCAACAACAACACTCCTACCCCAGACACCTTTCTCTATTTAAGAATGTGCATTTTATTAACCAATAATCCGTATATGATGTGGAGATAAATAAATAAATCAATATTTATGATTCCGTACTACGACAATGGCGCCGCGTCTACGAGACTTCTTTTGTGAAACGGACTTTAACTAAGCCGTTTTATTAGAGGCCCAGAAAAAACGTTTTTTTTTTCTCGCT
Organism: Apamea monoglypha; assembly: GCA_911387795.2. Lineage (NCBI taxonomy): Eukaryota > Metazoa > Arthropoda > Insecta > Lepidoptera > Noctuidae > Apamea > Apamea monoglypha. The sequence continues at coordinate 21,018,164 of OU426914.1, read as the reverse complement.
AACAGACTTGCAAGTTTGTGCCGATTAGTCCTCGCAGATTGAGAAGACGCTGTGCTGATGAAAACTGTGAACTGTGTTAGTAAAAATTGACTGTGTGATTGAAAAAATGGCGACGAACTATATCATGAGTGTGTCGAAATTAAAAGATCGTGAGAACTACTCTGAGTGGGCTTTCGCAGCGGAGAATTTTCTCGTTTTAGAAGGAACTTTTGATTACATCAAAGTTACTAAACCGGATGAAGCCGCAGCTGACACGAAAACCAAAGCGAAGTTGATCTTGACGATTGATCCGGGACTATATGTACACATAAAAGACTCGAAGAGTACTAAAGAGTTATGGGAGAAACTCAAGAATTTGTTAGACGACTCTGGCTTTACCAGGAGAATCAGTCTATTGAGAACTTTCATATCAATACGTCTAGAAAATTGTACTTGTATGACATCGTATGTCACACAAATCATTGATACAAGTCAAAAGTTAGTGGAACGGGTTTCCAAATTAACGATGAGTGGGTTGGATCGCTACTTCTAGCAGGCTTATCTGAAAAATAATGGCCCATGTTAATGGCGATCGAACATTCCGGCATTGCTATAACAGCGGACGCCATTAAAATCAAATTGATTGATTTGGAGGAAGACAATGGCGACGCGAGCGGAGCATTTGCGAGTTTCCAGAAACATAGTAAGAGTGGCAACACTTACGGAAACAAAGACAATCGGAATACGTCAAACTCAAATGTGTCAAAGTCAAAACCGAAGGTTATAAAATGTTATAAATGTAAACAGACATTACCGCAATCAGTGCACCATTGTTGACAAAGATTCAGTGAATATCAAGTCTAGTGAACTCAAACAAAGCAATGCGTTCAGTGCCATGTTTTTAAATGGCAGTTTCTCAAAGGCTGACTGGTTAAGAGACTCTGGTGCAAGCGCTCATTTAACCGCCAATGAATACTGGATAAGAAATGCTTCAGTAAATCCTCCAATCAAAGTAATTGTGGTCGCGAACAAGGAAAAGGTGTCGGTTAAATGTTGTGGTGATGTGTCGATAACGACTTTGACAGATAACTGCGAGTACAATATAGTTGTTGAAGGAGTATTGTGTGTACCAACTTTGACCACTAATCTGATTTCCGTCAGTCAACTGATCGCAAAAGGCAACAGAGTACAATTCACCGACAGTGGCTGTAATTTTTTTAATAAAACTGGTGAATTAGTTGGTATAGCTTCGTTGCTGAATGGCGTCTACAAACTCAGACTGCCTGATGTTTTGATGGCCGCTGCAGTGAACTCAAGTGATATTTGGCATCGCAGACTTGGGCATGTCAACAGCAACTACCTAAACAGAATGCAGGATGCCGTGGAAGGTCTCACACTAGACAGAAAGACAGATGTTTCAAAGTCGTTGTGTACAGTGTGCTGCGAGAGTAAACAGAGCCGATTGCCCTTTCCACAGAATGGCAATAGAAGTAAAGAACTTCTGCATACTATACATACAGATGTATGTGGTCCATTCAGCAATGTTTCGATTGGTGGTTCCAGATATTTGATTTCGTTTGTGGATGATTACAGCCGTATGATCTATATAAATTTTATGAAGAACAAAAGTGAAGCTTTTAGTTATTTTAAAAGGTACAAAGCACTTGTAGAGAACCAGCTTAACAAGAAAATAAAGATCCTTCAAAGCGACAATGGGAAAGAATTCTGCAACAAAGAATTTGATGATTATCTTAAGAACTCAGGGATAATTCATCAGAGAAGCAACCCATATACGCCTGAGCAGAATGGTTTGGCTGAACGTTTCAACCGTACTGTGGTGGAAAAGGCTAGATGTATGCTTTTCGATGCAGATCTTGAACAAAATAGGACTGTTAGCTCTTAATGGAGAGACTCCTTTTGAGTTGGTGGTTGGACAGGTGCAAAGCCAGATATCAGTCATCTTAGAGTTTTTGGGAGTGTAGTGATGATACATATACCCAAAGAGAAGAGGCTCAAATGGAACAAAAAGGCTGAGAGAGGCATTTTAGTTGGTTATCCAAATGATGTGAAAGGGTATCGTGTCTATAATCTAAAAACCAAGGAAGTTACTACCAGCCGTGATATTATCATAATGGAAAAACCACGAGCAGAGGAAAGTGTTGTTCTGATCGAGGAAAAACCAACAGATTCTACCGAGGAGCATGAGGATTCAGTGGGGGACATGTCTATGTCAGATTACTCTGGGTGTGAAGACAGCCATGATAACGATGAGACGTATGTACCAGATGAAGACTCTTCTGCCAGCAGTGTGGAAAGTGTTGCGAGTGTTGATAAACAAAATAGTTTCCGTAGACAAAGAAAACAACCTGATAGATATGGTTTCTCTAATGCTTGCTTGAGTGGTAGTGTAGATGATACTGGTGAACTTTCACTTGAGGAAGCTCTCAAAGGGCCTTTTTTTTTTTTTTTTTTTTGGGATGGGAAATCATCAAATGACTCCTCCCGCTCTGGGTGGAGCGGAAGGGAGTGTCAGACTCTTACTGACTAAAACCCACCCATGTTCCTTCCTTCGCCCTTTATGTTCCGGGGTAGCGGTAACCCTTTCGGACAATCCCGCTGCCGAAAAAAAATGTGGTCAAGCGTGCCTTAACCATTTTTGTGTTCCATCCTTGTCAAGGGGAGTGCTAACCGTCTCTCCTTTCAATAGACACTCTCAAAGGGCCTGAAAAAGAACAATGGTTAGAGGTAGTGCGTGATGAATTACATTGCTTTAATGACAATAATGCGTGGGAAATTGTAAATGTGGCTAAGGATAAAACCATAGTTCAATGTAAATGGGTTTTACGAAAGAAGTATGACAGTGAAAACAAGGTAAGGTATCGTGCCAGGTTTCTCTCAAAAATATGGTGTTGATTACACAGAAACATTCTCACCTGTTGTTAGACACACGACCCTACGGCTATTGTTTTCACTGTCAGTACAGGGACTTGATGTTACGCATCTAGATGTTAAAACAAAATTTTTTAATAGTGACCTCGAGGAAACTATCTACATGCAGAAACCAGACTGTTATGAGGATTCTGGTGACTAACAAAGTGTTAAAACATAAAAAGGCCATCTATGGCTTGAAGCAGGCCTCTAGAGCCTGGAATAAGAAGGTAGATAGTTGTTTGCTTAAAAATGGTTATTGTAAATCTAAGTTGGAACCTTGTATGTACACAAAAAATGTTGGCAATTACAAGACTATTGTGACTATATATGTAGATGATTTTTTCATATTTTCGAATTGTAGGAATCATCTCAAGAAAGTATTGTCAGGCCAATTTAAAATCAAGGAGTTAGGTCAAGTAAAACAATGTTTAGGAATGAATGTTAAGTTTGATAAACAAGAGAAGTCTGTAACTTTGAGCCAAGAGAATTATATTAATGTTTTGTTACAAAAGTTTCACATGACTGACTGTAAAACTGTTGATACTCCAATAGAGTCCAAATTAAATGATCAGAATATGAATGATCAGGTACCTTATCAGCAGCTCATAGGGAGCTTGATGTACCTATCTGTTTTGACTAGGCCAGATATAACATTAGCTGTGAGCCAGTTCAATAATTGTCACACAGATGAACACTGGGGTTATGCCAAGAGGGTTTTGAAATATTTAAAAAAGACTTTAAACTTTGGTATAAAATATTGCAAAAATGGAAATTTAGAAATAAAAGGTTTTGTTGATGGCGATTGGGCTAATGATAAGTTAGATAGACGGTCTTATACCGGATTTTGTTTTGTGCTTGGTAATGGGATAATATCTTGGGAATGCAAGAAGCAAAAAAACTAGCTCTGTCGAGCTGTGAAGCAGAGTACATGGCTATATCAGAAGCCTGCAAAGAAGCCATTTATTTAAGAGCTTTGCAATTCGAAAACAAAGATAAAATAATAATAATACACTTTGAGTTTGTTTAATGACAATCAGAGTGCACAGAGACTGTCGACGAATCCAGTGTTTCATAAGAAATCCAAACATATTGATGCTAAATACCACTTTACTAGAGAGTGTGTTTCTAATAATATAGTAATATTAAGATATTTACCAACAGCCAATATGCCGACTGATTTGCTGACAAAAGGATTGTGTTCTAAAAGGCTATATGGATTTATTGGGAATATCATTGATATAAATTCAGAATTATTTACCAGACTTATTGTGATTATTTGATATAGTGGGGGTGTTGGTAATATACAAATAATGAACAGTAATACCATCTATAATGTAATGTAATGTTGTCTGTTATACTCTGTGTCTCTTTGTCTATGAATAAAGTTCAACTAACTAACCAAGCCGTTTTATTTGAAATTTGAGTACCTATTATAACAAAGAAATATGTTTCAAGTAACGCAGGCTATCCCCTTAAAATTTAAATCAACGTTGAAGATACCACCAGTGCATATAGAGCCCAATACCTTTTTACCTTTATGGAAAGTTTTTGTCATTTTAATATTAAAATATAGTATGTTTTCCTTTTTGTATTTGTTTATATTTATATTATATGAATGTTAATGTTATACTTAATTTTTTATTGCATGTACAAAAAATACATACTTTACCTCTATGGGAAACCAATAAATAGTCTTTCAACTGCATCAGCAAGCCTCCCAAGGTTCTGCACTGTTAATTTGCAATATCAGCTGCAGCATGTTGCCATCTCCACCTGAGATAAAACTCTCCGAGCCTCATCTAGTGCAGCCAGGGTGACCTAAAAACGTAATAAAAATAACATAATCGTTTTCAATAGTCATCATTAGTCTTAATCGCAACATGAACAGCTGTAGGGTTAGAAAAATCCACTCACTGCGTCATCTCGCTTGCCGAGTTCGACGGAGCAGAGGCACTGTGGTTGCATCGGCAGGGGTCGGCTTGGTGTTGACGGACGAGTCTGGCCGAATATGGGCTGCAGTGATCTTGATAAGGGGCTCAACATCGACAGCGCTTCCACTTGTACACAAGTGTAGAAAGTCGAGCAGAATGTCCCATTGTGTCTCAGACACTAGCTGCACGCCTTCCCATTCCTACAAAATATTACGTTTTTTTAAATACTTTTGCACAGCGATACAATTAAATATTGATCTAAGTCAAACAATTATGCACTTACTTTGTATTAAAAACGATCTTACTAGCACGAAATACTTGTTTTAAATTAAACACGTCTTGTTGATGTTTGATGTTTACAATAACATACAATACACATTGTCAACATGACATAACTCAAGGGATAACCTACGAGGTGCATTCAATAAGTACCTAGCCTCATCGCCAGAGGGCGCTGTAGTTTCAAAAGAGTTTTATCACAGTGTAGCACATTCTTTTTTCAAATTTTCATTCCAATCCCTTCATTTGTTTTAATTTGACAACTTATGGAAGCGAACGTGTCGATCGGTTTTACAAAAATGGAAAAAGAGCAATATCGTTCGGTGATTCGATTCCTATTTTTGGAAGGGAAAACGCGCATCGAAATCAAAGAGCGCTTGGATGCTGTGTACGGTGACTCTTCTCCATCGATGGCCACCGTCAAGAATTGGTTCAACGAGTTTGCACGTGGCCGTACGTCGGTTTTTGATGAACCACGTCCAGGTGCACCGAAAACAGCTGCTACGGAGGAAAACATTAAAAAAATCCATGATCTCGTATTGGCAGATCGCCGATTGAAGGTTCGGCAGCTAGCTGAGACTGTAGGCATTTCAGAAGGAACAGTGCATCATATTATTCACGAGGAACTCGGCATGAGAAAGCTGTCGGCGCGATGGGTGTCGCGTTTACTCACACCAGAAAACAAGCGCAACCGTGAGACCACATCGGAGACGTGTTTGGCGCTGTTTAAGCGGAATCCAGCGGAGTTTTTGCGTTGTTTTGTGACCGTCGATGAAACCTGGATCCACTGGTACACACCAGAGACCAAGGAGCAATCAAAACAATGGATTCAGACCGGGGAACGTGCTCCAAAGAAGGCGAAAACTGTAAAATCGGCCGGAAAAGTTATGGCCACCGTTTTCTGGGATTCACAAGGTGTGATCTACATCCATTACCTCGAGAAGGGTAAAATAATTACAGGGCTTTACTATGCCGATTTATTGGGCCGATTCGACGCCGAATTAAAGAAAAAACGACCCCATCTGGCGAAGAAAAAAGTGCTGTTTCACCACGACAACGCACCGGTTCACACGTCTGCCGTTGCCATAGCCAAATTGGTCGAATTACGCTACGAATTGCTGCCCCATCCACCGTATTCTCCAGATTTGGCCCCTTGTGACTTCGTTCTGTTTCTTAATCTGAAAAAATCACTCGCCGGGAATAGATATGGATCAAACGAGGAGGTCATCGCCGCCACGGAGGCCTATTTTGCAGAGTTTGACAAAAACTATTTTTCGGACGGGTTAAAAAAGTTGGAGCATCGCTGGGCTAAGTGTATCGAACTAAAAGGAGACTATATTGAAAAATAAATTGCCACTTTTCCAAAATTTTCGTTTACTTTTTGTAGGCTAAGTATTTATTGAATGACCCTCGTAAGAACTGCTTTGTACGCGTTGCCAGCCTATAAAGTTTTTATTGTTTCTAATTTTCCTTTTCAGGGCTTATCTGTGGTCTTTTTAACAGTTATAAGTATATTATAGTGAAATAACATTTAAACTGTAGAAATAAAAAACCAATTTGATTAATAAAAACTGTGATGAAAAATTTACCGATAAGATTACGGTTTTTATTTTTTTCATGCGGCAATGTTAACACCAAATATGATTCTAATATGAAATGAATTGTAGGTGATTAAGCTATTAGGTGTAACCATTTTACGAAAATTAGAGGAATTGCTAATGATCTGCTGGGAGTTCAGGAAATTAATCGCTTTTAGAGGTAAGTATTGCTTAAAGAGGCCTTTTTAGGCCCCCAGGTAGGTATCTGGCCAGATTGTCCTATTCCTATTAACATAATAAGATTGGGAAAATACGTACCTAATGTGAACCGACCGCTTAAAGTATGTTTTAAATCTCAAGAAACTTTAAAATATTTATTGCGTAACCGAAATAATGTCACAGATAAAAACACACATCTTTGCGGACCAGACTATTACTCAACAAAAGTATTATAAGCAGATTCGTGAAGAATTACAATGCCGGCAACAGAATGGTGAAACTAATATTACAATAAAATATAAAAACTCAGTACCGCAAATAGTAAAAATAAATTCAAAAAACACGAGCGAATTGGAACGACCCCCGATGTCCTAAACACTGAAAAATTAGAAATTAATTGCGACATAACATACCAAAATCTAGACCGCTTTAAGGACCTAACCACCGGTAAGTCATCTTTAAAATTGGTTAAATTCGGAAAATTAGAGGAACTATTATGTATTTTAAAAGCAATTGGACATCATAGGATTAATACTTCTGACGGAAACTTGAACTATACACATATCTACAAATATAGAAAAGACCGCCGAGGCGGGGAGTGTCCGTATTATCCATAACAGTATTAAACATGAAGTTATAGAAATAAAAAGTAACGAAGAAAACGAATGTTTGGTTATACCTAGATAAATATGAACTACATATTGGCTTAATCTATAGACCCCCAAATCCAAGCGTAAACAGTTTTTTAGAATCCTACATTTCTCAATTGGAAAACAAACGACGAGCTTTAGTGTTCGGTGATTTTAATATTAATTTGCTCCGTAACGAACGTCAGACTACGACTTACGTTGATGCACTCAATGAAACGGGCTACCAAATTTTGAACAAAATAGATGTTGATTATTGTACACGAGAAACAAGAAACACTAAATCTGTAATAGACTATATTAGCTCAAACTTGAACTCAGGAAAATTCCACATGGCATACATGAACTCGACCTTGTCGGACCATAATCAACTGGTATCTTGAATTGAAAAATCACAAACACGTCCCAAAACAGAAGACTACTTTCTCAGTGACTAACTTCGAAAGGCTGTATAAATCCTTAGAAATATTTCATAAATGAGGAACATAACTATGAAACCCTTGAAAGCTTCATTATACAGTACAGATTCACAAACCATATTTATTTTACAAAAGAAGTTAATTCGAATAATAACCAACATAGAACAAACAGATAGCTGCAAACCACACTTCCAAAAACATAAAATACTCACACTTCCCTGTTTATATATCTTAGAATTATGTAAATTTGTCAGAAAACAACCAGATTTTTACACCACTTGCGAAGAAACACAAACAAGATACACCTTTCGAAACAACAAAAACAAATTAAACATACCTTAATCTCGACTCAAAATGCACTCAACCAGCCCTTTAGTTATGTCCATAAAAATTTATAATAAATTGTCAAATGTCATTAGAGAAGAAAACAAAACAAATAAATTTATTAATAAATTGAAACAATTTCTGGAATCCAAGTCATATTACTCAGTAAAGGAGTTTTAGATGACAAATCAATTGCAAAATAAAATTATCTATATATCTCGTATACACCAAACATTATGAAATATATATAATATAATACGGAATATAGAAAATCTAACACAGATATGAATACATAAATAATAACATAATTTAATAATAATAATGAAAACATCTTTAAGAATTACATAATAATTTACCTGCATATTCTTACGCAATACATAAAATAACTAATATACTATACCTATATACACAAAATTAAATATTATGTATATATAAATATATGCATACACCTAATTAAGCACATCTAATAATATTTAATTGTTTGAATTTTGAATTGCCACTTGGCTCTCTTTCTCTCTCCTAAATTTTGCTGTGCCCGACAGGGTCTATATTGATCTTTTACCTTGTATATACCATCTATGTAACACATATGGAATGCAATAAAGATTTGAGTATTTGAGTATATCACAGTTACGACAAAATAAAACAACAAAAATCAAAATTATAAATAAACCAAGAGACAACTGGATAAATAAGAAAATAGAAAATAGATGAAGTTGATGAGAGAAATATAATCTGGAGAAAACATAAAGCAGATCCTTATAACCCTATACTTATTATTCACATATTCGTTAATGTTTTTAACTATCACAAATTTATTTTATTTATATATTTAAGTATGCATTCACACGTCAGTTGCAGTATAAAACTGATTTACATCTGTCACCTCACACATCAGGTCCAGTTGAAAACCAGCTCCAGGCACTAGTTGTCTGCCATTTTTTGCTGAACTGGGCCTTTTTGGCGCAGCCGTGAGGCACACTTTTCCTGCTAATTTCTTACATCGGACTTCACACTTTTTATTTAATCTGTTATTTTTTTTATTTGTGTTTAATCTGATGTATGTATCTGGTGTATTGTGTGTCTTTTAGTTTGTGCCAAATAAATGCATTCTCTTTCTTCTTTCTTTCTATACTGGAAGAACTACTAAAATTAAAAAGACATGCTGTATTTAAAAGTATAAGAAATACTAGGAATAACTATTATTACGAAAATATTAAGAAATGCGAGAAAATGCCAAAAAAATGTAGAGTCTAATAAATAACTTAGCTAATAATAGAATTAAAACTGTTTCCACGCCTCCTAAACCTAAAGTCAAAACTTGTGAAATTACAAATGGGGACGAAATTTGTCAAAGCTTTAATGATTTTTTCTCGAAAATTGGTTCTGACTTAGCCAATAGCTTACCACAACAATTTAACCATTACTCTTAATTACACTACATACAAACCTAATAATGAATTAACCGTATTTGAGCCATGTACAGCAGAAGAGGTAAATAAAATTATCGATGATCTAAACACAAACACAAGCTGCGGCATAGATGAGATTAGTGCCACAGATATCAAATGTATAAAAAAGTTGATTCTAGATCACCTAACTAGTTGCATTAATAAATGCTTTGAAATGGGAAGGTTCCCAGATAGTCCAAAAATTGCAAAAGTAATGCCAATATACAAGTCAGGAAGCAAATCTGACACTGGTAATTACCGACCTAAATCCGTGCTACTTATACTTAAAAAATTTTGAAAAAATAATTTTCATACGCCTCATAAACCACTTCATTATATTGTTTTCCTTTAAAGCCAGCAATACGGGTTCCGTCCTAAATCGCTGATAGGGTGTTCGAATAGATTTAATAACTAAAATTTTGACACGAAACTTATAGGTCTAGGAATCTTCATCGATTTGAAGAAGGCATCCAAGATAGATAGATAGATAAAAAGTTTATTCAGTGCAACAAAAGACACAATACAAATATTAAAAAAAAAAAAAAAACATAAAAAAAAGGTGAAGCAAAAAAAACCAAAGATTCAATACAGTTTGTCATTCTCTTTTACTTAAAAAACTCAGTAATGAAAGGGAATCAGGGAATAACGTGATCCGCATACAAAGTCATGGAATCATACCTTACAAACTGGTTTCGCATAGTCAAAATAAACAATTATGAGAGTACACCAGCTAGATTAAATTTCGGAATACCACAGGGATCAATTTTAGGACCTCTACTTTTCCTTGTATAAATAACCTTGTAATAACATAAAAAACGTTAATGTTACTGGTGACATCACTCTGTACGCTGAAGACACTTGTCTCTTCTATTTTGGAAATTGTATTCAAGAGATTGTCAGGAAAGCGCAAGCTGACCTATCATCACTTAATGAATGGTTCAAGTACAATTTGCTGACCATCAACTCGAAAAAAACGTCGTATATGGTCTTTGCAGCAAAAAATTAAAAAATACCCAGCAATATTAAACTATCCATAGATAATGAATCCCTACAAAAGTCAACAAACGAAAAGTATTTAGCCTTAACTCTGGGCCCAAGACTATCATGGTGTAACCACATTGAAAACATGCATAACAAAATCTCTTCACTCACTGGGGCATTACGTAGACTTTCTGGTTGTATCCCAGATAGAATCAGACACATGACATACAATGCACTCGTAAAACCTCATCTGGAGTACTTAGTATAAATTTGGGGATGTGCTGCTAAAACCTATATAAATGATATTCAAGTAATACAAAACAAACTTGTTAAAACTCTCTACAATTACCACTACCTAACATCAACTTAACAAATATACAACGACACTAAGATATACAACATACAACAACTATACATATTCAAAACATGCATTTTAATAAGAAAAATTATATCTCAGGAAACCCACTCTCAACTTACTTTAAAAAAAAGAAATCATGGATACCACACCCGAAATCGCTACAAGTTAGAACTCAGGCCACCCAGAACCAATTATGGGAGGAAAAACATTTTTTTTATAAGAAGGAGCAGTGTTGTATAATAAACTGCCAGATGATATGATTAATGTAAAAAGTACAAATATCTTTAACAAAATGTTAAAAACTTATATACTTATCTAAAATTTAGTAATTAACCATGTGTACTTAATTTCTCTAGAACCCTATATATATATTTTTTTTTGTTATCGCTCTCAGTTTATATATTCTCGACTCATGTAGTCATGATTTAAAAGTGTAAGTGTATGATCTATATATCATCTCATATTTTAAGTAAACTGTTTGTGTTCTTTATGAGAATAAGTATCTTTAAACCGATGTATACATGTTTAAACAACTTATTATAATGAAGCTATATACCTTTTCGTATCATCCTTATCATCTCCGTCATCGTCCATGGTGCTGGCACTTATGTCTGAAGTCAGCACTGGATTCCAATCAATATTTATGTTTTATACATCGCAATGGCGAAACGTTCCACTAAACACAGCAGGCAACAGGGTCGAGAGCCGACTGAAATCACACCAAACTTCCGCGTTATTTGAGCTATCAACTACGACTGTTCTTCAATAGTAACACACCGTTTCGATTGATACCATCAAGATACAACAACAGTACAAAGCGTTTGTGAATAGGTAATTGGAAAATGAACACTGTGTATCAAGCACTGCGTCAGATTTTTTGTCGATAACTATTTACAATTGCAACACATTTCAATCACATTACGCACCCAAGATAAGAATAGTTTTAGCAACAAGTCCGAAACACGTAAAACACCAACTATGATCAACAAGTGTACGAAAATTGAGGATAAAATGAACAACTTCACAAAAAAAAATTGGAGTGAATTCGCTGCGCTACACAGACTACATAATTTTATGTACTACGCTGTGTCATTTTATATATATTAGTCTATGCGCTGTGCTGTGGACTTCCCTATATAAAATTGTACTCTGGTGTGTTCCCATATGGTTCCCATTCGCATTCGCACTAATTGTCATAGACAAACTTCTTTTGTGTGCGTAGACTGAGAAACTATTAGACGCAGTGACGATTCCTTTCTAGCCACAAGAAAGAGAGGGAAAATTACGGTACGAATGTTTTAGACAGAGATACAAATCCATTGATTCAAGGCATAGAGTAAAGTAATATATCGGGTAATTCAAGGTCAGCAACTCAAATTGCAAAACTAAATTTGACACTTTGTGCCCTCATTGTGTTTGATGTTCGTTTTGCTTATTTTTATGGTATAAAACAATTCTAATCCAGTGAGAAGACAGAGAAATTATCCGTATATCACATCGACGATTATATAATGGTGCGTTGTCGTGTTATTTCATGTAAAAGCGATAGTGAGAAGAAAACTGCCGGTGTCTTTTCACGCGTAAGTACGACGGTTTTGTCCATAAATATAGCTTCTCAGTGATGATTATATATGTCATAGCATGACGGAACGATATTTCTCGTTAAAACTCTGAAGATAATAGGATTTTGTCGAGTTTCTATCATTCATAACCTATAATATTAATAACAGGTAAGTGTTGCCAGCGTCAGCTAAAAAATGTCCCGATTCTCGATAAAAAACATTGACTCGACAACGTAATGAAAACAAAAAAATTTGGAATCCAATAATAGCATAGTGTCTTTTAGGGCAAGCTTCGTTATCTAACGTATTATTTTAATTTAGAATGACACATCTGTCGTTACAGAATGAGTGAACTACCTGTGAGTATTAATAAATAATATAGCTAAGTTTGTCGTTAGTTTTCCAGACGATCCAGACCTACGTAAAAAATGGAACAAAGCAATTGGAAGAAAATATTGAACTACCACAAAATATTGTAAAATAAGTAGCAATTATTTCCCAGAAAATTTACTAATAAAAAAGAAAAAGAAAACATTTCTGCATTCTTATGCAGTACCAAATTTGGTAAGAATTTATTTTAATAAAATACTTAATTTAGTTTTTTTTTTCAAAAGATATTTCATAACTTTTTTTACCTTGCAGATACAAGTTGTTGAAAGTGATAACTCAACAATATCAAAGTCAGTGTCAGCTTCATTAATGCAAGAGCCAGAATGGTCCATCAAGGTATTCTTCTATTGACAAATTATTTGACATTCTTCTTGAATTCATAAATTATGCGTTCCGAGTCAACAGGTTAAACATACTTTATTAATAATTTGATTGAATGTTTCAGATTTCAACACCTGAGGAGAGTGCTGATCCAGTACCATCCACATCTTCAAGTGCCAATTTTCAAGATGACGCAAAAATAAAAACCATCAGAAGAAAATTGCATTTGCTGGAATACGCTAAGAAAGAAAAAACTTAAAGCGGATTTAAAGAAAAAACTGAGGTTGTTGCAAATCTTACAAAAAAAAAAAAATATGTGCTGTCCAGCAAACAAATAGGCGCTTAATGAAACGAAATGCTAAATTATCAGATATTATTTCAGAACTTAAAATCAAATCCTTGATATCATATGAAGATGCTGACATTTTAAGCACTATTGATAGCGGAAACAAAGATTTCCTTAAACGGTTTTTGGGTTTAGTTGAAAAAACTAAAAAATATTCTGATTCATTGAGAAAGTTCGCATTATGTTTACATTTTATTAGTCCACGTGCTTATTCTTACGTAAGAGAACAATTTAATACTTGCTTTCCACACCCACAAACATTGGTTAGTTGGTATCGATCAGTAGATGGTAATCCCGGATTTACCAAAGAGGCATTGTATGCAATAAAGGTAAAAGTAAATGCATCAGGTAAAAACGTTCATGTGTGCCTCGCCTCTCATTTGACGAAATGGCATGGAATGTGTTGGCTTAGTTAATATTGGTGTCAATTTAGACGGCGATAATATTAGAATGGCCACCCAGGCTTTAGTTTTTATGGTAACAGCCTTAAACGAATCCTGGAAAATACCCGTAGGGTATTTTCTAATCGAAAGCGTAACTGCAGAACGGAAGGCACAGCTTGTTATTGATTGCATTAAGTTGTTGTATTCATGTAACGTAAATGTTATTGCAGTAACTTGTGATGGATGTCCATCAATTTTTGCGATTGCGAAAATATTAGGCTGCAAAATTGAATGTGATGACGAAGTTGAACCTGTATTTAAAATTGATATGGACGGTGTTATTAAAGAATGTTGTTTTTTTCCTGATCCACCTCACATGGTGAAATTAATTAGAATTCTGCTGGGCAACAAAGCCTTATTAAAAACTAGTGACGATAAAATAATAAAATGGTCATTTATTACATCTTTGCATGATGTGCAGGAACAAGAAAGTCTTCACTTAGCAAATAAATTAACAAAAGCTCACATCATCCTCATCTGCATAGCCTTTTCCCAACTATGTTGGGGTCGGCTTCCAGTCTAACCGGATGTAGCTGAATACCAGTATTTTACATGGAGCGACTGCCTATCTGACGTCCACAACCACATAAACTTTGTAAAACAGATAATGAAAGTGAAACTGGCAGTGCAAACGTTTAGCAATTCAGTTGCTGATGCTATTGAATTTTGTAAGGAAATTGATTTAGAACAGTTCCAAGGATCATCACCTACCGTAGAATTTATTAGAAAAATAAACCATCTGTTCGATATCTTTAACACTTTCGACTCCACCCACTTTTCATAGAGCTCATACTCTGGATGCCGCCATACATACCTATTAATAATAATAATAGTAATAAGCCCCCTAAACAACCACTCGTTCTAATTGACCATCTAATCACGTAGGGGGCGGACACACGAATGAGAAATTACTGGCGTGGCTAACGTGGCTCTGGAAACTCACTTAAAAATGGAGACACGATCGAAACGAAAACGTATAGGACCGCTGCCCGGTGGCGATCGCCGGGGCGCACTTGGAGCTGACGCTGAGTGTCTCAGCATGCGAACCGTCAGCGGTGAGGAGTTGAACAGGCGGGCTCCCACCGACAAAGATGTTACAGCCGAAATCATTGACGATGGTGGCAGACTGACGGACAGGACAAATACCTCTGTAGAACCATCTAATCCCAGAACAGTATCTTACACACCTTCAAGACCATCATCACCATCTATACCATCGTCACCCATAATATCATCACCTCCAATTACTAGTTTAAATTCAATTCCACTCACTCCGACCTTGAATGCTGCGCGGGAGTTTAGTTCCTTTTTACCTGCGTCCACCAAGGCTGGAAAAGCAAGAGTTCGCATGAGATGGAGCAAAGAAGTTAACGTATTTATCATGCGAACTTACTTTTACATCACTAAGGGTCAGTTCACACCGAGACGCGACGCGACGCGACGCTGCGCGCACACTTTAAAAGAGTGACTCAAAATATACTTTATTTTACACGAAAAGGTACACATTGCATTGTGAGAGTTCAGAATACGTTGCGCGGTGCAGCGCTGCGCCTCGTGACGCCTAGAGCGACGCAGCGGTACTTCGCCGGTGCGCACGGCGTGCGAGAGCGGCGCTGCGCAGCGCGACGCCGCGAGGCGCAGCGCGACGCCGTGAGGCGCAGCCGAGGCCGCCGTGGCGACTTGTCTCTACTATTTCCGTCCAGACTTCGTGCAGAATTGATGCAGTACGGTCGAGTGATCGAGTGATATTATAATGATAGACTGGGATCTTGTTATAATCGGACTTCTTGCAGAAGAGGAAGAGGAAGAAGAATACAAAAATAAAATTAAAAAGAAGACATCACACAGGAGTATTTAGGTGCATAATTTATGGAGAAATAGATTAATTCATGGTGAATTTCATACCTTGGCTTATGACCACATTGCCAATTATCCAGAAAAAAATTATGATTATTACAAAATGGATTACAAAAAGTTACGATCTCCATAATGCACCCGCCAAATATACGTCGTTCTCATGCGCTTGCAAATGGTAGACTGCGGGTGGACGCGGGGCGGGGCGGGAGCACGTAGCGAATGTAGACACGTCCCACTGCGCCGCGCGGCGCAGCCCGCGTGGCGTCTAGCTGCGCCGCGCGGCGTCTTGCTGCGTCGTGTTGCCAACGATTTTACGATGCGCCTCGCGACGTTGCGCGGCGCAACGCGAAATCACTGGCCTCTTCCAGTATCGTCGCGTCGCGTCGCGTCTCGGTGTGAACTGACCCTTACTGCCACCGCGGTCACAGGTAACCGCCAACAATAGATTTTCTATTGTGTCTGTTGTCTGAAGTCAACGTGTTAATATTTTGCTCTTTATTCTCTTTTTTAAATTGATTCTTTGTTGTGTTATAGACTGAATTCAAACATAATAAATAACTTTTCACTTCAGTAGCTCAAACATGTAGGTTTTGCTGCGTGAAATCAGTGAGCAAAATGCGATTTTGCTCACTGAGTGAGACAAAGTAACTTTTTAATTTTTTTTTCAGAAAGCCGCAAATATATATTATTCAGCCTTGGGTTAATCATACAATTCGAAACATTCACACTCTATCTCTTTCCCTCCATTAGAAAGAGAGAGAGACAGAGACCAGCCCTTTCGAAGTTCGGATTTTGAATTCGACCTCAAAGACAGAAAAGGTTCGGAATTTCGTACTAACTAAAGAAATTTTGCAAAAAGAAAATTATGTCTTTTAATGTAATTTATTGAATTTTTAACTTATTGTTGTATTTAAACGAAAATAAGTATTTACTGCAAATAAAACTGACATTTAACTTGTAAATATTTATTTGTAGTTTCAATAAATGTTAGGTACGTAATATATTTTGAATAATAAAATATCATGGGTGCTATTTCCGAACACGCCTTAATTTAAATAAAAGAGCGGGAATAAAATTTGTAGAATTGCAGTAATTTTACTTTTAACTATTAAAATGTTCCATTTTATAGAATTGGTATCTAGCTACAATGTTAATTATTTTGATTCACAATAAATAGTTATTTCAATCTATTCCTGTTTATTATTTTATCTCCTAAAGTGTTCTCGCTGCTGAAGTGAAAAGCTGTTATGTGTGTTACACGAGAGCAAAGTTTTTTTGCATCTCGTGCCTTTGAATCCCTCGCCACACTCAGGATTCAACTTTAGAATCACTCGCTACGCTCGTGATTCAATCTTTGAATCCTTCGCTTGCTTCAAAATCAGCACTCGCAGCAAAAAACTACTTTGCTCTCTTGTTGCACAAATAACTATTGTCATTTATTTGCAGGGTGATATAGTGAATAAAAGCATATTTGACTTGGCATATGAAGAAGATCGGCCAAGTTTATACAATATGTTGCAAAATCCTGGGAGCTCAACTGACCCAATGAACACAACTCCTAGTATAGGTACGTATCAAAACATAACAAAAAATAAAACGTGTTTAGTAAAACTCGCCAACGAAGCCACATATTTCTTTACAAAGCAGCGGGGTAATTGGCAATGCTATTCAAATCTTAAAAAATCTTTGTTCAAAGTTTGTTTGTTTGTAGCAAACCTTGGATCAAGTTTTTTTTTGGACAAAGGAATACTTAAACTTCTTTCAAACAAAACACCAGGGGTTTCATCTGGACTGGTATTGTGTTTAATGAAATTCCTACGAAATTAATTATTACTTTAAACATCTGGTTACGTAATCGTGTTTGGAAATGCCTATGCTAGCTTGCGGTAATGTTTCTGTATTGCGTGCCATAATGACGGTATAACCTTCGTTATACCGCATGGTGCACACAGGGATAATCGACAGTTGGTGCCTCCTCATCATTTAGAATTGTGTAAAGGGCCTGTGCGAGTTGGATTTGGTCCCTAGTACGCCTTTCAAATATCCGGGACCCCAGGGTTCCGAGATATGTTTAAGACAACTAAAATAATAATATAATAATAATAGTTTATTTCCAGAAAGGGTATCGGGTATTTGTTTTCGCGCCATATTCGAAACGGGGCGTCTAAAGGGTGCGGGGATGGGTTCGTGGCGTCCGCCATTTTGTGGAGTTTTAGTCACGATGGAACAGTACTCGGAGACGCATCGCGCATTTTGCGTACGAGCGTATTATCATAATGGTGATTCAATAGCGACTGCTCAACGTCTCTATCGTGCGGAATACCGTACACGCCACGCGCCAAGTGACGATAGCATTAGGAAATGGATCAGGATGTTCGAGAATACAGGTGCGACAGTTAAAATTCAAAACTCTGGTCGTCCAAGAAACAATTGAAGAAGTTGAGGCGTCGGTTCGTCAAAATCCGTCTTTATCCATCCGAAAGCGAAGCCAAGCGTTGAACATCAAAAAGTCGTCTTTACATTCGATTTTAAAGAAAGACTTACATCTATGTTGGCATGAATACTAACAATTATTATTCACAAGGATACTCTACACAACCAATTTCAAGAGCCTCACCGATGCCACAGCAAAGCCCTGAAACACTTGCATCAAATACCTCCCATCAAAATGACTGTGGGTCACCAGCTATGAGTGAACAATTTCTATCAGAATTTGGTGATTTAATTAATTAAATAATTTGATATGTAATGACTACTTTTTCTGATTTAATTAAAACAGTAAATACCTTTACATATTCTTTTAATGCTCCAATAAGGGCTTCGCTGACCTCTTTTAGGTACTATAAATCCTATTCGTTGCTTTGATATCTTGAAAAGATATTGCATACTAGCATAGGAATCTCCTGTTGCATAAAAACGAAGTGTTAGTGCTAATCGTTCCGTGACACTGATTGCTTTTCTATAATTTGTATTCTTTTTATGTACACTTGGTCCAATTAAATTCACGAGTTCTTCAAAATCGATCGGAGACATGCGTACAAAGTTTTTATACTGTACTGTACTGTACAGAATCGATCAGCAGGATCGATTCTGTAAAAATCTCACCGTGAAAAGTTAGGTGAAGTGAGCTTAGAGTGAGCTGTCAATGGTGTCAATCCTTAGCATTAGTTGGAATGACAGCTCACTCCACGCTCACTTCACCTAAGTTTTCACGGAGAAATTTATACAGAATCGCACTGCAGTAATCATTTGGTTTTTTTAAATTGCTATCAATCACAAACCACCACATACGCCTCTGTTTTTAAATAAGTTTGAAGTCCAGTAACGTTTTTTCTTCTTCTTAATTTGTATGAAACAATAATTAAGTAGAATCAAAGATACCAACGCGTCCTCGCTGTCGGCCATCTTGAGTGAACTAACGGCGGAAGCGGAGCACAGAGTTTTGACGAGCGTGTTACGCTGATTTTAAAACACAGCTTAACATGCTCGATGCGTACACGCTCGATACGAATGTTACATTACACCTCGTAACGTTGGTCAGTACCCACCTTAACAGGATCGTGCACAACTCTCACGCAGACAGAATACACGCATAGGCACAATCAGGTAGCAAATGTAATACATCAAAAATTTGCACTCAAATACACACTCATTCAAAACTCAAACACTCCTTACTACAATTACACACCACAAACTATCTTAGAAAATGACACACAAACTTTACTACGACCGCGCCATTCTCTCCGACAGGACAATTCACTATAATAGACCGGATATAACCCTACAGGATAAAATAAATAAAGTAACTTACCTAATAGATATTGCCGAACTCAAACATGAAGTAGCTAGAATATGGCGCCAACAAAAAAGTTTACGTGGTCCCTATTGCCACCAGCGGTGACAAATACTCTAAAATACTGGTATGGAAACCAAGTCAATAGTGTGAGGTGGGCTGGTGCCCTATCTAGGCCGTATGGGTTGGAGTGCGGGGTGAGGCAGGGGGGGTTATGCTCGCCTACGCTATTCAACCTATATGCGAATGATCTGGTTGGCGCGCTTAGCAGCATGCGTGTCGGGTGTCATATTGATAGCGTGTGTTGTAATAACATTAGCTACGCAGACGACATGGTGCTGCTGAGCGCGTCAATCTGCGGGCTTAGGACACTCGTAGCCACTTGCGAGCAATATGCCAGACTACATGGTTTGGCATATAATGTTAAGAAGAGTGTGGTCATGGTTTTTGGGGCCAGGGGTAAATACCCGGAAGCAGTACCTTCAGTTAAGCTGAACGGTATACCCCTTGTGAGGGTAGACCGATTTAAATATCTGGGTCACTTATTGACCACTGGCCTCAAAGACGATGAGGATATTGACAGGGAGCGGAGGGCGCTGTGTGTGAGAGCTAACATGATTGCCCGCAGATTCAGGCGTGCCTTTGTTCCCGGTTGATGGCAATAGGCTCGCCCCCTACTAATTGGACTTAAACATAACTGGCGAAATGTTAAAGAAGTCAAGCGCACTATATTTAGTGCTTATTGTACGTCTTTTTATACTTGCAGTCTGTGGGTTCATTATACTCAAAAATCATACGGCGCCCTTCGCATCCAGTACAATAATGCATTCAGGGTGTTGATGGGGTTGCCCCGGTACAGTAGCGCATCAGGGATGTTCGCTGAAGCTCACGTGGACTGTTTTTACACCGTGATGCGGAAGCAGTGTGCATCCTTGGTCCGTAGGGTGCGGGGCAGCGCCAACAGCATCCTGTCTATGATAGCGAGCAGGCTTGATTGTGCGTTTGTGAACCACTGCTGCAGGGTTTCGGCTGGGCCTGTCACCGTGCAGCAGTGATGTCACAATCTGTTTTCTGTTTTGTTTTGTAAGTGTATTACAAACATAGTTTGTAAGTATATTGTTCACGCCCAGAGCGCGTGAGCATACACACCGACGACACCGAGGGCTGAGGCGCGCGCGCGGGGGAGGCGGCAGGCGAGGAGCACGGGGAGACGCGCCGGCACTTCTCGATCCGACGGCTTCCAAGGCATTCGCATCATTCAACTAATTCATTGTACTGTTGCTTATTCCAATTATTATATCATTTGTTAAGTATACAGTCCACTTATTTATTTAACTCCCTGAGCCATGAACAATATTGTTACTAACACTATGAGTCTCGCTGCTCGAAATATAATTATTATTATTATATTATAGTCCTCTCCACAACAGGCGTCATCCCAAATCACCTTCTCCATAGCCTTAAATTACTAAACCTAAAAGAAACCCTGTATATCACCCTACAAAAAGCTGCAATATTAAATACATGTCGCATTGTCAGAAAGTTCATGCAAATAGATGAAAACGAAATAGGTCCTCATTACAACACATCTTTAACATAACACACAAACGCTGTATTTACTTGATTTCGGTCCCTAAATGTTGCAAAAACCAGCCAAAGAGCTGAGAAGAGAAAACACTCTAAAATAATAGTAATAATAATAATAGCCAAAATGTCGTGTAGCGACAAGAAACTAACTTTAAATTAAGAAAATAAAGAAAGGGAAATTGAAGTCAATTAAAGTTTTATTCAGAAGATAAGGATGCAGATGAAATGGCAGTGGTATGTAGTGTGTGGGTGAGGAAGGTTGAAGATGAGTGATAGGTGGGTTGAGGAGGCTGTGGTGGAGTTGCAGATGGAGCTGGAGAGGTAGACCGACGCGAGGCAGGTGCCGGTGACAGGTGCAGGTGCAGGTGAGGTCAGGTGCTGGTGCGTGTGCGGGGCACGGAGGATACCCGTAGGTGGCCCACGCGGCAGGAGTAGGACGCAGCACAGCAGCAGGAGAGAGCAGGCACGGCGGGGACGCGGTCAGCCCGCCAGGTGAGGCAAGTGGACCCTCCAGGAGCGTCACCGTCATTACGTTTGCGCTAAAGTGAACCCTCGAGGAGGGTCGTCGGCATTAGGTTAGAAACCGTATTATGTATAAAACACTGTAAAACGAAGTAAAATAGTGTTTTCAGAATGTCTTATTGCTATATTTAATGTACTAGTGGGGTAGAGATGTGAAATATTAAAAATTATAAAATTTAGAAAAGTGTAATCGCTCTCTTTGATACCGACAGGGGTGTCCAACCTTTCTAAAATTTTCACGCAATGTAATATTTTTTATTTTATTAAATAGGAACAACAAACAGTTACATTATGCAATATTAGTAGTTTTTATGTAATCAAAACGTAATTATTTTGTAGCAGCTTATTAACGTTTAGTGTTCTATTAATTACTTGCCGCTCATGATTCACTCTGGAATCATCCACTTTCAATCGTTATTCATATAAACGATATTTGAGAAAGTAGAAAGATAGATTTGATATTAGATTGCAGAAAGATATCATAACGAAAATCGAAAAAAATTAGCAGTAGGTAATTTTTTTTTTTTAATAATAATAATCTTTATTACACAAGAAAGTGGTTACAAAAAAACATAGAGTGAAGTCCCTGACTCCTGTGCTAGGTGATAGACCTGTGTTACAAGAGCCAGTGCCCTCTCCCAATAGGAGATAATACAGAATCTTATGCAAAAAGATTAACAAAAATAAAAAGAATATGGTAAAGAACAAAAGAAATTAAGTTAAACTGACTGTGGTTAATAGAAGCCTGTATTGAGTTTGTGTGTGTGATGTGTTTGTGTGAGTGTGTGTGCGTGAGTGTATATGAGTATTTCTCAGTGGTTGATTAGGAGAGGTTTTATCAATTTATATTCAAATTTGCTGGAAAACGTCATGTTTTTACAGAATAGTCATATTTCCAAACAAATAAAACTTAAGAGACATGGTAATATGTTAGTGATTTCAGTTATTAATATTATCCAGCAAATAGCCTAGTACTTGTCGTTTCAACCGTGTATCATACTGTGAACAACCACACGATCGAACAGAGCTGGAAATTGATTTTAAAACAAATTGTATTTTTGGGCCGTAGCCCTGATAATCTCTAGTGGCCGTACATTGTCTTTGGACGGTTGGATTTGGGCGTATAATTATTGTATTTTTATTTAAATGTTTGAACACTAATGATTTACAACAATTTAGTCAGAGGAATGCATGTTTTTAGATAAAGCAGTGTGGCATTACGAGGGAAAACGCTTATGTTATTTTGAATTTAAATTATTTGCGATTTTGTAAGTACCTAATATGCATGTTAAAGATTTTTTGCAGATTAAAAAAAATGCAAAGTAGGTAAAGGCATCGTAATATTTTTTTCAATTCATTCACTTGCTACAAAGATTGACGAGCATTATTTATTCCAAGTTTCAAGTATATAGCATTAGTAGTTCCTGAAATAAGCAGCTGTTACAAAGGAAAGGACAGACAGACAAACGAAGTCGCGCCATGGGTGTTCTTTTTTACCATTTTGATACGGAACCCTGAAAAGCTTCTATTTAACTCTTCCTCGTAATTTATAATCCCAAAATAAATACTTTTATTTTTAGAGAACCGCAAAATGGTTGACCATTCCTGAAATACCATACCATCTTTGAAAATAAAAATGCTGGTATTTGAAAACCAACGAGTATACTGATAAATCTTGTTAAAATATACGACTAATTTTATTTTCATAGTTTTTAAGTAATGCTGTATTCGTGAAAAACGTACATTTAATATGAGCCCTCCGCGAGGGCTCCCGGCATCCCATATGGGATTTGAGTGAGCCCTCCACGAGGGCTTCCGGCACTGAACGTGTTAAATAGCCGCAATATTAACGCGTATAATTTTTGAAAATATTAATGTGGCGAATTGCCAAAAGCCTGGAAGGCGTGCATAATCGGACTTAGATGTTGCATTCATGGTGTGCAATTTTTATTTAATAGACTTATGGTCAGTTCAGAGTGGATATTTTTACCTACTTTTAAATTAAGTCAGGATCGTTTAGAATCATTTTTTACTGCAATTAGATCTAAAGGTGAATTTCATCGCGGGGGTCGTGCGGTCCATGGCCCTATACGGGGCCCCGGTGTGGGCGCGTTCACTGCGGCGGCGCGCCGCCCACTACCTGAACGCGCCCCAGAAGGTGGTAGCCGTAAGGCTCATCCGGGGCTACCGCACGATCTCGCGCGAGGCGGCAAGCCTCCTTGCCGGACTGCCGCCATGGGATCTGGAGGCGATAGCCCTCGCGCGCCTGTATGAGTGGCGCGCGGAGGCACTACGCCGGGGGGAAAGTCCGCTCCCGCGGCAAATCCCGCGGCACGGACCTCCGGCTCGATCTCATGGCGACATGGAAAGAGCGACTGTCGCAACCCAGCGCAGGGCACGCCGTGATAGCGGCGATAAGACCCCTCTTTGAGGAGTGGCTAGAGAGGCGCCACGGCGCCCTCACCTACCACCTGACGCAGGTCCTCACCGGACACGGAAGTTTCGGGAGGTTCCTGCACATCATCAGGCGGGAGGAAACGCCCGGGTGTCACCATTGCCAGGATCGCCCAGAGGACACGGTGGAGCACACGGCGGAGGTCTGCCCCGCTTGGGCGGAGCACCGCCGTGTCCTCGTAGAGGCGATCGGCAGCGGCGGCGGCGGGCTCTCGCGCCCGGCCCTGGTGCAAGCCATGGTCCGGAGCGAGAGGGAGTGGGAGGCAGTCACCTCCTTCTGCAAAGCAGTCATGCTAGCGAAGGAGGTGGCGGGACGGATGAGGGAGAGAGCCTCCCGTCCCAGCCGCCGCGGGAGACGCCCCGGGCGTCGGGAGTCGAGTGACGACTACCGGCCACCGTAGGCGCGGGCCTGCGGGCGGAGAGCAATGGGTAGCTCACCGCCCGATCAGGACCAGGCCCGTGCCGGACGGCGCGTAAGTGTTCCACGCGCGCCTCAAAGAGATGTCAGCATAACGAGGGGCCCCTCAGGGCCGAAGCCTGCCGGGTCAGCGGGATCGTCCGAAAGGGTTACCGCTACCCCGGAACATAAAGGGCGAAGGAAGGAACATGGGTGGGTTTTAGTCAGTAAGAGTCTGACACTCCCTTCCGCTCCACCCAGAGCGGGAGGGGTCATTTGATGATTTCCCATCCGGGGAAAAAAAAAAAGGTGAATTTAATAATAATCCCTCAGCGCTGCAGTTTCGAGCTGCATACAAGAAGTTAGTCGTTCATGGAGATCTCAAACACATAGATACTGGAAACTGCACATCTCTTGAAAATATAAGCATTTTAACATATACCAACTCGCGTTATGAAAAATCAATAAATACTACTTTACCCCTTTTGAGAAATTCCAGCGGTTTAGAATGCGAAACTGAAAACGAATAGTTAACCATTGACACTGATCATGACAACCTTGCAGATACTACGCGACTTACAGAATTCACTAAGCAGATAGTAGTATTGTAAAAGAGTTCTTTATAGAACATGATGTTTCTTACGATCATTCTCCTCTAGATGATCATAAAATCCTTTTAATCAAAGCAATTACCATGAAATGCCTCCAAATTCGAATTTACAAGTTTACAAAACAGCTATCAGAGCCCAAAGAAAAGGTAAGAAATATGTTCACGAAATTAACATTGTTTCGTAATCAATAATGTGTTTTTTTTTTATTGTTTGGAGTGTTTAGTATCTAAGTTATATAAAAAGTCGAAATTAAAAAAAATGTCGTTTTGTTTTAATTAAAGCCTGAAAATAATTTACCCTATTCCATCTAACATTCCAAAAACAGGGGAATGCAGTTACTATGGCAACATTATACGCAAACATTGACAAACTATCTCTGTCTCAACCGTGGTTATAGAGTCCCTTGGTTTGCTTCGTCTATTAGTTTCTCTGTCTAAGTTTGTGTGACACGGACCATAGATTATACACTATATATAGGAACACATAACACACAACACAGACTACAGACTTAGGGGTTATTATTAGGTAGACCCATAGAGTAAAGTAATATAGGTAGACCTTAGACGATGAATCTGGCTCCTTCAATTTGATTGACGCAATAAGAAAGAAAACTGATAACTTTTGTCAAGGGTGTCGCTTGACTCGCACTCAGAAAATATTGTTATCTAGCTGTCACAAACAACAAACAAAACTTTTTTCCATAAAATGGGCAGGCTTCTGACAATAAAATGCTGTGTTGTGTTTGAATTGTTTATTATAATGGATAAAAGGCGAAAGATTTATGCGTTTTGAAGAATATGAAACCAGAGGTTTTATAATGGATAAAAAACTATGGGAAAAGTGTCTATGACAATGACAAGGAGGTTTACATTTATAAAAATATCGATGTTATGTGAATGATGCGGGCCGCATCTTAAATCAAATAATTTAAAGTCTTTGTACAGAGCTGACGAGAGAAGACTTTAAATTATTTAGTTAACAATAGACAGGACATAAACGAACAAAATCGTAATCCGATACATTTGTCCTAGTGGTCAAAAGTCACTCAGTCTAGCTCTAGTGTGGTACGCCTGCGTGTCAAGACGCATTCGTGTCCACCAAAAGAAAAATATTTTCTAAGGAAATATGCCAAGCTGCGCAATACGATATTGCAAGTCTTGTTCTTTGCATAGCCTCTCTCTTAAATCACAAAGATCAATAACATAAATTTTAACCGGTTCACATCGCGTTCTTTTTGCTCGGCTTCTAAGAGTCCTAGCGTAATGTTAAATCCGACTGGTAGTTCCAGAGATTAGCGCGTTCAAAAAAACAAGCAAACAAACTCTTCAGCTTTAGTATTAGTAGAGATTGTCAAAAAAGATTAGCTCTGCCGTTAGAAAAAATCGTGATTTAACTGAATTAGAGACAGCCCGTTTAGTATACTTTAGTTCGGTCGTACGGACGCCAGCACATCAAGTTACTACAATCTGTCAAATTTCTTTAATAGATTTTCAACTTTATCGCTAAAGCATTAAGGTTCAAGGTTGATTGAGAAAATTTGACAGTTTCGGGTAGCTTGACCTGCTGGCGTCTGTACCAAAGAGATTTAAGATAGGTACGCACGGCTACACATCAAGCTATACAAAACCAGTATAAGCTGCCTTCTGATTGTACGAAAAACCTATACAATGCGAGGTCAGCTAAAACTGGAAATGCATAGCTTGATGTGTAGCCGTGTGTACAATAGAGAGGCTATGCAAAAAAATGTCTTAGAAAAACTGTGATCCCATGTCTCAGTGACGCCATCTAGTATAATATGGCAAAATTAGAGCTGCAGTTGGGAACATCTTAACACAAAAAAATATTCAGCTATTGCACGGTAGGTGGCCAGTGTGGTCAGTGTTGCCAGATCCGATTTTCAATCCGTGGATTAAGCCTGAAAAACCTTATATAGTCAGTGATGATGGATCGATCCCAGTACAGTTATTATTATTATTATTTCTTTTGTAAATAAGTATTTATTTACAAAAGAAAGTATTTAAGTATTAGATCCATTGCTTAGTATCCATAGTATAAGCTCTGCTCTGCGGTTTGAACCAAACAGATCAGTTAACCTTGCGTACGTACAAAATATAAAAGTCAAAAACACTCATACCGCTGGTATAGAGGAAACTACGGACGTTCTATTTAAAAATGTTATGCTTGACGATCGATAGAATAATGATAGCGACGACCACCACCACATCAGAGCATGGGCTACCTGTGTCCCCAACGTCAGACCTACCATCCATTGACGAACTTTTAAAAGTGGTTAACAAACTCGCACTTACAGCTTGGCCAAAACGTCGTGAAAATAATGGTGGCGCCACTATCGTGCATGTTGTAACCCTATATAGTACGACTAAAAAGTTAACCTATATAGTACGACTAAAGTTGCGCTTAGTCAAGTGACGCCATTGTGAGCCGTAACGACTTTTAGCTGCAACGAGTTTAATCTCAATTTTCTTATACAATCTTGAATTAGAAGTATAAAAACAATAAAAATGGCAGATGATATGCCCACATTCAAATGCGTGCTAGTCGGCGATGGTGGTACTGGCAAAACTACATTTGTCAAGCGACATTTGACTGGAGAGTTCGAGAAAAAATATGTTGCTACACTTGGCGTCGAAGTGCACCCCTTGGTATTCCACACAAACCGTGGTCCCATTAGATTTAACGTATGGGATACAGCTGGTCAAGAGAAATTTGGAGGACTAAGAGATGGCTACTATATCCAAGGTCAATGTGCCATCATCATGTTCGATGTAACCTCTCGTGTCACCTACAAAAATGTACCGAACTGGCATAGAGATTTAGTTCGTGTTTGTGAAGGCATTCCTATTGTTTTGTGTGGAAACAAAGTAGACATCAAGGACAGGAAAGTCAAAGCAAAAACAATTGTGTTCCACAGGAAAAAGAACTTACAGTACTATGACATCTCAGCTAAGTCTAACTACAACTTCGAAAAACCTTTCTTGTGGTTAGCTAGGAAATTGATTGGTGATGGTAACCTGGAGTTTGTTGCGATGCCTGCTCTCCTGCCCCCTGAAGTTACAATGGACCCACAATGGCAGAACCAAATCGAAAAGGATCTCAAAGAAGCCCAAGACACTGCGCTGCCAGAGGAAGATGAAGATTTGTAAATATAGCAACAGCTAAAGCAAAATTTCAGTTCAATTGCATTGATTGTGCAATGTGTACACAATGTATCAATTTTAAATTTCATTCCATAAGTTCAAGTGATCAAGGAGTTGGTATAAAGTTTTCTGTATTTGCTTTAATTAATTAATCTACTTTAAAAGGAATTTTAGATATTATATTTGTTTTTTATTGTAAAGGCAAGCACTAGAATCATAATTGCTGGAAAAAAAAAAAAAACGGTTTTGATATTAGTTTTTTTTTTTAATTAATGTGAATATTGGCGGGTTTTATGAAAACAAGAAAAAGCTCTGAAACGCTTGTTCAGCCATTGCCTAGAATGATAACATTTGCAGTTATTTAATTTAATTAATTAAAAATAAAATTATTCGGTATTTCAAAATACTTTGATATCAACTAATCCCACATTATGTCAGACAACTTTATGTTTTACAAGACCCCAGATCAATTGAATAGGGTTTAGTTCCCAGTGACAAGTTGGAAGCTTTACTACTGTGTGACTGTGTCCCACAAATCCAAGTTCTCTAACCACAGACAAAATGAGTTGGTGATGAGTGAGTTGGTGTTCTAAAGAAAAACCAAAAAAATAACCAGAATCAAAAATTTTAATCAGAATAAAAAATGTTTTCCTCTAAGTAGTCCACGCCCGAAAACTCTTCATCCATGTCTTGGTGTGAGCTTTCATCAAAACTCTGCTGGCTATGTTCAGATGTGTCACTGTTGCTGCTTTCACCTTGTAGGTTTATGATATTTTTTTCAATGTCACTATACACAGTTTGCCCGCTTCGAAAATAACCTTTTTCTATTTTCATGACATGTTGATATGATTTTTTCCAGTCGTCAACTGAAATGGTCTGAAACGCTTGTTCAGTCACTGCCTAGAACAATAAAATAAAAACAACTAAACATTTGCAATTACTTATTGTAATGAATTAAAAATATAGCCTTGTAGTACTGATGGATTTACCTAAAAAATACTATAGTTATTTTTGTTCGGTGATTTATTTTATGTAATATTAACCGATTCCGTGCGGAGGTCTTTGTAGCAATCTTTAGTGCCTGGCGTCGAACAAAAATTCCGTGATACCTGTGGGGCACCAAGCGCCAGAGAATTAGATGATTCCCCTGGGGAATCATCTGCCGTGAATTGTAACTTTTAGCTTTTTTTCGTGTTTCCACTTGCTAAAGAGTCATTTGCCATTGGGTATCGAACGTAAACGGTCAGTAAATTCGTTCAGTGCGTGTAAAAGTAACTATCTGTGTGTTTTTATGGAAATGGAAGGTAAGTGACTAATTTCTATCAGGGGTTGTAAACCTTTTTGCATTATTTTATGAATTTATTTATTCAAGCGTTCTATAGAATTTGTTTACGTACCATTTGAGTTTGCAGCGAGGTTATATTTATTTATTATACAGTGTTTTGTAGGGAAACAATTTTAAATTCGCTACTTTGATGATAAAATTGTTTCTCTATAAAACACTGTAATATAGAACATTTAACTGAATGGGAAGTCCGATTCTAATGAATCAAAAATATTCTACTCGTACCTACAAACACTTACATGATTATGAAGTATTTTATTTGAATAAGAATGTAAATGTATTATTATTGATAAAAAATATCTATGTCTACCTATTTAAAAAGTAGATTTTTGTTAAGCGTTTAATTGACAACCTTTTTATTTTGTTGTAGAGTTACCCAGAAAAAAAATGAAATATATTCCTCAATCAGAAGTCGAAACTCAATGCGACGACGATGACGTGTTTTGTGAGAATTCACAAACTTATGACGATTGGGAACCAGAAGTGCATAAGGATAGTGGAACTATAAAAAAACAACGAAGGATTGTGCAACATGCACAGAAAAATTAACAAAAGATAATTTCACGAACACCGAAAAGACGACCACTAGGTTTTCAACCCCTGAAGTCTGCTAATTTACGAAATTACTTGAAACGAACACTGTGGGCATGATATGGGTGACAAATAAAGACACATTTATTTACGGGACACTTGACAAATATCGTTTTAGCCGAGTTTTTTATGTTTTAGTTTTGTATCCTCTCGGGCATCATACGCCATACGCAATACATTTACATGGTGCCTGTGCGGCATCATCCGCACGGAATCGGTTAACAAAAAGTATCAAAATTATACGAACGCGCTGCATTCCGAATGTATTTTGTAAACATAACCTCAAATTCGTGAATGTACATTTCAATAATTGTATGAAAGCTTTATAATAGATATTGCACCTTGAAATACACACATTAGATCTGATTACATGTATAAAATATAATTTTACCTGTCATTTCAGCGGTTCTTTTATACACATCGTTAAAATCTGATAAAATTTGTCCGGCCTCGAGTTCCGCCAAACATCTCACGTACACTTATAAATTATTGCTCTTGCGGAGCTGCGAATAACAGATCTGTTCATTATGAACACAATGGGTCACCAGTATCACCACGATAAAGCAGATAAATAAATAATAAACACGAGAAACAGTCACCGATTACAAGAAATGACAATATGTACCTTACTCGACGAGGCAGAGCGAGTGTTGCCAATGATTAAATATTTTAGTTCCGTTTCAGGACTTTCTTGCCAAACTGTAATAAAGGATCAATAAAATAAAATTTTAATCGGTTTACGTCACGTTCACTTTTTAATTTCATAACGTTCTGAATACTTTGCGCGTCCACTCAAATCTGTGTGGTTATTTCCTCAAAAGACAATTTCAGACATGGTCTTCACATGATCTAACCAAGATTACGTCTGGACTTTAAAAGAGACTGTGACCTCTGAGTTCTCAAAGTAGTCAGGAAACGCTGACATCATGTTAAAAAGAAAAAGATTGACGTTTAAACGTGTTTGTACAAACCTACTTACAGAAATAGAAGCATTTTTCATTTACCGTACAATTTTTACATCAATAACTAACGACTAATTAAAATAAAATCTTAGGCCCCATCAAATAAAATCAGTTTTGTGAACTGTTGTCTTTTAGATTTGTTCTGAACACCGTGGTCGAACTTTGTAACAAATCGAAGTTTAATATTAGCATAAGTCTCTATTATAAATAGATGTCATTAAATATAGTCTGTGATTGAGCATCGCAGGGCTCTCAAACGAGTGGATAATACTGTTTGAAAATAATCATGTCATTTTATTGATATGTCAATAAATGAACAAGTACCAGTCGTTCATGTAGGTTTCTGTTATTCTGGGACTTAATTTATAAATTGAACGAATTGCCCTTTTCGTAAAACAAAAATAGTATGAATATCGGCGGCATTTTCCCACAACAATACCGTATGTATGTACGACCCAAAGACATTAAATTTACAATAGACGGGACATTGCGAACAAAATCGAAAGCCGATACATTTGTCCTAGTGGTCAAAGTCGCTCAGTCTAGTCATCTAGTGTGGTACGCCTGCGTGTCAAGTCGTATTTGTGTCCTTCAAAAACAATTATTTTCTAAGGAAATATGCCAAGTTGCGCATTGCGATATTGTAAATCACGTTATAGTAAAACGGCTGGACCTAACTTCGGTTTATTTTCGTAAGAATTATTTATATTTACTCAGTAACAAAGACATTAAATTATTGTACCTATCTTAAATCTCTTTGCTCAGTAATTAGAATTAAGGGAATTAAGTAATTTTTATAAATAGTTCTAGAAGATTTGCTAATTTTGTAATTAGCGCCCTCTATTAGTGAGTAGCTTTACTACTGTCTTGTAGAGATGTGATGTTGCTTATCGAATTTGTTATCAATAATATTTATTAAATTAAAAAAAACAATAACACTTAAAATATTACTATATATTTACTGTTTGAAGATAATCACGTCATTTTATTTAAATTTCAATAAATGAACAAGTATCTACTATTAATTCAAGTAGGTTTCTGTTATTTTAGGTTTCCGAATGTAAAAAATGTGGAACGTGAAAAGTGGATACGGTTTGTTCAGACAGACCGTCGAGAAGAAAATTGGCTTCCATCTGCTTCGTCAAAATTATGCTCGAAGCATTTTAAAATAGAGAACATAAGACTGGTCGATCAATTTTAAAAAAAGGATCGGTACCCTGTACTAGAAGTGAAGTGGGTTACACGTTTCTTGATTTTTCGTAGTCATTCTATATATAACATAGTACACTGCCTATAAGCCATACGAGTTGCCCATAGCGTGTAGTCGCTTAGTTTTTAAGTTTTTTAAACCCTGGCTTTAAATTAAGGTCTCCGCCTTAATTTATTGAAGCATCCACAGGCAAGCCCGGTTAAGCAGACGACAACCTCATAGGTTGAACTGCGAGATGCCATTAAAAAATATATCGTATAGTCCTCACTACTCACTTGACTTTGCTATAGATCTGTTCGTATATCTGCGGCTTCTATCTCAACAACAAAATAGAAATCAGATGTTGTAATATTGCTTTCGGCCGCATTATCAATCGTGTTTCGCAACCATGATCACCTGCTTTTTCCCAACTATGTTAGGGTCAGCTTCCAGTCTAACCGGATGCAGCTGAATACCAGTATTTAACATGAAGCAGCTGCCTATCTAACCTCCACAACCCAGTTACTGGGTAATACGATACCCCTTGGTAAGACTGGTTGTCAGACTTTCGGGCTATTCACGACTCGTAACGACTGTCAAATATTCACGAATGACAGCCGGGACCGTGCTTTCCGAGGCATGGAGGGGTCTCGGCATGTAAAGATGGTCACCCATGCTCAGATCAACCGCAGCAAGCGTAGATTAACCTGATCGATCGACCTGTGCGGCAGAGTTTCGCAACCAGTTATCTTTAAATAAAAAACCTTCTTGGAACGCAAGCAGTTGCTAAAGAAGTTGCGAACGAAAGGTTAATTTTCAGTTTTTATGTTGATAACAACAAATAGGTACCTTTTAATACCGATCAAACAAGTTTCCAAACTTAGTATAGTTTAGCACGAGCACGAGTCACGCTTAGACGTTTTTTTTTATTATTTCAGGATGATGAAATAAGCCCAGAAGCTACTCGACTTACTACACCAGTCAATGTTGACGTTTCAGACTCTGAGTCTATCTTCGACACTCCAAGAAAAATTGCATTGAAGGCACAAGTTGAAAAGTTACAAAAACAAAAACTGAATCATCAGGCTAAAATAAAAAAAACTAGGCCAACAAAAAAAAAACGTAAAACATTAAATTTAAAGGATTTCGTTGACCATTTGGAAAAAAAGTTTGACATGCAAAAAAACGTGGCAAACTCTCTTAAAGCTACAGCAGAAACACAAGCCCTCTTTGATAGACTCAATAGAAATGCCACGAAGGCAAGATTATCCCGTCGTAAATTTTGTCCGTCTCTTCGTAAATTTGCTTTAACTCTTCATTATTACTCTCCTGCCGCGTACAATTATGCCAGGAAATGTTTCGATAAAGGGAGTGTCAGACTCTTACTGACTAAAACCCACCCATGTTCCTTCCTTCGCCCTTTATATTCCGGGGTAGCGGTAACCCTTTCGGACAATCCCGCTGCCCCGGCAGGCTTCGGCCCTGAGGGGCCCCTCGTTATGCTGAAATCTCTTTGAGGCGCGCGTGGAACACTTACGCGCCGTCCGGCACGGGCCTGGTCCTGATCGGGCGGTGAGCTACCCATTGCTCTCCACCCGCAGGCCCGCGCCTACGGTGGCCGGTAGTCGTCACTCGACTCCCGACGCCCGGGGCGTCTCCCGCGGCGGCTGGGACGGGAGGCTCTCTCCCTCATTCGTCCCGCCACATCCTTCGCTAGCATGACTCCTTCGCAGAAGGAGGCGACTGCCTCCCACTCCCTCTCGCTCCGGACCATGGCTTGCACCAGGGCCGGGCGCGAGAGGCCGCCGCCGCTGCCGATCGCCTCTACGAGGACACGGCGGTGCTCCGCCCAAGCGGGGCAGACCTCCACCGTGTGCTCCACCGTGTCCTCTGGGCGATCCTGGCAATGGTGACACCCGGGCGTTTCCTCCCGCCTGATGATGTGCAGGAACCTCCCGAAACTTCCGTGTCCGGTGAGGACCTGCGTCAGGCGGTAGGTGAGGGAGCCGTGGCGCCTCTCTAGCCACTCCTCAAAGAGGGGTCTTATCGCCGCTATCGCGGCGTGCCCTGCGCTGGGTTGCGACAGTCGCTCTTTCCCTGTCGCCATGAAATCGAGCCGGAGGTCCGTCCGCTCCGCAGAAATTTGCCGCGGGAGCGGACTTTCCCCCCGGCGTAGTGCCTCCGCGCGCCACTCATACAGGCGCGCGAGGACTATCGCCTCCAGATCCCATGGCGGCAGTCCGGCAAGGAGGCTTGCCGCCTCGCGCGAGATCGTGCGGTAGCCCCGGATTAGCCTTACGGCTACCACCTTCTGGGGCGCGTTCAGGTAGTGGGCGGCTCGCCGCCGCAGTGAACGCGCCCACACCGGGGCCCCGTATAGGGCCATGGACCGCACGACCCCCGCGTAAAGCCTCCGGCAGGAGGCGTTTGGCCCCCTAAGGTTGGGCAAGAGCCGCTTGAAGGCGGCCCCAGCCCGTTCCAGTTTGGGGGCCAAACGTCGGAAGTGCTCGACGAAGTTCCACCGGCTGTCGAGGACGAGACCCAGGTACTTCATCGTCGTCTCGATGCCGATGTGAACCCCTCCTACCGTTATTCCCAATCAACCTTAAACCTTAAACTACTACAATCTGTCAAATTTCTTTAATAGATTTTCAACTTTATTGCTAAACCATTAAGGTTTATTCCCAATCAACCTTAAACCTTAATGGTTTAGCAATAAAGTTGAAAATCTATTAAAGAAATTTGACAGATTGTAGTAGCTTGATGTGCTGGCGTCTGTACGTTCGCATAGATGCACAGCCTGGCTTTACTAATGAGCCGTTTCGCGCTTTAAAGTTAAAGAGAATTAAAACGGGTAAGGAATTAATTTGTTCTTTAGTTTTCGATGAGATTTCTATTAGACGTCAAAAAATATGGAACGCTAAAGCGAATGAAGGTTTCGTCAATTTAGGTTTTGGTGACATAAGAGACGAAATAGCTTCTCAAGCTCTTGTTTTTATGGTAGTATCACTGGATCAAAAGTGGAAAATACCAGTAGGGTATTTTTTCATAAATAGCATTAAAGCTGAATTCAAAGCTACGTTAATTAAGCAATGTTTAAACTTATGCCACGAAGTAGGCGTAAAAATAGTCAGTATGACTTTCGATGGTGCTCCAACAAATTTAAGTACTGCAGAAATATTAGGTTGTAAATTCAGTGATCCAGATAATTTAAAAACAGATTTTCCTTATCCAGCTAATCATGAAAGTGTTGTGACGTTTCTTGATCCCAGTCACATGATTAAATTGGTGAGAAACACATTTGAAAGCAAAAAGATATTTTATGATGCACAAAATGAGAAAATAAAATGGTATTTATTGCTGTCTTTAAATAAGCTGCAAACAAATGAACAGTTACATTTTGCCAATAAATTAACAAATAAGCATATCCATTTCCGAAACCAAATAATGAAAGTCCGATTAGCGACCCAAATATTAAGTAGAATTGTAGCTAAAGCCTTATTGCTTTGCAATGAGTTACTCACCGGAAAAGTATTTGAGGATATTTCTGGCACAGTCAAATTTATTTCTATTATAAATGATTTATTTGATATTATGAACAGTAATAAATATGGAAAAATTGGTTTTAAGCAGCCGCTAAATTGTAAAAATATATCTACCCTTTTAACTTTTTTTGAACTAGCTAAGAATTACATACTATCCCTCAAACAATACATAAAAACAAGACTAGTAATAAAGCGTCGTAATCTCCCAAATAGAATCATTTTAAAAATAATAAAAAAACGATTAGTTGATACTATTAACAAAACTGGCTTTTTAGGATTTTTAATTAACATTCAAAGTCTACAAACTTTGTTTGAAATAGTAGTAAAGACATAAAATTCAATAGATACTTGTCAACATATAGGCTCAGTCAAGACCACCTCGAGTTGTTTTTTGGTTGCATAAGAAGACATGGGGGCCACAACAACAACCCTAATGTTATACAATTTAAAGCGGGAATGCGGGATATAAAAAGATTTTAGCCAATTTAGAATTACGTGATTCATTTTCGGGCAACTGTGCTCCAATGGATAACTTTAGCATACTCACTTGTTCTTCCGTAGAAACAGTTAATAGCACTTGCCTAATAAGGGAAGTAGATAATGAAGACTTTCAATTGGACGAGGTTCTAGAGAAGGAATTCAAAACTGATTTCAGAGTTAGTCAAAATTGCGAGTTTTTGAATGATATATTGAATGAAACATGTGTCTGTAGGAGCTCATCAAATTATTGGCTATATTTCTGGTTATGTGTCTCGTGTACTAAGTAAGAAAATCAAGTGTGAAATTTGTGTGTCAAGCTTAGTTTCCAATAGAAAATTAGATTTTCATAAATTAATTACAATAAAAGATATGGGTGGATTATATTTTTCTAGTAAAAGCGTTTTTGACGTACGAGTATGTAAAGCCACAGAAATATTTATTAGAAAACTTATTAACGAAAATGACGGTAAAGGTGTATCTACAAAGCACAGTATCGATTATATTAAAACGAAAGTACTAAAAGTATTCTTAAATTCGAATATTTTTGAAGGCTTCATTATATTTTTAGGGTTACAGGGTTATATTTATTATTTAGCTTAAATATTATCGATAACAAATTCGATAAACAACAGCACATCTCTAGAAGGCAGTAGCAAAGCTACTCACCAATAGATGGCGTTTATTACAAAATTTGCCAATTTTCTAGATTATATTTATGAATATTATTTATTTTTAATTACTAAGTAAATATAAATAATTCCTGCGTAAATTAACCGAAGTTAGGTCCAGTCGTTTTACTATTACGAGATTTACAATATCGCAATGCGCAACTTGGCATATTTCCTTAGAAAATATTTGTTTTTGGTGGACACAAATACGCATTGACACGCAGGCGTACCACACCCCACACTTCCTATAAATAGTGTATAATCTATGCTCCACACTAGACTGAGCGACTTTTGATAACTAGGACAAATGTATCAAGTAAATAATTTAATGTCTTTGGTCACCAACAAATGGAAAAGTCGGCCTATACCTACTTAATTTGACATCATGTTTATCAGCTGTCTCCTCTATAAACCTTAATATTTATACAGAACATGCTAATTCCAATCATATACTACTATTTTAAACTAGAGATTCCAATGCTTAATCAATACAACCCTCTAAGGTCATTTGTATAATCTTATTGATTTATATTTAATTAAATAGTCATTCAATAGGATTAAATGAACTTAGAGGGTTACATTGATAATTTTAATGATTATAATTTTGTAAAGCCATATTTGTAACGAACGTGAATCATAATTTAACCAACATTCAGCATGACACTGATCTGCAAATTGCAAAAAACATAAGAAAATTTGAATTTCGCGGGCTACATTGGCGCTCCCCCCTTAATATAAACAGCGAAACAGAGGGTTACCAAAGTTACCATTCACGTTCACCTTCCGAGCTGTTCATAGTATTAGTATGCTATTTGTTGCATATAGTCTGCGGTCCCTACCACAGAGTACATTAAATTTGTTAGGATAAGGCTGTAAACTTGTGAATCTGTGCCTATTTTGATCTAAAAGTGACGATGATAATGCCAAAAATATTCATCGTTCAACTTCAACTTCACTTCAGTTTAAAACATTGTGTTGATGATAGTGGTCGTTGTGGAAGTTTTGTTGCTCTGTCCGTTAAATTCTAGTTACTCGTAAAGATATAGTTTTAAACTTAATTTAAGCATGTGGCCAAATCGACGGATGGGTCAATACATTACTCCGCAGGAACTGCAAGAGGTAAGAAATTTTAAAAAATAATTATACCTGTCTTCTCATATTTATACCGGCATTATAAGAGTAAATTAAACATGTGGGACAAAAAAAAAATACTATTGCGGTTACGTAATTTTATATGGCGGAAGGTCCTAGCAGAGCGAGGGAGGCAGGTATTAAATTCGCCACGCGGTCGTTACGTAAGGGAATTATGTAAGGTTGAAAATCAAGGGATGACAGCAGGAAAACAAATGTAAAAACAGAACTGTAAGGGAGCGCGCGCAATGTAATTCCGCTGGCGTGTAAACAAGATAAACATAAACACGACGTCGCGGGCGCGGCGCCGCCGTGGCCGGCCGAGGGCAAGCACCGAACCGACGCCAACCTTTGTTCACACTAAATTGCATAATTATTATATAATTTGATTGGTTTTCTGAGCTGCTAATGCGCTTGCAGCAGGCAGAAGTGATGAGTTCGTTCTTGGCCGCTTTGTTACAGTTATTGCGAATTTGGATTGACACATTGATGTCATTTAGTTTTACATAACTTGTTAATTTTACGTAACAAGTAATATCTCACATATTAAAATGGTGGCCCACGATGATCTTGCTTATCATGGGGGGTAATTTTATTTAGAAGACAATTTACTCAAGACCTCGCAGTCTAAATTACAGGTGGGTATAGAGTAGGCATGCAGCAGGTATCTTGCTTGGATATCTAATTGTCTAAATCAACGATTATCATCGCCGGAAGGAAGTGTTGTTTTCTTTTCGTTAAGTTTTTTTTATTTTAATAAGTACTGTGTTGTCAAAAATGTAGGTAGGTACATATTTTCTGTCATTTTATTTAATAAACAAAGAATGAGCAAAGTTCTGCGCCTTTTTACGGCAATCAGCTGTAGTGACCTTAAATAATAATACCAGAGCTGAGTTCCTTAGAATAGACCAGGAGCTAGTTCTCACGTCGATTCATGCACAAAAATTACATCCCAGATTTAAAGTAAAGTTAGGTGGGGAAATTAATTGTTAAGCAAATTGACGACGAACTTAAATTTTCCGTATATTCAAATCAAGGCTGTCATTCTTTGACAGTTGTTTGTGAAATGGCTTTAGGACGATAAATTGTCGTAGGGTGTCAATTTGCTTAAGGGGTATGCGCTAAGGTAGCCCGCGAAATTCCAATTTACTTTGGTTTTTTGCAATTTGTAGGTCAGTGTCAGGTTGAATGTTGGTCGAAATATGATTTACGATCGTAACAAATATGTATTTACAGAATTATAAATATTTTCATCAATAAATTCATACATACAACTCACTAAGTTCAAATTACCTTATTGAATGAATATTTCGTGATCATGACATTTGAGGTCAATTCTAACTTAGAAAGTGGTATTGATTATTGTAATAGTTATAATTCTGTAAATACTATTTGTTACGGATCATGTTTTGACCAACATACAAACTGACCTGCAAATTGCAAAAGTCGTAAGTAAATTTGAATTTCGCGGGCTCTCATAGCGCTTTCGCCTTAACAATTAATTTGTTTGACAGTACAAACCGGTCAAACAAATACGCGTTCGACCGACGTTCCGTTCTTTGAACTTGTCCACTGACACGTTGGTAGGTAGTAATAATCTAAAAATACTCATTTATTAACCGCACAATAATTTATATAATACCGGGTTGAAGTCCCGGTATTATATAAATTAAGTTACGTCGAAGATTTAGGGTGAAGGATTGGAGGCACCGCAATCATTGTGTGATAAAGTAAGCGAAGACATACGAATGATCATAATAGCCTTTAATAACCATCTTAAATAATTTTTTTTTACGTTTTGTATATTATTTTATTTAAAGACTAGCTGCGCTCCGCGGTTTCACCCGCATAAATTTCGATCCCATGGAAATATCGGGGTAAAAAGTATCCCATGTGTTAATCATGGTTATAAACTATCTGTGTGCGTTTCATCCAAATCCGTCCAGTAGTTTTTGCGTGAAAGAGTAACAAATATCCATCCATCCATCCATACAAACTTTCGCATTTATAATATTAGTAGGATAGTAGAATTGCTTTGTTTTAGCAGATTTACGTAAGTATAGTTAATAATAAATCTGCGATATTTCTCGCGTCGTTGGTACCTGTGTCAGGCAACAGATTATTTGCAACGCACTGTTTTGTCCGTTAAAATGGATAACAAAAGTAGGCAAAAGATTGCAGACCTTACAGACTTCGTGC
The DNA here is from genome assembly GCA_911387795.2 of Apamea monoglypha. NCBI lineage: Eukaryota > Metazoa > Arthropoda > Insecta > Lepidoptera > Noctuidae > Apamea > Apamea monoglypha. The sequence continues at coordinate 20,977,556 of OU426914.1, read as the reverse complement.
ACCGCAGACATGATCGCACACACACATTCTTTCATCTACGTAGGGCCTAAGACGCCCCCCATTACGAAACTACACGAGGCTTTGGGGCACTCATGGGTTGTGGAGTAGGATGTTGATAACACTTCAACGGCCGCCAGTAGTTTCCTAATACGCCACTGACTGGTTCCACTTCGGTACCCCTCTGCATTTCGACCAAAAGTAGTAGGTAAAATATTTACAGCGATTTTGGTGGTCACAGTCAGGAGTCGACTCTCCATCTCATCGCTCGGGATCAACATTCGAACACGTAACGAAATTATATTCATAGACATGACACGACATCATCGAGATGGACTTCACAATGACCGCTGCAATGAACTGTCGCAGGGGTTATTGCCATATTCTGCACGCGTTCGCAGACGGAAGTGTGATATTATTAGCATACAAGATGAACGCTGCTTCCATTCAATAAAATTGCCCCTTATGACACATACGATAAGATACGCTGGGCTCTTCATTGCTGGAAATCAAATTGTAGAATGATATGGCTCAACTTTTCCGGCTGACGGTTCATCATTTCTAAATTACCTACGACATTCTACAACAAAACTAACAAAAAAACCTAAGAAATATTGCTTCTCAAACTCAAAGCATTAATTTCAATTGAACCATTTACGACAAATGAAAATATGGTGCTAGTTGCCCAGCTAGTTGCCCAGCTAGTTGCCCAGCTAGTTGCCCAGCTAGTTGCCCAGCTAGTTGCTCTGTGGGAACAACCCTAAAAAACCAAGTAGCTACTGATACTCAACCGCGAGAACAGACCGCTTCGTTTACGTAAACCGCGATGATAAATCCCCTCGTTATTTTTATATAAATCAGATCATTCCAAAGTTTATTATTGTCCGTGACTTAAAATGATTAACACTATCACGTTTAGCATAAACGAGGGTGTGACTGCCTTATCTGTAATCTGAGAAGCTGATCAACTCGAAAAGTAACATAGGTCAAATCTCTTGTCAATTGCTGTGATTAAATTAGGTGCATACCTATGAAACTGTCGCTTTATGTATTGACAGTAGGTTATGGTGATATTGATCTTATAACATCACCCTTTAGGTACTCGTATATTGTGTCACCTAATTTTTAAATTATCTATGTACTAAATCTTAGAATATATGTCTATTGAGAATACATGTACAAATTTTGGATTTTTCTAAACTAAGCCGTTTCTGCTGGGTGGGTGTCAGACCTCGAAGATGTTGAATAAATACGCTTATTAGTCGATTCGCTTGAATTTACTCGAACGGACAGAAATAAATATGATGTAATGGGAATAATTGGGAAATGATAAAAATATCTATTAAGTCATAATTAGTGACGTCATTTCAAAATTTTAAGTACAAACGTATATTTCTAGGCATAAAGACAAAATGATTTGCTAACAGTGTTATTATGAACTTGAAAACTGTTTCGTAAGAAACGGGTTTTAGGTTTATTTTAGGAATGTTCTCGATCAAGGATTATATTTTTAAGCTAAATATTATTCAACTGTATTACATAATCATAACGATCAGTACATTTGAGAGTTCGTGGTCTCATATAATCGATTGAGTCCTTAGTACATGACATGATTTGTAATCGCTTCTAATTATCAATTTAATTACCAATCGTGAGTCTGGCGCCTTGCAAGACGTCGTTATAGAAGCTTCTAGAAGGAGGCTTGATTGACCTCTAAACTTGAACCGGGTAAGTGGGTACTTATTCAAAGTTATGTAACACTTACGTATGAAACAATTTACAAAAGTACCTATTCTACGAAGGTTTGGTTCTTTTCTGATGGCAGAGCAAGTTGGTTGGGACGACCAAATTTGATTGATTTAGGATTACATTGACAGAAAATACCTATAACAAAACAGAATATTTTTATCTTTTTCGCTTTAACGGTATTTAAAACCAATTCAACAAAAGCAGCTATAAGTACTTACTGCGAAGGCCCTGAACCGATTTTGATGATTATTTTTTAGTTTGAAAGAGTTTTATTCTGTAGTTGTCCCAGATTTTGGTGAAGATCTGATAATCAACCTTCTCCTTCTACCTTCGAAGATCGAACCCGAGATTGTTGCAATCGCTTTAGTTTATCTAGAAATTTATGTATATCGCCAAATAATACTTGCCAATTAAAGTCAATGGTTGATTATTTTCAAATGACGTCTCTGAGTGCCAACCTGAAGTCCAACAAGTGGAAGTAACACAGCTTCTTTTCTAGCTTATCCGTGATTGGACAATTTTCAATTGGAGAACTGTTTGCGTCTTACTAATCCGACGTTCTGATTGGTGGTAAACCAGCCTTCAAGCGTTTTGCGTCATTATTGTGAAAGACAAGCGCTCCCACAGAACAGATAAATATCTGTTCAGAACAGATAAACATCTGTTCTGTGAATGCTCCCCTATCGACAAAGCGGAGTGACACCAGTCTTTGGATCCTCCTGTCAACCCGCCAACGTAAACCATCGCCGGACCACCTCTGATCCGTTGTGAAATATCGATAAAAAGGACATTTTACATCACTTTCCACTATACTCTGGTCTGGCTGCTCAAAGGACGGCCCTTTTTGAGGTGAGTGGTCGTACAGCTCAGTTAAAAAAAGCGAGCTACAGTACAATAAATATAAAAAAAAAAACTAACAAAATACGCTTTTAACACTCTGTGAACATTTCAAGTGTCTACCTATTATGGCTCAAAAGATACAGTCAGTGACAGACGGACGGACAGCGGAGCCTTAGTAGTAGGTTCCCAATGACACCCTTTGGGTTCGGAACCTTAAAAAAGAGTGTATATTTTCAAGGTTCATGTATTTCTTGCTCGATTCGTCCCGTGTCCGTCCATCGTCCGGGAACGCGAAAACATAACTCGTAACATTCATACAGAACTGCGGGGTAATTGCGTAACATACTATCAGTAGCAATGGGTTCCATTTTGACAGTTCAACAACATTCATTGCGTTATTTACATTGTTGAGCAGACTCATTGTTTGAACATATGAAGCGATGGATTAACAATATCCTTCAAAATTATTCAGATTGAGATTGATAATGCATTACGCAATTAGGGTGCTGCTCCACAATACTTTTATCATTATCGTTTGCAATAGTTACGATAAAGCGACAAATGTAAGTAGGAGGCGGTACCTAGTCAGTGCAAGCGAAGCATGCGCTGCGGCACAGAGTCAGTGTGCCAGTAGGTCACATTATGTAAGCCCACCGCTTACTTCGTTTTGCGTAAGAATCGTTGTAGGCAATACTACACACCGCAGACGATGATTAATTTTATTCTTAGGAGTCATTACGGTGTCTACTGATAAGCGACTAGCTCAAATACCTACTCAGATCATACTAATCGATATGAAACTATGAGTCACACAAGACCGTGGGGCAGAGATACCATACGACCTAAATAAATTATAATTGTAGGTACTTTGACGCTGTCAGACTACATTATATAGGTACCTGTACCTACCCATTTAGGTTCCAAACTACGATGTTTACGGATAATAAATTGTAATGAAGTTGTCGCACGACGTTATCGGTCAATGACCTTGTTGCTCGTTGGAGTCATTAGTCTAACTTGTGGTTTCTTTAGATAATTGGTATGAGTAACAGAACGGTAATAATAATGTCGGGTTTATTTCATTTATATGTATAGGTACATAATAATATCATTTACATCTATAATACAATCTTCTATACAAATAAATTCTTTTTACTAAATGCACAATATGAAAGTATAGAAGTACGATATTTATAACAGAAAAACTCTTTTTTAAATGTTTGTCTGTCTGTCCGTTTGTTCGGGCTAATCACCGAAACTGTTGGACCGATTTTGACGGGACTTCACTGTCAGATAGCTGATGTTATGAATAAGGAGTAACTTTTATTTTAGAAATAGTGTAAAGGTTCGACGCAAATAAAATAAAACCCCTAAAATCCAATTTGTTTTCTGACATGCACACGAATGAAGTCGCGGGCACTGGTAGTTGTTAAATATTTTTATAAAAATATTTTAAAAAAGTCGCAAGCCCCACGGTATCGGGAACAGGGTCCAAGCTATCGGTGGTCAGGGCTCCTGAGAGAGGAACCTAACGAAACGCGCCGTGTCCAGAAGTACCGCTTTCTGAATCAAACCCTTGATACAGCTGGATCAAGGGCTTGATTCAGAAAGCTGCCTAACGAAATCCTCCTCAGGTGTTGGTCGAGGCTCTTGGTTATTATGCCATCGGCCGTCATGAGTATTAGCACAATGACTGCTGTAGCCACATCCCACATGTCGACAACCTCGCGAGCCAGGTCAAGATACTGTATCTGCTTATCTTTTTCAGCTTTCACGAGGTTCTCGTCATGCGGGACCGCTATATCAACAATCATTGTGCGACGCTCTAATCGATCTATGACAACTATGTCTGGCTACAATAGTCCTATCAGTGCTGATGATAGGACTATTTGTAGCCAGACAATAATCGTTACACATTACATTTTCGAGAACTGAGTCAGGCACAACCTATACGGTACTTCTGATTCCACAGGACTGTGTTTCCGAGCAAGTTGCTGGTGTATAATCCTAGCTACATGGTTGTGCCTACGCAAGTAGTCTCCGTTAGGCAGATGAGAACAGCCAGAAATAATGTGTCTCATAATTAGCATTGATTCCCCCGGACGGTGACATGCCCGACAGATGTCAACCTTGCTGTCCTTCACAATACATTTCCGGTAGTTGTTCGTCATCATAACATGTCAGCTTTTGTTGTTATCATACTTAGGTACCTATGTCCTTGCATCAGATAATATTGTTTTTTTTTTTTCATTTATTAGATAGGCATAGGTAGGCCTATGCAGGTACGGACGCCAGCACATCAAGTTACTACAATCTGTCAAATTTCTTTAATAGATTTTCAACTTTATCGTTAAAGCATTAAGGTTCAAGGTTGATTGGGAAAATTTGACAGTTTCGGGTAGCTTGACCTGCTGGCGTCTGTACAATTCTAATTTAAAATATCGTTTCATTTTATTCTAAGTATAAAATATAAGACTTAGTGCCTGAATGGAATCTGTAGTTAATGAAGTCGAGTTACCTGTGAATATTACCATAATACCTATTTAAATATTTTGGGTCTGTTATTATGAAAATAGTCCTATTCACAATTGCACAGTGCTGGTGACAGAAGGCGAACGACCTTAATCCTTGTAACGCAAGCGTTGTTGTTTATTATTATGTCACCGTGTCATTATGAAACTAACGATTAGTTTGTAATCTATTTCCTGAGGTTATAAACTACCGAAAAATTGTGATCTATAACAAACCATTTACAATTTAACGCGTTATTTTTCGATTGTGAGATATAGATTATAATCTATCTAGGGCAAACCGACAAATTGAGAACCGGTATCAAACTTGTATGCAGCGGAACGCGCCTTGCGCTAAAACTAAATAGCCAAGTAACCGCAACCAACTTGGAATTAGCGCTCACCAGTCCCAGCTCCGCGTCCTCAGCTCGCTGGGCTCGCGCGCGGTTGGTCACAGTTCTAACCTAACCGATTTGGTCGGGGTGCTCTAGCTTAGTTACTTACTGCGACCAATACGGCTACCGCCAAGAGCGACCAATCAGGGACGGTTCACAAATTTATGGGTGATAAAATCTGACAGACTATGAACCCTTTCAGTAAATGTGGGCTCGTTCACAATTTGACGGCTCGAAATTGATAGATTATAAACTATCGAAAATGTACGTTATACGAGTATTGTAAGCAGGATGGGCATGGTACAGTTCACAATTTATCGACAATTTACAATCTCGAAAGAAATATTATAAACTAAGGGCGATGACACACGGGCGTTGCCAATGCATTGCATCGGCGCTGTAACGCTTGGGCGGTAACGCCATCGCAGCGTTCGTGTAGCACTTACTGCGTCGAAATCACTGCTCCGCGACGACGCAACGCATTGGCAATACCCGTGTGACATTGCCCTTACGGTGTTCGCAATCATAGGGTGACATATATACATAGTATAAAATATAACAGTCGTTTTTTTTTTAATTACTCCTGTATCGTGGGTGCGTTTACAAACATTTAAACGCACATACACAAACAGCCACTCCCGGAACAACTACCTGTAGGCAATACAAATATTTGTTCCGAGCGGGAATCGAACCCGTGACACGCAGCGAAGCAGTCGATTGCTCAGCCACTGCACCAACACTGTTTTTGGTGACCGTGTGACCGCGTTGTTCTTCTAAACTTCGCAATGAGTTTTTTGATGCGGTTATCACATATATTCCGAAAGTTTGATGTGTATAATTAATTAATAAACCGTGCGAAGCAGAGGCGGGTCGCTAGTATAAAAGAATAAAAAAAATCTTTCTTGCATACCACATGATCCAAAAACACATAAATTTAAAAAAATAATTAAACAATAAAATAGCACAAGAAACGCACACATAAACTGACGGACTTTCTTTATATGACGTCAGTTATTCCCATTTGCGTTTATACATTATTGAAACCATATTATTATTTTATTTTAATACAGTACATACAAGGACAAATTTAATTAATCGGCGAAACTACACAGTCGTCATCGGTATGGAATAATTACCTAATGCAGATAAAAAAAGATAAGCTAAACTAGTAATTTCATTCATTCTCGTTTTTCATTTCTACCTACTATATAGCCAGCGGCCGTTGAACCCGTAATAAAGATAAATATCAAATTTTCTATGAAGTTAATAATAATAATAATACGAATTTTCAAGCGACAGAATGGAATTTGGTATCGATAAGTGCAAGATCAACACAGTCAGGGCAGGCAAAACTTACGAACATTCATACACAATACAGACAGGTGAAATCATAGACTCTAAATGAAAAGAAACATAAATATTTGGGATATATTCAAGCTCAGCAAATTAAACATAAAGAAATAAAAAATAAACTTACTCAACAATTTCAACATAGGCTTAAATCCATTTTTAATACTCAATTGCATTCCAGACATACTGTTAAAGCTATTAATACGTTTGCAATTCCCGTTCTTATATACTCCTTTGGTATATTAAGCTGGACCAAAACAGAACTAAAAAACCTACAACGCGTTATTAACACCACTTTGACGAAAAACAGAAAACACCACCCTCGATCTTGCGCACAGCGACTAACACTACCTAGGAAAGAGGGAGGACGAGGCATAATAGATATTATGAACCTACACAATAAACAAATAAGTACCCTTAGAACTTTATTTTAATACAAAAAGTACCACTTCTACCCTACACAAAGCAATAGTTCATAATGACAAAAAACTGACACCGTTACATATGTTCGACAAAACTACACAAAGTAACGAGAAACAGACCGACCGACAGACTAACATAATGGAATGGACCCAAAAGTCACTCCATGGACGACATCGCCAAGACCTGTGCCAACCCAACGTCGATAAATTAGCGTCGAACGAATGGCTCATGCGTGGAGATCTTTTCCCTGAGACTGAAGGGTTCGTGACAGCAATCGAAGACCAAGAAATCGAGACTCGTAACTAACAAAAGCATATTATGCGAATCCCCATTTCAACAGATATTTGCAGGCGATGTCATAGTTCTTCCGAAACTATCCAACATATTATTGGAGCATGTAGAGCAATTTTTCAGACTGACTATAAGCACAGGCATGATCAAATAGCCAATGTAATCTACCAAAAACTTGCTCCAAAATATATATTAATTACTACACCTCCAGTACCTTACTACAAATATAATCCAAAAATAGTTCTTGAAAACACAACACACAAGTTATACTTTGATCCAGCCATTCTCACAGACAGAACTACTTATTACAATAAGCCAGACATAACTTTACTAGACAAAATTAATAAAACTGCGTAAATAATTGACATAGCAGCACCAAACACACACAACCTGCAAAACACTATAGCAGAAAATCTGTCAAAAGATACAGACTTAAAAATAGAAATAAGCCGAATTTGGCGATTAGGCACCGTTACCATAATCCCAGTAGTAGTCTCAACCACGGGTGTCATTCCCAAACAACTGCACCAATTTTTAAAAACGCTAGACTTATCTCCTTCCACCTACCAAACCCTACAGAAAGCTGCTATTATGAACATTTGCAGAATTGTCCGGAAATTCCTTCACAACGACAACGATGCCCAAATATCACACCCACAAATATGATCAACAACACAGTCTAAACATATCATCACACCATAATATGTTATCATCTATCGCTTAGGTTAGCACTTGGCTTCGGCCCGTGTTATTCTATAAAACCGGCACATCAGTGCCGAGATACAAAAATGTATACCAACAAATAATAATAATGCATGGATGATTTGAAACTCTTTGCCCCCAACATATTGCGACTGCTGGAGCTACTGAAGGTAACTGAAACTTTCAGTAGCGCCATCAGGATGGAATTTGGTGTCGACAAATGTAGGCAAGATAACCTATACAAAAAATACTTAAAGATTAGGTTACAAGTTTAGATAGTAAAGGTAGCTTAAATAATGGAAACCCTGCCTCCTAAATTAGAGGAAACCTGCAGTTTCAGCAGTTATATTAATTTGACCTTGTATGATTAACAATATTAACAATATTTACTGCCGCACTCGGAGACGTCTCTTAAAAATATCAACTACTCGTATGTACGCCGATGAAGACTAGGTAGGTACCTAGTTTTAAAACGTGATGCGATCACTGCTTGTACAGTCTGCAACGAAAGTTATAGTAATGCCTTAACTCGGAATTGGAATTCCAGATCAAAAATGTAACTATATATGTACTAATATGTCATTTCCAAAGTGACGTTTCAGGGGTAGTCAACATTTCTCTAGTCACTAATAGTTATTTAATATTATTAAATTTCGTGCTTTTGAAATCACGCTGAAGCGGTGTTTCAAAATTAAACATTTTATAGCCTAATGTATTATATTGTCTGTGCCTAAGGTCTCGTCGTAAACTAATGAAAATAAAAGATCAATCACCTAAAGACCAATATTGATCTTCAGAAACAGACATAGCAGTGCGTTGTCACTTTTTAGGCAGTGATAGAATATCGTTTTTGGTCCCCGGTCCTGACTGAGCATCCATAGTAAGTACCTACGTCTATTCTTGAAACTTAACGACAAATAAAACTCACCTGGGGCACATTCAATCACGACAAACTCCAGAAACCGAATGACTTAATTACCAAAACAAAATGGCGACCAGCACCCTAATTGCGTAATACTCAATCTCAATTTAAATCATTTTGAAGAATATCGCTAATCCGCGAATTGTCTGCTCAACAACTTAAATAACGCAATGAATGTTGTTGAACTGTTAAAATGAAAGCTATTGCTACTGATAGTGTGTTACGCAATTACCCGCAGTACGTACGCCCTTTTTAATCGATTATTAGGATAACGCAATATTATTTACGATTTTTTTTTTTACGTTTGTCTTATTTGGAAGGAATACCATTTTATAAATAGAAAATAATTAATGAAAGTCCAAATGTTTAGAGCTTCTGCACTGTTTATTACTTGTCATTACCCCTATTACTCTATGGTTATTGCCATAATTTATTTTTAAACATATCTGTTGTGAAGAAAGCTAAAGAAAGGAGAGAAACGACTCAAGACTCTGGCCAAGTTACGTACTTGTCCAATTTATTGGTAGACTGCGTAGACGCCTGTCGCCTATAGCTTCCTCCGACATGCGAGGTATTAAATACCAGAAACTGTGGTTATGTATTTTGTTATCCTTTGTTCCTGGAAGAGATTGCTGTTAGGGAGAAATTCTTGTATATTATTTAGAAGTGCTAGGCGAATTCTGTCGTCATCTCGATGCTCCAAAACATACGAAGCCACGTCTTGACGGACAGACACGTGGTCGAAAGTTAAATCCATATTTATTTGGTGGGCTACCGGTTCGCCCGGAACAAAGAATTCCCGTCTTTTGTCATCGGCACAATTATGCCAATAAAGAGTAATAGCTATTGTTTTTATGGTGTTACAAGAGCTTCTTGGCACAAGCTATGAGTTTGAAAACCAATTTGAAATTTATGAGCTCTTTGTTTATCTTTAGGAATACCTCTTGTTATGCAAACTTAAGACTTCGGGGTGGTTTTTTGCTGCACTGCGAGGTTTTTTTTTTGTTGCTGTGGGCGTGGGTATAGAAATTTGACTTACAAGCTAGAAAATAGATAACTTGTTCAAGGCAGTTTTGGTAATTTAGAAAACCCAGCCGGATACAGCTTGCAATGGAGAAATAAACGGAAAGATCTCACCAGATAGGTCCACAAAGAGCCCTCAGTCACTCGACATCACCAGGATCCTCGGCCGGAAAGCCTAGGCCTCTGCCTGTAGATCAGGAACGCACGTGTTACTTTTTCACCGTTTTAAGGTGTATTAATTTGCACCCATGAAAACAACACGCGAAACACCATTCAAATTTCAAATTCGAGTTTCAAACTTGGTCAACCACATGTTGTGCACGTGAAAACACGACCGGTCACGTCTGTCTTCTTCGACGGTCAGTATTCGAATCCTGGTAATTTAATAATACACGGTACCTATTTAATAAATTGAGAGGGGCTTGAGGCTAAGTAATAACAGCCGTACGGGTCAATCGATCAAGTTAAGCTATGCTTGACGCGGTTTATCCGTGGATGGGTGGCATTTTCACATACCAAGACCCCTCCGTGCCTTGGAAAGCACGTTAAGCCGTTGGTCCCGGCTGTCATTAGTGGATCTTTGACAGTTGTGGCGGGTCGTCAGAAGTCCGAAAGTCTGATATAATCAGTCTTACCAAGGGGTATCGTATTACCCAGTAACTGGGTTGTGGAGGTCAGATAGGCAATCGCTCCATGTAAAATACTGGTATTCAGCTGCATTTGGTTAGACTGGAAGCCGACCTTAACATAGTTGGGAAAAGGCTAGGCAGATGATGATGACCTACTTAATAAATTGACGTAGGTAAAGAATAAGACATATGTATGTATATTATTTTATTCTCCGAAACTTATCGATCTTTTTTTAACATTTTTGCGGAGCAGCTGGATATCACTGTATCAGTTCCATTTATTCTTCTTCAATCTGAGAGGATACCAACACCTGGAGGTTAAATTAGAAGTTCTCAGATCTTTTCTGGCTTCCCCCGTTTAACTACTGTAACTATTTATTGATTACTCGTATCACTATCATGTCAGACATGATTTACATGATTAATCTGATTATATACTATAGTTAAAATGATGATTATGATTATGATCATAAACATTGAGATTTATAGTAATACAATCCATACTAATATTATACATGCGAAATTTATTTTGTAAGTCTGTCTGTATGTTACCTTTTCACGGCTGAACGGATTTCAATTTAATTTTTCACAAGGGTTAGGACATCAGACAGTTTATCCCGGTAGTGCATTCTCGTGGGATAATTTTCGGCCTCCACCCGGTGGAAGCCACGGGCAAAAGTTAGTATACTATTATAACTAGCGAAATGGGCTTATTAGTCGATTCGCACGAATTAACTCGCCCGATATGGGCGAATCGTCACTTTTGAATAATATTTGTTTTCTATAGGCGACTCGCACGAAGTTCGAGTTCGTTCTCTGTCTCGTATAGAGTCTTAGCATTATGCTGAGCGATGGCCGTTTTGAATGTGACGCATGTTACCCCCAACTTGTTACTTTTTTTTTGTATGTTCTTTTTTATGAGTCATGTTTGCCGCAAATAAACGTATTTTCTTTCTTCCTTTGATCCTTTCTTCTTTCTTTTCTAATTACTTTGTGTGCGAGTCAGCAACTCCAGAAATATTTATTTTTCTATAGAAAGCATTCTTCAATGTTGGCATTGAAGGGTTCTTTGCGCGGTTTTCAATTAACGCGCACCTTACATTCATGCTTTCTTCTTCCCTGAACCTCCTGCGCAGCTCTTTTGTATATTATATAGCTATTAATACAGGGGCTTTGTTCACGTGGAAAATTAAGTAAAAGTTTTAAATATCAAGGTTTTTTATTGTACCGCATTTTTGAATAAGATTTTGTGACGTTTTAGCGGAAAATTTTGTTTTGTTTCAGGAGTCTCATAATGAAGCCTTCCACGAAGCGAGCGCGCCCGTCGACTTATTATTATTCACATCCCTTAATACCTACGTAAGTTTACTTCAGTTCAGTCTTCACTTCGCAGTCGATCTGACAACACCAAAAGTGCTTATTCCCGTAGCAGGCGTTTTGAATAAATAATAATACAGTTCCAAGTTTTATAAACAATTGATATCTTTAGAAGTGTGCTATCTGTTACGGTGATATGTATGTGTCTCAGTTTGAATCCGCTGTTTTACATAACTGCTAGCTATTTTACAAAACAGCTCCATTATGTAAAACAACTTCAGTTGTTCAACGACGTTTAGCGGTTTTTCGTAATTACTGAACTTTTAACACGCAGAATTGCATAAACATTTTGCATTTATCAATGCAGCGGGTCAACGTTTAGAGGTATGTTAAACAGCTTGAAATGAAACGTCAGATTGTAGATTTTAGTTCTCTTTTTGTCGTTTGAGGCTTTTGTGTCATAACAACATTAATGGGGTCCGAAACAAATAAATAAAACGAGTAATACATTAGAAATGAAGTGAAAACAGTGATTTAAAGGACAATTTTAAAAGTAAAATATAAAGTATAATAAGTTTAAATAATTAAAAGTAAGTAAAGTCAGTCCTAAAAATACTAAATAATCAAGTAACTCGACCAACTTGAAAGTAGGGCTCACCGGCCGCTAAGGAGCTGGTAAAATAACTAGAGGTTTTGTAACCGCGGATTCGACAACCCATCTACGACATATGCATGCAAGCGCATCGGCCTACCCTTTTTACCCGGCGCTCGAAGGTATTATTCGAGCGACAGTGGTTTCCAGTTCACTTACTTAGACGTATTACATTCGCATTAGAGCAAGTGTCTCACAGTCTATGAAATCAAAACTTCTAGGCCGCGGTCCAGAGATCCTCGACGATACGTCCGTTGCCATGTCATTGTACAGAGGTGAGCGGTGGGAAGCAGCATGGCTTCTAACTTTTATTATTCATTTATAGCACCGCGTCTCTCAAGCCTACTTAGTTTAAACTCTTGCAGTAGAACACCTGCCAGGCCTCATTCCTTATTGCCACCCTTCTGTAGATGTTCTGCTTTTGTTTTGTCTCCGCTTACCGCATTGCCACGCTTTTCATTTCCCAGCTATTTATTGACGAAGACCCTGAAGATTTATTTTAACATGGAATGGCGTGCAGACGGTACGCCTTCAAGTAAGTGGTCAATTTTTGTCTAGCAAACTGCGGTCGCATGATTTTTGCACAGTCAGCAACAGTTATAAACCAAAGTTTAAGAAAAATTAATTTATTGATGAAAACTTGGTTGTTTTCTTATTTGCAACGAATTATTTGTAAGTCTTATAATATATAAAATCAAATAATTGTTGTCAAAATTCTAAAATGAACTTCTTTAAAGCTACAAAACTCAGCAAGTTTTGTAGCTGTAAATTATAATTTATAAAAAACGAATTATTACTATGAAAATTCTGAAATGAACACTGAGTTTTGTAGTTGTTTGTATTACACTTATTTAGAAAATATAATAATAATAGTAGTAATAATAGTTTGGTTTCACTTAAGTTTCGATTGGGGTTTCATTTTGTTCTTATGTATAAAATGTTAGTCTCACTTATTCGGTCGAGTTCACTATTTGACCGAATAAAATTACCGAACAAGTGTACATAATATGTACAATGTTTTCATTTTTAGTAAAAGTCTGTATCGAGATAGCATGTGTTGATTATTTATCGCTTTTATGCTCTGCAATCATAATTCATTTGCTTTTTGGGTTGTCCCTAGATTGGCTATCTAAAAAAAAATATATGCTGTGTAGTAAGCACACGCGTCTTTTATTTTCTCTAAGAAATGTACATTTCTTTATTTAAGGGTTGATTTTTCCATCGCCAGGTTTCTTTTATTCGAGGAATAAAATTGACGTTTGACAGTTTTTGTATGAAATAACTGACTAAATTTCAAAATTATTCCTCGAATAAAGTTATCAATTGATTGAAAAATCAGTCCTTAATCAATAAACAAGATAATAATATTATTCAGAGAATGTAATAAAAAAATCAATTAGGTACTTAATTAGTTAATTAACAAATTAATTATTACTTAATAACTAATTTGATTATTAAGAGCAATTACTCTTGTATTATGTATAAAATAAATATTATACTCGATTTATCAGAATCAGAAAATGTATTAAAAAAACATGATTTTTCTAGTCTTTACTTCAAGTTATTTGCAAGGTATTCTGGCGAAGTGTACTTACACCTTTAAAGTTACTATCGCCAGGATTCTGTTATGCTAGTAGAAGTCTAAATATTGCATTGTACGAGTGACCTAAATATCGAAGTAACGGACAGAACGGATGGGTGCAGTGCAGTAATCAACGCTGCGAGTAGCGGTCGCGTCGTCGGTTGCATAAATCTATTAGGTGAGGTGCAATCGGCTCGCGTTGCGTCGGAGCACTCGGAGCCAAGCTCGCTGCCTCCGCGCAACCGGTTTCTCTGTTCTGGGCCAAGTTCACCATTTCACATCGCTCTACTCGTATATTAAATTTTTTTTACGCACATTTCATAATAATAATAATATAATAATAAAAAGTATTTATTTCACAAAAACATAGCACTTAACACTGTATAGGTACATTGTTTGAAAATATTATTTACAATAATATGCAATAGTAGACTCTATCTTTTAAACTAGGACTAGCCTGTATCTTAAAAGATAGGGTTCAGCCAAAATGGATTCTGTTAATATTCTCAACCAAAAACAGGTGAAAAACAGTGTCAATGATTTGTACTAACAGCTGTTAGAAAAAGTGAAAATAAAAAAAATTAACAAAAACTAATCTTATGTCACACAAGGAGTGTGATTAACAGCGGACATGCATGTGTATGTATGTATGTGTTGGGGTATGTGTGGGGTGTGTGGGTGTGTGTGTGTGGGGTGTGGGTGGGTGTGTGTGTACAAAGTGATTTCGTGAATGTAATAAATATGTAATAATTGGATATAAAGTGTGAGATGTAAACTTTGAGTATGTATGTGAGATTATATTAAGAGAGATGTAAGTTAGCAGATTCTCTGTCGCCGCATAATCCTCTTGTAATAGCCATTGACTTATTTCTTTAGATTTTTATATAAATGCTTACTTAAAACGTAAAATTGGTGTTGGGCAAAAGATGTTTTATGTTTAACGCCTGCCGGGATATTTGTGCGCTTTGTAGGGTTAGATTTTGGGGTTTGATAAGTATCTAAAATAGTTTTTTAATTGCTACATTTATACTTCTCAAGGACTTTTTAACCGATTTTAGATTTAGTTCGCATGCTTTTTACTCATACATAAACCTAAGCATCCATTTAAAGCTAATTACTAACTGTTAAAATTAAGCCAGAAAAGAAAAAATATATTTTTTGCCTCTGAACACTTCACAAAATTATTAAAATAGATAGACATAACAACATTGATGTGACGATATTTTTAACCGACTTCAAAGTTTTCACTTTGTAGTGTTTTATTTTCGGGCGTCGGTAGTTTTTTCTTTAAAAAGTTTGGTTTTTAAAGTTTCACCCTAAGTTCCAATACAATTTTTTTTGTCAACAGGTTTTATCGGTGCGATCAACTGAAATGGCATCTACAGGTTGTTTGCGACCTGCGAGTCCTCCCTACCCTCACATGATGTATTACCCCGACCCCCACCCGCGTGAGCACTCTAGTTCTCCTGAGAGACGTCCTTCTGACATCACACTGAATCGGCAGAACAACAATGATCAAACAGATGAAGAGTCGGATCACGCAATAACAGAACCCGAAGTGTCCCGGACCAATTTTACACGAGAACCGCTTGCCGAAGCTGAGTTGTCTCCAATAATGGTTAAACGCTCCTCAAGGCTCAGAAAAGATTTACTAACTCCTGAGCCTACATTGGCCAGGCGACGTCTCCGTGCTGGCCACAGACTGGCTGCCGCAACTCGTCTCACAAGCCAAGTGGCTGATAGAGTTGTGAAATATGCTCGCTGCATCAGAAACATATATGAAAGCGATATGGGCTGCCTCAACTGCGGGTTACTTCCTATTTGTCCCGTGACAGGAAAATGTGGCCATACGCGATGCTCTAGGTACGTATCTGTATTCAGTTTCTGTGACATGGTTCTGCTAATAAGTTCTCTTGCAATCATCAGTAGAGGTTAATTCTGTTGTTTTTGTTTTAGATGCGTGACAGATACGATCACATGTCCGTGTGGAAACGATTCTTTCAGCCAAGTAACCGTAAATATTGTGATACGGGACCTTATTGGGAAGACAACATCTGACGGACCATCTTCCAGGTAGGATCCATAGTACAATCTACCAAATCTAGTTTCTTTTGCGGTGCTGTATTACAATTTATAATATTACTTTTGTTTTCTCTTTAGAACCATGCCGGTGCCGACTACTTCTGCGTTAACCACAGAAGATATTGATGCAGCAGCGATGGAGTCTGACGAAACAGCCCTGATTCCTCCGTGTAAGTATTTAAAAAAAAAATTAACTGCATTGGTGACTTTTTCGCGAATGTCTGTGTGCAAAAATAACGCTTCTAGTGTTGGTCTAGCATTTTGTTTGATTATAGATTATGGTATCCAACTTTTATGTGTTTTGTTATCATTTATTATTATTATTATTATTTTGCGCAGTTATTTATTTATCAAGTTGGTCTATTTATAAACTTGCTTGTTTTGTTATTATTAATGCAATGCTTAAGCGAAGGTCCTTTTTTGTGAATTATGATTTCTGTCCAGACGTTCTTTTATGTGCATCATAGTTGCGATTTTTACAAGCGTAATCGCAAAAAGTCTCACGTTATAATTATTATTTTTAATGAAATAATAAATTTTTTTGTGCTTAACTGTTGTTTTGTATTTAATATTAACGTTGGCTGGTAATTTTATTTATCGCTTTTTTATCAGTACCTACCTTATTGTCTGTTACATAATGTATCCACCAGGGATTACTCAAACAAATCTGCGGTACACGTCATAATTATTTAGAAACAACGGCTTCTAATTGCGTTGTTGACACTCAGTGTATGTAAACTAAACCATAACAGTTTTAGACAAAAATATTATGATGTTAATATCAGAATGTGTTATGTATGACGCTTGCATTTTATTCCAAAAATAACTTTATTTCTGTTTATATTAGGCTCGTGAACCTAGTCACTTTAAAACTCCTTAAAAGTTTTAAAACGAATCCAATTTAACACGAGAAGTAGAAAAAAAAAACAATTCAACAAAACAATTAATTTCTCTCTAGCAACATAGTTAATTTCTTCCTAACAACATAGTTAGTTTCTCGACAACTTGGTAACTGTTTGCCAATCTTTGAACAAAAGAAAAAAAGTGTATTGATCACTCGCTTATCGCGTGGCACAGGTCATGAAAGTCACTCGAGGGAGGCACGTTATGCAATGCCAGTTGTGGGTAGGTAGGTAGGTATCGAAGCCCCGCGGAAAATGTATAAAAGTTCACTTTGAATTTCTATAAATTAGAAAGAAAGAAAGAAAGAAAATGCATTTATTTGGCACAAACTAAAAGAGACACAATACACCAGATACATACATCAGATAAAACAAACAATAAAATAAAAAAAATAAAGATTAAATAAAAAGTGTGAAGTCCGATGTAAGAAATGAGCAGGAAAAGTGTGCCTCACGGCTGCGCCAAAAAGGCCCAGTTCAGCAAAAAAATTAAACATTCTTATTGAAATTGATTAACACTCCTCCAGCACTGCGATAAAATAAACGAACCTTTTTAGGTTACAAAGGGACTTGTGGCATTCATCCGCATTTCAAAGGTTTCAAACCTTAAATCTTGTTGAGTAACACGAAACTTTAAAGGTTATTTAACATTCGGATTTGGGGTTATTTTTGGCATTTCTCTTTTGTTAAAAGCCTGTTCAGGTTATAAATAAAATCTTATGGAATCAGCACTTGTAAAACGTCGAAATTACAAAAGACAGTCCCCCAAAAACGCCCGCCCTTCACCACTCCCTAGTGCTATTGCGTATCGCACAAAGGGAGTTATGGCATTCATCTGTATTTCAAAGTTTTCAAACCTTACATCAATAACTTGTTGTTTAAGTAACATGAAAGGTTATATTTAATTTTAGAATTTGGGGTTATTATTATTATTTTCTTTTATTTCATTATGTTACATACAGGCTGTAACAAAAACCCTGTCCGATCCAATAAAGGCGTATTCCTGGGTCAACATACGTACTAGAAAAAATCGTTATAAAAATGTAACTCATAAAAACCAAAAGTTATTGATTTTTAATTTTTATAATCCATGCGAAATTTAACACTGAATATGGCAAATTTTCATAAGTTGACAACACTCCACCCGCCGGCAAAATCTTTTTATTTTTACCTATTTTTATTTCAAAGAACACCGCCCTACACTACCGCGTCGTAGACACTCTTTCAACTAGTCGCCGACTCTTTTGATATCGCCGCCTAGTTACCTACCGACGCGATACTTGTTGCTAGTCTTTCGTGGAGATAGCTTTCGATCTGACGTCCGTACGTATCAAGCGCTGTCGTTTCGCGAACAATGTCGTATTCTAATCAGGAATATTTTAATATGTTGATGTGCTTAGGCAAGACCGACTGCAATTATGCAGCTGCGCGTAATACGTAGGTACGAGGTGCGTTTCGCTAATAGACCAGGTGTGACAGTACCGTCGGAGCGTGTGTTCCAACGCCTGCATAACGGTGTATACACCACAGGCAGTGTTCATGGGCACGAGTCGCAAGCCACTGATGCTGGAAGACCACGAGAGCGCAACGAGGAAATTGAGGAACAAGTGCTGGATATGTTTGCCGCGGACCCCACGCAAAGCACACGCTCTGTTGCGCGACGATTAGACACAAACCACAGTGCGGTTTGGAGTGTGCTGAAGGGAGATGGTCAGCACCCTTATCACTACCGGCGGGTTCAATCCCTTCTGCCCACTGATTACGAACCAAGAATGGAATTTTGTAAATGTGTTTGTGTGTGTTTTTTTTGTAAATTTAGCAAAAAGGTGTCGAATGTGTATTAGTGTTGGAGGTGGACATGTGGAGCATGATCGCCGAAGTATGCAACAACAACAAGTGAACGTTTTAATAAACTAACACCTGCAGTCGGTAAGTACATTGCCAGAAGCACATCACATTTAAAAAAAAGCCCTTATCAGGGCTACATTTAATTCAATTAATTGTTTCTTGATAAACAGAATTAAGTCAAAAACACAAAATACAGAGAGTATCTGAAATCCGGATTACTATGCCTACAAAACAATATCAGCTGATACCTACGCGCCCCGCGCGTAATGTAGGTATGTTTGGCGGCACGCGACAAAGCGCGGTTAATGACACGGGCGGCTTCTTTGACACAAAACTGTAGGTAGTAAGACGTGAACTTTGTCGAGCGATCAGTGTTGCCTTTGGTCAGTTTTTATTTTTTATTTTAATTTAATGATATTCACTGGGGAAAAATAATAATCTCAAATCCATTAAATGATTACGCATATGTGTACGCAGTACGATGCCGAATAATACTCTTAAGGATCGGACAGGGTTTTTGTTACATATTGTATAAATTATATTTTTAAATGTACTTTGATTTTGACTTCTTGGACCCCCAAGACTGTTCGTCAGACTTTCGGGCTTCTGACTACCCGTAACGACTGTCAAAGATCTACGAATGACAGCCGGGGCCAACGGCTTATTAGCTTGCTTTCCGAGGCACGGCGGGGTCTCGGTATGTAAAGATGGTCACTCATCCACAGACTAACCGCGGCAAGCGTAGCTTAACTTGATCGATCGACCTGTGCGGCTGTTATTATTTAGCCACGCAACCATGTAAGGTGAAGGATGATGGCTTTTTGTAGCATGTAAAAAGTGTGAGTAGGCATCTGTATTTATTTTATTTGTTTATTATTGCCTGTGATGCTGTGACGTCCCACTGCGGGGCAAAGGCC
This sequence comes from Apamea monoglypha, assembly GCA_911387795.2. Classification (NCBI taxonomy): domain Eukaryota; kingdom Metazoa; phylum Arthropoda; class Insecta; order Lepidoptera; family Noctuidae; genus Apamea; species Apamea monoglypha. Next base: position 20,957,425 of record OU426914.1, on the reverse strand, counting down.
TCCCTACACTCTTCCCATTTCTCTATCTCTGTATAGTTAATCAAATCACTCAATTTATAAGTACGACTAAAATTTTCAATCCGTTGGTACGTTTTCTGGGCCACTTCCCATTTCTCTATCTCTGTATAGTTAATCAAATCACTCAATTTATAAGTACGACTAAAATTTTCAATCCGTTGGTACGTTTTCTGGGCCATTCACAAAGTGATGAACGTTCAATTAATTATATTGCAGTAATTAATGGCATCTTTTAAAAGTACCTGCACCTGCCCTGCAGCCTGCAGATTAGATGCCATTTTGGACAGGACTTGATACAACATCATCTGTCTACCTTATATACTAGCTACGTCCTACAACCTTAAAATTATTCTTGGGAACTTATTCTAATCTAAATATGTACATGTTGGTTACATAATAAATAACTTAACGTATTTATTTTTATTTCCAGCGCATTTCATGTTCCATAACAAAATTTACATTCCATTTCATGTGTATTATTTACTTGAATTTATTTAGAAAAATGTTTACGTAAAATTGGCGAAAACTTGGAAACTGTTTAATCCAATCATTCTGCGTAGAACAACCTTGAAACATTCGTTCTTTGTTTATTTGTAAAAACTTCTTGTAAAAACTTCAAACTAAACAGGCACTGGGCAGGCTTTCTTCATAAGAATAAGTTTCCGTAGTGTGTCAGGGCTTTCAATACAATTTACTGTTAGCCTGCCAAGTGCTGGGCAAAGGCCACTCCTCATGACGTTCAGTGTTGGCGATCCAGTGCTAAAGTGGACCACTGGTCGTTTGTTTTGTCCAGCTCGTCCTGGCATCTTCTACGGAGTTTCCCGCGCGCTATTGATCCTTGGAATTATTTAACTAATTAGTATTTATTTACATGATATAGGAACTTAACGAGTTGCTAACAGCCCTTTCTTTAAATTCTCTATAATAAAAGTGGTCTGGTTTCGTAACGAGGTACACAGCAGTATCGCATTCCATTAGATTAAACCCAATGTAGCGGAGTTTAATCTAACGGGATACTTGATACGAGTACAACTATTAATATTATTTAAACAATATAATAATAAAGGCGCGTTACAGCAGCGCCACGTCTGTTTCGCGTGGGCGTTTATACGACGATAATCGCGCACCGACAAGGCTATTATGTAAATCGGCCATTTGTTTGTTACATTGTTGTTACGTAACAACATTGTCGACGATGCAATGGAGAACGCTGGGTCGCAGGTTACGTTGCGCCCGCTATAGGTATAGCTCTCAAGTACTCGCTCGAAGCCCGCGATTACTCGCGGTTTAGTACAATGCTTACGTCAAACATGGGTCTCGACTAAACTATTCCTTGCAACCGCTTATCTACTATTGATAAGGCCGCTCGGATGACTCACTAAGTAGAAAATAAATAAAAAAGCGGTTTATTTACTTATCGTCTAATTTGTTAGAGCGTTTGCTTAAATATCTTCTATTTTTTATGGGCATTGTATTTTGTGATTTTTTCGGCCTGGTCTAGCATGCGGCGTTTTTCCGTATTTTTTTCTACTTTTGATATGCGTGTGCGTGTAGGCACGTAGCACCACTAAATGCGGTTGTGATTGGACGTATAAATAACTGCGTAACGTAATATTATTGGAGGACCGGGGGCCCAGGCTACTTAGCAGTTGCCCAAGAAATGAATAGTCCCTAAGTTCTATAGTTCATTCCTAGAACAAACAAATAGAAGAACTTGAAAACGGTACCTATCTTAAACCCAGTTGTCAGTGGTCTAGCCTCCACCCATTTACTAGCTAAGTTGGATGATTAAACTTCGGATGCCTGTGCATAATATGATTTAATCTGGTCCAAGTTAAGCAATAAATCAAGCGTCAATTATGATAAAATTACTAATTAAATCATAACTGCAGTAAATATAATGTGGAGAGCTTTTCATGGCAATTTGCCAAAATCTTGAGAAATTTTGAATTTCACGGACTTCATTGTACCCTAAACTGGGCATTAACCAAAAAACAAATGTCCATTGCTCCTTGATAAGTTCATTTTATAATCAAGTCTAAGTTGAATCAAGACTATGAAAAGAGAATTTAATAGGAAATACGTCATAATATTATGAAAAAAAGAGTGTCCATGGAGTTTCTTGCCCGTTCTTCTCCATAGGTACCTACTACGCTTTGGAATGTGCAACTAGCTTCTTTTCTCTGACTGACCGACCCCTTGACAATTCAAAAGTGCCTGTAATTGGTTTAATTGAAATAAATACTTTGAGTTTGAGTTTGAGTTTGAGTTTGATTGCTACAGCATGATGCAATCAACGTTCTGATTGAAAAATATTGCCAAAGTTGTTTTTTTTTCTCTTTATATTCTCGAAGCTTAGCTTTTTAGCTTCTTTATGAGGTGTCTATCGATTCGTCTGGGACGCGCAATGGTTATAGGCTAGGTTTAAAAAAAATAGTTTAGTATCATGACCGTGTACGGTATCAAAATAAAGGGCTTGAGGAGACGATTCCAAAAATATAACACACAAAAGGCATCAAATCTGAGATTGAACTAAAATAATTGCCACCAAACTACATCAGACTGTTTAAAAAATGCGCTTGTTTTGAACTTTTTAGTTGCAGTCAGGTTTTTGTTAATTTTTTTCAGTCAATTGGCCAATTAACCGTTCGTTTCCCTGGCTTTACCTACTCACCTACCTACATAGTCTACTTAGGTACCTACAAGCGCGAAGAGGCCCCATTAAGTGACCTCATTAAATCATCTGCAGGGCAGTGAGGTACTGTGACGCAAGGACTCGGCTGACCTACTTGAACAAGTCTTTAGATCGGTTTACTTCTTTAGTTGATAATGTGACGCAACTTCAGCTTATGACAAGGACATTTATGAAGTGTTTTTTTCAGTCAGTCTATTTATAGCTTTGCCCTTTACTCTAGACACGAATTGCGTTGGTGGGCTAGTGGTCGCAGGCGCCCAGGAGATGGAGTTCTGGGTTCGTAAAACCCAGAGTTAGTGGCCGGATTTGTAATACCTATAATAAGTATGGAACATTAAAAGTATGTTATGTAGGCTTTATCAAAAAGTTGTGTGATCACTAAGGCCAGCCACATGTGTGGGATCATTATTATTTAGGAAAACGTGCACTAACGAAGACGAGCTCGATCAAGCGTGTCTACGATCTAAGTCAGTCGCATCGCATCTAACCCGTTAACTGCATCAGATTTATACTAATGAGGTGCTATTACAGGATATCGGTTACGACTTTAATAATCATCTATTTCAACTTTGGCTTTCCATTTTGCGCAAGTTTACAAGATATATCCACCAACTCGCACAGGGCCCGCGTGGTGGATTACGGCTCGGTCTCTCTCACAGAGGGTAGGCCTGTGTCCCAGCAGTGGGAACAATAAAGGACAAGATATTGAAAATTTGTGTTTTTTTTTTAAATCCCAATCAGTAATTCGGCACATAGTAATACCTACTTAATTCGCAAGCAATTATATTAATTTTAATTATTACTGCGTGGATAAATAAATTGAAAGTTTTTCAACATAGTACATTCTTACACGTATTTAGTTATTCCACCACTCATCCTGTAGCCGTTTCTGATAATTCTTATTATATAATTTGTAAAATTAAATACGTAACAATTGGCCGCGTAATATAGGATTGATCATGAAAGGCTTAGGTCGTTGTCAACTGTGCTGTGGCAGCAGCGAACTTGAATGATTTCATTGTGAACGCGAAGATTTCTGCAATGCATGCGACAACAGCGATTTACTATCTTTGTTTGAATTGATTTTGTAAAATATGAATTAATCATTCATGTTTGCTTGCGTAATGTAAAATAATAAAAAAAATGTCTCAACTTGTTTTGCGGTATTGAGCGGTGTTTTGAATCAAATTTTAATAATGATTGTGTTCTCATTTAGCGAATGCTCCATTATATATCTGCTTCAGATTTGTGGGCAAAACTAAAATATCGTTGATTATATAATAAAATGTAACCTAGCCTATTGTTAAAAAAAAAAAAACAAAACAATTATTATTATAAAACACTTAAAACTCATTTGCATAAATCCAATTGGATATTTTAGCCCAAAATCTTAGGCATGTGTATAACCCACTAACAACTCAATACCGTGTGAAGCATTGCAATAAACCGTAGTTGGTGTGTCACAATAACTGTCACCGATTGCAGTGATCGCGACCTTGGCTTGCTTCAGATCCGAGTCGTAGTCGTAGCAAAACGCTGCGCGCTCGCAACTCGCGCCGCCTTACGTAACGTAACACAAACTCTGACTCTTGCTACTTATATAACAGCGTATTATGTAGCAGTGTGGACGAAATGTCACAAGACATATGGGACTTCTTTGTTAAGTTCGGTTCTGTCGTATAACTCTGCAGATTTTGAAACATTTTTCATAGGCGTCGTGAGTTGAAAATGTATCTAGTTATGTGTAGTTGTTTCATCGAATGACTGACACTATAAACTTGAAATAAGTACGTTGTCCTTCGTAGAATAATCGTCATCGTTTATACACATCGCTTTATTTCGAATTTGGATGTCTTTCGCAGTAATCGGTGCTAGCGGGTCATGTCGCAGCCATATTCGACTGAGGCGCCGGGCGCGGGCGGGCACTCCTGATTTCGGGGGCCCTAAGCGTGTTCCAATGACACCTCTGGTAAACAATGTGTATTATTAAGCATCATTATCATTATATAACTTGTTTATTGACACATGCATGCACTTACTTTACACCAACTGATAAGTCACTCACGTTTCGCCATCCATATCAAAGCAAATCAAATATCACCATAATGCTTATAACAATGTCATTTTTAGCGAACATATTCGAATGACTTCAGGGCGTTGAACTGAACCGCCAGTTTATAAATATAGATACGGGCTTAGTGAAAATGACATCATGAGGCGGGTGATCTCAACTAAGCAAAGCGATTGTTCTGCCGTACCTATTCTTAGTTGAATATTATGATTGTTATCTTCTGTTATCTAGGCGCGGTTCAACTATGCTCTGGATCTGCTTCGGCTGGGACAACACCGTCAGGCCGTGCCATACCTCGCGCTGGCGGCCGCCGTGGGCGACCCAGAACTGCGGCAAGCGCGGGTACTTCTAGCTCAGGTCTGTTTCTAGCTACAGTTTACCATAGTAGTAGTACCAACTAATGGTTGTGCCACTGCAAAAGCAAAAGTTATTATATTATACATTTATTCAAATTAGACTGAGAATCAGCACTTTTCGAACGTCAAAATTACAAAAGACAGTCACCCAAAACGCTCGCCCTTCACCTTCACCCTTCATAGTGGAGGCATAGCTCTCCAAATCATATGTAGAGAGGCAAATAAGAGGCGAACAAGAGTTTGTCAGAGAAAAACCGACTTATGTGAGGAGGCCGTGTCAGCTCTTAGATATTAGTATTAATTTCGTTATACAAGGAAGTATTATAATTAATATATAAGTGGTTTGTTTATAGTCAACAAAACTGAACCACAGTTTCAATTTGTTATTCATTTTCCTGGTCTTAATTTGCACAAGACGTAAATGCATAAGAATTCTCATTAAAGTTAGGAATAAGCTACAGCTGCGCTCTCTGCCCTTATCATTGTTTACTTAAGCCGTATTACGAGAGCCGAAACTATTGCAATCTGCAGCCTTGTAATGAACCGTTCAATGACTCAACATATAACGGTACAGCGTAGACTGTGATGAAACTATTGGCCCCAATCATGCAGTCCACGTCAAAGTTTAATAAGAACGCAATCAAGTATTGACATAAACGATTCCCGAAACCATAATCTACAAGGTGTAACAGAATAAATGCAAGACCTGAAAGTAGTTCAGAATCGGCTTCTGAATCGATATGCTACTATACACAAAGGACATCCTGTTTACAGTAAAAAATGGAATGTGGGAAGGTTAAAGTATCTCTTCAGATTATAATCACCTCAAAAAAAATGGCACCAGATAAAGATCTCTTTGTTGAATTTGAATACTAATGTAAACGCTATATTCGTTTGCTCGTGACGTCGCTTTAAGAAAATAGTGGACCGCTGATAAGGTGCAACAACCTTTCCTTAATATAAATTTATTGCTTGACACGTTGTTCTATTGATTATATTGTTTAATTGCAGGCGATAACCGTGTTGAGCAACAATGGTGACCCGCGGGGTTTAACGACGCAACTGACCCGTTCTGTGCGTCGCTTGGCGGCAACGTCGCGCACGTGGATCAGGTCCACTGACATGGAGTGTATTCTGTGCTGCGATATCTTCACGGACCCCGTCACCACGCCCTGCGGACACATGTTCTGCCGCATATGTCTTGAACGCACGCTGGACTATGGCAAAAGATGCCCTCTGTGTCTGCGCGACCTAATAACCTTCGCCCTGCCAGAAGTAAGTACAAAAACTGTTTACTTCGAGCGATAGTACGTTTAAATGTATAAATGGTGAACGTAAATTGAAGTTAATAAATTTGATTTGATAGCACCACCTCTACTATGCTATTATAACACAGTTTTAAGTAGTTTCGTGTTGCTAAATCAATTGTGTCGGTTAAAGCTGTACCGTACGCCAGTTTCAACATGTAATTAGCAATCGATGGCTAAGGTATGACTGTTTGGAACGCGAGTTTCATAGTTTCTAAATATTGTATCGGCTCTGTTAAAATTCACACTTTGTATAGCAACTCGCGCGCGTTAATAATGCTTTTGTTTATGTAGGACGTAGTAGGTAGGCTAGCCACAAACTACAGACGTAATCTAATCATGTGTGCACATGCCCTTAAGTTATGCCCGATGTATTAACACTAAGGAGTTTGTTTTAGTGCGTTGATAGGGGAATGACTTCTAAGAACACTAGTAAGTAGGTAGTATGTAAATGGTAAAATAAATCCTAAAGATAAAGACGATAAGATTTTTCTAAAATCAACTTCTATAAACGGAAGTCGTTTCCGATAGTTTTGAAAACAATAACGTCCTGTATTATTGCACCGATAGTGGCACTAAAATACCGTAAAAAACGAGACCTGTTGTGGTTAGGTAAATTACAATTTCCAAAAAGGATTTATGAATTTACTTATGAATTGTGGGTTTGAAATATCTGTGGTTTGTAACACGGCAGGCATGCATATTGTCTTGGGTAATAATTTCATAAGCACTGCTCTTAAAACGGTAAAGGAAAACGTAAGGAAACTGGCAGCACCCAAAATGTCAAACCGTTGGGCCCACCTGTTGGATTACGGCCCATTCCCTCACAAAGAAAGGAGGCCAGCACCCAAATTGCGTAACACACTATCGATCTCAATCTGAATCATTTTGAAGGATATTGCTGATCCATTGCTTCATATGTTCGAAATATGTGTCTGCTCAATAACGTAAATAAAGCAAAGAATGTTGTTGAACTGTCAAAATGAAACCCATTGCTACTGCTAGTGCGTTACGCAATTACCCCGCTGAGTTCTTGCCGTTGGAACATGAGCCCAGATTCGCACAAGCTTATTTTTCCCGCGGTGATGTTTTTTGATTCGCCAGTGCGCGATAAAATCCCGCCGTGATACTTTTACGTCTGTACGACCGTGGGTTTAAAGGCTAACTATGTAAACAGGTTCCAACTAGATAACACTTGTCACGTACGTTTCGGCTGCCGGGTGCGGCGCCGCTCGTCGGACACCCGGTGGCAATACCCAGTATTATTTTCCCGGATTGGCACAGGAGCGGCTTGTCCGGCACCGACTATCTGGCCGAAACGCCTGTAAAGCCTACATTTCGAGCCTAACTTACGTCCCTGTTTATTTTTCGGCTATCGGAAAACAATGATTTTTTTTCCAATTAGTGTCTAATAGGATATTGTTGTTACAATGTACATATTATTTGTTTCCCAGACGCGAAACACATCGTTCGTGCAGGCGGCGCTGAAAAGCATTAACGCTAACATCACGCCGCTGCCTATGGAACCCGATCTCATTCCTATATTTGTGTGCACAGTCGCCTACCCGGCGTAAGTACCTATATTATCTTAACTTTCACTTACACTCAATTAACATTCAGAATTTTAGATAAGTAAAAAGTAATATAGTCATATTTGTTCATAATATGATGTATAATAATATGACGTGTAAAAACGTAAGAAATTTTGAATTTCGCGGGCTACCTTAGCACATCCCTCTTAATGTACAGACGCCAGCAGGTCAAGCTACCCGAAACTGTCAAATTTTCCCAATCAACCTTGAACCTTAATGCTTTAGCGATAAAGTTGAAAATCTATTAAAGAAATTGACAGATTGCGGTAGCTTGATGTGCTGGCGTCTGTACAACGCTCGAGTCATAAGTGTGCAAGAGCATTATACCTCCACACTGAGCCTGAGTTGTGATGTCCCTGAGATTTGATGTTGAATTAAAATAATTGCATTGACTCCTGTCTTGACTCAGGTTCATAGTGATAAACCCGAGTTTCATCTCCTGTCGCAATTCGGTTCATAAACTTATCCCTGTTTTCACTACACGCTCACTCGCAGTGGAGTGAGCATTCTTGGCACCCATCTCTCACTGACCTTAGACTTGCCAAGATGATCATGGAGAATATTCAAAATGGTCGTAGATGATACTCTAGTCATCTTTGCGATCTGTTTCTTCTTTGGGCGTGCATCTTCGAGAACATATTTTTCAACAATGTCTCAGGACGTTGCCTCGATTGGCCGACCTGAGCGCAGATTCAATCGAGTCTGTTCCTAGCTTGAAAAGACTATGCCACTTGTATATCACCGTTTTTCCAGGGCAAGAGTCCCCGTAAACAGGTGTCGTTTTTCCTTGCTTAGTGGGGAACTTAATCTGAGCACGATACTCAATTTTCTCCATAGTTTATATATTCTTCCTGAAAAAAAAAAAAAAAATAAACACCCCTCCCCTCTCGAACCCTTCTATTCCGCGAAGTTTGACCCACCCTCGTATATATTCTTTGTCTCAGCGAAAAACAAAACTCCCATTTAGGGTGAAATGAATGGCACGAGATTTCGCCCTTGTACTCAACCAGGATATTAACCGATGTTCTTATGTTTATGTAGAATACCTTGTCCGCTGTTCATATTCGACCCTCGGTACTGGCTGATGATCAGGCGGGTCCTGGAGTCAGGCTCGCGAACGTTCGGCATGGTTGCGTGCGACAAAGGGCAGGACTATGTGGAGTATGGCACGGTTAGTATTCACTTTTTATCTGTGCTAGTATCAAATTCAGTAAACTTAACAACATTGTTGGTTCGGTTGGTGCAATAAATTCACAAGACAACATTTCTGAAGTGAATGATTATAATTTTGTGCAATTACAATGTGTTGTAAAGTTTCCAAGTCTGCAACCTTCATTTATCTAACTAAATACACCTAATAAGAGGCTGATATTGTGATAATTCGAAATGACAAGACTAAGCCATTTATTTAGGTGTGTCCAATGCCTGGCTTCTGAGGTATTTTAACCGGAGTTTATCAATTGATAGTGCTATTGGTTCGATATCGCGTTTCTGATGAACACTCAGTTAAAAAAGAAATCGCTTAAATAGATAACTTTGTCGAATCAACAGCTATCGAGTTTATCTGAGTACCTCAGAAACTGGGCACAAGAGAGATTGCTAGTGTATAAATGGGAATAGAGATATATTAAGTCATGTCAAGTGTACTTTTAAACATCAATACTTGTAAATAACATGAATTATGTGATGTTTGCAGATTCTGGAGGTGCGTGACTGCGTTCAGTTGGAGGATGGCAGGTCCATCCTATCCACCGTAGGCTTGTCGCGGTTTAAAGTCACCGAACGAGGAGTCAGGGACGGGTAAGCATATATTTTTATCACCAACTATCTATATTATGTAAAATTGGTTATCGGCTATCTTTATTATATAAAAGGCCATGTCCCATATATTTTGACTCGTCATCGCCGAGCCCAAACCGCTTAGGATGGGGAATTCAAGGGGGTGAATAGGGGATTTTGTTCTCGGGTTAATAAACTTGAAACTTGGCAAGAAAACTTAGGTAAGTAATGTCAGTTTTAGTAATTTTTTTAAAAATATGATTGCATCAAATAATGAATGTTCACAGGTGTGATGTCGCCCGTATCGTGCCGATTACCGACGTGATAGCAGGATACTACGAACCATGGGAGATCAAATTGCTGGCGCAACGCATCCTGTTCAAAGCTCTGCTGTGGCTGAGTCGGCTGAACGCCAAGGTGCTCGCCGATATCGAAACCGCGTTCGGGGTCCTGCAGCATCACGGGTTCTTCCAAGACTGCTGGTGGGAGTCCACTGATGGCCCGTCGTGGCTGTGGTGGCTTGTAGCCGTCTTGCCGCTACGATCGCAGATTAAGGTATGCTGGCGTTGTGTGTACGTCATACATTTAGTTACGAAAATATGGCGTGGAAATCCAAAATCTAAAATCTAAATATTTAATTTCACATAAACCTACATGGGCACTTATGAACGTCAGAAGCTAGGTCCACGGTTCCAATTGGTCATAACTGGTTTCTTAGTCTCCAACTACTACTAGTTTGATTGTCTACGCTTTTTTAGTATTTGCCATTGTAGATTTCAGCTTTCAGAAGTTATAGTAAAAAATGCACTAACAAGCATCCACACGTTTTACTAATGTTAAATTGTTCCTACAGGTACTCATCCTGTCTACGAACTGCCTCGTTAAGAGAATGATGGCGGTGGCGCGGACTCTTGACGCAATCGATCACCCCAGCGCGTCTCATTCACGAACCCTGCGAAGAACTGTCTCTGCCGATGAAACCCAATCAATGGAGCGCAGAGGAACATAACTTCAAGCTTCGTCCACCGACATTGCCGTAGTGTGTATTATAATGTATTATTCACGTATTAGGTTCACCATTTCGAACCTTCTTTCAATAGCAGAATTACAATATTTTTTTAAATAGATCTACCCTACAGCAATATACTAGTAAGTGCTAGATTTATATAAAATACCGCCATATTTCATAGCTATATAACAGTTTTTGATAACAATTTACTGGTTCACATCCTTTAATTAGCCACAACAGGGTATATTATAGTTCCCTATCGTCCGGTTCCTGCGTTTACCGACCGTTGTATTTGGTGTTGCATTATGGACTTGACTTTCGAAACTGTTGAGTCTTTTAACGGATCCCCCGTTAAAAGACTCAGCGCTTCCGAAGGCATCCCGTGAAAATAAGTAGAAAACCCACGAGCTGCCTTAGCGCATTAAACGGACAGATTAAACACTACGCTTGATATTCGTCGTACTGCAAGATTTTCCAGCAACAGTCGGTAAGCTAAGGGAATCGGGCATGTAAGACCAGTGTCAAACCATAGTAAGTGACTGAACCTCAAGTCTAATACATTGCAGGGTCCTTAATGTGATTTAAACAGTCTAGTGTAACCTTCCTCTCTGATATCTAGTTAGATTTTACTCTTACTCTTTAATTACTGAACTTTATCGACCTTCGAATTAGAATAATTCTATGATATTTGTCAAATTTAGAAATTAACTTTTTAACGTTTAGAAGTGTGTCGTGACGATAGATTATAATACATTCCATGTATCATTTTAATTGCTCTTAAATTACGTCAAATTAAATTATGCCATTTACAAGGATTCCATTGCTAGTGAAGTTCTTCAGTGATAAATTATACATTTATGAGGCGTTTCTAAACGTCACATCGTCATCTTTTTTTGCAACATTTCGAGTGTGGCTCGGCAATACATTTGTGTGGCCGGTAGTATTTGGTTACACGGGTAACAATAGATAATTAAATATTTCAAAAAGTGTTACTGCAATACTTGCCGGAGTGGCCGCATCACTCTGACAATATTGCCGAGTTTTGATGCAATCTAAGTATTTCTGGAGTACATTTGAAACATTGCCTGGAAATATGATTCGTTTTGGAGCACCTTATTTCAGTGAGTTTTTTATAGTAAATTTTATGAATTTCGATAAATACAAATAATATGTAATTACTAAAAAACTATAAATGAATACTTTCCCCCTTTATTGCACTGCACAATTTCATTAACAAAGCTATTATTGTAATTCTTCACTTGGCAAACTACTTGAACGGGGTAATTGTTTAAGGCAATATCAAGCTTTTGGTTTCTATGGCCATTACAGTTGTAATTTTTATTTATTTGCATTTTTATATGTTTTTTACTTCGTTAACTATTATTAAGTTATGTAACATGTTCAACACTTTATCATTTATTCGTTATGACTTCAGATGTATTCCAAAAGTATTGATGTATTTTTTTTTTGTTTTTGTATTGCGCATTCCAAATAACTCGGGAAAATACGTAATCATTTCTAAAAGAACTATTTTCAAATTGAAAATAAAAATTGATAATTAGAATTAATCTTTTTCGAACATGGGTGAAAAAGATCGACAAGTGTACTTGTTCGTACGACTTTCGCTCACTTTTTGCTATTCCCGCTGGGAAATCATCACTAGCTTTTTTTTCGCAGAACTGCCTTTTGTCTTTTTTCCCTGGGTTAGACAGTTCCATTCCGCAAATGTGCACATGTTTTTCGCTGTTTTTTTTTTGTTCTATGAAACCGCTTTTGCTTCGGTTGCCAGTATCAATTACGATTCAATCTTAGATAATTAAAGATTCTGTGTAGTTCTAGTGTTAGATGTATCTTTAATCTTATAAACTAAGTAAAAGGAATGGGTCAATTTCACTAAACTCTTACTTAGTTATTCAATTTCATGTTAAACATTTTGACGGGCTGTTTTGCATAGTAACTACGTACGTACAAAACAGTTAAAATGCTAAATAGTGCATTTACTAACTAACAGAGTTTAGAGAACTTGACCCTAGATGTGTTAGGTACTGTAAAAGTTTTGTGGACTTCTTCAGATTGACTGGTGACTTTAATTATTTTCAAATGGCTTATATCTTGTTTATGAAATTAACAAGGTATATAGCTTTTAAGTTAAGCCGCTGGTCCCGGCTGTCATTCGTAGATCTTTGACAGTCGTAACGAGTAGTAGAAAACCAAAAAACCAACAACCTGAAGTTTCGGCAATTAATTAAAAAAGGACCTGTATGTGTAGAGTGAGTGTTTGAGGTGGAACTTCAAGGCGAAATCCGAAACCACGTGCGGCTTTCGGATAAGTTCGGATCGCGGGAAACGCTATGAGCTGAACTTTGAAAAGTGACTTCGATTTAGGCACAAAAACTGAAGTATTTGGTAAAAAACCAAGCCTTAATGTCCAACCTCAAAAACTCGCCCTAAAGACTGTCCGATATTACATTTGACATTTAAAGTAATCTTTTTAGGAGAATATGTCTCAACTAATTGTTATCTTGACACTATGTTCCGGATAGTAATAAAATGTAAATAAGTAATTCTTAGGGTATAAGCAGATGTTTTTAGAGCAACATAATTATGTTATGAAAATAAAAAATAATTTTATAGTTGACATAAGTATTTAAAAGAGTGTTAAGTAATGTTGAAACAGGCAGTTTGTACTATTTTAGGACCAAATCTTCGGAATATTTTAACATTACCTGAAACCTAATTATGTATTAACATGAATCTGAGCACATGCGAACTCAGTTAAGTCTAAGATAATATAATATTTTCGTCTATAAATTATAATAGTAAACGCAAAGTTAAGATCTCATCGAAATATTTAGAATAAGCGTTATGTTAACATTCAGGTTTAAAAATGACTATGTAAATATATTTTTTAGTCTACTATTAAAAGTTCAGCCATTCATTTTGTGGAGGCAGCGAAGAACCTGTAGAGGTATGACTTAGATTGTGATACCCTGAGAAATTTCGCCAATTAATTTAAAAATGTACGCGGTTTTTATCGCCAGTCCATTCAATTATTTTACCACTGACTGCTGTCTGTGCTAAAATACTATCATAGTGCAACGAGAAATGAAGAATAATGATTTCGTAAGTGATGCAAAATCAGAGGGAAAATAACTGGAAAGGGCTGTAATACGAACACACTCACCGTAGTATCTCAATTGTTTCATAGACTCGCTATTATAGTCTCCTTCGGTACTTATCCACGTCATTCCTTTGTTTAATATAAAAATGATCTCATTATCGATAGATCATTGTATGGCAGATAATTTCTTGAGTTTGTAGTTCATAATATAGTTACATAGAGTAGTGAACAAAATATTTCATTACGTTCAACAAAGCTGAAGAGGTTGCTGTGATGTGAATTTAAATTTAAAACATTTTACAGAAAAATAGTCAAACGGTTTTGTAAAGCGATCATGTCTTAAACTTAGATATGACACTGTTTCCTAATAAATTCTTTTTTTGATGTATTTTCCTTTACCTTTTATTTCAAACTACCATTCCTTATAAAAAATGAAATTGGTTTTCCGCATATCGGCATACAAAAGGATGACGTCTGGCAACAAAATCTCTGTTCTTGACAGTCCAATGATAAAAGGACCTTTGAAAGATTTCCCTTTCGGGAAACCGAAAACATAATTAGCTTTGCAAGGCAAAACTTATCACGGTGGTCGAATTCCATGAACCACAGCATCATCTCTGCTACGAAGCGAATTTCCCAGCTACCCGAACATAAATAGCTAATTATGAGAAATGTAGTCTATCGACGCTTGAAATTTTCCAAAAAAGTGCGTTATCTCAAAAACAACCCATTTTGGAAGGGGTCACTAGATTCTAGTAAAGTCCGTTTTACAAAAGAAGTCTTGTAGACGCGGCGCCACTGTCGTAGGACGGAATCATAAATATTGATTTATTTATTTATCTCGACATCATATACGAGTAGCAGGCTTGATTATTGGTTAATAAAATGCACATTCTTAAATAGAGAAAGGTGTCTGGGGTAGGAGAGTTGTTGTTGGAATGTTGCTAACTATATAATAATAATTAGTTCCACTTATTGCCGCGGGACTTCTTTCGGGAAACGGACTCTATCAGTTAATTTTTATGAATTTTAATTAGTTTATGTGTTACTTACTAATTCCATATCTCGCACCAATTTTCGCCTCTGATATAGAATAGTTTTATCTTACTAACAACACTGACAGAACCATAGATTATACACAAGACAGAACTTCATACAATAAATAAAAAATATAACCTCTATTAATTTCTGAAAAGAGTCCGGATTTCAATTAAAACTACGTATTAGAAAGTTTTGGTTACCGTTGCGATAAAATAAATGTAATCTTTCAAAATGGTGATCATAACATGGCGATTTCAAGGGTTGTTTCGAAGACTTAAGTAAGTACATAGAATTAATTAATAATATTAGTAATTTATTATGTTATTACAATGGTATGCTTCAATTTCAGAGACTATATAGTTTGGAAAACAGCTCAGGCATTGCTGAGTATTCGCTCTCTTACTTACAATGACCACATGAGCCAAAGCTACGCAATAGATTTCTTATTGGAGCCTGTATTTTGGTTTGTTGACAACTTCGCCCAGTATCTTGGAAAAGTAAGTATTATAGCTCACTAGCTTTTGCCCGCGTTTGCCCCGCCCGGTAACGTACTTCCAGGGCAATAAGTATACTTTGCCCTAACGCAGGTCATGGTCTACCTGTGTTTCAAATTTAATCGAAATCCGTTCAGACTACTGCATTTATAATATTATGTGATTACCATGCTACATATTTAGTTTATAAATTGATGCTTGTTATATATAAGAATGGTTGCTTGGCTAATGATAATGTTCATCACGCTGCGCCTGGTCCAGACTTATCTTCCAAAAGTCCTTATGCGAATTATTGTAATACCTACTGTCATACCCCCCTACTGTCATAATATCAAATGGTAGATTTGGTTGATAAAAGTAATATCATAAAAAAAATGTTATATTAATGAAAACTACAACCAGGAACATAAGATTCATTTTAGCGTAATGAATTAAGGGTATCTTTTTCCTGTACTGTGCCAATATCTTTGTGCTTAATTATAATAGTTTCAATTATTGCGAGCAGAAGCGGCCCAGTGCGAGGAATGGTGGCCCAGTAACGGCCACAACTTACGAGTTGGAGGTCCTAATAATGAATAATTTACATAAAGTAAAGCGCCTGTTGCTTGCGTTTTACTTTATGTACATTATTTCATCACCACTGCTCTCAAAACGATGAAGGAAAACATCGTGAGGAAACCAGCATGTGCTTGAACCAAAAATTCGAAGACATGTGACATCTACCAACCCGCACTGGGCCTTCGTGGTGGATTACGGCCTACTCCTCACCGAGAGGAGTGGGAACATTATAGGCTGATTATGCAATTACAAATGTGTTTTTAATATAATGTAATATGTTTGTGACAACGCAGTGCATTCCGCGTAGGGATTATGATGTAGTCAACAATGTTGTTCATATGCTATTACAGCTTAGCCTCATGGCTCTGCTCATCTTGACTGCACAACATGATGTTGATTCTAGCAATTTCTGTTAAGACTACAATACTATATTAGTTAGGGCTGATTTTTCAATAGTCCGACAGCTTTTATCTGAAGAATAATTATGACACTGACATATTTTCTGTACAAAAACTGTCAAACCACAACATTTATTCCTCCGGTAAAAGAAATGTGACTAATGAAAAATCGGCCCTTAGTAGTATAGAAAAGGGTCAGAATGTGGCTTGAAAGACTTGTGTAATTATTTGTTTCCACTGAGGTGGAGGTAAGCAGAGCAGAGATTAGATTTGTAGGAATCAACCAATCACATTGGATGAAATCAACATCTTAAGACAAGAAAAATAATCAGTAGGCCAATTCCCATAGGTAATTAAAAACATTAAAAATCTAGTCGCAATCTCATCTCAGAGACAATCAATGTCAAAAACTTGTCAAAAATGTACGGAAATTACAGGTATTTTTGACAGATTGAGACAGATCAGACTGTGGATATTCTTAAAATTACGAAAATTGCCCCTCAGATATTGTGCATTGAACTTACTTAAGTCAAGGATTGAACTAATATTTTAGATTGACCATCTAATATAAGTCAATGATGACAACAACAATTGTACCATAAACCATTATTTTCTTCTTTTCAGGTGTTTGTTTTCTGTGTCACAGTATTGACAAGCGCTGTGGTAGTCATCGCTTACTGGGTGGGCCTGCCATATTGGTGGCAAAGATGTCCTTACACTACAGTATTTCTAGTCATATTTGGCAACTGGCTGCTTATAAACATTGTATTTCATTACTACAAGGGTGTTGTGACTGAACCTGGCTATCCACCACCGGTAAGTTTTAATTTCACATGAGTATTATACTTTACGTACCCAGGCATTGTTATGAAGAATCGAGCTTTAGAAGGAGACTCATACAAGTACGTAGCCGATTAGCTGCATGTGGAGAGACTGAAATTAGGAATGGCCTACTCTCTTTCAAATGATCATCTCATTACTATCTTGGGGTTAGTTTCCAGTCTAACCGGGCGCAGGTGAATACTGGCATTTTACTAAGATAAACTCCCTATCTGACCTACATAATCCTGTTTCTGGACAAAACAAGCCTTTAATTTTGGTCATCAGGCTACCCATAACAATGGTCCAAGATCTACAAATACATAGTGCTTATCATGCTTTCCGAGGCACGAAAATCTTTATAAAATGGGTGGTGGCCTAATCTTGGTCTTTCTATCTTTCTTAGCCTTATAATTTAGCCACGCGCCCAACCTGTCTTAGAAGGGGCTTGTGGCTAAGTTCCTCATTCTTCTTCAAATGATAACATATTAATGAGGACACGTTATGTTTCCACAGAGCACTCTGATATCAGACGCAGCGAGTATTTGCCGGCGGTGCGTCTCCCCGCGCCCGCCGCGCACGCACCACTGCTCGGTGTGCGACCGCTGCGTGCTGGCCATGGACCACCACTGTCCGTGGCTCAACAACTGTGTGGGCTACTACAACGCAAGGTTCTTCTTCCTCTACATGGTCTACATGGTCGTAGGAGTGGGGTTCGTCATTACCGCCGGCATTGATATTGGATATAAAGTCATTTGGCTCAATGATACAGGTAATTTGCTATCTATGTTTTGATTAAACAATAATACTACTGCTTTCTTAATTTTCGTTTGCTGGAGGCCGACGTTGAACTGACCGCCTTATTACATAACGAGTTTTATCTTTAGTGCAGGTTTAAACTTTCATCTATCGGCGTAAATCGAGCTTAATATTTATTTGAATGACAACGACGTTTTTCTTTCCAGGTGGTATCATCCCAAACAATGATCCAGATCTGATCGGTCATCCAGTCCGGCTGAACCAGACGGGAGCCTTGGTTCCAGTGAAGGTGATAGTGGAGTACGACGACTCGGTCAACTTTCCTCGAGAACACAAGCTGCCCGTGCCGCCCATCACCGAAGCTCAACGAATCTGCGCACATCCCTATAAAAGAAAAGCTGTCGTGTTTATGGCCGTCACATGCCTCTCCGTATTTGTCGCACTTGGAACTTTAACGGTCATCCATGGCAAGAACATCGGCCGAGGAGAAACTAGCGTGGAAGCACACATTAACGAGAAACTGCGAAATTTTTCAAGAGGCACTTACAGGAATCCGTATGATTTCGGAAAAAGAAAGAATTGGCGGCTCTTCCTGGGACTTACTCAAGGCAGAACTTTCGTGAGGCATGTTTTGCTGCCGTCTGGCCATGCTCCGACCGGCACGGGATTAGCTTGGCATACCGTTCGACGCGGTCTTGAAGACTGGCCATAAACAAGGTTTATTTACAAATTGTTTATGGTCGATTATCTGCCAAAGTTGTCAAATTGGTGCTGTGCACTAGTGACACAAAAGAGGCGCCTACTCTCTGGGTGTGACATTATAGGTAAGAATTAAAATGCATGTTGTGAAGTTATTCTAGGCATTTACAGAGTTACCTTGCTGTCAGTAATCAAGTCAGACAGTGTTTGGTAAGCGCTCGGGCCAAAACATAGGACCTAGTGTTTGATATAAATGTACATTGTTTTAGATTACTTAGTATTATGATTATTTATTTGTCTGCAAAGTACAGACGGCAGTTGACGTATAGTTTTCTAAGTAAAATCTTTTATTCCTTACTGCTGGTGCTGGCGCCGGCGAGTATTTACATATTGGGTCGTGAATAACATAATGATGATGATTTATAAAAAAAATAATTGGTTTGTTGGCGAAAATAATCATTGCAATCAGCAGATTTATTTACAAAACGAACATTTCACAAGTAAAATTTGATGATTATACCATCATAAACTAATATGTATTGTATTATACCACCAGCACAGCGCAGTCCGAATATAAAATAACAGAATTACTGTCTTCTATCAATTTAGTATGTGTTCCTGTAATATTAAAACTAAATCGTAGTCAGTATTTAATGTTTGACATCACAGTAGTAAACTTGAGATATAATGTGTAGTTTAAAATGTGTGGATTTTTCATAATTAACATTCGCTTCTTTGTCCATATACCGATACAGCATTTTATTAACTCAAATTCAATTAATTTTAGATGTATAAATGTATATATTATTATAATTATCTACGTGCAAATATTTTCACTATTGTCAATTTTCTTAGTAGCACTTGGAGAGGCCTATGACGAAATGATGGATGATGGTTGTAAAACTTGTTAAGGATAACACTAAGACTGAAGTCCTGCTGATGTTAGCAAGGGATAAGGTAGACCTAAGTATGTATACAGATGGATATGCTTGAACCATGTAGTTTATCTCACCAGTTAGTGGTAGCAAAGATTTTTTAAATATATGTGTAAGCTAACCTATTTTATTTTAAAGTCAACTTGGTTGTTATATCTACATTTTTGACTTGAGTACCTCACGTACAGTATTTTCTTCTTAAAGCGAATGTAATCCCAATTTTCGAAATTTCTATTATTATTCCGGATCTTTAATGGGTACTTACTATGTGTCTTGTTAACTAATATGACGACGATTACCAAGATATTTCACAACTGATTTTGTTCTCGTTAGGCATTCAGTGTTAAATTGTGTATTAAGCTTATATAGAATGCTACGCCCGTCGTGACACAACTTAGGCGAGGCTTATGTCCAGCAATTAAATGATATGATTGATATAGCAAGCTATAGTGCCTCAAAACAGGTCTTTTGGCCTAATTTGAAGCATTCAATCAACTCAGCCTATCGCAGTCCACTGCTGGACATAGGCCTCTTCCAGGCTGCGTCACAATCAACTGTCCTCCGCCTTCCGCATACAGCATGTCTCAGCCACCATTTCAAGGTCGTCGGTCCATCTACGCGGGGGGGTGAAAAAATACTAACCGGCCTAATATAGACATCAAAATATATAGCTGACATGCATCATTTTCCCTATAGATTTAAATGGTTATTCCGTTAACAATCTAAAATTGTTTCATGATGACTCTATACTAACTCTTTATGTAAAATAAAAGTAGCCCAAGTTACTCATTATAACATCTGCTATCTGCCAGTGAAAGTCCCGTCAAAGTCGGTTCAGCCGTTTCGGAGATTAGCTGGAACGAACAGACAGACAGATAATAACAATTAAATTGTTTTTTTTTTTTTTGTTATAAGTACCATAAATAATATAATTATGAATTTAGTAAAAAGCTGTTATTTTGACATTACAAACAGACTTCAATTTTATTTATTTGTATAGATTGCATTTTGCTTGATGAGTTCGTTACAAAGCCCAGCCTTTGTCTATGGTAACCATGTGTCAATAACATAACATGTTCGCTTCGTAGTTGGGGTCAAAATAAACCGATGTTTTGTAAAGTTTTATTTTAAATTGTGAGGTTTGATCTGGTCCTTAAATGCGTAGGCCTTATAAACCTGGAGTAGCGAAAGAAATACAGTAAGGCAGAAGAATTATGGCCGGTCCAAACTTTGTGCAGAAGGCTGCGGAATTACTTTTTTTAGGAACCACATGGTGCCGTGAGGCGGGTTTGAGTGGAGAGGACATGCGCGAAAGTTCGGAGAGCCTATGTTCAGACCGGACAGTATTTATGACGGTTTAATGCCATCATGATTCCAGTCTAAGAGAGAGACGGAGATATACATGACCGATAGCACCATTCCTTTTTTGTACCGCTGGAATCATAATAAGGTCCCAGCACTCCGCAACAAGACATAACGGGACTGATTTGTATACGGTACCTACCTAAAAACCATAAAACAGGTCAAATTTCTTCTCGAAAAGACTATTCTGCTTTTTAAATTGCTGAAATGACTTACCCAAGAATCCAACTTGCAAGTAAAAATACGAATTGTATTTTTGCATAAATGTTTTTAATGTGATATCTAATGATATGACCTATAAGGTTCAAGAAGAAAATCTGGCTCAGAATTTTCGTGTTGGTAATATGTGATTACCTATGTAAACAAAGATTAACTTTGTACCCTTTCGACTTAAAGAAACATTCCTAATGATATTATTTATCTGTTTTTTGTACATGTTTGTTTCTTTCTACAAGCTTTTATTAAAGTCCAATTTATTTTTTATTTTTTACGATGTTGTATTTTTTATATAATGTTATAACTATTTAACGTTTAAGTGTAGGTGTGTGTCCTTAATGTGAAAGAAATAAAACCATGATCTCCAATAAATTATTTTATTTCAATTAAATAAATTACATTAAGAGCTAATCAAATAATGTAACGCTACATATTGCACAGAATGTTAACATTAATAATATATAACAATATTATTAATATTATATATTAGAGCTAAGTATTTAATCCGTCAATAGAAAATACTTAAAATCATTATAATAAATTACAAACCTCAAATAATAAATACCTAAGTAATAAGAACATTGAAGATTAAAAGGTGCTTAGAGTGCATTATTATAGGCCGACAATTTCGTCGGTGACAGTCCTTTGGTCCCAGCGGGTGAAGGAGGACGCGGGTTAAATTAAAACAAATGACGCGCACCCGACAGCACAAGAGATTGCGTTGTCAAAGCTGAGTCTGCAGATTTCTATATGAAATATTTCGTGATTTACGGCATAAAAGGATTCGTGGTACAACGGTGCAAACCTGTGTCCCGACCATGTCTCAACGATCACTGTCGCACCATGGTTCATATCGCCATCATACCTGTTCTGTCTACGATGTACCTCGACAGCCAAATATAACAAGGATTTAAGATTTAACCAACTTTAGGCAGAATTTCCTTTCGTTTGTGCCCTTTAAAGTAGAATTTAAATCACGGCCATGCTCATGTTTCCTTCAAACTTTTATGATAAGATTGTTCATGCAAATGCAAATACATTAGGTTCGTAGTTAAATTTAATCATAGAAAACTGAAAATGTCTAAAAATAAAGTGTCACGTTAATATCTGGCATATTGTTTAAGCGGTAGCATAGTATTTTATTTTCCATTTTCCTTTTATTTTCGTTCACTGTTTGCTACAACATCTGCGTATGACAGTGTAAGCACACGGGCGGCCGTGTCGCCCGACATCTAAGGCGTTTCGCTACTGTATTCACTTGCGCAGCCGTATTTAGAGCTCGGGTCGCAGCATGGCGTCGACGACGTGCGACTGACGCTCGCAACAGGCGGTCCCGCCGTCCTTGTGAACCATGGGACTGACACCAACGAATGAAAGAGTCTGCCTTAAGTGCATCTACTAAAATGGAGGCATAGTGATAGTTCTAAAAAGATATTTCAAAAGACTAGATAATAAATAGATAGGACCTTACCCTTCATCTAATTATAAACAGTGTATATAACCTGCTAACAACTATGTTTTACAAGTGCGTCGGGTAGGTAGACCATATGTTCCAACTCCAAGCCTATCGTATCTCTGTCGTATCACATCCATTCCAAACTTTGGTGAAGTGAGCTGTGATGCTAGAGCACCATTGACAGCTCACTTCGCTTAAGTTTTTGCGGTGAGATTATTACATATTAGATAGGCTGGACATACGACAGGCCTCTGCTAGATCTTAGTTGTGTCCATATTGTATATTGTCGGAACTGAGTGCGAGAGATGTTAGGACGCTGCGCCGTTGCGGATTCACTCCGAGGTTCTCCCAGTTGATCCACGACAGCCTGGCAGTTAAGTCTAAACAAAAGAAAACGAATTATTTTTAGATGATGCTTGATCTGCCTATGGCAAAATCTGTTGGAGAAGGATTAACTTTTACGGTAGGTACGCAAAGAAAGTCAGTGTTCCAAGTCATTCGGCTTATACATTTTGTTCGAACTGCTCACACATGTGACATGTCTTGACTTCGGATACTGGGCCGTCTGTTCTGTGGGGCCGTTAGTGTTCCGGAGCATACTCTGGGCCTGGTGTACAAAGTCTAAGCCCAAATCTCCAGGACCCGGAAATGCCCCGACTCAGAACTGTTTATACATCTTATTTTTCATCGGTCTCTCATTACTGAGGATCGTGGTCACTGGACCCCTTTAAGTGGAAATCTGCCTTCATCGACTCCGCTCTAAAGTTGCAATCACCACCTGCTGGAATTTGCTTGAGGTCGCTTCTCGGGTTCTTTTAATTGGTCAGACCATCGTGTTGGCGACCTGTACCTAGGTATTAATAGCTATCTGTGTCAAAGGGCTGTCTCTGGGTATCTAACCATACCATACCTACCTATTTTAGCCAAGCAGCATTGCTGTCATTGTTAGTCTCTAGACCAACTATATTGGAGCACGTGTAAATCGATTAAAAAAAAAAATTACTGTGATGTGAAATGTAAGCCGGCTGCGATGCTGGAACCTATAGCGTAGGAATGATGAATCAATTAATAATAGAAATAGATAATATTTACCACTGGTATTCCAATGAGCGCGATCTGCTTTTATCTCACCTCGGAGACACTTCTCCACGTAGGTAAGCGGGTCGTAATCGGCTTCCAGTACCTGGAAATATAATAATCAAATTTAATAATAATTTATTTAATAAAAACGTTTACAAAAGGTGTACATTTAGCCAAGAGTGGCAAATTTCCCATACAATTATAGTGCCTAAAAATAAACTACAACTAAAATATTTTATTTTATTTTTTATTACAGGTGGAATAATAATGGTTCGGAATTCGAGTGTTAGGTAGCGACCCACCCGAACTAGGTTTAATTCAAACCTGTGTTTCAGGCCATCACTTTACATTTCAATTAAAGGGTATTCAATTTTTAAATAAAACTGGTATTAAAATAGATAATTATTTAACAACTCTGCGAAAAAGCACAATAGTACATTAATACCTAATACTAAGCCTATGTAAACATATAAAAGTAAATACTTACAAGGGAATAAATTCAATCATGACAAAATTTCGAGAAGTTTTTCTGTGTCTGAGTATCGCTAAGTATTGTGATAACAATGTACTACATTTTTTATAGCTTACACTATAGAAGCTTAGTAACTTGTTGAGTCTATTATACAGAAAAGGTCCTAAGAACACATAAAATCGATTAGCAAACGCATGTTTAGTTTGAGGCTTTATGCAAACCAGGTCCTTCCTTCTCTTGTCGGAAGGAAGGAAAATTGGCATGTTATAAATGTCAATTTTAATAAAAATATTATTACTACCTACTAGGTACTGTTTATTATAATTGGTATTTAACTTGATATGAATCCATTTATTATAATTCGTATAATACCAATGCATGCAAGGCATACCTAATACATGTTTCAACACATGGGCTTTCCCACTAGGTACGTTTCCAGGGATGACAACTGAAACTGCTAATTTATTTTTGATTGAATGAATAAAAATGTGTTATCATTTCATTATTATATGCTTATCCAACGAATAGAAAACAAGTCATAATAAACAAGCAGTATCCTTGACTGCGCTTGCAATATAAGAAAATACAACCTCATTTGGGTACCTAAAGAAATAGGTATAGTAAACATCAATCCTCATGGACACCCACCGCCTGGGGAGAACGGAGGGTTATGTCGTACTTCTACCGATTAAAACCCCACTGTTCCTTCTACTACCACAAGTCGAGGGCACGGGTGATACATGTACACACGCCAGCAGGTCAAGCTACCCGAAACTGTAAAATTTTCCCAATCAACCTTGAACCTTACCCTTGAACCTTGTCTTTAGAGATAAAGTTGAAAATCTATTAAAGAAAGGCAGATTGTAGTAGCTTGTTGCGCTGGCGTCTACATTCGCAGCGTCTAAGTATAAGTTGACACTTTGATTTTGATACATAGGTTTTCCCCTCTCCTCTTTAGGATTATTTATTTGATTTCAGACAAACAGTATTCCTATAAAAAGTAAAAAAAACATAAAACAAACGTTCTAATAACAATATAATCGGGAAGATCTTATGAAACATCGTAATAGGGATAATACACTTCTCAGTACACTACAATCCAGGTATTTCAAAAGGCACTGAAAAAGACAATACTAAGTAGTTTTAGTGGTAGGTTTGTTACGGAATCCTAAATAAAACTGATAACTACCCAAGGATTCATAATTTAATGCGACCATGAATTGTTGACATGACACCCGTCTGTTATAGGCCGCCCATCAAGTGGAAAATGGCATGGTTTGTTGGGTATATAAATACAAATAGTTCTAACGACATTCTTATTATTCTTATTGAAGAAAAGAAATAATCAGGACTTGTCTTAAGATCGTTCATCATGAAAATACTATCTGACGGCACTGAGCTAGAGTAAGTTACCCATACAAAATCTCTTTATCCGATTGAATCCATAATTGTATGCATTGTCTACATACGTATTAAGAAAATGTAATTAATTTTATGATCAGTAATATAGTTCACTAATCCCAAAAAATCATGTTCTGCTTTAGGGGGAAGCGCAAGGGTAGCCTGCGAAAATGAAATTTTCTGTTTTTTGCCATTTGCAGGTCAGTGTCAGGTTGTATAGGGTGATATTTCATTAAGTAATCATTCAATGGGATTATATGAACTAAGAGGGTTGTATTGATCATTTTAATTATTATAATTCTGTAGTCATATTTAAATCAGCAAACGACCTGACACTCACCCACCCCCCTTAAACAAATTTACCACTAAGTATGTTGTTATTGTTATAGAGGGGTCGAGAGAACAAAAGATATTCCTTATATGAAAATTCTTCGCAGGAGTATGTGGCTCCTAGATGCCTGGCCGAAGAGTCCAAATGAGTCTAATATCTATAGATATTACATACTGAGTCTCCATGCATTTTGTCTCGTAGGAGGTGTCCTCTACATAAGGAACAACACTGGGAAACTGTCGTCTTTCGAGATGGGCCATACTTACATTACTGTTTTTATGAATAATATTGCTTGTGTAAGTATTTCTGAGTCTGTGTATTTAAATACAACTTTCATAGTATTGATAATATTGAGCAATGGAGCGCAGCATTCTTGGAGACAGATTAACGGACTGTGTTAGGAACAGTGCTGCAGTGCGATTCTGTAACCATCTCACCGTGAAAACTTAGGTGAAGTGAGCGTGGAGTGAGCTGTCATTCCAACTAATGCTAGGGATTCACACTATTGACAGCTCACTTCACCTAACTTTTCATGGTGAGATTTTTACGGAATCGATCGGCTGCTCTATAAAACACAAATCACCGACATTACAAAAAACGCACCCAAGCTTAAGCGGGACAGGCCGGACGCGTTTGTCGCATGTCGAACGACTCATGCGCCAAAACTACCACCATGTGGGTCCCAGAAAACGTCCGGTGACATCGAGGCAGACCCAGGAGACGATGGCAGGATGAGCTTGACGCTTACAGGCACGATTTGTCCACATAAAAGTAGAAAAGAAGGCCTTTGCCCTTCAGTGGGACAACATAGGCTAAAAATAATAATAAATAAATAAATGAATAATTAATAATATTGAGAAGTTTTCGACCTGCCTACCTAGTTCTGCTAGCGAAGTGACACGTGTCCACCTATCGGTCTACGTTGACTGACGTAAAATTCGCAATTCACAGCTGGAACGAGTAAAGGGGTACCTAGCCTAGGTGACTACGAGTACATGTTCTAGTTTAGCTATGCATTCAGAATTATTTATTTATAAATATTTTATGTTTTCAATTACTTGTGTCCTCGCAAAGTTATACAAAAGTAATTCTTAATATCTTTCAGTCGAGAGCAATGATGGTCTTCAGTCAAAAATACAACAAAACTTTTCTCTATTTCTTGAATGAAATGCATCTTTTTAATTATAGAAATAAATCTGATTACTCATATAAGGTACGTATAATTTGATATATGGAAATATGTGCACGTTATCGTTATCGTGGACGGACATTCAAAAGCATATTCATATAAATATTTCCATACATTTTATTTCACAGTGTTATCGTGATACCGCGACGTGGGCGTCCACGACAATGTCGTCACGTTAGAGAAATTATAAAAGCGCACAATAGGTTGTATGGGCTCCTTTTCAACGCACCAGCGCCGTGACGATAGGGTGATTACCTAACAAGAGTCAGACCGTGGCTCCGGCCAAGCCAGAACAGCACCCGTTTGATCCCTACAAGCACTGTGATTGAGGAAGCTTGCACTGTTGAGAATGTGTCCTAGGCATCTCAATTCAAAGGGAAATAAAAGGAAATTCAATTTTAAAATGAAATTAAGAAGTACTTATTACTGTATGACTCCGTGTTCGGTTGTAATTTATTTCTCTTATTTTCTGTTCCAGACACACATACTGGTCCACAAAATATCTCATTTCTTTACGATCTACCTTATCGTTATGATGTGTTTTGGTATCATTTTATTCAACGTGACGCCAATGTACAACTGTGACGCTGATGGGATGTATAGGAGTGTAAGACCTGAAAATGCTACATTCGACCATTCTGTTTTCTTTGCTTTACCTTTCGACTACACAACCAATTATAAAGGATACATTACTTTATTCTGCTTTAACTGGTACGTGTCATGTACCTGCTCATCCTACTTCTGCATTGTAGACTTAATTATATCTCTAATGGTATTTCATCTTTGGGGTCACATGCGTGTTTTAAAACACAATCTCAAGAGTTTTCCGAAACCTGCATCATTACTGGTTGCATCGGAGAAAGATATAGGTGATGGATCCGAACACAGGTATACTGAGCAAGAGTCGAAGGAAATTCACAATATGTTACGGGAGAACATTCACTACCACAATGTCATTATTGCGTGAGTATTGCTTTTAATAACTCGGCCTGTCATTTTGAGAAATAAGAAGCTATCACTTATGTTTATTTCTAGTTGGTAAAAAAAAAGGTAGATAGGTTACCTACCCAACAGTCGATCTTCAAAAACAGCACATGTAAATAACATAATATTTTAATGTCACACGTCTGTTGTATGTGATGAGCTGTGGGCCAAAATAACCACTACGAGGAGCCGACAGCTAGAAGGCGTCGCGGCAGACCCCGTAGAAGGTTGGAGAAAACAAACGACCAGTGGTCTACTTTAGTCCTGGATCGAAAGAGCTAGAAGTCATGGTGAGCGGCCTTTGACCAGTAGTGGGATGATGCAGGCTAACAGTAACCAGTATGTTAGATGACAGATGCAAGTGATGGCATATCCACATATAGTACGATGATATGTGGGTAAGGTCGGCATTTCGTGATAATCGGAAGCGAAAAAGGACAAACATAAGTTGCTTCTCTTGAAATCGCCGCGACACTGAGTTCAAGTGTGCTACCGAGCCCAGTTTTAACGAGCCACTTGCAGAGCGCGTATGAGCTATCTACCTCTTTTAACTTATGATATCACTGACTAAACCCGTGTCTTACGTATCTTGCAATTTCTTAGTATAGACAATTCAACAGATTCCAAGCAAGGATGTCTGATACCTTTGGTGAAGTGCTTCTGGCGTACTTCCTCTTTCACCAAGTGAGCGAGTGTCTTCTGATGTTGGAGTGCTCGCAAATGGTACGTATCGCTGAAATTACACATTCAACCATTTTTAAAGTTGAGTAGTTAAATGGCAAAAACGGAACCCCTATAATTTCTTCAGGTCTGTCTGTCCGTCCGAATGTTACATAGCTATTTTACTCGGAAAATATTTTCACAATATCAATGAAAATTGGAAGGAAGGTGTATTCTGTGCGCTAAATAATGGTGTAGTGAAATTACGAAAAAAATTAAGGAAGCTCCCCATAAAAGGAAGGATAAAAATATATTCAATGCATATCCGTGTAATTAAAAACATTATGATGTTTCCAAGTGGGTTTTTAGAGTTCCATCCTTTATGATGCGACTCGTTCTGTCTGCCTGTCCGTCTGTCACAGCTGGATATCTCAAGAACTACTAATGCTATCAACTTGAAATTTGGAATAGTTTTAGATGACGGTTGACTTCTGTTATATTTTACTAATAATTGACTTTAATTTATAGAACCAACAAGCGTTGTTGCGTTACGGACCCCTAACAGTAGTGATCTTCCAACAGTTGATTCAGTTAAGCGTTATATTCGAGTTGTTGGGATCATCGGTAAGTATTTATGTATTTTTTTTACCTGACCTCCTGTTTTCTAATATTTAATATTGTGCCTCGAGGCAATTTAGCAGTAGACTGAAGGCCAGTTATAAAATCTTCATTCGTTTAACGAATTTGTCCCCAGTTTTACAACGTTGCTTACTTAGTGTGCATACATACGAGCGATATGCGTCAACGGCAGAGGCATCTGCATCCTCCTGCATCATCAAGTGAGGTAGAAATGACGGTGCAAGAGACTTTTTTTTTTCAGAACGACAAGTTAATAGACGCAGCATATTGTATTCCGTGGGAATACATGGACACAAAGAACAGAAAGCTCGTGCTTGTCATGCTCAGACAGTCGCAGCGGTCCATGAACTTGAAGGCGATGGGCGTGCTCTCGATTGGCGTGCAGACCATGATCACGGTACGCCGCCTTTATGAAACCATTATTTTATTAACTATAGTCTACACGATAATACAATTATATATTATATAATATAGTTCTCCGTCTGCGACTGGAGATTTTAGGCAAAAGATCTCCCGTCAACATCAACGGTAGATGGTTCATACTGCGGAGTACCTGCAGTTAATTTTAAATCCAACGCTATACCCAGCTCTGCGCTGCATATTAGATTTGAAAATTCATGTTTAGGTGGAATTTTGTTGGGTGCTCGTCGTGGTGCTTTAGCTAAGTACATCTTTGATCGAATAAGTCGGTGATCCATCCAGCGCCACACATCATCCTCGTCACGAGAACGTCGCGCAGGTCTTTTTAGATCTTGGGTGCAATTATGAACGAAATTATGATGACGAACAATTACCGGAGATTTATTGTAAATTTTGATTTATTGAAAGACAGCAAGGTTGACATTTCACAATACTACTAAACAAACCATCCAAATATATAACCTATCTTCATTTTCACCTACGTAATATTTGAACATATAAAAATCTTCACCTTGTTTACAGATTTTGAAAACATCTTTCTCATATTTCGTGATGCTAAGGACAGTTGCCGAGGAAGAAGAATAAATCAAGTGATTTTATTATTATTGCACACGCTTCGTTTTAATATCCTGAATATTAAAATCTTCATTAAATCTATTTGTAATATGTTTGTAATGTGTTTGCTTCACTGACCTAATAAACACTTGTACAGGTCAGTGGATTGCTTACAAAGTGTATGTACTTTCAATAAAAATGAGTTTTAATTTGATTCCCATCTAATTTATTTGCGTTTTTATTTCATTGCGTAACACACTATCAGTAATGGCTTTCATTTTGATAGTTCAAGAAACATTCATTGCATTATTTCCGTTGTTGAACAGACAAATTTTACGAACATATGTATAAAGCAATGGATTAGTACATGATGGTATAAAATAAAATAAAATATGTTTTGTCACATCACAAATCATCAAATGACCCCTCCCGTCTGTCCGTCTCCTCTCTGGGTGGAGTGGAAGGGAGTGTCAGACTCTTACTGACTAAATCCCACCCATGTTCTTTCCTTTGCCCTTTATGTTCCGCGGTAGCGGTAACCCTTTCGGACAATCCCGCTGACCCGGCAGGCTTCGGCCCTAAGGGGCCCCTCAAATTATGCTGACAACTCTTTGAGGCGCGCGTGGAACACTTACGCGCCGTCCGGCACGGGCCTGGTCCTGATCGGGCGGTGAGCTACCCATTGCTCTCCGCCCGCAGGCCCGCGCCTACGGTGGCCGGGAGTCGTCACGCGGCTCCCGACGCCCGGAGCGTCTCCCGCGGCGGCTGGGACGGGAGGCTCTCTCCCTCATCCGTCCCGCCACCTCCTTCGCTAGCATGACTGCTTCGCAGAATGAGGCGACTGCCTCCCACTCCCTCTCGCCCCGGACCATGGCTTGCACCAGGGCCGGGCGCGAGAGGCCGCCGCCGCTGCCGATCGCCTCTACGAGGACACGGCGGTGCTCCGCCCAAGCAGGGCAGACCTCCACCGTGTGCTCCACCGTGTCCTCTGGGCGATCCTGGCAATGGTGACACCCGCGCGTTTCCTCCCGCCTAATGATGTGCAGGAACCTCCCGAAACTTCCGTGTTCGGTGAGGACCTGTGTCAGGCGGTAGGTGACGGCGCCGTGGCGCCTCTCTAGCCGCTCCTCAAACTATGTGCTGCCTTGCAAGGCGTTAGATATTGCTTACACAGTAGGTAATGGTCCTACAGGTAGGCCTATATAATTATAAAATACTGCTAAGTAACAGTCTTAAATCTTTAGCCATAACATAAATAAAGAAAATAGTAGAAACGG
The DNA here is from genome assembly GCA_911387795.2 of Apamea monoglypha. NCBI lineage: Eukaryota > Metazoa > Arthropoda > Insecta > Lepidoptera > Noctuidae > Apamea > Apamea monoglypha. The sequence goes on along the minus strand of OU426914.1, from coordinate 20,925,732 downwards.
TATGGTATTACGTATTTTATATTTCTTTTAAATATTCATTTATAGTGTAATATGCTTAAGAAACCTATGGAGTGTCTTTTTTAAATTATTGAAGTCTTTTGAAGCTTTTATCGAGTTAGATAGTTTGGTAAATATTTTTGGAGCCATTCCTAAGAACATTTTTGAGAATACCTGGATGACGTTCAGTGGATAGAGTTTCAAATTGTTTATGGTTATTTTAAATTGATAAAAAAGGTTTGCAACTGTCAGTGGTTTGGATCATGCATACTGCACGAAGTCACTTTTTGGGTTTTATAGGCCAATTATTCCAATCCGTAGAATTACCCCAAATCGGGTCATAGGGTCTTCTATGGTTCTGGTTATATCGTTTTTATAATATTAGAACAACAACGGACCAAGTACACTCTCCAGTGGTACGTCGTAATTTATACATTTTTGTTTGGATAAGTAGGTTGGTTCTGTTTTGGTTCAATGACATAATTTTACTATTTTAGTTATTTGTTTTCTACTAACTAGGTACGACTTAATGAATTCCAGGACATTGTCTCTAATTCTAAGATTACTTAATTTTATAAGTAGTATTCTGTGATCTACAAAATCGAACGCCTTCGTCTTGTCCATAAATAATGCGGTAACGCGGACTTTTTTGTCCATATTCGAAATATGTAATTTCATTTACTAATTCATAAATAGCAATATTAATATTTTTATGCTTTCTAAAGCCGTCTTAGTTAGGATATTGTTTTTCTCTAAGAATGAGTAAAGGCTGAATGATAAATAACTTTTTCGATGATTTTGGAAAACACTGGGACGAGTGCAATAGGCCTATAATTTTTCATATGGTGAGGATCATCCTTTTTATGTAGAGGTTTTATAACAGATATCTTTAAGTCATCAGGGAATTTACCGTTATATACACATATACAAAGGGTAACTTACAACTAACTATACATAACTTCAGAACTACTCGTACATACGATTTTGATTGTATGTGTGCAACAATATCGTCATATCTGGAACTGTTTTTTTTTAGAGCAATAATAATTTTATATATGTGGAATAGTAGGTGCTAAGAACATGGAATTAGGGTTTGAATCAAATAATGTCGGTTTATAATCGGATTTGTTTTTATAATTCGTATTTGGTTGAACTTGATCAACGAAATAGTTATTAAATAACTAGCTGTGCCCCGCGGTTTCGCCCGCATAAGTTTCGAACCCGTGGAAATATCGGGATAAAAAGTATCCTATATGTTAATCCTGGTTATAAAACATCTGTGTGCCAAATTTCATCCAAATCCGTTTTGTAGTTTTTGCGTGAAAGAGTAACAAACATCCATCCATCCATTCATCCCCCCATACAAACTTTCACGTTTATAATATTATTAGTATGATTTAATGTTAATGTATTATACACATAAACCTTCCGAAATAAATTCTCTAAATAATGGTGAAAACCGCATTAGGCATCAAAATCTGATGCAGGGTTTCGAAGAACAGCGCAGTCACACAGACAGACACGAAAACCGAGTTTTTAATTTGTAATAATTATGTCTTTAATTTCATTGATAATCCCGGTAGGTAATTTGAGGGCGCAGAGCCCTTATAGTACTATAATATGGAAGGGGCACCATCGCTATGGCTATGGCTGCTGGAAATGGAGGCCCGGAGCCCCTTTACAAGAGCTGAGCACTGCACCTGAAGTCCATCATGACCATGCTCTAGTGCTATAGCGGTCGCAAACACTACTGTTGAGTATGAGATCTGGGTTCGATTCTCAGGTTAGGAAAAGTGTTGTTGATTTTTCAACAGGAATTTCTAGGTAGCAGCCCAAATTAGTAATCCTGGATTTGTGCCCGGTTAATGGCGGTGAAGGTAAAACATTGTGAGGAAACCGGCATGTACTAGAACAAAAAATTCGAAGACATGTGACATCTACCATACCGCACTGGAAACTCGTGGTAGATTACAGCCCACTCCCTCTCGAAGAGAGGAGGCGTGTGTCCCAGCAGTGAGAAAATTACAGGCTGGTTATTCTAATGGCAATAGGCTTTGGCCCTTTTACAATGGAACCTAAACATAGGTGAAATGTGAAGAGGCAATCGATAAATTACGTCATACGAATTTCATGATCGTTAAAAAAGGTTCTGCTATCCTATAAAATAATTAATACCTATACGAATACAGACTCTTACCTCTCTCAGCAGAGCGATGTAAGCGATGGCCAGCCTCAGCGTGTCGATCTTGCTGAGCCTCTTCTCGTACGGGAAGGTGGGCACGTGCACCCGCAGTTCATCGAACGCCGAGTTTATACTGCTAAAATCACAACACCACAACAACATTATAGCTTGTGAAGCGAACTCGAGAAGTGGTTAGTAAAACTAAAGAAAATGTTCGTAGGTACGGTCAGGAAAATTAGTTGATTATCGAATTGACACACTACGTCAATTTGCAAATAAGGGCGGGTCGCACCGCAAGCGCAACGCAGCGCATTGCAAAAATCCTCCTTCATCATTTGCGTATATTTTGTGCATAGCAATTTTTTGTAAAGAAATGCGCCGGTCTTCGTGCCGGTTCCGCTGTAATGTGCGCTTGGCTTTAAAATCATTTCATAGAACTGTCAAAGAATGACAGTTGTGATTTGAATATACGGACAGTTGATTTCCCTGAGTTTACGTACCTACAGAAGAAAAAAGCCTACACAAGCATCACCTCTGTTCAGCTAAGGACTACAGTAAACATTTAACTTGAGCGGGTAAGTTAGTTAGGCAACTTAAAACTTGATTTTTAGCAATGTTTTCGTAGAACTAGATTTCTAGGATCTACGCAGAATGCTGCTAGCTAGTGGTATGTAGTAAAAATGAATGATGATGTACCTCTACATATCTAGATAAATAATCGGTCATTCCCGTACCTATGGCCGACCTATAAAGGTTCCCGCAGACAGGCACGACGCGACTCTAGTAGAACAATTTCTATGAAAACTTGATGGAAATTGTTCTACCAGAATCGCGGCGCACCGTGGCATCGCGCCTGTCTGTGAGAACATTAAGTAATCAACTCTTGTTCTACAGAAACTAAAACGAAACTAATTAAGTACCTACCTACAACTTTAACTACAACTTTAAAGGTGCATCCACACCGAAGTTACTTTTTGCATAGCAAAAGTTTTCAACATGGTCACATTAAGTCATCATCATTCTCCCGCCCTTATCCCAATTTATTTGGGGACTGAGCAACATGTCTTTTTCTTCCATACTTCTCTTTTAGTTGTCATCTTGATAGTCAATCCCTTTCTTACCATATCATCATTGACGCAGTCCATCCATTGTTTCTTTGGTCTTCCCCTATTCTTATAGCCATCGACATTCATACTCAAAACTTTCCTCACGACATTTTTCTCATTACCGTGTACCATGACAACCAATTTCCACACAACTTTTCGGTCACCGATGCCACTTTCAGACTTCCTTTTATGTACTCATTTCTTATTCTATCCATTCGTGTAACATCACACCTCCCAACATGATCACATTAAAATTAACTTTCTATACCTACCTCGTATAACTTTTGCGGCTTTCGTTATAAATCTTTGTTAACGTTTAGTTTGTTGCCCACTAACACTTGTAAACGTTGCTCTACAAAAAGTAACTCCCGAGTGGATGCACCTCTTGTCTAGTAGAAATCTCAAGTACACGCAAAAAATATAAAAATGCAATAGGACATCCCCATTGGCAAAAGGTATGAACTTTCACATAAACTTTCATCCCATGTCCCTTTAAGGAATGAAATGTCAAAAACCCCTCCTTAGTGCTCACATTCGATGTAGGTATCCCTGCAACCACCTAAGGAACTCTTGTGCAGAATTTCCATGTTTTAGACCCAGCGGTTTAGGCAAGTGAGTGAATTTATCACTTTTCAGTGTCAACCTCAATAGAACTGAAGTTATCTTAAGTATAGTATAAAATGAGAAGATGTAGGAACGTGCAACAAATAAGAAGGATACCCATTGGGTCCGGACCTCAGCATACGACGGCGCTCCCGCACGTTCGCGGCTGCTCGCTGCACGCGGTACGGTGAGCCTCCGCACTGATACTCGGGCTCCGCTGACGGCTCCAGCAGGACATCTGGTAGGGGTAGTTATTCTTGTATAGTCTGTTTTAAAAAGCTTTATTTGGATTGTCTACAATCTGTGTTCCCACATAATTCTCATTGTGCGACTATAAAATAATTGCTAACGTGACGATATTATCGTGGACGTCCACGTCCATAAAATGTATGGAAATGCGTGCACGTTACAACGTTATCGTGGAAGAAAATTTAAAAGCATCTTCATATATTTCCATACAATTTAGTCCCCTGTGTAATCGTGAGACCGTGACGTGGATGTAGGTACTGTAGAGGACTAGACGAGCCCTCTGAGGTTACGGGAGGAATCAAACAACGGTACGATTCCTTTAAGTTTATATTGACAGAACATCTTTACATATTTCCGACTAAACTAGCACTGCCTGTTCTAAACAAAAATCCTAATTAAATATTTGACACCTTATTTTAAACTAGCTTGAACGTTCAAATGGAACCCGCGCTAAATTATAGCCGGCCTGCACAACATAAGGTAGCTTTCGGCAGGCAACCTTTACAGTACACAATGATACAATTTATGGAACACAGGTTGTAGACAGTCAAACGAAATCTTGTCGATGTATAAGTACATTTTTTCTGGTAGAAAAAATAATATATATGTCGGAGTTGGTTGTCAATTACAATTGTGGGTAGTCAATAAAATTTGGTATAATTTGTGTTTATTATTAATTTAAGTGATTTTTACTATCAATTATTGTCTAATAAATCGAAACATAATTTATTGAGTACTCGGTGTACGCCCTAATTGATTTTTGGCAACTTATTTCGATAAATTGTACCCGTTGGTTTTATTCAAAAGAACGGATGACATGTTACTTTGTTTTTAAAATGATTTACTTTGTGAAATCACCATTGTTTAGTTATGACAATTATTATTGTATTATTTGATTACCTTATAATGTAAGTCTTATTAGATTTAGCATATTTGTTTTGTATCAAGTAAACTCGTGACGTGCGTCATCGGACAGAGTTGTCGTGGAAGGATAGCAAGTTGGCATCATCCTATAAAAGAGCGTGCACTCGTTTTGCTAGTCAGTCGGTCTTCGGATTCGACTCAATACAGAGCACCTGCTCCCGACAAAACTGTCGGTTTACCTGGTACAGCGCTGCTGTATATTTACATAGCTGTGTTAACTTGCTAAATAGCCAGTGGATACACTTTGTGTTGGGTGGCTTGGCCGCTATACGAACTGTGACCCTAAAGGGTTTGTTCGATTAACTGTTTTTAATATTTACCAATTATTGTGTCTTTTGTATATTTGGTGTACTGTAATAAAACCCTGTTTATACTGTCTTGTTTATCCCAATAACATGGGAACTCCAAATCCACGGTTCGGCACTCCTGATCGGTCATATACACAGTCTGGCCATAAATACTGTTACAATTAAAAATAAGAAAGATATTACATTTGAATTTGGAATCTGTCATTTTTATACGATTGTTCATTGAGTTTTCTAATTTTGGCGCCAATACATTTTGCGATATTAAAATGGAGTGGGGTGATAAAGAGAACCGAATCGCTGTGACTGCATTATACAAAGTTGGTATGGAGCCAAATGCAATTTTTAAAACTCTCCATACGCTTGGTATTAGTCAAATGTTTGTGTACCGGGCTATTAATAGGTACAATGAGACCTCCTCTGTTTGTGACAGAAAAAGATCTGGCCGTCCACGTAGTGTTCGCACGAAAAAGGTGGTCAAAGCAGTAAGGGAAATAATTCGAAGAAATCCTGTCCGAAAGCAAAAGATTTTATCTCGGGAGATGAAGATAGCACCCAGAACCATGTCGCGTATTTTAAAAGGTGACTTTGGACTTGCAGCCTTTAAGAGACGCACTGGTCATTTATCAACTGATAATTTAAAAACTAATAGGGTGGTAAAATCGAAACCACTACTGAAGCGGTACGCAAAGAGAGGTCACAGAAAAATTTTGTTTACGGATGAGAAAATCTTTACAATTGAGCAACATTTTAACAAACAAAATGACCGTATTTATGCTCAAAGCTCTAAGGAAGCTTCCCAATTAGTCGACAGAGTGCAACGTGGGCATTATCCGACTTCAGTGATGGTTTGGTGGGGTGTTAGCTATGAAGGAGTGACTGAGCCATATTTTTGTGAAAAAGGTATCAAAACATCGGCACAAGTGTATCAAGATACCATTCTTGAGAAGGTAGTTAAGCCCCTTAACAACACCATGTTCAATAACCAAGTATGGTTCTTCCAACAAGACTCGGCGCCGGGTCATAAAGCTCGGTCCACGGAGTCTTGGTTGGAAGTGAACGTTTCGGACTTCATCAGAGTTGAAGACTGGCCGTCGTCTAGTCCCGATCTTAATCCGCTGGATTATGATTTATGGTCAGTTTTAGAGAGTACGGCTTGCTCTAAACGCCATGATAATTTGGAGTCCCTAAAACAATCCATACGATTGGCAGTGAAGAATTTTCCCATGGAAAGAGTGCGTGCTTCTATTGATAACTGGCTTCAACGTTTAAAGGACTGTATTGCAGCCAATGGAGACCACTTCGAATAAGCTTTTTATATTTTAAATTGTTTTATATTTATGTATTAAACTAACACACTGTAAAAGTAATAAATATTATTTGCAATAAAAAACAATTTTTTTTCTTCGTGACAATATTTATGGCAAGACCAGGTATATAATAAATAAATAAATAAAACATAGAAGCCAAGACGGGAACAAAAAAGGAAGGAAACCATAACAGTGGAACCTACGAAAATTGTGGAACAAAATGGTAACGTGTGGAGGATGAGCTAAATTGTGGAACAAAATGGTAACGTGTGGAGGATGAGCTAAAATGTAGATACTTAAGTATGTTACAGCCTAGAAGACTATTTTTTCTGCAAAACTGTATTCCGGCTTGCGAGGTACCGAGACTACGACCAAACTTCTTGAATAATACATACAATATTTTATTACAGCAAGTTGGAAAGATTCAGCCAAATAATACAAAAGTCGAATGAGGATCATTTTCGACTCTTTACAAAAACTCTATGGTAAATAAAACAAACCAAAAAGCAGGTAATCAGCAGTCTATTCCCATTGAAAATATTTATTTAATTCTAGACTTTAAATTGTATCCTAACCCATTGTAGCGGTATCGACAACGCCACATGCGAATTACGCGTCATACTGACGTCACGCAAATCCTGCATCTCGCAAGCAGAGTTTACCGCGCAATTAGCATAGATACAATTTCCCAACATCAATCGTTGGGCAATTGCCCGCCAGACACAACACCCGTCTGGTCGGAGGATCCCCCCTTTACTATGGAGGGTGAGTGAACTTTACACCCTGTTCCTCGTACCCCTCTAAACTGGTGACCCCGAGCATGAACGTCAGCGCAGCCTTCGTGCAAACACTTCAGCGTGACGTCATCATCATCACTCCCGCAAGCTTTAGCGGCGAGTCATCCAGCCAGCCAGCATCCACGGCTTCAACGGGTATCCTGACCACCAGCATGCAGCGTCCACGCATACCTGGTCATCACCCTCAGCCTCTTCAGCAACCTCGGCACAGCACACTGCACTTTCGGCCGGTCAACAAGAAGAGCTTCCTCTCCTGGTCGACGCAGCAGCAAGCCTCAACCCGGCGCTGTACGACATCCGACGCACTGGAGTATAACGCAGCGCCACCCCGACTCACTGGGGACATCTTCGCAGACAGTTCCGACTCACCGCGAACTATGCGCCACCCCGACTCACTGGGGCATCTCCGCAGACAGTTCCGACTCACCGTGAACTATGCGGCAACCGGTTCCGACTCACTGGAACCTCAGCTGGCCTGGCAAGCATCGCAAGATACAGGACGCAGCCCACTATCGACCTCCGGTCTCCGGAGGGGAGTGATGTAGCGGTATCTACAACGCCACATGCGAATTACGCGTCATACTGACGCCACGCAAATCCTGCATCTCGCAAGCAGAGTTTACCGCGCAATTAGCATAGATACAATTTCCCAACATCAATCGTTGGGCAATTGCCCGCCAGACACAACACCCGTCTGGTCGGAGGATCCCCCCTTTACTATGGAGGGTGAGTGAACTTTACACCCTGTTCCTCGTACCCCTCTAAACTATCTATCCAAATTAATTAATACACTCAGAGCCTACGGCTCTGCGTGTCAGTTTGATTACCTGCAGGTAATCTATTTGAACGTGAATTAATTTGATATTACTGGCAGCTAGACACCAATTCTAATGTCTAGCTGCCAGTATTATCAATATAATTAGCTATTGACTATTGTTGTCAATAAGCAAAACATGTCTTTTCTAGATATAATCATAATACTAAATAGGACTACAATGCTTTTCATTAGGTACATTAAACAGTAGCATTTGAAAAATGAAATACTTATATTATTTTAGGTTTTTGATATACCTAGCATTGATTTTTAACATCTCTAATAAGGTCCTTTGTACACACGTTTTTCTTGCCGTGAAAAACTACGGTTTATTCGGTACCTAGACTCGTAAGTTCTTGAAAAACTTCACTGCTTTAATACTGAACGTATTAAGGACCTGTTGCTGAACAAGGCATTACAAGAGATTTTTCTATTGGTCAAAGCCAGCTTACGAACCTGAAGACCTATGGACAGTGGAGGAGTGTGGGACTAAGATATATGGACAGTGGTATATGTCAAACTCGGTACTCAGTAGAGCAGAATAGAGTTTCCGAAAGAGATGGCCTCAAAATAAGCATGGACAAAGTAAAGGTCATGTCAAATGCCCATGTGACATCCACTCTTATGAATATCGGAGACTCTACACTCGTAGTTGTTGACGATAATAATTACCTAGGACAAACAGTCCAGTTAGGGAGGTCCAACTTCGAGAAAGAGGTTATTCGTTGATTCAACGATTAACTTCTTTCTCGAAGTTGGAGTCGAGCCGAGTCAGATTCAACGTTATTGAATCTGACTGCTGGGCAGAGTTCGGGAAGCTGAGCAATACCTACTCGTCTCACATACCGCAGTGTCTCTAAACGAAAGTCTTTGACCAGTGAGTGTTGCCAGTGATGAATTATGGCACTGAAACGTATACTACTCACTCACAATGGGCCTTATTAGAAAACTGAGTCACCGAAAGGACAATGAATGAAATGAATCAAGAGATACGCAGGAGAACCAAGGTAACCTACATAACCCGAAGAATTGGGCAGGGCACATAACTTGCAGAACTAATGGCCAATGGGACTGAAAGGTTCTGGAGTGGCGACCGAGTACCAAATTGCGCAGCGTCGGCAGGCCGGGCAAGGTGGACCGATGGGCCGAAGTCAGCAGGAATCCGCTTGGGGGAGACTTATACACAGCAGTGGACGTCTTTCAGCTGCAATGATGATGAAGAAACATTCAGCCATTGTTACTTTCGACATTGCAACGCAAGCGAGCAAACGAGAAGTCCCAGATCACACGTAGTCACAGTTGGTTCGGTATAGGCACATAATGGTGAGGCCGGGGCTTGTGAATGGTCATATAACATTACCAAAACAATCCCAACAGCCGACTGAATGCATGCGTTCCCAAACAAGCCGTTAGGCTCACCTCGATATAATCAATATTTTTTTAACAGTATTTTCATTTAAAAGAGTGTCCGTGGAGTTTCTTGCCCGTTCTTTTCCATGGGAACTTACTATGCTATGGAATGGGCAACTAGCTTCATCTTTCTGACTGAGCGACCCCTTGACAATTCAAAAGTGCCTGTAATTGGTTTATTTGAAATAAATTCTTTTAGTTTGAGTTCAAGTTTGATATCATTTTAAGTTTACTATGCAGCAATGCTTCGCAGCCAGTGCAAGCAAGTTTAAGTAATATCGTCCATGACTAACAAATAGACGTAGATACCCGAATCAAACGAAAGCCTTCTAAGTATAATTTATTTTTATAATAAAACTAAAATTATCTAGAGTGGATGTAGTTGACAAAGTCGCCAGAACGTATGACGTGTCTCGTTATGGTAAGCGCTGGCCCCTTACTATATTTTCCTGAACGTTAAACCACTCAGGCATCAATGCCATGATTTTATAGATGTTGAATAATATCATCAAAATGAGGAAAACTATCATAGAAGAAACTTCATTCGTAATTTAGCTTTGGGGAAGTCCTGACCGGTCTCCTGTAGCAGTGTTGCCAAGCCCTGCTTCCCGGTGTCCAAGCCTCTGTGTACCGGGAACCAAGGACGGTACCTTTCCTATCTTACACCTGCTAGTGCTCAGAACGATTAGTGTGTCCTTACCCGCGACCTAGCGTTCTACTACTACCTATGTATTTATGTAAACCTACAATGATGATTATACGTATGAAGGTTAACACATATAATCCTCACTGTAGGTTTACTGCCTGTGTGTTTCTTTTACCTAACCTATCAGTTACCGGCCAGCTCAGCCTAACTGCAAATACCCGTTACAATTGAAAAACATTTGAGAAACCGCAAAGATAATCTACGGATTCCGGAAAATTGTCGTACGCGCTAACATGAATTGCTCGGTTAAACACCGGTCAGGACCTGAAGGCCTGAACCACCAGCAAAAATGACAAGATCCAAAACAAGATGTTCAGAATGTGACAGGATGAAAAGCAAATACAGTTGTGAGCGATGTGAAGTACCAATATGCTTAGAGCATATTGGTACTTCACATATAAATATAAATCGTTTTTCCTAGATCTGTTCTGATCTTTCATTAATCCTAACTAAGTTTGTAATTTGTTAGGTCGCTCTGATGCCTACTAAAACTTGAGCATATTCCTTTTATTGAATACCGTAACAAAATTCCTAGTAATTATGTAAGTATGTGAACACGACGCTCATGCTTACGGTAGTTAAGTTTATATTTTATTAAATTAAAATCAAAGTATATATCAAGGTTATCGCCACACAATATTAGACAATAATTTCAAGGGCACGAACGCTGTTTTCTATTAAAATTATTCAAGATGAAGATTTTCTAAAACGCTGAACACTAATTTAAGAAAAAAAAACTTAACGCGGGATTATCAGACATTGGCGCCGATTAGCTTGTTCACAAACTAAACTAAATTTAAGTACAGTGCATCTTTTTCTTTCTATTTCATTAAGAAAAGAACAAAAGATAAATATTAGTTTAGTCCTGTCAAATTGGTCAGCGCCTGAAGTAAATTGAAGTATTTTTAGTAGCCATGTTTTTAATCACGTCTAAACTGTCTATGGAGTATCTTAAGGGGCCTTTTACAGTCCACTAGCGCCGCCAATCGAAAAAATGTCATAACTCGTAAATAGAATCAAAAATACAAAATGTGGTCTATTATTACTGTAGAAAAGGCAATAACGTAATTTTATAACACATTGTCAACACTTGAAATATAGCTGTTTAGCTAAATCGTGCATTTGTAACAAAAACGGCCGTTTATGTTTTGAATGCACGATTTAGCTAAACAGCTATATTTCAAGTGTTGATAAGGTGTTATACAATTACGTTATTGCCTTTTCCACAGTAATAATAGAACATATTTTGTATTTTTGATTTTATTTACGAGTTATGACATTTTTTCGATTGGCGGCGCTAGTGGACTGTAAGAGGCCTCTTAATTTGACAGGGCTAAACTAACATTTATCTTTTGAAAAAGATGCACTGAACTTTTTAGTTTAGTTTGTAAACAAGGGAATCGGCGCCAGTATCGAATAATTTGACACATTAATTATGCGATAATTTACTTCGGTAATTCCGTAATACACTAACAGTTGCAATGCCTTTCATTTTGACAATTTGACAACATTGATTGCGATATTTATGTTATCGAGCAGACGAATCAAACAAACGACGCAAGCATTATGAAATAATGGATTAAGAATCATCCTTCAAAACCCTTCGCTATTCGCGTTAATAAATTATAAACAAAAACTAGTCGGTGAAGTCAAGGAAAATAAGGAAAGGCTCCTGTTACAGTTTTATGTTTTGATAGTAAAACAAAGTAATTGAAGCAGCTTCACAAAGTTGCTACTTTTCTTCACAAAGTAGCAAATTTGTGAAGAAAATTAGGTCGTGCACAAAGGGAAAGTTATTTTAAACTTTCCCTTTGTGCACGAACTAATTTTGCATTGTTTTCACAGCTTTAAACCGACAACCTAACATCTCGTGGTCAAGAGAAGTAGTTTCAAAGATTCTCTTCCATTATCTAATTAAACAAGACAAATGAACGAACACTGTGCTTTAAATTGTTATATATAAATAGTAACCCTTTAGCCCAAAACCGTTATTTAGGTACTATCAAGTAATTGATGAGTTAAATCAGTTAAATAATGTAGGGCACGGATTTTGGTTTCCCGAAACCATTACGCTTCTAAAAGTTACATTTCACGGGTAAATGGCTGAAATACTACGGATACCTAATGTAAACTGTAAAGTAACTAATTTCAGGACATAACTTTTCACAAATACCTATTCTTACGCTGAAAAAACACTCACGTCACCAATAAAGCAGAAATAATTACAAAACCTAAAATAATGAAGACAGAACTTTGTATTGAATCAAAGGACTATTTATTTTCTCCGAACATCCATGGAATGCTTGTCCTAGGATTGATAATTTTCAGCTGAAATTTTCAATTTCCAGCTAACAAAAGTCTTTTGTTTCCTGTTAATAATAAGTATAATGTAGGACACATCATAATGTTACTTACTTTAAGTACGAATCAAGTATCCCTTCATAATATTGCACAGTTTTTACTACAATAACATTCACGCTGGCATTTAAAACAAATGAAGATATAATTTCAGAGACTGCGATGCGACAAGCACATTTTTAAAATTTTGATAAGCAAAAAATACTAACGATGCTGACCTGTATGAAGCTGCCGGGTGTGCTGATGCACATAGGCTGCAAGAGGCAGCTGTAGTCGACTCCTGGCTGCAGCATACACACAAGACGGCAGTTCCGAAGTCAGTGAGGCCCCCTCGTCGTCAGACCCGTCGGCGTACGCAAACTTCAGGCCGGAGTAATCCAACCGACGGGAATCACTAAACAAAAACAAACAATTAAAAGGAGTGCTAATAAAAAAAAAACTTCAGTTTGTTCAATGTTACACACGAGTTTTTCGACGATGGTGTATTTTTTTCAGAAGTAAACATTGCTTTTATGATGGCTTGAAGGAAATCTGTTCCTGTTTCACAGTTTATTTTAATTAGGTAGTTTCAATAAGGGCCACGACAAAAATAAACTTCTTCCGAGATGAAAACACTCTTTTTTAATAACAATTTTCCTTATAAATGTCTACTAATTATATTTTTTTAGGTACTTAGTAGATACTGATTACGTATGTTTTTCGTTGTTTTAAAGATTAGACCAGTAATTTATTAGAGTATTTTTTACACAGTTGATAATGTCTTCTAAGGCTCCAAAGAGCGACAGACACTTCACTTCCGCTACCCTTGGTAGAAATATCGCTCTGCCGGAGGTTTTCCTGGACACGGATCTCGCGGTTTTAGAACAAGAGGGAAAACGGTTCAATTAAATTATTGTGATAATTAACAAGTCTAAGTACCAAATTAAAAATACAGCAATACTTATTTCTATATTTTTAAATAGGTACCAAAAAAAATACTAATATAAAAAACTTGATAAAATACCTCAATGGTGGTGACGTAGATGAGTCCGCAAGCTGGGTCCTGGTAGCTGACATTTTTCTAATTGCTATCAAAGCTCCGCGATTATACCTCGTCCGAAAATCAAATCCAACTGAATATGTGTGGACCGCTTACGGTCTAATATTATACCGTAAGGGGTGTTCACCTACCCCACGTCCACATTAGTGTGAGTTTGGTGACGAAATTTTTGGGGCTACATGAAAACTCGCCCTAACGCCATGAATTTAACGTTGATAATGTATTGACTAACACGGCGGCTTATGCCAGTGTATCCTTCTTCCCCGATTGTTGGGGTGGAGTTTTCGACAGTTAAGGTAGGCGAGGGCGGGGCTTACGTCTAAACCCTTATCAAAAGACCAAAACTATCGGATAATTAATTAAATTATTAACTCAAACGAAGACGCTTGAACTTGGACGATTCTAAAGGTCGCGAAATTATTAAAAAATCGAACACTGTACGTTCCTAAATGTTTATCTCGAGTATGAATTTTCTTGTTTTAATAAAATAGTAGCTGTGCGTGCCCGGTGTCGCCCGGCGGAAATCAAACTCTCTATCCCCAGAGGTTTAGGCTGCGCGTTGTCTGTCAGTAGTTTGTTACATTTCCGATGGATTTAAAAAAATAATCTTTCAAACAAACCTTCTCCTGCATCGCAATTATGAACACAACAATAAAAAACAGACAAATCGGTCGAGCCATTCTCAAGTGATGAGCTTTCATAATGATCATAGTGTCTGCCTGTGTAATCACGTAGTTCTTCTAAACTGCACAACGGATGTTGATGTGATTTTTAACATATCTAATTGAGAAAATTTAATTATAATACTTTCATATTTAACTTAAATATAGTAAAGAAATGTTGATGTTTTGTCAAGTCGTACAAACTGGGCGAAGCAGGGATGGGTCACTAGTATTTAATATATTATTTAAGGTAGGTATCTACTATTTAATAAAAATTATATGATTTATGTATGCAGAGCTGGAAACTTGATAATGCGTCTGTCTTATCAGACACATTATCATGCTTCCAGCTCTGAAAACTTGAATTTTATTCTAGGAACTTTTTTTTTATTTTAGGATGTGTTCTTCGAGCGGGCCAACATCCTAACTTGCTTTTATCAAAACTAAAGTATTCTCGAATTCCAGTTGATTGGGCTACAAAAAAATGTAGGTTATAAGTACTTACTACATCACACACAGTTACTAACAGTATGTGGTTAGGTAGGTCCATCAAACCTTTAGCATCAAACAATTTGATGAAAAATCTTAAATTAATCTAATTATATCTATGTACATATTTGTTCCTTTTGAATTAAGATCAAACTTAAAAAAAATATACTCACAGTGTTACCTGGATAAGTAGGATCTCAAGGGACCTGGGATTATTTATTACTAACAGAGGTTTTGCATTTACCAGTTTCCCAAATACTTAATCAGGTTTAAACTGACAGTTGTTTTGCTGCTAAGACCGGTCGAAATCAATCGAAACGATCATTTATAGATGTGAAAATGTACATTTAAATCGTGTCCTGACCTGTCCAGATCAATATTCAAAATGTTAATTTGTTATTCTTGTTCTCACTTATACAGGCTATTGAGCTACAAAGTTAAAAATCAAAAGGTCTAACAAATGCCTTCTCAATTATATAGGTTTACTTATTCCCAGTAACAGCAGTATTTCAATGCAAAAGTTTCGGGCTCTCATTGCCAAATTTTGGTTAAGTTATTGGATTGTTAAGAAAACTATACTAATGTTAGGTATCATTAGTATAGTTTTCTTAACAATCCAGGTCCCAGTTAACCAGGCACTGTAAAAAATATCGAATGATGAGCAAGTTTTAATTCAAAATTCAATTTTAAAACAGACTGATGCTTACTGAATCTGAAATCTTTAGGTACCTACATCGTTTTCTTAAGGGAATGGATGAAATAAATGGTTCGGTGGGTCGGGGCTGCGCATCGGATCGATGCTGGTCCGGCTCTCCCATTGGCGGTTGTGCGAGTGTTCCTGACAGCTCCACAATTATAAAACACACTCGGCAGTCGTATCCACTTCACTGGAGCGAACGATGGAAAGAAAAAATATAGCTTTTTGTTTTTAATGTCTATCTCGCATGATTTATTCGACATCAAGTTTGTTTCACGTGTTTTGATAGCAGCACATGTTTTTCGCGTTAACCCTAGAATAATAATCTTATAATTAATCATCGCCTGGAATGCTATTTTATATAACAAATCGAAATATAAACTTAAATAAAACAAAGCCGGGTTAGTTACATCATTTATAACTCAAGAACGGCTGGACAGATTTGTTGATATTTGATTTGTTGCATTTTTCCGCCTCGAATAGCAGAAAAACTATAAAAAAAATATGTAGGTAGATAATTCATTTTCTCTTACATTTTCTATTAAAAATTTTACTTGAAATTAAATTTTTTTAAACGAAATATCAAGCTATCATCACCAACCTTTTATACATTCGAAATATTTAATTCAGAGAAACTCTAATTAGTCCATAAATTAACCTTAAATATAGTATTACCCATTCTGACACAGCATTACGGAAATCTTTTACAAAAATAATTGTAGGGACGTCTGAGAGTGCTGATTTTTATAGAGATTATGTACACCATACAAATGACAGATATAAATGCCTGGGAATAATAACTAATGCCGAAAATATGATTTTAGCTTTATTATTTTTGCAGCATCACGTATACTACCGGGTAGATTTTATTCAAATTTTGCAAAGATATAATTTCGTATAAGTCTGGTCAGCCTGTAAGCTATAAATTATTACGCTATTTGCTATGGGGGATGAGCAAGCAATATTGCAATTTGTTCGTATTCTTCTGTAGTTTACCGCAAATTATAAAACGACGAGCGAAAACGCTATAGTATTGCAGATACTTAGTTATAGATTTAACATTTTACAAATTATTATCTATCATCACGCTATACCTTTATGGATCTAAGCAGTCAATCATGACAAAATAAAAGAACGGTTATTTTAGTCAACTTTCAACTAAGCAAGTTGCTTAAAACTTCGACGACTGCTTTGCAAATTTAAGTGT
Organism: Apamea monoglypha; assembly: GCA_911387795.2. Lineage (NCBI taxonomy): Eukaryota > Metazoa > Arthropoda > Insecta > Lepidoptera > Noctuidae > Apamea > Apamea monoglypha. Next base: position 20,908,877 of record OU426914.1, on the reverse strand, counting down.
GATTCCCAACAAGTGATATTTTTGTTGAGTTGCTTCTCACACGGACAATGGTATGTCACTTGCTCCCGCGTCACCAGTCTTGACTCTCTTCATATTATGGCTGTTGAGACCAAAACTACAAATGTAGTATACAGGGATTTTTTTTTAAATTTGGCTTTTATTTAATGTGCCTACCTATTGTGGTGTCTTACGACTTCCACGCGAACGAAGTCGCGCGCAGAAAATAGTTTCAATTAAATAAAAAAATGCATGCGGCCTCTACTCTATTTTGTTTAAACTGTAATACACATCAACCTACTTTTTAATAAACCAACACTTAAAAAAATCTAGAGCGTGAGAAGAACTCCTTTTTCTGATGCTACAAAACGCTCGCAACAAATTAGCTGCAATTTGTCATGACTATAAATTAGCGAGGCACCCTTTCATAAACAAGAAATATCCACAACTACTATAATTTGCTGCTAATTCTGCTCGGAAGTTAGGCCCTCGTCGACCCTGTAATTGATTTGTCGCGGAGACGCGCGGCCCCGCGACCTACGAACGTGGCACCGCGCGACCGGCACGTGCCGCGACCACGCCCCGAACGACCATATTTGATAGTTTCTCGCGTGAGATCTCATGTCGGTTTGAGTTTGTGTTGTGGGTTCTTGTGTGCAGTGATCTGTGTAAGTAAGATTCAACTGGCAGAAGCAAAGTTTTCGAATATTTTCGGATGTGAAAATTGGTCGCTGGATTGAATAGATCACATTGACAGTTTTTTAATTAGGTTCCTCTATGACATTAATGTTGGTACTCATACACAAAGCATCACTTTTTGTACGTCAAAATTACGTAATACAGTCTCCCAAAACCCCGCCTTTCATACTTCCTAGTGCTTTAGCTGGGAAGTAGAATTGACGCAACAAACTGCCCAGCAGCATAGTTCTAATTTCATACTATAGTAAATATGCAAAGAAATTAACATTACAAAACATTAAATTAAAGTATTTACCATTATGTCTGATAGTACACGCTAATATACGCAACAACATTGAAAACTATACTCGGACGTGCGCGCTTACTTGTGCAATGCTGACTTATGTTTATGTAGCTGTAACTAGAAGTCACAAATGATAATGATAGTTATTAATAACAAAGCCATGGACACAAGACGACCAGTCAACACATGCAGCACCCATTCACGAACATAACGCAAAGATTAGCCATTCTCCGCCTCGCCATATTTGAGGGAATGAGGTAAATTGACATATATACAGTCAAATAAATGAAAAATTATATGAATTCTGTATAACCTGTCATTAGGTAATCTACTTCTGGAGAAAGAACATAAACATTGTCTTGAGTAAATCACAGCCACCAATAACTCCTTACAACTTGTCCGTTAAACTTATCCTGAGTTGTTGATAGAATAGTATTGCCTTTGAATTAAGGTTAGATTTTACTTTAGCTTTAAACGCATTAAAAGGCAAGTCTAGCAAAGAGAAGGTAGCTAGTTATAAAAGGTTATACCAAGCCCAACAAATGAGTTATAAACCGTATGAAGCCGGTGAAAGGGAGCACGTAGTTTGTCCTTATTTCTTTTAATATCACTATTATTAGTGTATACTCGTAGATATATATTTTGTAAATATGAATAAGATGGGAATACCTATGCCTATTACTCCAAACCATGATGCTTCACGGATTGGTTCATAATAAATTTAACTGTATCGAACTAATTAATAATATTTCATATGTTGTGCCTAGAACTGTAATCAGACGGGAGGTGCGTGCTTACCCGCTTTTTGCGACGACTACTAGCCGAACACATGCTGGTGAGCGAGCTTCACTCCGTCGACTAGTAAAAATTTATAATAAGCACTTTTATCATTTAGATATCTTCTTTCTGTCCCAAAGTAATTTCAAGAGAAATATTATTGATTGTTTGTGTGATGATCAAAAACAAAACTAAGTGTAATTAGTGACTAAGATAAAAGTTTAAGATACCAACTCAGTATTTAATTGTAATTCGTACTTACCTATCTATTTAGTTATGTACACTAGTAATCTGTGGAAACGTTGTTGATTGTACATTTTCCCATATGTCTTTTATATTCTTTTTCCTCATTTGTAAAACATATTGTACAATTGTTTGTTTTCCCAAATAAATAAAATAAAATAAATAATAAAAATACCAATATCATTAAAAAAAAATCTCAGGGAAACTCTGGGGCCTAGCTGGTAAATTTCTCCAAGAGTTGTACAAGTTGTAGATAGCTAACTAGAATGCCAAGAGCTGATGCTGCTAAGTACCACGTCGTGAGTAACGTCTGTGCTACTAGCAGTATTTCCATTTTATTGAGTTCGAGTTCCTTGTTCCTGGATAAATTGCCTAGCTACATTGATTTCATTTTAAAAAGTTTAATTAGCCGATTGGGATTATTTTTTACTTCAAAAAGCTGTCAACCAGCGATTTGCATATAGAATTACAAATATTTTTCACAGGAGTCTTAATTATAATTAATTTAATCCAAAACCGAGCTTTTAAAAAACTACAAACCACCAGCTTGAGTTAATTTATTTATTTGGGTGCATATGTTGGGTGTGGATTATCCAGCGTGTCCACAAGACCATAAGGACCACGTGGTCCTGAGTCCTGTGCGCAGAGCGCACGCCGCGTGTCGAGCGGCTGCCGGCGCGCGACCGCCACGCGCCTCTCAAAGTGCCCGGAACCGAGTACCGACGCCTCTACCAAAACTGTTTTTCTGACGGCACTTAATTAATCCTTGTCTCCAACTAGTTTTCATTACTGTTATTGACATCATACAGTTCGGGCACAATGCAAACAGCTTTTCGAATATGAGTCAAATTCAAATTGTGTTTTGGTTCCAACAACGCTCATCCAGTGCAGACATCCCAGATACACATTTTGGTACAGATGGATCGATGTTTGTTACTCTTTAACGCAAAAACTACTGAACATATTTTATATGAAACTTTACAGTAATATAGCTAACTCAACCGAAAGAATAACCGTAGAATAACTCATAGGATACTTTTTATCCCGATGTTCTCACGGGATCGACACTTATGCAGGTAAAACCGCGGGGCGCTGCTAGTACTCGTATATGTAGGTAAACCCACCCAATTTGTTATTATTTTTTTGTGTTTGTCTTTTTGCAAATAAATGCATTTTCTTCTTCTTCTGCTAAGTACTGGTTTGAGTAGTATTTTATTGACACTCTGGCGGTTTGATACTTGTATGTGGGTTGTTTTAGATAATTTCCTTGTGAAAAGCTCTAGATATGAACTTTATTTTATATTTTTATTCAAGAGGAACAACAAACAACTACAATATAAAACATAGAAACAAGAGAAACACAAGACATATAGACAATATTGCAGCCCCCAACGCTGTTCACGGATTAACAATAGGGTACAATACAGTGAAAACAATCGCTAAGGTTACAAATACAATTTTAAGTTATTAAATTAACTCTCGTGTTTAAGATGTATAATACATACAATTTAAATGATGATATGAATATATAATGTAATGTATATAAAGTATATGTACATAATATTCAAAAAATGGAACAATAAAAGAAAAATAAAGAATAAAATTCATGAAAGCTTAAGGAGCTTTCCTGAATTTTTTTCTTTATTTTTTTTTGTATAAGACTTTTGAGCCTATAGCACATGCAAAAATGTCTATATTTTCAAAAGTCCTATTGTAGGAATCGATCACTCTGCGAACAGGCGAGTGCAAGCTAGAGTTGGTCTTGCAAGTACCCACTGAAAATAATCTGCCATCGCGTACCTTTCGCTTGTGGACTGTCCTAGGAACTGCTTAACATATCATATTGGATTTATTTCTAAAAATATTATACAAATTCATAGCTTCTAAGTACTTACGTCTATTTTCAAGTGTGCGAGCTTATACAGGCTGGGCCAAAAATGTTTGTACTTTTGAAACATGAATAGAAATAAAACTACAAATGTTACTTTGGTGATCATTTATTCAACGTAACAAACATCTAAAGTAATTTATTTAAAAAAAATGACATTGTCGAGACGTGCTCCGTCTCGTGGTTGGCACTCCTTCATGTGTCAGCGAGTTTGCCAAAGTTTGCGTAGTCGATTCTACGCAACTTTGGAAAACTCGCTGACACATGCTGCGGGGAATCGCGGCTATCTCCTCGTGGATGTTTTGTTTTAATTGGAGTATTGTCGTCGGTTTATTGTGGTAGACTCGACTTTTCAGGTATCCCCGATATCACCTCTGCGTGAAATCAATTTGTTCGGAAACATTTCTTTGACTACTAAGTCACGTTTGACGTATGGCATGTTACTCCATCTTGTTGCATCCAGGTCCTGCTGTTGTATCCTTCATGTAACGGTGGCATCAAAAACTCTCGCAACATCTTCACGTATTCCACTGAATTCACAGTAATGTTATTTCCTTGATTGTTTTCAAAGAAATACGGACCATACCATACCCTTAGCTGATACGGCTGCCCAGACTGTCGTTTTAGATGAATGAAGAGGCTTTTGGTGTTGAAGGCGAGGGTTTTCCCTGCTCCAATATCGACAATTGTGCTTATTGAAGTGCCCATTGATGCGAAAGTGGACCTCGTCCGTAAACAATACATTCTCGAGGTTAGAGAAACGCTCCAGCATAGTGTCAGCAAATAACTTACGTTGAATGTAATCATTTGGTTTCATCTCTTGCACGATTTGAAGCCTGTATGGGAGCAGTTTAAGATCCAGATGAAAAATTCGCCGTAGACTAGTTCTTGGTATTGCCAGAGCTGCCGAACGCTTATGCCTAGATGATTCTGGGTCGTTCCTTACGGAAATTTCAACCAGATGAATGTTCTCATCGCTTCTTCGTGAACGTGGCCGTCCTGTTTGTTTAAAATTCGTTGTGGAACCAGTTTGCCCAAACTTCGATCGATCGATCGATTTAGTTGATGTTGTGGAGTACAGGATAAATTTCCTTATGGACTAACCTTTCAAAGAGTTTCGACAAGGCAGACAGGATGGAAATGGGACGATAGTGTTCAACGCTGCGTTTGGATCCACTTTTGTTAGCGGGCACAATATACGCATGCTTCCACAGTCTAGGTACAACTCCCTCAGATATACATTTATTATAACAGTGGCTCGCAAATGAAAGTCGCAGTATTCTTAAGGAAGTAGGGCGAAAGTCCGTCAGGTCCAGGGCCCTTCGCTGGATCTAGGGTTTTAAGCTCCTTCAATATGATCTCTTTACTAAAAGAAAGTTAGCAAATAGAGACATCATGTAGTGTGTCGTTGTCCGGCGGAGGCTTTCAATGTGGCAACGAAGAAGATGGCGGTTCATATACCGAGTAAAAAAAGTCAGAGAACATATTACATACTATATCTGGATCATTTGTTTCAGCATTTTTGTATTGAAGCTTAAATGGGGTTCCAGGTTTATCTTTTCGATTAGAAACATAGGTCCAGAAGTGCTTTATGTTTTTACTTAGATTATCCTCCACAGAACTGCCCACAGTGTGAGCTTAGAGTGAGCTGTCAATAGTGTCAATCCCTAGCATTAGTTGGAATGACAGCTCACTCCACTCTCACTTCACCTAAGTTTTCACGGTGAGATGGTTACAGAATCGATCGGCTGATGTAAGAAATGAAACACTTAAGACATGTATCCTTAAACTGTTTTGTTTTTGTTTCCGTGTGTGTTTGAAAATGATTCATAATCAGAAATGTTATTATATTTCTTCCACTTAATCCATGCGTTTTGTTTCTTTTTAGAAATAGTTATGAGAGTACGAGGGAACCATATGGGATCTAGGTCGGGCCAGCGGAATGTCTTGTTTAATAATACTATCTATCTCAGTGTAGAAATTACCCAGAGCCCCTTCAGAATTCATAGGGCATAGTAGTTCAGACCAGTTCAGTTGGCCTTATGAAAACAATATTTGTGAAGAGTAGTTTTAGTCTTCGGGGTGATTTTGACGTTTAAACAGGTCTCACACGTCAGAACAGGATGATATGTGTCAATCGGAAGTAATGTCTATTTAATAGTTTAGATATGAGAAACATTACAGGGGTTGTTAAAAATGACTAGGTCAAGAATTTTACCTTTGTCATTCACTATGTTCTTAAACTGAGAAGCACCTAGAAGTGAAATCAAGATATATAAATTTACGCAGGCCGAGGGTCCTCCAGAATATGATACAGCAATGTTCGAGATACCATTAATGGTGCATGTTGTGTTAGCCTGTAAGTAATTGTTGCACTTATCAATGTATTACGAAATGATTTGTTAAATGTATTGTGTACCTAAACAATTGTTGGCTAACCTAAAGAAATAAATAAATCAGCTGCAGAGGACCAATTAGCTTCAGGGAGATTAAGTCTCCTATAATAAAAAAACTATCAACATTATGATGGCCCAACACTTCTTGTTGCAATTCAAAGTGAATGAATAATCTAATAACCCTAATTTAATAAACCATAAAGGATCTAGCTATCATGAAATCCAATCTCTGAAATTCTAGATCCCTACAATATATAAATATAAATGTATAAGTGCCAGTACAGTTTTTTCAATTGCCTGGAAACTAAATCGCTCCCTTTGTGATGAGACCCCAACCCGTATTTGTCTGTATGTTTGTTGTATTTAAGCATTTATTATACGCAATTATTAACAAGTTGGGAACAGAATCGAACATGTCAACGGTAGAGTGTGGCTCTCAAAGTTTTTGATTGAGACCCTGTTAATTTTCAACATTTTACGAGTACATACTTAAATATCTTTCGGTTAGCTAGTTAGACTACGTACCTACTTCTTTCTAAAAATATTTTACTTGCTGAAGAAAATAATTTTTACAAATAGCTTTCGCCCGCGGCTTTGCCCGCGGCTGCACCCGCGTGGATGTCGGAAATTATCCAATGGAAACGCACTACCGGGATAAAAAGTATACTATGTTTTAAATCCATGATAAAAACTATGTGTGCCTAACATCCAAAGGATATCCCATTAGTAGGATAATACTGATTGAAATACTATCAATCATTAGTATTATCATGGATCAACAGAACTTAAGTAACTGTCGTGCCAGCAACACGAAGAAGAAGAAGATCCTGTAACGGTAGATGTAAGTAGATGAATAAATAAAATTGTTAGGACCAATTGCTAACGGATTGCTTGAATAAAAGTTTGAGCATCGGCCCTTTGCACCCCATTTATTAGAAACTGCATCGGAGGGACCAAGTACACGCGACCCCGTCCCCACACTATAACGCACTGTACAAGTACCGCAGTCCTATGGGAACAACACACAAATTACCCAAAACTAATTGTCTAATATGTTAACGCCATTTAGTTAAACAGATTTAACATTTCAAGTGGGGTTTTTGTGGTCGTTTCGTGTTTGTAGCGCGCAAATGTTTGAGCGATTTGTAAATAGGTCGGTCGTGGCTCATAGACTCTATTGGTTTATTTTGACAATGAAAATGACGATGATGATATTTTGTTTTGGTTTGAGTAAGATAAGAAAAAGCTTGAAGACCAAGGAGTTTTTAACCGACTTCAAAAAAAGAAGTAGGTTCTCAGTTCGTTTTTTTTGCTATTTTATATATTTACAATTTATAAAATAGCAAAAAGTTATTTTAGATATTAATATATAAAATAACTTTATTTTCGGAAGTTGGTGTTTTAGGATCTGTATTTTAGAGTTTTTTTTGCATACCTACAACCCACACCAATTCGACACATTGCAGTGGTTTTTTTTTTTGTAAAAATCTTCGCACCCCATGAAATAGGTTATTGCCGTAATAGCTTATTATTGAGTAGTTCCGGTGGCGATCTAAGATCTTCATCATCAGTTTCGCTTCACCAAATAGTGCTTTAAGAGAGTTACTATAAAAAATACCCACATCGCTATAGGTGTGCCTACGAGTATAATATTTGAACAGTTCCCTCGATTTCTCCAGGATCCCATCATCAAATCCTGACCTGATAACAATGAGACCACCTGGAAAGTATACCCTTTCAAACAAAGAAATAATTTTCCAAATCGGTCTAACCGCCTTCGAGTCCAATAGACATTTACCTTTCCCATAAACTGCTACCGTTAATAAACCATAAATCTTTAATCTACCTACAATGACAAAGACAAAAGGTAAAGGTAATCGATTAGTCTTTGAATTATCCTCGGTTCGAAGACTAATGATAGGCTCATTACCGACCGTAAGGTATGGTATCGTAAGTCACCTGTGAAATTTCTCGAGCTTTGATCACAGGCAACATTGTCCCTAATAGCTGGGCACCGTTAATCAAAAAGTTGACTTCGTTAAACGTTAAAGCGTTAAATGTACAAAAAATAACGCAAGTTAAAAGTTATTCGATAAAGTTAACAAATACATAGTTTTACCTAGATGGTTACTAATAATTGAAGGGGTTTGGTTTTGCTATACAAGTAAATAAAATAAGTAATAATTGTGAGTATTTATTTAACCTATTAACTCTAAATTAAATTAAAAGAACATTAAATCAACAGTTAAGTTATGAATTATTATTTAGGTTAGGTAGGTGCATGTTTCCTTTTAAGAACATCAGTATATTAAAATTGTCGTCGGAGAGCGAGGATCGTTTTGCTCTTAAACTGGGCAAAAATATTTCAATTTTGTTATTAATTTGAGGTTATACTCGTATTAGTAGTACAACTGTAAGAACTAGTACGAAATGAACCTCAGTCCTCAGACTAATAATAAATGAACTATACCCCCTTTCCAATCCTTTATTTAACTTTTCACATTTTATGCTTATGAAGTTCCGTAATTATTACACTAGAAATCACAGTAAAACAAATGCAATGCTTTATGGGCACTTTGTTTTTTGTATAATAGTGACGTGACGTGAATTATTACCGATATTTATTGAGCCCGGCGGGGTAATTGTGTAACATACTATCGGTAGCAATGAGTTTCATTTTGACAGTTCAACAACATTCATTGCGTTATTTACGTTGTAGACCAGCCACGTTTCTACGTGTGTGTGTGTTACGCAATTAGGGTGCCGGAAATTATAACCAAAATCGTAGAGTGATAGTTATATTTTTTTTATAATAGTAAGGTAAGGTGGTAAGGTGCGTTGTCAATAAGAATTATCGAGATTATTATTGATAAATAAGAAATACTTTCTTCTATTTCTTTACCTCTCGAATGTCTTATGTTACACAGTCCGACATAAGCAATTGTCTTTCTATTGTGTCTCTAATTACTACAATCAAAGAGTTAAGTACATATTGTACTTAAATTTATGGCAGTACTTTAAATACATACAATATAGACATTTGAACGCCTGTTTATTTCTATAAAACAATACAAAATGTTGAGTAAAAATGGAACATCAATATGTAATATCGATTAAAACTTCTTTGTAAATAAAACCGATTGTTTTTAGAAACCGAGTCGGAAATGCAATTTGGACATCACTACTTTAGCTGTCAAAAGGTAAATAAAGGATTGGAAAGACTTTTAAACAAAAACAAATCCCGCCAATCCGTCCGTCCACTATATCTACTGCTCGCTCACTCTCACCCAAGCCTCTCATATAATTGCATTTCACTCGCACTTAGTTATAGTTCATTCGGGTACGCTCGTTTTGCAATCGGTTTGCCGGGTTTGCCCTAGTTTGCCGTGCATGACGATGTCGGCAGGCAGCGGGCGGCGCCGCGCCGTGCTCAGGACTTATAATCAGTGTGGCGCGCAATTTAAAAAATCACGGCATCAGGTATGCTATCAGCGGCATGTAACGGACTTAACTTAACGGAACTTTAATTTAACGGAAGTTAAGTAAACAGTTAATATTTTTTCGGCTTAACTTAAAAGTTAAATTGTTAAACAATTTCTTAACTTCGTTAATTAAGGATTAACGGATTATTAACGAGTTAATGCCCAGCTATGAGTATATGTTACGGAAGCGAAGGACGCAATTACTACAATTTTTGATAAGTAAATGTTATGTCAGATTCTACGGGGAAGTCTGAAAAGGATAAGTTCATGGAAAAAACAAGTTCCTTAAACACACGTGACACCAACAATCGCATCAGTTTAAAAGATTCGATTTAGGGAGTGATTTATACTTCGGTCAGGCTGTCGTAGACGCGTTGTAACCCGGTCGTAGATGCGTGGCAACCCCGTCGTAGACACGTTGTAGCCCTATCGTAGGTGCGTCGTAGCCGCGTAGATAGCCGCTACGCGCATACGACGGCAGAAGTGGCTACCATTGAGGGTGCAACATCCATTTTTAAAAAATCTTCGATGCATCTCCACATATTTAATGCTAGACCATTAGATTGCTTTACTTATTGATTGGCTGGACCATCATATAATTGCGATGTTTCAATGAATCTTGGAAGGATTGTGATTTAAGTTTACTTTAGAATTTTTTAAATCTATTTAGGTACAGCGAGGTAATTGAGTAACGCTTTCCTTGCGTTATTTACGTTATTTACGTTGTTGACCAGACAAATTTATTGAACATATGCAGCAATGGATTAGCAGTAATCTTTAAAATGATTCAAATTGTGATTGAAAGTGTGTTACCTAGGCATTTAGGCTGCAGGTTGACCTAACAGCCTTTTATCATCACGCGTCAATTCTGGTTTTAACTAGAACGTAAAAGAAGGACTAGTAAATCAAGTACACCATTGATTCAAGACTTTAATTGCGTCAACGTCCAACCAACTTACCTGTGAATAATTAATGATGTCTGTCGGCAATTTTGTATCGATTGCTTTGGCTTACATAAACTGACACTGATTGTTTAAACAACACGCAAATTTTCAAGTTAAAACCCAGAATTGTGGTATATTAAGTAGAAACACTTACACTTACATTACACTATTAAAAATAAAAAAAAAGAAATTCGGATTAAAGGAGATTAACTATTCTATTGTCGTAGGTCTGATTTTTCCGATATAATTATTCTTCAGATAAAGTTATCTCACTGTTGAAAAATCAGCCCTTAAAGATTTTAAATCAGACAGCATGAACTAATTCGAGGTAGAATACACAAATATTTAACTATGTAAAGACTAGAAACAAACTGAAAAGCACTGGACAAACTTTGGCGTACGTTGCAGCGAAGATTTTAAACTTCCAAAACTTTTCGGCACTTAACACCTAACGAAATTATAAACCAGAAGCATAGTTAAGAGAAAAGTAGGAATAAGTTGACAAAATGCAGTAGGCAAAAAATAAAAGTTGAGAAAAATTTATAGCTGTCGAAAAGTTGTCCGAAATCTGTGCAATTAAAGTTCCAAAACTTAACTTACTTTTCCATTGAATCATCTTTTTTTTGGTTGATTGCAGGAGGCGCGTCGTCCGGTAGACCCATGTTGCAACTGTTTACAGTGAAGGCGCACACCACCCTTCTACGACTTGCGAGAATGGTAATGGTTGTTGAACTGTCTTCACACCCACTCGCGTATTGATTGCTGCATATTTAAACCTATGGTATCGCTTGCTCTTTCTTGCGTGGTACTTTTACACAAACAATGCAAAACGCAAAAGGCAATGTAAAACGTTTGTGTAAAAGTTTAGCACATGCGTAACAGTGTCAAGTTTCTTTAGTCGTAGCAGCTAGGGTTCATTTTGTACTGTAGTTGCATTTGAATATTTTAGTTGTTTTATTATGTTTTAGTGACTTAGAAGATTTTAAACAAATATAGATTCTAAAAGATAAACTTTCTTTTGAAATAAATTGACGTAGATTTCATTCTGCAACTCGACTATACTCTTATTTTTAGCCAAAAATACGAGCTCTTAGAGCTTGAGCAGCCGTTTGGTTATCTAAAGTGGTTGGAGATTGAATTCAGCAATTTAGGTTTTTCTTAGTAATTTCTGGCGTATACAGGATACATTTTTAACCAAAGCGCAAACTGTAACCATGAATCAGCACATGATTTTAGACCCCATAGCGTAGAAATATTCAACTGTTTTATAGAAAAGTGCAATACCGACGCGGTCAAATGTAGGGCAGAGCAATTAAAAAAAAAATACTGAAAAAAACATTATACGGCCTACAGGCCGTCTTCATTTGGGTATTTCAAAAACAATCAAACAACAACTTAGTCAATAATAAAAAGTTTAATTAATAAAACAGTTAGTTCTTTTCGTGTTTGTCTTGCGTGGTCGTCTTCTCCGGCAATCTGATCTCCTCAATGGCCAGGTTCTCGTCGCTGGACCTCAGCTCATGGTATTTGTACTTGAAAGCCATTATTGTGAAGATGAGCATGTCTATCAACATCAGACCCGCGAACAAGAAGAACTCTTTCCACTGTGAACAAAGATAATTAGTTATAAAGATGCCGTACAATAGTGGAGGTGTCAAGGAGTCTTGTGTTATCCAGTAAATGAGCTGTGGAGGGCAGATAGGCAGTCACGCCATGTAAAACACTGGTATACAGCTGCATCCGGGTAGATTGTGTTGACGATGGGGTGCCATTATAGTGATGGAATTGATTAGAAATGATGATTAACCGGTTGATTTTTTTATTGCAGAAATAATTAAAAAGCCATAGTGTCTTGCGCAGATCCACGTTCGTAAGAAGGGTTAAACGGGTCATGGCAAGACATTAATTAAAAACCTCCGTGTCAGACGGGCGAAAACGTGAACTTATAAGGGTTCCGTTTTTCTCTTTTAGATCGGAACTTTAAAAATGGGAATAAGTAAAAAGAGCTTTTACCAATTTTTAAATTAACAAAAAAAAAAATCGTTTTGTGTCATAAAATTAAATGAATACTAAGTATATACTAAGCGATACATTCGACGCTGTATGCAACGGTGTTGAAGCGAGTAGTAAACTTTTATGGAGCGTGGGGTCACTCACCAGTTGTTGGGTCAGTTTTCATTTCAGAAATAGGTATTATTAGGACGGATCAGTGTCACAGAAAATAATAATAAAACTAGGAATGATAAACAAAAGAGTTGAGAACCTAATAAAAATTACTCATACAAGAAAGATACATTGTTGTGCATATTATTATCTCCTCATCTAGTTTTTAAAATATGAGTGACGTGTAAAAGTGTTTGTACAAATCTACTTACAAAATAAAATCATTTATCATGCATGTATGAGGTACTCGTATAAATGAAAAAATATTTCTTAGTAGATTTTTTGTTTTATGACAATGTAAACTTTGAACTAAGTAAAGTAAAAAGTTTTAATTGATTTTTTTTTTATTTTTTTGTATTATAATGTATTTTAATTTAACTACTTGATATTTTAGATTCGATGTAAACTTTGTAAATTTTAATTTGTTAGTATCATATTATTTTTCCATTTCAATTTTTATTATTGATTATACAAGTGCTGTGCACACCTATAAGTGACGAATTCACCGCAAAGCTGTTGAATTAGAATATATTTATTGTAATGTTTTAGTGTATAAGTCGTTGGTGTGTCAATAAATAAATAAACAAAAGTAAAGTAAAACTGATGGGTGATGGTCTATTGTTTTACTTCATTTCAATGAGAAACCCTTAGAAGCGTGGATTTCAATTACCGCTTGGCAGACAACAAGAGATTTTTATTTCGCTAGTTAACATAGTAGCAGGCACTATGCCGATTAGTTTTGATAAGGTGATCAGGGTAGGGTGACATAAACCTACGGTGTGATAATAAACCTACCTTTTATTTATTTATTAAATAAGTGATTTCTCAAAAATCTTAATAATCTTATACAGAAAATAGTTTGGCAGTATTCTTTGCTAATAAATGGATGTAGCCACTGCAATCGAACTAGGCAAAGCCTGTATTCCGGTTTGAAACCTTGCTACGATCTCAGACCAGGAATGTTTATGCAAAAGTCATGCCAGCGGTGGATTGTCATAGACCACAGACACACACGTGATAGCCTGACACCCGATGGTCGGTTTTGCATCGGTTTTGCCTTACAGCTATTATACCTAAAATCTTGTACCTACATATACCTAACTATTCTGAAGACACGAGAAAAGAAGAATTACTAGAACAGTGCGAGCCGTGGTAATAGTTGCATTTATATCATCACTAGCTGTTGTCCGCGACTTTGTCTGCGATCCAGGATGAAAAGTAGCCTATGTCCGTCTCCAGGTGCTACCCTTGTGCCAAATTTCATGCAAAGCCGTTTAAGAGTGAAAGCAAACAAACTTACTTTCGCATTTATAATATTGGTTAGGCTTATCATTTCAGCCGAAAGAAGTCCACTGCTGGATTTAGACCTACCCCAAACGTAGCCGCAACCACCGGTCCTGTGCTTCTCGCATCCAGCGGATTCCTGCGGCCTTCACAATGTCATCGGTCCACCTTGAAGGAGGCCTTCCAATGCTGCGCCTGAATGAACCTATAGTTACAGCGAAAATCTTACCTGCGCGTCCAAAAAGTTTCCTTCAACAATGAGCACGACAATTAAGTTTCCGAAGGCAACCGTGAGCAGCCAAACTGACTGCAATACTGATTTCATGCTGGTCGGAGCCTGCGTGAACGAGAACTGCAGACCCGTCACGGAGAACATCACCTCGCCCATAGTCATCACCACGTACTGCGGGATCAGCCATAGAATGTGGATGCTGTTCGATGGCGTTATCATTACGATGTTTGCACTCTGGAATAGGGAAATATGTTGAATTATTTTGGGTGTTCACTGATTCCAAGTTTCGGGTTCAATTTAATGTTTATTTTGTTTCATTAATTTTTTTGCCAAAGTCAGCTTAAGTTTGGGTACTGACACTAAAAACGAATTTGGATCAAGCTGAATGAGAGTGTCCGATTCTTGAATTAGATGAGAGAAAAAGAAGCTTATGTTCAGTAGTGGACTGCTACGGGCCCGTGATAATCGACAAAACTTTTAACTTTTGACGTTTGACAATTTGTTTTTGAGGTAAGATAAAAATATTAATATACCACTTACGTAGGACCCAGAAGCGTCTTCATAGACGTTTATCGTGTATACAGCCCCAGATTTAAAATTGAATTCTCTTAATACTACATTCCCTGCGACCATCACATTGCTCACTCCTTTAGCAATCTTATTCTGAGCAATATCATTACTTTGAATATTCAATAACGTGATATTCTGCTTTATACTGGTTACACTTATATTTACTTGGCTGTTTAGGTTGGTTAAAAATCTAAAACAAATAAAATGCATTAATACGTTGTTGTAAGAAAAAAACAGGAGGAAAGTTGGATAGACTGTTTATAAAAACATAACCTTGTCTTTGCTTTCGCGCAGTCGGATAAAAAACATATAGCTATGCTACAAAGACCACAAAGTATTTGTAGCATGAAAACTTTGTATACTGTGGCATTCTCGAATTTCTCTTTGGGTTGTTCTGTTGTATAGACGCCAGCAGGTCAAGCTACCCGAAAATGACAACATTTCCCAATCAACCTTGAACCTTAATGCTTTAGCGATAAAGTTGAAAATCTATTAAAGAAATCTGACAGATTGTAGTAGCTTGATGTGCTGGCGTCTGTACTTCTCCTAATCTTCCACTATGGTAAAAAAGCTAATAGGTATCAAGATCACAGAGTATATAAGTGATTTAATTAAGAGATTATTCGAAAGGGTAAACCAAGATAATCGTTGTGTACAAGTAGCTACATGCTACATATTAAATTTCTGCTAACGTAAACATTTGCCAGTTGAGCGAAATTAATTTGCAACTCGATAACCAACACATTGATAAAAAGCTACAGTTCAAATTAAAAAATGAATGATGCATCGGGAAGTATACGTGTTATTCGTGTTATTTGCGTCGATTAAATCCTACGATATCGAAGTGAAGGTCAAACAAGGAAAACTAATTGGTCGTACAGAAGCCACCGTTTTTAATAAAAGACTCTACTTTGTATTTTACAGAGTGCCCTACGCGAAACCTCCTATCGGAAAACTAAGGTTCACGAACCCGCAGCCTGTGCGAAAATGGGATGAAGTTTACGATGCAAGGAAAGAATTCCACGGGGCGTGTGCGCAAGCGCACATCGTTCACAAACACGGGCTGTTCGGGGCTGAAGACTGTCTGTACCTCAACATTTACACGCCTGAAATTCCGAAAACTAGAGAAGCTAAGCTGAAACCTGTCATCGTTTGGCTTCATGGATACGCTTTCGCTTCATCCTTCAGTCATATTCACGGAGCAGATTTCTTGATCGACAATGATATTGTGTTACTGACTGTAACACATCGAATTGGAGTGTTCGGATTTCTAAAACTTAATGATGATGACGCTAATGCGAACATGGGGCTGAAAGATATAGTCATGGCTTTGAAATGGATCAGGACGAATATAAAACAATTTGGTGGTAACAAAGAGAACATTACACTAATGGGCAGTAATTCAGCTGCGACGTTCATATCACTGCTGTTGATCACAGAAGCAAACAAACTATTTTCCAAGATTATTTTACAGAGTGGTGCGATTTACTCTGCTTCTATATTACAAGGTGATCATACGTTAGAGAGAGAGAGACTTAAACAAGAACTCAGTAAAAAGCACTTAATAATAAGTAAAGCAGGAACCAAAGACCTAATTGATGCCTCGCAAAGTATCTACACTCGTCTAGAAATGGAAAACTATCAAAGACCTGTAGTACCTTTTACACCTATTCTCGAACCGAAATCTAGAACTGCTTTACTGATACGGACGCCAAAACAGTTTTATGAGACTGTGAAACATAAGAAATTGAAACCCTTACTAATTGGTTTCAATACCCAAGAAAGCATATCCGAAGTTATACCATTTATACATAATCCATATTACCTGAGATTATTTAGAAAGTTTTTTAAATTTTTGGTGCCATTTTCTGATGGGTGCAGTTATAACAGTACATCCCAACTTTACAAGCATGTTTCTGAACAAATTAAAGACAGGTACTTTAGAGGTGGAATTACTGAAAAATCGCTTGACAGTTTCATGAGATACACATCAGATCTTATTAAGTATCCAATAATAAAGTTCATTAAAATATATTTGCAACTCGGTAATGGGGACGCAAATGTGTATATGTACAAATTTGATTATAGAGGATCTCTAAACGCAGTTAAAGCAACTTCACTTGGCGAATCACAAACAAAAGTAAAAGGTGTGGCAACTGGCGATGAAATATGTTATGTGCTCAAATGTGAGCCTCTTTGGGAAAACTATGTGAAAATGAATCGCGATGAGGTCAATACCGACAAAGAGATAATTAAAGAAATGTCAGAATTATGGGCCAATTTTGCGAAATATGGCGATCCTACCCCTCGAAGTTATGTTGGCAACATAACATGGCCACCGATGAGCTTAGACGGCAATAACGTACTACTCATAAGAAAATCATTTACAACGATCGATTTCAGACCAGAACTTTCAATATATAGATTCTGGAATGACATTTATGAAAGATTTTATAAAGAACAGCATTGTAGACCGAAGCATGAAGAGCTATAGTATTAAGATTATCTAGATTAAAATAAAGCTTACCTAACATTAACTCCGTCGATTGCTTTGTCGTTATTGTCAGTAAAATTGTAAAGTCCTCTGTCTTTATTTATAAAGAAAGAGTTTGCAGTATTCTCTTTGAGATGGAAGTATCCGGTGAAAGGTATATCAGCGCATTCTGTGGCAGGCTGTCCTTGTAGATAATACGGAAGATCCACAAAATCATCAGCGAAGATTTTGAGGTTCTCGTAGACCGAGAGCGGACCGATTTCAAAGTTTCGGGTTGCGTTCTCTTCAAGTGTGTTCAGGTTTGCCATGTTGAGCGTGAAATTGCAATTGAATCCGTTGTACACCCTCAATTGAGCTAAACCTTCCGAAACAGGTGTTCCGTACGTCGGCTATAACAACAAAACAAAAGTACATTACACGAAACCAATCTAGCTATTAGTGAAATAAAATGAAATCCGTTCAGTTCTTTTTGAGATTTTCGCTTGCAACAGACAGATGCGGCGCGATAGTGATTGGCGATATTATTTTTTCAGCAAGCCGTGTTATCGACAGGTTGCCCGAAACAGCGGATAATATGTTTCGTCGAGAAATCATTGTCAATTTTCCGTTCAACCAATATTTTCTTTTTATCTTGTCATTACAATGTTTCTTTGTTTTGTAATGTTAACTACTTTGTACATATAATAAAGTCTTACCAATAAATGAAGTTCTACAATTCCGGAGATGATGAAGGCACAAGCAGCTAGGATGCCGCCCCATATCATTTTATGTAAAGGTTTCCTTATAAGTTTCACCCAAGTCAGGAACGGGTAGATTGCCTGAAAAATATCTTATACCTTAGAATTGTTGTGAATCTGATATTTACTTTCTAAATATAGAGAAAAGATTGATACGTACCACTTCGAAAATAGGAATAAATACTAGAATGAGCAGAGGATTGAGCACTTGCATCTGATCAGCCTTTAACGTCCAGGACCCTATGTCCTGTTCCATTCGATCAGCTTGGAAGGTCCATCTGGAGCCCTGTGTTGTAATAAAATACTAAACTTGGTATTAAGGTATATTTCTATGGCATACAGCCAGTGCCGGATTAAGGCAACGCGGGGCCAGTAGCAAATTCTACCTAAAGGCCCTTTGTGGTACTTGGTTTGTATTACGTTTTAAAGTTTAAGAGTTAAAATAAAACATTACTTTAATAAAATATTTTTTTTCGATATAATACTGCAAATCAATGTAATATGTAATCTAAACAAATACATTAATTTCCTGCTACACAGTACTATTTGAACCAATTTAGTTTCTTCAAACCATGCTAACTTTAGTATGTAGCTCAACGACACATCAGTATATCCTTGATGTGGTATCGTTATGCAGTACCATATCAGTATATTTCCGGGGGTGCATGAAAGGAACCCCCGAGCGGCGGGCGGTGTTAATCTAAATCGAACTACGATTCCAAACGCCTGGCGCACTTTGTACAGCTAGCAATCAGTAAACGCAGAGTCTTGCTGAATAATTCTTTGACGATGACTCAAACTCAAGTCAAGTATATTCCTATTATAGTAAACATCTTCACTAAGCGAACGGTAGGACGCTGTATGCATATGATGTCTTTAGGAGACTTTACCTTAGATTTCGCCTAGCTATGTCCTTGTTCCTTACCTGCTGGTCGAACAGAGCCCAGAAGACCGGCAGCGGGATGAAGAGCACCAGTACCCTGAGGAGAGACTTGACGTCATCGATGAGGTTGGCGTCGTATTTGTCATCCGCGTGGTCTAGCCAGTGCTCGCGCTTCTCTTTGCTTTTGAATGACTTGACTACTGCGTGCTACGGAATAGAAGGATAATGTGTTATTATGTGAGCAGTGGTGGCCCAGTGTGGGCAGTGGAGGCCCAGTGGTAACGTCCCAGTGTCCACGTCGTGGGTTTGAACCCAGGCAGGCTCTTTACTTTGTGTAAATAATTTCATCATCACTGTTCTCAAAACGGGGAAGGAACACATCGTGAAGAAGCCGATATGTCCTAGCCCGCACTGGGTCCGCATGGTAGATTACGGCCCAACTCAAGTAGGTATGTAGGTAATTACAGGACGCCTAAAACTGGTGCAGCAGAGAAGAGAATCTACCTATGGAATTGTTTCAATTACATGTCGTATTAATTTTGGGACGGAAAACAAGATTGAATTGCATGTTTTTGGATTTTAGCTTCTATCATATTAGTAGTTAGCGTGAAACACCAGAAGGCCAATTCTCGTAATTTAAAACGTTCAAAATCTAGTAGCAGTCTCATCTCGGCGACAAACAAATGTTTTTTTCACAGATTAAGACTGAGATCAGACTGTGAATGTTCTTAAAATTACGAGAATTACACCTCTCATTGTTCGAAGTGAATTGAGCAAGAAAGCTCTGTGGGACTAGTTATTATTGTACAATTTTGTTGTTATGTTATACCAATGAAAATAGGTTAGCATGACATTTAGTCAGAGTTTTCCAGAGTTTAAGAAGACGAGAGTGATATCAGTTCAAATAATAATCAAACTCAAACTCAAACTAGCTTTACTAAATACTAGCTCTTGCCCGCGGCTTCGCACGCGTGAATGTTGGCAATTATCCCACGTATATACTTCTTTACCTCCTTAGATGTTGATTCTACAAAAACGGTGAAATACGTAGTTCCTTATTTTTTGTTGAATTTTCATATCTTAAGAAATGCTGGGTTTCCCATACAAACTTTCACCATTATGGGCCTATATCGCCCCTTTTAGAGACATAAAGGCTCCTTGTCAAATTTTATCGAAATCAGTTCAATGGCTTAGTCGTGAAAAGGTAGGCATACAGGCAGACAGAGCTTCTTTTGTATTGTAATATTAGTATGGGTGAAACACTAACACTTCTGATCTTTAAGGTATTTCGAATAAGTAGATATAAATAATTCTTCGTCCTAAGACCTTCATTAATATTGAAAACCTTGATATACACACAACATGCGGATAAGTGTTTGCAAATGACACTTTATTTGTAAACATACTTATGTATATTCTTGTTATAATTAACCAATTAATACTTAATTAGATAAGCAAGCTATTGAACACTTTGAAAAGCAAAATGACGACTTCTGCCATGATTACTTACAAGAAAACCAAGTAAGTATGCCCTTGACTTGTTTAAATGTTTATTTACCGAAGTAAAACATAAAAGTAATAAACACACAAACTGACACAGTCTTAAATAATGATAGTGAATGAATATCTCTTGATTGAATTGTGTAGGTCACTTGGGTGCAAGCTCGAAGCGAACTGTACTGAATAAGGTAAGGTAGGTATAAACTACCTAGGTGCCTGTTTTTTTTAACTAGCCAACGCTGTCCTATTCCTGGACAAAGGCCTCCCTCTAGTCCTTCCATCTTTTGCGGGCTAGCGCATCCTCATTCCAGTTTTGATGTAACCTATCCAGCTCGTCCCACCATCTCTTACGTGGTCTGCCGCGACCCCACCTCACTGTCCCAGGGCACCACTCCTGTTCTATTTTAGCCCACAGTCTGGAATGCGGCAGACACGTCCTGTCCAGTGCCATTTAAGTTGGACAGTCTTTTGAGCCACGTTAACTATCTTTGTTTTGGAGCTCAGTATTGTGTTTCCTACCTATATTTAGGTATATTTATAATATTCTGCTGTATACACATCTCCAATACCTCCAAATTACTTGAAACATCTATATCCTAACTAATACTATAAATGCGAAAAGTAAGTTTGTTAAAACAAAGCTTTTCACGACTAATCCACTGAACCGCTCATCATGAAATTTTGCATATACGTTGTCAGAGGATAGGGTACCTTTCATCCAGAAACAAATACTGTTCCCGAGGAAAAGAATAATAACTTTCGACGGTCTCAATTGCTTCTGGACGCTAGACGGCGCTACGTGTATTTCGAATCACGATTGAAATATGTTATATTTCTGAGCAGTATTCTAACAAAAATTAATAGGCTTGCATGGATTCACGATCGTATTTCAATCATAAGAATTATGCTTTTAATAGGATTTGGATGAAATTTGGCACACAGATAGTTTATTAATACGTTTCCGTGGGATAATTTCCGACCTCCACGCGGGCGAAACCGCGGGCAAAAGCTAATTTCTATTATGAGCGAGTTGAGTGTTATTAATAATTAAATCAATTTACAGCAATGCATCAACGTCATAGGTACAAGTACTGCCCCGTCTACTGATATTAATTCGTGAGTATTCGTGGCATTTCGGATGTAATTACGTATTTACGGACGTGGTACGAAACTAGCCATCGACAATGTACAAAACCATCACTAACAGATACCGATAATCCTACTTTTCTACTATATTATATTATAAATGAAAAAGTATGTGACGATGGATGGATGGATGGATGTTTAACTGTTACCCTTTCACGCTAAACTACTAAACGGATTTTGATGAAACAGTAATATAGCTTAATAACACGTAGGATACTTTTTATTCCGATATTCCTACGGGATCGACACTTATGCGGGTGAAACCGCGGGGCGCTGCTGGTAAACATACTCTATACTACTTATACTAATAATAAAGCTGAAAAGTTTATTTGTTTGAACGCGCTAATATCAGGAATTACCAGTCGGATTTGAAAAAACATTTAAAATGACGCTAGGACCCCTAAGATCCGATCAAAAACAAAATTAGACCGCGGGCGGGCGATACTATGCGACGCATTGGGTCAGGCCCGAAATTTCACGTGGACGAAGTCACGGGCAGAAGCTAGTTGTATGTATATAAGAAGAAGTACCTACTAGAAGTACGTTTTGGCGATTTGAACTGGTTGGCCAGATCAACAGATCTGGCTTTTGAAACCTTGAGTTTATCACAACTAACCACAAACATTGTAAGTCTTGAAAGCAAACATTGGGGAAGAAATCACCAATTTGTGGGATGTTTTGCGAGCAACAATATGCCATAATAAGAGCACAAATATTAACTCAGGTCGTCGTTTGACTGATAGCATTTGTTCGACCGTAATAAATTTTACACATTTAAGGGCTGATTTTTCAATCGACCGATAATTTTTATTCGTGGAATAAAATTGACGTCTGACAGTTTTTGTATGGAAGAACTGTCAACAATTCAAAATTATTTCTCCGATAAAAGTACCTGGCGTTGGAAAAATCTGCCCTAAATAAACTATCTGTGAAATCAGAGCAATTGGGCTCTGATTTCACAGACAGTTTATTTTAATTTTCAACCAAATGACAACCAATTCACGTTATGACATTACTTGTGCCTCACCTTATATGTATGACCTACATTGAGTCCTAGTTTATTTGGATCCGGCGCAGCATGTCTTCTTCCATAGATCTATATCAGCCATCATCTGAGTATATACCTACTCTCTTTCCAGCCCGCCATCTTTCAACCATTTGAGAAAGCTCAGCCAATAATTAGGTACAGTCACGAGCATATATGTCAACACTTGGAAACTTTCAATACCGATTTATTCGTGAAATAACGAAAACAACAATGAAATACGAAACATTGCATAAACTTATGGGTTCGAAAATACTATGTTCATATCAACATAAATTTCCATTAAAAAATAAATGAGTAAATCGCTTTTGAATAAAGTACTTATGCTTGTGACTGTACCTCCATAATCCATATGTATACATATGTTCTATACTTACACTTATGCATGTAGACACTTTCCCAAGTATATTTCCAGCGGGCTGCTTAATTATGTACAGATTTTTGCCAGCCACGAAGAAAACTGCAAATAAAAAAAAAATGTAATCATTTAATAAAAGTAAAGGCATAACAACCACGGCAATACATGTATTACAGTTACATGTCTGTTCTTGACACCTATTTAGATTAAAGAATTGTAACATAAAAAGTAAAACATAAAAACATGTACAACTACATATTTTTATTTTTAAGTTTATCGTCTAGTATATTCTTCATTAAGTTAATAAGTATAAAGTCAACGAAGTTATGACGATTAGGGGCTACTAGCAAACTCGAGGGGTTACAAGTAGCCTCGAAAGAGTTCCACTATTCACCTCTTGGTTTCATCATCAGACCCTCAATACCAAGTTCAATATGTTGGACTCATCAAAGCGGATCATATGACCCCAAACTCGAGAGGTTTACTAGTACTCACCGAAGAGTTCCACCTCCTGGCTTCATCATCAGACCCTCGACACCAAGTACAGTCTATTGAAATCGTCAAAACAAATTATATGAACCCAAACTCGAAGAGTTTACTAGTAGCCACTGAAGAGTTCCACTATCTACCTCCTGGCTCCATCATCAGACCCTCCACATTAAGTGCAATCTATTGGGACTCGTCAAAACAAATTATATTAACCCAATCTCGAAGGGTTTACTATTAGCCACTGAGGAGTTCTATTATCCACCTTCTGGCTCCATTATTAGATCAGCTCCTTGATACCAAATTATATTTTTGTCTACCGAACTACACATACATACTCGTACAAAGTTTCATTTCGATACGACAATTAGAAGTACGTTAAAATTGACTTCTAAGATTTCGTTACATTGTTAGTTAGTTAGTTAGTTAGTTACAAGTGAAGCTAACAAAACGACGTTAATAAATTAACTATGTCACTATTCTTAAAACTTGTGTTAAATATTTTTAAGATATCAGTTGTCCTAATAGTAATTGTAAGATCTCATGCCGCCTGTGATAGGTACAGGTTTATCTTAGTTCAGGCATCATACTTTGTAGTATCTATTATACTTATTATTTCTATGATTTATACAGCATTTTACCAATTTTTAATCAATATTTATTTTATTCTCTCTGTCTACACATCTCGCTATTATGGACATGCGAGAGATGGTGGTGACAGTGTGAATAACCTTTACAAAGTGTCGACAAATTTTTCGGATTTACCCGTAAACCTGGAACCAAAACGTGAAAACCTCAGGACTTGATATAGTTACCAAGTTAGATTATAAGGGCCGCACAGTAATCTCAAACGAGTTACCAAGTTAGATTATAAGGGCCGCACAGTAATCTCAAACGAGTTACCAAGTTAGATTATAAGGGCCGCACAGTAATCTCAAACGAGTGTACTGCCCTGTCAAAAATTCAGAACAAGTTTTTATTTATCAATAAATATTAGTAGTAACACCAATACGAATAACAGGTGCTCTGCTTATATACAGACTTGGTAACGAAACCATAGCGCGATTCAGCCGGGAGCCGCTGACGGTACAACGCCATCTATCGAGCAAGATGGAAATATTGTAGCGAGTTCCAGTTCAATTTCAGGACTATGCAGACCTATTATTTTAAAGCCAAACGATGAAAAAACGCGTTGATTGAGTGAAGCGTTTTTTTAGTACCTACTTAGTATATACGTATGTTGGTACTGAAGCTATGTAAACAGCATCAGGATCAGTTAGCTTAAGAAGTTGCATCATTTTTATTTTTCGTCTCAAAAGACAGTATAAGATTAGATTATCATTAGATTACAATAGTCATAATCATTTATATATTTATGCCGAAACAGGGTGAGGAGCCAGACTAAGACATATACCCGCAGGTCAGCATGTGGCGTGCTGTTGAGCTGTTGGATTCATTGCTCTTGGGTCCGGGTCTTACATAGGCCTAGTGTCCTTATTAGTAGTACTAGTTACTCTTCGGTGACCTCTTTGTTTCGTTAGGACGCCAGTTTTTAGAACTTGATTCAACATGTTTATCATTTTGTTTACTGTATTATTATTTATATTATTGATGTTTTACTTTTTTTGTATAGTATGGTTTATATTAGGGTTTTATTTGGGTAAATTCACTTTGTCATCACAAACACATCGATTCAATACTGTTTACAGTTCAAAACAAAAAATAAATCATGCCCTGTGCGAGTTCGGTTAAGATAACGATTTCACATACTTATTAAACTGTCTAGTTCATCTCAACATTATACTTTTTACGATACGATTAGTTTATACATTTTTCAGAATACAGGGTGCGCGTTGTTTACATTACGGCAACGCCATCTACGATGTTACTTACCTATAGATACGATCATCAGTATTCCTGGCACTCCAAAAGCCAGTGGATAGCAGTCATTGTCACCGAAGCAGTGGACATCTGCTCTCAAGATGGGGGTCAAAAACGTAGAGATGAGACTGCCGGCATTGATAGCGAAGTAGAAGAGAGAGAAGAAGTAGCCCAGGTATTTCTCTTGTTCAGGCAATTTGAACTGGTCCCCTCCGAAGGCGGAGACGCAAGGTTTAATGCCTCCCGTCCCGAAGGCTATTAGCAGAAGAGCCACGATCGTAAATTCCCTGAAAGAAAAGAAGACAGTATTAGATCTGGATAAAAAAAGTTTTAGTTTTTATTTCTCATCAGAAGTAGACCAGCGGGATAGTTGCGTAACCGACTGTCAGTAGCAATGGCTTTCATTTTGACGGTTCAGCAACATTCATTGCGTTATTTACGTTGTTGAGCACACACATTTTTCGAATATATGAAGCAATGGATTAGCAATATCCTTCAAAATGATTCAGATTGAGATTGATAGTGTTACGCAATTAGAGTGCAGTTTGGTCTAGAAAAGTGTCGTATTGTATGTCAGCTAATATACAATACGCGCCTGGCATTCAATTTTAATGAATGCATCTTCTTAAAGAGCTCCATAAGCATGCATTCGGAAAGTCGACAAAGCCGTAAATAGCTGTCACATATTTCGCAGTTTTTATTAATTTTGAAAAGTACTAAATTAAATTACATAGTGACGCCCTGTAGTGCACTAAAATGTTGACGTTGCCAACTTGCTGATTGCATCCTCTTAAATAGTGAAATGATATAGTGCACCATCTTAAAAGGTGAGATGATATAGTAGCATAATCAGCCTATAATGTTCTGACTGCTGGAACGCAGGCCTCTACTCTGTAAGAGGGAGTGGGCCGTAATCCACCACGCGGGCCCAGTGCGGGTTGACAGGTGTCACATGTCTTCGAATTTTTGGTTCTAGGACATGCCGGTTTCCTCACGATGTTTTCCTTCACCGTTTTGAGAGCACTGGTGGTGACATAATTTGCACAAAGTAAACTCGTAAGTCGCAGCGGAGATGATATAGTGCACCATCTTTTTTACCAGCTGCGTTGAAGAGCCAACCTATCTCGCACTGCCTCGTAGCTCATGGACAAAATTAGCTTCGGTTTATCATACTAGCCATCCTCCTAGCAAGTATGTACCTATATATATACGTTCAGCTAGCCATCGTTATGTATTGTAAATAAAAACGGTTAATTTCCTTCATTTAAAGTACTTCCTATGTACTTACGGCTAAGTTCGTGATATTACTTAATAACTTTTCCCTACTATGTTGGGGTCGGCTTCTGCCGTAGGTATAACCGGATGCCGTTAAGCACCAGTATTTTACATGGAGCGACTGCCTATCTGACCTCCACAACACTGTTACTCGGTAATACGATACCCCTTAGACACTGACTGAGACTGGTTGTCAGACTTTCAGGCTTCTGACGACTTTTAACGACTACCAAATCTCCAGGAATGACAGCCGGGACTAACGAAATGACGTGCTTCCCGTCCCATTTACCCATCCACGGACCAACTGCGGTTCGATCGACCCGTGTTATTACTGAGCTACAAGCCACGGTCCGATAGTTTAGTACCTATACTAATCTTAACTTGTAGAGTAATTAAGATGAATATATACACGTATTGACATGTCTGTTTTGTAATTAGTATCAATTAGTAACTACTTAAGATCAAGTAGGTGTGGCAAGATAATTATGTATGTGGCAAGATAATTACCAGTTTAGATGCAACATTATTATGCAATAATACCCCGTCATCGAATTAATACTGTGCTAGTCCAACAGTCAAGGTATACATAAGATAAGAATAACTAATTAATAGATGTTTATAATAAATGAAGACTATAGCGATAATTTATAGATGACTGGCTGCGCCCTGCGGGTTCACCCGCATAAGTTTCGATCCTGTGGGGATATCGGGATAAAAAGTATCCTATATGTTAATCCTGGTTATAAACCATCTGTGCGCTAAATTTCATCCAAATTCGTTCAGTAGTTTTAACGTGAAGGAGTAACAAACATCCATCCATCCATCCATACAAACTTTCACGTTTACCTATAATATTAGTAGGATTTATTCATAAATACACCTGTCCTGACAACTGTCTTTCGGTGATTGGGATGAATTATGTTTTCATTTATAGTTTCCTAAGCTAAAGTAAGTTAAGTAACTGTGAAACTTAGGAGAGACGTGTTTCGGTGCCTGAAGGAAATCATAGTAGTTTTATATCATCATCAACATCTGCCTAACCTTTTACACAACTACATATTTTGGGGTCGGCTTATGTAGCTGAATACCAGTAGGTATTTTACATGGAGCGACTGCCTATGTGACCTCCACAACCCAGTTATTGGGTAATACGATACCACTTAGTAAGACTGGTTGTCAGACTTCCGGGCTTCTGACGACCCGAAACGACTGTCAATGATCCACGAATGACAGCCGGAGCCAACAGCTTAACATGCTTTCAGAGGCAAGGAGGGGTATTGGTATGTAAAGATGGTAACCCATCCACAGACCAACGGCAGGCAGCGGCAAGCTTAGCTTAACCTGATCGATCGAACCGTGCGGCTGTTATAACATAGTAGTCTTTTATGTGCTAGTTCTATTAATTAATAACATTAGTACAATCACTATGATACTCACATGGTGGGCAGGCTGAGCTGTGGCATTGCGGTGACTGATATTAGTGTACTCCCGGCTGCATAAACTAACGATAAATAAAATATGGTCCTGAAAAAAATAATTCTTTATTACATTAGGTCCACAACAAACAAACATAAAATCAAAATCAAAATCAAAAGTCATTTATTCAAATTAGGCTGAGAATCAGCACTTTTCGAACGTCAAAATTACAAAAGACAGTCTCCCAAAAACGCCCGCCCTTCACCACTTCCTAGTGCTATCGCTGGGAAGAAGAAGTGGTGCAACAAACTCCCCAGCAGCACAGCTGTCTGTTCAGTTAGAAAATTGATTGTATATAATACTAGGTACCTATGTTAAGTAATTAACATTACAAGACACAGAACATAAAATTAAATTGTTTGCCATATGTCAGCTAGCCACGCCAATATACCAAAAATATAATAAAAAAAACTATAGGTACTCAAGCTAAAAAAGGCACGCAATCAAAGGCTTTGGAGAGATCAGAGAAAACTCCAATAGCATTTTGCGATTTCTCCCATGCGTCAAATATGTGTCTCAGCAGAGCAACACCCGCATCTGTAGTTGATCGACCTTTTGTAAACCCATATTCCTCATTATGTAGGAGGCTATTTAAATTAAAATGTCTTAGCAACTGCTTGAGTATTAACTTTTCAAAGATTTTGCTAAATGCAGGTAAAATAGAAATAGGCCTGAAATTGCCAACGTCATTTTTATTACCTGATTTAAATAATGGTATGACTTTACTACTCTTCATGAGGTCAGGAAAAGTTCCTAAATCAACACATTTATTAAAAGTAACAGCTAGATAGGGGGCTACGATGTCTATTATATTACTTAAAAGTTTAATGGAGATGCTCCAATAATCATCGGTGTTTTTAGACTTAAGGGTATTAAAAACATTAACTACATCACGTGGGGTTACACGGTCGAAACTAAATAAAGGACTACATTTAGGTACACTACTATGCAAAATATTTTCAGCTTTAGACGACAACGAATTTAAGGAGCGAGTCATAGTTATCGGTATGTTGGCAAAAAAAACTCATTAAATGCCTCAGCTACGTCAGCTGCTTTAATAACTAATTTGTTGCCGACCATAATCTCAAGTTGTTTTTCTTGTTTAACCGATTTACCCGTTTCATTGTTAATAATTTTCCAAGTGGTTTTTACTTTATTATTAGAATTTTTAATTGTATCGCCTAAAAATTTTGATTTAGCAAAAGCACTAATCTTTTTGAATAATTTTTGGCATATTCTAGGAAAGGAATATTAAACCTGTATTTTTTCAAACCATATAACTCGTTTAGTCTCGCTCTACTTTTATAAATACCTGGAGTAGCCCAAACAAAATGGCTTTTTATTCGATTCGTACGGATTAACTCGGCCGAAACGTGCGAATTGTACACTTTTAAATAATATTAATTTTATTATAAGCGACTCGCACGAAGTCAATTTATTTGTGGGCGAGTCGACAACTCCACGTATACTTTTTCCTAATTTCATTGCATAAAATTCAAAAGGTGCCCATAGCCTAATACATATTTCGGCCTAATAAGTCCACCAAATATAGTAACGTGCACTTGCAATTAAAACACTAATTTACATAGAAAAATAACGGCATTTGACTCACGTTCTTTGATTGCTTACATAAGTACCTGCATTTACTAATCTTTCCGTAGATACATAAAACAAAGTTAAATATGTGCTGAATGTGGTTAGACAAACTGTTCATACAAGTTTGTTGATTAGGTTAGTTCGTTCGATTTCGAAAGTGCAGTTATAACATTTCACACTACAAAGCCAAGATATAAGATAAGCATGTGAAAATTTGGGGGCGTATGTTGGAAGGAATCACCGCCAACACCTCTAGCCAAGTGCCCTATCGATCACCACTTAAGTTGAGATATTTGCAACAAAAACTGGACCAGTGAAGATACAAGGAATCTTTCAGTTTTTTGGGATACCCGAATTTCGAGCTCGATCGAATATGCAATTGAAGCCACAGCGCTCATAAACCGGCTGGCCGAATGTTGCCCAAAAAATTTGAAGTTAGTATTAAAAAAACCAGCTCTACGGCTGCGCGACCCGATACATGGAAGTTAACTTGAGAAAAGCTAAACATAAAATATACTTGCCTAAATCTCCCCAGCCAGCCATCTGCGATCATGGCACCGATGAGTGGAAAGAAGTAGGCGAACATGGTGAACACATGGTAGATGACTGTGGCTCCATTGTCGCTGTACCCCAACTTGTCTCGCAGGTACAGTGAAAGGATTGCTGAAACAGAACAGGGTACCATTAAAGCTGGGTCAGATTTGGATGGGTCGCTCCGCATTGCATAAATTCTCCTTTATTACTTTCGTAAATTTTGTTGCAATAAAATTATTTATTGGCATAAAACAAGATGGGATTCTCTGACTCCTGCGCCAGTTATAATTGTGTTGCAGGAGCCAGTGTCCTCCCGTGATAAAAATAGTCAATTTTGTTGAAATTGTGTCAACACAAAAAAATAAGACATACAAAACGCATTATATTTAAACAAAAAAAGAATGAAACCTCGCAAACCATAGGCGTTTAATACCCTGCTTTGTTTGTATTGAAATGCGATAGGGTGCGCTTAGGTTTAGAAAAGACACTACATTTCATGGGTATTTGGGAAAATCTTTGCTCAGCAGTATAGTATAGTATAGGGTACAGATTAGAGTAGGTATCTGGAGACCCCAGATGAACAGGTGTTAGAACATCGCCAAAGACTTCGTTTTCAGCGCCGCCGGTTCGAATTTGATTCCCGCATCTATCAATGTATTTACTGCTAAGTACGCAGGCAGCTCGAAGAGAGAATTTTGTGGTTTTTAGAGAAATCTATCAAAGGTATTATGGACCGCAAAGCTACGAAATTATTCAGCCACGCGTAGAAACTTGTCTATAGTAGATGCTTCTCTAGGTTGGTTATATAAATGGCTAAGGCTCTGTTATTTATTACACTTTCATTTGAGCTTGCAGGCTCTGAGCCAGAATCATCTACTATCTACCAGAAGTTTTATTAAGAAGAAAGCTTTGTAGAGAAACGCTGACCTGACGCACACATTTTGTAGTTGATTATACCGCAAATACATGCGCAGCGAAACTCAGTTGTCCCGACACTCGCAATACAGACGCGCGGCTTTAGATCTTTATAAAGTTCATCTATTTTATTAGGTATTGTGACTAAATTGTAGTTTTAATCCTCTATGTGCAAGTTCTCAAGAACATTACACGCCCCTACATAAACTTCTTATAAAAACTAAATGTCATCGTTCAACTTTGTTGCTTTCCACATCCTCAAGAGTATTTTACAGAAAACAATCATGTTCAGGCAATCATGTTTTCCTTCACCGTTTTGAGAGCAATTGTGATAAAATAATTTACACAAAGTAAAACGCCAGTCAGAGTTCGAACCGCGGTCGCGAAAGTAGTGGTCATTACAACTTGGCCACCACTTCTCTCAAAAAAAAAGTAATTCCTATAACAATTAAATGTCATCGTCCATCGTTCAACTTTAACTAATAATTTATTTTAATTAATACTTTCTTTATTGGTGGCTATCAATTTGATAGCCTCTCACTGCAGTCTAAACAGATGACTGGGTAAATTATCTTCGTAATACTACAGTGCTAGTGCTATATATAAAATTATGAATACCGATACAGATTTGAAGGCCTTGAATGAAAGAAACGACTACTATATGATCGTAAAAGTTACTCGGCGAGCCAATCTAGTGTGTTACACAAGGTCGTTTGTTTTACTGGCATAGGTAGGCGATGCTCAAATGTTATTTACTTAATAAAAATCTAGACTTCATTCATTCACTGACAAATACTGCACAGCCTAAAACGCTGGGTCTAGAAGGTTTCACATGGAAGTCTTTAAACCGACTTGGGACCCATGTTGCAAGCATGAAAACTTGTTCAGATGGAGGTTCATAGACGACTCCGCCTTGGAGTGCCAATGCGGTGCTGTTCCACAAACGATGGGATACTTAATATCGTGTCCTGCCGTCTGCACATTACAGCAGTGCTATTCTGTAAAAATGTCACCGTTAAAACTTAGGTGAAGTGAGATTAAAGTAAGCTGTCAATAGTGTCAGTAGTACTAATGCTAGGGCATTAGGTGACATGACAGCTCACTTCACCTACGTTTTCGCGTTGACATTTTCACAGAATAGACCGACAGGAACTAATGGACGCTAGAAACGGATGGCACCAAACACGTAGCCGAATTCTGGGCCAAGTCCATTTAGATTAACATCGACACGTTAAGAAGAGGAGATAAGAACATACGACCACATAACTTTTAAAATTCTCACATTTCTATTGCGACAGTGGAAAGCGAGTGGTTGAATCAATTAGTTTATTGAACCAAAATTAGGTTAATTCAATAAAAGCTTGATGTATTAAGCATTACTGCATTCTTCAAACCTCTTACCTACGTACTTACCTAATACCCTCCAGACTAATTGCGCAATACCTACAGTTATGGTTACACTTCCTTTCATTGTGACAATTGAACAATATTCATTGCGTTATTTACGTTGTTGAGCAGACGAACTTTTCAAACGAATGAAGTAATGTTTTATGTTGTATTGTCACATGAAGGAGATTGTGATTGTGACTTAGTGACTGAGTGAAAGAGGTCGCCAAACTTATACGCAGCGTTTACGCGACCCCGCAACACAATTTCGATACAATAATCACGTTTACGCTAGGGTAGCGAATATGCGATTATTGTATTTATTGCCTCAACTTAATGTCTATGTGACGTGAACAATGCTAAACTACTAAATCGTAATTACCTTCGCGCAAATTGCAATTTGAACAGTTCATTATTAGTGTTAATTTTAGCGAATGTCGGGCTATCTGGTTAGTTCCCGCTACTGATAATGCCAGCCGCAGCTGTCGATAATAATTGTTGTTGGTTTTGGGTATTCCGATACAATATACGCCAGTTTGAGATGATTGGCTTTAGAAAACATGTTGGCCTCACTAAACAACACACGCTCACAAATATCTGAAAATTATGTCAATCAACTCGCAGTCCACTGCTGGACATAGGCCACCAGGCTGCGCCACAACAACCTGTCCTCCGCCTTCTGCATCCAGTCTGGCCCAGCCACCTTCTTAGTTCGTCGGTTGGTCCTAGCTGGGGGGCGTCCCACACTACGCTTGCCGATACGCGGTTTCCACTCCGGTACTTGTCTGCTCCACCGGCCATCGGTCTTTCGACCAACATGGCCAGCCTACTGCCACTTCAGCTTGCTTACTTACTCTGCAATTTATGTCAGTAATTCCGATTCTTTTACGAATAACTTCACTTCTGATTTTATCCTTCAAAGAAACCCCGAGCATAGCCTGCTCTATAGCACGCTGAAAATTATGTGATAATAATGTATACTATTTTTTGCTAGATTTTGATCAAGATATCGTCAAACGCATCATTGGAGTAATATAAAAAATAACATACAAAATTATTTTGACATCTCATCTCTATAACCAATATCATTAATAACATGCGTACGACATTCGTCAGATGCCATTGTTTCTCCATATTTTCTAGTTTTGTTGATTTATTGATCTACTTTGTTATGAATCCAATTATTAGAAGAATAGATGTGGTGTTTAGGTACTAATTAATGTTTTGCTTGCCGTGAAAAACTACGGTTTATTCACCGTGTGTGGGCAAGGTCGTCAGTCGGACACGTTGTGTTTACTCCGTGTGTACCGTAAAGAAACCGTGCCCGTTTGGAGTTTTTAAGGAGCAAGAATTAAAATAAAACCTCAAAGGAATATGAGTCTATTAAACAGTAATAATACTAGTTTACGATAAATTATATCCAGTTTACGGGAAGGCCTATTCATTCCACAAACATTGAGGTGCAAGGTGCAAGGTGTAACCTGTAGAAGAAGCCAAGAAGTGATTCCCATTTTTTTAAAACAGAATTAACAAAATACTCAATGATAAGTAACTTTTTATTACATAATATTTGAGGTCAATCATTAGTAATGGCTCGTTGTGTTGTCAATGCCATGAATGGCGTGTTTTGCGTTCCGACGCGTACCTGTCAAGCGGAAAATAGACGCATTTGGTTCTGCAGATGACATATTTAATAGAGCTACTCTATGTTTATAGAGTGATGAACTGGAACTGCAAAAGTAAAGTACAGTAATATGTAGTCAGAGAAACTAATTGTTAAGCAGTTTGCTGTATTTTCAGTTAGCCATTTCATTGGGGTACTAATGAATTTATCTTTTCATTTTCAAAATGAATTCGGCCAAAAAACCCAAATAGTTTATTTTATTTTTTCATTAGGTTTTTTGTCGGTAAAAAGTAAAAGAAATGCAGTGTCAATCTTTGTTAATAATTATATTTAACCGTTTAAACTTTTTCATATTGTGCTTGTAGTTGTGGTATCCATCGATTTTCTTTGAATAAAATAATTGAAAGCATTCATTTGCTGGTGCTTATTTTTTCTAAAATGAAGATTGTCGAAAATGGATATTCCTGCCTACTCTACTCGTTTATTGCTGATATGAGAACTATCAAGGAGAGTACTCGCTCGGTCGCTGAGAGACTCGGGTTTGGTATTCACCCGTAGGTACTAGCCAGTAATCGCTCGTCACTCACTGCACGTTGCCCGCCTACTCATTTCTAGTCTCGTTTCTCGTTACCCACCGGCGGTGAGACCATACCATTGACGTCAGAGAGCTCCTTATGGAAATTATTAGGAGTCTTGAAAAAGTTAAGAAACTTCAAAATTCGCAATGCAAATAGGTCTGCGTAGATCATCATGATAATCATCAAAATGGTCTTGAATATCAGTAATGAACTTGGTAATTGAGAACACTTAAACGAGCTAGATTACACAAACTGTCATTTAATCCCCAATTTACAAACACAACGACAAACAGCTGACATTTCTAAAAACGTAAAAAAAATCCGGACATTATGTAAAGCCTGCGCTAAAATGAAAGTTACTCCTAAACTTGTTTATATTTTAGCATCATAATATTTTTATTAGATGTAACGACGATTGCGACTCGCTTCTCACTTGTGCGTCTCACACGACATCTTAAATTGTGTCCCTTTTAGGGTCATAAGTCTCAAAATCAATCCTTCTGCAATTTGGGGGGCGCAGATCATATTTGTAGAAACTTTTAATTTTAAATAGGTAATTTAACCAGTAAATAGATAGATGTATCTTTATAGATTTCAGTTTATCTGTCACACACCATGGTGGCATGTAGTTTTTTTTTTCATCTTTAAGAAACATGCTGGGGTAAGCTATTTCAACCATTTCAAGGTTATCTATTATTTACCGGGCAAATTCTTACGCATCATTCATGAGAGAGAATTAATAAGACATTCATCGGTAACGAAGGTTTAAATTTTACATCTCACCACATTTTCCAACAATTATTGTTTGAATAACATTATTAAATTGTAATTGAAAATTATAGACGAACATTGAGGTTATCTAAAAAATTAACTTAAATTGTCAAATATTAGGCTTAAAATTAGAATTTCGGGTTTAATTAACCAAATAATCAAATCGAAGTACTCAATTTGTAAGTGACTAAACAGGGTGGCACGTCCATGCGCAAACTGAAACCATGAACTAAGCACATGATTAAACCGTCTAGCGTAGAAATTAATCGACGGTTATCAAAAACAAAATCTGCTGTTTCATAGAAAACTATAGGTACAGAGGCCAGCAGGTCAAGCTACCCGAAACTGTCAAATTTTCCCAATCAACCTTGAACCTTAATGCTTTAGCGATAAAGTTGAAAATCTATTACAGAAATTTGACAGATTGTAGTAGCTTGATGTGCTGGCGCCTACGCGGTCATAAAATATGGAACAACTATCTTTTTTTAACCGACGAAAAAATTTACGCAGGTCAGAATCGTGAACTGAATCCATGGTAACAGGTTGCATGTCGATGTCCTGCCACCCTGTATACGGATCGGTAAAAAAGCAAGCTAGGTGTTATAGCG
The DNA here is from genome assembly GCA_911387795.2 of Apamea monoglypha. Lineage (NCBI taxonomy): Eukaryota > Metazoa > Arthropoda > Insecta > Lepidoptera > Noctuidae > Apamea > Apamea monoglypha. The sequence continues at coordinate 20,872,626 of OU426914.1, read as the reverse complement.
ACCAAAATGGATGTTGAATAAATCACTCAAACACATTAATTTCCTCAATCATTTTTGAAACAATTGTGCGATCGTGCATATTTTTAGGGTTCCGTACCTCAAAAGGAAAAAAACGGAACCCTTATAGATCACTTTGTTTTCCGTCCGTCCGTCTGTCAAGACCCTTTTTCTCAGGAACGCCTGGAGGTATCAAACTGAAATTTATATCAAATACTCAGGTCTACTGTCCCTCGAAGCTGTGAAAAATCAAACTTCTAAGCCAACGCAATCAAAAGATGCAGCCCTTTATGCCGCAAATTTCCGCAAATTTTCGAAACTCGCAAGGGAATCAAAACCAAATACAGGGTACTTCCCGTGAACTCAGAATCTTGAAATTTGGTACGAAGCAACATCTTATAGCACAGATAAAGGAAAAATTGCGAAACCCGTAAATTTTTGGTTACATCATATAATAATAATATTTTTAAAAATTTTAAAGTTACTACCCCTTTCCTCAATTAACATTTGTTTAACGTTTAATTTTTACTTATATACCTACAGGTTTACGGAACACTCGGTGCGCGAGTCCGACTCGCACTTGACCGGTTTTTTTATACTAATTTCAGTTGGCATTTATTATTGTAAAGACTAATGTACTAATAACAATCAAGGAGACGGAAATACCGGAGTGCACACAGACCATAGATTACACCTCTCTATGATAAGGAACTTGAAAATTGTCGTGTCATTATACGATGTTAGTACGATAGATCTGTCTCATTATTTAGTCTGGAAAGCAAACCACGAAAGAATATTATCATTTTGCTCCGTATTGATTACAGTCATTTAAAAGAAAAAACTTCACGGTTAGGCAAGTTTCTTCTTTTATTTTCAGTACTTGTTAATTTTCCATTTAATAAATATAACGTTTAAGTATGTACAAGTCCTAAAGACGTACCAATGATGCAAATAATGAAACCTGTACTAGTATTGAATAAGGAGCAACATAAAGACGGTAACGGCCGTGACTTACGAGCTGTAGGTCGAGGGTTCGAACCCAAGCGTAACTTTAATTTGTGTAAATTACTTCATCACCACTGCTCTCAAGACGGTGAAGGAAAACATCGTGAGGAAACCAGAAACTAAAAGTTCAAAGACATGTGACAGACCAACCCGCACTGGGCCGGCGTGGTCGTTACGGACCACTCCCTCTCACAGAGAGGAGGTCTGTGTCTCAGCAGTAGGAACACTATAGGCTGATTAAGCTTTGATGCTAAATTAGCATTGATCATGCGCATAACGAGAAATCGTTTTCGTCACTGTCAATGCTAGTTTTCACATCTTAGCATAGGTGGGCCGTACCATTCTCTCATAATAACATAACCCCAACTTTACTTCTAGTTACATAACTTTCATATATACCTAAGTACGGTCAGCAGCAAAAGTCGGTTAACACTTCAGTTGTTTAAATCTTAATTATTGAGCAAAATATTCTTAAAAAACATGTAGTAATAGAATATTTCAGAATAATTAACTCTTTGCTATTACATGAAATAGTGAAAACCAATGTATCGCATCATTTTGTATTAATTTACATGATTTGTAAAAGTAACAGAGTTAATTGACTTTTGTTGCTGACTGTACCTCAAAAGACCTGCTAGTGAAATAAAACAATTACGACTATCAATCTTTTCCCCCCTCCGAAACGAGACCCCTTCGTGTCTTTTATCTTTTATCTCGGCTGTCATTTGCAGATCTTTGACAGTCGTTACGTATGGATAGTCAGAAGCCCGAATGTCTGACAACCAGTTTTACCAAAGGGTATCGTATCACCCCCCAAGTAGCACATGACAGCTGCACAGTGACTTGATTATAGAATTTAGTGACTACTCAAGGCTGTTTTAGTTTCCTGCATAAGGGCTGTGTAGTTAGCTACGCAACCTTTTAATTCCAATTTGGGCCCCAAATTAACCAGCCTTGAGCATTACAGTGGCTGGTTAACGGCAGTATAATCATTGAAACTGCTGTACAAGGCCTGTATATTGGCTTATACAGCTATACAACAGTCATTGCAGCCTAAGATTCAGCTTCTTTAATTCTCTTTAACAGCTTTTAGATGTTTTGAGGCTTGGCAACAGCTTTTATTAAAGTATAAATAACCAAAAATTTTTAAAAAATATTTATTTTGTGTATTTGTGACAGACGACAGTTATTATTTGTTAAAGTGGGCGGGCGGGCAATATTTAAGGTAAGATATTTTTAATAGTTTTCACGTTGATTTTCAGTGTCCTTGTATGTAAATTGAGTTGCGAGTACCATTTTACTGTAAATGTGTATAGGTAATTACATCAAATATTTCACGCGCCATCAGAATAATATCGCTTTAACGAAAATATTTTACAAGATAAATGATGTACGAATACTTAATAAATTTATCACTCAAATTATTGCTTTCTAACTTGTTGTGTCCCATTAGGAAACAAGTGGAAAACATATTGTTTGAATTAAAAGCTATCAAATATCCTTAAAATCTATAAAAAATCATCTGGATATTTAGTAACAAATCGTTTTTGTAATGCTAAAATGGCGTCCATTGATAACCAGCACAAATTCTCCATAAATGCTTTTGAAAAGTTATTTACTGTAACAGTGGTGTTGCCAAGTCTATGTACCAGCTTATAGCATTATGCTGGCTGGACAAAGGATTTTAATTAGCTTTCTTACTGTGTATTGATATAAAGAGAGAGCATACAATAGGTTTTCAGGGATAAAGAAATCTCGACTGAAAACCATTTCATTATGTACAATGTTTAGCTTTCGAAATACCCTTGCAGGCCCAAAAGATATGATTTAAGTTTTTTAAATAACACATTAAGAGACGGCTTGGCTCGCTCAACAGTCAATAGCTCTTTGGAAATACAGTAAATACACTACAGGTACTTTGCTTATTACATTAATATTGTTTTCAGGAACAATAATGCAGTTTAAAATAATCTAAATCGTTGAAAAATTTTTGCAAGACAGTGTTGAAAAATTCAGGGAAAAGATTAGAAATTAAAAACCTAAGAACTTTCACAAAACGCACACGCAAAGATTCAAGTAACATTAACAAACGAACAAAAACAGCAGACGTGAAGGAAACCGTCGGAGATGAAATTAAACAAGCGATCGGTGAGAAAATCTCTGAAAATAATAATCAAGAACCCGAAAGCGATATTATACCAAACTCAGATGTTCAAGATCAAATTATCGGAAATGTAGACGTATTATAAGATTTTTCTCAATTTTATATGTAATAAGTAGTTTACCGGTGTGTATATCAACAAAAGTATCTTGTTTCTGTACTATTTTGTATATGACGTTTTTTTTTATTTCAAACTTTTCGCAATCGCCTTACTAAATTGATGTACAGACGCCAGCACATCAACCTACCCGAAACCGTCAAATTTCCCCAATTAATTTTGAACCTTATGCTGTACCATGCTGTGATAGCATATATTATTTTGTGTCAAGGCTAAATATAATAATGACTGAGACTATTTTATTATAGGTACCTAATAGCGTACCTAATCCGCTGTTAGTGATTCAAAAATAATTCAGATTATGAAAAATAACATTTATTTTCTTAATTATATTATTTCCAAAAAAAAAAAAAAAATTCATATAATGATGTGATCACCATACAAACAAAGTTGAGGTAGTATCCATCAGCAGAGTTGTGCTGGCCTATTTAATTTTTTGGGTTAAGACTAATAATGGCATAAGGTTTTTTATTTTAATATCGATACCAAATCTGGTGGCTGTGATTAAAAATAATTCAGATTATGAAAAGTAGTATTTGTTCGTAGTTATGTTGTATTTCCACAAATTATATTTCATATTGATTAAAAAACAGTACATACAAATGTATAAAACGATTTTTATTTTTCTTATTATCCTTATTAAGATTGTATAAGGCTCAGCAGAATTACATACACTTTACTTGAAATAATAGTATTTCAAAAATACTAATTCCATAATTAATTACAAAGTATGTAAAAGGGGTATGAAATACAAGTAGTTTTTATGTTCAATAAATATAAATTTAAAATTCACATCCAGAAAGTGTATTTTCACTTCAATACGTTCTGCGTTAGGCCGTTTTGCTTTAAATATGTTAAAAGTGACTGTGAGTGAAGTGATGACTTTACTGGGAGTCAAAAATGTCTATTAAACCTGTTATTTTGTAGCCTATAATTACATTTTCTGTATCAATTGACTTGACTTCAATGATTTCACGATTACTAGTCATGAAATATTTATCTTCAGATCTCGCTGTAAGTATAAAATCCTGAATATTAATTTTGGGGAAACTTTTATTATCCTTGGTAACGAAAGGCATCTCAAACTTCTTTTCATCTTTTCGATCAGTAGCACAACATTCACTGAGTCTTTTAGCTACCTGCGAAAGTGGTTTGTTACCACTTTGCAACATTATTTTAATCAAATGCAATTTATTTTCAAAAGGATAGGCACTGAATGTTTGAAGTGACCCAAATCTTAATTGAACCTCATCAGTGACATGAAGTAGATTATGCACATTGCTGGTCACGTAATCTGCACCATAAACATCCTTGTAATGCTCTACAAAGTATTGAAGCAGCTCTTCTGACAGTGGTATTAATGGATTATAGTTATCACTTAAACAAATTGTAATGGCACAATATAAAAACATAAAATGAGTTAAAGCATTTTTTGCTAACACATCAATATTTTGATCAGTCTGTTGGTCCGGAACCCTCACTATACGAAAACGACACTGGCTTGTAAACATCAACTGCATCATTATTATAAGCATCAATATTTTGATCAAAATCTTTTTGTGCGGAACCCTCACTATGCGTAAACGTCACTGGCGTGTAAATATCAACTGCATCAGCACTGCTCCTTTACAATTCGTCCATAGAAGCCTTAGCGTATTCTTTTGACAGTTTTCTTTTTACTCCACCAGTTCTTTTTCTTTTTTTCCATGGTTTTAAGTTGTTCATTTTTTATTTAAAGTGTATTAAAATATACGTAGTAACTCTTGAAGTCGCGTCAGACGTCATGCAAAAAAAATCAAATCTGACGTAATTTAAACACCAATAATCTAGATTTACTCTTAAATAACGCCGAAAGCTGTAAAATAGCTGTCAGCTACACTTTATGCATTGGCATTAGGATGGAGTACACCTACTCCAATTTACAACTCAGGGTGAATTAATGATTCTCTTATAAATGTAACGGCATTTGTAGAGACTACATATCCACTTTTAATCAGCCATTAACAAGCTCGTTGAAGTAGAATTAGAATAGAATTAGTGTACACCAATTAAAAGCCAATGGCATTATTCGATACTTTAATGCAGTCCGCACCGTTACAAGAGAGGTGAATTTTACGTATTAAGCAGTCGTTAACAAGCTTTGGACTTCTAAACCAGCCAGTAGTATCACATGCAGCCAAAAGCTGGACTAGATCATTTTCAAATTCTACTTAAATGCTTTTAGTATACTTTTTCGCCATCATAATGTCATTAGTCAGCTATGCTGTTTAATAGTGTATAATCTTTCCTTAATACAGTCTAAAGACTCGTCCTATCCTTTAGTACATCTGCATAAAAGCTGTAGACTGTAATGTCGCTTGTTTATGACCTAATTCATCGCTAATGTGCTACTTGGGCCATGAGCTGAGTTGTGGAAGTCATATAGGCAGTTGCTCCATGTTAAATACTGGTAATTCAACTGCATTTGGTTAGACTGGAAACCGATACCAGCATAGTAGGGAAAAGGTTAGGCAGATGATGATGATTTTATCAATAGTTTTCTACACCTTAGTAACCGGACTGTAATTTGTCATGCATATTTTATTATTTAAATAAAAGTACCACTTATAATAATTCGACGAATACGTGATCCATAACATACTGCACCTGACCTTACATCATTATATTATAAATGACGTAAAAACATAAAACAATCGTGAGAATACAATAAATGTAATAGTAAGGGTCTATTCAGACGGACTATACCACGACCCCACGTAGCAACATTTTGTCGCTGTGGTGTGGTAGTACAAAACCGTTCGATTATGGCCGATTCCTATAATTTACGGACCGTTATTGGTTAAATCTAAGACTCTTGTATACCCTCTATAGTAGACCCTCCCATATGGAAGTAGCTATCACAGGTACAACTAGCATACGAATTTATTGCCAAACTGGGCATTTTGGCAATAAAAAATGTTAAGAAAAAATGTTAATGTAAGCAAGATGATTGGTTTTTGTTTATAGGAACCGAGCATTAGCCGCTTGAGATTGCAATGTTTCGTTTGTGGCTGTATCATCGTTACCTGTGTCGTCGGTATAGACCTCATGGTCGTGACAACACTGAACGTGACTGCAAATCGGTCGTAAGTGGAAATACGGGATTTCACAGAACTTTGTGTCCGGCGACATTTTTGCCGCTGTGGTGTGGTGTGTGGTTGTGGCTCGTCTGAAAGGACCTTAATGCTATTTAATTTACCATTCGTAGCTAGTAATGATTTACGTCAAGTCAGTGACGTTCGTATCAGACTTGAACCTTCATTATTTAATTAAGTTTTTTATTTGCCATTCTTTTACTGTTATCGTAGGTGTACAATACTCTATTTAGATAAAAATTATGTGTTATTAAGTGTTTGAGTTTATTAACTTTAAGATTGGATAACTTGAAGGATTGTGGATTGGTAAGTAGATTTATAATAGTACTAGACCGTCACTAAAGCGTAATTTCTTATTTTCAAGGCAAATTATTCACAAATAATTATTATCTTAGAAAAAAAATATGAGAGAGCAATAATGTATCGGAACAAAATTCAATAGGTACGGTAAAATGATATCTGATAAGACGTTGCTCGACCTAGGAATCGTACCCTGAACCTAATGCTCAGTAGAGAAAACAAAACGAAAAACTACGTAAACTAAACGACGAACAAATGTATAAATAAATATTCTAGCGAAAGTTATAGTAAACCTTTCATACCTTCTGAAAGTACCCGTAACAAATCGCATTGCATTGATACACCAGCTGTTCATAGATTTATTGTTAACACAACATACGTCGTATTACCTAAGGTTTTTTTTATCGATAACAAACAGTCAATGGCGAAATGCGACATACATTTCACATGATAATGCTGTTAATTTATTTAAACTAGGTCGAAAAATGCATAGATATGGCCGGTCGTGCGTGTCTGCCTAACATGATGTGTGTTGTAGACGCGCCTAACACCAGATTAGATACTATAAGAATGTTTGGTGGCGAAATAAGCACGGAATCCGGACTAAGTACTTGGGCCCTTTCCCATTACTCTACTTTGCTATGAAAATCGTTTTTTTTATTTATTTGTCAAAATCAAAAATTTTGATTTTGTCAACACTTGGAAACTTTCAATAGCGATTTTTGCGTGAAATAACAGCAACATAAAATTTCATTAAAAAATAAATGAGTAAATCGTTTTTGAATAAAGCCAAGTGTACACATACTTATTCTCAGGATGCTGCGGGAGGTGGTATGCATTCTGCGAAGGATCGAAGCATACTGCTTTCGAATGATGATACGAAAGCCATCAATCCTCGCCTCCGCAAACATTGCCGAAGCCCTACAAAAGACGCAGTATTCCGCAGCATTCCGAACGCGTTGTTTGTAAATCGCATAGATTTATAAACTAAAGGGAGATATGGTGTGGCTGCCCAACTGTTCGAGTCCGGCTGTCGCCTTCAACTACATATGCACTACAATACGAACACGCGCTCACTCACACTATAACAGTCACCACTCAACGCGAGCCAATCTCGTAACGCAGATCGCAACGTTGAGACACACAACTACATTGACAATTCTTATTGACAAATCAACGGCGCCCGCGTTTGTTTCTGTTTTGTGCATACATTGTTCGCACGCGCCACGTCCCCTTGGCATATCTCCCTTTAGTTTATAAATCTGTGGTAAATCGTGATGAAAATGTTTGGTTCCATAATTAAGCTGCAATTTAACCAGCATAAAGTTGATATTCGTTAAAAAGGAAATAACATCAACTGGAAACTAGGATTTGAATGACTTTTACCTAGTTTTTTGTTTCTATTATTTTGTGTAAGGCCTGGAAAAATTCGCAACCAGTGACGTCTACGCGACATCATAGAAAAAATTTAACGCTAACGCATGGCTTCGGAAACAATGAATAAGTATTACATTATATAATAAATAACCGTAATCTCTCTTATGTATAATGTTATAAGTTAACAAAGTCGCTGGAGCGGACACAATAAAATAACATTCGCAATAAAGCTAGAATTATAATCTCTACTAATAATAAAGCTGAAGAGTTTGTTTGAACGCGCTAATCTCTGAAACTCTTTGTCAGACTTGTAAAATTATTTTTGTAAGGGTTTACCAAGGGTCCTAGCGTATACATCATGCTAGAACCCTTGGGAGCCCAGCAAAAACAAAAAAAAATCAGAACGAACGTTAAACGAAAACGTTTAGCGTTCGTTCTAACGTTTAATCCCAATAGGGAATGAATTTTCCAAAATTCTTTCTTCTAATTTCTTCCTTATAAGTTCCTTATAAGTACTAATTAATTTTATATAAGTACTAATTATTTTTAAAATTAATTAGTTGTCGAAACTCCGCAGACGTGATGGGCATCGATATTTAAACATAATAGAACGAAAAAAAAAGCTAATGCTGGGGGCTTGTGGCTAAGTAATAACAGCACGGGTCGATCGATCAGGTTAAGCTACGCTTGCCGCGGTTGGTCCGTGGATGGGTGACCATCTTTACATACCAAGACCATTCCGTGTCTCGGAAAGCACGTTAAGCCGTTGGTCCCGGCTGTCATTCGAGGATCTATGACAGTCGTTACGGGTCGTCAGAAGCCCGAAAGTCTGACAACCAGTCTTGCCAAGGGGTATCGTATTACCCAGTAACTGGGTTGTGGAGGTCAGATAGGTAGTCGCTCCATGTAAAATGCTGGTATTCAGCTGCATCCGGTTAGACTAGAAGCCGACCCCAACATAGTTGGGAAAAGGCTAGGCAGATGATGAGAACGAAAAAAAAAAACGATTTGATGATAAATGTTCTTGGCTTAACGACCCAGCATGGTATTGTAGTTACTAGAAGTATCAGTTCAGTAACATCAGTTGTGGTCTAATCTTTGCATTTGTGATGGGTATCAATATCTAAACAGGAAAAACAAAAATAGTTGATTTTCTCAACTCATACTTCACTTCAAGGGGTAGCCCAGCCACAAAAAAAATAAAACGTCGAATCGTTTTTATTTTTTTAAACCCATCATGTCAGTCGATCAATCAATCAATCAATCAATCAATCATTTATTATTTGTAAAACATAGGTAACAAAAAAATAAAGATCTTATAGATAAATGCAGTGCGCTATGTTTTGTCTATGGTAAGACATACAAATATGTTTAGTTTAAAAAATAAAATTAAAAATTAAAAACAAAAAGAAACATCAAAGAATTGGTATATATGAAATTAGAAAATGTCGAAGTTACTACTAATTAATCGTTCAAGAACTCGTCAACTGTATAATAACATTTATCAATTAAAATTTTTTGCAAAGTTTTCTTGAACTTGTGAACAGGTAATGTTTTTATTAGATCAGGGATTTTATTATAAATTCTTGGAGCGATGCCAAAGAAACTTTTGTACATTAGAGCTGTTTTACATTTTGTGTGACATAGTTGGTTTAAGTATTTAGCACGCATAGGAGTTTTTCTAATATCTGATAATTTGACAAATAAGTGCAAATTAGTCTTCACAAATAATGCTGTTTCCAAAATGTACAATGATGGCAGTGTAAGCAATTTTAAAGATTTGAAGAAAGGCACACAACTATCGGTTACTTTTATAATACACATTGCCCTTATGCATCGCTTTTGCATTTTGAAAACCAGATCTCTATTAGTGGACTGCCCCCAAAAAACAAGCCCATATCGTAGAACTGAACCGACTAGTCCATGATATGCTGTTAATAAGGTTTCAATATTTACTTTTTTTGACAACTGGGAGAGTGCATATGCAGATTGGCTGAGTCGTTTGCATAATTCTTCTGTATGAGGCTTCCAAGTAAGTTTGTTGTCAATCGTAATACCCAAGAACTTGACATGACTAACTTCTTCTATTTCATTATACCCATATGAGATATTTACAGTAGGGTTTTCTCGCCGCTGATAAAAATGCATTACTTTTGTCTTGTTTATGTTTATAATGAGGTTGTTATTATTAAGCCAATCAATGATTTCAGAAAGAGAATTTTTTATATCATTTTGGTAATTGTGTGGATTATCGCATTTAATTATGGCAGTACTGTCGTCTGCGAAAAGGACCATTTTTTGACGCGTGGCTTTTGGAAGATCATTGATGTAGATTAAAAATAGTAATGGCCCTAAGACGCTTCCTTGAGGCACGCCATAATTTATACGTCTTGGTTCAGATTTATAGGTCCAGTTTAGTCTTAGGACAAATTCTAGTAACCTCTGTGCACTGATACCTGTCACTTAAATACGATTCCAATAGTTTTAGGACATTCCCTCTAATAACATAGCTATGAAGTTTTTGTAGTAAGATCTTATGGTCTACATAGTCGAAGGCCTTAGTCATGTCTGTAAAGATGGCGCAAATAGGATTTCTTTTATCTACTGACGATATAATTCCAGATATTTTATTTTGACCCCGTCTAAGGAACTCTTGTGTATTTCATACTTCTAGACCCAGTAGGATTTTTATTAAGTTTTAGTTTATGTTAAAAATGACCCCTTTCTTTTTAATTGTTTACCCAGTCTGACCTTTTCCTTACTTGACTTCTTATTATAGCCACCGACTAAATATTATTATTTTTCGTTCCTTTTCAGGAGGATACAATTACGGAGCTATTTTCATCTGACTTTTATTCTGTTTGCTCGGTTTTTTAGGCTCCTAGCGTGAAGTCATTTAGCCTATAGCCTTCTTCAAGAATTGGTCTATATAATTAAAAAACAAAGGAGAATGAATAAAGTCGTACCAAAAAGTCTCTCATGCATCAAGATCAAAATATTATAGTAATTATGTTCATAATTTTTTACGACATTACGCGTCGGGGAATTGATTTTTGAACAAATAATTTAATTTAAAGTAAAAAAGAAGTGTTGATATTGTTTTATTCACTTTATATGACGTTCCGTTTCAAATGATATGATTAATATATACCTTATACCCTACCTATTTTGAAAGTACCCTTGAATTTTGAAAGTGTCATGATCACGTCTTTCAAAAAACTTGTAAAAAAAGTATACTTTGCCGATTCTACATTAATTAAAAATAACTAGAATATAATAGAATAGAATTTTCATTTAAACGATTATCATTTTTTTAGAGAAATGATGGCCGTTCGTGTATGACATGTCAAACAAAATAAAGTAGGTACCTACTTATCTAGTTTTTAGGTTATATCGATTTTTTTTTAATCTCCGAGACCCGGTTTTTTTTTACTAAAAGAACTTTTGTAGGAGTTAATATGATAAACGTAGTCTATAAAAAACAAAGTTTGACTTTACACGACATGGTACGGGATTCCATACATCCATGGACATTGTCCTTTTACCTCTTTATATTATTATTATGTATACAAGGCACCCTGCATATGTTTCCCTTTATTTGTCCACGATTTAATTAGAAAAGTATAACCGGGGAAGTTAATTGTCACACTACGTCATTGATATCACACAATTTCTGTCAAAGAATGACAGTTGTGATTCGAATATTCGGACAATTTAAATTGGTAGTCCATCTAATAAACAATTAATTCCCCTGACTACACCTATAAAATCGAAAAAAATATTATAGTGGCAGGTATTAACTTGTCAGGCTTATGAACCGGTACCTACAGAGTGCAATAAAACTGTAAATATTTCTATTAAAACTTTAATAAATGAATGACAGTATTCCATTGGATTGGAACGAATACTCATTGTTATAACTTGCAAGCGTACCTATCCACACACGTCGCACGTGTATGAAAACCGGCCAGTGCCATTAACACTGACGTATAAACTAGCACGTGTCGCTAAATATACATAAAAATAAATAAATAGAGCTATGCGTGAGACATACCTATGATAAATTAATGCTAATCGAGCTTCGGTGGACTAGACAGGGTCAAATTGAATTAGCGAGCGAAACTCCGCAGACGTGATAGGTATCGATGTACAGACGCCAGCAGGTCAAGCTACCCGAAACTGACAAATTTTCCCAATCAACCTTGAACCGAATGCTTTAGCGATAAAGTTGAAAACCTATTAAAGAAATTTGACAGTTTGTAGTAGCTTGATGTGCTGGCGTCTGTACAAACATGATTGAACGGAAAAGATAAAACGATTTAGTGATAAATTCTTTTGAGTTCAACGTATTGTAGTTACCTTAAATAGCAGTTCAGTAACATCAGTTGTGGTGGTGTAAAATTTACATACGTGATGGGTATCAAATATCTAGACAGGATAAAACAAAAGCAGACTGGGTTTGTAAACTCATACTTCCAGAGGTCGTTGACACCAATTAGTTTAAATCATAAATCATATTCTCTTTGGCTTTATCATCCTTAGATATCGACACCCACCTCGCCTGCGGAGTTTAATTGGTCCATGTATATTCTGGTTGCCGTTAGCTCATATCTAAAACACCACTGGATACTTAACAGTTACAAATCATGCTCGGAAACCCTGGACATAAGGATTTGAACCCTTAGTACGAACCATAATGAGCTTCATGGGGTTACCAACTCGCAGGCATGGTTGTGATTTTCTGGTACTCTGTATAAGATGAGCTTTTGCGTTGCAATGATAGGTACTAATGACCATGATTAAGAAATAAAGAGCACAACAAAAATTAAAAAAAAGACTGACTTCCAAAAAAACATTGCTAAGTGAAAAATAACTTTGATTTCGGAAGCCTTTTGTTTTGTATTTTCGTTTCGGTTGCCACCGACATCCGAAAATAAAGTTTTTTATTTTTCACTTTTTAGTTGTGGTAGATACCAACCCAATACAAACTCGTGAACTACTTGTTTTGTAAATAACAGTGACAGGAAATTATTAAATCATCAACATACACAAAGTGGATTAAATAAGTACGTGTTATTGAAAGCTAAGTGCTCATACGCACGAGCGATACACGTCGACGCAGGTCTGCGGCTGCAGTTGTCTCTGCTGTGGACGCGTGTTACTCAAGTGTATTCACACTAACTCAAAAGCTATTCAAGCAAAGTAAACTCGCCGTATGCATAATCTCCTTTTAAGAAGTCGGTTAAAAAACATACATATAAGTAATAAAAGAAAATGTCTTACTTCGCATTCCATAGTATGAAAATCTTTCGCAGAACTCATTTGTGACTATGAACCCCACCGCCTTTGGATAAGGAAGTTTCTGAAACAAAAAAAAAAACAGAACAATGAGACAACTTTATAGAGACGGGTAATGATTGACGCTAGCTTAACCGTGCCATCAGAAAAACACCTTTATTCACACCTGTATTCCCCGATGGGTTAAACAGGAGCACCTCGGCCACCCACATTTTGCCAGCCTATTGCCTTCAACCGGGCACAGCTACAGACTCCTACGGAGACATTCCAGATGGAGAAACTAAATAACACTTTGAAAAAAAAACAGCAGAAATAGGGAGGAAACAGTGACGGTCGATCTTCTTTGACCTTTTAAAGGATAGCAAGGCCCCTGAGTTCCTTTCTGAAATGGCCCTATTTTTTGGACGTCCAACACACATTACTTAAAAGCAATTCACACACCTCTGGCTGTTGTTATACAAAGTATTGGTTTCAATCATAAGTATTAAGTAAGAAATAAACACTATAACTGGTAACTATAGGTAAAACGGCTACCTCCTACCGTTTATACCGGAGGTATATAGGAGGAGGTATATAGGAGGAGGTATATAGGTTCTATTCTATTCTATTGGTATGGGGCTACTATCAAAAACGTATAATAACGCCCAGTACAGTCCTCCGCGAGGGTGTCCAGTAGATCAATAAGTCCGCGCAACTCCATAATATTGCGCTTTGCAATTTAAACACAGTCAATCGACGGGAACCAGGGACTTTATATTTCCTTTAATTAAATGTTTCCTTTTGGTACCTTATTTTTAGAAAGTTTCAAGTTATTGAGTAGCTGACCTTCTTACAAGGAACTTAAGTAATAATTACGCTGATAAGAAAATCAGCGTAATTCCTATACTACTAATATCCTACTAATATTATAAACGTGAAAGTTTTTATGGATGGATAAATGGATGGATGGATGTTTGTTACAATTTCACGCCAAAACTACTGAACGGATTTGGATGAGATTTGGCACACAGATAGTTTATAACCAGGGTTAGGTAACACATATAATACTTTTTATCCCAATATTCCCACGGGATCGAAACTTATGTTAGTGCAACCGCGGGGCGCAGCTAGTTAAAAATACGTTTTTGCAGTATGAAAACTATTTCAATTACAGATAATGCTGGCAATGCCATCATTACACTAATTGCATAAAACACTTTCAATAACAATCTGAATAATTTTGAAGGATATTGTTAATCCATTGCGTCATTATGATCGAAAAATTTGTCTGCTCAACACCGTAAATAACACAATGAATGTTGTTGAACAGTCAAAATGAAAGCTATTCCTACTGTTGGTGAGTTACGCAACTACCCCCCAGGTCGATATTTTTTAAATTATTACTTGGCAAGCAGTGCGTTTACAAAGTATTATTATTGACGCTTTGTGTATAATCCCCACCTAGTTATTAATACTTCGTATGTTAAATACGAGTAAGCGAACGTCCACACGGCGCGTTGCGTCGTCGCAACGCAAATATTTTGACGCATAGCCGGCCACACAGGCGCTGCGTCGTCGCAGCGTTACTACGACGCAGTCTTAACGTTCGGTCGACGCAGCGGTGACGCACAGTTGCGGCAAGCATTTTTGTAAAAACATCGCAGTCAGTCTATAGGAAAGCATGGATCGGAAAAGACGTCTAGCATTGCTCCTATTACTACGTCACCGCCGAAATCGACGCAAAATCACAAGACGGTATTGGATCTGTCCCTTCATTTCATTAAGAAATACTGATGGACAGTTTTTTTTGTTAGAATATCGGGAGTTGCTATTAGACGAAAAGAACGCACAAGCAACTGAGCGCTGCCTCTCCGTCGCCGCAATGAGTACACCCCCTCCCGCTTCGTCTCGGGGGCTGCTGTCCGTCATGTGTGCGTTGCGACGACGCAGCGCGCCGTGTGAACACCTTGGTTTTTTGTATGTAAAACAACGCAACGGCAGCGCTGCGTCGACGCAACGCTGACGCAACGCGCCGTGTGGACTCGCACTAATGCCAATTTAATTCTACATTCACTTATTTTTTTGTTAGAAGAAACTTCATACAACTCGATTTAAAAATACACGATACATGTTAAATTATGCATATTAATTATGTAATATTTTCATTACAGGTTGTACTGATCATAGGAATTAGTGGAGCGTGTCGCAATAACGAGCTATTACAGCGAGTTAATAATATCGAAAAGCATTCAGATAAATTACTGTTAGTAAAATTGAAAAATACGAAGACGAACCTTGACAGGTATGTCGTATGCGAAGAATATGTAACTATTGTATAAAAATACCAAAATTTACGTCCAGCCAATATAAAAACCGACCGATTTTTCATACAATACCATAATAATAAATGCTCAAGTCAGCCTATGGGAGTAAATAAAATAGGTGCTATACCGCGAGAACTTGCCACTTTCTTAAAACTGGAAGAGCCTCAGCTATACACGGGTCACTGCTTTCGGAGAACTTCGGCAACGCTCTTGGCTGATTCCGGAGCCGATCTCACCACTTTAAAACGTCACGGCGGGTGGAAGTCCAATTCGGTTGCTGAAGGCTATATTGAAGACTCAATAGAAAATAAGTCGAAAATCTGTAAGCGTATAGTGGAAACAATAAGTCTGAATTCGACCTCGGATCCTTGGTCTCACCCACGCCCATCCACTTCCAACGACGCACAGCGTACTTATACAGAAAGCCGATCAGAGTCACCAACGTTCACCGTTGTTCCTTCTCAATCCGCCACCGAAACAGAAACCTTAACCCCAGATAATCAAACTCAACTCAATGCAACTATAACGTTGCCAAATAAAGCTGTTACTTTTAATTTGCAGAATTGCAGTAATTTTACTTTTAACTTTTAAAATGTTCCATTTTATAGAATTGGTATCTACCTACTATGCTAATTATTTTGATTCACAATAAATAGTTATTTCAATCTATTCCTGTTTATTATTTTATCTCCTAAAGTGTTCTCGCTGCTGAAGTGAAAAGTTATGTGTGTTACACGAGAGCAAAGTTTTTTTGCATCTCGTGCCTTTGAATCCCTCGCCACACTCAGGATTCAAAATCAGCACTCGCAGCAAAAAACTACTTTGCTCTCTTGTTGCACAAATAACTATTGTATATCATGTATATTTTATTAAAATCAGTACCTTTTAGGTATTAATGTTTAATTAATTTGCATGCAAAATATGGACTATACATAAAACCACCAACTTTTACAACTAGAAAAACATATATTTTCAGCAAATAAATACTTAATTCTTCTCTCATAATCTTATACATCTATTCTAACAAAGCACTGAGCTAACGCAAAAACCTGAGAGTAATTACCCGAGCGTTGTTTGCTAAGCCAAAACAATTCCTACAATTATATAATACGTTTACCCATCTTCTTTGAAGCGTGCGCATGATCGTAGTAACCCAAATATGAGTGAAACTTGAGAGTCATTGTGTCCAATCTTTCATTAAAGATCGTAGGCTTAATTAAAACTAAGTGGGAACGCAATTATCGTGCTAAATTTGGGGCAACCCATGTCTCGAATTCTTACAGCCGATGCATGCGATGTGCGAAACTGGAAACAACTGGATTGTATACTATGGTCAAGCCGCGGAGCAATTACAGTCACTCACGCCCGCTTCACGGACCACCAACAGTAAACTTAATCACGGAATACATTTCGGGCAAGATTTTATAGCCTCATTCCCGAATTCCAAACCAAACTCTGGTTTGGAATTCGGGAACGGGCTGTAATACTGGGATGATTTAAGAGACGGAGCAGTAAGGGCCTATTTAAGTACTTTAACCGTTGTTGCTACGGGAAAACGTTCTTAGGAGACTGGCCTTACCTTATTGTGTAATTGCTAGCTGCATTCACAGATTTTGAAAAAAAGGTATCCAGGAAGGCCAACAAAAAGTATTGGCATCTTAAAACGAAAACTTGAGTAATGACGTTTAAAGTTACTCAAAAAGTTAAATACAAACTGTCTTTGTCCTAAAAAAGTTTTCCTGTAGTAACAACGATAAGGCTCTTGTTAGCCCGTCTTTTTTTATTTTTTTATTATTATTATATTATTTTTTTTTCTGGGTGGGAAATCATCATATGACTTCTCCCGCTCTGGGCGGAGCAGGAGGGCGTGTCAGACTTTTACTGACTAAAACCCACCCGTGTTCCTTTAGTTGCCTATGCCAGGGACCACGGTATCTCTTTCGAACAACGCGCGGCCCTGGCAGGCATCGGCCCTAACGGACCCCGTCACTTCGTGCTGACATCTCTTTGAGGCGCGCGTGGAACACAACGCGCCGTCGACTCGGGCCTGGTCCTTGCCGGCCGGCGAGCTGCCCATTGCTCGCCGCCCGCAAGCCCGCGCCTACGGTGGCCGGGAGTCGGCTGGTGACTCCCGACGTCCAGGGCGTCTCCTGCGGCGACTAGGGGCGTGAGGGCGTAGAGATTGCCTCTCCCTCACGCGCTCCGCCTCCTCCTTTGCGAGCATTACTGCTTCGCAGAAGGAGGTGACGGCTTCCCATGCACTCTCGCTCCGTACCATGGCCTGGAGTAGGGCCGGACGCGAGAGATCGCCGCCGCCGATCGCCGCCACGAGGACGCGGCGGTGCTCCGCCCAAGCCGGGCAGACCTTCACCGTATGCTCCACCGTGTCCTCCGGGCGATCCACACAGTGGTGACACCCTGGCGTTTCCTCCCGCCTTATCCTGAACTGGAACCTCCCGAAACAACCGTGTCCGGTGAGGACCTGCGTCAGGTGGAAGGTGAGGGCGCCGTGGCGCCTCTCCAGCCACTCCTCAAAGAGGGGACTTATCGCCGCAATTGTGGCGTGCCCAACAATCGCACTCTCCATCCCGCCGGAGCTCTGTCCGCTGTACCGTGATTTCTCGCGGCAGCGGAGTTACGCCCCGGAGTTTTGCCTCCTCTCGCCACTCCCATATGTGGGCGAGGGCTTTTGCCTCCAGATCCCATGACGGCAATCCGGCAAGGAGGCTCGCCGCCTCAGCGGAGACCGTGCGGTATCCTCGGATCAGCCGGACGGCCATGACCCTTTGGGACGCGTTCAACCGGTGGACTGGTCGCCGCCTCAAGGAACGCGCCCACACCGGTGCCCCGTAAAGGGCCATGGACCGCACGACCCCCGCATATAGCCTCCGGCAGGAGGCGTTTGGACCCCCTAGATTGGGCAGGAGCCGCCTCAAGGCAGCCCCGGCCCGCTCCAGTCTGGGAGCCAAACGTCGGAAATGCTCCACGAAGTTCCACCGTCTGTCGAGGACGAGTCCCAGGTACTTCATCGTCGACTC
This sequence comes from Apamea monoglypha, assembly GCA_911387795.2. NCBI lineage: Eukaryota > Metazoa > Arthropoda > Insecta > Lepidoptera > Noctuidae > Apamea > Apamea monoglypha. The sequence goes on along the minus strand of OU426914.1, from coordinate 20,853,895 downwards.
GACGCCGATGTGAACCCCTCCTACCGTTATTTGGGCACACATGGCCTCGGACTTGTGCAGGGCCACCTCGAGTCCCAATTGCCGGATCCTCTCAACGATTGTCGCAACCCCGCGTGTCGCTATTTTGGCCGCCGCCTGATGCGACCTCCCCTGCGCTAGGACCAGCGTGTCGTCAGCGTAGCAAACCACGCTGACGCCGCTAGGGAGGTCGGCGCGCAGCACCCAGTCGTACCCGATATCCCACAGATGCGGCACCAGGACCGATCCCTGTGGGACACCGCACGACGTCTCTCGCCGGTTCCACTCTCCTCGGTGACCGGGGTAGATGACGGCTCTGTCCGTCAAATAGGCCTCGACAATGCGACAGAGGTAGGTCGGCATCCGGTGATACCGGAGTGCCTCCAGAGCAGGGTATTGAAGGCATTGGCGGTGTCTCTAGACATCGCCAAGACAACCCCACCCCGGGCCACGGCATCCCCCGTCGTGAGGGCTCGCACGCGCATGATGGCGTCCACCGTAGAGCGCCCCCTGCGGAAACCAAACTGGCTTTCCGCCAAATCCGGCCCCACCCGCACCAGCCGCCCGACAAGGCGGTCTGCAATAACTCTTTCAAAGAGATTGTCCACCTCGTCGAGCAGCACGATGGGCCGGTAAGCGGACGGAGAGTCCGCAGGGCGCCCCGGTTGTTAGCCCGTCTCAAAACTTCATGCTGTATTTGAATTTCAAATAAGTACCTACTTTCTTGCAGTTTTTTATTGTAATATCTTTGTTCCAATGATTGTTTTGTCAACAAAGTTCATTGGCATTTGAAAATAAACCCAAGGAAAAAAGCCGGGAAGCGTTTAGCATATGAATGAATGACAAGGAATCCAATGAGGCAATGACTAATTCAATATGAATGTGACAATAATGATCACAATTGAATTATTGGATTGAAGCGTCTGCGGCGAGTGTGGGCCGCTTGAGAGCTTATTGTTAGATCGAGAGGATACGTTTCATTAAATATGAGTAATTGAACTCAAATGTTTTGTTATAAATAGCACTGTACGGTACATTGGTACATATGAAGTTACACTGACGTGAAAACCACCTGCCGGTCTGTTTTGTAAAAATCTTACCGTGAAGAAGTTGCGAAGTAAGCAAACCACACCACACACGAGGATTGACACCTCACTTCACCTAATTTTTCACAGTGAGATTTTTACAACCTACATAATGCTAGCTCATTTACAACTTGTAGAGAATTTTTCTTGACATTTTTCTTTTCAATGACAAAAAAAGATTATGACTGAGGGGTAGTTCCAATAACGTTTCTGATTAAAAACAATATTTTTATGATGTTTTATACTATTGTCACCGTACAATTATGAACATCGTTAGTTCTATCTATTTTACGGGTGATGAAATCGGACAGATTGTGAGCCCTGGCGGTAAGTGCAGGTTCGATCACAATTTGACGGTTTGACACTGATAGATTATAAATCACGAAAATTATTACATTATATTTTAAGCAGTATGGCACAGTTCACTATTTATCGACAGTTAGTTTGTTAATATTTTGTTGCTCTTTAATTGCTGCTGTTTTTTCTGATAACATAATAGAAAAAAAAGAAAATTTTAACCTTTTTTAATATGTTTGACATTCATACATTTTTGTTATTCATACAAGGATGTATTATCCATTTTGATTACCTGATTATTAAAAGTTTTTTTTCTAAGTTGCTTTTGTGTTGTTCTGACATTGATCATCATCATCTGCCTAGCATTTTCCCAACTAAGTTTCCAGTCTAACTGGATGCAGGTAAACAGCAGTATTTTACACGGAACGACTGCCCACCTGACCTCCAAAACCCAGTTACTGGGTAATACGATAGACCCTTGGTAAGACCCCTTGTTGTGATAATTGATATTTCATTTTTTTACTAACATATCTAAGCATTCTTCGAAAGAGTAAACAATTCTGCAAAATAGAACCAAATACACCAGAACCAATCTAGTCCCTACGAAGGCACTGATCAATGTCAAAGACATCATAAAAGGAAGACAATCCTTAACTTGACAGACAACGGTATGCGTTGTGCTTCTTATACAGATAGTTTCGTAATAGAAGAATGAAAGTAGACGCTAACACCGATGCACGATATAACAGTGTTATGGCAGTTGTATGTAACAATGGATAATAAGAAAGCGCTCTTTATTACATTTCTTTTTATTTATTGTTTTGATCTATCCCAAATGTCTCTATTGAAATGAAGTTGTGAACAAATTGATCAGAAAACATACCTGCGGATGCCAATTTGTAGAGCCACTTACGAATTGAGTGTTTTGGTTTGTTTATTTGAATACTTAAACCCGAAATTATAATTTTAAATCACCTAAGGGCGGGTTGTTTCACGTCCACTCAAAGCAAGCGTATACGTCAAAAATGGCGCTAACTATCGTCCAACCAAAAAATAGCGTTGTTTCAAATTACAATTACAAAATGATGGCCTTGATTTACGTCAAATAATTACGATTACGTACTCGTTATTATTTGTCGTACGTATGCTACGTTAACCAACCTTTTGAAACAACCGGCCCATAAAGATGTTTATACCATTACGTTTAATAACCTCAATTTTTGTCGTTGAATTTTCAATTACAATTTAATAATGTTAGTCGAAAAATAATTGTTGGGAAAAGGTTGCTGAGACATAAGCTTGAAACCATTAGTAAGGGATAATGCGTTATATTTAACCGGAACAGGGTTTGTTTACACTTTCATCAGAAACGTTTTAAACAAACTATACCTACGTTTTTTGGTATTTACAGCTCATTATTAGGTTGTATATTGATCAAAATGTCCATGACAAGCCTGTTCTACTACCTTATCCCTAACACTACTACGTGAAAAGCCTACTTTTCTGTAGGCTTTGGGTGGCAACCAATTGGGTGGTCCACCAGAGTAAGGAAGCATCAGAGGGCATCAGCCTGAGAATCACTCAAAGAGTAATTTATAAAAATGAAGCTATTTTATTAGACCTTATCACCATAACCGTAAAAAATTGACCTAAAGCATTTATTAATATATTGTTGACAGGAATAGATGATGCTGGTGGTATTAGTATAGGCCAGATGATTCATGTCACACAACTGTTATTGTTTACACTTTCACAACACCTAATTCGTATCTACATATTTATATGGATTTTTTTTCGAAAATATTTTCTTGCAAAATAATATTAACCATTTTTGGATTGTCTTGTTTTACGTAAGCTTAAAGATCAACGTTTGTTAATATTTACGTAAATGTATTGTGGGTGGAAATTCAAAAGGACATCATTGCCCACATTCTTATTTTTATTACAGATTGGATTTAGCAATACAAACTCTATTGAATGTAGGTAAGAATTTACACATATTTGCAACAACAATCTTATTAATAACTTTATTTTCATTGATGTTAGAAATGTAATCCTGTCTTTTGTGCAATAAAAATATGCTTCCTATATTAAATATATTAATGCGCTATGCACGGAAATTAAAATTATGCAAAAAACATTTAAATTTGTTTGAATGACATTTTAGATTTTGAGTTTTGACGTTTAAATATATTTCATTGTGATATTTTTGTCGATTTCTATAATCAGTCAACACTATTAAAATTTTAGCTATTGACATATACATTTATTTGATTGACATTTTAAATTTTAATTATTGTCATTCAAATCTATTGTATTGACTTTTTTATTTTATTTTTAAATTTTTGTTAGTTTTTATAATCGGACAATTTAAAGTATTTAAATGCATCAATGTTATTAGGGTTTGGTCTGTTTTTTTTGGTTTTTATTTATTTAATGTTTACAATTTGTGTCTTGGATACGATGTGAAAATTAATGACCTTATTAATTAATGAAATTTGCATGCTTGCTTGAAGGCAGAATACAATAACTCTCAAGTTTTAAGATCTTCCCTTGTTGAACAATGTATTTTCTGGCAAATACTCGTAAATATTTTGAATTGGAAACCTTCCGGAATCAATATTCTCTCACGTACCGTTACGTATAGGTCATCATTGTATTTTGTCGTATATAATAATATTAATATTATTTTACTAGTACTAGTATAATAATATTAATATTATTGTACTAGTACTAGTATGGAAGTATGGATATAGATGTGGATACAGAAATCTGCACATACCCGTTATTTAATTTATTACTGCAAGCCTCTCATAAATCTCTTCACAAAATATGCACAATTCACAGGTATATTTATTGGTAGATATGTTTTTATTTTTATTGTTGGCTCCGTACTCCGTGACGTGTGTCCTTTTGGTTCTGAATACATTCAACTCAATCCAAAGCGATGGCAATAAGAATAGAATTGCGCTTGCGCTGTTCTTATTGTGACTCAATTAAAGTAACTTTAACTTGCTCTCGGATTCAGAATTATTCTTAACCGGAGTTTATCGATTCGATATCTTGACACATGGTTTTTGAACACTCAGGTTTAAATAACTATGTATTAACTCAGGTAAGTAAGAACTCCGCTTACCTATATAGCAAAAGTATGTATAATTAGCCGGCAATGTTCGCATTGCTTGGCCACAGGTCTCCTCTCTCTGAGAGGGAGTGGGAGATAATCCACTATGACCATCCGTTATGGCCCAACCACAGAACAGATAAAAGAGTTTATCTGTTCTGTGGGCCCAACTATATAGATCAAACTTGAATCAAGTATATGTATATTTATTTCATTTACTAAGCACTTTTTAATTGTTAAGCAGACGATAACCTCATAGGTAGAAATGCGAGACGCCACACCAAAAAAATTAATTGTCAAGGAAGGACTCAGCCAGTCAGAAAGTTGAAGGTCTAAGAGGTCTATTTGAGAATCTGAACACCTCAGAAAATAAGCTTTAGGTAGTAGGTAAGATATATGGAATGTGTTACCTGCTCGTGCGACTGATCCGGTCGCAACGAAGGTCATTCATATTATTGTTTTGGTCGCTTATTAGTACCTACTAACCTGTTAATATTACGTTTGATTTTATAAAATCATTCGGAATACCGCAAATGAATGCAGACTCAAGTTACTTAATATGCGATACTGCACAGTTTATCCTTAAAACATGTATGCGTAACTATTAAAACGTATAAAGAATAATTTATTTGGATAAGATGGCAGTTTTCCACTGTGCCGGTCCAGTGGGTCAAGGTACACGGATTGCAGCAAAACAAACCGAAGGCGAATGGCAGATCCTCGCTTTTATTCGAATTTAACATTAAACACAATGACGTAGAATTCAATTTTGTGAGACAAACCATTTAATAAGGTATTTTAATTAGCAAAAAATAACCAGCTGGCTTGTATATTTTCTTCTGTAGTACTTTTTCAGGTGCTAGCAAAAAGTGTTCATGAAACCTGACATCGATGTCACATTCAATAAGAAATCAAGTATTGTTACAAGATATTCATCAAATTAGTTAATATCCGACGTCCCATAGTGATTACATGATACTATCTATATTTATTTTTCAAGAGTTACCATAGGCTACCAAATGGTTACTAATACGGATTAAAAAAAAATCCGTGGTTACTAACCAGTAACTGGCATCATTATAATCCACAGCCCGACTTCACCCACTGTTGAGCATACATAGGCCTCTCTTTTTCAAGTTCCATTCCCCAATCCCCTGTGATAGCCTCATCCAGGTTCTACCTGACATATTGTACAATATTGGATCCTTGGTTTAAAATGCGAACTGCTACAGGTTATAATACAAATGAGCAATTACTATAGAAATAAGAGTAAAAAGTGTCAAATGGTTGCCATGATGGATAAAATACATTGTATTATTTATCACCAAACTGTCTTTTATTTGTAGCTGCCACAAACAATATCGTTACTATCATATGGACAGAAAGTAGCAATATTATGCCTAAAACATGTTTCCGATGTCACGTTTTTGATTGTGATAACGTCTAAATAGAATGAATGATCTCATAATCATAAGATCTCTCTCTTGTAAGATGTTGCATGTCAAAGATAAGTATTGAATAGGCTCAAATATCCACTGATAGGATTAGCTGTATTTTAGGAATAGACTAGCCTCTGCTCGCAACTTCGCCTACGTGATTTTCTTTGTTCCCCCGACCCACCCCTTCGCATCGCTCCGCCTGTGCGCGCTATTACTTCGTTTTCGCTTAACTTTCTTTCCGACTCTTTTTATTTTAACTCGGTTCTTAAGAGTCTTAGCGTGATGTTAAATAAAAGTTTATAGCCTTTGTCAAACACTGGCCTATCAAATTCAAAAAGATTTTTTCAAATTCGACTGGTAGTTCCTAAGATTAGCGCGTTCAAACAAACATACTCTTAAGCTTTATTTTTTACTATAGAGAGATTAATTTTGGCGGCAATATATTCTGCTGATGCTATTGCAAGTACCTACTAACTCAGTACTTACCTACTAATCCCGTTTACTTAATTTTAGTCAAAAGTATCATTAACATCTTTGGGGCTAATTATTTACGGGTTTTTTTAACTGTAGGTCGTACTTCTTGAAACAAAGGGTTAATTAACTGTGCATAGCAAAAATTCAAGTAGATAGATAGGTACCTAAGTCAAGTAAGCACACGAAATTGACGTTATTTTCAAACGTGTGCAAGATTCGGAAGTACAAGCGTAACAAGGTGACGAATACTGTGCAATGTCTAGACCAAGTTTAGCAACCACCAATACCACCACCACCACCACCACCACCACCACCACCACCACCACCACCTATGCGACCAACAATTGAAAGTACTACATACAGTATATGATTTGACTGGCCATTTCAGACAGGTTTACGTTTCATAATAATTTATCTTCAACGCAAATAAAATTCTGACAGCATTTCTTGTATCGGGTCCAATCAAAAGCAGGTTGAAATGACGCAACAGCATTCGACGGACACAATCTTGCAAAAGGGAATGGAAACCTGCCAAAGGCACTATCTACAAGGATTTGTGTGAAGTGGACAGTTTGGCTAAATTAATAACTCATTTAACAATTGGAAATAAAATAACTATACTAGGTATAATTTAAGATGAAGTTAAGCCTGATCCATAAAAGGTTATTTTAATGTTAGAAAGTTTAATCTTGTCGTAAGTCAACATAAGATTCTCTAGCAGATAAGGTATTACACGTGAGGATTCTACTACGAAGTTATACAGCTTTTCCTTGAAGTATGAAATTAAAGAAAAGATTAGCATACAATATGTTATCATAGAATTGCGGCCAGAGACAGTGCTCCACCTACACGTCGTGTTGCTTATCACTTCAAGTGCTGTCAATACACTTACATGGATTGTGACGTATTACAAAATGTTAAAGCAACATGAGCTGGTTTGTATCTCCACACAAAGTATGTGAAGAATTACGGAGAAAACCTGTCGTAATTGTACTGTGCCTGCCACAATTTAAGGAAAATATGAACGTTGTTTCCGAACTGAGTGCTTCTCCATAAGGAGCGGTAAAACCAGGTTTTTTTGAGGTCAAGAGCTGATTGGTTGTTGTGCCTAACATTGCGTAACTTTAAAGTTTACAATGTCTCCTTTTTGGGTGATATATTTCTTATGGCAATAGATTACCTAGAATCATGGTTATGGCCTGCAGATATTTCAATATTTTATCAAACCGATTTAGAGTAAATTCCTCCAATTAAATTTCCAGCTTCCATATTGGAGAAGTTAACGTTATTTTATGCTCTGTTAAAATTGAGTAATGCGTGTTATATTGGCCGGCGGTACACATCAAATATACATACTTTCTGAATTCATAAATACTTTCGCGCTGAGTATTAAAACGCCTAAGGTAATTAACTTGAACAATATTAACGGGTTTTATGAGAAAAGCGTATAGGTACCAATATTTGCTTTCGAGACCAAGTTATTGGTCATCAAAAGTGGTTTTAATGATTGGAGAAAATGCATGCAGTCATTATTGTTGGTATTATTGTAACAAGAAGGTAATAGGTGTTGTTGTCATTCTCGTAACTCAAAGATGGTGTGGAGACGTTTGATTGCTATCTAGAATAACGATTGTTCTCGTGAACAGTAGCGTAATATATTAATAATTTTATTATTCTCGTGTTGAAGAACGGAACAAGATGCTTATTACGTGAACACGATAAATATGGTTATTTAACAGTATCATGACTGTAATAAAATGTATATTGTCCGAGGTGTTGTCGAGACTGGAGAGAGCGCGGTATTGTCGCGTTTACTTTCGAACTGTAATTGCACGTTGTGGCAATCGCCGCTCATGCCATGTTATGTTATATACAATGACGTGAACTTAGAACCAAGCATTTTGAAATTATCTAACGTTAAGCGAAATAACCATCAAGCTCGTTACGTTTAAAAGTCTTATCTTGAATATTTTTCTTTTTTTGAATATTATACAGTGCCCTCTAAAAGTTTGTTGGCATTTTTCCACTGCGGCTGTGATGCCACATTATGATTTAAAATAAAAAAAATAAACAGGTAATCTTAAGGGATTACACACATGATTATTTTTTACGATAAGTCATAGGTGAATGAGTCAATAAAAACGTTATATAGCAGTTTAAACATTTCGATCACTAGAATTTTAAATCATAATGTGGTGTGTCTCTCACAGCTGAAGTGGGAAAAGTCAACTAACTTTTGGAGGCCTCTGTAATAAACATCTTAAACACGATAATAAAGTTAAAAAAAAAAACTTGTGTGGGTAACCCTAGCGATTATTTTGACTGTTATGTATCCTATAGCAATCTGTGAACAACGTTGTGTGGGTTGCAATATTGTCTTTATTTTTTATGTATTTCTTGTTTAATATTGTAACTGTTTTTTTGTTCCTTTTGAATAAAATAAAAACCTGAACTATTAAGAGAAATCGAGAGAGTTTATGGACAGTTATAATACACGCCAACCAGTAACCCCGTTACGAATCTGGCAAACGACCCACGAGCGAGTTTGACACTATACCGAAGACATCCCTGACGTCAGGTTGTACGAGATTAGAACAGGTCTGAAGCAGCTTAAAAACCACATGATGACGGAACTACGGCCAAACTACTCGAGTATAAAACGCCACAGGCATGGAAAAGTGGTGTGGTAATACTCTTCTTAAAAATATCGACAATGCCCCGCTTAAGAATTATAGGCCCACCTCACCTCTGAGCGATGTCTACAAACTGTTTTCAAGAGTCATCACGAACCATCTCGCGCTCAGTTCTAACGACTAGACTAAAGACTTTAACACCTTAGACCACATACATACGCTGCGGCATGTTATACAGAAGACCGACGAGTATAACCTGCCTCTCAGTTTAGCATTTGTGGATTACGAGGAAGCCTATCCTTGTGCAGCGAGTGGTGAGACAGAAAGACGTTATTTCTCCGAAACTGTTCACCCCTGCATTAGAGGATGTCTTCAAGGTTCTGGACTGAAAAGGGGTTGGCATCAATGGCAACATCACTCACCTTCGGTTTGCCGAAGATATAGTAGTCATGGCTGAGATTATGGAGAACCGCAGTATAATGCTCGATGACCGACTTCTGAAAGAGTGGGTGGGTGGTTGGGAGCGGTGGTCATGAGAAGGTCATGTCCAATGCCCATGTAACACCCACCCTCGTGAAGACCGGACTCTACGAAGTTGTGGATGGTTATTTGGTTTTACCTATGACAAACTGTCCAGTTATATTAGGTCCAACTTCGAGGAGGTCAATCGTCAAATCCGAGTCGGGCAGCGTTCGGGAAGCTACGTAATATATTCTCGTCTCATATGCCAGTGTTTCGAGACGAAAGTGTAAGACCAGTGCGTGTTGCCAGTGATGATCTATGGCACTGAAAGAAACGTGGACGCTAGCAATTAGAATCCTGGGTATCATTAGAATGATGAAAGTCACCACAGATGAGTTATCCTACGTGATCGAATCAAAAATAAAGAGATACGAAGGAGGCCAAGGTATGTTCTGGAATGGCGACCGCATACCAGAAGACGTAGTGTTGGAGGCCTATCCCAAGGTAGACCCATGACCTCGTGAAGGCTACAGGAATGCGAGAAGCACAAACCCTGTCGAAGTGGCGGTGCTTTGGAGAGGCCAATGTCCATTAGTGGACCTCTTTCGTCTGAAATGATGATGATGATGAAGCGAAATAACAGTGTTCGCTAATTCTCTAAAACTATTTAGACATTAGACGTGACGAGAGGGCTGGGTCGTTCTTTGGCAAAAGAATTTGCATTGCCATTCAACGTGGCAATGCTGCCAGTCTTTTGGTCACATTTCTGGACGACAGCGAGGCGGGCGAGTACTTCGACGCCTAAATATCATTTTGTTTTTGTATTTATTTGTATAGTTAGTTAGTCTTTTAATTTAGTACCTAGTGTAAATAGTTAAGAGATTATGAAAACAAAATTTAGACAGTAAAAGTAAGTAGTTTCTCAATCAATTTCCACCAACGAAGTGCTAGAAAATAGTATCCTGTACATTTTATAACCACAGGCAATTGAAAACGAAAGTCTACCGGTAACTGTGACTGCCATTCGAGGTTGAAATTACCAATAATCATAGTTTTATGTGGAGTTAATGTGGTTGGAACAAAAATGTCATATGCACTTGTGTTTTGTGGAAAATGGCTAGTAAACATATTATATTATCGCTTTTCTTTATTTTCCTAGAAAGCTGCCTTTGTTTTAATACCACAAACGCCTTCTATGTTTCGAACAATGTCGACATGAACAATACTATGAGTAGTATCTACAAATGAACATATTTGCACTGCACTTTTACTATGCCGTTATCAACTTATTTATCAACACTGCGTCCTTGTAATATAGTTGACCAGAATTTACTTTAAAAAGGGAGATGCCCTGAGCCAATTTTTGTGAAATACGTTGGACCTAGGGATGTCCCCTGTAATAACTTCCAGTAATACTTATTTCTTTTAAAAACTATTACTAATATTTAAACAATGACACACGTGGTTCGTCCGAGAAGACAAACTGCTAGTCATTCCTATATATGGTAGTGTTAAGTGTACAAGAAGGTAATAAATTAATTAAAACTCCGACCTTGCTGTGCTAAAGATCTGCTCGTATTTGAAATAAAAATAATACCTAATGGGCTTTTAATTTTTTAAATCACTTATTAATTTGTTACTAGTCGCGCTTCATTTGTCTGACTTGATCTTAGGACAAGCTACGGTTTCGTAGAAGATTGATGGCCGCTACACGACTGCTGTCATAAAAATGATGGCAGTGGGCGGACTTTACGGTGGCAAAAAACGCTGTCTAGGAAAACTTACTTTCGTAAATAACATTTCAGTGACGTCATTCGCCGGTAAATGGCGAACACTATGTGGCGGCCACCGCTCTTCTAAGAAACCGTAGCTACAACAGACCAAAAGCAGATTATATATATATATTTATATATGATCTTTCTTTGGTCACATATAAAAATATCTGATATTTTTACATGGACACATTTCTAACTCTCACCCCTATTGGTATCAGCCATCCTGCGGAGATCGTTGCTCAACCTAGCCTACCATATTTTTGCCAGCTGCTGAATAGTGTTGTAATCCTATACAGATTTTATTATTCTGCTCACTTTCAAGTGTTCTGTCACGCTTGGCAATGGCCTCATTAGATTTTAACTGACTGACTTTTGAGAGAAATCCATAGATATGGTTCCATATCGGACTGTTATCTATTCTATAGTATCGGTTTTTGATGAACATAAATAATATAACATCACGCCTGTTTTTCCTGAAGGGTTAGGCAGAGGTGTAGGAACATATAGTACACCCACATTTCGCCAGTTATGTTTAAGTCTCATGTAACAGGGGGTGAGTCTATTGCTATCAACCGGGAAAGAACATAAATATACTTGAAATAAATAGGTATTGTTAATGAATTCTTAAAAATAAATTATACTTCAACCACTGTCAGAGAATTTTTCAGCAATTTACATTAAATAAATAAATAATAAACTTTTATTTGCAGACCTTGCAGTCCATAATGTTAGTATTAACATAAAATTACTTAATTAACTATTGTTAGTAACACAAACAACCACAAAGAAAATATAATATAAATAAAAAAGAAAACATTATATGCCCTTAAACTACTTATCGCCGACCTGTGTGTGTGCAGTCTCACCCACCGGCCAAGCATCGGGTAGTCCCACCGATCACTCAATGCCCTCAACATACTATGGGAGATGAAGCGTGTTCTGTGACGGAGAGAAGTGCATCGCTTTCGAATGATGGCATAAAAATCATCCACCCTCGCCTCGGCAAACATACCCGAAGCGCTACTAAACCGCGGCAGCCCCACAAGCTGTCTGAAGGCATTGTTATATTGTACACGCAGAGCGCTATATGCCTTCTGCGTATACTTGACCCAGAGGCTGCAGGTGTAGAAAGTCTGACAATAGGCTCGAAATAGCGTCATTTTAACCTCAAAAGTACACCGTGCAAACCTGCGGGCTAGCATATTACTTCGAACAGACAGCGCCCTGCGCTCCCTCTCTATGTCTAGATCATCACATAGGTCCTCAGTGACCCAATGCCCCAGGTATTTAAATTTTGAGACTCGCTTCATACTTGCTCATGAGATGCACGGCACATTCAAGGCTCTTCTGGCGCCAACTTTAAAAACAAGAAACTCACTCTTAGCGACATTATACCTAAGCTCTTGAGTCACCGCGTAGTCCTCACAGACCTTCAACAAACGTCTTAAAGCACTGATCGATGGGCTCAGAAACACCATATCGTCCGCATAGCTGATGTTGTTCATAGCAACACCATCAACATGACAGCCGATGCCAGTATTGCTGAGCCCCACAATCAGCTGGTTTATATACAAATTGACGAGGCGCGGGGATGTGATTCCACCCTGCCTCACCCCTCATTCCAATTTATATTCTTCGGATAGAGTCCCTGTCCACCTAACATGGTTTATTTGGTTTTCATACCAAAATTTTAGTAAAGAGGTAACCTCAGTTTCTACTTCTTTCTCATTTCTAAGCTTCGCCCACAGAAGGTAAAACACGAAGACACGACACGACACGACACGAGACACGGTAAGACACGAGGTCGAAAGCCTTGGACAAGTCTAAAAAGCACGCATTACTACAATAATTTAATTAAAATATAAAAGAATGCAATTTGAAAAATAGCGTGAGGTGTTGAAATCTTGGATGACTGTTATTATGATTTATCATTGATTTTGATTTAATGTGCGCACGCGCAAACTCGAATGTTACACTGAATATAATATATTTATTTATGTATCTTGTTTTTTTATTGCATTTATGAGTTATCTCATTTTGTTTGACATTGCGTGAGATGTTCAAATAATACATGTGTCTTGTTGTTAATTTGACTTAAGTTTAAGCCATGTTCGTTGTGGCAGAGATATTGGTCCTCGTCTACTTTCATTTTAGTTAAGTACCTAAGTAATGGGTCCAGGAATCCTGTAGGTACAAACGAGGATATATCAAACTATGCATTTCCAGTTTTTCTGACCTCGCATTGTAAGTATAGGGTTTTTCTACATTGAGACTCACAAGTCAGCTTATACTGGAAATGTATAGCTTGATATATGTATATCAACAAAAAACCACCGGTCGTGCCTTAGGTACACACGACCGGTGGTTTTTTGTTAAACATGTGGTGGGTTTTGACAAACAAAAAACCTATCATCGGAAAAACATGTAAACATAGATTTTTTCATTTTCTTTGAATGAGAAATAACAGGATTGTAGGTACAGACGCCAGCAGGTCAAGCTACCCGAAACTGTCAAATTTTTCCAATCAACCTTGAACCTTAATATTTTATCAATAAAGTTAAAAATCTATTAAAGAAATTTGACAGATTGTAGTAGCTTGATGTGCTGGCGTCTGTACATACATAGGTGCACTATGTCATATGTACCTTGTTATTGAAAACAGCCAAGCTGATTTCAAATTAGTTGGCTTATGGGAGTGCAGGCATCATATTAACATACATAGTAGGTACCTACATACTATGTAATATTAAGTTTACTATCCTCTGAATGATTTCAAGGCACGACTAAGGTAACCTACGTACCACTGTATTCTTTATTATGAATAATTAACTAAGCTTAATTACGTCATACTTAATTGTTATTGCATTGTTCTTGAAGTTAGCCGTATTTCTGTTTATGAATGTATGTATATGTATTTATATGATTTTATTATCGGTTAGGTTTGGCTCAAAAATTCGATTAGTCGTGCATTGTCACGTGGACAGTTCACGGTACAGACGCCAGCAGGTCAAGCTACCCGAAACTGTCAAATTTTCCCAATCAACCTTGAACCTTAATGATTTAGCGATAAAGTTGAAAATCTATTAAAGAAATTTGACAGATTGTAGTAACTTGGTGTGCTGGCGTCCGTACATAACTCTTAGAAACTGTTTTAGAAAATCATTATTTTAAATAATAATACCAGCCTTTTATTGTCCCACTGCAGGGAAAAGGCCTCTTCTCATACTGAGGAAGCTCAAGCATTGATCACCACGCTTGCTCAAGACGGGTTGGCGATTTTTTTTATGATAACGAAGTTAAAATATCACACTTTGAGACAGTGAGACATCTTCGGGGCTTTTTTTTTTGAACGCAAAAAGAGGTTTTAAATACTAAGATCGTCTTTATTTTTTAACAGAATAGTTCCTAAAACTTCAAGTACCTACTATTTTTTTGTCTAGATAAAGGAGTACTTGAAGGTAAAGAGATTGTTTGAAAAATAAACAAAAACTACTTAAATGTTTCTCACTGCGCCATAACGGTTATCGCCTTGAGCATTAAGACTTAAGTGTGATGAACCATTATCACAACTAAAGTGGTGTTAACAAGTAACTGATTAATAAAAACCTTAAACTGATAACATAACAATACATTGTATTTACAAGAGGACTTCAAACAATTGTAGTGGTACTTGGTGTTGAAAGCTAAGGCAGGATAACTACCTATAAGTATAAGTGCCTATTCTTCTATTAGTACTGAAGGCTACCCCAGTTATGGTGTACTGATAAACCACATAATATGATTAATTTTTTATAGGTACCCATTTTCTATTCCGTGTACCCAACGGTACAGCTGCCTCAAGTGGAGGTAGGTTGGCTTGCAGTATGTCAGGCGAGCTCTCAAAACGGTGAAGGAAAACATCGTGAGGAAACCGGCCGCATGTCCTAAAACCAAAAATATGAAGACATATGTCGTCCACTAACCCGCACTGGACCCACATGGTGGATTAAAACCAGCTGTCTCTCAGAGAGGAGGCCTAGTGTGTCCCAACAGTGGGAACACTATAGGCTGATTAGATATACTTATGTCGGATGAGCTATGGCAAGAATAACCACTCAGTAGGTTTCAAACAGTAGTAAACGACTTTGCAGCAGATGGTGGGATGAAATGGACTGGCCTCAGATGGCAGAACACACAGAGGTGAGTAGCAAGATGGAAGGAAAGCCTTAGTCTTGCAGTGGGATGCAGGACGGTGTAAGCCAGAATAAATGATAGCTTCAGGATCTGCGAACTGCGTTTTGATTTGTAGGTAAGTGTTAGAGGAAAGAACAGCTGAGTCGAGAGTAGGTATTTTTTCGACAGCTAAGATAGACGGACTTTAATATCATCTTCACAAGGTATTTTTCGACAGCTAAGATAGACGGACTTTAATATCATCTTCACAAGGTATTTTTCGACAGCTAAGATAGACGGACTTTAATATCATCTTCACAAGGTATTTTTCGACAGCTAAGATAGACGGACTTTAATATCATCTTCACAAGGTATTTTTCGACAGCTAAGATAGACGGACTTTAATATCATCTTCACAAGGTATTTTTCGACAGCTAAGATAGACGGACTTTAATATCATCTTCACAAGGTATTTTTCGACAGCTAAGATAGACGGACTTTAATATCATCTTCACAAGGTATTTTTCGACAGCTAAGATAGACGGACTTTAATATCATCTTCACAAGGTATTTTTCGACAGCTAAGATAGACGGACTTTAATATCATCTTCACAAGGTATTTTTCGACAGCTAAGATAGACGGACTTTAATATCATCTTCACAAGGTATTTTTCGACAGCTAAGATAGACGGACTTTAGTATCATCTTCACAAGGTATTTTTCGACAGCTAAGATAGACGGACTTTAGTATCATCTTCACAAGGTATTTTTGCGGCGAATCACAAATAGGTATTTCAAAAGTTAATTGTGATAATTGTGAGGATCGGCTTTTAAACGACAATTAAAATAATGGCAGATTTGCGGAGAATCACTTAGTGATATAAATAATTGTATGTGTAGATGAATTATGTCATTCTATAAACTCTCGGCTACATAAACACAAAGGCCATACAACCATTGATTTAACAGTGCAATCGCAAAGTTATCGTCCTCGTGGTTAATTGAAACGTTAGTCCTGATTTATCAATTAAGTAAACATAAACTCATCAGTCTGCCGTACACTGTGTCCTCACACAAAACGAGAGTCAGGGTCATAAGATTAATAAATTTATGTTCATTCTGAATAAAAATCTTGGATTCCGACGTTTGTGAAGAGATTTTTTTACTTGACCTTTTGGCTTCATGCAAATAATGCCATAATAAGGTATTCGGAGAAGTAGGTAATAAATTTTTTTTTAATTAGCTAAGGTTTGTGGTTTCATCTGATAAGGTAAATACAGAGCTGATGAGTGCAAGACGCGACCAGCGAGTTGTTTTTGGCACCTGTTTTATCGGTCTATACCAAAATTCTATTTATATATATATGTATATAGTTTAGTATAACCAAACAAATTAAACTTAGGTTACATTGCTAGATTTTTTAAATCATAATTATTCATGATATCTACCCACAATAGGAGCATTGTATGTAACGCGGATTAACTTTGAATAACGACAGTAAAATGTAAGGCAGCGCAGATAAGAAGTGTCTGAAGCATTACGCTAAAGTAGCAGTAAAAACTATTAACCAGTCGGTTCCGTCATTTAGAACTCCCAGCAAACAACGCTAAATGCAGCTGAACAATTGTGGAGTTATCAATCCATCCATCTCAGAGATAAATTTTAATTCAACACAAGGATCTTGTACACGAGCTACTCATATAAATCCCATTTACAGCCAATCAGAATACCTTCATTGTATTATACATTTTTTATTATCGCTTTAGCAAATTTTGAATATGAAGTCATCGTAGTCAAGAACTCATTATGTATCAGTTTGATGCGTGGAGGAGGCCACGCATCATTACCGCAACACCGACCAGCGTTAACAAAAAATACACAGAAAACATAACAGAACATTCATAAAAACAACATCGCAGCTGTACAAGATTTTGTTCAACAAACGTGCAGGTAGGTACCAAAATTATTGTAAAGTTACAAAAAAAAATATTGCAATAGAAGGCATGCTGCAAAGAAAATTAACACAAATTTTATTTCAAATCGCTATTTCAGAATCGCCATAATTATATTTTGAGATCAAAAAAAAATATACCAACCCCTGACTTAGCCTCCATTTTTTCCAGTCTTCAAAAATAACATATATGTAGATACAATCACTTTTGCTTTATTTCTTGAGTCGTAAAGAAAGTAAACGCACTATGACATAATCTGTCGGTGTGCGATGCGCGTGCGCCGAGGCGAGCGCGCCAACTGTCAGTGCGCGCGCTACTGACACGCTCGCGTTTGTCAATCGTCAGCGACGCCGACTCCCAACTGTTTTCCAACTACGGCTACAGCGTTATTAACCAACAGTTTATCGTTTATGTGTCAATGCTGGTTCTCGACACAGAGGCACTGTGCGTCACTGAGATAGCTGCACAGTTACCGATTAACCCATCAAGATGAATTCGGATTTCGTGTTGACGAACAGTCAATAGGGAAAATACCTTTATCACGAGTTTATTGTCCTTCATAGCTATGTGGACTGTGCTGTATAAACTTAGTAGGTAATTCGTTTTATTTTTACCACAGCTTACGTCATTTCATGTGTTAACTCTTAACTATAAACTAAACTATCTACATACCTATGTATGGACAACAATACTAGGTATCTAAAAAAATATGAATTGAAAATATGTACAGTCATGAGCATAAGTATGTATACACTTGGCTGTATTCAAAAGCGATTTACTCCTATATTATTAAATGAAATTTTATGTTGCTATGAACATAGTATTTTCGAACCCATGGGTTTTTGCAATGTATCGTATTTCATTGTTGTTTTCGTTATTTCACACAAAAATCGCTATTAAAAGTTTCCAAGTGTTGACATATTAGTGCTCGTGACTGTACTTACGATCAGTGAGTTCTCGGGGCTCTTATTTAAAATTATATGTTGTTGGTAAGCATTTGCATTATAATTAATTTAATTTCCAATATTTTCAACAAAAAAGTAGTAAGTATCATAATCATAACAGACAGTGTTTCTCACATGTATAATTTCAACATGAATGATGTAAAATGTAATCAATATTTTGTAACCATATTTTCATTTAAAAGAGTGTCCGTAAAGTTCATTGCCCGTTCTTCTTCATATGTACCTACTACGCTTTTGAATGGACAACAGACTATCTTCAGCTTTCTGACTGACCGGCCGCTAGACAGTTCAAAGGTGTCTGTGATTGGTTTATTTGAAATAAATTCTTTGAGTTAGAAATATTTCTTTTTCGAAATACCTTCTAGGACGCTCACCATTCAAGAGACTGTGCACGAATTTGTAACCCAGAGATCCGGCGTAGAACAGTAAGTTTCAAGATTTTCGAGTAAGTAGGTACCTACGAGTAGTGACTTTAAGTTGGCTAGACGTGCTGATGACAGGTGGAGCAGAGACCTAACCGAATGGTTGACGAGAGACAGTTATACTTTAAGTTGGCTAGACGTGCTGATGACAGGTGGAGCAGAGACCTAACCGAATGGTTGACGAGAGACAGTTATGGCTAGGTGATAACAGCCGCACGGGTCAATCGATCAGGTTAAGCTACGCTTGTCGCGATTGGTCCGTGGATGGGTGACCATCTTTACATACAAAGACCCTTCCGTGTCTCGAAAATTATGTTAAGCCGTTGGTCTCGGCTGACATTCGTGGATGTTTGACAGTCGTTACTGGTTGTCAGAAGCCCGAAAATCTGACAACCAGTCTTACCATGGGCTATCGTATTACCGAGTAACTGGGCTGTGGAGGTCAGATAGGCAGTCGCTCCATGTAAAATACTGGTATTCAGCTGCATCTGGTTAGATGGGAAAATGCTAGGCCGATTGATTGATTTGCAAACTGATGGGTGCATGAACTACAAAGGAGTCTTGGAGACTTTCAAAGACAAGGTATTGTCCGAAAGGGTTACCGCTACCCCGGAACATAAAGGGCAAAGGAAGGAACATGGGTGGGTTTTAGTCAGTAAGAGTCTGACACTCCCTTCCGCTCCACCCAGAGCGCGAGGGGTCATTTGATCACTTCCCATCCGTAAAAAAAAAAAGAAAAAAAGAAAAAGCATAACACTAGAGTAAAAAAAACCTACACTCAGCGGTGGGTGAAAAAAAAAGCTGCCAATTATGGCGGATTTGTACGGAAAATATAAAAGCTGCCAATTATGACGGATTTGTACGGAAAATATAAAAGCTGCCAATTATGACGGATTTGTACGGAAAATATAAAAGCAGAGACCGACACAAAGCGAAGCCATTTATGAAAATTTCATATAGTTGAAAGTAATTAAAATGACAAAAGCAATTTCTGGAAACTATAAGTTGCTTGCGAATCCATTCAGTTTGTTAATCAAAATTCACTTATGTTGGAAAACTCCATTACAAAGTAAAGTAAGTGATTGTGTTTACAAATGCCAATTTGAATAGGTAGTGACTCCGACAAATAAATAGTTGTTGGCATCATCATGATTGCGAATCTGAGAGATGACATAAAACACCGATAAGATGTGTTAGTGAAGAAATATAGCAGACACAAGATTACTCTCTTAAAACTTTCTCTGTTAAAATGTAGCGGAGAAACTTGAAGAATAAGTTTTTGACCCAATTCCAAGACTTAGGCATTTACGCCAAGCTGTGAAAGAACAAGATGGGTCATTGATGAACATTTATTTATTTATTGTATTTATTTACATGGAATTAGTATGTACTATACATGGTGGCATCGACGACATGATATCGACGCGCAAACTGAACCATGAATTCAGAATCATGTACTGAATCCATGGTAACAGCTGTTGCGTCAATGTCCCAGCCATCATTATAACCACCTGCTGTCATAGCTGATAACACCGCACCATAGAATTAGTATGTACCACAGCACTGAGAGTCTCTATAAAGAAGAAATATTTTGGACGGCATGGTTGGCGCAGTGGTTAAGCGATTTGCAGCGACATATGGAGCTGCGTCGGTCTCAGCTTCGCGAGGTCCTGGTGGCGGAATGGCGGGACAGGCTCACACGCCCTACCGCTGGCCTCGTCACAATCGAGGCGGTCCGGCCGGTGCTCGAGCGCTGGCTCGGGAGGAGACACGGCTCCCTGTCATTTCGGGTGACGCAGGTGCTCTCGGGGCATGGTTGCTTCGGGAAGTACCTGTGTCGCATAAACAGGGAGCCGGACGCCCGGTGTCACCACTGCGTCGACTGCCGGGAGGACACGGCGCGGCATACGCTGGCAGAGTGTGCCGCCTGGGAGGAGCCGCGCCGTGCCCTCGTCTCAGAAGTAAGCAGTGACCTGTCGCTGCCGGCCGTGGTCGAGTCGATGGTCGGCAGCGAAGAGTCCTGGGACGCGGTGGTTTCCTTCTGCGAAACGGTCGTCTCGCAGAAGGAAGCTGCGGAAAGGGAGAGGGAGATCTCGTCCTCTCACCCGGCCCGCAGCAGGCGCACCGGGCGTCGGCGGAGGGCGGATAACGCCCTCTTCCAGCCCCCCTAAATGGGTCCAGGGGCGACGGACTTGGGGACGTCCGTCGCCCCCCACACATCAGGACCCGAGATGGCGGCGCGTAGTGTTCCACGCGCGCCTCTCTTAGACGTCGCGGGGGGAGTCAAACACCTCACTCCCCCCCCTGACCCGAGGAGGCCCGCGGTGGCGGGCCGGCACCAGTCGGGGGTTGCGGAAGGATCTTACGTTCCCGCGACCCCCGGCGTAGGTGAGAGATGGAACACTGGGGTGGTTTTTAGTCAGTAAGAGTCTGACAGACCCCGTCGCCCGCCCCAGGGCGGCGGACATCCATGAGGATTTTCCACCCCGGGAACAAAAAAAAAAGTGGTTAAGCGATTGACTGCTGCGCTGCGTGTCGCGAGTTCGATTCCCGCACGGAACAAATATTTGTATGACCTACAAGGAGTTGTTCCGGGTCTGGCTGTTTGTGTATGTGAGTTTAAATGTTTGTAAACGCACCCACGATACAGGAGAAATTACTAGTGTCGGGCAACGTTTAAAAAAAAATATGGTTGATTAATCATTAAAAAACGTTGTTAAAGACTACTGAATATTTTAATATTCCGACAGAAGTAAAAGAAAGTTTGTGTGTGTGAAACACTGTAAAAAAACTCACAGATTTGACAGAATGTAGACTGAAGTCACTCGAGCCACCATGACAGAATGCAGTCCCGGTTAACAGCAAAAAGTGAATTGCGTTTGTGTAATTAGTTTTGATACCTACCCTAATGTTGCTATTTTGCTGAAATATTCATATTTTGAGGGGAATAGACCACAAGGAACATTTCTACAGTCCGTTCACAGTTATTTTACCTCTAATAGCAGCAACCGAATAGCAATCTTATTGCAACGAAAATAAAAGATCATTGTGAGTTTGACATACTCGGCAATGGTAGCCACCCAATAGCAACCTTATTGCCACGACAATAAAGATCACTGTGATTTTGACAATGATGCCAAATCAGAGGTAAAGTGAATGGACTGTAAATGGTTTCTCAAAAACGGTTTTAACTAGTCCTATTCTGAAGACCAAGGCAGATCGCAAACTAAAGCGAATTTAGTTTTGCTGACACACATGAATCATGAAAAGTAGATCGACATAATTGTGTCCCTAATTGACTGTTTATACTGCACGTACTTGAAGAAGATTCACTACAATAATTACAAAGAATAACTATTTTGGACATAGGGACCGGCACCCTAATTGCGTAATAATACTATCAATTACAATCTTAGTCATTTTGAAGGGTATTGCTAATTCATTGCTTCGTATGTTTGAAAAATGTGTCTGCTCAACAACGTAAATAACGCAATGAATGTTGTTGAACTGTCAAAATGAAAGCTATTCTTACTATTAGTGTGTTACGCAATTACACCCCAGGACGGTCATATTCTAACATTTTGGTTTACTTTGATTACATAAGTTAGTAGGTAGGAATAGATATGTAGAATAAGCCTCACTGTAGGTAAGTACCTACACCATTAATAAACAAGTGTTTACTTATATTTTATGACCGATTTATCCTTCTATATTCCTTGCACATGACACACACTAGACGGAATGTTTTAACTGCCGGTTATTACGGACTAGCTTTTGCCCGCAGCTTCGCTCGCGTGAATTTCAGAAATTGTTCCACGGGTCCGTACTACCGGGATAGAAAAGTATCCTAAGTTTTGGCCTATCCATATCCCTTTTATTCAATTCGATTCAGCCGTTAAGGCATGACAGGTAACAGGATATTTCCAATTCCTTAAAACACTTAAAAAGGAAGATTACGTTTTAAAATCATCTCATATTTTACCCTCCTCGGGGATGAGAAATACACAATACGTAATTCTGTATTTCTTTTCAAAAGCATAAATTTGAATTTTCATATCCCTAACGTAAGGAATGCCTTATATCCACCCCCTTTAGAATTACTTTTGAGACAAAAAGTAGCCTGTGTCCTTCCTCTGGATGCTATCTGTCGCCTTGGCAAATTTTATTACAACCCCTTCAGTAGTTTAGGCGTAAATAGGTAACAGACAGACAAACATACAGACAGAGTTATTTCGAATTTATAATATTTAAGTAATATACACAATATTAATTTTGTTCCACAGAATGTTTTTGGTAATATTTTTTAACAAATCCAAAAATACAGGAAATAAAAAAAAAGTTTTACTATTTCTATACCGAATGGTTTTCCCAATGTTTTGGTTTGGCAGTGACCTTATACCACTCTGTTTTTATCAAATAACTAGGTATTAAACGGTCTCATCACAATGTGACACGGCGTAACATCGCTGTAGGCAGTTTAGCAACTATAAACCTGCACCTGGCGCCAGACACCATTGTAACAAAAGATTCTCAGTTTTAAAAACTAACCTCCATTCTCCAGCTAAAACATTGAAGAAAAAGGAAAAAGAAACCTTGTTTAGCAAATTCAATCGAAATGCTCATATTTCTTACATTGTTCTTCTTTTGAAGTCGATTCTTACATATAAATTCCAATTTAAGTTCAAAATTAATTAAAGTTAACTTAGCATAACCTCTTTATTCTCAAGAACGCTGTTTGTGTATATGCTACATACCTTTAATTTTCTGCGGTTGTCCAATAAGTTTCTATTTTCCACTATATCTTCTAACTCCATTGTGTTACATTTATATTTTAAAACCATGTAAATCACGACATAATTGCCGACAGCCTGCACTGCAGTTTGATAACGCGATAACACGCACGATAACTATATATACGTACCGATACCTTCAACAGGTATGTTTATACTAAGATGATGTTGCAAATCGGACAGAATCTGGAACATCACGCTACTGTAGACTCTAACGTGAAGATATAAGACTCACGGTAAATGCAAATTAATTTACTAGATATAAGGTAGCATCTTGCTGAACAATGTTTAAACAAAAGTTTGCTTACGCGGGCATTATATTAACACAATAATTAAGTCAAAACACACAAACTACTGTCGTGATTACATTATTACTTCTGACTTAAGGAAAAATAGTAGCGAGTATTTAAATATACACAGCACATTTGAAGATTCTTTTGTAATAACCACTGAATCTATCGAAACAAACGTAGCTGAGCAAAAAATGCTTGAATACAACAATGGGAGACGGAATGGATGAGTCCATTGCTATGTCGGTAATTATTTCCATCAATTTTAAATCGTGATGTCATAAATAGATGATAAAGGAAGGCGTAGATATGTCGATACTTACTAGAACATACTCAGTCATTTTGTTGGACTCCACTAAAATAATATGATGACGTAGCTATGGTTGTAGGATGACTTCCAATTAAACAGCAGAGCGAAAGAAACCAACGTTATGTTTTTGGTGTAAATCAAATGACTAACTATGATAACTGATTTCAAGATATCATTCTACTCCTAGGACAGCAATAGGTACATATTGATCAGTAAGTAGATATACATAGCTGGTAGCGAAATATGTAAAAAATGGCTGGGTATGAGGATAGTTAAACGGTAGCTTCTGACGTTTTCCACCATATTGTGTTGGTTGATGTTCAGTGTCACTCTTCTAATATTCGGTATTCAATGTTAAATGACACACACACACATATTCGGATTTAGCGTTCATTACCCCTGTAAATCATTGGTGCTTCCCATATCTCTTAGGTACGAGTGCCTGGCTGGACATAAGCTTTTCCCAAGCACATAAGCCACCACAACATCTGTTCCTACGTTGACCGTATCCAGCGCATTCCCCTTATCTTCACAAATTCAAGCAGCGGTAATACCATGGTAACCACTACTCATGATACAGTTGTAAGGACTAAACCTGGTGAAGGAAGCACTATCTACAAACCTATACCATCTATAGACGGTATAGATTATCCAATGGTGATGGCACCTGCCATCTCAACCGCTCATAAGAAACTACTATCAAAATGTACATTTCCGTACAGTCTACTGCCGCCGTACCTAACCATGACTTTGTTTGGCACCGGGGCCTGGCCCCAACGAAGCACAAACAATTTGGGGGACTGGGCGAGGTATCAAGGTCTTTTGGAAGGGTGACGTCAGGATCCAAGGTAACCGTCGACTATAAGCCGTCTTCCAAGGTGCAACGACAATTTGAGTACAAGTGTCATTAATTTAGTTCGTCTATGCTCCCAGGGCAGGAAGCTACCAATCTGAGTAGCAATTTACCATGATATATTATGAGCTAAATATACATTACTTACTCCAGCTGACACGATAAAAGGAGAAGATTGTTTTCTACACCTGTCTCAGCTTTCGACGGCTGAGCAACTGTCTCTGGCAACGAGTGGCTACTGCATAACACTATAATAATCCCAAATCCCTTTCATCAGATTAATAACTTGGCGACCTTGTTATGAAAGCTCGGCAAACGGCAAGTTATTAATCGAACCAACAATTATACGCATTTTGATATCCTAACAATATTTTTGGACACTCTAATATAATAAATGTGCCTCTTTTTGTGAACCACAAATAAATCCCATGTTGTCCTAAAAATACAAAATAGAGTTGACTGCGACCAACTTACGAGTGGTAGGTCGTAGATTCGAACCCAATCAGGCGCTTTTTTTTATTCGTCCTATACTGTCCCACTGTTGAGCAATCAACTCAGCCTATCGCGGTCCACTGCTGGTCATAGGCCTCTCCCAGGCTGCGCCACCACATCCTGCCCTCCGCCTTCCGTATCCAGTCCGTCCCAGCAACCTTCTTTAGGTCGTCCGCCCATCTAGCTGGGGGGCGTCCCGCACTACGCTTGCCGATACGCGGTCTCCACTCAAGGACTCGTCTGCTCCACCGGCCATTGGTCCTGGATCTGGACAGTCATCATGGCAGTGTCATACAAACATCTCAACACTGCGATGTAGCGCCAGTTAATTTGACATCGTTGCAGAGAGGTCAGAACTGCCCATATTCCGATGGAGTCGAAGGCTTTCTTGCAGTCCACAAATGCTATACACAGCGGCTGATTGTATTCCTCGGTCTTCGGTACAATTTGCCGAACAGTATGGATGTGGTCTACGGTGTTGCAGCCTTTTCGAAAACCGACTTGTTCTGGCGGCTGGAACTCGTCAATCTTTAATTTCGCGTATTCCCAACAAGTTTTTGTGGCTTAGCGGTTTGATGCTGGATTGGCGACGAACAACATGTGGGTTCGAAAACACAGTCCACCTATTATCAGTTTCTTTTTTAATCCGTTTTCATTTCTACAATATTGCCTGCATTATTAAAGAACGACCAATATGATTTATGCCTAATAACTTATCTTGTAAACAGGTGGGTAAATTAAAAAAACTTTAAGTTCACAGAATTTATATTTAGCAAGAATGGTTGGATACCAAGTAAAACATATATTTGTTTCGTGAGGTAGATAATAAATTCATCTAAGTGACAAAAGTTACACTACGCTTATAGCAGTGACTGCACACACATTTGTAAATCGTTTCACATAACTCGTTAAGTATTTTTAAGCAATTTGGTGTAAAAAAGCATCATGTCGCAACTTAATGACTATACCAAACATAAAAACATATTTTTACATGAACAGAATGTTGGAATTAGAGAGATTGGTCGTCGACTTAATATAGCAGTAAGTGTTTTTTTATACTTATTTTATTATATTGATTGTGATTAATGAACGTGTAGTTGGCTATTTTACCACTACATCCACTCCTTACAAGTTGCATACACGGTTCCAAAAATGTTTTTTTTTGTTTTAGAGAAATACGGTCAGACTGTGGCTAAGACGTTATGGAGACAATGGAGATATTCAGCGTATTCGTCCAGGAGCAAAAGCCATTAAGTATAATCCCGAATTCGAACGCCACCGGGCCATTGTTTCAAACCATGTTGAAAATCCATTTTTGCCCATTTTTGTAACCGCAATAAACCACAATATTTCAGTGGAAACAGCGAGAAGGCATTTACACGCTGCTGGGATAAGTAATTATAAACCGGCACAGAAAATTGCATTGACACCTGCTCATCGCGAAGAAAGGGTTCGTTTTGCCCAGGAATATTTATATGGCAAAGATTTGTGTTGGAATATGGTGCGCGGTATGCGTAGCCGCTTACAGCAAGTTATAGCAGGGGACGGTGCGCGCCCTGGGACCTCGAGGCGAAAGTACTCGCGTCACTGTATCGGTGGCGCGAGGAAGCGAGGGCGCGGGGCGAGCGACCGATGCAGCGACACATGGAGCTGCGTCGGTCTCAGCTTCGCGAGGTCCTGGTGGCGGAATGGCGGGACAGGCTCACACGCCCTACCGCTGGCCTCGTCACAATCGAGGCGGTCCGGCCGGTGCTCGAGCGCTGGCTCGGGAGGAGGCACGGCTCCCTGTCGTTTCGGGTGACGCAGGTGCTCTCGGGGCATGGTTGCTTCGGGAAGTACCTGTGTCGCATAAACAAGGAGCCGGACGCCCGGTGTCACCACTGCGTCGACTGCCGGGAGGACACGGCGCGGCATACGCTGGCAAAGTGTGCCGCCTGGTAGGAGCCGCGCCGTGCCCTCGTCTCAGAAGTAGGCAGTGACCTGTCGCTGCCGGCTGTGGTCGAGTCGATGGTTGGCAGCGAAGAGGCCTGGGACGCGGTGGTTTCCTTCTGCGAAACGGTCGTCTCGCAGAAGGAAGCTGCGGAAAGGGAGAGGGAGATCTCGTCCTCTCACCCGGCCCGCAGCAGGCGCACCGGGCGTCGGCGGAGGGCGGATAACGCCCTCTTCCAGCCCCCCTAAATGGGTCCAGGGGCGACGGACTTGGGGACGTCCGTCGCCCCCCACACATCAGGACCCGAGATGGCGGCGCGTAGTGTTCCACGCGCGCCTCTCTTAGACGTCGCGGGGGGAGTCAAACACCTCACTCCCCCCCCTGACCCGAGGAGGCCCGCGGTGGCGGGCCGGCACCAGTCGGGGGTTGCGGAAGGATCTTACGTTCCCGCGACCCCCGGCGTAGGTGAGAGATGGAACACTGGGGTGGTTTTTAGTCAGTAAGAGTCTGACAGACCCCGTCGCCCGCCCCAGGGCGGCGGACATCCATGAGGAGTTTCCACCCCGGGAACAAAAAAAAAAAAAAAGGGGACGGTGCGCCACTCCGCTACTAATTATGTAATCTAGTAGGTATTTTTAAACACACCATGTAAGTAAATGCTCAATGGATTGATTGTTAAACCATTAAAATGTTGTAGATTATGTGGTGTTGTTATTGTTATAAATAGATTTTTTCTATTTAAATTTCATGATTATTCACGACATATAGGCAGCTATAAATCTGTAAAGCATTTCACAGATGAATTCATTTTCTCGATAACAAACTTTTAAGCATAAGCACGCCTTTTTTAATGTTTATAAATGGTTAGATTTGATTATGGCATACTAATATAATAAACATTTTAAACTTGCAATTGTTTAGTTTTATTCCTATACAACCTACCCGTTTAAAAAGACAAGACCCTACGTCGTCCATTAAAGAAATGTAAAAAAGTGTAATAAAATAATTAAAAAAAAAAAAATTAAACAGCTGAGCAAAAATATACCTATATTTAGGTTAAACTTGGTTTCGAACGTAGACAACGATAAACACCGCACTACCTTAGTGACCACAAGACCAACTCAACTCTTATAAGCCGCATTGAAATTTGATCTTAGTAGCAATGCTAGACGCATATTCTAAAGAATTTGAACCATATAGTATACTTCATAAAGTTTATTCTTGCACAGCACAAGCAGCCAACCTTTTCCTCGTGCAAATAGATTATTTTGTATCTTAAATAATCACTCCATTGGGACATGATAATAAAAAAATACCTATAAAATATAAAATAAAAAATTGTAAAGAGACGTTGTTTTTGCAATTTAGTAAGGCAAGGTAAAACATGTTTGCGCGTAGTCACTGCATACCCTTAGTAGCATTTGAATCCCGTATTATTATTATACTCTTTGATTTGAATACCAGTTTTATAATGAATACGAATATTTATTTTTCAACTACCCACTTATTACAAGTTATGTGAAAATATTACCATTTTAGAAAGTTTATGTTTGAAGATTATCCGTCTATAGTTCTTTACAATAATACATGAAATAGTTTTGGAATACATTCTAAATTTAAAGCAAAACAATATCTTCGTTGAAGGATTTGATCTCGCAACTTGTTTTTCTGTTTTATACACAGACCACGAGACCAGAATTACTTGAACGCAATCATTAAAATAAGCTATTACACTAATTATATTATAACAAGTAGTTATAACATATAACCTAATAGTAACGTTATAAAGATCAAATTTGCATGTCTGTGTTATTATTGTATTTCTTCGTCGAGTTCTCGAGCACTTGTCTGATAAGCTCATATAAATTGTATAAACCTTAATGTTACAGGCAGAGGGTCCAAATTCGTTTGTTTTTAGGGTGGGTCAGATAATGCTGCCAAGCGACTGTACGTAGCCAAATAAATCGCCGTTGGTAACCTTTTTTTTTCACTACCACGGGGAGATAGTGCAGTTATGTGGGACTCTAACCCACTAAAACTCCACGGTGTCCTCCTCTGCCGTTTACGGCAGGAACACGGGCACGCGTTAGCACTCATTCGTGAACCCGCCGCGGCTGTCCGACACCCGACCCTCCTTTGGGGAGTACTCCGCATCACCGGCGCACCAGAACACATAGCACGCCGTAACCACCCCAGGGACCAATCCAGAACATGGGCGACCCCCTGTCTGGGCACCGTTGGTCCCCCTGCGACGAGTCAGGTCATTAGCCCCGCCGCCTGCCAATTTTCGGCCGCAGAGGATAGGGAGAGCGGCCAACGTCATACCAACACTCCTCTTCCCCTGCGGCCCCACCGCGTCCGCCCTCATACGGTGGCGATCCGGTGGGGGGCCGTTATTTGGCTTTTTGATCATGTGGGAGGTTTTACGTGTCCAGTAACCTAATTGTTTAACACACTATCAATGAAAATGTGAATCATTTTTAAGGATATTGCTAATGCTTTGCTTCATATGTTCGAAAAAGTCTGCTCAACAACCTAAATAACGCAATGAATGTTAGTGAACTGTCATAATGAAAGCCATTGCTACTGTTAGTGTGTTACGCAATTACCCCACAGGTCATCTATCCACCGCTTTCTGGGCCGACCGCGGTAACGCCGTCTATCCTCGGGCACCCTTTATGTGGGGACTTTTGCCCAGTGGTTATCCTGCATGCGGCAGACGTGACCCGCCGAATACCATGCGCCTGGCAGCCTTCTTGCCTACATCTAAAGAAAGAAAGAAAGAAAGAAAAAGTATTTCGTATAGGATTAAGGGGCAGAAGGCCCCGGCCGACAACTATTATCCTCATTTCGGAACGCAGCGGAGTTTTCCGAATTCTGTCCTGTCTTTTTACACCCAGAATACTGCGTGCCATCGCTCTTTGACAAACTTTTGCGACTTGGTGAGCGACCAGGGCTGAGCACCGTAGGTCGGACGGGCAGGATACTCATGTCGACGGGTTTGCGTTTTAGAGAGATCGGCAGATCACCCTTTATTAGACGTTTTACTATGTGTAAATTATTTCATTACCATTGCTCTCAAAATGGCAAACGAAAACATCGTGAGGAAACCAGCTAGCCTAAAACAAAAAAAAACAAAAAATCAAAGACATGTGACATCCCAATCACTCACACTCCCTCTCACCTCCTCTTGGAGCCTATATTGTTCCCACTGCTGGGAGACATGCCTCCTCTCTGTGAGTGGGAGTGGGCCGTTATCTACAACGCGGGGCCAGTGCAGGTTGGTGGATGTCACGTCTTAGAATTTTTGGGTTCGTTATCTCACCATATTGAAAAATAAGTGAAAAATCAGTTCATGGCTTTGACGTACAGTTGGTGATTATGAAACCCATAATAGACCAGCGCCCTACATGCGTAACAACTATCAATCAGAATCTGAATAATTTTTAAGGATATTGCTAATACATTTTGCTTCATATGTTCGAAAAATTTCTCTTCTCAACAACGTAAATAACGCAATGAACTGTCAAAATCAAAGCCATTCAAAGCCATCGATTGGTGTGTTACGATACAGCTATAATATGTTAGATAATATCTGCTATAATACCTATAGATGTATAATATCTGCTATAATATATTTTAGCAACTGCTATAATATCTCACCATCCTTCAGCCTGGCTGTCGATTTTTGAGGTACATGTCGATTTACAAGTAGCGTGATGATATTTGTGGAGTTCTTAAGTATTAACCACATTTTTCTATTGAATACCTACCTACGTAATGAACTTTAGTCCCTATTACATAATGTTCTCTTAAATTGATGCAACAGATACTATAACAACAAGCATTTGATCACAAATATCGCTATCTTTCGAAGACGAAGATAACAGATTCATATTTTTCATATGTCAAAATTTTCAACAGTAGGAAAAGATATATCAGTGAGTGTAAGGATTTATAATAAGGATATCAGATAACAGAGCAAACGGCTATGAATACAGTTACGTTAAGCAGTCAGAAGTAATACAAAAATAATAAGTTGTTACTGAATTGTAGGTACCAAGACTCATATAATTTTTATATCACCAAAGGGTTGGGGGTCCGATACAGAAAACATTTTTACAGCAGTCGGCTGGAATTGGTCGATATCCATCAATTCCAGTCCTAAATAAGCGGATAAATGCAGACAAATTTTCAGAAAAAACAGATAAACGTTTGAGGATATTTTATGGCAGCATATGAGCCTCATCGATACTCCAAGAACGTTTCCGAAGCACTTCGCCCAGAAGATGCACAGTAAATTGACGAAAGGCCTGGTTTTCTTTGAAGTTGATTCTGTGGACTCGTTATGCGTAACTCTGCCTGCTAGTTGGGTCATCTTCCTTTAGGAGCAGTAGAAGCAGCAGGCGTTCCTAGGTGCAGCAGGGATCAACTTGGTCGGGTAGGTTTGAGTGGTCACAGTCTTCTTAGTGAATGGGTTCATGGGTTCAATAATCGGACGGTGTTTCACTTCCATGTTGATCCTCGCAAACCTTTCGCCTTTCTCCTCCTCTTTTCTTATCAAGATAAAATACGGACGCGTCTCATTTAAACTCATTTTTGTAGAGTAAAGTTTTTCTATTTGTATATTTCAGGGATTTATAATTTTATAAAAAAAAGTAGTTTAATTATTGCTACTCCGTCAAAATGACATATCGACACCATGTATTAAGCATAGACACGGAGGACACAAATAATTACAAATGAGAATAAAGTGCTTACTGTCCAAAAGAAATAAGGTTAACTTGCCAGAAACTCTTCAATACCTGGTAAGTTTGGCCGTTCTGTATAATGCAAGCAGTCACACGCCTTAGGCAGTTTGCCTTAGTCCCTGATGCAGGTAGTTATCACAAACACACATAAACTCACGTCGCTATTATAGTTCAAAATCATAAACCTTATATTTGGTAAAAGTATTCTAGCTATTCTACTTCAGTTCTGTTTCAACCACAGGTTTCAACTGTAAATAGTACAGTTGAAACAGAACTGAAGTAGAAAACTCCAAAATAGTTAAGTCAAGGTTGATTTTTAGACAAGATGAGTATATGCACGCGTTTTTGCTGGAATCTTGGTGGTTGTGAAGTGTTTTTTCAAACGGCTCAGTAACAAGTCATAATCTTCACGGTATTTTAAAAACTCCGTTAAACTGCCGTTTAACTGGTTTAACTATTTGCTTGGCTAAGGGATTGTTGGTGGTAGTGCTGGTGGTGGTACTTAGTTTTGGTAGTGGTGGTAGCACTACGGGCGGTGGCCGTTTAAACTCCATAAGTTCTTTATGATGAGCCATGCGCAGCGCCTGGCAGATTTAATATATTTTATTACTACGTGATCTTAAATTTGCAAACCAGATTTCTTTATACACTAAAACATTTATGCAAAACTAGCTGCGCTCCGTGGTTTCACCCGCATAACTTTCGATCCCGTAAAATTTTCTCCTATGCAAAACCTTGTCCTGACATTATCAAACACAAAATAAAGAATTATCCAATTTGGTGCAGTTAATCAGAAGTTATGCGCGTAAATACATTTCAGTGATTGATTTTTATTTATATAGATTCGCCATTCACTACATCACATTCTTTCTACACCGGTAAATAAACTATATAGGATAAATATATTTTCAAAGTGATCTAATAAAGCTGCTAGTAGCTACGTAGTACAGTCGGAATAAAGTCAACCTAACTATTTGCCGCGCCGGTAGTTCTCACTCTGTTTCATTTTAAGGTGGACCATGGACCATGAAAGTAGTGAAAACATTGATAATACCTACTACTTCCAAGGTAGACAGAGGAACGACTTAAAGATAAGTATCGATTGAGAATTCAGGGGTTTTTATTGCAGGGTTGTCACTTAGGGTAATTAGGCACATAAAGTTTAAAGTTACTGAAACGGGATACAACTAAAATGTCAAATTGGCGAGAAAACTTTATGAATGTTTACATCTAGCACAATAAGATCTCCTGGCAGGGGTTGAGAGGAATGTTTCATTAAGTTTCTGCACTAGAAGTTCGTAATCTTCTTTGTTGTTCATAAGGGAGCTGTTCTTAAGCCGATTCATGACCAACATAATTTTTCGTTTGGCTGCCTTCTCCACAGGGTGGGGTTAAGACGGTGTACATTTGGTTTGATAAGGTATTCGGCGCGCCTGCCAGATGTAAAATATTGATTACTACGGATTGCATGGTTCTGTTATCTAAATTGGCAACCTCATTCCTACACAACCACAACCACACAAAACTGTAACAGCGCCAGATTCTCAACCATATAACAGAGAACTCACAAGCTTCACACCATGCCAAGCCAGTGAAATATCCAAAATAATCAAGAACCTTGATCCGAACTGCAGTGCCGGTATCGATGGTATAACTACAAAAGTCATCAAGTGCGTCTGATTTAGGAGCCATTCCATCACCTTAGCTTTTAAATTAAACTTATTGCAATCGAGTATATTTAATTCTTTATGAATTTTCTTGTAGATTAGTGTACTTATTGTGAAGTATTGGTGTCTGGCAAAAGCGGTTTTGTGTCGCGTACCTGGGGGAATATTGGTTCGCTTGTTGGGATCAGACGGTGGGACACTGGAGTGTCTTCTGAGAACGGTTTGCAACACAAAGAGCTGACGGACTGTTAGTATCTTACAATCTGAGTAGAGTTGATTTGTTGGATAGCGATAAGGTTTTCGTAGCATCACTTTCAGTATTGCTCTCTGGGCTCTCTCCACTCTAAGAAAGGTGGTTTTAGCTGCACCACCCTATACATTGATGCAGTACCCAAGGACGGACTGACACAGAGCATAGAACACCATTTTTAGGATATCAAGGTTTGCAGAAGCTCTAAGTGACTTGAAGATATGTATCAGTCTTAGCATTCTCGAGGTTGTGTGTGTGTGTGTGTGTGTTCATTCCAGCCTAACCCGGCATCCATTTGAACACCAAGGTATTTGACATGATCGGTACGCATGAGTGTTGGACATTGGCATGGAGATGACAGCTGTGAGCAAGTGTGCGCTATTATAGAAAAGGTGTGGTTGGGTGCGGAGCTCTGACGGATGGCGAATGGAATATATGATGACTTGCTACAGTTGAGGGTAAGTAGGTTTAAGTTGAGCCATTTTATTATTTTACGTAATGCCAATTTCACGCTTCCTTTAACACTATCCCATGTGGAACCGTCAACTATAACCACGGTGTCATCAGCATATACAAAGATCGTCGAGTTGGGGAGGGACATTCTGCATAAGTCATTTATATATATTTGAAATAAGATAGGACCCAAGATGCTACCTTGGGGAACTCCGTAGGACAAGTTTTCTTCATCACTGAAGTGATTATCAATTTTGGTTCTTTGGGTTCGGTTGTTCAGATAATCTGTGAAGATTTGCAGTGCTATACCTCTAACACCAAAAAGCTCCAATTTGGCAATAAGTATGGGAACAGAAACTGTGTCAAATGCCTTCGAGAGATCTAGAAAGACTCCCAGACATTTGGTTTTCCTATCGAGATTCCCAGCAATCAACTGCGTCAAATCAAGTACTGCATCTTCAGTTGAGACGCCGGAACGGAAACCATGCCTATCCAAATAGTTCTTAAGCATGTTACTAAGAATCTTTTGTACTAAGAAGAATGTATAACTCGCTAATACACTAAAAATAAGTCACTATTTATGCAAACGTTAACTTATTTTATTTTAAAAATGCATTGATTTTTTTTTTAAATACCTTGCCCCACACTAGGAATTACTTCTGTATCGTCGGTGCGTTTACATACATTAAAACTCACATACACAAACAGCCAGACCCGGAAAAATTACCTGTAGGCAATACAAATAATTGTTCCGTGCGGGAATCGAACCCGCGACATGTAGTGCAGCAGTCGATCGCTCAGCCACTGCGCCAACCGTGTCATCAAATATTGAGTCATATATATATACATCAATTGATGAGCACGTCTGTATACTTTGAATGCCTACGAATCAATCAATAATGACAGGGCTACAAATGTAAGTATCCAGTGCAATGAGGAATTGAGGAATGCTTTGGAGGGTGCGATTCGGGAATATCGGTTCATGTAGCCCGAACTTAGACCACGCTTACCTCGTTTGCCCATGCATAACAAAAATAGGGCGCTGGTGGCCGTTCTGGATGCGCAGTTGTCAAGTCATTTTGATGCCTGCGAAGACCTCACCGATACTCATTCAATTCTGTACTGCGCGGCTGTAGCAGCATGTCGTGTAGCTCACGTCAAATTTGTCAGTGACTCAAGAGCTACACGACCGAAACCAGCCATACCAGCTTGGCAGTGCAGAATTGAGCGTCGTATTGGTGGGGCCAGAGCGCTCATCGGCAAACTAATCTGCTTCAGGGAGGGCAATACTCGCCCTAGAGTGATGCGCTTTGTGAGGCGGACGTTCTCGGGGACTGATATTAGTTCTCAAGATTATTTGTCCCGCGTCACAGAGCGTATCGACTTCCTGAAGCAGAAAGTGTATGCATGGGCAAACCGTATTTGTTGGTATAAGCGGCGAGTAGAGACACTCAGAATCGCACCTTCCAGAGTGATGAAATTATCTATGCCACAAATTGATAAATACCTTTCATTAAGAAATTTCTATAGATATCTACAGTATCTTGATCCTACCCCAAGTTGGTCCAAGGTTAACAGAAGAACGGTGCCGTCCACGTTATTGTAAGCGTTATCGATATCAAGGAAACATCCGATAGTCACTAGTTTTTTTAATAACCAATTTGTATTTTGGAGGTTAGTAAATTTAAATTATCTACACATGAGCGAGCTTATCTGAAACCTGTTTCTTCAGCAAAACATCCTCTACTTTCTAAGTACCACTCAATTCTCTTATTAATAACGGAATGAATGATTTTACATAGACAGGACATTAACGCAATAGGTCTTATTGCAGAAGCGTAAGTCAAATCTAGACCTGGTTTGGGGATTGGTACTATTGGTGCTATGGCGCCATTGTTCGGGAACAAAATTTAACGAAAAAAACAAATTATAAAAATGTAGTAAACTATTTTTAGCAAGGTCAGGGAGATTTTTAATCATCGAAAAGGAAATATCGTCGTAGCCCGGTGCAGTATCTTTAGATTTCACACATTTGTCAAACTCCTGTCTTGTTATATCTGTTTCCAATTTATGATTTAGAGAGAAAAAAGTAGGTAGCGGGGGGCATGTAAAATCAGGAGCTAAATTAAAGAGAACTTTTTCAGCCAACGTCTCGTCCATAAGGAGTCCAGCTGAACGATATCCCTTCAACCAGCGCATGCGTCCCCACGTGGTGAAAATATTCAATGAAGTATGTACAAAAGTTTTTACTTACAGCATGAGCAAAGCAGAGACATAAGAAAATTAAAACGAAAAAATACAACGGTTGCTTGAATATATCCATTTTGTATTACGGCTTGTTTCAATATAAGTAATAAAAGTTTATGGAGCTGGTCAATAATTTATGGATATTTAGAGGTATGAGGAACAGAGTGTAAAGTCCACTCAACCTCCATAGAAAAGGGAGGATTCTCCGACCAGACGGGTGTTTTGTCTGGCGGGCAATTGCCCAACGATTGATGTTGAGAAATTGTATCTATGCTAATTGCGCGGTAAACTCTGCTTGCGAGATGCAGGATTTGCGTGACGTCAGTATGACGCGTTGTTCGCATGTGACGTTGTAGATACCGCTACATCGCTCCCCTTCCGGAGACCGGAGGTCGATGGTGGGCTGAGTCTTGTATCTTGCGATGCTTGCCAGGCCAGCTGAGTTTCCAGTGAGTTGGAACCGGTTGCCGCATAGTTCACAGTGAGTCGGAACTGTCTGCGGAGATGTCCCAGTGAGTCGGGGTGGCGCATAGTTCGCGGTGAGTCGGAACTGTCTGCGAAGATGTCCCCAGTGAGTCGGGGTGGCGCTGCGTTATACTCCAGTGCGTCGGATGTCGTACAGCGCGAGGTTGAGGCTGGCTGCTGCGTCGACCAGGAGAGGAAGCTCTTCTTGTTGACCGGCCGAAAGTGCAGTGTGCTGTGCCGAGGTTGCTGATGAGGCTGAGGGTGATGACCAGGTATGCGCGGACGCTGCATGCTAGTGGTCAGGATACCCGTTGAAGCCGTGGATGCTGGCTGGCTGGGTGACTCGCCGGTAAAGCTTGCGGGAGTGATGATGATGACGTCACGCTGAAGTATTTGCACGAAGGCTGCGCTGACGTTCATACTCGGGGTCACCAGTTTAGAGGGTATGAGGAACAGGGTGTAAAGTCCACTCAACCTCCATAGAAAAGGGAGGATCCTCCGACCAGACGGGTGTTGTGTCTGGCGGGCAATTGCCCAACGATTGATGTTGGGAAATTGTATCTATGCTAATTGCGCGGTAAACTCTGCTTGCGAGATGCAGGATTTGCGTGACGTCAGTATGATGCGTTGTTCGCATGTGGCGTTGTAGATACCGCTACAGATATAAAAATATATTGTGAAATAGATTGGAAATAGCTATAAAATCTACTTGTAGGTACTACGTACGGTAGGCTGCACGTCAAAGCCAACACAACCAGTGTAAGCTGGCCTCAAATTCTACAGAATATTCCTACCACGCCAGGCCAGTTCGAGGTCAAAGAGTTATCACAGACGTGCAGTCGTCTCTACTTACTAAGGAACGTGTACAATATCTCATGCACCGTTGTAGCAGATGCCCATCGTGGTCGGCTCATTCATCGTATAGCATAATCAGCCAGTTAGCCAGTTTAGTTTTCCTAATGCATGCTGCTCGCTGCGAGAGGGAGTAGGACTTGATCTAACTCACTGCAGGTTGAGGGACACTGTCATGTCTTCGATTTTTTGGTTCTAGGACATTAGGCCGGTTTCCTTTCGCACATTAGATAATATTCGTTACGTATTTTTCTTAGAAGCAGTTAATACTGTTATAGACATAATACTGTTATAAGATTCAATTAAGGTTACCGGACATTACCTACTGACGTCGGAGAACAGTGGTGGCCCAGTGGTAACGGCCCCGACTTACGAATTGTAGGTCGTGGGTTCGAACCCAGGCAGGCTTTGTGTACATAATTTAATCACCACTGCTCTCAAAAGGAAAACATAGTGAGGAAACCGGCATGTTCTAGAACAAAACATTCGAAGTCATGTGACATCTACCAACCCGCACTGGGCCCGCCTGGTGAATTACGGCCCACTCCCTCCAAAAAGAGAGGAGGCCTGAACATTTTAGGCTGATCACGCTGACGTGCATCGGTGAAGGAAATTATCGTGGGGAACCAGGGGGGTCTACTCCGAAGTGGTATCAGCCGAATGATCGGCCGTTTCCTGCAACGAAGTTACTATTTGGTTCGGTCTGTCTCGATCCTACACTCCTACACTCTTTCGAATATTGACTATGGTCGCAACCCAACTGACCCGATCCGAACTTTTTTCGCAATTTTCAATAATATTCGGTTCGGCCATGTGTCGGTACTTCGTAGTAGACCCCCTGGAGAGTCTGAAATCGAAGCTAAATAATAACAAATTGATATTTTTTTTCTAATTAGTGCAGAGGGCTGCGGCCGCTGCGGAGGACCATTTCGATGGTCTGGATTCTAGACTCTCGAAGACAGATGTTATAAGTGTAATTTTGGTAATTTTTCAGTAGTATAAGAAAGTTGATAGTCTAAAACACTGTTACTCAAAACGGTTCAGTGATAGTGTGTTTATTTTAATTAACCAATATGTAGAATACTTATCTGTAATATCATGAGTAGAAAATAAATGTTTCTATCTATTACAAATTCAGAAGAATATTGAAAAACATGATAAAATACCCTCACCTACTTTTGTGTATAATGTATTGGCAGTAATGGACGTCAGGGCTATCCCCATTTTGGAACGCAGCGTAGTCTTCCGAATTCTGTTCTGTCTTTTTACTCCCAGAATACTGCGTTCCATCGCTCTTTGACAAACTTTTGCGACTTGGTGAGCGACCAGGGCTGAGCACCGTAGGTCGGACGGGCAGGATACACATGTCGACGAGTTTGCGTTTTAGGGAGATCGGCAGATCACCCTTTATTAGACGTTTTACTATGTGTAAATTATTTCATCACCACTGCTCTCAAAATGGCGACTGAAAACATCGTGAGGAAACCGGCTAGCCTAAAACAAAAAAAAAATCAATGACATGTGACATCTACCAACGAGCCCGTGTGGTGTTATATGCCCCAATTCTTCTCGCCCCCTCTTGGAGCCTATATTGTTCCCACTGCTGGGAGACAGGCCTCCTCTCTGTGAGTGGGAGTAGGCCGTTATCTACCACGCGAGGCCAGTGCGGGTTGATGGATGTCACGTCTTAGAATTTTTGGGTTCGTTATCTCACCATATTAAAAAATAAGTTGAAAAATCAGTTCACGGCTTTGACGTACAGTTATCGATGGATTCTTCGATCTTATAATAATAATACGTTACCCCAGGAGACATATTCACTACGTAGGAAGTCTACTAAACTATTGGTGATTATGAAACCCATAATAAACCAGCGCCCTACATGCGTAATAACTATCAATCACAATCTGAATAATTTTGAAGGATATTGCTAATACATTTTGCTTCATATGTTCGAAAAATTTCTCTTCTCAACAACGTAAATAACGCAATGAATAATGTTGAACTGTCAAAATCAAAGGCATTACTAGTGTTGGTGTGTTACGCTACAGCTATAATATCTTAGATAATATCTGCTATAATACCTATATATTTTATGTATAATATCTACTATAATATAGCATAATATTTTCAACAGTAATAAAAGATATATCAGTGAGTGTAAGGATTTTTAATAAGGGTATCAGATACCAGAGCAAACGGCTATGGATACAGTTACGTTAAGCAGTCAGAAGTAATACAAAAATAATAAGTTGTTACTGAATTGTAGGTACCAAGAATCATATATTTTTTATGTCACCAAAGGGTTGGGGGTCCGATACAGAAAACATTGTTACAGCAGTCGGCTGGAA
Source organism: Apamea monoglypha (assembly GCA_911387795.2). NCBI lineage: Eukaryota > Metazoa > Arthropoda > Insecta > Lepidoptera > Noctuidae > Apamea > Apamea monoglypha. The sequence continues at coordinate 20,813,396 of OU426914.1, read as the reverse complement.
TTGTTCGATATCCATCAATTCCAGTCCTAAATAAGCGGATAAATGCAGACAAATTTGCAGAAAAAACAGATAAACGTTTGAGGATATTTTATGGCAGCATATGAGCCTCATCGATACTCCAAGAACGTTTCCGAAGCACTTCGCCCAGAAGATGCACAGTAAATTGACGAGAGGCCTGGTTTTCTTTGAAGTTGATTCTGTGGACTCGTTTTGCGTAACTCTGCCTGCTAGTTGGGTCATCATCTTCCTTTAGGAGCAGTAGAAGCAGCAGGCGTTCCTAGGTGCAGCAGGGATCAACTTGGTCGGGTAGGTTTGAGTGGTCACAGTCTTCTTAGTGAATGGGTTCATGGGTTCAATAATCGGACGGTGTTTCACTTCCATGTTGATCCTCGCAAACCTTTCGCCTTTCTCCTCCTCTTTTCTTATCAAGATAAAATACGGACGCGTCTCATTTAAACTCATTTTTGTAGAGTAAAGTTTTTCTATTTTTATATTTCAGGGATTTATAATTTTATAAAAAAAGTAGTTTAATTATTGCTACTCCGTCAAAATGACATATCGACACCATGTATTAAGCATAGACACGGAGGACACAAATAATTACAAATGAGAATAAAGTGCTTACTGTCCAAAAGAAATAAGGTTAACTTGCCAGAAACTCTTCAATACCTGGTAAGTTTGGCCGTTCTGTATAATGCAAGCAGTCACATGCCTTAGGCAGTTTGCCTTAGTCCCTGATGCAGGTAGTTATCACAAACACACATAAACTCACGTCGTTACTATAGTTCAAAATCATAAACCTTATATTTGGTAAAAGTATTCTAGCTATTCTATAGTAAATAGTACAGTTGGAACAGGATTGAAGTAGAATACTTTTTTAACTAGAATATTATACTAAATGTCTTTGACAATACTTTTACTACATGAATTGATTCATGATAAGTACCTACATGGGTTTGTTTTAAAAAGGACATGCCCCATAGATGACCATGTCCTTTTTAAAAACAAACCCGCAGTACGAAAGGTAATATACTGTGTGTGACAAAATAAATACGTTACTTGCTAGGTATACCGATATCTTTATAGTTTGTGGAATTTAAGCAATCTGGGTGGGTTGTTCAGTACAACGTAAGCGAAGTCAGTACCAGCCCGGAATCTAGATTTGGGCCCGGTTGTAACAGAACTGAAGTAGAAAACTCCAAAATAGTTAAGTCAAGGTTGATTTTTAGACAAGATGAGTATATGCACGCGTTTTTGCTGGAATCTTGGTGGTTGTGAAGTGTTTTTTCAAACGGCTCAGTAACAAGTCATAATCTTCACGGTATTTTAAAAACTCGCTGCCGTTTAACTGGTTTAAAACCTCTTCTACTTGCTTGGCTAAGGGCTCGTTGGTGGTAGTGCTGGTGGTGGTACTTAGTCTTGGTAGCGGTGGTAGCACTACGGGCGGTGGCCGCTTGAACTCCATAAGTTCTTTATGATGAGCCATGCGCAGCGCCTGGCAGATTTAACACATTTTATTACTACGTGATCTTAAATATTGCGAACCAGATTTCTTTATACACTAAAACATTTATGCAAAACTAGCTGCGCCCCGTGGTTTCACCCGCATAACTTTCGATCCCGTAAAATTTTCTTCTATGCAAAACCTTGTCCTGACTTTCTCAAACACAAAAAAAAGGATTATCTAATTTGGTGCAGTTGATCGGAAGTTATGCGCGTACATACATTTCGGTAATTAATTTTTATTTATATAGATTCGCCATTCACTACATCACATTCTTTCTACACCGGTAAATAAACTATATAGGATAAATATACTTTCAAAGTGATTTAATAAAGCTAGTAGCTACGTAGTACAGCCGGAATAAAGTCAACCTAACTATTTGCCGCACCGGTAGTTCTCACTCTGTTTCATTTTAAGGTGGACCATGGACCATGGAAGTAGTGAAAACATTGATAATACCTACTACTTCCAAGGTAGACAGAAGAACGACTTAAAGATACGTATCGATTGAGAATTCAGGGGTTTTATTGCAGGGTTGTCATTTAGGGTAATTAGGCACATAAAGTTTAAAGTTATTGAAACGGGATACAAATAAAACGTCAAATTGGCGAGAAAATTTTATGAATGTTTACATCTAGCACAATAAGATCTTCTCCTGGCAGGGCTTGAGCGGAATGTTTCGGTTTGTTTCTGCACTAGAAGTTTGTAATCGTCTTTGTTGTTCATAAGGGAGCTGTTCTTAAGCCGATTCATGACCAACATAATTTTCTGTTTGGCTGCCTTCTCCACAGGGCGGGGTTAAGACGGTGTATATTTGGTTTGGTAAGGTATTCGGCGCGCCTGCCAGATTTAAAATATTGATTACTACGGATTGCATGGTTCTGTTATCTAAATTGCCAACCTCATTCCTACACAACCACAACCACACAAAACTGTAACAGCGCCAGATTCTCAACCATATAACAGAGAACTCACAAGCTTCACACCATGCCAAGCCAGTGAAATATCCAAAATAATCAAGAACCTTGATCCGAACTGCAGTGCCGGTATCGATGGTATAACTACAAAAGTCATCAAGTGCGCAAGTGACTTAATCGCGAACAAACTGACCGACTGTATAAATATCCATTTTGCCAATGGAACCTTTCCAGATCAATTAAAGGTAACCAAAGTTACTCCAATCCACAAATCTGGTGTCAAAACGGATCCTAGCAACTATAGACCTATCTCAGTCCTTCCGATTATCTCTAAAATATTTGAAAGAGTCCTTTATACACGCTTAAATGAACACCTCACCTCAATAAATTTCCTCTTTGAAAGGCAATACGGGTTTCGAACACATTCTAACACCCTGTCAGCTACTACAGATCTAATTACGAAAATACAAATGAACATTGATCAAAAAAATCTTAAAAGACTTTTGATACAGTTAGCCACCCTATACTATTACAAAAGCTAAAAGACATAGGCGTATCAGGTGTAGCGTATAAAATGTTCGAATCGTATTTGAATAATAGGTTCAGGTGTTTAAAGTTGTTTAAAGTTGGTGAATACCAAAGTGAACCGCACAATATCACGTTTGGTGTTCCCCAGGGATCACTGTTAGGTCCACTATTCTTCTTAATATACATAAACTCCATCCATAAGGTTCCAATACACGGACATATCTCGCTATATGCGGACGATACCTGCCTTTTTTTCTTTTGGTGGTTCTATAGCTGACATGATAAATCAAGCCCAACAAGACCTAAACTCATTGTCCATCTGGTTTCAACAAAATATTCTAACAATCAATGCATCCAAGACTAGTTACGTAATATTTAAAGCCAAAAATAAGAAAATACCACCTCATCCACCACTTACAATTGAAAACCAAATACTCGAACTCAAACAACACGAGAAATACATTAGGTTAAGACTAGACTGCCATCTAAATTGGAAAGTTCAAATTGACTACATCAGATCCAAAATTACATCTTTAATGGGCTCACTACGAAACATCGTACACTGCCTGCCATATAGTGTGCGCCAGACAATATACAACTCTTAGGTAAAGCCACACATACTGTACCTAATCGAAATCTGGGGCAATGCACCTAAAACAAACTTAAAAGACCTACAAATTGCCTACAAAATTAAAATGCTTTTTCATTGCGATTACCTAACACCTACAATTAAAATATACAAGGACACGAAACTCTTGAACATCAAACAACTTCATGCATACTGCGCCTGCATAATCATTAAAAAAATACTTAATAAAACCATACATACACAGATTTCATTCACCAAAACACATCAATTCCATAACCGTAGCAGTCGTAGAAAAGATCACATAGTATTTCCTCGAGTGCGAACCACTCAAGGTAAGAGGTCACTTGGTTACGAGGGAGTGCAACTTTACAATAAATTACCAGATGAGATAAAGGGTGCGATTTCGATTAATATTTTTAAAACCAAACTAAAAAAAAATGTTCTTCAAAATATCAATATGAATTAACGAAAAATAATTTAATAAATAAAAAAATAAAAATAGCAGCTGTAAACAAAAGTTGTATTACTGACTGATGTATCTGCATTGTGGCAGCGGGACCACACTCTTTATCTCAAGGCGGGGTAGTTACCCGCGAGGAGTCGCTGGGGATTCTGAACAGAGACCCGTGGGGACGCCCCTACAAGATGGTGCGGGAGAAACTCCGCCCATGGGCTCCCCCGCTGACGCAGAGTCTCCGGCCCCAGCTCGTGGAGGACGTGGTGAGCGCTCTGTTTCCTTTGCGAGGGGAACATACTCCCCCGGCCATGGCTCCGCCTCCTGCGGTGCCAGATGCGGACCACACCACCGACGATGACGACGATGCTCCGGAGGTGACCGAGGTAGAGCTGAGAGTGGCAGTACGTAGGCTGAATGCCAAAAATACCGCCCCAGGACCCGACGGCTTACCTGGAAAAGCCTGGGTTCTGGCCTTGGAGGCTCGCGGGCCTCGACTAAGGGGGCTACTAAGCGCATGCTTGGAGAGGGGCCGGTTCCCACTACGTTGGAAAACGGGGAAACTGGTCCTCATCAAGAAACCGGGGCGCTCTGCGGACTCTCCGTCCGCTTACCGGCCCATCGTGCTGCTCGACGAGGTGGGCAAGCTCTTTGAAAGAGTCATTGCAGACCGCCTTGTCGGGCGGCTGGTGCGGGTTGGGCCGGATTTGGCGGAAAGCCAGTTTGATTTCCGCAGGGGGCGCTCTACGGTGGACGCCATCATGCGCGTGCGAGCCCTCACGACGGGGGATGCCATGGCCCGGAGTGAGGTTGTCTTGGCGGTGTCTCTAGACATTGCCAATGCCTTCAATACCCTGCCCTGGAGTTGCATCAGGGAGGCACTCCGGTATCACCGGATGCCGACCTACCTCTGTCGCATTGTCGAGGCCCTATTTGAAGGACAGAGCCGTCATCTACACCGGTCATCGGGGAGAGTGGAACCGGCGAGAGATGTCGTGCGGTGTCCCACAGGGATCGGTCCTGGGGCCGCATCTGTGGGATATCGGGTACGACTGGGTGCTGCGCGCCGACCTCCCTAGCGGCGTCAGCGTGGTTTGCTACGCTGACGACACGCTGGTCCTAGCGCAGGGGAGGTCGCACCAGGCGGCGGCCGAAATAGCGACACGCGGGGTTGCGACAATCGTTGAGAGGATCCGGCAATTGGGACTCGAGGTGGCCCTGCACAACTCCGAGGCCATGTGTTTTCATGGTCCTCGGGACGCGCCACCGTCGGGTTCCCAAATAACGGTAGGAGGGGTTCACATCGGCGTCGAGTCGACGATGAAGTACCTGGGACTCGTCCTCGACAGCCGGTGGAGCTTCGTGGAACATTTCCGACTGGAGCGGGCCGGGGCTGCCTTGAGGCGGCTCCTGCCCAATCTAGGGGGTCCAAACGCCTCCTGCCGGAGGCTATATGCGGGGGTCGTGCGGTCCATGGCCCTTTACGGGGCACCGGTGTGGGCGCGTTCCTTGAGGCGGCGACCAGTCCGCCGGTTGAACGCGTCCCAAAGGGTCATGGCCGTCCGGCTGATCCGAGGATACCGCACGGTCTCCGCTGTGGCGGCGAGCCACCTTGCCGGATTACCGCCATGGAGAGTGCGATTGTCGCAACCCAGTGCTGGGCACGCCACAATTGCGGCGATAAGTCCCCTCTTTGAGGAGTGGCTGGAGAGGCGCCACAGCGCCCTCACCTTCCGCCTGACGCAGGTCCTCACCGGACACGGTTGTTTCGGGAGGTTCCTGTTCAGGATAAGACGGGAGGAAACGCCAGGGTGTCACCACTGTGTGTATCGCCCGGAGGACACGGTGGAGCATACGGTGGAGGTCTGCCCGGCTTGGGCGGAGCACCGCCGCGTCCTCGTGGCGGCGATCGGCGGCGGCGATCTCTCGCGTCCGGCCCTGGTTCATTCCATGGTACGGAGCGCGTGTGCATGGGAAGCCGTCACCTCCTTCTGCGAAGCAGTAATGCTCGCAAAGGAGGAGGCGGAGCGCGTGAGGGAGAGGCAATCTCTGCGCCCTCACGCCCCTAGTCGCCGCAGGAGACGCCCTGGACGCCGGGAGTTACCAGCCGACTTCCGGCCACCGTAGGCGCGGGCTTGCGGGCGGCGAGCAATGGGCAGCTCGCCGGCCGGCAAGGACCAGGCCCGAGTCGACGGCGCATTGTGTTCCACGCGCGCCTCAAAGAGATGTCGGCACGAAGTGAGGGGGTCCGTTAAGGCCGATGCCTGCCAGGGCTGCGGGTTGTTCGAAAGAGATACCGTGGTCCCTGGCATAGGCAACTGAAGGAACACGGGTGGGTTTTAGTCAGTAAAAGTCTGACACGCCCTCCTGCTCCGCCCAGAGCGGGAGAAGTCATATGATGATTTCTCACCCAGAAAAAAAAAAAAAAAAAGGTTGGGGAGTTACGCATAGTGGCACAGTGTTGAATTCTTGGGAGTACCCACGAAGCTAAATAATTTGTAATACTAATGTTACTATAATTTTGTTTTGATGTTAATATATAGTCAGATACGTCAAGTTAGTTGTGAGTCCGAGTGTCGAAGGAGAATGATTAGTTTTCATATTTTATGTTCAAATTTGTTCTCACTCATGTAAGTGAAATGTAAATTTCTTTAACCAGAAATTGAGGAATTTCTGCACAGCAACTTTTACTTGCCGTGTTTCACTAATACGGTGAATTGGGGCTTTTCAATCGAAACATATATCTCCTTTTAGGCAACATGAGCTTTATAATATTCACTCTCTGGTCCTCCGCGTGTGAGCCATGCGCAGCGCATACGGTACTGTAGAAGGCTTGAACAGCCCTCTGAGGTAACAGGAGGAATCAAACAACTGTACGACTCCTTTAAGATTATATTGTAAGCACTTTTTTACATATTTCTGACTAAATTATCACTCTCTGTTCTAAACAAAAATCCTATTAGAAAATATATGACATTAGCTTGAACGTTCGAATGTAACCTGCGCTAAATTATAGCCGGCCTGCACTATATGAGGTTGCCTTCGGCAGACAAACCTCTACATGAGCTACGCCCATACATTCGAACACTCACGCCTTTCCTGCCTATTCCTATGATAACAATTACCTAACGCCAGAAAATATATACAGTGTGAGGTCCAACTTTCGCAAGAGTAGGCTTAAGTCAGGACGAACGAATCGCGAGTCCGACACTATGACAAGTGTCAGGCAAGTTAACATTTACATGTGCCACTGTGCACCAACATAAACTAACGTCGTCATGCTTAAACCTCATCGCGCCAAAACTGGTGAAAAAGATACGACGCGGCCCCCTATATACTAACAATTTGACGTGACAGATCACATCAGAGGCTTACAGAAAATAGATGATCTTAACTTCAAACTCTTTTACCCCATCGGACGGTATTGAGCCAGAGGGAGGGAAAAGGCCAAGAGGTCAGTGTCCATCGAAAAAGAACTATCCCATGCCCATACTCCAGAGGAAACATTCCCAAAAATCTATTCCGTTCTCACTAAACTCCATGAAACATCAGTCAATACTGATAGAACTGTGGGTCCTCCAATATAAGTTGAACCATTTGTGTCAACCAAACAGACTTTGCGAAGGCTATGCCCCGCAAGCAAAGATGGTTTCAGCTTAGGTGAGTGTCAGCAAAAACATTTCACTTAAAAACTAAACAAAAATTGCGAGAATATACTAACATACATACAAATAAACATACATACATACACACTTCTAAAATAAATATCACTAGAATAATAATAATTATATCATACTAAAAAAAAAAATACATACACAACTATGGTGAAGTGGACAGATAGTGTTCTTTTACTCTTCTTTTAAAAACTGCAACAGTTTGGCAGTCCCTAATATCAGGCCCCTAATCTCGAACCTTTATCAAAATAATTTTAAACTAGGTTTGTTGAACATGTTACTTTATTTGTCCTAACACCTTACAGAATATAAGAAAATTTCACTAAGTTGGGTACTGTAGATGCTAATTTTACTACCAAGTCTTGAACCAGTCTTGTTGACGTAACCATTCTTGTCATGGCTAGTCTCGTCATCGTCAGTTATTTTTCGCAGTCGGTCATGTGCGTACTTGTACGTCCGGGCGGAAGAAAGGGACTTCAAAACGTAACGGTCACCATCAAGGACCGCGATCACCCTAAACGGTCCCCTGTATTTCGGGTCAATTTTTTTTATATATTCGTCAGTACACTGCTCGGATTGCCGACATAGCAAACTTATACTCGCGGCTCGCTACTCGCCGCTGCTGCAGGTGCTGGCCTGGAATGAAACATGCCCGCAAAGTATCACATAGCTCGGTCACTCCTGACCACATTTGGTACAGGCAAAAACACAATGAAAATTCGAACAAACTAAAAATAGCAGAGTTCAGAGCATTACCCACTATTTGATTCCCAAATCTCAAGGTTACAATAAAAATAATCAACTAAGATGATACTATGTGTCTCATACTATCTAGTAACCTCCAGTTACTCAACTCGTCAAATTAATTTGCGCATGGGCCCCCTCGGATCGCCAAGTCACTCTTGGACTTTATGGTTTCTCACGAAACCCCACATAACACACACAACTTAATCTCTACTCTGTTTCAGCAACAAAACTATTACTTGACTTTCCTCAAATTCGTTAGTAATACTCTGATCAAAACTATCATCGTTATCAAAAGGTTCCTCTAAGCCTTAGTAAGAATTGGTCAGAAAATGTATCAACTTACTCGTAGATTACATACAACGCTTATGGCCCGGCTGCCGCAGCTAGTGACACTCATGCCACCCATATCGTCATCACCTCAAGTGATACGATCTACACACATCACTTCACATAGAGTCTACGACTCCCAGGTCATTACAAGACCAACACAACAATAGTCTCCTTTGAGACCCGCGCTGTACCACTAGCTGCCCATCGCCCCTGAATAACTGACAAGTGCGTATAGTGTGACCTAATAGCCATGGTATGTGCTCTACTACTCGGTGGAGGAACTCTCCTCACCGTCTTCTACATTTAACTCGTTAGGAACTCTACTTAGAGGCATCTTTTGTATGTGATCGTGAGCGTACTTATACGTACGCCTGGAGTTGAAGGCTTTTTGAGTATTGATTCAACCAGAGTAATGTAAACAAACTTTGATTATATAATCATAGCGTAAATCATCAACCAGAGTCATGTACCATTCTTATCCACATTAACAATCATTTTTATCACTAAGAGCCTTAGACACCTGGAAACTCACACACGAGTAAACCACTCTAACGCCACGGCTCTCCAGCCGACCAGCAATCGCATTGCTCTCACACATCCAGCGCATGGATCCGTGACACCACACAATTTTACTACGGTCGATAGAGAACCCCTACTCGCGTGCTTCCCATAATGTAGGCTTGCTCATCACCACTGTGATCACTATCAACTTCAACTGGTACATGACCTGCTGGCATCTTTCTTTACCTATCGTGATCGTCGTCGATATCGTATCGTCCTATCGTATCGTATCTTGTAAGGTTAGATTTTAAAGGTTTTATCTTATATCGATTAGCCGCCAAAACTTCCGCTACCTTAAACGGACCTCTGAACTTCCGATCTAACTTAATCTTATAATCTGATTTCACTCTTCGTTTTCTAATAACACGAAATCGTCAACCCAACATTTTGTTATAGTTGACCGTTTAAAACAGAATTTATTACAAGAGCTTTATGCAATAAAAACTCTGTCGCAGACATGTTAAGCGAAAAGCCGATTCAATATTTCACTTACTATCATAATATTACTTTGCGAGTAAATTCCGGGTAGAACATAGTAATAAAATCTCAAGCTGTTGCTCGCTAATCGCAACACTACATATGATTTGTTCTGTGCTGACTAAACATGTTTGACCAATACCAGTCAATGCAACAACGTTATTATCTCGTTTGCCACTTAATTTGGCTGCACAACTCGCTTTTAATAAACAAGCATTCAGCACCAGAATCGTAAACAAAACAATACAGCTCCCCTTTATTTTCTAACGTGTCTGAGGGTAGTTGTACGACGTCCACTCACCGTTCCGGACTTCCAGCACGTTGTCCACCATCTGCTTAGCTGCCACTACTCGTGCACCGGACTGCGTGTTCGGTATTGCCATTACTCCACACTAACCATCCCCAAGTTATTACTTGACGTTCCTTAACGAACGACTAACTGTCATTCCACTTAGTTTCTTAGGAAGACAAATGGCGTAAATTATACGCGATGTGTGTGTGTGTGTGTGTGTGTGTGTGTGTGATGTGTGTGTGTGTGTGTTGTGTGTGTGTGTGTGTTGTGTGTGTGATGTGTGCGTGTGTGTGTGTGTGTGTGTGTTGGCGCGCTTCGACATACTAAAAGTGATGTTTACATCTATCTAATGTTGACGTGACAATGAATGACAACTAAAGACAACAAAAGTTCACATCATAATATGAAAAGGTTTCATCAAAAAGCTTTTATTTCTGAATCTACATTTTATAAACTTATATTTTAAAATTAAAATCTTCTTTATAAAATGTTGATAGTTATAGGAAAATATATTTAGAAAGTTATTTATCATTGAAAAGTGTTTTGGAATTAAGCGTTTAGTTTTAGCTTTTCTAACAAATGAGTATTTTTTCTTAACCCGTGGTTTTTCTGTATTGTTAGTAGCACATTGTGAATGAACAATATTAACTATTAACATTATTAATATTACTAATTACTGTAATTTATCTGGAATAAATGAATTGAATTGAATTGAGATTGAATTATTAATCTTAGGGTCACCTAAGCGATGTATGATAAGATCACTACGATTAAAGTCTGCACGCTCATCCGTAAGAAAATTAAATAAGTCTTTTAATTGCACAGAATTGTTCATCACCTCTGTGTATTCGTCTTTGACTGCACACAACTCTACATCAGCTTTAACTAAGTCAACTTCATAATCCACTTTACTGTCGTCATTCGACATTACGACGTTCTGAGCGTTCTCCTTTATCTCCGTGGACAACTCGACATGATAATTCTCCTTTACCTCGGAATCAACAATTACAGAGTTATCCTCAATAACTTGATCACCAGCGATGTTATTTTTATTAATTTCGACATCGTGATCACAATGCTCATCCTGATGCTCTGAAACACAGCTATATAGATTAATAAAAGAAGGGTCAGTCCATGACCCGATTCGTTATTACCCGTATTCGTTCCTTCTCATCCTCCTCTGCTGCTGCACTCAACATCATTTTCTCCATCAGATTCTATTTCCACGCTGCTTTCTAGGCAGCTTTGCTCATCTTGTAGTGGGCCATCTCGTCTTCCACTAAATAATAAAGAAGCACCATCATCTACATTTATCACATTTTCCTGTCCGCTTCCTTCAGACAGATATTGTGCAATCTCCTCTTGTTGCCTCTTATAAAATGCTTTGTGACAACGGCATGGGAGCTCTGCTCGTAGCACATCACACAACGCATTAAACGTCATACTATCATGGTACATCATTTTAAAGACACACAGGGCAGCACCCTCAAGATATGCGCTCAATATCAGCGCCCAATCGCTCTAACGCCATGTATTGTAGTTGGCAAAACTACTTTTAACGCCTCAATAAACTCCTCTAGGCATACTTTACTGCCCGTATAAAATTCAGCCATCTTACTCTCTTTACAAAAAAAACATTAAGCCACTTAGCTGCATATAATTTCCAGGCGACTCTTCTGCGCCTGTTCTGTCCTCTGAATGCGAGGTCTTGCTTCTTCAAAAACTACGTATCAACGTATGGGGTACGTTTCTTCACACAATGCTTAGCGCAAGTTCGGCGCAACTTCGTCATCAATTTTTCGCCAATTCGGTGGCAGTTCATCGCTTACCCGCCTCCAACAATTGTAGAGGGCTTGAAGAGCCCTCTGAGGTAACGGGAGGAATCAAACAACTATACGACTCCTTTAAGATTATATTGTAAGCACGTCTTTACATATTTCTGACTAAATTAACACTCTCTGTTGTAAACAAAAATTCAAATAGAAAATATATGACATTAGCTTGAACGTTCGAATGTAACCCGCGCTAAATTACAGCCGGCCTGCACTATATGAAGTTGCCTTCGGCAGACCAACCTCTACAGTATACTGGAAAAAATATTCTGTTGGGATTTCAAATTGATTCACGTGTTACATAAAGTTTTAAATTCACACATTATGGATCGAGTGCCGAAAGCTAGTGCTCCAACACTCGAATGGCCGTTATCCGCCAGCTAAGTTCGTCAAGGAAATTCTTATTAAAAACCACTTTTTAGCCCGAGCAAAACAAACACTTTATATTAAATTTAAAATGATTTTTAATTTTTTTAACTTTTTCTTGAATTTCTATAGCTTTTTTCTCCAAGTTTGGTACTATTGGAATTTTTCGAACTACAGCAATTATTTCTTGTATCAAATTTGTGCAATTTTCGTATTCGTTTCGTTTTGTATCAGTTCCTGTATTGTTTTGTTTTGTTTCAGTCCCAATGTATGGCTTGGGCCATACATTGTTACCATCATGATATGGTTTTTTATGGTTTTTTGAAAATTCTTCTTCACCCTTTGCAAGCGCGAGCGGTTCTTCATACTTAAAATTCTAAGTAATTAAAAAAAAACATAATAATAAGTAAATATTGTATTGGCCCACAATCGCAGTAGACCGGTAAAAGTGGAAGGAGGGAATCAGGCCTTTACTTGAGACAACACAGGCTCATAATAATACTAACTCCACCGCCATATCTTACGTTGACGTCGCGGTGGGGCTGGCGTGCTCCGAACTCTAGGCCTGTGCCGGGAGAGTTTACTTTGCCGGAACAGATCTAGGGTAAGGAGCCAGACCAAGAGAGATATAGAAACCCGCAGGGCAGCATGTGGCGAGCTGTTTGGCAGTAGCGACCCCACGGACTCTATCTCCCGGGAGAAGTCTTGTTCCTCACCTCTGGCTTGCCTTTACTGGCCGGCTGGAGTGAACAATGACGAGGAATAGAGCTCCCACCTCATTCTTACCGGCCTAAGTGGAGATTCGCAAGAGCAAACGTGCTCGGAGGAAGGAAGTATTCAAGTAAGATGCTGGTAGGGATCTTGACCATATTTCCGGGATTGTCCTGATAGCCGTGGAATACCTCTCCACTCCTCATAAGCACCTCAGGACATGCTCCCCCCTTGTCGCTACGAGACTATGTGCTAGCGACCGTTTTCGGGGGCCCATTATTGAGTGTGCAAGTCAAGCCCTTTCCAAAGTCCTAGATAACCAGTTCACGTTAGCCACCCAAACCCATAACCCAATACCTTTGTTTCCATATCTTAAAATAATAATAATAATATAAGTAAATAATATGAATATCCTTAGAGTATGTGAACTGGACCAGTCATGGTGAAAGGAACTATCGATTTACTACTAGGTATGTCTAATCAAAACAAAATAGGGCCCACCCAAAATTAATTTAGAATTTTGTCAAAGAATGAATAATTTATTAGGTAAGCATTTGTGACGTTAAGCCAACCTGCACTGGGCTCGCGTTGTGAATTAAGGCCCCCTCCCTCTCACATAGAGTAGGCCTATGTCCCAGAGTGATTATTACATATTTGTAAAGTAAAGCACTAAACTTTGTTCTAGACATGTTTATAGGTCCATTAGGTCTTTCGAACGTCAATTTTAGCGTTGAATCGAAGAGGGTAGACAGAAAATGTGAATTGCTTGAAAAGACATTTGTTGCACACATTCTGTCACTTGTGTTCTCATTCTCAGTCCTATTCAAAGCGTTGACATTACGGTAACAGGAAATGGGCAATAAATTAAGTTTATTTTTCTAGTTAAGTTGAATTTGCATAACAACAACAAAACACTATTTTTTGTGTAAATCGATCAAAATAAACAAATTCTACCATTGACTATGTTTAAACAATTTTTAGGTTTAAGAACAACTTTATTTCTCATAAGAATTGCATACATAATTCACTTACTGAGAAACAATGTCTAAAACTAAGATTAATTAAAGCGCACAGATGTACGTATACAAACAAACAAAAAAAAAAAATGTGGATAAACAGATCCAAGCACAACATGGATGTATGAATTTGATTTTTACTAGATGTGGCATTGATGGCATACTCGTTTTTAGCAAAGTTAGTATAAGACTACTATTTTTAGTTTATTGTTTCATTTATATATTTTGGGTACATACATGATTTATAAAACATTTTGAATATTGGACTTTATTTTTTTTTTGTTTAATTTAAGTAATTACTAATGTATTATTTTAATTTAGAGGTAGTTGCTTACACAATGAGAGGGATATTTAATAGAAATTAAGTATTTACATGATATAAGCTAAAATTTAAAATAATGATATGTACATGAAAAAAAATAAGCCAAATAATCATAGGGCATCAAAAAATTCGTCCGCATCGCTGTCAACAGGAACAGTGCCCAAAAGGCTGGCAGCATTGCCACGTTGTATGGCGATGCTAATTCTTTGGCCAAGAAACAGGCCAGCCCTCTGGTCACGTGAAGAGTCGATTAACCGCTTGGCGATATCTCGAAAAACCAAGTGGGCACTCGGACCCCATGGCCCTAGTGTTTCAACCCCAAACAGCCGTTTGGGGTTGAACATATAACTCCCAATCAGGTTGGAATATTTTCGCCGTTTGAGGTTTTCTGCACCAGCAGCAGCCGCTCCAGCACAGCCCACCGTGCTAGGAAGATGGGATGGCGCAAGGGTGTCGACACACGTTGCATCCCACACCAAAGGTCTGCCTAACTTCCAGGGCATTATGGTCATTCCGTCTGGTCTCTTCCCATCGTCGCGTGCCAGGCCGTTGGGTTCTAAAACAGCTGGCACCCCGGCGGTAACAAGAGCACGACGGATGATGTCATTAATGCTGGCGTGCCGTGCTATCCGACCTGCGCTCCTACTGCAGGATAGGCCATGGTGTTCGAGGCAGTCGACAGCTTCACCGCACTGACAGCGATGCGGAGCCCCACAAGGAGCGCCCATACGCAAACAGGTAGCGAGCCGGAAGGTGGTGTCACCCAGCATAGTGTCTATGTTGGGTGACGGGAGTGCTTGATTTAGAGGTATATATTTAGTTAATCTATATAATGTGTGTAATTTTATTAATGTAATATATTTAATCCCTACTCCAAAAACATTTAACATTTTTAAATAACAGCTTAAATATTTGGATAATAGGGCCCCAGCCCTATTGTCTTTTGAGTAGTTTAAACATAATTTTAATATCATGTCTGTATTCCCTTGAATAGGGAAATTCTTCACTACCGTCACCAGTTTAAACGTTCTAGGCCCATTTAAAACAAAACTACCGTTCTTAATTATGCAGGAACAGGATAGAGCTTTCCGACAAGGTTCCTGAATGATAAGATATATTTATTTGTTGTAAGTAACTATTACTTGTAACACGATAATGATAATATGCACTGATTGCTGTAGTGCTGTACAGTCACGAGCTAAAGTATGTATACACTCGACTTTATTCAAAAGCGATTTACTCCTTTAATTTTTCATGAAATTTTATGTTGTTACGAACATAGCATTTTCGAACCCATAGGTTTATGTAATGTGTTGTATTTCAACGTTGCATTCGTTATTTCACGAAAGAATCGCAATTGAAAGTTGCCAAATCTGTAACCTAATGTACATACTCACAGTTATCTTCATTCATTCCTCCAGGTCAGACAAGCATTCCGTTACCGTTAGGCGCTGTTCTGACTATTCCTCACGACACCAGGCCACGTTTTATCCACAATCAGTACACAGACACAGCCATCAACTTTAACATAGGACTACGACGATTTAATGACATCCAAGGGCTGGGAATTTCGCCCACATTGGTTGATATCATTTTTCCTTTAAACACTATACTTTTAATATGAAATAACTATAGATTTAATTGTATTTTATTATGACAGTTCTGACAACGACGTTTAATACGTCACCATGACAACCATTTCTTTTAGGTTCTTATCAGCCTGTAACTTTTTAGCTGAAAATATATTCATACTCCTACAAAACTAATACTGGCCATCAGCATATTTCAAATTCATATTTTCTACATGGTACTATTCTACGAGTTCACCTTATAAATCCAAGCAATGCAAGGATCAGTTCGAGTTTCACCTCTAAAGCGAACACAATAAATAGACATGATACTCCAGAGCAACCTGCCCCGGGAACACTCAGCGTGCCTCCCTTAAAAGGCTCTGGTACCTGACGGACTCTCGCTACACCTCCGTCGTCCGTCCTCCGTACCAGTCGGACTGCTGGCGCGCCTCGCCGGAGCACTCGGAAGTACTGAACCTCCTGAACCTCCTGGATATACTGGGCCGCGCCTCATCCGAGGGCCGCCTCACCTGCCAGGCTGACTGCGTCCCCGCCGTGCCTGCACTCTCCTGCTGCCGTGCTGCGTCCTATTCCTGCCGCGTGGCCCCCCTGCGGGTATCCTCGTTGCCGCACACGCACAAGCTCCTGACCTCACCTGCACCTGCACCTGCACCTCATCTGCACCTGCAGGTGCAGGCAGGCAGGCACACGAGGCAGGTGCCAGTGACAGGTGCGACACCTGCCTCGCGTTGGTCTACCTCTTCAGCTCCATCTGCAACTCCACCACAGCCTCCTCAACCCACCTATCACTCATCTTCATCCTTCCTCACCCACACACTACACACCACTGACCAGTCCATCTCCATCTTTTATATAAGTACTTTATAAATAAATCTTTATTCAACTTCAATTTCCCTTTCTTTATTTTCTTAATTTAGTTAGTTTCTTGTCGCTACACGACAAGTCTTGACATATTGGTGCTCGTGACTGTCCTTACAACCTTTTCTCAAAGTGACTTGGAGCACTTTTAAGCCGTACAATGTCAAAACTTAGGCCAAGCCACACAGGTAGGGGCTTTTCTTGGTGCTTAGAGCTGCCGGACACCTTGCTCCTAATTTAGCAAGCCACTCTGCAACGTTCTAGCTACGCTACTCACCCAAGCAGCGTGGAATGAAGCGAAGGTGCTAGCTGTGTGGCTTCGGCCTAACTTTTCTTCTAAGCTACCGGCGGTCAGGGCTCCAGAGAGGAACCTCCTGACAATGCGAGCCGTGTCCAGAAGTACCGCTTTCTGAATCAAGCCCTTGATCCAGCTTCCCAACGAGAGCCTCCTCAGGTGTTGGTCGAGGCTCTTGGCTATTAACCCATTGGCTGACACGACTATCGGCACAATGATTGCCGAGTCCACATGCCACATGTCGACAACCTCGCGAGCCAAGTCAAGATACTTGATTTGTTTATCTTTCTCGGCTTTCACGAGGTTCTCATCATGAGGGACGGTTATGTCAACAATCATTGCGCGCCGCTCTGATCGATCCACCACCACTATATCAGGCTTATTGGCAACAATAGTCCTGTCAGTGATGATGGATCGATCCCAGTACAATGTGATATTTCCATTTTCGAGAACTGGTGCGGGCACATACCTGTAGTACGGCACCTCCGATTCCACAAGGTTGTATTTCAGTGCAAGTTGCTGATGTATTATCCTAGCTACAAGGTTGTTTCTATGCAAGTACTCTCCGTTAGCTAGAAGAGAACACCCGGAGATAATATATGCCTGATTGATTCCCCCGGCCGGTGGCATGCCCGACAGATGTCAACCGTGCCGTCTTTCACAATAAATCTCCGGTAATTGTTCGTCATCATAACTTCGTCCAAAATTGCACAGACAAAACCTTCGGTTTCTCCAAAGAGGTCACCGAAACGCAGCCGGGCTACGGACGCTAGTAGATCTACATCCGGTCCATGTAGGGCCCGGTAAAAGCGTCCGTGAAGCTCCTTACTTTGCCATACTTCCATGCGATCATTGGTGTCAAGCACTACTGGCTTGCGTCAGTTCTCTTTAGCCAAGGAGAGCGGGGTGAGGCCCTTGTCCACCGCGACTACATCTCGATGCATCCCCACCTCGGTTTCTAGGAAATATTCCCTAAGACTGCATATCTCGCGATTGTGGAGGGTCTTAGCGTTTAAAAAGCCTCGACCTCCACACTTTCGCGGGATATACAGCCTCATTACCGATGACCGTGGGTGATGCATTCCATTTGCAGTCAACAGCGTCCGGACCCTCCTATCCAGGGCGTCTAGTTCGGTTTGAGTCCATTTGAGTATGCCGAAAGAGTACATCAAAACCGGCATGACCCAACTGTTGAAGGCACGCACCTTGTTTCCGCGAGGAATGAGGAGTAGCTCCTTAGTACCGCGGGACCCATTCTTACATCCATTTTGAGAGGCAGACATAATGGAGTTGGTGTCTATATGTTTGTTAATTTTAACTCTCAAAATGGATGTAAGAACTTTATAGACCGTCGGTAAACATGTGATCGGCCTATAATTTTTGGGTTCCGCAGTGCTAGCTGATTTATGGAGCAGGTTGGTAACTCCTGTGGTTAGGAACTGGGGTAGCGAATCAGACTCCAAAGCAATCTGGAACTGAGATGCCAAGCGAGCGTGCGACCTTGTTAACCATTTGATCCAAAAGTTGTGCAGCCCGTCCGGCCCTGGAGATTTCCAGTTAGGCAACGGACGGACTGCACGAGCTACATCTTGGGCGCAGATGGTAATGGCCTCCATTTCTGGTATTGGATCACAAGCTCGCTCGACTTCCCGAGCCCAATCACCTTCGGTGTGACTGACAGGCACCGACCAGATACTACGCCAAAAGAAATACATGGCATCATCATCCGGCAGGCACGTGCCAGCCACACCTTGGTCCGGTCGCTCCCAACCCCTATAAACCCACCTTTCATCGCTCTGGAAGGTGCGATTCTGAGTGTATCGCTCTACTCGCCGCTTATACCGACGAATACGGTTCGCCCATGCATACACTTTCTGCTTCAGGAAGTCGATGCGCTCTGTGACACAAGACATATAGTCTTGAGGACTAATATCAGTCCCTGAGAATGCCCGTCTCACAAAGCGCATCACTCTAGGGCGAGTATTGCCCTCCCTGAAGCAGATTAGTTTGCCGATTAGCGTCCTGGCCCCACCAATATGGCGTTCAATCCTGCACTGCCAAGCTGGTACGGCTGGTTTTGGTCGTGTAGTTCTAGAGTCACACAAACACAACAAACAAACAGATAGACAAAGACAAACAAACATAGAGACAAACAAATAGAGAGACAAAGTAGAGACGAGTAGAGATAGAGATAGACAAAGTATTAGACCATTCGAAAAAATATTTAAATAATTATAAGACCTACTTTAATTTATCATTTCCTAAAAAAACGTAGGAAAAAGGAATAAAAAAAAAAGAAAAGTCACTTGATGTATTCGTCGCGTTGCAATGTTTTAATAGCAACTGATTTTGCCATATTAAAAAAAAAAATGTTTTTCCCATCAAAATATTTGTATTAAAATGTTTGATTTATTTTTCTTTTCATTTAAAAATATTTTATGAGTTTATTGCGAAACAATGATTAAAGATAAAGTATTTTTATTTTTTTGTTGTTGTTATGTTATTTTAATGATTTTATAGAAGAATCGATTTGCATTTTTGCGAACTGCAACACTCGATACGGCTGTCACTTGTCAATCAATCGGTTGTCAACAACAGATTGCCGGATAGCGTCATAACGTTTCTCGCTCGTGTTGTGGACTTGCGTTATATGTTTATTTTGTGTGCTACCTTTAATTACCGACCCTTGCTGTGTTTTTGGACAATTGTAACTGCCTTTGTGACGAACTTTCACCTCATATTAAAAAAACTCATAACCTAAAGATAGAGCGGGAACAAATGTTAATGGGATTTATTGACTACTGTCTGAAATAAAGTTTTTTTTTAAATTTCCATATCCCATGTTATATCAAAAAACTAATTACACAGAGCTATAGACTAATATTTCTCCTTGAAAACCCAAATTATTTCATTTTTGTTTATTGAGGCCTAATTTATTAGGGCTGTTTGCGGATCTCCTTTAAGTTAAGATGAGATTTTTTATTTCAAGTGGGTCCTCAAAACAAAAACGTCAACAAAAAAAATGGCCGCCCACCGATAAAGCTTGGTATACACAAGGAATTTTATGTCGGTCGACATTTATGAAATTAAATTATTTTTATATATTTTTATTACGTTTTTTTTTTCTTATAAGAAAATAATAAAAACAAATTAAAAAAAATAATAAATAAAAATACTTGAAACACTCCCATTCGTTTCCTACTATTCCTTATATCATCTTAAGAATAACACAGATTGGAAGAAGTTAAATAGCAAACATGTATAAAAGTAATAGTTAAAATAATTTGTTCGATAAAGTAATAAACATATTTGAATTAAAGAGTGTGTTAGATTCTACACTATAGACTAGAAGTATATGTACCTATATATTACCCAAATAACAAGCTTTGAATGTCAGAATGGTTACTAGTTAGTTATTTACTGTGTTTGAAGGTTATTATTGAATATGGTTTGTATGGAAAGGGTTTTATGAAGTAAAGCACAGATAGACAAGTCTCAACATTTATTTAAATTTAGGCTTGTCAATAATTAATCAGAAAACTAGTCGTCCTTTCGTAAAACTAGGTCATCATGGAGAAGAAGGACAAGAAACTCCATGGAAACAGTATTAAAGTATTCTATCAATACAGTTGTCACGTTGTCATAAATTATCGTTATCTTTAAAAACAATTAATTATATCTCTTGGATAACGGTCCAAGAGAATTCAAATAATAGCAACAAAATAACAATAGCTAGGAATATTGGCCATAATATGACTTACACAACATTATAGTCGTAATAAGCAATAATTAAGGTATAATATCAAATTACTTAACTTACGTGACATCTGGTCGATCTATTCCACTTAACAACGGCACTAGAACTAACCAACTGAACATCTACCAAGCAACTGACCCGATAACGTCATTACAATCCTTTTTATATACTACCAACGTCTTTTACGTCAAACATCTACCGTCATTTTGAACCAATCACAGATCATCATATATTTTGGTTTAATATCAGGTAGTAATAAACAAATCTTATGTACTGAAACCGTTTTAAAACATTAAAAGGTAATTGCATAGGAGTTAATTCGTAATTCTTAAACATCATCAAAAAGTATATCAACATCAACTGACAGTATTGTGCCAATCATTTGAAACAACCTATTATATTAAAATAGCAATATAAAATCTAAGATATACTACAAGTATAATCAAATATTACTTAATCATTTGTAGTAATAACATTTAAGTGTTTTTTACAAGTTAAGACTGTTGTTTTTTTGTAAACACAATATCTAGTCAAATTAGGTACATACTTCTACGTTGATCCCAAGCTAAATGTGACAGATGCCATTATCGAAACAAACAATATTCTAATATTATAATTATATAAAAATGAAATATCTAACAAGTGCAAATAAAAGTAAATTTATCAATTAAATTGTAGATTTCATTTAATTCCTTCTTTGGGCTGATGGGCTTGATGGGCTTGTGGTTAAGTAATAACAGCCGCACCGGTCGATCGATCAGGTTAAGCTACGCTTGCCGCGGTT
The DNA here is from genome assembly GCA_911387795.2 of Apamea monoglypha. Taxonomy (NCBI): domain Eukaryota; kingdom Metazoa; phylum Arthropoda; class Insecta; order Lepidoptera; family Noctuidae; genus Apamea; species Apamea monoglypha. Next base: position 20,791,790 of record OU426914.1, on the reverse strand, counting down.
GGTCCGTGGATGGGTGACCATCTTTACATACCAAGACCCCTCCGTGCCTCGGAAAGCACGTTAAGCCGTTGGTCCTGGCTGTCATTCGAGGATCTATGACAGTCGTTACGGATCGTCAGAAGCCCGAAAGTCTGACAACCAGTCTTGCCAAGGGGTATCGTATTCCCAGTAACTGGGTTGTGGAGGTCAGATATGCAGTCGCTCCATGTAAAATGCTGGTATTCAGCTGCATCCAGTTAGACTGGAAGCCGACCCCAACTATGTTGGGATAAGGCTAGGCAGATGATGATTTGTATCCATACAAAATAGTGATAATTCAACAAAAATGATTCAATTTTATTTATAAAAGTATGCAATCATTTCATCAATGTTTTGTTATGATGTTGTCACGTTTTATCGTCCGTAAACCAACTTTACAGACAACCAATTTTTCCGTTGCGACTAGTTCTTGTATAACCCAGTATTGTGCTCAAATAAACTGTGTAAGTTACGACGCTTGTTGCGCGGAACTTCAATGTAGCTGTAACAGGTAACTGCACACCTCCGCCCGCAGCCGGGGAGTTTTAGACAAATGTGAGAGTGTGTGTGTGTGAGATGAACATTTTATTGAACTCTTTATTCACACGTCGGAGAGGAATGCCTGTATTTTTGCTGGATTTAAGGCTCACAAGCAACACTACTGTTGCAATAATATTTTTTTTTGCAATTGAAGGTTGGGGTTTATTCCTGGCAATAAATTGATAAATATAACCATCGATGATAATTTATCAAAGTGGCAAAACAATAAGTACTCGTATAAGCAAAAGTTTTATTTGAGGCAAATACTTTTTGACTACAATTTTTTTTAACTACTGTTTTTACACCTAGTAGCAGATCCCATGACACTATTTTAAACCTTTGTCGATGGGTGGGCTCCGTGGTCTTTCAGCGACAGAAGGGGATAGAGGGAAAAAGCGAAAGATCTCGCCTAGCTCAAAACTTCCGCTAAAAACTGTGCCATTACTTTTCGATCGCTGGCGACCGCCGCGTAGCATATTGCGATCACCAATCGTCCTCCAATTTATTGTAAGATGAGATACTGGCAATAATAATATTTCAACAATAATCTATCATCGGGAGGCAATCAATGTCAGGAGGATAACATTGCTGAAATATTTTCAAAACAAACGCAAATTAAAAACAAATCGAATCCAAAGTAGATGAAGAATAACAAAGCTCTTCGTTCTTTTTGCATAAAACCAGCTGCTACAGCTGCACAAAAGGATATTTGAAAATATTCAATGAAGTATGTACAAAAGTTATAACTTACAGCATGAGCAAAGTAGAGACATAAGAAAATTAAAGTGAAAAAATACAACGGTTGCTTGAACATATCCATTTTGTATTACGGCTTGTTTCAATATAAGTAATAAAAGTTTATGGAGCTGGTTAATAATTTATGGATATAAAAATATATTGTGAAATAGATTGGAAATAGCTATAAAATCTACTTGTAGGTACTACGTACGGTAGGCTGCACGTCAAAGCCAACACAACCAGTGAAAGCTGACCTCAAATTCTACAGAATATTCCTACCACGCCAGGCCAGTTCGAGGTCAAAGAGTTATCACAGACGTGCAGTCGTCTCTACTTACTAAGGAACGTGTACAAAATCTCAGGCACCGTTGTAGCAGATGCCCATCGTGGTCGGCTCATTCATCGTATAGCATAATCAGCCAGTTAGCCAGTTTAGTTTTCCTAATGCATGCTGCTCGCTGCGAGAGGGAGTAGTCAGGTCAACTAACACACTGCAGGTTGAGGGACACTGTCAAGTCCTCGATTTTTTGGTTCTAGGACATTAGGCCGGTTTCCTTTCGCACATTAGATAATATTCGTTACGTATTTTTCTTAGAAGCAGTTAACACTGTTATAGACATAATACTGTTATAAGATTCAATTAAGGTTACCAGACATTACCTACTGACGTCGGAAAACAGTGGTGGCCCAGTGGTAACGGCCCCGACTTACGAGTTGTAGGTCGTAGGTTCGAACCCAGGCAAGCTTTGTGTACATAATTTAATCACCACTGCTCTCAAAAGGAAAACATAGTGAGGAAACCGGCATGTCCTAGAACCAAAAATTCGAAGTCATGTGACATCTACCAACCCGCACTGGGCCCGCCTGGTGGATTACTGCTCACTCCCTCCAAAAAGAGAGGAGGCCTGTGTCCCAACAGTGGGAACATTTTAGGCTGATTACGCTGACGTCGGTGAAGGAAAACATCGTGGGGAACCAGGGGGGTCTACTCCGAAGTGGTATCAGCCGAATGATCGGCCGTTTCCTGCAATGAAGTTACTATATGGTTCGGTCGGTCCCGATATTGACTATGGTCCCGACCCAACTGACCCGATCCGAACTATTTTCGCAATTTTCAATAATATTCGGTTCGGCCATGTGTCGGTACTCCGATTTCAGACTCTCCAGGGGGTCTACCCCTGGAGAGTCTGAAATCGAAGCTAAATAATAACAAATTGATATTTTTTTCCTAATTGGTGCAGAGGCCTGCGGCCGCTGCCGAGGACCATTTCGATGGTCTGAATTCTAGACTCTCGAAGACAGATGTTATAAGTGTAATTTTGGTAATTTTTCAGTAGTATAAGCAAGTTTATAGTCCAAAACGCTGTTACTCAAAACGGTTCAGTGATAGTGTGTTTATTTTAATTAACCAATATGTAGAATACTTATCTGTAATATCATGAGTAGAAAATAAATGTACCATTTTACAATCCTGATTAAATGCGCCAACTTTTAATGGCACTTGCCAAGGCACACTAGTACACTTTTTTAAAAGGAGGGCCTTTCAAGGTCGACAAACTTTGAAAATTTTAAATTCATTGTTACACAAAGTCTTAATTCTAGGAAACTTGGGGCAGTAATGTCATTATTTTGGCCTCTGATTCTTAGAAATATTATTTAGGGTTACGGTTCCAAAGTTGAAATGAACAAAAATAATAAAATTAACCACAATAACCGAAAAATGGTTACAGATTGACCAAATTTTTAGGATTTTCTTAAATGCCCATAATTTTCAAACTGATAGATAGATTTTTTTTCTGATTTTTCTCATGATGTTTACAATCAATCCTGTCGCCCCGTTTCGGCTTGACGTTGAGTTCTGGGACACTCAGTATATAAGAAACTACACAAAATACTAAACATACTTGACTTAAAACACACACACGCTAAAACAAAAAATCACTCAATGGCAGGACTACCTCTCAACGGAAAATCTTCTAACATACATCTCGTAAAATACAGTCACAATTCTACGCCCATATACACACACATACACACACACGCACTCACACCTACACGCTCATACACGAACTCACAGTCACACTTACATACACAACCCTAACTAAGTAACCTATGTAGGTACCCACATTTATTTCATAGAATAACTTTAGCATAACTTTATTATGTAACACCGACACCGTTTCACTTGTTACAGAATGTCAATAATTTACTGTACCCATATGGCTGAACCCTATCTCTTAAGATACAGGCTAGACCTAGTTTAAGGGATAGAGTCTTCAAAATTGTGCTTATGATGTGAAAAATGATAAATTTATAATCTACAGTGCAATTTGTTTCTTCTTTTATGAATATAAAAATATCATTATTTTGGGTGTGTTTTTTTTCTCAGCTCTTAGGCTGGTTTTAGCTACATTTACGGGCCAAAGCCAAGTAAATGCAGCGCCTGGTGTGTATTTAAGGTGAGAATTATAATATAGACGGATTCTTCTAAATCTATTAGTTTCAGGCTACGGAGAAGATGGTTGGGAATAACACCAGTCGTGGAGAGAACTATAGGGATAACGTACACTTATTCTTATCTCTAGATTCTTGTGACTTCTTCTATAAGTTCAGCATATTTACTTATATTTTCAGATATGGGTTTTTGTAGGTTATGGGTATTAGGAACTGTAATGTCTATGAGGTAAGTGATTTTTCTTATTTTATCCTGCAGGGTTATTTCTGGTCTATTGTAGTGGATAGCGTTATCTGTAAGTATGGCGCGATCGTAGTACATTTTGTGCGTATCATTTTCTAGTATATTTTGTGGTTTGTAGTTGTAGTAAGGAGTGCAAGAGTTTTGTATGAGACTGTGTTTAAGTGCGAATTTTTAACTTTGGTAACTTTGTTACCTCCGCAAATTCCATTTCATCAATAGCTCTCCATTTTGCTTCTTCTTCCGCTATCCAAGGTGCTTTGTTGTTGTGTTGTACTTGCTCTACCCAAATGCTAGACCAATATGCTTCTAATTGTTATTTTGATGGTGCGGCTGTGTTGTTTTCTATTTCAGTGTCACTGTGTGTTTTCTGTATGTTTCTGTAAAATGCTTTTTCATTCATTGCAAATGTTGCATTATCATTTTTACGCTGTTGTGCCTTCATATATCTCCTAAGCCTACGAACTTTAAGTGCTAGTTTCTGTTTTAATGTATCCAAAAACTTCTCAGGTTTCCTATTGTTATTTTCGTGTCTAGTGTGATTGGAATAATTTTTAAATATTGTTTCAACTCTCTTAACTACTTTATTTGATCTGATCCCGTTGATATAATGTGTGAGTCTACCACAGTCAGCTTTTAGTTTTTCGATGTCTTTTTCTAGTCTCTGCTGCCATGCTGATTTGGCAATACGATTTGTTCTTGTGGTTACTGTGTGGTCTGTGATTTTAAAGGTAAGTTCTTCCGATATAACTACCGCTGTGCAATATATAAGTAGATAGATGTATGTCTATAAGTTGTGTGTCATCAGATATAAATTCTACGAGTATATTTTCATTATATAAATTAACTAAACGGAATAAGTTACGAGTGTATTTAAGTTTAGGTAGTTTTGGTCGGACAGCTGGATCCATTCCAGAGTATTGTGCTATTGTTGTTCTAAATTTATTGAATAATATAATTGAATATACGTATCTGTGGTTAAATTTTAATCTGCGAAAACTAAGGTCTCAATATCATTTTCAAGCGTTAGGGTTAAGGATTCGGTTTGTGTGGATATGTGTGATGTTTACGTGTAAGCTTGTGATTGGTTGCATGGTTGAGATTGGCTGTTAGGATGCAACCGAGTGAGCGATTGTGGTTGTTCTTGCAAAATATTTTCGTTTCTGTTTTGTGTTAGTATCATAGTGCTAGTGTCTACATAGTTTTCTAATTCTTGTTGTAATTGTGTTCGTGCTTCTTCTTTTACCTGCTATGCGATTCTGTAACCATCTCACCGTGAAAACTTAGGTGAAGTGAGCGTGGAGTGAGCTGTCATTCCAAATAATGCTAGGGATTGATACTACTGACAACTCACATCAAGCTCACTTCACTTGAGTTTTCACGGTGTGATTTTTACAGAATTCGGCTTGCGACAAAAGTTTATTCCTAACTATAATTCTTCGTTGATCGGAAATCCGTTGTTCTGAAACTGAGATCTCAGGATATTGACCTGAAAAAAGTTCATGCAGTTGTTGTCTATAGGTGGTCATGTCGGTCTCTAATTTAGTGATGTACAGATAAGTTCGCATGATGAATAGGTTAACTTCTTTGCTCCATCTCATGCGAACTCTTGCTTTTCCAGCCTTGGTGGACGCGGGTAAAAAAACATTAAAGGTCGGAGTGGGTGGGACTGTATTTAAACTAATAATGGGAGGTGATGATGGTATGGGTGACGATGGTATGGGTGACGATGGTATGGATGGTGATGATGGTCTAGAAGGTGTGTAAGATACTATACTTGGACTATACGGTTCTACAGGTAAGTTTAGGGGGCATATATATTATTATTATTTCGTTTATTTATTTAGTTGTCTTATTTTAATACATTATTAAATATTAGTTTAAAAAAAACATTTAAAAATATAAAAAAATAGTGATCCACCTATGTCGGGAGCAGGGTCCAAGCTACTGGTGGTTAGGGCTCCAGAGACAGGAACCTTCTCACAATGCGAGCCGTATCGAGGAGTACTGCCTTATGAATTAGGCCCTTGATCCAACCGCCTAACGAGAGCCTCGATAGATGTTGATCGAGGCTTTCGGCCATCAGGCCATTGGCCGATACGACAATCGGCACAATGACAGCTGAGCTCACATTCCACATGTCAACAACCTCGTGTGCTAAAGTCGTCGAGATATTTAATTTGTTTCTCTTTCTCAGCTTTCACGAGGTTCCCGTCATGTGGAATGGTAACATCGACAATCATTGTGCGGCGCGCTAATCGATCTATCACCACTATATCAGGCTTATTGGCGACAATAGTCCATAGAATCGACAAGTTTATATTTCAAAGCAAGTTGCTGGTGAATAATCCTGGCTACTTGGTTATGCCTGTGCAAGTACTCACCGTTAGCCAGACGAGAACAACCACAGATAATATGTCTGATGGACTCACCCGGACGGTGGCATGCCCGACACACGTCAACCGTCCCGACCTTCATAATATGTCTCCGGTAGTTATTCGTCAAGACAACTTCGTCCATAATTGCACAGACGAAACCTTCAGTTTCCCCGAAAAGGTCCCCAAAACGTAGCCAGGATACGGACGCTAAGAAGTCTACACCGGACTCACGAAGAGCCCGATAGAAGCGCCCATGAAGCTCCTTGCTTTGCCATACTTCCTTGCGGTCATCGATAGTAAGTATTACAGGTTTGCGCCAGTTCTCTTTAGCCATGGACAGCGGGGTGAGTCCCTTGTCCACTGCAACCACATCACGGTGCATACCCACTTCGGCTTTTAAAAAATATTCTCTGAGATTGCACACCTCTCGGTTGTGGAGGGTCTTCGCGTTTAAAAAACCTTGACCCTCGACGGAATCTACAATCTCATCACTGATAATCGTGGGTGCGATCAGTAGTGTACGGACCCTTCTATCCAGGGCATCGAGTTCGGTCTGAGTCCATTTGAGTATGCCGAAATAGTACATCAAGACCGGCACGACCCAACTGTTGAAAGCGCGCACTTTGTTTCCGCCTGAAAGAAGGCTTAACACCTTTAATAATATAATATAATATAATAAAACTTTTAATTCGGACCAGTAAGTATCCATATTTTGGTTAGTACAAGACAAAACTTAAGAAACTAGTGTTAGTAAAACATTTTTTTTTTTTTTTTAACAAATATATGTTGTCCGATGTGACGCACCGCAAACTCAGCATGCACGACATTATTTGCCAACATGTAGTTGCACCCATCTCTCGAGCAGCGGGGAGTCCCATCGGTCAGCTAATACACACAGAATGCTATTGGTACTGGATCGCAGCCGTTCAAGCATGGAGGCGCAACGCTTACGCATTAATGCGGCAAAGCTGTCAATACTAGCCCCCGCAAACATGCCTGACGCACTGCAGAACCGTGGCAGCCCCATCAGCACCCTGTACGCATTATTATACTGGACTCGCAGGTCGTCATATGCCCGCCGCGAATAGCTGACCCATAAGCTGCACGTGTAGAAAGACTGACAGTATGCTTTGAAAAGCGTCTTCTTTACCTCATCACCGCAGCGTGCAAACCTACGGGCCAACATATTACAACGGACAGCCAACGACCTGCGCTCCCTTTCGATGTCCACATTATCTCGCATATCATCGGTGACCCAGTGGCCCAAATACTTGAACTTTTCAGTTCTATTTATTAAAGCACCACACAAGTGAATGTCTGGTACAACCTCATAACATTTAGTGCCCGCTTTGAACACCATAAATTCACTCTTAGTTGGATTGTATTTGAGCCCATGGGCCACAGCGTATGACTCACAAATATGAAGCATTCTCCTCAACGCACTGATTGAGGGGCTCAACAGCACCATGTCATCGGCATAACTTATATTATTAATACATACCCCGTCAATGTGACACCCGATTCCGGTGCTGCTAAGCTCCCGGATCAGCTCGTTGACGTACAGATTGAAAAGGCGAGGGGAGGCCAACCCACCCTGCCTTACGCCACACTCTAGCTTGTAGTCATCCGAGAGAATGCCTGCCCATCTTACATTATTTCTTTGGTTGTCATACCAATGCTCCAATACAGATACTATCTCCCTGGCTACTGTAGTGTTACGCAACTTTTCCCACAATATATTATATGATACGAGGTCAAAAGCCTTTGAGAGGTCCAGATAGCAGGCGTACACAGGTGTTTGCCGAGATGTATAATAGTGGACAGTCTGTTTGAGAGACAGGATTGCAGCGACCAAAGAAGCGCTCTCTCAACGTTTGCTTCATGTCAGCAACATTGATGCCTAACGCTTCCGACATACCCAAATACTTATAGCTTTCGGATGAGGAGAGTGATCTAAGGTGTATGGAATACGAGAGTTGAATCTCTCGGATTCCATAATCTCCCCTCGCTTTACATGCATGACTGCACATTTGTCCACACCACCAATTCCATCCTGACGGCGCTACTGAAAGTTTCAGTTACCTTCAGTAGCTCCAGCAATCGCAATTTGTTGGGGGGCAAAGAGTTTCAAATCATCCATGTAGAGGAGATGAGATATGACCTGACCACTTCTCTTCAACCGATAGCCTAGACCTGAATCCTCCAGTAATGTGCTTAGAGGATTCAGGGCCAAGCAGAACCAAAGTGGACTTAAACTGTCGCCCTGAAATATTCCCCGTTTGATCCATACAGGCTCATCATTGCCCTGGATCTGTCGACACCCCGGATATCGAAGGACCGTCCTCCATTGCCCCATGCACGACTCAAGGAAGGTGCGTAAACTTGCATCGATCTTGTACAATTCCAGCACCCTCATGAGCCACGCATGTGGCACCGAGTCATAGGCCTTCTTATAGTCTATCCAGCATGTCGACAGATCCTTGCGGGATCGACGAACCTGTTCGCTAATGGTCTTGTCGATGAGGAGTAGCTCCTTAGTACCGCGGGACCCATTCCTACATCCATTTTGAGAGGCAGACATAATCGAGTTATTGTCAATGTGCGTATTAATTTTTGCTCTCAAAATGGATGTGAGAAGTTTATAAACCGTCGACAAACATGTGATCGGTCTATAATTCTTGGGTTCCGCGGGACTACTTGACTTCTGAAATAGGTGGGTAACGCCTGTTGTTAGAAACTGCGGTAGCGACCCAGACTCTAAGAATGACTGGAATTGAGATGCCAAACGACTGTGTGAACTAATTAGCCATTTTAACTAAAAGTTATGCAGTCCGTCCGGTCCCGGTGATTTCCAATTCGGTAACGGACGGACTGCTCTGGCTACGTCTAATGGCGTAATTACGACTGGTTCCATTTCTGGTATAGTTCCACACACTCGCTCGATATCCTGCATCCAGCCACCCTCAGCGTGATAGATGGGCACCGACCAGATACTGCGCCAGAATGCATTCGTGGTGGCATCATCCGGGCGGCACACGTCCGTCACGTTTTGTTCAGGTCGCCCCCAAGCTCTATATACCCACCTCTCATCGCTCTGGAACATGCGATTCTGCGTGTACCGATCAACCCGCCGCTTATACCGCCGAATACGGCTCGCCCATGCCCAAACTTTCTGCTTCAGGAAGTCGATGCGCTCTGTGACATAGGACATGTATTCTCGAGGGCTGATTCCAGTCCCCGAAAATGCCTGTCTTACAAAGCGCTTCACTCGTGGTCGTGTATTGCCCTCCCTGAAGCAGTATAGTTTGCCGATAAGTACCCTGGCCCCATCGATACGACGCTCGATCCTGTACTGACAGGCTGGTACGGCTAGTTTTGGTTGAGTAGCTCCGTCACAATTTGGAAATTTGACGTTAGCCAAACGACATGCCGCCACAGCCGTGCAATACAGGATCGAGTGTGCATCAACGAGATCCTCGCTGCTCTCGAAGACATTCTTGAGCTGCGAGTCCAAGGCACACACCAGCGTCCTATGTTTTTGTGCATAAATAGCCGTGGTATTCGGGGTCTAAGTTCGGTTGGAGTGGACCTATACTCGCGAAACGCATCCTCCAGTGCTGATTTATAATTTTATAATAAAAGTAGTTTAATTATTGCTACTCCGTCAAAATAACATATCGACACGATATAATAAGCATAGACACGGAGGACACAAGTAATTACAAATGAGAATAAAGTGCTTACTGTCCAAAAGAAATAAGGTTAACTTGCCAGAAACTCTTCAATACCTGGTAAGTTTGGCCGTTCTGTATAATGCAAGCAGTCACACGCCTTAGGCAGTTTGCCTTAGTCCCTGATGCAGGTAGTTATCACAAACACACATAAATAAACTCACGTCGCTATTATAGTTCAAAATCATAAACCTTATATTTGGTAAAAGTATTCTAGCTATTCTACTTCAGTTCTGTTTCAACTGTAAATAGTACAGTTGAAACAGAACTGAAGTAGTGAAGTAGAAAACTTTTTTAACTAGAATATTATACTAAATGTCTTTGACAATACTTTTACTACATGAATTGGTTCCGCGTTTGGCTTCTACCGAGAACGGACGTGTATCATTCGCGTGCGGGTGCTCTACTTTAGAGTAATTCGCTGGCGCATCACAATAACACCGTCATTGCCGCGTTGCGAAATCGGTTTATGAAGGTCGCCAAGATGACCCAGTTATTAAACATAGTGTAAACAGTGCAATTAAATCAATTTAAAGGTGACGTTTCTACTTACCTTACTATGTCTCCAACAAAGGTAAAAATTAAAACCGATCTGGAAAAGCTGTTGTATGACAGTTACATCCAAGAAAAATCGGAAAGAGAACAGCGTGAACTTCTTGTTAATAATCTGAAGATCCAAATAGAAGGCCTCCAGCAACAACTTCAAAGCCCCCAAAAAGCAAATCCCAGCTCCAGTGGTCAAGGAAATAATGACCCTAAGCAGTTAGAAGCTAAAAGCAACAAGCAATTTGCTCAATCAGAAACGGGAAATTTCGAGTACTGCACAGACGAGGAAGAACTCGCTAAAGAGACTGAGTGGATTAGGGCTAAAAGTAGGAAGAAAAGGAAGCTTAACATCTCCCTCTCTCCACCACAACAACCTGGAACAAGCGCCCAACAACAACAAAAATGTGAGAAAGAACAGACATTAGTCAAAAAAGTGTCTCCACCGCCGCCAATCATAATAGACGGAGTTAAGAACTACCAAATGTTCTACGACTCACTAACTGAAACCCAACCAACTGAATCATTCACCGCAAAAATGATGAACGGAGATTGTGTGAAAATCAACGCCAAAACCGAAGACTCTTATAGAGCGATTGCTAGGTTTTTGTCAGAAAAAGAATATCTTTGGCATTCTTACGAGAACAAACAGGCTCGACCAATAAGAGTTGTAGTGAAAAATATACATTCTTCGTGCCAGCCAGATAGAATTAAAGATGATTTAGTATCGCAAGGTTTTAAAATAGAAAAAGTTGACAACAAGTTGAGCTGGAAGACTAAAGAACCACTCAATATGTTCGTCTTATCATTTAACAATGACGAAAATGTCAACAAAATCTATGGCATAAAGCACGTTTTAGGGTGTAAAATTGAAATACACCCTCTCAAAAACCCGAAACTCATTCCTCAATGTAAAAGATGCCAGGCATATGGACATACTCATAAATACTGCAGAAAAGAGCCGAGGTGTGTCAAATGCACTGGCAAGCATCTTACAGCCAACTGTACCAAATCTCCGCAAGAGAAACCAAAATGCGTCCACTGTGGCTTACCCCACCCTCCTAACTATAGAGGGTGTGCAGTAGCCAAGGAGATGCAAATTATGAAAAATAAAAATATCAAAAAGAAACTCGTTGTGCCCACTGCCCAACAGTCTTCTTCCATAAAAAATCTTCAGAAACAGGCACCGAAAGAAAGTTTTCAGGCAACGCCAAAACCTGTTCAAACGTTTTCCTATGCACAAGCCGCAAAACAAGGCTCACAACCTTCGAATCTGGAAGATAAGATAAATCAGATCTTGAAGTGTATTACTACTTTTGACAAAAGATTAAAGATGCTAGAATCCAGCACCGAAACAGTTGTTTTTAATAACCAAAAATGAGTAACACACTAAAAATAATGGCATGGAACTCCAATGGGCTCCTCAAACATCAGAATGAGTTACAGGCAGTCCTAGAGACAGAAAATATAGACGTGTGTTTGATCTCCGAAACGCACTTCACTAACCAATCTTTCATCAAATTTAGAGGATACAAGGTATATAATTCGCTCCACCCTGACAACTCGGCCAGAGGAGGTAGCGCGGATATAATCAAAGAAAACATCAATCATTATGAGCAGAGTAAATTTGAAGAACCAGACATTCAAGCCGTGGCAGTATCTGTTAAAACCCGATTTTTTCACGTTTCCATTGCAGCCGTATACTGTCCTCCAAGGCATATGATAAGAAAAGAGCGATACTTGCAATTCTTTGAACTTCTAGGCCAGAGATTCATCCTAGGCGGTGATTTCAATGCCAAGCATACGCACTGGGGATCAAGACTTACTACAACAAAGGGAAGGCAGCTTTTAAATGCAGTTAAAGACACACACTGTGAAGTTATGAGCACAGGCAAACCAACATACTGGCTCACTGACCACCAGAAAATACCGGATCTTATAGACTTTTTCATAATCAAAAATGTATCCACCAATTACGTTAATTTGGAGGAAGATTTTCACAAGAATTCGGACCATGCCCCGATTATCCTAAGACTCAGTCAAAAAATTCTACTGAGAGAAAGCCATCTAAGCCTGGTTAATAAATCTACAGATTGGGACAGTTTTGCCCTTGATCTAGATAATATTATCGACCTAAAAACTCCGTTACAAAATCAGGATCAACTGGACTCGGAAGTAAACAAATACGTTGTTAATATCCAACAATGTGCATGGAACAACACGCCACAATTAAAACGTAAATATAAGGGACATATCTATCCCAAGGAAATTGTGAGTTTACTATCTGATAAAAGAAAGCAAAGAAAGCGGTAGCAGCAAACAAGATGCCCGCGGGATAAAACATTATTAAATAACCTAACTAAACGACTAAAGAGGAAAATTCTACAATTTGAGGATGACTGTCTGAATACTCACCTTGTGCAGCTTACCAACGACCAATCAACGGATTTCTCTCTTTGGAAAGCTACAAGAAATCTTAAAAGTCCAATTATACCAATTCCACCCATCAAAAACAGCGACGGAAAATGGGCCATAAGCAATGAACAAAAAGCGTTTAGGTTTGCACAACACTTAGAAAACACTTTTCGGCCCAACAGGAGCTCCATAGAAATAATTGAGAGTGAAAAGTTATCACAAAGTGAAAGAATTCGACTTGTAACTCCTAAAGAAGTTCTGAGAGAAATTCAACACAACATAAGCTCGAAGAAATCTCCGGGTTACGATCTCATAACAGTAGAAATACTAAAACAACTCCCGCGCAAAGCCATAGTAAAGCTGACCAGACTTATTAATACTGCATTTATGCTAAATCATGAGCCTGAGTCATGGAAGGTTGCTGAAGTCATTATGATAGCGAAGCCTGGGAAACCACCCCATGAAGCATCATCATATAGACCCATTTCCCTGTTGCCAGTATTATCAAAACTATTCGAGAAACTGTTATTAAAACGGTTAAAACCAATAATAGAAGAAAAGAAGCTAATACCAAACCATCAATTTGGCTTCAGAGAAAAACACTCTACGATAGACCAGGTACACAGAATAACTAACATTATTGAAAGAACACTCGAAAACAAGCAAGTCTGCGCCACCGTATTCCTAGACGTCGCGCAAGCTTTTGATAAAATTTGGCATGAGGGTCTGGTATTTAAACTCAGACGCATGCTACCTCCAGAATTTGCAGACATTTTAGAATCATATATAAGTAACAGAATGTTTAGAATAAGGCAAGAGGATGCATATTCTGAGCTAAAAACTATAAAAGCTGGGGTACCACAAGGAAGTGTGTTAGGACCATTCCTCTACTTGCTATACACATGTGATATCCCAGAGCTGGAAAACAACACCATTGCGACCTTTGCAGATGACACTGCTATTATGGCTACCGGATCAAGCCACAAAGAAGCAGTAGAAAAAGTTCAACTAGCTGTGAACAAAGTTTATGACTGGACACAAAAGTGGAAAATCAAACTGAATGATTCAAAATCAATCCATATTGACTTCACTAACAAACACTGCGATTACCACCCAATCTATATAAATGGCATGCAAGTACCTTATGCTAACACAGCCAAATACCTTGGCATAACTCTTGACGCCAAACTGCGTTGGAAATCTCACGTCAAAAAGAAAAGACAGGAACTCGACATAGGTACGTTATAAAAGTATGTATTGGTTACTCGGAAGGAAATCCTGCCTATCAATACATAATAAAATTATAATATACAAGCATATTCTTATGCCAATTTGGACGTATGGCATCCAACTTTGGGGCTGTACTAAACGAAGTAACGTTAAAATAATCCAACAATTCCAAAATAAAGTACTCAGGGATGCTGTAAATGCTCCATGGTACATTAGAAATGACGACCTCCACCGTGACCTTAAAATGGAATCCGTCACCACCATCATTCAAAAATTTGCTGAAGCCCACGAACACAGACTTCACCGACATGTCAATGTCGAGGCAATTCAGCTGCTAGACAACACGGACTTAGTGCGTAGGCTAAAGAGAACTAAACCATTTGAATTAGTGTAGTATTTATATAGTGAAGGAATAATAGTGCGATGTTATTGGTGCTATACATGTAACACATGAACAAAGTGTTTTATCAATTACCAGACCCTAAGAAAGTGCTACGAAAATGTGTAAAAGTGCAAATTGACATTATTCTTAGTTATAACATAATCTATCTCGTAAAATATAAAGTTAGAGTTAAATTGCTTATTAGTCTGTTAGGCTAGATTGTAATAAATTACTAGGAACACTAGTTCTTATTAATAAGAAAAAAAATGAATTGATTCATGATAAGTACCTACATGGGTTTGTTTTAAAAATGACATGCCCCATAGATGACCATGTCCTTTTTAAAAACAAACCCGCAGTACGAAAGGTGTGTGACAAAATAAATACGTTACTTGCTAGGTATACCGATATCTTTATAGTTTGTGGAATTTAAGCAATCTGGGTGGGTGGTTCAGTACAACGTAAGCGAAGTCAGTACCAGCCCGGAATCTAGATTTGGGTCTGGTTGAAGGCAATAGGTTCGCCCCTTATTAAGGTAAGGTTGCTTTAGACTTACCAGCGCCTAAGTCGTACTATAGCGATATCTGCTCTCCTGAATATAAAAACTGACAGAAATGTGCTGGTAAGCCCAGATTTAGATAGATTCCGGAGATAAATAATCAAAAATTAAGATTTGTGTACTGTTTTCATTAAAATTTCATGCACGTTTGTAAGCTATTTCTGAAAAATATATGACGAGAAAGATATTATGTTTTTTCATGGCTTATTTGGTGGTATTACCACATTCATTTAAGCATAACCAAACTATATTTTTCTTAAAGTTATGTAGTGGTGTTGATTTTAAACTTTGAAGGCCCAGTTGCTTAATTCGTACCTGCAGAGAATCCGTAAATCGTACCAAGAGACCAGAACAAAATTTTAAAGGTTTAAAAATACGACAAAGGACACCAGGAATGGACGATGACTTATAATACAACAACACTTAATTCATTTCGAATCTAGTTTTTTCCTAACTTTTATAGAACTAAGGAATTTTGAGGAAAATTATCAATAACCTGATGTGCTATTATGATGACTCCAAAAGAGAAGATTTCTACTGACTGAATGGTGTCGTTTTTTATTATTCTTTAGATTTATGTATCGTATATTACATCTTATTCAAAGTACGAATTAGGTACCCCTACTCCTTACTCGTACCAAAGGAACTTTCTTGTAAAACGCGTTTGTAATGTTGAAAGTAGCCGCTTCTGTATAGGAATATATAGGATGGTAGAAAAATCCTCGAAATAAAACTCCAAAATAGTTAAGTCAAGGTTGATTTTTAGACAAGATGAGTATATGCACGCGTTTTTGCTGGAATCTTGGTGGTTGTGAAGTGTTTTTTCAAACGGCTCAGTAACAAGTCATAATCTTCACGGTATTTTAAAAACTCGCTGCCGTTTAACTGGTTTAAAACCTCTTCTACTTGCTTGGCTAAGGGCTCGTTGGTGGTAGTGCTGGTGGTGGTACTTAGTCTTGGTAGCGGTGGTAGCACTACGGGCGGTGGCCGCTTGAACTCCATAAGTTCTTTATGATGAGCCATGCGCAGCGCCTGGCAGATTTAACACATTTTATTACTACGTGATCTTAAATATTGCGAACCAGATTTCTTTATACACTAAAACATTTATGCAAAACTAGCTGCGCCCCGTGGTTTCACCCGCATAACTTTCGATCCCATAAAATTTTCTTCTATGCAAAACCTTGTCCTGACATTATCAAACACAAAATAAAGAATTATCCAATTTGGTGCAGTTGATCAGAAGTTAGGCGCGTACATACATTTCGGTGATTCATTTTTATTTATATAGATTCGCCATTCACTACATGACATTCTTTCTACACCGGTAAATAAACTATATAGGATAAATATACTTTCAAAGTGATATAATAAAGCTGCTAGTAGCTACGTAGTACAGCCGAAATAAAGTCAACCTATTTGCCGCGCCGGTAGTTCTCACTCTGTTTCATTTTAAGGTGGACCATGGTCCATGAAAGTAGTAAAAACATTGATAATACCTACCAAGGTAGACAGAGGAACGACTTAAAGATAAGTATCGATTGAGAATTCAGGGAATTTCATTCAAACTTTATGTGCCTAATTACCCTAAATGACAACTATTGCAGAGTTGTCATTTCGGGTAATTAGGCACATAAAGTTTAAAGTTACTGAAACGGGATACAAATAAAACGTCAAATTGGCGAGAAAATTTTATGAATGTTTACATCTAGCACAATAAGATCTTCTCCTGGCAGGGGTTGAGCGGAATGTTTCATTTAGTTTCTGCACTAGAAGTTCGTAATCTTCTTTGTTGTTCATAAGGGAGCTGTTCTTAAGCTGATTCATGACCAACATAATTTTCTGTTTGGCTGCCTTCTCCACAGGGCGGGGATAAGACGGTGTATATTTGGTTTGGTAAGGTATTCGGCGTGCCTGCCAGATGTAAAATATTGATTACTACGGATTGCATGGTTCTGTTATCTAAATTGAGGAATTACTGCACAGCAACTTTTACTTGGCGTGTTTCACTAATACGGTGAATTAGGGCTTTTCAATCGAAACATATATCTCCTTTTAGGCAAAATGAGCTTCATAATATTCACTCTCTGGTCGTCCGCGTGTGAGCCATGCGCAGCGCATACGGTACACTGGAAAAAATATTCTGTTGGGATTTCAAACTGATTCACGTGTTACATAAAGTTTTAAATTCATACATTATGGATCGAGTGCCGTAAGCTAGTGTTCCAACACTCGAATGGCCGTTATCCGCCAGCTATGTTCATCAAGGAAATGTAAATAAAAAACCTCCATCGGTATTAATTTTTGAATTTATCATAATAAATAAGCAATTCGTGCTTATTAAAAGCCACTTTTTAACCCGAGCAAAACAAACACTTTATATTATATTTAATATAATTTTTAAATTGTTTAACTTTTCTACAATTTCTATAGCTTTTTTCTCCAAGTTTGGTACTATTGGAATTTGTCGAACTACAGCAATTATTTCTTTTATCTGTGCAATTTTCGTATTTGTTTTGTTTTGTTTCAGTTTCTGTATTGTTTTTTTTTTAATACTACTTTACTTCTATTATAAATATCGGGGTTATATGCATCCATCACCCGGGAATCTTCCTTGCTAGTTTTCTAAGTAATAAAAAAAAACTAAATTATAAGTAAATATTGTATTGGCCCACAATCGCAGTAGACCGGGAAAAGTGGAAGGAGGGAAGGGAGGCCTTTGCTTGACACAACACAGGCTCATAACAATAATAACCCCACCGCCATATCTTACGTTGACATTGCGGCGGGGCTTGCGTGATCCGAACTCTAGGCCTGTGCCGGGAGAGTTTACTTTGCCGGAACAGGTCTAGGGTAAGGAGCCAGACCAAGAGAGATATAGAAACACGCAGGGCAGCATGTGGCTCTGGCTTGCCTTTACTGGCCGGCTGGAATGAACAATGACGAGGAATAGAGCTCCCACCTCATTCTTGCCTTTATTGGCCGGCTTGAGTGGAGATTCACAAGAGCAAACGTGCTCGGAGGAAGAAAGTATTTAAGTAAGATTCTGGTAGGGATTTTGACCGTATTTCCGGGATTGTCCTGATAGCCGTGGAATACCTCTCCACTCTTCATAAGCACCTCAGGACATGCTGCCCTCTTGTCGCTACGACACTATGTGCTAGCGATCGTTTTCGGGGGCCCATTATCGAGTGTGCAAGTCAACCCCTGCCATTTTATCTGTGTAATTTATATAGAACATTGATCAGGCAAGGGCTATAGTTTTTCCAAAGTCCTAGATAACCAGTTCACGTTAGCCACCCAAACCCATAACCCACTATCTTTGTTTCCATATCTTAAAATAATAATAATAATATAAGTTATATTTATTACATATAGACACCAACTCCATTATGTCTGCCTCTCAAAATGGATGTAAGAATGGGTCCCGCGGTACTAAGGAGCTACTCCTCATTGATATGGCCATTAGCCAACAGGTTCGTCGTTCCCGAAAGGATCTGTCGACATGTTGGATAGATTATAAGAAGGCCTATGACTCGGTACCACATACATGGCTCATGAGGGTGCTGGAGTTGTATAAAGTAGATACAACTCTGCGCACCTTCCTGATGACGTGTATGGGGCAATGGAGGACGGTCCTTCGCTATCCAGGATGTCGAAATATCCAGAGGAATAGCGAGCCGATAAGGATCGAGCAAGGCATATTCCAGGGCGACAGTTTGAGTCCGCTTTGGTTCTGCTTAGCCTTGAATCCTCTAAGCACGCTGCTTGAAGATTCAGGTCTAGGCTATCGGTTGAGGAGAGGTGGTCAGGTTATATCTCACCTCCTCTACATGGATGACCTAAAACTCTTTGCCCCCAACAATTTGCAACTAATGGAGCTACTGAAAATTACTGAAACCTTCAGTAGCGCCATCAGGATGGAATTTGGTGTGGACAAATGTGCGGTCATGCATGTAAAGCGAGGGGAGATTGTGGAATCCGTGGGAACTCAACTCTCGGATTCCACAAACCTTAGAGCCCTCTCCGCATCCGAAACCTATAAGTATTTGGGTATGTCGGAAGCGTTAGGCATCAATGTTACTGACATGAAGCAATCGTTGAAGGAGCGCTTCTTTGGCCGCCTGAAAAAAGTACTTAATAGTCTTCTATCAGGCGGAAACAAGGTGCGTGCCTTCAACAGTTGGGTCATGCCGGTTTTGATGTACTCTTTCGGCATACTCAAATGGACTCAAACCGAACTAGACGCCCTGGATAGGAGGGTCCGGACGCTGTTGACCGCAAATCGATTGCATCACCCACGGTCATCGGTAATGAGGCTGTATATCCCGCGAAAGTGTGGAGGTCGAGGCTTTTTAAACGCTAAGACCCTCCACAATCGCGAGATATGCAGTCTCAGGGAATATTTCCTAAAAACCGACGTGGGGATGCATCGAGATGTAGTCGCGGTGGACAAGGGCCTCACCCCGCTCTCCTTGGCTAAAGAGAACTGGCGCAAGCCAGTAGTGCTTGACACCAATGATCGCATGGAAGTATGGCAAAGTAAGGAGCTTCACGGACGCTTTTACCGGGCCCTACATGGACCCGATGTAGATTTACTAGCGTCCGTAGCCTGGCTGCGGTTCGGTGACCTCTTTGGAGAAACCGAAGGTTTTGTCTGTGCAATTATGGACGAAGTTATGATGACGAACAATTACCGGAGATTTATTGTGAAAGACGGCACGGTTGACATCTGTCGGGCATGCCACCGGCCGGGGGAATCAATCAGGCATATTATCTCCGGGTGTTCTCGTCTAGCTAACGGAGAGTACTTGCATAGACACAACCTTGTAGCTAGGATAATACATCAGCAACTTGCTCTGAAATACAACCTTGTGGAATCGGAGGTGCCGTACTACAGGTATGTGCCCGACCCAGTTCTCGAAAATGGAAATATCACATTGTACTGGGATCGATCCATCATCACTGACAGGACTATTGTTGCCAATAAGCCTGATATAGTGGTGGTGGATCGATCAGAGCGGCGTGCAATGATTGTTGACATAACCGTCCCGCATGATGAGAACCTCGTGAAAGCCGAGAAAGATAAACAAATCAAGTATCTTGACTTGGCTCGCGAGGTTGTCGACATGTGGCATGTGGACTCAGCAATCATTGTGCCGATAGTCGTGACAGCCAATGGCTTAATAGCCAAGAGCCTCGACCAACACCTGAGGAGGCTCTCGTTGGGCAGCTGGATCAAGGGCTTGATTCAGAAAGCGGTACTTCTGGACACGGCTCGCATTGTCAGGAGGTTCCTCTCTCTGGAGCCCTGACCGCCGGTAGCTTGGACCCTGTTCCCGATACCGGTGGGCTACTATTTTTTATATTTTTAAATGTTTTTTTATCTTTTTGTTTATAAAAATATTTAAAAATGTAATTTGTAGGTATTTAAATGAAATAAAGGACATATAAGTAAATAATACGAATATCGTTGGAGTATGTGAACTGGACCAGTCATGGTGAAAGGAACTATCGATTTACTACTAGGTACGTCTACTGAAAACAAAATAGGGCTCACCCAAATTAAATTTAGAATTTTGTCAAAGAATGAATAATTAATTAGGTAAGCATTTGTGACGTTAAGCCAACCTGCACTGGGCTTGCGTTGTGAATTAAGGCCCACTCCCTCTCACATAGAGTAGGCCTATGTCCCAGAGTGATTATTACATATTTGTGAAGTAAAGCACTAAACTTTGTTCTAGACATGTTTATAGATCCAATAGTCTTTCGAACGTCAATTTTAGCGTTGAATCGGAGAGGGTAGACAGAAAATGTGAAGTGCTTGAAAAGACATTTGTTGCACACATTCTGTCACTTGTGTTCTCATTCTCAGTCCGATTCAAAGCGTTGACATTACCCGTCTGTCAGTCAATAGGAGCTCGTAAACGCGCTAAAACTCTGTTGAAAACGAATTCCAGAGTAAAATGTTACCTACCTATCTTATAGAAAGTGTACCAGATAGAGCAGAGGAGGACCCACTCACTATTACCCATAAAATTTTTCATCTAACGGTAACAGGAAATGGGCAATAAACTAAGTTTATTTTTCTAGTTAAGTTGAATTTGTATAACAACAAAAAAAACACTATTTTTTGTGTAAATCGATCAAAATAAACAAATTCTACTATTGAATGTGTTTAAACAATTTTTAATCCCTACTCCAAAAACATTTAACTTTTTTAAATAACAGCTTAAATATTGTCTTACTATAATTTTAATATCATGTCTGTATTCCCTTGAATAGAGAAATTCTTCACTACCGTCACCAGTTTAAACGTTCCAGCCCATTTAAAACAAAACTACCGTTCTTAATTATGCATAAACAGGATAGACTGCTTTACGACAAGGTTCCTGAATGATAAGAAACATTTATTTGTTGTAAGTAACTATTACTTGTAACACGATAATAATAATATGCACTGATTGCTGTAGTGCTGTACAGTCACGAGCTAAAGTACGTATACACTCGGCTTTAGGCAAAAGCGAATTACTCCTTTATTGTTATATGAAATTTTATGTTGTTACGAACATTATAGCATTTTCGAACCCATAGGTTTATGTAATGTGTCGTATTTTAACGTTGCGTTCGTTATTTCACGAAAAAATCGCAATTGAAAGTTGCCAAGTGTTGACATATTGGTGCTCGGGACTGTCCTTATAACCTTTTCTCAAAGTGACTTGGACCACTTTTAAGCCGTACGCACGGCTACACATCAAGCTATACAAAACCAGTATAAGCTGCCTTCTGATTGTACGAAAAACCTATACAATACGAGGTCAGCTAAAACTGGAAATGCATAGCTTGATGTGTAGCCGTGTGTACAATGTCAAAACTTAGGCCAAGCCACACAGGTTGGGGCTTTTCTTGGTGCTTAGAGCTGCCGGACACCTTGCTCCTAATTTAGCAAGCCACTCACCCAGGCAGTCTGGAATGAAGCGAAGGTGCTAGCTGTGTGGCTTCGGCCTAACTTTCAAAGATTGCATAATAAAATAATACTTTGCCGGCGAAAACGCACGCAATGCCTAGTCGTAATTCGTAATCCGCACTGCTATCATTCAAGTACAAACTTACAGATTCTAGCAAAATACCTTGTGCAGGCAAAACTTAAAAAAGTAGCTAGTTCTGTTCTTACATACTACTACTGAACGGGACATAGTCAAATTTTACACTATTTTTTTGCTGGATTTAAGGCTCACAAGCTACACTACTGTTGCAATAATATTTTTTTTTTGCAATTTAAGATTGGGGTTTATTCCTGGCAATAAATTGATAAATATAACTATCGATGATAATTTATCAAAGTGGCAAAACAATAAGTACTCGTATAAGCAAGAGTTTTATTTGAGGCAAATATTGTTTGACTACAATTTTTTTTATAACTACAGTTTTTACACCTACCTAGTACCAGATTCTGAACCAAATTCTTTATCCGCATTATCCCATGACACTATTTTAAACCTTTTTCGACGGGTGGGCTCCGTGGTCTTTCACCGACAGAAGGGGATAGAGTCACGGGAAAAAGCGAAAGATTTGGCCTAGCTCAAACTTCCGCCAAAACTGTGCCATTACTTTTCGACCGCTGGCGACCGCCGCGTAGCATATTGCGATCATCAATCGTCCTCTAATTTATTATAAGATGAGCTGATGGTACCCCCTTACTTCTCCTAAAATTGTTGGTCCAAAAATCATTATTCATAACGTTTTGCTATAAACTTCAGTAACCATAATGTTGTCATAGTATCGTGTACAGTCGCTTGGCAGCATTATCTGACCCACCATAAAAACAAACGAATTTGAACCCTCTGCCTGTAACATTAAGGTTTATTCAATTTATATGAGCTTATCAGACAAGTGCTCAAGGACTCAACGAAGAAATACAATAATAACACTGACATGCAAATTTGATTTTTATAACGTTACCATTAGGTTATACGTTATAACTACTTGTTATAATATAATTAGTGTAATAGCTTATTTTAATGGTTGCGTTCAAGTAATTCTGGTCTCGTGGTCTATGTATAAGACTGAGAAAAGCAAGTTGCGAGATCAAATCCTGCGACGAAGATATTGTTTTGCTTTCAATTTAGAATGTATTCCAAAACTATTTCATGTATTATTGTAAATAACTATAGACGGATAATCTTCAAACATAAATTTTCTAAAATAGTAATATTTTCGCATAACTTGTAATAAGTGGGTAGTTGAAAATAAATATTCGTATTCATTATAAAACTGGTATTCAAATGCTACTAAGGGTATGCAGTGACTACGCGCAAACATGTTTTACCTTGCCTTGCTAAATTGCAAAAACAACGTCTCTTTACAAATTTTTATTTTCTATTTTATAGGTAGTTTTTTTATTATCATGTCTCAATGGAGTGATTATTTAAAATACAAAATAATCTATTTGCATTAATGTTACAAACAGAGGGTCCAAATTCGTTTGTTTTTAGGGTGGGTCAGATAATGCTGCCAAGCGACTGTACTATAATAATTTAATCTCCTAATTTTGCATGAAATAAAGTCATATGTCTAGTATTGTATTATATAATGTGTATTATTCCGAATGTTCATTTATAATGAAATTGTTAGCCCTAAAACATCCGGGGCAGCGGGATTGTCCGAAAGGGTTACCGCTGCCCCGGAACATAAAGGGCGAAGGAAGGAACATGGGTGGGTTTTAGTCAGTAAGAGTCTGACACTCCCTTCCGCTCCACCCAGAGCGGGAGGAGTCATTTGATGATTTCCCATCCCAAAAAAAAAAAAAAAAAAAGCCCTAAAACATTTGCTAAAAATTAGGTTTTAGTGACAAAAACGTATCGCTGTAAACCCGACTCCACGCAGTCTTATCTGCCCTACGCGATTCTAAATTACACTCTAGGGCAGTGTAATTTAGAATCGCGTAGGCGCGTAGGGGCGAGGCGGCCCGCGGGCTGAGGAGCAGGAGGCTGCGAGCGAGCCGCCGTGGCTGAGGCTGGCCGGCTAAGCCGGCCAGCAAGCCGAAGCCGAGATGGTGAGCGAAAGCCGTCTGCGACGATTAGTACGCGTGGGGCCGCCGGATACCCGCAGCGCCGGAGCCGTGACAGAAACCATGCCTGCTGCATGTTGCAGGCTCGCTTGCATGCTGCATGCTTGCTACATGCTTGTTTGCAAGCTGCATGCTCCATGCTGCATGCTCCATGCTGCATGCTTGCTGCATACTTGCTTGCATACTGCATACTTGGTGCCGGATCCGTGACAATACCATTTTGCTGTTGCATCTTTACTATTTATGTATTGTATGAGTTGGATTTGGTAAAATAATAAACAATTGTAATACAAAATCAGATAATTTTTAATTACAATTTTTTTAAATATTTTAATTTTATCCTTTATTTAAATGTAAACATATAAATGATATTTTTAAATATTAGAATATAAAAGATATAAAAAACATTTAAAAATATAAAAAATAGTAGCCCACCGGTATCGGGAACAGGGTCCAAGCTACCGGCGGTCAGGGCTCCAGAGAGAGGAATCTCCTGACAATGCGAGCCGTGTCCAGAAGTACTGCTTTCTGAATCAAGCCCTTGATCCAGCTGTCTAACGAGAGCCTCCTCAGGTGTTGGTCGAGGCTCTTGGATATTAAGCCATTGGCTGTCACGACTATCGGCTGACAATGACCACTGAGTCCACATCCCACATGTCGACAACCTCGCGAGCCAAGTCAAGATACTTGATTTGTTTATCTTTCTCGGCTTTCACGAGGTTCTCATCATACGGGACGGTTATGTCACCAATCATTGCGTGCCGCTCTGATCGATCCACCACCACTATCAGGCTTATTGGCAACAATAGTCCTGTCAGTGATGATGGATCGATCCCAGTACAATGTGATATTTCCATTTTCGAGAACTGGGTCGGGCGCATACCTGTAGTACGGCACCTCCGATTCCACAAGGTTGTATTTCAGAGCAAGTTGCTGATGTATTATCCTAGCTACAAGGTTGTGTCTATGCAAGTATTCTCCGTTAGCTAGACGAGAACACCCGGAGATAATATGCCTGATTGATTCCCCCGGCCGGTGGCATGCCCGACAGATGTCAACCGTGCCGTCTTTCACAATAAATCTCCGGTAATTGTTCGTCATCATAACTTCGTCCATAATTGCACAGACAAAACCTTCGGTTTCTCCAAAGAGGTCACCAAAACGCAGCCAGGCTACGGACGCTAGTAGATCTACATCGGGTCCATGTAGGGCCCGGTAAAAGCGTCCGTGACGCTCCTTACTTTGCCATACTTCCATGCGATCATTGGTGTCAAGCACTACTGGCTTGCGCCAGTTCTCTTCAGCCAAGGAGAGCGGGGTGAGGCCCTTGTCCACCGCGACTACATCTCGATGCATCCCCACGTCGGTTTCTAGGAAATATTCCCTGAGACTGCATATCTCGCGAATGTGGAGGGTCTTAGCGTTTAAAAAGCCTCGACCTCCACATTTTCGCGGGATATACAGCCTCATTACCGATGACCGTGGGTGATGCATTCGATTTGCAGTCAACAGCGTCCGGACCCTCCTATCCAGGGCTTCTAGTTTGGTTTGAGTGCATTTGAGTATGCCGAAAGAGTACAACAAAACCGGCATGACCCAACTGTTGAAGGCACGCACCTTGTTTCCGCCTGATAGAAGACTATTAAGTACTTTTTTCAGGCGGCCAAAGAACCGCTCCTTCAACGATTGCTTCATGTCGGTAACATTGATGCCTAACGCTTCCGACATACCCAAATACTTATAGGTTTCGGATGCGGAGAGGGCTCTAAGGTTTGTGGAATCCGAGAGTTGGGTTCCCACGGATTCTACAATCTCCCCTCGCTTTACATGCATGACCGCACATTTGTCCACACCAAATTCCATCCTGATGGCGCTACTGAAAGTTTCAGTTACTTTCAGTAGCTCCATAAGTTGCAAATTGTTGGGAGCAAAGAGTTTTAGGTCATCCATGTAGAGGGGGTGCGATATAACCTGACCACCTCTCCTCAGCCGGTAGCCTAGACCTGAATCCTCCAGCAGTGTGCTTAGATGATTCAAGGCTAAGCAGAACCAAAGCGGACTCAAACTATCGCCCTGAAATATGCCTCGTTTGATCCTTATCGGTTTGCTATTCCTCTGAATATTTCGACATCTTGGATAGCGAAGGACCGTCCTCCATTGCCCCATACATGACATCAGGAAGGTACGCAGAGTTGCATCTACTTTATACAAATCCAGCACCCTCATGAGCCATGTATGTGGCACCGAGTCATAGGCCTTCTTATAATCTATCCAACATGTCGACAGATCCTTTCGGGAACGACGAACCTGTTGGCTAATGGCCATATCAATGAGGAGTAGCTCCTTAGTACCGCGGGACCCATTCTTACATCCATTTTGAGAGGCAGACATAATGGAGTTGGTGTCTATATGTTTGTTAATTGTAGCTCTCAAAATGGATGTAAGAACTTTATAGACCGTCGGTAAACATGTGATCGGCCTATAATTTTTGGGTTCCGCGGTGCTACCTGATTTATGGAGCAGGTGGGTAACTCCTGTCGTTAGGAATTGGGGTAGCGAACCAGACTCTAATGCAGTCTGGAACAGAGATGCTAAGCGAGCGTGCGACCTTGAAAACCATTTAATCAAAAAGTTGTGCAGCCCGTCCGGCCCTGGAGATTTCCAGTTAGGTAACGGACGGACTGCACGAGCTACATCTTGGGGGCAAATGGTAATAGCCTCCATGTCTGGTATTGGATCACAGGCTCGCTCGACCTCTCGAGCCCAATCACCTTCGGTGTGACTGACAGGCGCCGACCAGATACTACGCCAAAAGGAACACATAGCATCATCATCCGGTAGGCACGTGTCAGCCACACCTTGGTCCGGTCGCTCCCAACCCCTACAAACCCACCTTTCATCGCTCTGGAAGGTGCGATTCTGAGTGTATCGCTCTACTCGCCGCTTACACCGACGAATACGGTTTGCCCATGCATACACTTTCTGCTTCAGTAAGTTGATACGCTCTGTGACGTGGGACAAATAATCTTGAGAACTAACATCAGTCCCCGAGAACGCCCACCTTACAAAGCGCATCACTCTAGGGCGAGTATTGCCCTCCCTGAAGCAGATTAGTTTGCCGATGAGCGCTCTGGCCCTACCAATACGACGCTCAATTCTGCACTGCCAATCTGGTATGGCTGGTTTCGGTCGTGTAGCTCTAGCGTCACTGGCAAATTTGACGTGAGCTACACGACATGCCGCTACAGCCGCGCAATACAGAATTGAATGAGTATCGGTGAGGTCTTCGCAGACCTCAAAATAACTTGATAACTGCGCATCCAGAACCGCCACCAACGCCCTATTATTGTTATGCATGGGCAAACGAGGTAAGCGTGGTCTAAGTTCGGGTGACATGAACCGATATTCCCGAATCGCACCCTCCAAAGCATTCCTCAATTCCTCATTGCACTGGATACTTACATTTGTAGCCCTGTCATTACTCCCCTCATCAGCATGGCTGGTGTTAGACTGCGGTAGTACTGCAGCAGTCTGCGACTGGTGGGTGATGACATGGCTACTCTGCATATCACTTCGCAGGCGATCAAGTACAGTGTCATCTAACATATGATTACGCTGAATAACCCGCACCTGATCCGATAGTCGTTGTGCCGAAATGTTGACAGCTGGCTCAAGCACCTGAAAAAGAGAGAGCATCCGAACACGGTACGCGGTCAGATTGTTTCCTCCCTCTGTAACCCTATAGTATGAGCGCATGACATTTTCATTGATGGATCGTGTCCATCTCATGCGCTGCACACTTCCGCCGGGAGCTGGGACCCTGTCAGAGGCCAGTGGGCCTCGAGGTCCTAAACCGTCCGGCGGCCGGCGCCCTCCCCGTCGACGAGCAGGTGGTGGCGTCGTGGGCGGAGAGAAATACTCGTCGCTCGAGCTCGACGCAACTACCGCGGCCGGTGTCGTCACAGCGCTCACAGTGAGGCTGGGTACCGGCGGCGGCGAGGTGGAGCTGAGCGAAGAGTCCGGTGGTGGTGGGCGTGCACGGCGAGCTGCTGATCTCGTCAACATCTTTATCATTTCATTTTTGTCGTAATTTTCACGTTTGTAACGGAGGTGACATGAGAGATGTCACCTCCGGTTCGGCAGTTTTTGATGTAAGTCTATGTTGTTCATTATATTTATTTAAAATTAGGAATGTTTTAATAATTTTGGTTTTGCCTGATATGGTTTCACGTATATATGAATATAAAAACTGCTTCTAAAAAATTTATATTAGAAAATTGAAGAGACGGCAAAACAGACGTTGGTGTTGCTAGCTATTTAATAATATAATATAATTTTATTATTATTATTTAATTATTATTAATATTTTTTTTCTTCATTTCATTTAAGTACTTACAAATTACAATTTTAAATATTTTTATAAACAAAAAGATAAAAAATCATCTAAAAATATAAAAAAATGTAGTCCACCGGTATCGGGAACAGGGTCCAGAGAGAGGAACTGAGGAACTGCAATTATTAGGATAAATAAACATTAAGTAATTTGATTTCAGGACATAACTTTTATTGAAAACGATTTTCAGTATTTTGTATATTATTGATTGTAATATTTATGACAAATTTAGGGCATATTGTATTTAGGGATTTCAATTTTATGGCATGTGATATTATGTGACATTAAGTTCGGGCAAGTTATCAAAAATTATGGCACTTTAGATTATGGATAAAAAATTAGGTAACACAATAGAGAACCGATGAGATACTGGCAATAATAATATTTCAACAATAATCTATCATCGGGAGGCAATCAATGTCGGGAGGACATCATTGCTGAAATATTTTCAAAACAAACGCAAATTAAAAACAAAACGAATCCAAAGTAGATAAAGAATAACAAAGCTCTTCGTTCTCTTTGCATATACTCAGCTGCTACAGCTGCACAAAAGGATATTTAAAAATATTCAATGAAGTATGTATAAAAGTTTTTACTTACAGCATGAGCAAAGTAGAGACATAAGAAAATTAAAACGAAAAAATACAACGGTTGCTTGAACATATTCATTTTGTATTACGGCTTATTTCAATATAAGTAATAAAAGTATATGGAGCTGGGCAATAATTTATGGATATAAAAATATATTGTGAAATAGATTGGAAACAGCTATAAAATCTACTTGTAGGTACTACGTACGGTAGGCTGCACGTGAAAGCCAACACAACCAGTGTAAGCTGGCCTCAAATTCTACAGAATATTCCTACCACGCCAGGCCAGTTCGAGGTCAAAGAGTTATCACAGACGTGCAGTCGTCTCTACTTACTAAGGAACGTGTACAAAATCTCATGCACCGTTGTAGCAGATGCCCATCGTGGTCTGCTCATTCATCGTATAGCATAATCAGCCTATAATGTTCCTAATGCATGCTGCTCGCTGCGAGAGGGAGTAGGCCTTGACCTAACTCAGTGCAGGTTGAGGGACACTGTCGTGTCTTCGATTTTTTGGTTCTAGGACATTAGGCCGGTTTCCCTTCGCACATTCGATAATATTCGTTACGTATTTTTCTTAGAAGCAGTTAATACTGTTATAGACATAATACTGTTATAAGATTCAATTAAGGTTACCAGACATTACCTACTGACGTCGGAGAACAGTGGTGGCCCAGTGGTAACGGCCCCGACTTACGAGTTGTAGGTCGTGGGTTCGAACCCAGGCAGGCTTTGTGTACGTAATTTAATCACCACTGCTCTCAAAAGGAAAACATAGTGAGGAAACCGGCATGTCCTAGAACCAAAAATTCGAAGTCATGTGACATCTACCAACCCGCACTGGGCCCGCCTGGTGGATTACGGCCCACCACTCCCTCCAAAAAGAGAGGAGGCCTGTGTCCCAACAGTGGGAACATTTTAGGCTGATTACGCTGACGTCGGTGAAGGAAAACATCGTGGGGAACCAGGGGGGTCTACTCCGAAGTGGTATCGGCCGAATGATCGGCCGTTTCCTGCCACGAAGTTACTATTTGGTTCGGTCGGTCCCCATCCTACACTCCGACACTCTTTCGAATATTGACTATGGTCCCGACCCAACTGAGCCGATCCGAACATTTTTCGCAATTTTCAATAATAATCGGTTCGGCCATGTGTCGGTCCGATCCTATCATTCGCACTTTGCACTTCGTAGTAGACCCCCTGAACAGTCTGAAATCGAAGCTAAATAATAACAAATTGATATTTTTTTCCTAATTGGTGTAGAGGCCAGCGGGCCGCTGCGGCGGACCATTTCGATGGTCTGAATTCTAGACTCTAGAAGACAGATGTTATAAGTGTAATTTTGGTAATTTTTCAGTAGTATAAGCAAGTCGATAGTCCAAAACGCTGTTACTATGCAGTGATAGTGTGTTTATTTTAATTAACCAATATGTAGAATACTTATCTGTATTATCATGAGTAGAAAATAAATGTTACTATCTATTACAAATTCAGAAGAATATTGAAAAACATGATAAAATACTGTCACCTACTTTTGTGCATAATTTATTGGCAGCCAGTAATGGACGAGACCTTGATGTGTCAACTGAAAAAAGGTAGAAGGAGATGGAAAATTGGTTTTCTGATGATTGCAAATGGTGCAGCATGATCAGTCAACTGGGCGACTTTTTTTCCACCATCGTTTTGGCCTCACCACCTTTTTATAACCAACGATTTGTTTGACGAAAGAGCGACAGCAGACGAGCCTTTGGGTCAATCAATAAATCAACTCAGCCTATCGCAGTCCACTGCTGGAGGCCTATGCCTCTCCCAGGCTGCGCCACAACACCCTATCCTCCGCCTTCCGCAGCCACCTTCTTAAAGTCGTCCGTCCATCTAGCTGGGGGGCGTCCGATACGCGGTCTCCACTCCAGGACTCGTCTGCTCCACCGGCCATCGGTCCTTCGACAAACATGGCCAGCCCACTGACACTTCAGTTTGTTTACTCTGCAAGCTATGTCGGTTACTCCGGTTATTTTCCGGATAATTTCATTCCTGATTTTATCCTAGCCTTTGGATGGAGAGTGCAAATGAGCATTTTAACAATTAAGTAGGCATTTGATGGCGCAAGTAATATCGAATTAGCAATGAAATAAATAAAATGAAAGTAATGTTTATGAAAATTGATTTATATTTATTTCTTTTATTTAATGGCTTTGGTTACCACTGGCGATAAAATAATTCTTGTTGCACCCTACGGTAGTTTATATTTCTATAGTAAAACGGTCGTATGTAATGAAATGAATTTACAGCACAAAAGATTATTATATTTACCTGTGTTACTTTCGGTTATACTAGTATGTATTATGAATAATTATAATGTCGCCGTAGCACAGAACACAAAATCTGTTTGCGTTGCAACGGATGAAACTATTAGAGGTATGGGTATTAATTAAATCTAACCGAATAATGAAAATAGCTAGGTAGGTACGTATAGATAAAACCATGGTGATAGGTGCAGTAGGCACACAACTGTAAAGATTGCCGGAATGCCGTGCTATCGGACAATGAGAGTGAGAAAAGAGAGAGTGCACCTTTATCTGTTCTGTGAGTGCACCTGTATCTGCGCACGCAATTGTGCACCATAATATCTCCCGCGCCAAAGGCTGGTCTCCGCTCAGATTGGTCGCCATGCCCGAAATTCGGTCTGGAAGACTTTTTTTTCTACTTGCCCAGTAAGGTAAGACAAATTATAGCAAAATGTGAAATAGTATGAAAATTTCTTATCGAGATTTGCATTCGTTTCACAGTTCAAGTTCTTTCCGAACCTAATTGTACAAACG
The DNA here is from genome assembly GCA_911387795.2 of Apamea monoglypha. Lineage (NCBI taxonomy): Eukaryota > Metazoa > Arthropoda > Insecta > Lepidoptera > Noctuidae > Apamea > Apamea monoglypha. The sequence continues at coordinate 20,759,686 of OU426914.1, read as the reverse complement.
CCAGCAAGTCAAGCTACCCGAAACTGTCAAATTTTCTCAATCAAGCTTGAACCTTAATGCTATAGCGATAAAGTTGAAAAACGATTAAACAAATCTGACGGATTGTAGTAGATTGCTGTGCTGACACACAAAGTATATGTACAATTAGTACTTCTTGTGATATATTATGGCTGGGAAAAGCGCACTGAAACCATCTCAGAAGAGTAATGAAAAAACTTTTCTTAACAAGATGTCATCATGTGCCTAGGGGGCCAAGGGTCTCCTTGACCTGCTCAATTTGAAGGACTACTCCTTTTAAAGCCTACGTTACGACGATTATTATTCACACACAAACTTTTTATTTATCAAAGACCCAATGTAACCGAGTGTACAAACATTCGTTTCAGCAAAACGTAAGAAATGTTTACTGCGACCAGATACCGGCCCTTGCAGAGCGGATATATTGTCATTCTACTATGATGCCAAACAACAGAGGTGTTATCGTTTCTTCTATGGCGGCTGCCAGGGGAATGGAAATAACTTCAAAAGTCAGAAACAGTGTCTCGATGAGTGTTACGTTGAGGCGGGCACGGATACAGGTAGGGGATTTTTATGCGACCAATAGGAATATAACTTAATAGTATGACAAAAAAATTGAAATTACTATCATAATTATCGTAGGTACAAAAACAAAGCTAATTTATGCTTAGGAATGCCATGGAGCAGCGTTCGAAATGCTCAGAATCCTTCGGGATGCTTCGGCAGACTACTCTAATGAAGAGTTACGGCTGATTTGAAGAACGCGATATCACGTCGGTACGCTTTGCCATGCCTAAATGCGTCAACGGCAGAGGCAACTGCAGCCACCGACGCGTCGGCCTTCTGACTGCCAACCCTGAATGTGATGTGTTTGCGGATGAATGGAGCAAATTTATGCATAAACATCTGGTGTTCTGTGAGAGAAAGTAAGCAAGGGAGTCGTATATTCCATGTTTATTTTAAATTAAACATAAACATTTTTATTATCAACGTAAATATTGTCTCTATGTTAAACAATGTAATTGGTTTTGTACCGTTTTAATTAACTATAAATAAATCAATACACTAAGGACGTTGCGGCATGCCTAAGGATACCGCTGCATCGTTGCCGTCAGTATCTATACGATTGCATGTAGTGATACCGAAATATGACACAACATTTTTTTATGATTACTCGTTGCATTTGGTTGCTTCAACTAAATTAATTTATTAAAAAATACATTTTATTATTATAAGCTTTTTAATAATTTAAAAAGCTTATAATAATAAAATGTACAAGTATCTATATAAAAAGGAGGGGAAATAATCAAAGTGCATCAACTAAATTAAATGACATAAACCGTATTTTTAACGTAATGTGTGCGTATGTATACGTGTTTTGAATATGAATGTGGATGGCTATATGAGTACGGGAAGACCAAAAAAAAACATGGATGGACTGTGTGAAAGATGTTATGGCTAAAAAGGGGACTAACGAGATGACGACTAATAGAGAAGTATGTATGGAAGAAAAAAACATGTTGCGCCGCCCCTAATTGTTCCCGCACGGAACAAATATTTGTATTGCCTACAGGTAGTTGTTCCGGGTCTGGTTGTTTGTGTATGTGAGTTTAAATGTTTGTAAACGCACCCACATACAGGAGTAATTCCTAGGGTGGGGCAACGTTTTTTTTTTAAATAAATTACTTTGGGACAAGGGCAAGAACATTATGATACAGTATCAGTACCAGGTGCATTATTTTCGTGTAAACTGGTATGCCATGAATCAATTTTAGAAATAATAAAATTTTATTATTTCTAAAATTGATTCATGGCATAATTATATATTTTTTTGTAAATAATGTAAGTAAATGTTTTATAGTTAGTAAAATAATAGATTGTTTATGTTTATTCCAGATCATAGACCGTATTTTTGCTCCCTGGCGTTTGACTATGGCCACTGCTTTGGACAATACAACCGGTGGACATGGGACCCGGTACCTGAGTATGTAACACTTTCTTTGTCAAAATCCATAGATACTTATTTATTTATTTGTTTAATACTTTAACACACACATGTACAGTGGCGGACTGCCATAGTCAACCTTTGGGTGATGAAGGGATAAACAGTGGTAATGGAAATGGAAATCATGAAAATTGAGAAATAAATATTTTCAAATAATATACGAATAAACCTATTAAAACTGTACATTTTACTTTTAATACGCAGTGCGATTCTGTAACCATCTCACCGTGAAAACTTAAGTGAAGTGAGCGTGGAGTGAGCTGTCATTCCAACTAATACTAGGGATTGACACTATTGACAGCTCACTCTAAGCTCATTTCAACTAACTTTTGACGTTGAAATTTTTACAGAACCGATCGGCAGAAGTAAGAGAAAACCTAGGCTTACAATTATTATATCATCAGTATAAAATGTTCGTAGTGACAACCTTTTAACATTCTGAGCACAGCTAACTCTTTTTAAACATGTTGTGTCACATTTAAACTGTATTGTTCCTTGTTATTTCCCTAATAACAAAGTACCTATACAGTTACAGTTTTTAGTTGTTTTTAATTTATTTTATAATTTATCCCACGATACATGTTAGCGTTTTTCTCTAGGACCCTTTGTTCAGGACCTACACACAAATGTTTGAAAAATTATGTGTGCGTGCTGTGTTAAAATATTTATTATTTTTTTTGTCATATTTAGAGTTTGCAAACAACGCATATATTCCGGGTGCGGAGGCAACCAGAACAACTTCGAGACTAAAACTGAGTGCATGGCAACCTGTCTCACGAAACCTAACAACACAATGAGCCAACCACACAACTTGCAGCTGACTACGTGCATACCGTTCACAATACCTGAATTCAATTAAACCTGCTTCCGATAATATCCGTCGAATCGTTTCTTGACCGTTCCCTTGATCATTACCGCTTCCACATAACAACACCCTCATTGCGTAATACACTATCTCTCACAATACGAATCAATGAAAAAAATATTTAGCACCTTCGCTAAAAGTCTAAAACTAATTAACAAATTGACTCAAAAAACGCAAAGTAGCTACTTCATGATAACAAGGTTAAAGCAACTTGAAGAGTAACTCCACTAAATCGAATTACTCAAAAGAAAACCTAAAATACTTACAGAAAATAATATTGCATGTGTGCAACAATATCGTCATATCCGGAACTGTTTTTTTTATAGTAATAATAGTTTTATGTATGACGCCTTGCAAGGCAGCACATAGTGACAAAACATATTTTATTTTATACCATCATGTACTAATCCATTGCTTTATATGTTCCTAAAATGTGTCTGTTCAACAACGGAAATAACGCAATGAATGTTTCTTGAACTATCAAAATGAAAGCCATTACTGATAGTGTGTTACGCAATTACCCCGCAGTCATCATCATGCAATGAAATGAAAACGCAAATAAATTAGATGGGAATCAAATTAAAACTCATTTTTATTGAAAGTACGAGTACATACACTTTGTAAGCAAACTACTGAACTGCCGATCGATTCTGTGAAAATCTCACCATGAAAAGTTAGACGGTTACAGAATCGCACTGCAGTACAAGTGTTTATTAGAGGTCATTGAAGCAAACACATTACAAACATATTACAAATAGATTTAATGAAGATTTTAATATTCAGGATATTAAAAACGAAGAGTGTGCAATAATAATAAAATCACTTGATTTATTCTTCTTCCTCGGCAACTCTCCTTAGCATCACGAAATATGAGAAAGATGTTTTCAAAATCTGTAAACAAGGGGTGAAGATTTGAAATTTTTTGAAAAAATTTGAAAAAAAAAATTTGAAAAAAAAAAAATCCTATCTAAAAAATTTCATGACAAATGGTGCTGTGTGAAATGTCCAGGGATTATTTATTTATTTTTTTTTTTTATTTATATTATATATTTGTATGGTTTGTATATTAGTATTGTGAAATGTCAACCATGCCGTCTTTCACAATAAATCTCCGGTAATTGTTCGTCATCATAATTTAGTTCATAATGCACCCAAGATCTAAAAAGACCTGCGCGACGTTCTCGTGACGAGGATGATGTGTGGCGCTGGATGGATCATCGACTTATTCGATCAAAGATGTACTTAGCTAAAGCACCACGACGAGCACCCAACAAAATTCCACGTAAACTTGAATTTTCAAATCTAATATGCAGCGCAGAGCTGGGTATAGCGTTGGATTTAAAATTAACTGCAGGTACTTCGCAGTCTGAACCATCTACCGTTGATGCTGATGGAAGATCTTTTGCCAAACATATCCAGTCGCAGAAGGAGAACTATATTATATAATAAATAATTGTACTATCGTGGAAACTATAGTGAATAAAATAATGGTTTCATAATGGCGGCGTACCGTGATCATGGTCTGCACGCCAATCGAGAATACGCCCATCGCCTTCACGTTCATGGGCCGCTGCGACTGTCTGAGCATGACAAGCACGAGCTTTCTGTTCTTTGTGTTCATGTATTCCCACGGAATACAATATGCTGCGTCTATTAACTTGCTATTCTGAAAAAAAAGTCTCTTGCACCGTCATTTCTACCTCACTTAAGTGTTCATACACACGAGCGACACGCGTCAACGACAGAGGCAACTGCAGCCGTCGACAACTTGTCGCTCGTGTATTTGGGCACCGTACTCATACATGCGTGGCAAGTTGTCGACGGCAGCCACTGACGCGTCGACGGCTGCCGTTGACACTTGTCGGCGGATGCAGTTGCCTCTGCCTTTAACGCATGTCGCTCGTGTATGCACACTAAGTAAGCAACGTTGTAAAACTGAGGAGTTTGTTAATGGAATGAAGATTTTATAACTGGCCATCAGTCTACTGCTAAATTGCCCCGAGGCAAACTATTAAATATTAGAAAACAGGAGGTCAGGTAAAAAAAATACATAAAAATACTAACCGATGATCCCAACAACTCGAATATAACGCTTAACTGAATCAGCTGCTGGAAGATCACTACTGTTAGGGGTCCATAACGCAACAACGCTTGTTGGTTCTATAAAATAAGTCAATTATTAATAAAATATAACAAAAGTCAACCGTCCTCTAAAACTATTCCAAATTTCAAGTTGATAGCATTAGTAGTTCTTGAGATATCCAGCTGTAATAGACGGACAGGCAGACAGACTGATTCGCACCATAAAGGATGGAACTCTAAAAGCCCACTCGGAAACATCATAATATATTTCCCTAATACATTAGGCCTTGATGATATCAACGGTCACTCTACAACCACGTGTCATTTGGATTCCCAAATGTTGTCCCAGACGCTTGATTTCATTACTGGCCTAGCGAGTCCCATCATAGAACCTTACTTCTCTCCAGTGACCTTGGACGAAATTAAAAAGATCATCCTGTCCATAAAGTCCAAGGCTGTGGGCTATGATGGCATCAGTCGTGGTATGGTCGTTTGGATCCTTGATAGCCTTCTCCCTCCGATTACCCACATCATTAACTTTTCTCTTGATTCCGGATAATTCCCATCCCTGGGGCGTATGGCCTATGTCCGCCCACTCCCTAAAATTTCAAATCCCTCCCTACCCAGTCATTTTCGACCCATTTCCATTCTCCCATTCCTATCTAAAGTGCTCGACGCCTGCGTGCACAGGCAATTTACGGGGTTTGTTCATCGGAACAACCTCGTTAGCTCGTTTCAGTCTGGGTTCAGGCCTGGGCACAGTACAGCCTCCGCTCTCCTTAAAGTGACTGGTGACATTAGAGAGGCGATGGAGGATACTAAAGTTACCGTTTTGGTTTTCATCGATTTCTCCAATGCACCCTAAAAATACCCCTACTGTGAATGATCTCGGTTTGCATCTTGACTCAACGCTTAGTTGGCAACGCCAGGTCGCTAGTGTTAGTCAAAGAGTCAACGGTACTCTGCGATCCCTGTATCGTCTGAGAAACTTTTTGCCCGCTAAGACAAAGACCATGCTTGTGCAGACTTTGATTTTCCCTGTAATCGACAATGGTGACATGTGTTACTTTGACTTGAATGCGGTTTTGCTAGATAAGCTCGACAGATTGCTCAACAATGGTATCCGGTTCATATTCAACCTCAGGAAATATGACAATGTGTCGAGCTCAAATGGATTCGCCAAAGAAGAAGTTTGCGCTCTTTGACCACGCTTTTCTCCCTTCTCAACCCACCCACTCCTCCTTCTTATCTCGTTTCTCACTTTCAATATCTATGTTCTTCACACGCTAAGAGTCTGCGTTCTTCTAACAATCTTCTCTTACTCTGTCCTTCTCATACGTCTGACTTTGTTCATTCTTCTTTTCATATTCAGTCCATTCTTCTTTGGAATGCGCTTCCTCTTGATATCAGGACGGCCACCAGTCGGTTTGCATTTAAGCGGAAATTGCAGAGTTATTTTCAAAACAAATAGCGTAGAGTCATCTCAACACCTCTCTCCCTTGATTTTGTATATATACAACGTGCCGCTACAATGGCGACATTAATTTAACACACGGGTAGGGCTAGTGGTCGGTAATCATAAAAGTTATAACAACATAAAAAAAACCAAACTTGAAAACTTCCACCTGCGCCGGTCGCCGCCATAGGGCTCTCTCTCTTTCCTTCAATTCGCCTTCTCATTGCACGTTATTTGTTTTAATTACATTGATGCGATGTTATGATTCGTGACCCCGGCCAATGACCCCTACGCTACAGTTCTTTAAGTCAGGTTGCTCTAAGATGCTATTTTAGAAAATTGTTAATAAATAAATAAATATTAATGTTTAATTGAATTAAAATATATTCATACAACTAAGACGCGAAACCGTATACGTGTGTTAAATTAATGTCGCCATTAAAGCGCCACGCTGTATACCTAGTCTTGCCATAAATATTGTAACGATTTTGTTGCAAATAATATTTATTACTTTTACAGTGTGTTAGTTTAATACATAAATATAAAACAATTTAAAATATAAAAAGCTTATTCGAAGTGGTCTCCATTGGCTGCAATACAGTCCTTTAAACGTTGAGGCCAGTTATCAATAGAAGCACGCACTCTTTCCATGGGAAAATTCTTCACTGCCAATCGTATGGATTGTTTTAGGGACTCCAAATTATCATAGCGTTTAGAGCAAGCCATACTCTCTAAAACTGACCATAAATCATAATCCAGCGGATTAAGATCGGGACTAGACGACGGCCAGTCTTCCGCTCTGATGAAGTCCGAAACGTTCACTTCCAACCAAGACTGCGTGGACCGAGCTTTATGACCCGGCGCCGGTCTTGTTGGAAGGACCATACTTGGTTATTGAACATGGTGTTGTTAAGGGGCTTAACTACCTTCTCAAGAATGGTATCTTGATACACCTGTGCCGATGTTTTGATACCTTTTTCACAAAAATATGGCTCAGTCACTCCTTCATAGCTAACACCCCACCAAACCATCACTGAAGTCGGATAATGCCCACGTTGCACTCTGTCGACTAATTGGGAAGCTTCCTTAGAGCTTTAAGCATAAATACGGTCATTTTGTTTGTTAAAATGTTGCTCAATTTTGTTAAAATGTTGCTCAATTGTAAAGATTTTCTCATCCGTAAACAAAATTTTTCTGTGACCTCCCTTTGCGTACCGCTTCAGTAGTTGTTTCGATTTTACCACACTATTCTTTTTTAAATTATCAGATAAAAAATGACCAGTGCGTCTCTTATAGGCTGCAAGTCCTAAGTCATCTTTTAAAATACGCGACATGGTTCTGGGTGCTATCTTCATCTCCCGAGATAAAATCTTTTGCTTTCGGACAGGATTTCTTCGAATTATTTCCCTTACTGCTTTGACCACCTTTTTCGTGCGAACACTACGTGGACGGCCAGATCTTTTTCTGTCACAAACAGAGGAGGTCTCATTGTACCTATTAATAGCCCGGTACACAAACATATGACTAATACAAAGCGTATGGAGAGTTTTAAAAATTGCATTTGGCTCCATACCAACTTTGTATAATGCAATCACAGCGATTCGGTTCTCTTTATCACCCCACTCCATTTTAATATCGCAAAATGTATTGGCGCCAAAATTAGAAAACTCAATGAACAATCGTATAAAAATGACAGATTCCAAATTCAAATGTAATATCTTTCTTATTTTTAATTTTAACAGTATTTATGGCCAGACTGTGTATAATAATATGACCGATCAGGAGTGCCGAACCGAAGGTTTGGAGTTCCCATGTTATTGGGATAAACAAGACAGTATAAACAGGGTTTTATTACAGTACACCAAATATACAAAAGACACAATAATTGGTAAATATTAAAAACAGTTAATCGAACAAACCCTTTAGGGTCACAGTTCGTATAGCGGCCAAGCCACCCAACACAAAGTGTATCCACTGGCTATTTAGCAACTTAACACAGCTATGTAAATATACAGCAGCGCTGTACCAGGTAAACCGACAGTTTTGTCGGGAGCAGGTGCTTTCCTAGGAACACTACCAATATTTTAACTTAAATTGAGGCAAAACCATGTTTTTTTTCTTTAGTACCATAAAAATATCCTTAAACGACAATTCACAGAAAAAAATATGAGATAATAATAGGTTATTGAATAAAACTTACCTACGTTTTGTTTTAAATTGACATTTAACGTGACAATTTTAATAAAAATATTAGGGATGCCAAAGTGCAATGAAGCGGAGTATTAGGTACGCACGGCTACACATCAAGTTATACATAACCAGTATAAGCTGACTTCTGATTGTACGAAAAACATTTACAATGCGAGGTCAGCCAAAACTGGAAATGTATAGCTTGATGTGTAGCCGTGTGTACTAGGCGCCAAATTGACAGACCATTTTCGCAACACCACACTGCTCTCCAAAACACATACTCGTATTACTGATGTTGCTCAAAAAGCCACTAAGCTGAAGTAGGACTGGACTGACTACGTCTGCCATATGCCCAATAAGCTGTTTACCAAAATAACTACTACGTGGAGCCCTAACACAATCAGAAGGCGTCACGGCGGACACCGTCGAAGATGGTGGGACGAGCTGGAGAAAACAAACGACGAGTGCTCTACTTTAGCCGTAGATTGAAAGATGTGCCGAGCCGTAGATGGGAGAGGGCTTTGCCCAGCAGTACCTAAGTACTGCTGGGCAAAGCCCTCCTAAATGAATGATTGATGAATCATCCTAAGATGATGCAGCCTAAAAATAACAGTATCAGTACCATTACTGATACTGTTACTTTTAGCTCGCATCATCCTAAGTCTATTTGATAAAATTTGCGAACAAGAGTTGATAGTAAATTTACAAGATTGTTCTAACGATTCAGAAACTGATTCAGATATTGATTTGGGGTGTACTCCTTTAAAAGAACAAATGTAGTTATTTTATATTGAAATATTCGTTTAATTTAGTAACGTTTGTAATTAAATTAAACCCAATTATATGTTACATTAGTATCGATAATAGTAAGAAACATCGATAATTTCTATCGACAAGTTTTTATATCCTGGCAACTGGCCCTTATTACCTAGGGATGTCTAGTTCAACAGCAAAATCCATACCATCCATATCCACACATATATGTAAAACCAGCAATGACATGCTAACTGATGTTTCAGATTGGGTTAAAAAAACATTTGACGCAATAGGTTATCTATTGCGTCAAATGTTCATCACGCGCTGAGGCATAAATATACTCTATTTTTATTTAGTCTAGGGAGTGTCAGGCGTTGTGTTAGTTAGATAAATACAGATAAGCACGTCGCCTAGCTCCACCTTGCGGTACTAAGAGGTAACTTTATTCAGGTCACAGGCAACGGTGGAAAATATAGGAACTATATTTGACAGTTCTAAAAGTAGCCACAATAAAACATTAAAATATCCATTCAATTGAGTTTATTTCAATTTAAGCAGCAAAGATATACTTGATTACTTAACCAGCCTATAATGTTCCCACCGCTGGGACTCAGGCCTCCTCTCTTCGAGAGGGAGTGGGCTATAATGTACCACGCCGGCCCAGTGCGGGTTGTTAGACGTCACATGTCTTCGAATTTTTTGGTTCTAGGACATGCCGGTTTCCTCACGATGTTTTCCTTCACCGTTTAAGGCCAATTCTCGTAATTTAAAAGTTCAAAATCTAGTCGCAGTCTCATCTCGGCGACAAACAAATGTCAAAAACTTGTCAAAATGTAGGGAATTTAAAAGTATTTTTTGACAGATTGAGACAAATCAGACTGTGAACGTTCTTAAAATTACAAAAATTGCCCCTAAGATATACTTGATTCATGATACACAGTTTATAAGCCAAATGTTCAGAAAATACGAGTGCTGTGATGACGGCAAATGTGTTCGGATAACCAAAATGTAACTTTCAGTGAGCATTCTAATTTAAGCAAGTCAATATTAAAGATGCTTATTTAACGATATCTTTCAACTAAATACGCAACCATCTATTAAACTATCTCAATTGTATTTGTCAAGAACAAAGTCCACAAAAAATGGGTAAGTTAGTATTTAATGCCAGCACTGAAGCGCCATCTACCTTCCACGGGTGTAACTGGTTGGGTTGTTTGCTAACAGAGATGACTGTTACACAGTAGGTAGAGCCGCATACAGCATCTCTGCTCAGTGTGACTGACCAAACAGGAAAATAAGTATTTGTAGATGGCGCTGGTTAAAGTTACAGTAGAGCTTTAAAAATTGTAGGAAATTATGAAATATTCCGGCGGCGCTTGAGGGATAAGTGTTCTTTATCTATTTATATCAAAGGACTTTCTTGAAATTTGTTTAGTTTAAGAAGAGCCTACTGGTCTTTGGCATTACCTGTATGCTGTGATATACTTTCAGCTTTAAATAAATGAATATCACTGTATAGTGAAAGAGCTAGACTGACCCGACACTATACCGAAGACATCCCGGACTTCAGCCTGTACGAGATTAGGATGGCTTTGAAACAGCTCAAGAACAACAAAGCACCAGGTGATGACGGAATTACGGCCGAACTCCTGAAGGCGGGTGGAAAACCAGTACTTGAGGCCCTTCAGAAGCTGTTTAATTCCGTCATACTCGAGGGGAAAACGCCACAGGCATGGTGCAGGGGTGTGGTGGTACTCTTCTTCAAGAAGGGCGACAATGCCCGGTTGAAGAATTATAGGCCCATCTCACTTCTAAGCCATGTCTACAAGTTGTTTTCAAGAGTCATCACGAATCGTCTCGCGCGCAGGTTTGACGATTTTCAGCCTCCCGAACAAGCCGGTTTCCGAAAAGGCTTTAGCACCGTGGACCACATACATACGCTGCGGCAAGTTATACAGAAGACCGAAGAGTATAACCTGCCACTCTGTTTAGCGTTTGTGGACTACGAGAAAGCCTTCGATTCGATCGAGACCTGGGCTGTACTGCAGTCTCTCCAACGGTGCCAAATCGACTATCGGTACATCGAGGTGTTGAAGTGTTTGTACAAAAACGCCACCATGTCAGTCCGACTTCAGGACCAAGCTTCCGAACCTATCCTTCTGCAGCGAGGGGTGAGACAGGGAGACGTCATATCTCCGAAACTGTTCACCGCTGCACTAGAGGATGTCTTCAAGGTTCTGGACTGGAGAGGGCTAGGCATCAACATCAATGGCGAGTACATCACTCACCTTCGGTTTGCCGACGATATAGTGGTCATGGCTGAGACCATGGAGGACCTCAGTATAATGCTCGATGACCTCAGCAGAGCTTCCGGAAGAGTGGGTCTTAAAATGAACATGGACAAAACCAAGATCATGCTGAATGCCCATGTCGCACCCACTCCTATCAAGATCGGAGACTCAACACTCGAAGTTGTAGACGATTATGTGTACCTGGGACAAACGGTCCAGTTAGGTAGGTCTAACTTCGAGAAAGAGGTCAATCGTCGAATCCAACTCGGCTGGGCGGCGTTCGGGAGGCTGCGCGGTATCTTCTCGTCCAACTTACCACAGTGTCTCAAGACGAAAGTCTATGACCAGTGTGTGTTGCCAGTGATCACATACGGGACTGAAACGTGGTCGCTCACAATGGGCCTCATCAGAAGGCTTAAAGTCACTCAAAGGGCAATGGAGAGGGCTATGCTCGGAGTTTCCTTGCGTGATCGAATCAGAAATGAGGACATCCGCAAGAGAACCAAGGTTACCGACGTAGCCCGAAGAATTGCCAAACTTAAGTGGCAGTGGGCAGGGCACATTGCTCGCAGAACGGATGGCCGATGGGGCCGAAAAGTTCTGGAGTGGCGACCGCGAACCGGAAGACGTTGCGTTGGAAGGCCTCCCACTAGGTGGACCGATGACCTGGTGAAGGTTGCGGGAATCCGCTGGATGCGAGTCGCACGGGACCGGTCAATGTGGCGACACTTGGGGGAGGCCTATGTCCAGCAGTGGACGTCTATCGGCTGAAATGACTAATGAAATGATGACTGTATAGTTCTAAATACCATCAGTTTTCAGTGATTTAAGGAGGTTTAAACTTAATAAATATAAATATCATCTAAACACTATTTTTTCACTTTGTTATAATTGCTTACGTATTTATTACCTAATTTAATTACATTATAAATATTTTAGTGATATTTATTTTAGTAGTATGTACCTATGTATGTAAGTATATTCTTTTTTTTTTAAGTAAAGTAAAAAAGTTTATTGACAATATAAAAGAACAAACCTTAGGTACATACAAATCCCAACAATCCTGTGATTTGTGTCCACTAATTCTTATATTGTTTGTAAATCAATAGACCAGGAAACGGTCAGGGGCGTTCAATAAGCTCTCGGTATAGGTACGAAGGGCTTTACAACCGATTCTTCTTAATTCTAGCTTGTAAACCGTCATCTGCATAGTTAAATATAGCAAATTCAACATGTTTTTACGAACGACTATCCTACAGTATCGACAATAACAATTAGCATAGATGTATGCTTTCAAGTGTGGCTCCAAATTTACGTCTGTCGCATCCTGGACCGTCAGCTCTGCTACCACTTTACAGACTGGGTAGCTTGCCATGGAATAAGCTAGATAAGTTATTCAGTGGCAAACCCAGACGTGGCATTTCGTGTTTCTTGTCGTTAGGTTCAGGAGGAGAAAAAAATGGTCAATAGCTACACATTCCGTGGCCTATACGGCTACAAGGTAATCTTTGTAAACTGGTAACCTAGTCAGGAATCAGCTGAGTGAATGAATGCTGGTTGCGAGCAGCACAGGACTGGTCGATGTAGCAATGCCTGGGGTAGGCTTGTACCCGGCAATAGAGGTGTTTTAGCGGAATGATGTTGCCAGTATTTCGTTCATATTCCATTTACTTGTGGAACTATTGCGGTGCTAATGTTTACTAGACAAACTGGCAGAGTGTTGGCAGCAGCGTTACATGAAATATAGATACTTACGTATGAAGCTTTGGGTACAAATTCATTACCGTAAAAAATATGTCGTTTATACCTTAGGCTTTCTGCTCGGACAAGCTCGAATGCTTTCAGGGTAAACTCATAGTGTCTACAGAGATGGTTGCATGACGGCTGTCCTTTGCAAGTCACCTATTTCGCCTCATCTTAAGAGCTTACCAACCCACTCTAGCTTAGTATTGATAAGCGACTGTAGGTATTCTGTTACCGTCTTGTGTTCAATTACGAGATCTGCTTCGTAAACCAAACCAAGACAAATAACAAGAGCTACCTATCAAGTTCCCAGTCAGATACAAAGTGATATGTTTAATAAGTTACTTAACTCAATCATTAGCAATTAATCGCTAACGGCCAATTAGTTTGTCCGTGATTTAAAAATGATCAAAGAATCAGGTTGAGCGCATCGTTATTCCCGTAGTGGCGAACGGAACGAATAAGCTAAGCGGTGGGCGGGGAGGGCGCCGGCGGCTGCGCGGCGGTGCGCCGGTTGGCGGTACGTGCGCGCGCGACGCACTGCGCTTTTTGCTTGTGGCAGGGCGACCGCGGTGCGGCGGCGGCGGCGGAGGCGCACCGGGATCTTATCCTTATTGTATTTTATTCTGTTCTTAGCTCTCTGTCCCGACGAACGTCCCTACCACACATCCCTATTGTAAAACTCAACGTTTTATTGTAACAAAGCCAGTTTATTATAAACTAACGTATTATGCCAATATGTTAGTAAAAACTCAGTCATTCTCTGCCCGGTCTTCAGACGGTCTGTTTTGTTGTGTGAGCGAGTGTTTTAAATAAAATAATAATAGCGGCGAACAACCGATTTTTGAGAAAATTGTTTTACAACTGACATTATGAATATAAATGATTTAGTGACCCGTTTATTTTTTCTCACCATTATTTACGTTGTGGGAGCTGCACCTGATGATAAGGTAAATATTATTTATGTTTTGTTGATACTTAAAACTTTTTGCCAGAGTAATAAAGCTCGCGTTACTCTAACTTACTTAAAGCTGTGATTGACTTTATATTTTCTATGATTCGTTAAAGATACAAAGCCCATCCTAAGTTATATATTTTTAAATACGCAAACATAACTGAACTTTAATTTAACTTCAGTTTATAGGGGTGAATACTATTGATAGCAGGCACGATGTTTAATGTTAGTAAATAAGTTGAATGGGTGTAACTGAGTAGTTATGGGTACCTAGCCGGTAGGTACCATGTAGGTATTTCCTGCATCTATTTGATGGACGTGACAAGCGACAAGCGACATAATATAGCAGTATCAATAGAGGTATCAATCTATCTGAGAGGTTGCATATCGGGTACACGTATGAACCTTTAAAGTTGGCTTTTACGAAACTCCGTGGATCTAAGTTTTAGACATGTCATGTAACTGAGTTTTATGTAATCAGAATATACTGCTTCATAATGTCATTAAAACTTATACGATGCACCTAAATAACTTCAAGTGATGGGTCTTTATATAAAAAGGTTTTTATATCTATAATTACTTCATAGATGCATCTGAAATTCTCAAGGCAATTCATGGTTAAATATCAATCATATGGGTGAAATTAACAGTCTCTCCCTCATTAGTCCTATAAATATAGTTATTTAATGAAGATACCATATTTTTAATCACATTATAGAACTAGCCATCGTCTTTGTGTACAAGAATAAACCACAAAAAGGTCCTAATGTTCAAAACCAGTCTACGGCTTAGCTAAGAACGACGTTCCCAAAAAAGTCCCAAGTACCTAGCCAAAAATCAATGGCATCTTCCAGGAGGAGGAAGATCCTGCACATAAGTATCCCAATTGATTTGCAGTCATCGTAATGACTCCCTTTCTTCTTCAATTCATATCTATTAGTTAATTTATCTCAGTAGTCATCCACTTTCTACATATATAGGTATATCTTTCTATTGTCTTTCACACAATAATTTTCGTTAGTAAACTGTTGCCACTCAACCATCTGGTGATGCAGTTACAGTTGACTTACTATTTAACACGAGCAACTGGCATCTGACCTCCATTACTTAATTAGCTCGTGGAGAAAGATGTATCGTTGGACGAGCAGTCTGATTTTCAGGCCTTGTACCAGCCCTTTATTAAAGAAACATTCGTTTCTCATAGAAGACCGGTGATTTGCACATGGCCTAGCAGTTTTGAACCCATAAAATCGTAACAAAGTTGTATCATCAAAAATTGGAAACGTATACGAAGAAATTCACTGACAGGCAACACACAACTTAAACCAATGCGTCTAGAAGCATGAAATTTTGTACAAGAGTTCCTTTATAACGAAGATGAGCACTCAGAAAGGACTTTTTAAATTCATCCCCATGTCCTTCATTTCCTAGATCCAAAAATTCGAAGACATGTGACACCTACCAAGCTGAAATTGGCCCACGTGGTAGATTATAGCCTTCTCCCTCTGACAGGGAGGAGGCCTGTGTCCCAGCAGTGGGAACATTATAGGCATTCACTAGAGGGAATAAATAGGACGAAAATTTGTATGGAAGTTCGTCAGTTTTGCCGATACGAAATCCCATCGGGCACAAGGATTGTATAATAATGTGGCATGTAGGGTTCTTGGGTACTCTATCCAAAATATATCCGTAGAAACGCAGCGATTTGCGACGTAAGGTACGCGAGACAGTGCAGAATTCATTCACCTACATAAACATTTAATTAACATCACGTCTCCAACTTACATAACTGTAAGTCATGCTATAAACTGAAAACATAAGAAAAGGTACCTATACATACATATTCTCAACAATCTTTCATCTCATTATTAGTTTCTATCTTAGAAAGTTTAGCATAGTGCTAGGTTGTACGCTATTCGTTCATCATTCAAAGTAGGTATCTATATACCTACTTTGAATGATGAACGAATAGCGTAGATCACCTCACCAAAAAAGGGTGTGTGTGCAGGATTTAACTCCCTAACCGAAATCGGCAAGGGATTCAAGTTTATGTAGCCTGAGATAGACAAGCAACTTTGTTAGTCGATGAAAGCTGCAGCTGCTGAATATAGCATTAGACACGAGAAAACCACGTATCGTTAATCCAGACTGCTCCATGATGCGCCTTATATATCGCAGAAATAATGGGGATTTTAAAACTAATCTGGAGCACAATTTATTAAATACAGTCTCGATGTTTCTCGAGCTCAGGCTTTCTTGATCTTGGATCTTCCCTGCAGGTGTGTTTATTTTCGTAGCGCATACGCATAATACTGTATAGTTAATATTGATTCAGCCGCATATACTGATTAGACAGGTAGCTGACTCTGATAAATAGATTAGACTTACATCACTATACTAAATTGCGTGTTCTGGTTATGTTTATCAAATGTAGGCTAGCGAATAGTGTGATTCACCATTTGCGAATATTGACATTGGCATTGAGAATGTAGTTCCTATAGCTACAGTTACTCGCTTACCATATAAGTGGAAACTGAATTTAAATTAGTCTTTATGTTATGAGCTCGTATTATCATAAGTAAAATATTTAAAGTGTTTCCAAGTATAGCGCAACTCTATTGTTCAAACGGTTCAAGGAATAAACTGGAATGAGAAACCGAAGTGTATTTTATTTGCATTTAGGCGCAACACCCAAGCGATGTTAATCAATTCAGAAACCTGATCTAACTGGGATCGATCTCACCAACCATTTGGCATGAGAAATATAAACCTTTCTAAAAAGAAAATAAAAGCAATTGGAGCAGTGAGCAGTAATAAAATCTTTGATATCATGAAACACTAGAATCGATTCCGATTTGTGAATGAATGCAATACCAATGATTAGCATGGCATTGGCATATAACGTTTCGTCATACCGCCAATGAAACTGAGTTACATTAAACTAAAGTGCTTTAATTCTTCAATCAATCAATTAGGTCAAGTGTCAATTTAATTGTGTTTGTCACTTCTCTCTTGTAGAGTTCGGCGTCGTCACTAAGCACCGAGGGCTGCAGCGCGCGCGCGGCGGCGTGCGAGGCGAGCGCAGCGCATGCACGCCGCCCGGTCTGCGGGACCGATGGCAGGACGTACCCTTCGCGGTGTCACCTCATGATAGCGCAGTGCTCCGGGCCACCAGTCAACATCGCGAGAAAGGGACCTTGCGTCGGTAAGTGGCTTGTGAATTTGGAGTGCCACTAACTTTGGAGTTTGTTGCTGGCTCTTCTCCCTGTCGACAATAAATAAAACTCCCACGGTTCCTTAGAGTACCTAGCTGTAATTTTCTTTTCCTAAGAGCCTGTCCGGCAAGGAACTGCTAAAGGCTGAAATGAATTGAAAGAGCCTGAGAAGGCCTACTATACCAATAACAAAACACATAATTTGAAAACGAGACGCTACCAACACTTTCACGTTTAGACCATTCAAAATGATTCAATAAAGTAAAGCTTGTCTCCACAAAGAGTCTCGTTGTTGCAGACAAGTTCTACCTAACTATATCAAGTATAGGAAATACATATTTATGTCCCCCATGAACATGGCTCTTATAAAAAGCGTCTTTGTTGAACTCGACCTTGCATTTGCGATACAACCGCTCTTTATGAAGTCATGGAATGTAGTCAGTTTACACTTTTACAGCACTACGAGAACATTAGTCGGTACAGATTATGCTAGAGTTGATGCAACACGACCATTTGTGTACTTAGACTTAAAGATGTGAGGCCGATTCAGCGAGTGTTCTATGCCACAACTTTTGGCCACATTAGCTGACCAAAATAACTGGAGGGTGTTTATGCACAGCAGTGGGATAGTGCACGCTGAGAGTAACAGAACCTAACTCAGTTATTGTTAAGTAGACAATATGTATGAGCAAAACAGCTTTCTCTAAGGTGAATCGAAAACGGTATAAAGATTAGTTTTAGTTAAACTGTTTTTTTTTTGCTCACAGAAGGGCAGTCATCCTGCCTAATAGCGTTGCGATACGCGTTGAACGCGCAGAGCGGTGTCTGGTCAGCGTATGTTCCTCGATGCCGCGCCGATGGCAGCTACGCGGCAGTGCAGTGTGCAAGTGCAGGCGCGGCTGCTGCAGGCTGCTGGTGCGTTACACCTGATGGGAAACCTCTGCCTGACACCTCCGTCAGGAACGGCAGACCTGACTGTACTAGGACCGGTAAGTAACTCAATCATAAACTTTGACTTATTGAATGCTATCAGCGCCGTTGTTTGGGACCCAATGCTTGGTGAAACAAGTGAGCATCAACCTATTACAAAGCATTTCGACTGGCGATGGGTTCCAAGTACTCCATTGGCGACTGAAGCATGTAAGTAAGTACTTTCCGTCTGTGCTGATATCGGGCTAGCTTAATACATTATTAAAGTTGGTATTGCAAAGCGAATTTTGTTCACTCCTTGTTGCTTAGCTCATATTTAATTGGGACTATCGTAGTAGAAAGTTGAAATTAAATTCTATTTATGAACCTATAATTTTGCATGTAAAGACATTTACCTCGACTTCTATCTCCGTGTGCTTATTGTAAGAACATGCTTGTTTCCATGTATGCTAAGCGAATTCTACATTATTGCCCATTCACTTGATAGGTGAATAAACTAAACTTGTCTATTTTATAGGTGACATTACGACATTAGATCGAATGTCTCTATAAAAGCTATTCAATTTAAACGCTAACAATAACATTAAATTTGAATTAAACAAATTGTTAGGTACCACATATAATAGGTAAGTAGTATGATTGAAACAATAGTAGGAAGGACGTAAGCTACCTATAAATCTTACTGAACGTTGTAGTAGGTAGGCGAAACGAAACCGGCAGTACTGATGATGATTTATAAGTTTCGAAGTATTTGCTCGTAATAGGTTCAGAACATTTTATAGGCGATCTACAGTAAGAGATCTCTTGTACCCGGATTCGAGACATCTGTTTTATCTAACACGCCATTGTAAATACCGCTGGATACACTTCAGACATCATTTGTAAACAATGATCCAGATGAAAGCCAATGTTTACATTACACTAGAACGCCTTTTGGAAGTACCGATAGATAAGTTTCACGTAGTTATTATCTTAAGCAATTTTCACAGAAACATTCTCAATTCGTTGGAAAATGCTGATAAACACATCACTCCTGCGAGCTATAAACATAGTGCTGAACTGCCGATTCACATAAAAATATACAGGCCGTTAAACTAATTAACCATAGGTTACTGTACTTTTAACGTAAACAGACAACAAAGTATGTACCTAGTCGTGGAGCTATCGACGGAAGATTAAAATGTATTCAGAACACTCCTACACTTTTTAAGAGAAATAGATCATGTAAAATATTAAATAAAAAACTTCGCTAACTAACAGAAATTACAAAAATAAATGCATATAATAAAAGTGATCTCTAAATGCCTTTCAAACTTCAGACACAGAATGCAATTCCAGAATAAAATGAATCTATTCGTTTTGACATACAAATTGCATTGCGTGCACGCAGACGCCTCGGCTGCCACACGTCTGCTGTTGCGTTTATGCATAAGAGCCCCATCAAAGTAGTTTGATCAATGTACGAAAACGCATCAGTGTCGCTCCTGACTAGTCTCGGAGCAAGACAAGAGCCGTGAGATGTAAATAACTGCTGATGCTGATAACGCATGCCCGGTGACACGACGTCACGCGTAGCGTGCATCTATTTGGATGACGGCTATACAAATAATGCTGATAATTACCTTTGTAATTTATACCCCTTTAAAGAAACATCTTTATGGTTTTGCTGCCAGAGTCTTTTGGTATCTTCTTCCTAAAAGATACGGAGCAGCCAGTCGACACATTGAGTGATAAATAATGTGAGTATATTTTACGTATGGCCTGCACGTCCTTATACATATTTATGTACATTTGTAAGTATTTTGTGATTAGAATGCAATTACCTTTGGCGCCATATCATCAGTATTACACATATGTTTCCAGCTTTAGTTTTGAATATATTCGCCGTATTTCAGCATTAACTTACGTTTAGTGCCAACTATTGTAATTACTGTTTTATCTTACTTATGTTTATCTTACTTATGTTCGAGTCTAAATATTTTTGCGTGCAGGCGCCAGGAACACTGAAATAGTTCACGTTTTACGTAGGAATTCTTTTAACATGACTCACATTGTGTTTGTCTGTCTGTTTTTTATGGGACGTCAGAGTTCAAGGTGTATATTTATGTACTCAAAATTACAGGAGCCAGAGGCCCGTGGGCTAAACGCAGCTATCTGGACTTGTTTACTAGACAGTCTCTTATTATCGTATTAGACGACATTGATATGGACTAGGCTGCATTCAATTCTTTATCCGACTCTGTTCTTGTCAACAACAGGCTTGTGTTTTAACTGAAACTATATACATATTTAGATGTTTCTGCTTTGCAATCTCAGTTAATCTGCCTAGCCTTTTCCCAACTGTGTTCGGGTCGGCTTCCAGTCTAAATGGATGCAGTTGAATATCAGGGGTTTACATAAAGGGACTGGCTATCTGACCTCCACAACCCATTTACTGAGCAACACGATACCCCATGGTAAGACTGGTTGACAGACTTTACTCTTTTAGATGTGGTCCATTGATTTGCAGTTATTATGAATATTGGTAAAACCAAAAGTGACATGCATAATCATAGTGCATATATGTTAAACTATATCCTCATTTTTATTGGTATTTCCCCAGTAATTAAGCTTTAGGGAACTGAGTTACCTCTCAAGAATATTGCCGACAGACAGACCCACAATATATCCTTGAATACGGGCTTTCCCCGTAGTCAGCTGCAACGGACTATTATAGGCGGATTTTATTGCTGTATTTAACTCCTTTGCCCTAATCGTAATTGCTAAATTATTTAACCTTAGTTCTAGATGAAAGGATTGTTTTAAATTACGCAAAACTTGAATCGTTAAGTGTTACTTGTCGCCCTTTTGAGTTGTTTGACCTTATAAGATGATCTTAAATCTACACAAAGCACGTATTGCTTCTTTCTAAAACTATCTGCAACTGTAATCTCAGATAGAGTTGACTCTTCCGCACAATCGTGCCGATTCGCTAGATTTGTTCCCAGCTCTATTCCGTCGGCGTTTAAATTGTTAACGTCTAGATGTACCATTGTTGACGCATAGATAACAAGCAAACTATTTTCGGTAACAGATCGTACAAAAAACCTGCCTTAGCCAATTAAATATACAGTCGAGTTGATTACGTTCCTGATTGCGGCATGAGATCTGACTAGGAACGGAACAGCTTACATGAACGACAAAACATCACTAAATAACACACTTTGTATACAAAATGTGAAATTATGTTGATGATTTACATGGAAGTAAGTAAGTAATTGTGGATGAGGTGAGCTACGAACATGCTTTATGCAGTTTTTATGAGACCACTTAACGTGTAAGCCGCGTCGGGGACACCATCTTCTCTCATCATCACCTGCCTAGCCTTTTCCCAACTATGTTGGGGTCGACTTCCAGTCTAACCGGATTCAGCTGAATACCAGTATTTTACATGGAGCGACTGCCTATCTGACCTCCACAACTCAGTTACTGGGTAATACGATACCCCTTGGTAAGACTGGTTGTCAGAATTTCGGGCTTCTGACTACCCGTAACGACTGTCAAAGATCTACGAATGACAGCCGGGACCAACGGCTTAACGTGCTTTCCGAGGCACGGAGGGGTCTCGGTATGTAAAGATGGTCACCCATCCATAGACCAACCGCGGCAAGCGTAGCTTAACCTGATCGATCGACCTGTGCGGCTGTTATTATTTAGCCACGGGCCTCACTCCGTCGAATTCATTTTAAACGTTCTGCTATCGGGCTCAGAACTACGAGTATTTAATACCCTTCAGACAAAGGGTCATCCTACGCAGGGCATCGCCCGCTATTCGGCTAACAGCCTGCTTCCTTGTACAAGTACTTGCACCTTCTTGTAACCTCCAACAACGATTTGACCCGCAACTGTTCCCTGCTCGTGTAGTTAAATTCTAGGAGAGAGAGTGGCTGTCTCGCCAGGTACGAAGCAAACGTGGTAACTGGTAAAAATCTATTGTGCTAAAACATTTGTAAGGATAGATTATTTTGTTCCCAACTCAATTTCTTCGATTCCTTACAACGTAAACTTATATTTGCCAGTTTTAAATCAGTGCTAAAAATGAAACCGAACAGACAAGTTGACATTGTGACGTACGAAGCTATTGCAACTGAGTCAGCAGGCGAATGAATGTTGGTAGTCTTCCATTGCATAACATAATCTGCCACTAACACTTTTATTTGAATGGACTGGAACATCCCGATTGACTTGTACCTATCGCATTTAAACGATGGAATATTTCAACGTGAATTGCTACTGCACAATGGAAATAAACTTGAAGACCTGCATAGATGAAATGACAATTAAAAAACAGTATTATTGTCATTCTATCTCTTTTCTCACGCGTTAGAATATGAGAAAATTAGCGTTGGCTTCAGCATCTTTGTTTTCTGTTATATGAGCTGTTCCACATATTCAACTACTTCTTGGAAGGGTATATTTTCACAATATCTGTGTAAATATTGACACGATAGCAGACGATATTCCGTGAACTTAACGCATCGGGATGAACATTATTCTTCATACGCCGGAAATGCTAGAATTCCAGATCTTATATCTCAGCCTAAGTAGATACATGTGTTTCTTATAAACTGAGTCAGGCCCTGAATTTATTTAAAAGAGCTGACAGGGAACAATTTTTGTTTCAAAAATAAACTCAGGTAAAAAAGTTAGCGTGAGTCAATAAGTTTAGACTGCGTTGACTTGATTTTGCACTTAATTCTATTGAGGAATGCGGATTGATGATAAAAAACAACTATGTATCCAAATATTATAAACTACATCATATAGCGGATGAGTTATGTTCGGACCTTTTTCATCGGATGTTGGAATATTGTTTTTAATTATCTGTAGTTTATCTGGATTTAAATTAAAGTCTACTTTATTGGCCGTTTTGTGTTCGTTGGGTTTGCCGATTTGTCACATACTTTTAGGATAACGTTCGACTGCCGATGCTGTTGATTTAAAGGCTGACTCGTTTGCTAACCTAATAGCATTTAAATAAATATGTCTATCTACTTATCACGTTGTACATTTGTGGAATTGGAATAAGTCGTGTCCTCACGTATTGCACCTTCAGAATTGGTCTTAAATGTAAGCATTTGAATTCTTTTCAAAGTTTATTTTGATTTAAAACTGCATCTGAGCAGACACAGTAAACGTTTGTTAGACATTCCATGAATAATCCATGTGAGCGCGAACATTCTGATACAACTGTATCGCACAGTATAAAAAAACAATATCGATTGAATGTCTTAAAGAACGAATCGAATAAATATAAGTAATATTAAAAGATCAGGATCGAAAATTTCCCTAACTAAAACCACTTAGCATTCTCGTTAGGTGCGCGGGTATCGCGCTGCGCATCCGCAATAAGTTACTCGTACGTATGAAACCTGACTGTAAGTGGTAATATGAAATGGCGCCATAACAGCTAACCCTTCTTGGAATACCTACATGACTTGGTGGTATTTTTAATGATGGTAGTGTTTGCTCTACCTCTACAGCTCATTGTACCTACGAATATGTCATTTATACTGGTGGTCATACTTTTATTACCCTTCCATTTAATAGATGACGCAACTGAAGGCACCTACTAACATTCACTTTAACTCCTCCTTGCTTGATGTACGTAATTTAGTCTGACTTTACGAGCTTTAATGTCACAAGCACCTTATTCTTCGTCAAACAGGCTAAGTAGCTCGCCTTGCGTTTAGAGAGACTATTGATCAATGTCCGTGCATGAATGCTCTTGTCTCATTCAGTAATTAAATACTTCTGTGTTGGGCTTCCGGTCCAGTGTGAAAGATTTAATTTAAACCACTCATCTCTCTCGCCCATAAATTACAGCAGCGCTTAATTTATGACGTGCCAATACGTAACTCGATGACTAAGTGAGAAATTATCAGTAACGATGTGGTATTGACTAATTGAAGTTTGTCCCTCGGTTCTGTTAATAGTCGATATAGCTCCATTGCTCTGCCCGCATCCATTTACGTCGTTTTACATGCCATCTACTAATTCTAGTCCCTTCCTTTTAGCGGTGGCGCCTGCGCTGCCAATTAACCATTTACTGCCACTCATGTTGACCCGGTTGCGCGGATTCTATCTAATTAACTACACTTTATAATCACGACTTGGAATTGATGATTGCGCATCTCTGCGCAGACATCACAGTCCAGTGTTCCATTGTAACGGTTTCTCTTGAGAACTAGTGGCCGGATTGTAATGTGGTTTTCACCGTAACCTAGATATTTCTTAATGTTTCGTATGTAAATTAATTTGCTAAGCGAGGAGGTGATAAATAGAGTACTTAAAGCTATCAGTGTGGTATATTATTACCTCCTCTTATCAATAAGCTCAATGTTCCGTAGTGTGCGACAATAAAGTCGATTTTATTTTGTTAACACCACTACATTTGAAGTGGAGACAGATCTTCGAGTATTTTTCTAAGAAACAGCGGACCGCGTCAGACTGCTCGACGCCGTTCACAATGGGGTCCGCTTTTTTTGTCATTCAAAGGTAAGGAGAACTCGTCTCGGGCATCAGACGATAGAAAAAAAAACGTCCCAGTGATCATTTGAGAGCTTTGTTGAAGATCACCCGCACCTTTGATGTTTTATGTTTAGCTATAGAGATAGAGCTTACCTGGCTCGCGATGATGAAGTCGTTAAGAAAGAGTTAAAATAATTGACTGGGTTGCTTGCTAATACGGTACCTACGTAACTTGTATTAACAAGAATAATAGTCGAACAACAATAATAGAACAATTTCAGAAATTACTTATAATAAGCAGAGAGAGTTTTGTAAAAATGGCTATTAAAAACAACGTGTGAGTTTTTAAATACTAGTTACCAGTGTTTGATACTGCACATAAGTAGGTATGCTCGTCTAAAGACACTGTCAATGAAAAAACGTGTTGACACTATACAATGTGAACATTTAAAATGGTACCATCTTATTTTGGGTCAGGCGCCGAGGTGTCTAACGAAATTCGATATAAGTTCACCTTTTTTTTTGAACGATACCCTATACAGCCGGCCGGTTTTAAACTATATAACTTTGAGTCTTCGCTTTGAACGGCGTGAAAGAGTAGATTGTATCGTTTAAAATGTTATTTAATTATTGTTTCGGGCTTATAGGGAACTTTTTTAATCTATAGAGTGTGGTAACTATTTTGTTGATTAATGTATTACGATTAAAAGGGGTGGTCAACTTCAATATGGACGCTCGCCCCACTTTTATTACATCATGTAAAGAAAAACTAATAACCTCGTGTTAATAAATAGATTGACTTCTAGACCTACAGTACAATATCTAGAAATAATAGCTCTGGTATTTATACGGGATATTATTACGGGAGATTTTACAAATGCCAGTAGATATCACACCACAGTTTTAGAGATTGTCTGAACAAAATAATTATAATTTGCTAAATAAAATAAACTGTGTGATAACTCTATCCGTAGTTCTCGAATACATCACGTCAATCCTTATTGTTGAAGCCGGAAGACTTAAATCTATTTGTAAGCCATTCAGTATTGTTGGACGGATATCGTTCGTGTCGACCAGTTAGTCGTTCGCCAGGGTCAAAACCACGCTGTTTACTACCTATACCAGAGGCTCTGTTTATATGTAGGTATAGAAGCTAACCGTGTAATCCCAAAATGGAGTTGACACTGTGTCTTGTTACGAAAAGAAGAAGTGGTAAAAGGGCACAGTTATACAACAATACTTACCGAAGATTTGTACTTTGTTAGGTTTCATGCAGCTCAACTTTATTGAGCTTCGTAAGACCGTTCTCGGGTTAGGAGTACGCAAATAATTGAAAAGCTGTTTATGATAAATTCAAGCAGCTTTGCGATTTAGGAAAGAGACCATTGCCCCACATTGCATGGAGTCTAAAAATAAAACCCACTTTGGATAGGGCTATTCGGATCACCTTGATTAGCATTAGCAGGGTTCGCATTAAGACAGAGGTTCTATCTACAGTCGTAACAAAAACGCCACAAATAAGGTCTAATTGGTTTGTTAGTCTCATAATCTTCTTGGAAATAAGTCAAGTACTTATATAACGTTAAAAACACAATAACCAGCTCATTAATATCAGATATTTACATAATTATGTAAATCTGAAACGTTCACGCATCTCAACGGGTTTTAGCCCTGCTATGGGCGACATACTTCATAGATAATGCAATCTACAAGCTGTTATTGCGAACATGACCCAGTTAGTTGTAATACGGTGTCCCGAAGTTACCTGGGACTATAAACTTTAAGTACCGCGGAAGATGGCGTAAACCGAGACAATCCGCAGAAAGTTATAGGGTTTCTGAATTGAATGCGCGGTAACGTTTTTGGAATGATTTTATTACGAACTAAAGTATGAGGTATCAGGTAGCCACTGCAATAATTATGTTCATGTTCCTAGACGCCTAAAGTGTTAAAGTGTATTTTACCAATTTTGCAACAGCTAAACATTATTCTCGTTAATTCAGAAAAAGCTTTTATTTATTTTTTCAACGTCTGAACAGCTCGTGTTCACGTGTCCTTTTATTGTGGTATTAAAAACGCTTGATTGTTAAATAGTGTAAGATTTTATAGCACATCCGATTGTAAGTTTACCGGTTATATGGATGTTTTAGTGATGCACTACAGTCGGCGGCTACCGGGACCGGTTCGTCTCCGCCGCGCCACCGCACTCACAACTTCACCAATGCATAAAAATAAATAACCGACTAT
The DNA here is from genome assembly GCA_911387795.2 of Apamea monoglypha. Taxonomy (NCBI): domain Eukaryota; kingdom Metazoa; phylum Arthropoda; class Insecta; order Lepidoptera; family Noctuidae; genus Apamea; species Apamea monoglypha. The sequence goes on along the minus strand of OU426914.1, from coordinate 20,732,423 downwards.
ATGCGATCGATATCATTTTCTTATTTGTAGAAAAAAGATTTCACACCTCTTCAAAAATAGATCATGGGATCAAGTATTTTCAAAGAAGTATAGGCGTTAAACATTTAACTTGTAATTGCCCACCGATTGCCTTTAATTTACGCAGAGATAATTATAGAATTACAACCGCAATTTAAACTAAAGTCGTAGTGAGGAAAATTTAATTGGACAAAATTGGTTACTTATCGTATTAAGGCGACACAGTGTAGCTAACTTGACAGCCAATTTATAACCAACTTCTGCTACATAGTTGATAAAACGGTAAAGCGACATTTAATAACAGAAGCGAATGTATGAAATCCTAAAGCGAATTTAAACGAAGCCGCGTGTAAATCTAGTTATCAGCAAATGTAAGTAATGTCGTTTGTGATTACACCAAATTGCTTCCCGCTTGCAATGATATCTTCTTGAGAGGCCTTTGACCCGTTGCGACAATAGACAATAACAATTGCACATAATGCCTATGTATTCTAATGAATTATTGCCGTGTGTTTCCGGGAATCGAAAGGCCAGCCCGTTTCTAACGGTGGGTATCATAAAAGGTGATCTTAAAGACCAACGACTTGTGTAAATGTTGACTGTTGACCTCAGAACTTTACTAAAGATAAGTAATCTTCTGAAGCAGCTCTATAAGTTCATAAAGCGTTAGGTTATTTATTAGAGGGATTTTAAGAGGCAGGACAGAAGCATCCTCTTAGGCAATGACACAAAATATATGGCGAACGTCAACCTGTCTTAACTCTATACCAATCATTAGGGCGGTCTGTTAGTAGTATGATCGCTCGATTATAATATCTTAACGATACACATAAATATTGGGTGTCTGACCCACTGCCCGTCCTGTAATACCTACAGTTAAAGGTTCGTGCAGACCGATATCAATCTGTTTTTGTTTTCAGGTAAATCGCACACAAGGAGGCGGTCCTCGGTTCGCGGCCAACGCAATAAAAGAAGTAAGGCTAAGGATTAATGTTAATAATTAAAGTCCCTTTAACATAGGATCCGTAAACCTGATGATGTCACAAATAAATGAGATCAGATCTTTTAATAAAGGCTATGTAGAATTGGTTATTTTTAACTTTGTAAATATTGTTCTCAAACATGATCTTGGAAGAGAAAATGTCAAGAGTAGGTTCTATTAAGTTTATATTAATCAAAATCTCAAGATCATTTCCACAAACTCGTGATATCGTATGACTGCACAAGCCAATCCAAAAACCAGACTTTTGTGATGAAAACAATTTCTTGAGAAATACAAACGTACGTAATTAGGTACTACTTAGTTACTCTTTTCGGTTTACTTCATTGATCGATTTTTAGCTTTAACTATGACCTTGCCCAACAGCATGCACGCGGTCCGATAGGGGCCAGTTCAACGGGAACCTCATCAAGATCTTCAGCGGGGAGTACGAGCGAGCTCGAACCGATGCAGCCCCGTCACCTGAGCCCAGGGCTGTGGCGGATTGGAAGTTCAGGGAACTGGACCGAGACCGGAGCGATGCCTTGCAGAAGTCGGAGTATAGAGGACTCAGGAGGCTTATTAAAAAGGTACCTAAGTCACCTGTGGACTTCTTCAATCGATTTAGCCATCTCGATGTCTTCATCACTAATTTTATTCGTGGCGAAGGCGTTTAGTTTGACGTCACGTACTTGCATTGTATTATCCATATATACTCGTATATGAAGTTTCTAAGAACTTAGGTATGGTCAAAGTTTTCATTGGCAACTGGGTCTACAGTCCAAAGTCTGCACATAAGACTCATATGGCTGAAGTTGTACGGACAGATGGTCAAATTTCCGGGAAGGATGTTTAGTCTTTGAATTTTTTGAGCTCACCGCATACTTCCGGAATAAAATCGAACCTGAAAAGACAGGATTTTGATTTGTGGGTCAAAGTTTGGCTTCTAATATACTCAGGTTTATTATTATTATTATCTCCTTTATTTCATTTAAATACCTACAAATTACATATTTAAATATTTTTATAAACAAAAAGATAAAAAAACATTTAAAAATATAAAAAATAGTAGCTCACCGGTATCGGGAACAGGGTCCAAGCTACCGGCGGTCAGGGCTCCAGAGAGAGAAACCTCCTGATAATGCGAGCCGTGTCCAAAAGTACCGCTTTCTGAATCAAGCCCTTGATCCAGCTGCCCAACGAGAGCCTCCTCAGGTGTTGGTCGAGGCTCTTGGCTATTAAGCCATTGGCTGTCACGACTATCGGCACAATGATCGCTGAGTCCACATCCCACATGTCGACAACCTCGCGAGCCAAGTCAAGATACTTGATTTGTTTATCTTTCTCGGCTTTCACGAGGTTCTCATCATGCGGGACGGTTATGTCAACAATCATTGCGCGCCGCTCTGATCGATCCACCACCACTATATCAGGCTTATTGGCAACAATAGTCCTGTCAGTGATGATGGATCGATCATTATTATTATTATTATTTAACCACCAATCGCAGTCTTACAATCACCACGATAGATCTTTAGAGATATCCTTATCAATAAGCGCGGAGTAAAGTTTCAACCTTTAGATTTTCATTTTTCGAGGTTTAAGTTAGCATAACTTCACTGGGTGTGATGCATGGGTATAATCTCAACAAGTCCTCTGCATCAGGCACGGGACACACAGAAGGCACGTAACACACGAACGAGCCGCAGACATGGCGTCCCTTTCACATATCTTTATTATTCTTCATACAAAATACACTGGCCTGCAAAACCAAGTACTACACTTTTAAAATTTCAATTTTTTCTAAACTATAGAAGTTAGAGCTTTAAAATAAGAAACGTTTTATAGTAAATTTTATCTGCTTTTTCTGAAACTAGTAAACTATTCATTAATAACATTTTTAACTTAGAAAAAAAGATAAAACAATAAAAATAGCCATTTTTACCTTAGTGTCAAAAAACATAATTAACATTTATAAGTATGTTTTACATGTTATTTAATTTTTAATAACTGGTATTGCCTTCTCGGGCTCTGACCACAGCTTCGAGCCGGTTTGGCATACTAAACACGAGGTTTCGGAGTCGATGTTGGGGAATATTCTCCCATTCTTCAATCAGGGCCTGTTTTAGTGCCCTGAGGGTGGTAGGTGGTGGTCTGCAGCTTCTGACTAGCCTCCCTAGCTCATCCCAGGCATGCTCAATCGGGTTGAAATCAGGACTTTTTGATGGCTAAGCCATCACGCTGATACCAACCTCCTGAATATACTTTTGCACGACCTGAGCCGTGTGTGGCCGGGCATTATCATGCATCAGCATCGATCCATCACCCATATTTGCTAAATACGGCCCTGCATACTCGTTAAGAATCTCTTGGGCATATCTTTCCCCAGTCAGAGTGCCATTTTCTATGGCCACTAACTCTGTGCGACCTTCTGAAGATATGCCAGCCCATACATGTACACTGCCTCCACCGTACTGGACTCTTTCTGAGAAGCAGTCTTGAAGGTATCGCTCATCAGCCTATAATGTTCCCACTGCTGGGACAGAGGCCTCCTCTCTTCGCACGCGGGTTGGTAGATGTCACATGTCTGCGAATTTTTTGTTCAAGGACATGCCGGTTTCCTCACGATGATTAGCCGTGTACATTTAAATGTTTTGATCTGCTGATAGTAAATACAACAAAGTACTCGTACAACAGAATTACATAGACCAGCACTTAAATCATCAAAGTGCACATGCATACTATTAAAACATACATTTCATAACCTGTCATTGGGTGCAGGTGTCGTGATCTTTGACCAGATGCACGTGACTTTGAATACAGCTTCTATAAATATTGGTAGATCGGAGATATTCAAAGTATTATTACAAATCTATGGTGTTACTTAAGGTCTTAGTACTTAGATAATGAAACAGGAAGGCAGCATGCAAGTGTGATCTAAGTTATTGAATCAAACAAAGGCATAGTATGTGATGATGGTTGTAAGTTTCAATATCGCTATTTTCCGGTAATCATACAAACACGCTTGAAGTTTCACATTTTGTCAATATATGATTTCCACTGACACTTGTCGAACCTGCAGATTATGGCATGCCAGTGATAGTTTAACAGGGATAAGATGGCAGTCCCTCGAATCGATATTCATTCATAGATAGGCAGTAGACCCAAACTTGTTTCGGAAATGGGAGCAGATGATGATTGATGATGATTTTAAAAGAAAGGACGTCTCGCGGCGTTCCTATACCAGAACATAGCGACAACATAGCGACACATATATAATAAACCTGAACATAACACTTGTATTCCCTTAACTGAAAGAGTAAGCAGAATTAGAGTCCAATGTATTGAGGGCTTGGGAGCAAACTTTTTGCCAGGAACTAGCACATAACCAGCGGGGTAATTGCGTAACACACTAACAGTAGCAATGGCTTTCATTTTGACAGTTCAACAACATTCATTGAGTTATTTACGTTTTCGAGCAGACATTTTTTAACATATCAATGGGTTAGCCATATCCTTAAAATAATACAGACTGATTGAAAGTGTGTTACGCAATTAGGAGGCAGATTCCAGGCTGCGATGGACCGAATCCTGGGCGCTGAGACAATGCGCGTGCCACTGGACAGATACGTGAGAAGATAACATAATCATGGTACAATTCGAGTACCTACCTTCACGTCTCATATCGAGTGTTTTTAAACTGGATACCTATGTTATTGTACTTACACGATTGTCCTATATCCGCTACTTGAGCCATGAACCATCGAGGGTCACGAGCCGTCCGTTTAGCTTGGAGTGTCAAGTGTGCTACGCTTCAATCTTACTTACGGACTACCGTGTTTAAATATAGCTGGAGTACACATATAGGGGTCTACGTAACGATGGAGCTAAGTGTCGTTCTACATAGTCTGCCTTAGTTGAATTTTATTTCAGCTACGTCAAAATTTGCACAGTATTTCCCATAATATTAGCAAGTTAACTGAAAGTAACATCGGGGATGCTTTGCTTGTTTAGACTTCGTAGATAATAGTTGCAAGTAGGCTTGTAATTAACGAAATTTATCAGAATCAAAGTTTCCTTTAGCAACACTTGACAAAAACTATAATTTGGATTAGGTGCGTTTACCGAAGTGGCAATCTAATCATAAATTTCGGGGATTCACCAAATAACGTGCAAATTAATACCGTTAGTTTTAATTCATGCCTTGCATCCATAACATAGTTTGAAAGTTAATAACGTCAAAATAACTAAACTACAGGTACCTGCCACTATTTGTATAAATGGTAGAGGTAGCATTTTGGACAGTTTTATTTATTGAACTAATTCAAGAACCAATACCTAGGTACTACCTACTAAATAAATGGTATGAAAAAGAATATTGTCATTGGACCATTGTGCATTGATTTAATGATTTACGAACATTTCATGTTTTCTTTTTTGGTAACTCTATTCGACCAACTTGTATTTTTATTTGTAATTGCACTTGTAGGTGGTGAAACCGAAGCGATGCGCTCGCGCATGGGCGCGCGGCTGCGACGGCGACGGTGATGGAGAGATCGCACACGCCGAGTGGGTTGCTTGTCTTCTCGTCAACCCCGAGCCGCCTGCACCGGACTGTGAGTACCTTAATGGTTACGTTGTGTAAAGGTACGGTTATACCTACAAAACCATAGATTAGTACCAAAGCTTAAAAATATCTGCGTCTTCCAAAACAAAAGAAGATCAACGAACGTAAGTGTTAACGCAGGGATAATGTTTTTTCCAAAATACTAATGTTCAGAAAGATACATAGTCTTGCTCTGTGATCTTTCGGCCAATTAATAAACTCTATGAGTGCCTAAAACGTATGTCTCCTATGCAACTTGTTTCATACTTCTACCTACAAAACATTGTCAAGTTATTCCTCGATAAAAACGGCAACAATAATTATGATCTATTAAGATTTAAAATACCCATATACGTAATATAAATAGGTAGACCTATTATTAACGAGTGTCTATGATGGAATAAGTATTAGAAAAACAGTATCATTAGATCAGCCATAAAACTTTGGTATCTGTAACATTTAATGATGTAGAGCGATCATTTAATACAAGTAGAACATGCTGTATTTAATAATCACTTAAAGGTAAATACCCACTTAGGTATAGAGTATTTTGATGACACTGCTCTTAAAAAACAAGACTGGTTTCACAGTGATTCCGAACTAATTAATTTATAATTAAATGCAATCTAATTAAAAGGACACGAAGCCTTTGCTGACTGAGCTGGGTTGTGACTTGGGTCATTCTTATTTAAACGAGAAAAAAAAACCATTTGACTGGAGGCTGTAAATTAAGACTTCAAATAGGTTGGGAATATTATGCACAACAATCAGCAGACAATTTATAGACTTTAACGGTTTTAATTTTAAAGACTCGTTTTTTACGGTGCTGTGGCATGGCTGGCGCCAGCTTAAGAAATGTCTCTTAAGTTTTAATAGCAATACATTTTTAATTAAAAGTAGGTACCTATAGGTATAGATAGATATGATAGTCTAGAGTGGTTTCGTGAAGAAACTCAATTAGACTTATAAAAACACTGCTTGACATGCATCACAAAGTTTCAAATAATAAAGACTGTTTCCCAGTTCGCTAACACCTTATTACCTCACTATTTCTATGCATGGCTAAGTGGCCGATCAGGTCCACTGCAAGATAACAATGCAAATGCGTGTGCAAACATAATAATAATATATAGTCTCTCTCCGTTTCTTCATGTCGTTGAATGCAGACGATGACAGCGGACCGGAAGCAGAGCCTGAAGAGCCTGATGACAACGAGGAGGAGCCACCACCAGACCCAAGTTCAGGTAGCTGTTCAATATTGATATTTTCTCTATGATCGTCTTTCATCCCAGCCTGTATATTGTTTCAACCACGATCGGTCCCATTCGGTAAGCGCCGTGGTCGGTTCCAATTGCCATCAAAGTGATGGCTGCAGTACCGGACTAAGCCTGTCGGGGGTCCGGGGCGATAGAATTAAATAGGCCTCCCTCGCCCAGGAAAGAGCATCGAAATATTTAGCACGCTGCCTCGAAAAGGTTATGTTTTCGACAACAGAAAAGCCAGAGCATCAGATGAATAGCAGATGGACCATGTGATGGTAAATTATAGCACCCCACCGCAGATAGGTAAGGTTTTCTTCTGACTATTCGTATATAAATATGAGTTACTTTGTCGACTTACGCAGAGATGTCTGAGAAAAAAAAGAGAATGTAGGTTGCAAGAGCGAAAACGAGCTCGATTAGCGTAAGATCCCCCTACGTAAGATTCCCCTACGTAAGATCCCCCTACGTAAGATTCCCCTACGTAATATCCCCCTACGCAAGCAACTATAAACAACTGCCTTTTATTTACTGAACATATTTTGGTCTTGTTCCCCAGGACCGGGGCGGACCGCACCTGCCGCCCCCCCCTTAGTCCGCCAGTGGTTGGCTGAAGATCATAAAAGAAGTAGGTACTACCTACTGCTGTGACGGTCCTCCCTATACTGTTGCTTTATCGTATCTTAATCTAAGATACCAAGGTGTCGCTTGCCCTTGCATGGAATAAAAGGCCATTTAAATAAGTAGGTACGTTCTTCTATCACTCGAAGAGTTGACGAAAGCCGGCGCCTCCACGAGCGCCATTTGATTTATTTTGCATACCTATCCTATATAATATAGCCTTTACGATTTATTTATCGCCAATTTGGCATCTTTTCATCTGTAATTTCAGACCTACTTTTATTCTACAGTTCTACCTGGAATAGTGAGGAACTCCTTCGCACCAGATGGTTCCGAGTCTGAGTCGAGGCGGGAAGATGAAGCCAACGACTGCCTCACTGATAGACAAGCAGTTCTAGATGAGCAGGTGAGAAAATTGACACACATGACTTATACACGGTTTACCTACTTTCACAGTCCCCATTTGAGGTATAGTCCTATACGATTCAAATTATTGAAACTCCTTTATTAAAATTGTCGTGACAAATAATGTTATGTTAGTTTGTTGGACGACCCCGAGTTTGAGTAGGTATACATAAGCAGAGTTCGTAAAAATCCGATACCTATTTATAATAAATAACAAAATATCCGTTATGTGATATTTATTCGATAGGTAGGTATATCGTGTACGAAAGATGTGATTTTCGTTCTCTAAGTGGCTTATATGTTACTAGTTTGATTATTTGACGATGTTATTATAAAAGTAACAAAAAATTAGAGTAGGTATTTGATGAATAGCAAGTCTTTTAAAAAAAAAAACCCGTGTTTTTTTTAACTAAGTCAAAAGCATTCGAACCTTACACGTGAGGAGAATCCCATAAAATTGAAAATTATTATTTACTAGCGGACCCGGCAGACGTCGTCCTGCCCGAAAAAGCAGCGCCACCTACCGGGTCCAATTGTGTATACCTACAAACCTTGTCCTGACAATAACAAACACAAAAAAAAAGAATTATCCAATTTGGTGCAGTCGATCGGAAGTTATAATGCGCGTACATACATTTCGATGATTCATTTTTATTTATATAGATTTATTTAGGTAATACTTTAAGTACACAACTGTACAGAGACTGACCTAATGCCATAGGCATTTTTAAACATCCAACCTTATTAACTATGGGTGAATACCTACCTTATATTACCGTAACTTACCTACTATAAACCCTATGTTATGGATGTAAGGTTTAAATTTCATTAAAAAACTGACAGTAACTTGCACGTTATTTGGTGAATCTCCGAAACTTATAATTAGATCGTCACTTCGGGTAAGAAGCTAATTCAAAATATAAGTAGTTTGTTGTCAAGTGTTTCAAGAGTAAACTTTGTATCTGCAAAATTTCTAGTTTTGCCAATTAATATCAATTGATATAATGTCCACATAAATATCAATTGATACAGGTATATCGTGATACCACTGATATATGTCAGCGAACCCTGCCTGTACCTAAAGCATCTTGGAGCATACAATAGCACCGTTGCAGGTATTTATACAGGAAAACTTATGGAATTATGTTCCTGCAAGCCCTGATGACCGCTTCGGCACCTAGACAGATATATTATATAAAAACACTATAGAAAAACATGACAGGTGTATTCACAATAAACGTGTATGTTTATATCTACGTACATAAACATTCTCGTATTATTCCGTAAGTAATCAAGGTCCCCATTTTATAGCCTTATCAGTTTTAATGTACAAATTAAATCACTTATTTTAATTTTTATTAAGTATCTATTTAGTAAATAAAATCCTGTGATCTTAATAACACGAATTGCTTTGACTAACGTGCTGTTTTGTACCTAAATAACGTCTGAGGAACTAATAATACGGCAATAATAATTGCAATAAACAGTTTTAAACTAAGATTTAAGTAGCGGCACTATAGCGGGTATGCTGTACATATACCTGCCTAGTAAGTAAAATTAATACAAACCCATGTTTATGCCATTATTTTACAATATGAGTGATGGGTATCTAGCCCGAAGTCATTAATTCAAGCTGTAATTATCACACAATTCAATAGGCATTCAATTTGCGAAGTAAATTCCATACTGGCTCGCAATTATTACGGCCAATAAGCTATTATTGAGCGCCGGCCGCCGTTGCACCAAAGTACAATAATCAACTCAAACCAGGTCTTAGAGTGTGGTAATAACCCTAAATACCTATAGCCAAGTTATTGCCTTCCTTAGCTAAGGTGCCTAAGAATACGCCGCGGTCTGCATTACCCGTATTCCTCATAAAGGTACATATTGCAACCGGACTAACAACCGAACTACTGCTACTAGAAGGTCACAGGTGTCAATTTCTCTTTATATCAAAAGTCTTCACTTAAAGCTTCAATATGATAATGTTAAAAGACAACAACATTACGGGGTCTTTACGAATAATAATTCACGCCACTCAAACGTCCGGACCCTCTACTGGGCTTTACCCATAATCCTATTATTTGTACCTTTTACTTGAAACAAAGCATGGCCGTTGGGCCGTATGAACCACAAACGGCACCACTAGTTAACAATGAACCTTTTTTGTGTGACTGAAAAATGCTTTGTGATTAGAAAGCGGGTGGTGCTGCCCTCTACGTTCCGGAGTGTACGGGCGACGGCAGGTACGCTCGCGCACAGTGCTACAGATCGACTGGTTACTGCTGGTGTGTCCACCAAGACACTGGCAAGCCGATCCCAGGGTCTTCGGTGAAAGATCGAAGGCCTGACTGCGACGCCGCCCCGCAACACGCCAGTCCGATGAGAGGTACGGTTATATCAGGCGAGTTTGATTCCATTGTGTATTTGATTGTACTTAGTTAAGTGCAGATAGAAAAGCATGTAAGATTTTATAATCTACTGTAGGATTTTCGACTAAGTATTATTCGAAACACTTCGTTCTCTCGCTGTCAATTGAAACTCGGGCACGTTGATCTTGTTTAATTAATCTAGAAATTTTATTAATCTACGACATTTTTTAATTTTTGAGTTTTAAGCGTTATGCAAAATTAACCATTTAAATTGTAATATTCTAGGTTGTCCCGAACCAATGAAGAGCAACTTCTTGCGTGATCTGATGAGCTTCTTCGTATCCAAGATGACCACTTCTATCAACGGGACTGGTCCAGGGTACGTACAATTAATTGATGTGGGATCCGTCTTAGTTGATTAAAAAGTCATTAACAACTTACAGCAGTAAAAACAAAACCTAAATTGATAGTAAATTCTGTACAAGGTCGAACATAAAATGACGTAACTTTTAGATCTGGCGCTCAACTCAATCCGCGACGGTATTCGCACGGCCGACGGTCAAAAGGTTAATGAACTCATCTGAATGTTGTATTAATTTATTTTTAATCAGAGATATGGTAAAATGGGGAGCATCGAAAGAGGAGCAAGCAGCTACTTGGACATACGTGATGTTAGACAAGGACAAGAACAAAGCGCTAGAGCGGCGCGAGTGGAAGGCATTCCACCAGCTGATATCGAACGTGGAACCGCTGCGGCGGTGCGGTAGGAAGCTGCCGAGGTACTGCGACGTCAACCATGACACCAAGATCAGTATTACAGAATGGATGGCGTGCTTGGAAGTCACACAAGGGTCACAGACTCAAACGAGTAAGAACTCTTTTCTAAAGCATTTATATTCCAGCGCCAGGGCCTATTATAGGGGTTCGGTTTCTGTCCATACAGAAAATTGTACTAAAGCAACTGAACCCGCAGTAAGGTAGCCCTGAGTTCGTACTCAGGGCTACCTTTTGCCCTGAAAAACTAAAAGAAATCTATGTTGGTAGGTATCAATTATCTAGTAGGTGCATGTTTAACTCCGCATACTTTTTACACCACGTTTACTAGGTACACTACAAGTCATATGGCCTAAGAAAGTCACTTGTTAGGGCCCCGCAGGTCGCGGGCGCAACCCCATTACTAAGCCCTCACTGTCCGTCCGTCTGACAGCGGACTGCATCTCATGAACCGTAATAGGTAAACAGCTGGAATTTCAGTGTATTTCTATTGCCGCTATAGCAACAAATAATTAAAATAATATAAATTAAAAATTTTGAAGGGGGTGTGTACAAGAAACGCGTATTTTTCGGCGTTTTTTTCCTTGAGGTACGGAACCCTTAGTGTGCGAGTCTAACTCACATCTGGCCGGTTTTTTATAGTTCGGCTTTTCGTTTAACACAGTGGATCTTATCTGTTGTCCGAAATGAAGAATTTATTATTATTATTAATCACAAACCTATGACCAGAAAATGGATGAAATATTTTAAATATATCCAGCAACCCGCACTAGGTCCGCGAGGTGGATTACGGCCCATTCCCTCCCACGGAGAGGAAGCCTGTGTCCTGTGAGCAGTGGGAAAATTATAGGCTGATTATGATTTTAAATATAACATTTTATTTTCAGCTGAAGCGACCAAAGCGCCGTCCAATCCTAGACGAAAAGGCCCAAACCCACTGGAATCATTTCTGAAAGCCGATGATTGATTCATCGTTGTATAGTATATTGACTGTGTCGATATAAGGGACGTTTACAAGTATTCGTGCCAGTGTTAGTGGTAAGAGACCTTTGCAGTGAAGTGTTAAACCTAGGAACAAACTTTATGGCAACAAAAAGCAACGAGTAAAGTCCTTTCACAGATATTTTCATTCTGATTTTGCATTACTGTCAAAAATAAAGTGATCTTTCTTTTCGTTGAAATAAGGTTGCGGTTCGGTTGCTGCCACTCGATAAGCCTGTCAAAATCAGTGATCTTTATTTTCGTACTCTAAGGTCGCCGTTGGGTTGCTGCTGTCAGAGGTAAAATAACTATGAAAGGACTGTATTAGGAGACGCTGTTGATAAGTTTTATTACGAATTTAACTTACATGTATTTCAAAATTCAACCACGAGTTTCAAAATCAAGGTGTTATTATTTTCGATTTTACCTTTTGAGGGTAAATCGCTTCTGAGTATATAACGAAGTTATATCCATTCTATAAATACGCATTTCAGACCACAGAACACTATCACTCCTATACCATGTCCATTAGGTAAACCGTTTTTTGACAGCTGTCTTAGAACAAACTATTCCAGATTACGTAAAAGTTAACTTTAAAATGTGTAATAAAATAAATATACAGGGCGTCTCACGGATATGCCACATGGAGGGAAAGTACCTTGAATATTGTAGATGGAACATTTTACTGTAAGAAGACAAAACTTGAATTAAAAAAAAAAATGTTTTTTTTTTTCAATTATTGCCTTCATAGATATTTAAATAATTACATGGTTGAACCGGAAATCTAACCCGTTACACGAGAAAAATAATCACCCTTAGCTGCTGCCTGCTTTATCATACCGATCGAAAGGCTTCATCATGAGGATTATTTTTTGCTAAATAACATAGTGTCAAAAATAAAAGGAAGACCATGAATTTTAACATTTTTTATATAAAATTAATCAATTTTAATTATAATACCGTACGTGTATCAATCAATGTATTGTGTGTTGCTGCAATCACTAGTTCCATCTGTCAAAAAACGGTTTATCTAATGGACAGGGTATAGCGGGAACACTATTGTGGTATGGTTTCAGACGTCAGACTAACGTTATACGTGGTCATCCATAGAGTCCGCGTAACACTGGTCAGTTTCCTTCAGTCGTCAGTTTATTTAATTCGCCAGTTTCGTTGATTAGTCAGTTTCACTGATTCGTCAGTTTTGTCGATTAGACAGTTGTGTTAACTCGACAGTTTCCAGTATTTGCCAGTTTTCGTCGATTCGAAAACTGACGAATCAGTGAAACTGACTAATCAACGAAACTAGCGAATTAAATAAACTGGCGACTAAGGGAAACTGACTAGTGTTACGCGGACTCCATCCATACTTGAATGCTTTTAATATTACGCCATAAATGTCCTGCGCCTTAATATTTAATTCTTATATAAGAGTTTCTCAAAGATTCTCAAAACATTATAAGTAATCTAGTTTCTCATAAGTAGTTATTGTCGTAATTTATTGAAGTTCATACAAAAATTCTGACTTTCACTAGTCGTGTATTAAGTAATTCCGTGTAAAAGTATTTCGTGTAGTATCAAATTCGATTGTTAAAATGTATTCTGGTTTTTTAATACATATTATGTTATTTATATAGCTAATGTTCTTGTATTGTGTTGTGTACATAAACCAGTTTTCTGTGTTGCTAGTTTAAAAACTGATATCGGAGAAAAATTTTATATGAAAAAAAAAACAATCTGCTACGTTGGAGTCAGCTTCCAGTCTAACAGAAATATTTATATATTTTTGTATGAAAACTCATCATCATCTGCCTAGCCATTTCCCAAAGTTGGGATCGGCTTCCAGTATAACCGGCCGCAGCTGACAACCCAAACCAGTATTTTTTATCAAAATCATATCAATATTTAGATTTTATATCACAGGAATCAGAAAATAGTCGTTTAATATGTAACTTATATTCATAATTTTATAGTTGAATGTTGTAAAAGTTTTAAATGTCTACTATCACCTTTCTATAATGTATTCCTATTCATCTTCAGCATCTGCCCGAAGACCAGAAATGTTTAATTTTGTACTGTCAGAGAAAAGTATTTATGGTGTTAGGTATTAACCTATATTTTTACACCTAATGTACTAATAAGTTTTGTATTTAAATGTGTATGTATAGTTTAATTAGTCATTGTCAATCGTAAGGACTATGTGATATTTTGTCATTACTATTGCTAAATAAAATAATTTAATATTTTGTAATTGTTTCATTACATCTGTATACATAAACTCACGCCTTCTTCCCATGGGGGTAGGCAGGAACTACAGAACGCATTATTTTTTATTTTTTTCTAAATACTAATAGGGTTAATGGAGATAGTAGGGTTTGTGAATTATGTGTTGCTACACACCGTAGTAGGTATTTTAAAACAACAATGGCTACTTTGTAAACGTTATATTGTAATAATATTCTATACAAGTAAAATAACAACAACATAAGTACAATTTTTAAGCTTCACGAAAAATGCGTTCGGAATACTGTTGTTGAAAAGATTTCACGTGTTTTCTTTGTTTACCTTAATCTACATTACTTGGAATATAAGAGAATTCTACTATAGCATGCCCCATGCTTGGAATTTCAATAAATGAACTTGTAAAATTGTGTAGCTTGACAAGAACATAAAGTTACCAAAAACTCAACTCGTCTGCAGTAAAAGAATGAATTACAGGAATAAGACACTATATTTAACTTTAAATATCTCCAGTCTAGTAAAGTTTTTATACCATTTCAATAAATATACGATTACTATACATTATAATGTACCTACCCATTTCTAGACAACACGAGTAACTGCGCTAAGCGTAAATATTTACATAAAAATACGTTGTTAAAACTTAATGAGTGAAATTTATTATGTGTACCTAGAGCACTGTTTGTTTCATGATTTGCCAAAGCGAGATTTCCACCCGGTTCCTAAAAGGCTACAACGATTAGCTAACGGACTATCAAACTCATGTAAACTGCTGTGATTGGCTGACGGAATGAGCACTACAGCCAATCGTATCACTAGACATGAGATCGACAGTCAGCTATTTTTTGTGTTGCAAGCCGGGCGTTAAAAACAAGGTAGTATAAACTTTTACTCCGTAGCGACTACTTCGCTTTGTACAGTTTTCTTGTATTCATCTATAGTGTCGGAGAGAATTTTCTGGAAGATGCTCTCGAAGATTTGGTTCTTGACTATAACTTCGTCGGTATGCAGCGCGGTCCACTCGGGCTCGCAGCGGCGCCACTCGGCGAACAGAATGTCGTCGATGTGGTCCGAGCGCCGGCTTGACACTCCTGGACAGACAAAATATTAAATGTAATTTATTGCTAGCAACTCCAGTCATAGTTATAAGCGATGAAACTCAAACACCAACTAATTATAACCTGCCTTTGGAATCGCCGGAGAGTTCAAAACAAATGCCACCATCTTGGCAAAGAGTACCTGGCTCTAAAAAACGTAAAATATCAGACTAACCCAAGCCCAAATACCGTTACAGCGAACAGTTTTAGTAACCTTCCAGTTGATGAACCAGAGCAAGTTACTGCAAAACCTCCAAACAAACCTCCACCCATAATGCTCTATGGAATAGATGATGTCAATGAGCTTTCTAAATTAATTGAAACTGTCATCAACCCAACCTGTTTCAGATTTAAGATAGTTAATAAGAATCTGCTTCTGGTTATGATAGACGTGACTGAATACTACAAAAAAGTTGTTGATTTAATAAGACAAAAAGGTTTGATCGGTCACACATTCACAAGGAAAGACACGAAAAGCTACCGAATCGTCATAAAAAATTTCCACCAGACCACTCCCCATGATGCCATTGTGGAAGAAATTGAAAAAACAGGCAATAGAGTAAGAGGTGAACTCATCAATTGCAGATATGGTCCGGACAAAAAACCCACATCCACATTTTTCATAAATCTAGAGCCTGGTACATGTAAAAAATCAATTAAAGATATGCAATACATCTATCACCGACGTGTTAAAATTGAGGATCCGCGTAAATCTAGAACAATAGTGCAATGTCAGAGATGTCAGCAATATGGCCACTCAAAAAATAATTGTATGCGGCCATTCAGGTGTGTCAAATGTGGCGAAGGCCATAAAACGGCAGTGCCCAAAAAAAGACCGCAAAACCCCTGCTAAGTGTGTTTTGTGTTCATGCGACCATCCCGCAAACTACAAAGGGTGCCAGGTCTACAAAGAGAACCTGGCTAGGAAAACCACCAGACCAGGTCCCACTCACACAGTAAACAGCGAGCACAAAAGCAAATCATCACCTCTTGAATTTGACTTCAACAACAGACCAAAACAACCCGTATCAACAAATGTACGTGAGATATATAGAATAGATCCTACTCTGACGTTACCTCTAATCGTAGAAATATCGATCGAGCAGATGATCCAGATCCTCTACTTTCTCAACAATCGTCAATCGAGGCTATTTTAACAAAACAATCTGAGAAGATAGATTCACTCCTTCAACAAATAGGAACATTGATAAACCTATTGACAACCGTAATATCCAAAATGAACTCAAAATGACATCCTTGCGCATCGCCACTTGGAACATAAATTGATTATCACCTAACGTACTAGAACTTGAAGCAATCCTTTGAAAAAATAAACTAGATATAATGCTTATATCAGAATCTCATGCAACAACAAGAAGTTCGTTTTGCATAAGGGGCTATAATATCTATGCTATACCCCATCCCGATGGTGGCGCTCACGCAGGAACAGCACTCATTATAAAATCTAACATAAAGCACTCCATTTTGAAAGCACACTCAACGGCTTATCTACAAGCCACCACAGCCAAGTTAGAGGTTCGAGCTGGTCCAATCATCGTGTCAGCAATTTACTGTCCCCCAAAGCATAAAATAAGCGAAGAAATGTTAACAATTTTTTTCCAGACTCATGGACATCGGTTTATTGCTGGAGAAGATTGGAATGCCAAGCACACATTTTGGGGCTCACGATGCACGGTAACCAGAGGCCGAGCACTGAAAAAATCTGTGGATAAAAACAATTTGAAATCCTGGTCAGACGGTAATCCCACCTACTGGCCTTCTGATCCAAAGAAAGTTCCCGATCTCTTGGACTTTATTATCTCTAGCGGAATGAGCAATCAATACTTGTTGGTTGAGTCATGCCTGGACGGATCATCCGATCACACCCCCGTGATTCTTAACATTAACAGCAACATTATCAACACAGGAAAACCTGAATCCTTGCACAACTTCAAAACAGACTGGGAAGGTTTTAGTGGTTACCTTGAGGTCAACTTAAACCTAAAAATAGCACTTAAGTCACCAGATGACATCGAGGATGCATGCAAATATATCACCAACTTAATCCAAGTGGCCTGTTGGAATAATACACCCGAGTTAAAAATGTCATACCAACTTCCTTCACAACCTATTGACATTAAACAGAAAATCGAAGAAAAACGTCACCTCAGAAGAGCTTGGCACCTTTCTCATCATCCGTCGGACAAGACTAAGTTCAACCGTGCCGCGAAGGAACTAAAGAGCATGCTAAGAGATACCGCAAATATTTCACTGGTAAAGCAAATTTCTATGTTGTCTGCTTCGGATCAAGGCGGACATTTCTTGTCTAAGGCTGTTAAAAATCACAATCCGCCCATCAGATCAAGCACATCTTTGGCCAGAACAGACAAAGAAAAGGCAGAGAGGTTTGGCTTACATTTGGCAAACGTCTTCAAACCCAATGAGGGGATAAACCAACAAGAAGTTGAAGATATACTGAATCAGGACTTTCAATTGTTTTTGCTTATTAGACCAACATCACCCAAAGAAATCGCGATGGAGATCAGATCGTTGAATCAAAAGAAAGCACCTGGGTTTGATTTAATCTCGCCTAGAATTCTCAAGGAGCTACCCAAAAAAGCAGTTACATTCCTGGCCAGTCTTTTTAACGGAATATTCAGGACAGGCTATGTGACCAAACTATGGAAAATCTCCTTAATCAATAAGATCCATAAACCTGGCAAACCAGCACACGATGTCACATCAAATCGACCTATAAGTCTCACACCAGTGTTGTCTAAACTCTTGGAAAGAATTTTCTTGTCCAGACTCAAAGTATTCATGGATGAATGCGACATCATCCCTGTCCACCAGTTCGGATTTCGAAAGTCACATTCAACTACCGTGGTAGACTCGGTGGACCTGCCACCGAGTCTACCACGCAATACTCCTGCTGTACAATTCTCTACTGAAACCAATATGGTCATACGGCATCCAACTATGGGGAGTGGCCAGCAAAAGTAACATAACGTGCCTCCAAAGAGCTCAAAACGCCATCTTGAGGAATATTGTAAATGCACCATGGTTCACACGGAATGAAGAAATCCATTATTATCTCAACACTCCTACCATTCTTGAGGAAATTGATAAACATAAAAGGCGTTATGCTGATCGTCTAGCCTCCCACCCAAATCCCCTGGCTGTTAAATTGCTGGACAGCAGTGAATCTGTCAATCGACTTAAGAGAAGTCAAGTAATATGAAGAGGTAGCAGTGGGCCCGGGTGGCGGTGGTGTGGGTGGTGGTGGGTGGGTACCTGAAACGCTACTTTATTCACGCAACGAAACTGATAATAGTTCAGTAAGGACTGATGGCAGTTAGAGGAAAGAGAAAAAAAAATCTGTATTGGTTGAAAGAAACACTTTTATAATTCAATAATAAATTATGTTTAAAACTAGACGAGTTCGGTGTTTCCTATCTGACTACTCTAAGAAGAAAGACCGGAACAAACTCAGAGATCACAGTCTCTTTTAAAGCCCAGATATAATCTTGGTCAGGCCATGGGGACCTTGAAGATAAGTGTCCGAGATGGTCTTTTGAGGAATGAACCACACAGATTTGAGTGGACCCGTCCAGTCAGTACACGCATTTGTCAGTAGTCGTGTAGCTCAACTCAGAACTTAAGGAGCTCAACGACTCGACGAACAATACCAATGAAAGGACATTTGCGTAGGCCGCTTAAAGTACTCAAACTGCCAGACAGTCTTAAAAACTAACTGAGATAACCAAGAAAACCAAGACCCACAGTCTTCACATTCACAGTAATTAAATAACAATTATAAGTCTTTTATTATAAATATTTATGTCATTGTGTTTATATGATATATTATATAAAATGGTATATAAAACAATGTAAAAGTTACTTTGGTAAATACTTAAACTTTATAACATAAGTAAGTTGGATTTTCACGGCAATGTGAGGGTAAAAGTTGTTTTTGGTCGGCTTATAGAACCCATATTTTTCAATCTCTCTGTGCGACACTATCATTAATAAAAAATAAGTTCTAAACTCACCAGACACGGCTGCAGGTATAACCGTAGTGAGCACATCCTTGAGTTCAGAAGAAGTTGTCTCCACTAGCTCGTGAATTTCCACCTGGGGTTTCTGAGGCAGCAAGTTACAAGCGTCCCAAGGCTTATCACTTAGCTCTTGCTTGTGCCTCTCTAGCGATTCCAGACAATAATCTTGAACAAACACACTGAAGGCTTCCGTTGATTCACAAAACGAGCCTTTGGGGTCAGTAATGTATTTTTCTACTTTTTCTTCTAGATTTTCATCTGGAGTGAACATACGAGGTGGTTTGGGAGTGCGAGCTTCTGTAGGCGGAGTGTAGGGCGGGGGCGGCTTGTCGGGAATCTCTCTCACAGCTAGCAATCGACATTGCTGCTGTTCTAAAGCCTTTATCTGAAATTTGAAGACACAATAGTTACAATACTTCAGATTATTTCAAATTGCGCTTTAAGGGTCAGTTCACACCGAGACGCGACGCGACGCGACGCTGCGCGCACACTTTACAAGAGTGACTCAAAATATACTTTATTTTCTACACGAAAATGTACACATTGCATTGTGAGAGTTCAGAATACGTTGCGCGGTGCAGTAGGTCGTTTTAAAGTGTGCGCGCAGCGTCGCGTCGCGTCGCGTCTCGGTGTGAACTGACCCTAAATCACGTTCTCTAAGTGTACCTACGCTACAAGGTCACATGCATGTCGATTCACATGGGGACCGATAAAAGGCTCCCATGACATTCGGGAAGAATTTAGTTTTATATTAGTCAATATATAAGTTATATATATAAATAGATTAGTTTACTTCTCTTTCTATTGCTAATTGTTGTCTTCGTAGCTCCTCCGCCTCCACGTGGACCGGCGCCGAGAGCGACGCTATCGAAGACACAGGGTCGCACAGCGACTGACTACTGACGCTGTCCGTTTCTGAAACAGTTGCACACGTCCGATGAGCTCATGTTGCTAAGAGATTGACGACACATAACATAATATCACGCCTTGTCCCCCACAGGGTTGGGCAAATATGTACCTATAGTAACACCCACATTTCTCATGCTATGTGATTCAAAATCCGGACTCCGGGCTGCTACTGAGCAATTCCGGATGGAAAAACCATACACTACCAACAATTGACAATTTGACGACACGGTTGGCGCAGTGGCTAAGCGATCGATTGCTGCGCTGCGTGTCGCGGGTTCGACTCGCGCACGGAACAAATATTTGTATTGCCTACAGGTAGTTGTTCCGGGTCTGGCTGTTTGTGTATGTGAGTTTAAATGTTTATAAACGCACCCACGATACAGGAGTAATTCCTAGTGTGGGATAACGTTTCAAAAAAAAAAAATAATAAAAAAAATAAAAAAATAAAAAAAAAAACTTGGGAATCGAACTGGGAAAAAAAAAATTGGTTGCCGATAGAACTAACCTGAAGGAGAGGATGGGGTTGACTTCGGCGGTAACCAGGTAGGAACATCAGGAGGTTGGCTGTCCACGACAGCGGCGGCGCCGACGGGCACCGGCAGCGGTCCGGTCGGCACTTGACTAGCAGTTACTGGCTCCTTATCTAACGGTCCCTCACTCTCCACTGCATCGCACACACATAGCTCGTCTATATTTGACAAGCATTCAGCCATGCGGCAAGTATTCTCACAAGTAATCGTTACCGATGAAGTTCGATTAATCAGCTCCTCTGGCTGCTTGTGCTCTACTTCCGCTGTCTGTACATTTGAGTCCTTGATTTCATAAACCTTATTAGATTCATCGCTTTTCAACTCTGGTGTGGTGGCGCGCGATTTATTTTCCCCAGTCAGATCGTTGTAGTATTGGTCAAACTCTTCGATAAGACTTCGAGCAGTCGATGGAGAGCTAGAATTATCACTGTCTTTATTCTTTATCTGATCCATAAGTTTCTCAACAACTTCACTACCCCTTAGGTTCGTGTTATGACTATTAGCTGAATGGACTATGTTTCTCAAAGCTTCCTCGTTGACCTCATACTGTTTGCCGCTGCTGAAGATCTGCGGTAGGGTGAGGTTGTGGAACAATATGTTGAGATATCCTCCGTCGACGACGACGAAGTGCTCTGCGGCGGTGTCGGTGGCGCAGTTCACGGCGCAGTGCGCGTCGCTGGTCTGCACGCACTTTTCCGCGCTGGTGACGCTGGTGGCGCCCGCCGCGCACTCGTCCTGCATCAGTGAAGCGTCCGACGTCGCCTTACTAGTGGAACTCTCTTCACACCCGCTGCTCGATAAATCAAAACATTTCAAAGGAGCAGCGTTCCTGTCGAAACAAGTACTTCTCTTCAACTTTTTCTTGCCAAGAATGATCTGGTCGACATCGACGTTGTTTCTCAGTTTTAATTCTATGTTCTTCTTGGTTTTCATGAGTGCTACTTTACGCTTCTCGGAGAGCGCGAGCAGAGCCTTGCGCATGCGCTGCATCTCCCCACACTCGTGCTGCAGCTTGAGCAGGGCGCCACGTTGTTTCTTCTTCAACGTCGATATGTCCGTGTTTTCGTGCTTTTTCTTCTTCTCTAACCAAAGTATTTGAGATTTGGTAAAATCTTTGAGCGCATCTTCTCGCATCTTCAATACGAATAAAAGATTTTTTGCTCGTCTTTGCTCATCGCGAATGAGTAAATTAAGCTGAAATGATTAATAAAACTATTAATTGCTATTGAATTGCACTATGTCGCCTAAAACCACCATCATCGATACTGATACTAATTGAGGTTCTTCGTCAGTAATGATTTACAATACGCATAACTGTCAATGAAAGGCTATCTCTACATAAGAACTTTCACTGTTGCCCAGTGATAGCAAAATATTTACAAATTAAAGAATAACACTTACCAGACAAAGACTCTTAGATGCCATTGTCTCGGTGTCGTCAATATTCGCGCCATTTTCAAGCTTCGACAAGAAATTGTCGTATTCCGAACTCTTGACATCAAACGTAGAGTTAAATAACACCGAATTATTAGTGAAATTTTCAACTTTGTTTTCAGGGTGGCATTTATCTCTTAGCGAGCAAGTTTCCAAATATTGTAGTGATTCAAAGAATGAATCTATGAAGTTGAGTTCCCTCTGGAACTGTTCACAAATGTAGTCGCTCTGCAAAAGCCCGTTATTAACTCTTATTGTGCTAATTATATCCGACGGTTTCATCAATTTATTAAAGACGTAGGAACAATTAAGAGTTTTCAGATCATTCAAATGGTTTAGGTATTCCTCTCTTGGTCTATTCTTTTTTTTATACGAATCGTCTGACGAAACGCTTTCATTTGTTTTCTTACTTTTTAATTCATTCTTGAACACAGACACAACATTCATAGGGTAATGCAACGGACTAGGGGGCATGGAGGGCCCAACGTCATCATCAGTACCAACTAATTGGAAATTAAACTTTTGTCTAGTAGTGTATGTTACAGTAGCTCTGCTAATTATGTAAGAGGCACTTTGACAAAAACTTTTATCACTAGAATTCACTTCTTCATCTTGAGGGACTATTTTTAGAGGCGGCACTTCGAGATTAGGCAATGATGCAATATTTAAAACTGTAGGGGCCTCTTTGGGTTCGCTCTTATCCTTTGTTAATGTTACATTTGGTATTTCGAGACTATCGAACAGTGTTTTCTTAGAATCCGTTTGAATAGTGCTCTCGCACGTAGTAGTTATTGTATTGATTTCAAAGTCCTGCATTTCTGTTATTTGGCTAATTGATGTTGGCAATGGGTCGGTGGCAACTACTGCATCTTTGTAATTCACAACATCATTTGTTTCAGTGGCATAGTCTACAGTGTGTTTGATAGACTCTACAAGTGGCGCGGTACAAATTTTTTTATCTCTCTTCTTACGTTTATCATCAAGTGGAACACGTATCGTTATTAACGGTTTCTGTTTATTTGAAATTTCTCTGAATGTTACTTTAGGAGACTTTTTCTGTAGATGTGGTAATTTATTTGGTTTAGGTTTTTCCGTGGGTTTCTTGTATGTTACTGATTTACTTTTTAAATTATCATATAGTATATTCTTGATGTTTACTAACTCCTTTTCACTTTCACTTGATATCACAAAATTTTTGCTTACGCTAGTTTTCGCTGTTTGATTTAAGCATCTTGAGCTCCGCAGTGTTTCTAGAAACAATATTGGACACGATTAGGTATTTACATCAGAAGCCTATCGGATTACAAAATCCGGTCCGAAAGAGATGCTGGTAGAGCGTACGAATGTCGCACTTCAGACAGTCTCCAAGTGGGTGAAGCCAAGCGTGTCTGGTTCACCGCCGCTCCTGCTTTTCAGAATGTATCCAGGGAGTGCACCGACCGCCTTCAGCTCTTGGGAGTTGAAATTTCCTCAAACCTAAACTTTGGGCGGTTCATTGAGTCCAAAGCCAAGATGGCTGCTAGGAAACTTGGCATTCTTGCAAAGATCCGGCAGTACTTCACACCGGGGCAGCTTCTAATGTTATACAAAGCGTATGTAGGGCCGATCGTGTGTGGAGTACTGCAGCCACATATGGGCTGGTGCAGCAAAATGCCATCTAGCAGCTTTGGACTCAGTAGAGAGGCGTGCGAAGAGGCTAATTGGTGATCCAGATTTGGTTAAGACCAATCTACAAAGCCTGGAGCACAGGCGTAGGGTAGCCAGCCTTTCGGTATTCTATAGGATGCATTCTGGAGTGTGCGTGGGAATTACATGACTTAATTCCGCCATCACCGTTCCATCATCGGACAACCCGTCGCACGGCGAGTTTCCACCCTTACGTTGTTGAAACTGCTACGATCCGGACGACGCGTTTCGCCTCGTCATTTATACCGCGAACACCGAAGGACTGGAACAATTTGCTTGCAGAGGTTTTCCCGTCCGATTATAATTTAAGTGTCTTCAAAGCTAGAGTGAATAGGCTCATAATAAATTAGTGCGGTTTACCATCAACGTTTGCATCACTGCTTTCCATCAGGCGGGTTCGCAGTCAAGCAGTAGTTTATGTCAAATAAGATAAAAAAAAACAAAAATACAAAAATATTTGTGTCATCTCATAAATTGTGTACATAAATTCAAGGCAGCCCCAGTATGTTACAATAGTACTTGTGTTGGAGCTCTCTCAGTCTACCCTTAAGTATGGCAGCTTAAAAATGCTGAAACTATTAAGTAAACAAAAGTTTTTTTTTTTACTTTCCTTTAACTTATCTCGGTGTGTGAGGTAGGCACCTCTGTTAATGTATGTGTGTGTATGTAACTATGAGTGTGTTTGTGGGTGGGATTAATATATTTTGTATGAAGGCGAGCACACTATATTACGCCAGAACCACACACCAGGTCAGAATATACTGATGCATCAGTAAATTACGACTCTAGGTTTACGTTTAGTGTCTGATACGACATGTAAATCAAGAGTCTAGGTAAATCTACTTATAAGAGCACCACTGGTTTGATACCACCAACTCACCTTTTTCTTTTGCATTTTTAATTTTACTAATTTCTGGTGACGGAGTGTTAGGTCTGGTAGCCATTCGGCCTCTGAAATTTTGATGAGCCACAGACACTTCTTTCTTACTAAATGCACTGATCGTTTTGGCACTTGTTTTGATTTCCTTTGAAGCTAAAAGAAATTCATAATTGTGTGTTAGCAGAACATACGTCATAAAAGCGTGATGGTGACTTATGATAAAATTGTTTGACTAATATTTTGCATTCATTTTTCGCACAGTATCCAAAAGTTCTACAATTCTGCCATTGTTATGAAACCAAGATTTTTCAAAACACAAAATCAAATGTGGAGCAACAGATTTATGTACACATCAAGTCAGGTTGAGGAGAAGAGCACCATTTTTCACTGGTTATAACTTTTAAATTTGTTCAATAAATACTTCATTTTAGTACTGTTAGGTTTAGAGAAATTTGAAGAGAAAGACAATGAAAACTTTCCCACAAAAACATGTTATTAGTGTAAAGTAGGTTACTTAGTATGTAATCTTTGTATTTCTCATTAATTTTCTGAGCAAATATTATTATCAACTTACTAGCACTATGCATTAATGCTTAAAGTGTATGTATTCCTAACAAGTTGGGTAGTAAGTACTTATTTGTCGGGAAATGTCGGTAACAATCTGATATCTGGAGCTATAAATCACAACAACACACAAATCAATATCTATATGCGCATGCATTTGTAAATTCAGTATTAATTGACACTATTGCCTTCAATCAACTCTGATG
Source organism: Apamea monoglypha (assembly GCA_911387795.2). NCBI lineage: Eukaryota > Metazoa > Arthropoda > Insecta > Lepidoptera > Noctuidae > Apamea > Apamea monoglypha. The sequence continues at coordinate 20,706,806 of OU426914.1, read as the reverse complement.
ATGCAGACATAAGATGAGTAGCATTTAATATTACATTACTTCATGCCTGCATTTCCCGAACGGTTAGGCAGAGGTGCACCAATGCACCAATAAGTATACCCATATTTCGCCAGCTGTGTTTAGATGAGCCTATTGCCATCAACCGGGCACAAATCCAGGCTTTCTAGGTTTTTTTTCATTTACCAACCTCCACGCAAGTGAAGCCCCGCTGGCAAAAGCTATAGTAAAATATTTTTTTTTCTGTTTTCTCAACTGCTATGGTTATTGAGATCAACAGAATCCACATTCGCATTTACCTCGCGCTTTAAGATAGTAATTAATATCACTGGATGGATGGTGATATCTACTTACATTTAGTAGAATTTGATAACCTTGATGAAAGTCTATTATTGGCTGACTGTTTATTCTTGAATTCTGCTTCTGAGCATCTATTAGTTGTTTTCACAGAGAACGGCTTTTTGTCTTTAGCTATAATGAACAAGAAAATAGAAAAAAAAAAATGAGTAAATTGTAAAAAACATAATAAAGTGACTGCCTTCAAGTTGTTTTATAAAAATATTATCAAAATTCCATGTTATTACACAGTAATCCACTATCAATCACACTCCGAATCATTTTGAAGGATATTGCTTATTCATTGCATATGAGCAATGAATAAACAATATCCTTCAAAATGATTTAAAAAAAAATCTTATCAATGATGTAAATAATGCAATTAATGTTGTTGAACTGTCAAAATGAAAGCCATTTCAATTGTTTGTGCGTTACACAATTACCCCGCTGAACATGTGTGCAGCTAAAAAGCAATTTGGCTGTAGCTACTATTAATACGGAGTGTACATTGACATCCTCATTTCATTCATGTGTGTTGAATTCGATATGATGTGATAGTAGTATTATGTATGTGAGTATTTTAAAAAGTAATTAATACTACGCTGTCCCACTCCTGGGCAAAGGCCTCCCTCCACTCCTTCCATCTTTCGTGGGACAGTGTAGGTTAACATAAAAAAAAAAAAAAAATAGTTAATACTAACAAAATTTTGGATGTAGATCATGTTCATCATCTTCCGATATGGTAACGATTTTTCTTTTAACATTACTATTACTCGTAGTCATCATCTTAGGTGGAGGGGCTGTATTAGGCTTCAGAGACCGAGTCGTTCTCAGTAAATCATCTTCATCAAGTAAAATTATACGTCTGAGTCTTGGTTTCAATGAGTAGCTGTGTGCAGGCCATGGCACTGTTAGAATTAAACATTATCACTAATTACTGAGAATATATAAATAAAATAACAAATGGGCTCGAGTTTTAGTACAATAAACAGGAAATATCCAGATATCAGAATATGCAGGAATCCGCTGGTTGTGGGAAGCACATGACCGGTTGAAGTGGCAGTGCTTGGGGAGGCCTATGTCCAGCAGTGGACGTCTTTCGGCTGAAATAATGATGATGATCCAGATATCTCTCTGGATATCCTAAGCCTGATTACTAAATCATCCTCTCCTGCAGTCATTACAGACTGAATGGTAAATCTGTTGCCTAATACTTCTCAAGCTAACTGTTTTAATAGGTTGAACAAAATCGATCTAGGCTTAAGAACGCAAAGTTGCTTTTCAAAACATTCAAAACTTGAAATTATTTTTAAATGCTGACAAGTAGATGAACAGTCAACAAAATTTAGTGCTCCAATCTGCTGATTATTCCAGTTTATATTAGTTATTAATTCATTTCATTAAGAAAACGACACAAGATAAATATTAGTTTAGTCCTGATAAATTAAGATACTCCATAGACAAGTAAGACATGATTAAAAACATGGCTACTAAAAATACGTTAATATATGTCAGGCGCTAATTTGACAGGACTAAACTAATATTTATCTTCTGTCCTTTCTTAATGAAATAGAAAGAAAAAGATGCACTGCACTTAAATTTTAGTTTAGTTTGTGAACAAGGGAATCGGCACCAATAACCAACAATACATAGTAGAAGAGTAATATGTATGTCAGTATAATAATAACAACATAGCACTTGATACAATAAAGGAATATTGCCAGCATCAACATGTCATACCAGTGTCATATTATTTCCATTCTTTAAAAATCTCACATGTAAATTGATTTGACCTTTAAATTGTGTGATGAAGATCAAGATCAAGAGTTTGAGATAGTATTTTCAGACAGAAGAGATCACCTACCACCCTCCCCTCCAAAATTATATCTCCAATTCTACATTGTCCCAGAGCACACTTGATAAATTAAGTATAATAATAATAATAGTAGGAAGGCTCTTGTTAGGCGGTTGGATTAAGGGCCTCATTCAAAAGGCAGTACTCCTAGATACTGCTCGCATTGTGAGGAGGTTCCTGTCTCTGGAGCCCTAACCACCGGTAGGTTGGACCCTGCTCCCGACATTGGTGGATCACTACTTTTTTTATAATTTTAAATGTTTTTTTATACTTATTTTTTATATTTAAAAATGTAATAAAATAAAATAAAATAAGTAAATAAATAAACGAAATAATAATAATAGTTTATTTCTCTCTCCACAAAGGTTAGGTTATAAATAACACCTTAAGACTAAACAATATGTACAAGACAAAAGCTCCTTTGCGAGAGACTGAAGTCCGTGCTAGGGAAACCCTGTGTTACAGATCTCCAGGCCCACCACAGTGTTTAGGTGCTGTACTTACATTGCATGAGTTTTAAGATAATTAACAAACATTTTGTAACTTCTATGGAAGAGAAGTAAAGAAAAATAGGTTAAAGTAAATGTTAAAAAATAATATTATTCAAATAAGTTTGTTTATCTGTATTGAGGTGTGTGTACGTGTGGTGTGTTGTGCGTCTCATGAGAATTATGTGAGTGTATGGTGTACTTGTCTTAGTCTTGTGGGTAATTGGGAGTGAGTTCATGATTATATGCGAGAAAAGAAGTGTATGTTGTGTGGTAGGGAGTATGCGTGCGTGAACTGGATCCATCGCAGTTGGAGTAGACGATTAGGAAGGAATGAACAACATTTGCTCGGTGCCATCGTAATCCAGCTTTTTCAGCCAATTAAATTCCGATTTTTTACAACGCTGTTTAGTGAGGGGGTAGATCGACAAGATTTAGTTTCATTTATTATAAAGGTAACTTCCGAGAAACATGAAATGCCGACATGAGAAATTGTCAGACATACTGTGTTTACGTCATTTATTTTCAAAAAGTGTGAAATTATATTGAAGCTGGGAATGTTTATGGAGGCTTGCATTAAAGATGAATAATTGACGAACTGTCAGGACACCAGTGAACTCATAGGTCCTTAGTTGGATGCAAGTATGGTAAGAAGTGACCAACTTTCAGGACTGCCCTCTGAGCACGCTCAATTTTCAGCATGGATTTTTTACTAGCTCCACCCCATGTGGTAATACAATAGGAGAGCAAAGATTGACACAGTGCGAGATATACCATTTTTATAATTTTAGGGTGTGTGACATAGCGAAGGTTTTTAAATATGAAAATTATTTTTCGAGTTCTTGAGACAAGGAGATCAATGTGTGGATGGAAGCTAAGCGTGCTGTCTATTGTAACTCCTAGGTACCTAGTCGTATCAGTCTTAAGCAGGGTGGGACACAAGTAAGTAGTAGTAATAAGTAGCGGAATGTATAAAAGAACAATTAGAAGAGTGGGCCGTTATATTATGACTGGGAAGGGTTGAAGTTTTAATGGAGAATGAGATATATTTCGTTTTATCAACATTTAGTGTTAATTTATTGTAAGCTAAACATGCCTGGACCAAATCAAAGAGAGCTGAGCACAACAGCCATGCTATGTATCGCCCTGGAACAACAGAGCCGTGTTATCGGCGAACGAAAAACGAAAAGTATAACAATAAGAAAAATTGTTAAGGTAGACAATGGCTCAGATATCAACATGCTGAAATACACAAGACTAACGAATCGTTGCGTCACTATCCAGACGATGGTCATACATCATAGGAAACCATGGAAAAGAAAAAAACAACAGTAAATGCCTCACCTTTAGAGTCAAAATGGAAATCTGGAAGTTTCGTAAATTTTATAACTGTGCTTTTTTGCTTTGATGGTGTAGGATAATCGATATCATCTAGTTTTAAAAAGAAATTTAACACATTAGTAATATCGGCATCTGAATTTGTTGATGCCGATGCATCCATTATGCTGAACACTAGAAAATTTGTGCATAAATTACGCCGCCAACCATTTTATTTATTATTCTAAAATAATAGTTATATACAAACACCAGCGCAGTATTTTTAGGGTTAATTTTAGTAGTTTCTATCACATTTTTCAATTTTAGTTGTTGCACTAAGATTTTTTCTGAAGTAGGTAATCAAGAATTGCTTGTCAATAAATTTTAAACAACTTTTGCTTTATGGTTTTAGTCTATGTTAATAGACAATGAGCTGACCACAGTGTATAACTAACTACCGATTCAGCTCAACAATACATTTCATCAATATTTATTTAATTTAGAGTTAGTTCATAATCGTGAAGATTATCTCAAGATTCTCGATGCCTAAACTAGCTTCCTGATGTTATGTAATTATCCTTCTGGACTCGGACGTATAAAATCATGACAAAATCAATTAAAACCATAAACTAATTTAATTTATCTATCAAACTAAAATCGTATACCGTCTTAACTGCACATCCCTATATAAAAATGTACTCTGTGCTCTACATTCTCTACACTTCACAGCTCAACATCGGTTCGTGCGTTGTGCGATTCATGGAAGTAGTAGAATAAAATCAATCTTTTGTTTGTTTTACAAAATCCAATTTCTGTCCGGTTTAAAGAAATTGGTACGGTGTTTGTGAATCTTAAATTCTGTTACTTTTCTTGGTTTAACATAACGTTTTGTTCAATTGATGAGCACTATAGATCGTGCGTAGCAGTAATCTCTGTGGTTTTGCAGGCAGGGAACTCGGTGGTCACTGTTGACGAAAAAATGTGTCCCTATTCACTCGCGATTGGAAAATATTGGTCATAATTGTATTCCTGCTTGAGGCGCGACGATGCAATCGCTGGCTTTTCATCATAGATTCAAAAGATAGTGGTGTACAGGACAATGAATATTGAAAAAATTGATGAAATTTGGTGTGTTGCGTAGAGAAGAATAGTGTCGTAAAGGATTCATATATTATAAACTGTGAGTAATCGGTTTAATAGTATCGGTTGGTCATTTTACCATCCATATTTATTGGCGGAGTTAACAACTATTTTAAGATTTCATACTGTATAGTCTGTAGAGCCATTGATCCAAGAAGAAACAGATACGAGATATTTCATAGGTGGTAGCTACCTTCTTGCAGTACTTACCTTTGGAATATTGTTGGGTGGTAAGACTTCGCTGTTAATTTGCTTAAAACATAGCAAAACAAGTAGTTTAATATTTATTAATAAAATAAATAAAGTTGATTGATTTTATGGCGTTTGTGCCACTCGCGTTTGATGAGGACTTGAAAATTACTGTCCTTTTTTAGACAGTACTGAAATATCTAATTAAAAAAGAAAGGGCTTAAAAAAAGATTTATAATATATGAAGACTTATTATATTTATGTAGTGTTATGTTACAGGTAGGTCTGATGAAAAATTGGCTCAACTTCATTACTGTCAATTACAGCAAATTATAAACATTTACACAGAATATACCTCACAGCAGTAACTTTCGTGTAGATTTGCCTTCTTCTGGTGATATTAAATATTCATCGTCATCGACTTATGTAGATTTTTAAATTAATAAAATATAGGTATGTTTACTAACTTAAATAAACAATAGCTTCAACTAAAATGATCAAATTGTTCTTGTTTTGATACTTGTGTACACTAACTTGTCTATATATAGCAGTGATTGCTGGTTGCAATAACTCGTAAAGTCTCGGTAGAGACTATCAATAATGCAAATACTGTTGATTGTAATTGATTTTTTATGCTTTTTATCAGACAGTATTCAAGAAATCAGGAATTAAGAAAAACATAAATATTCAATCAAGTAGGGACTTCTGCATATCAATGCCTTCTGTAGACGTATATTTGAAAGCTGTCACAAATAATATTCATAGCACTGCTATTGTCTAAATGAAAAGAAAATAAACCAACTGTTGCTTATTAAGCTAAATGCTTCCATTTTAGAGTAAAATGCTCTTTCAATATTCACTACCATCCTACAGCCACTATCCCAACTTATTTGAGGTTGGCGCAGCATATGTCTTCAACCATATGTATCTGTCATCTCAATAGTCACCCTCTCTCTAGTTATAATTATTACTAATCCAGCTATTACTTTTGTTGGTCTTCGTTATTACAAACTAGTTTTGTTTAGTGTACATTTATACCTGTTGTAAACATACAGACTGTTCTGTGTTTTCATATATCATCATTTATGCCGAATTTGGCCACTGCTGGACATCGGCCTCCCCCAATTTTTTCATTAGAACATAATCCTGTGCAGCCTAATTCAATGTAGATATATAAACAGAACAATGCTAGAAGCTATTGAATTCAAGTAGTTGCTTTAGTCAATTCCAAAATCTATAATTCAACATTTCACAAGTAAAAACAATTTATTCATCAGAAGTAGGCATCTACATAATTCTGTTTTGTTTTCTGTGTTAATACACAAGAATAATGTTTTACAATACCTTAGATCAAGTATTTTTCAAAATAAAATATCTCTATATTTACCACCCAAATATGTTTTGTTGTACTTCCCTTTAACTTCCTAGAAAGAGATATTTTTTTGGATTACATATTATTATTTTGCTACTTATAATTTTATATTTCATGCCTCATGGTGTTCCTGTCCTAAACTATAATGGTAAAATTATTGACAGGAAAAACAATTTATAGTAAACATATTCTTACTACATACTAACATTAATTTATTTTTTTATTCAAAGTACAACATTATTCAATGTGTAACAATGAATTCAAAATAACCATTATCTTTTGTTCATAATTGATTGAAAGTTTAATTTGGTTTCATTTTTTAAATGTTTTCTTTCAGTTTTTAATTAATTAGTTATGTACCTAATTTAATTATTTGACATTACTACACTAAAACATAACACAACATCATCTTTTTCCAACCATATCGCTTAGGGAAATGGTTATGCATCTTTTCTGCTTTATTTTGTACATTGCATCAAAAACAAAATATTATCATAACATACATATATATTACATACTATAAAGTTAAGCCGCTTTTTGTGACTGCCTGTGTGACAGCATTGTTCTTCAGAAACTACTAATAACTATTCATATCAAACTTAAAACAAAGGAATCTCGATGTTATGTCAAGCAGAGGCGGTCACTAGTTAACAAAAAAACAATAAATGGCTTAAAACTATTTTGTTAAAGCATTTTGTTGTAAAGTACTAAAAAAGCAAGAGATACATAGTACATTTTTCAGGTGTTACCACTATTATGTGGTTTTCATATAAGCCTGTACCATGTCATTGCGTAAATTATGTGTTAATACTGATACAGACATTCATGACTTTGTGTATGTCTGACAGTTTAATGTGAACTATGTAGTTCAGCCAAATAAGTAAACTGAGATTGCATGAATGTAGATATTATAATTTAAAAAAAAATCTTGGATGGCTTGATTTACTGTTAATATTTCTTAAATATTAAAATTGTATCCCATAAATCTATTTGATGCCTTTTCTATTTGCATTACAGTATGCTTTTTAATATTAGGAGGGGTTAGGTTACTAAAACCCAGTTGGTTTATGCTAATAATCTATTTTATATGATACAAATGAAATGCTGTTTGTTGGTAAGCCCAGCACTTATCCCTCCTCCGGTCTGGCCCGATTTGGCAATTTTTTTGTTTTAAAGTGTTTGTAATACACGAAAAATAGTCCGAATTAGGTTTTTGTGCAAAGAAAAATTGAAAAAGGTTCAAATTCCGGAAAACCTGAACATCCTTTTTTCTATGGGTTTTTTGTATGAACAATTGAAATCTGCACATTACAAGACAAGACAACATCTGTCGGGTCAACTAATTATATTTGTCATTTTGTATTATTATGATTATTCATAAAGAAATTGTATCTATAAAAGAACAAGTTGATTGATGATAGGAAACGAATCAGAGTGCCCATTGTTTGTTTATCAACATTATATTTTAAAAAGTAAACATGTTTCTTTTTAATTTTTTGTTATTTTCGGTACCTGGAAAATGCATACTTCAAACTATTTCTTTAGGCTATTTGGATTTATGGGGAATTATAATATTTCATAAAATATAATCAAATTAACCGTAACTCACAGTTTCTTTGATTTATTTTTAAAGAGAATTTTCTTGGCTGAACTACTTTATGTTGCTTTAGTATATCTCATTGCATCAGCTTAGATTTTGAGTTTATATATCCCCATGCTTGACCTAGATACTAAGTTTTATTTCGCATATTATTTGTTAATTATGCTCATTTCCTTGTTTCTTTTACAGTTATGTATCCTGCAATGTTCCAATTTATAAACTTGTGTGCTAAAAAATTTGCTAACTTCATGATTTAATTAAAAGTTTTTTTACTTATTGTTCTCCATATTCTACTTTTGTCCATTAAATCATTTCCTATATGATGTCTGGTGTAATGTTGCTCCACCTCTCATTAACCCTGATTACATTACGGTTAATAAAGGGGAAAGATATGGCTTTTAACCTTTTAGAAAGGTCTTAGATTGGTATTCAATAATGAAAGCAAAATCTACCCAGGTTTTGCTATACCTTTAAACTGCAAGAACATGTACATAATCCAAAGAACGATGTACAACCTACTATAACCCACGTGCCCAATTTTTCCAACAGACATCTTTTTGTCTCATAATTTTAGTAACAGGCTACAAAATAACAAACAGTTTGTTTCAAGTTGTAAAAATAAAGGTTCCCTGGAAAAATCATCGTTCAGTTTCATTTATCGGACGAAAATATTGATATTTGTTTTCTATATAATCGTCACAATAAAAGATATCTTAATTGCCGACTTATATAATATGGAACATAAAACAACATAATATCACACCTATATTCCACGAAGGCGTAAGCAGAAGTGTGGAACATTCACATTTCGCAATTTAAGTTAAATATATTTCGCTCACAGACGTGGATTTGAAGGAATGTCATCATAAATATGATGATGCATTTTACTTACCTACATAAAATCACACTAATATTTTTTGGAAGGAGGGGTAGGCAGTAGGTACACCTCTATAATAGGTAGCTGCATTGTTATTTTTCGTCGATGAAAACGATTCGCTTATGTGTGGAAATGAACGTGGGGTGTATCGAAAGAGGTATGAAAGTGGAATAAATTTTGTGGAAATGCGTTCCTTGCTCAAGCATGTATGTGGTCGAACTATGAATGATAGGCTGAAAGTATGATTTTATAGAGGCATGAGGAACAGGGTGTAAATTTCACTCGTCCTCCACAAAAAAGGGAGGATCCTCCGACCAGACGAGTGTCGTCTCTGGTGGGCAACTGTCCGACGATTGTTGTCTGGAGTTGCGCGGTAAACTTTGCTTGCGCGATGCAGAATTTTGCGTGACGTCATTATGATGCGTTGTTCGCATGTGGCGGTGTAGATGCCAATACAATGTGTTAAGGCAATGTTACGTTTTAAAAGATGTAATGACAAAAATTGAAATGAGTATGTTTAATTGGTTTGGTCATGTTGAGAGGATGAGTGAAAGGCGACAAAGTATTTACAAGACAGATGTGAGTGGAAACGCCGGGACGCTTTAGAAAGACAAATAATATACATAGTGACCCTCTTGGTAATGTTGTTCAGAATGGTTGGGTGCATAGTAATCGCAATCGGAGTGCGTTTATGATCAGGTGTATGAACGTAAACCAAGCAAAAGTAGTAAGAGGGTGACACTGACAGTTCTTAGAAAATAAAAAACTGAACAAACTAGCAATTTGTTAGTTTTATTATATCTTTTAAAAATAGTGTCCATTTACATCAATACATCGCTGCATCCGATGGAACCACTGAGAAAAGCACTTTGCCCACTCGTCCTTAGGTGTCTCTTCGACGGCATTTTGAAACGCAGCCACTGCTTCCTCGGCGTCCATAAAATGTTTTCCTCGAAGTTTTTCTTTTATTTTCGGTAATAAATAAAAATCGCAAGGTGCGAGGTCGTGGCTATAGGGCGGGTGACCCAGTAATTGCACGTCTGACGTCGCCAAGTACTTGATTGTTTGCTTGGCGGTGTGCGACGAGGCGTTGTCGTGGTGAAGAAGGATCCTACTGCAATGTCCTTTCTCCCGAACTTGTTTTTCCAAGACAAGTGGCAAACAATTGTTAGTGTACCACTCTGCAGTAACTGTTTTTCGATCCTCTAAATCAATTGTTGCGTAATGACTGTCCTTCCGAAGAACGAGGCCAACATCTCTTTTCCCACGCTTCGACCTGTCTTCACTTTAGTTGGCAACTCCAATAAATCCAGCTTTCGTCACCCGTAAGTATGTCGAACACAGCATTTGAGTCACCTCCGTTAAATCTTGAACCATTTCACGACACCAATCAACACGACGGAGCTTTTGGACCTCTTTCAAATTATGAGGTATCCACCGGGCACAAAGCTTCCTGACCGCTAAATGTTCATGGAGGATTTTGTGCACTTGACTCATACCGATGCCTAAGCTTGTCCGAATCTGCTGATAAGTCACTTTTTTGTCAGTCTCTATCATACGCCGCACAACACTGATGTTATCTTCAGTCGTCGCCGTAGAAGGCCGTCCGTCACGCAGATCATCGGTGAGATTAGTGCGTCCACGTTTAAACTCATTAAACCAGTGATAAACAGTAGCACGAGATGGGGCTTCATCGTGAAAGGCCAATCGAAGTATCATAACTTTCTTGTTGATTTAAATGACATCGAAAGTCATAAACATCATTGTACGAAAATTTCTCGCATTAAATTCATACTGACGTGACGCAGACAATTTTTAATTCGCCGCCAAATCGTAAACAAATGACAAATTAATAAAATACACAATCATATTAGCAAAGAGTTGCATTTTCAAAATTTGAACTTATTTTTTTATTATATTGTTTACAAGTGGCCAGTTCTAAAAACTTTCAGTGTCGTCCTCGTATGTAAGGATCGTAGCAGGTAGCGTCCTGTAGTTTCTGCCTACCCGTATGAAGAAGTCGTGATTTTATGTATGTATATTTGAAAGAGATCAAGCACAATGATAGCCACCTACCTACATAATATGACGCCTGTGATCCCGAAGGGTTAGGCAGAGATGAACCTAGAGGACCCCCAGATTTCGTCAGTTATGATTAAGCCCCATATTACAGCAGGCGAACCTATTGCTATCAACCGATGGTCAACTCTTATAATAATAGCCTCCCGATCGATTTCGATCACGGTGCGAATCTCAACGGAGATTAGCCAGGTATGCTGGAGATATTATAGTGCACAAGTGTGTGCGTAAACACAGGTGCACTCTCTGTTCCTTTACTCTCATAGTCCGATGGGACGGCAATCCGACGCGACCGGGGAGAGATCAGGCGCAGGACCAACGGCTTTACATGCTTTCCGAGGCACGAGGGTGTTACACCGCCAACTTCCAAACTCCGGGCTGTTACTAAGAAATTTCTAATGGAAAAACCCAATAACAATTTTGCCCGACCTGGGAATCGAACCCAGGACCCTACGCTCAGCAGTCGCGCTTGCAACCACGAGACCAACGGAGGAGTCAAACCCAAACCAACAGCAACAGCCAACTCATATAATATTAAACTTAAAACATAACATATCATTACGCCTGCAAACCTCTTAGGGGTAGGCAGAGATGTGTATATGTCACCCAGACTTTTTGCAAGTTAGATATTTAATGATTCCCCGCCCGCATAGTCCCGCCTGTTTTTCCCCGAAGAGTTGGACAGAGGTGAAACTAGTACCATGGGTTCACCCCACATTTCGCCAGTTGTGTCCCATGTAATGATAACGTATCGTAAAAATAAAAACCAAAACATTATTTTCAAATATTAAAAAAAGTATGTAGCACAACATATAGAATAATACCATAATCAGCCGATAATGTTCCCACTCCTGGGACAGACTCTCTGTGAGAGTGGGGAGCAGTAGTGACCCAGTGGTAAAGGCCGCGACTTACGAGATGTAGGACGTGGAACCCTGGCGGGTTTTACTTTTTGTACATTATTTCATCACCACTGCTTTCAAAACGGTGAAGAAAATCATCATCGTTAGGAAACCGGCATGTCCTAGAACCAAAAGTTCGAAGAAATGTGACATTTACCAACCCGCACTGGGCCTGCGTGGTGGATTACGGGTCACTCCGTCTCACCGAGAGGAGGCCTGTGTCCCAGCAGTGGAAACATTTTAGGCTGAGCCACTATATGAGAAGTGTTGAGATGAATGATCCGGAATTTTTTAAAAGTGGAGCTGGTGGAAGTGACTTATTATTGTGCCTGCCTATACATTTATTACAGAGCAATTACACCGTGGTTATCCTGTAAAGGTAGATGTAAGTAGATAAATAAATAAATAGAACTGGCAAAATGGGGCATAGTGTGCATCTCTGTCTACACTTGCGGGGAATGCAGGCGTTATGTTATGTTATATATAAAAGTCATCGTCATCTGCCTAGCCTTTTCCTAACTATGTTGGGGTCGGCTTCCAGTCAAACCTGATGCTGCTGAATATCAGTATTTTACATAAAGCGACTGCCTACCTGACCACCACAACCCAATTACTGGGTAATACGATACCCCTTGGTAAGACTGGTTGTCAGACTTTCTGACGACACGTAACGAATGTCAAAGTTCACAAATGACAGCCGGGACCAATAGAGGCGCAGAGAGGTCTTAGTATGTTAAGATGGTCACCCATCCACAGACCAACCGTGGCAAGCGTAGCTTAACCTGATCGATCGATCCGTGCGGCTGTTATTACTTACGGTCACAGGCTCTTCGTTAAATATCACTTAATATGAAATAAAATCAAACTTTTTTTAATAATCAAAATACAAAATATCACTTTTCATTGTTTTTCCATACCTTTGACGGTTGTCGCCATAATTAAAAGTAATCAGTCAACCAGGAGCTTTTAAATGAGATATGTCGCAAGTCTCTTGATTACATTTAAAAAACAGTTTGTAGATACACAATCTCTACCTACACCAACGGGGTATATAAGCGTGAATATGTTGTTTTGGAAAATTAAATACAATATGAAGTAACTAAAGTAAAAACCAATAAGATTTTCAGTTATTTTTGAATAATAAGGTTTATTTTATACATTACGTTACGTTTTCCCTAAAAATACTTTGACCATAAAATATTTAAACCCATACTTTTGACGGTCGTCGCCCTAGTAAAGAATGATCAGTAAGCCAAGACCTTTTAATTGAGATTTGTCTCAAGTCTGTTGACTAAGTTTCTACTTTGGGACGCAAGCGGCCATCGTCCGTTTGGGCAACATGTAATCACTAGACATCTGGGAATAAAGGAAATAAAATTCTAGCCTTAACAAAAGCATCCTATTATTTATAACAGAATCATGAGACGAGCCATTTTTTTTGCATGCAAGCCTTTACGTATGCTCACTATTTTATATTTATTTTATGTAGCGCAAAAATGGCGGTGAAAAAGCATGAGCTGGTTCATGATAACCGCAATCAGTTGGATCTACAAGCTCTAGAACAATATATCCAGCTGATGAATGACCAGTCTAACTATATGCCACCACCACAAGAGCTTGTAAAAAACTGTCAGGATATTGTCAAATGTCTTGGTAAGCATTTCCGTGCTTAATTTTTGTGCTTCACAGGAAATTATTGATTTAATAATAGTTTATTCATGTTATTTAAACTATTACAGCACGTGCATCCGGAAATGAAGAGCAGATGTGGACTTTACTGCAGACTGTGGAAGAATATTTGCTTCGAATTGTGAACACTGTTCACACTAGCATTCGCCATGAGATTGTCACTGCGATCCTTGATAAGTTTTATACATTTATCTCTGATCCCCGTGAGTTTTTTTATTATTTTAAATTATTTATTAATTTACCTAAATTATTATTTTGAGCACAACTTTCATCGTTATTTGTTTAGTAATCGTCTAGGAGGGTGACAGATTGCGACAATACCAGTGTATCACAGCGTCAGTACATGCTACATTTGAGAGTTTCAGGAGTTGATAATGCTGTAAAGTGGTTGTCTGTTTGGTATAGAATCGGATGCCTGCCCCGCCACATCTGTGGTGCTCATCGTGCTGGATTGCTCTGATACCGAGGGTAACCTGTCTGCTGCGCGCTGGTTAGTCCAGCAAGGAGACAACGGTCCCGCAGGCGCAGGCCTTCGGGCTTCTCTGTCTTGCCTCTATTGCTGGCTATATGACTGGCATGGCACTCCAGCATTAGGTGATTGGGTACTGGCTTTTATAAAAGCCTTAGAGGTAAGTAATGAAGTGAAAATCATCATTTTATTTTGGCTTCGTTTTCTCGGTTATACTTTTCGCATTGGGTTTACTTTAATTTTTATTTGTTTACACAGGAAAATGAACGATTTGATATACTAATAGAAGTATCAGTCGACAACTTAGGTCGCCTCTTCTTAGCTTTGAATGACCCGGTGGCACTCCGCACGTCTGTGGCTGATGTCATTTTCCACGTTTTAGCATCGCTTCGTGAGTCCACCGAAGCATTTGATAGGGTAATGTTCTAAACATTTTATTTTCTGGCTTATCTTTGTTTCACTCATAACTTACTGAATATTATGTTGCATCCAGATCGCCCCTCATGTTGGTCGTGTATTGGCCAACCTTGCCAATGACAGCGGCCAATGGAGTCGCCAGCTTCTGCAAAACGTAGTTGATATCCTATCAGTCACCGTTGACGGTCATGTCGACGCTTTGAAAGGCGAAGCCCAAGACATGTTTAAGGATAAATATGATGACGTGGTGAGTACTTCAGATTTACTTACCCTTTTTACCTAACATAAATACATATAAACTCCCCTACTGACCTTTGTATTCAACGACAGTAACGTCATTCAGTTAAACTAACTTATTTACAGCATCGCTAGACGTTGCTTCGAACGATCGACATTATAGAAGACTTCGTCGAGACCTTGCAACCTTTATTTAATCATGTCCTTCTAACGATCAACAGAAAATTAAGAATGATTTTAAAATGCTAAAGTGAATAGGGACAGTACTGTATGGGACATGTCCCAATAGACCCAGACCAGACATGTCAAGTCCTGTAAAGATGTTACATCGCAAAACGCACAAAAATACTTTTTTTTAAGTCTTTAAAATGATTAAGTTCTAACTTGTAACATCACTTTGTTGCAAAAAATAACAGCCTTTTTAATTGCACCAATCGGTTATGTTGACACACGCACACACACAAGTCATCTCATCATCGTCATCTGCCTAGCCTTTTCCCAACTATGTTGGGGTCGGCTTCCAGGTCTAACCTGATGCAGCTGAATACCAGTATCTTACATGGAGCGACCACCACAACCCAGTTACTGAGTAATACGATACCCCTTGGTAAGACTGGTTGTCAGACTTTCGGGCTACTGACGACCCGTAACGACTGTCATAGTTCCACGAATAACAGCCGGGACCAATGGCTTAACGTGCTTTCCGAGGCACGGATGGGTCTTGGTATGTGAAAATGGTCACCATCCACGGACCAACCGCGGCAAGCTTAGCTTAACCTGATCGATCGACACGTGCGGCTGTTATTACTTAATCACAAGCCCCTCACGCACACAAACAACTGACAAATGTAAAAATAGAAGTAATTGTTGTTGTTTGCCATTTTCCTTAGGTAATGGTCCTTGTATAAGTACAATTTTTATAAACCAAATTTTTCCTCAAAATTGCCCGTTAAAATTTTCTGTTTCATAAAACAAAAAATCTGCTGGTTCATATTTTTAGAGTTCTGTACCTAGTTAAAACGAAACCCTTATATTCTCACTTCGTTGTCTGTCTCTCTGTCAAGGCTCTTTTGCTCAAGAACGCGTGGAGTTGATATTAATATCATATGCTTAAATTTACGGTACCTTAAGTTCATCGATTTTTTCTATAAAAACTTAAAAATTTGAACAGACAGAAAAATTTGTTTATAATAATTGTACTTTAAATACAAATTAAGGGAAACGGCGGAAAACAACTATTTCCTTTGATTTTATATTTATCAGCAATATAACCGATTGGGCCAATTATATACAAGGCGTATCTATACAGGATGGCCTACGAAACGAATTCCAAAGAAAAATCTTAGAAGCCCCTTTCAAAGTGCTTAACGCCCCCCCCGCCCCCCCCAAAGTATGTTCAGCGATTATTTATAGTTTATGAGCTAGCTAGACAGCTTTTAAATATATTTTTTGAAAAATTTTCTCCTTCTGTAGTGCATTTTTTTTCTATAAATATAGATCTACGATCTCTAAAAAATACTATCTGTCTAAACATCACTTAAAGTGACTAAAACTGAGCTTAAAAGGAACATTTTAACTCGACATGATTCGATCTAGATTTTCAGTCTTTAAAATAGAAAAAGAACGTGGTAAAGTAATGACCCCAAAGTAGTTTTAAAAACTTCCACAGACCTTCAGCTTTCCAAAGCAATACAAATAAAAAGTACTTTTCGGGACGTTATTTGGTAAAATTGGAGTTCGAACATGGTAGGAAGAGCGAAAAACACAATTTTGTCATACTTAATAGTACTAAAGTAATAATAGTATGTGTTTCCGGTGCTCTTGGAAAAATGGATTCTCTCATGTCCAATACCTACTTTAACTATCGAGTATGAAAAAAAAAAAGTTTTTACCCTGCCTATCATGTTTGAACTCCCAATTTCACCAGATAATGTCCTGAAAAGTACTTATTATCTGTATTACTTACTGTGAAATGCTGAAGGTCCGTGGAAGTTTATAAAATTTATTTAGGGTCATTGGCCACCCTTCTTGTTTGTTGTTCGGTGAACATATATAGGGATGTTTCGGGAAGCCTTTGGAGAGAAGCTTCTAAAACTTTTCTTTGGACCTCATTTTAAGGCCAAAGAAAATATGCATGAATTGTGTAAGGAATGAGAGAAAAGAAAAGAGAGTGCATGATAACGTGACGGTTGCCTGGGGAGTATGGAAGTAACGTGTGGCGCCGACCCCAAGTGAGGAAGATGATGATAAAATAACAGGGTATGTTCGTAAGACTCGCAGAGCCCAAACCGATAAAGATTATGACTTGTATTTTAGACAATAGTTGTAGTTTAAAACGTACTAAGAAAGGATTGCAAATGCCAACCCTTAAGGCGGTAAAAAGCTTTCATTTTATGAAAAATCCTTATCCTTGGATTTATAAACCTGAAACTTGGCACGAATACATAATAAGGTAAATAGTAAAGATCGTAATGATTAATTTCCACCCCCTAAGCGTTAGTTTGGAACTTCAACACCTGTTGAAGTTCGTAAGGGAAAGTACTAAATCAGCTCGAACGAAGTCGCGAGCGAAATGCTAGTTTAGTTATGTTACAAACAATGAGCTGATTTAAGCAGGGATTGAATCCCAACTTTCTATGCAAAAAATAACTGTAATATTGCAACTATCCTTGTCCAGAACGAATTATATGAAATCCTGCAAAAAAAAACGTTAATTAATAATTCTAGAAAAGGTCAATGTCCGCAATATTTCTTAATTTTCACACGTAGCTCAATTTTAAGAATTACACATATATTTTCCATTATTTTGTATTATATTGATTTAAATAAGTACATAAACAAACAATGTATTAATTATTATGGGATATCTACTAATGTGTATGAGCAAATGTCACAAGCCACCCCCAGACCTTATCGGGCACGCTCGACTATCTACGGGTCTGTACTGTAGGCGTAGTTTCAGCGCTTTAGTTCATGGTGGTGCTCTGCCGCGACCGGACGGAGGCAACTCGTCAAAATGTTAACTCGTGCAGCTGCGTTGCGAAAACGCCGCAGCGTAAACACGCAAACTCGTGTAGATGAAGAAGTACGCGAACGCCAATATTTTTACCGATTACCTATATTCGACTCGAGCAGCCATTAGAATATGAAATTAAGACCTTGTTTCTGCCTCTGATATTTTCTTTTTTTTTCCCACCCGATTGATTCTGTTTTATTTTTAGGAGGGCTAGTGATTATTTTGTTGTTGTTTAGATTTTGTGCCTCGAGCAGCACATGGCGTCTCGCGGGTGTCATAATCTGCAGCTGCCCCCGTGGCGTGCGCGTAACGTGTGCTTGACCAGCGTGAACACACACACTCCAATGAGGAAGGTGGGCCTCCTCAACCTTGGGAATACGTGCTACATGAACAGCGTGATGCAGGCTCTGCTCGTCACTCGGCAGTAAGTACTTTATCGCCTTCATGTATCACCAAATTGTATTTGTATTGTAATATTTGTCACATATGTAGGTACCTGTGAAAATTTATTTTTACCTTAACCTCGAATTAGTTAATTTACCCAATCTTTATACTGGGAAATCTCACAAAATGAAAGTATGAAATTGAGTTTTTAATCATTTAAAAAAGTGCGTTTCACGATAACAAATCTTTATTGAATTCGTTCGAAAAAATCGATTGCTGTAAAATTAACTGTACTTTTTTTGGAGAATTTAAACTTTTATGTTTACAAATAACATTGAACACGACAATAAATATAGTATTAAATAAATATATTACTTTGGACAGCTCTGCTAATAATAAGAATTGGCGATTTGTCTAAAAAAAACTGATGTTATGTTGTGGTTATTATTGTTTTGTTTGTGTAAATAAGGCTCGCGCTGATATTAAGTAACCACAAAGTATGAATCTGAAACTTTCCTAAAGTAACAACATTTTATATGAATACGCGACATTATGCATAATGTAAATGTATAGATAATATCGTAAAAACCGATTGGAATTTCAAGCGAGCCGCTGAAAGTAACGGCTTAATTCTAAAGACAATAAAAACGACTCATTTTTTTTTTGTTTCTTGAAAAACCTTTAATATTTTCTTTTTATGCACTCGATTTTCATGTGCTGCTTTTGCTTTTTGTTTGCATCTTTATTACCATTGTATTCTGCCGTAGCGAATATTTATTTTTCATAGTGAATTTGCAATTTTAGCGCCTACTCGCAATTGTTAATTCTATTAAAGACCTCCAGTGAATTGGAACTTTGTGTAAAACACACAGACTACCTATGTAGCAAAGTGATCGTAGCTTGATAAGCCCCTTGATCTCGCGACACTAGTGAATTAATTTAGCACAACGTAGTCAACGTATGCATACAAAAAAAAGGCCGAGCAACTACGTATGTCACGTAATATTATCGTAGTGGGTTCCATGTTGCATTTAAGTCCGTGTTTTGCAAATAAACCTGGTATTAGGAAAAAAAATGAAAATCAATTGACACCAAATATTCAGCTTTGCAATTCCTATTCAAGAGTCGAAGGTTTTTCGCTTTGTGATTTGTATTCCTGTGCATTTATAAATGTTTGGTGGCGTCATCTCCCTGTCCGTTTATGTAAAACTGACTGTCCTCTTTGCCCGTATAGTAAAAAGTAGATTCAGGACGCCATTTTCCAGTTTCGTGTTCAAAAAATGTTGGATTTAACAGACCTTTTCGTTTGAGTAACTTTCACCCCTATTAATGACATGCATTTTAGGTAGGTGTTAAGCGGTAAATTTTCTTGATTTTTGTTTCTAATAACTGCGATGGTTCTATTCTTGCTTCTAAATGCTGAGGTCAATCGTATTATTACGGTGCTCGTTAACAATAAAACCTTTGTGACTTACTTACTTACTAACAACTCAATATAGGTAAATATTGGCGATTTATATCCCGAACAATTATAGGCTTTTTTAGAGAGATAGCCAACATAATAATAAAGTTTCGGTTGGCATCGCTCATTATTGCAAAACTTTCTAAAAGGATTCCGAGAATCGGGAAAACACAAAATATGTAAATATGCTCATATTTTAATATGACGGAAGCCTGTGAATGTTGTATTACATAGTATTAAAGTAAATATAATATAACGTGCCATTCCGCTGCAATTTCCCAGAAATTCCTTTGATAGAATTTTAGCAGAATTTCAGTCGTTGCGGCTTTGGGATGGCGCGAACTTTTTGCACTCGAAGGGATTTATTTTAAAATATTACAAACAGAGCCATGGTGGCCCAGTGGTATTAGCCCCGACTTAAGAGTTGTAGGTCGTGAGTTCGAACCCAGGCAGGCACTTAATGTATTTAATTTCATTACCACTGCTCTCAATACGGTGAAGGAAAACGTCGTGAGGAAACCGGCATAACCTAGATCCTAAAATTCGAAGACATGTGACATCTACCAACTCGCACTGGGTCCGCGTGGTGGATTATGGCCCATCCCCTCTCACCGAGAGAACGCCCGTGTCCCAGCAGTGGGAAGCTGATTATGATGATTGCAAACATTGGTTTTAGGACATGCCGGTTTCCTCACGATGCTTCATCGTTTTGAGAGCAGTGGTGATGAAATAATTTACTCATAGTAAAGCGCCTGCCTGGGTACGGCCCCATGACCTACATCTATACATATAATATTTTATGTTTTCTATACATATAGATGAAGGTAGTAACTGGTCGAAACCGGCAACGCCCGCTAGGCCCGCGTGGTAGATTACGGCCCACCCCCTATCACGGAGAGGAAGCCTGTGTCCCAGCAGTGCGAACATTATAGGCCACTGATTATGCTTATGCTATTGCAAACATATTTCTTGAATTCAATTCTGCGTAGAATCTTGTAGTAGACAGTCAGCACAGTGGATGTCAACAGTCTTGAGTTTGACCGAGACGAGGATAAAAAAAAATTGTGTAGGAAGATAAAACTTTTTCTATTACCTACCCAACTCAAGTCTCTGAAGTTGGCAACGTATCACATACCTATTTCCATTTTCCATCGTCCTCCCTTTTTTCCAAAGTCACAAAGTGCAACATCTCTTCTGATAAACCATTATCAAACAGTCTACGCTATTTTTTACTCAATATAAAAATCTTCAGCTACTCTTGTGTTCATTAAATGTGTACTACTAATACATATATTTTGCGAGCGCAGTTCCTTTGTTCGGAAAGTACCTGTTGCAATAATTAAAATACCCTGCCGTTCGTTTATTACATATTTCACAGTATTCATTTATGAACTCAGTCATCCATTCAGGTGCATCAAACCTACAGCACAGCTTCGATCAATACTGATGACTATTGGTTCCTAGAAATAGCTCAGTGAGAATTTCCTTTGGGTAATAAGTCACGCGTACGCCCCGGTAGCTATTGAGTTGGAAATTGCTTTCGTATAATAAAATATTGCGAGATTGAATTTTTATTTTTGTGCCGACAAAATCTGTATGACTGTCGCGCCAGCGACATGAAGAAGAGATAGTGCGTGAAAATACATTCAAACAGCGAGGCTGTTTCGGTACCTTTCTTCTAGTCGTTACACTTGAGATGGCGAGGCTTGCCCAATTAGTTGGATCAAACAGTCTTCAAGGAGCCGTGGTGGCCCAGTGTTGGGCCACGACTTACTTATATCTGACCAAGATTATGTTTGGACTTTAAAAGAGACTTGTAACCCTTTCGTTTGTTTCGCCATTTCTTCTCAGTGGTAGTCAGATAAGAAATGTTGACTCCATCTAGATTATTTTTTAATGATATGACGTGTAAAAATAAACAATTTCATTTCATTACGAGTACATGTACGTCGTAGGTTTGAACCCAGGCAGGCGCTTTACTTTGTGTAAATTATTTCATCACCACTGCTCTCAAAACGGTGAAGCATCGTGAAGAAACCGGCAACCCCCACTAAGCCCGAGTTGTAGATGACGGCCCACTCCCTCTCACCGAGAGAAGGCCTGTATCCAAGCAGTGGGAACACTATACGCTGATTATGCTAAATAATCTTGGGTGGTAATAACTTGAAACTGTTGCTAACAAATAGTTGTATTGTTGTGCGTCAACCTCACAGTACCCTCTGTGGTGTAGACTGTGACGCGCTGATTTAATTGCTTGATTGATATTGGATGCACTCCGTCAAAAATCCAATTTACTGTTAAAGTGAATTTGGATTATGGACGAATCAGTGAGCTTAATTTCTGAAATGAATTGACGCAGCCATTAGTCTCGCGTTTTTAAAAGCTTTTTTTTGTAAGGGATGTTATGACTTATGATAGGTGTACTTTAGACCTGTAGTGGACTGTCTGACCAAATTACTGTTTTTAACTTTTTATTGTTAGTTTTGCTTTCTTCTATAGATGTTAAAGCATTCTGGCGAATTTGTTTACGTTTCCGTGTGTTTTCTTTTATTTGCAACGCAGAATAATTCATTTACTTTTAGCGATTATAATTCGGACATGTATTGCCTGGGCTAATTCTATTGGGCTAATTATATTCTATATATACCGCGATGTATTTTTTAAATTGGTTTTTTTAGTTTACATGTGTCACTACATGGTTTTTTTTAATTGAAGTCGCTCTTTGTTTTATGTTTTCTTAAGTAAGGGCTTTACAGACAATGGTCGATCGACCGCGGTCATTGTTGCTACCTAGTACGTAATACAGTTATGACAACAAAAATTAGAAGTAAAACAAACCTTTTGGTTATGGTATAAGTTTTTTCATCTGTTAATTACTTTTTTTTGTACACAATTTAGTATCATAAGTAGACTGTTGACATTACATATATCTAAGGCCGCCCGCGCCACTAAAACCACACGTACTAGTTGATAGTGGGTGTTTAGGACACGGTAATTTAACTATCTTATTATTTCTAACAGGTTCAGCACACATGTTGTGCTCAAGATGACCGCTGTGCCATATTGGGCGCGAATGGCCATACTGTTTGGCAAGATGATGCACTCCGTTTCAACCAAAGTGAACCCCGATGAATTCTTCGCGGTGGTCAAGCCTCCATTCTTCACCAGGGACAATCAACACGACAGCTCCGAGTTTCTGGGGTGAGTTCTGTTTTTATAACTATTTGGTTATTTTACACTTTTCAGGACGCTGAATGCCAATTAACGTGATAACAGTAAAAATACTGAAGCAGGTAAGTACGTCTCGTCGTGGGCACTGTGATTTTATTTGTCAATTTCCTTTTGTTTTGGAAAAGCAAAAATATGTCATTTCCGTTTCATGATGTCGGCGCAACTGGTTTTCATCAATAGACAGCAGCCGCGTCGTCTACTTCCGGCGTTTAGGCAAATTAGAACAAACCTT
This sequence comes from Apamea monoglypha, assembly GCA_911387795.2. NCBI lineage: Eukaryota > Metazoa > Arthropoda > Insecta > Lepidoptera > Noctuidae > Apamea > Apamea monoglypha. The sequence continues at coordinate 20,683,517 of OU426914.1, read as the reverse complement.
GTTTATAAAGAGTTCAGCAGATTTTTCGCAATTATTAATCCACCCCTCCCCCTTGTCAGCAAAAGTAAAGCTCTTACCCCTCCCCCCTATGCTTACGTAAACATTGGTACAATTTATTGTCTCATGAGCAGCAGTTATAAGTCTAGAAATAAGGAATAGGTTTGGAATAGAGGACTGTAACGCACATAATATTCGTTTAAATAAACTTTACTAACACGGAATTCAACATAGAGTAAGTTACAAATATTAAGTAATATTACGAACAAAACAAACTTCTTTTAAATTTTTGGTATACATATTAATTCCAATTAAGTCCATGACACCCAATCCATGATTCTAAGTTTTAAATTACTGCTGACGTTATCACCATCTAGACCCCCCCACCCCCCATGCATCAAAAATAAACAAAGCAAAGACCTCCCCGCCCCCCTATAGTGGTTACGTAATACTTGAACGGTTCCATACTTAACGTTTTATTTGTCGTGTATTGAAAATTATTTTATAAAGAGATTTTTATAGCTTGCTATTTTTATTCTCACCACTCAGCAAACGTCGCGCACTCGCATCAGACGAATATTCATTTTGTTTTTATTAAACAAGATTAGGAGCAGTAGTGGCCTAGTGGTAATGGGTACCTTTCTTACTATACTTTCGGAGCAGTGCCTTACGAGTTGTAGGTCGTAAGTTTGTACCCAGACATGCGCATTACTTTGTACATTTTTTTATCACTGCTCTGAAAACCGGGAAGGAACCACATCGTAAGGAAACCGGTATGTCCTAGAACCAAAAATTCGAAGACATGTGGCGTCTACCAACCCGCACTGGGCCCGCGTGGTAGATTACGGCCCACTCCCTCTCACCGATAGGAGGCCTGTGTCCCAGCCATAGCTGCGGCACAGGATTGATGCGAACATTATAGGCTGATTATGCGAAACAAGATTAGAGTAAATCTTGTTTGTTTGATTGACGAAAGTCATGGAATAAAAATAAATTCATCTGTCATTTATTATTGGATCGCTAGTTGCAAGCCACTCATTGATCCGATAGTGATACAAACTAATTTGGTCTTCGTCGAATAGTCCATTTAATCCAGATCAAACCGATACTCCTGACGTGCGAACGTCAGGAATGAAAATCCGATCAGATTCCCGAATCCGTCTGCGTTAGCTACTGTTGTTTGGAGCTCTTTTGTGCATCGAGCTACCATAACATTTTATTGTACAACAGCGACCTCAATAAGGACTTATTTTATCAACACCAGATATCTCTTATGCAAGGAATAATATTGAATTTTTGGCAGACGGAAATTATTTTGAATTTTTGACAGTTCTTCCATACATAATCTGTCAGACATCAATTTTATTCCACGAATAAAAATTATCGGTCGATTGAGAAGTCAGCCTTTAAGAAAATACTTACTTATTAGTAATTAAAATTCGTTCAAGTTATACGTAACAACAACGTCCAATGACCCCTTTGTACTTACCACACCTACACACTAAACTGGATATGTTCAGGATACTTTTAGAAAGAAATCTTGTAGGTTTTCTTCCCACTATTTAACGGGAAAAGTCTTTAATCAGGGTTCCGAGCGTTGGTGGTAGTTTCCGGTCATTTTACACGCAGTTTTGCACTTTGATATTTTTTCTTATTATGTATCCTATAAATACAGTTCAGTTTCTTGTACCAGTTCAACACAAAGGGAATTCTAAGAAATTCAGTCTGGAAACTTTTACTTGACGACAACGTGTATTTGTCACCGTATTTTTGTACACCGTTTGTTTATAATCTATCTAGCGAGATTGTAAACTGTCGATAAATTGGTAACTGTAACGTACTGCTTACAATAACCAGAGTGGCAGATCCGAGTTTCAAGGCTTCAGTTGTAACGCCATCCGCGCCGGGACTCTTATCATAGTGCATTGTTATGCACTCTGTCTACTGCATATCCCGGTATAGGAGGGATGTCTTCTGGGCAATTGTATGTACCAGTAAAAGTATTTTCTGTTTCTGGATGATAACTGTCCTAATAAAGAATACTGTAGAAATTAGTGCAAATTTCAATTCTTTTTTGCGTTGTGATGTTTGGTTCCTTTTTATTATTGCTAGTTGTTTCATATGGTTTCTTTATAAGTTTTTAATAGTGGACTGGAATGATAATGCGCACCAAATTTTAAAATTAAACTTGACTTTTGCGCCCAGTGGTCTGTGGTCAGAGCTGTATTTTATCTTCTTAATGACACTGACGTCTTTTACTATCTGTTTGTCGGAAGTATAAATATAGTCTATTTCGTTCTTAAAGCTATTGTTCAACGTCTCTGGGGTTTTTTATAAAGTAAACTATTGGCAATAGCAATGTTTTGTCCGAAGGCAAACTGTAACACCCGAGAACCTCGTTCGTTGCGTATTTCTGTACCATATGAACCTAGAACTGCTTCGTCATCTAGCTCTTGAATTTGTCCGACTTTGGCATTGAAATCGCCTAATACCATGTGCCAAGTTTCGCAATTATCTTCACATACTTTATTGAGGAGATCATAAAACTCTTCCACTTCTTTGTCCGAATAAGTAGATGTGGGTGGTAAGCCTGGATGTAAGGGTCTGCTTTGGTGAAATGCGGAATTTTAGCACTGCTATTCGTTCTGAGTATCCTATGAACTCCAATGATGTTGTTCTTCTACTTTTTGCTACCATAAACCCTACGCCATAAAGTCCGTTGGTTTCTCCAAAGTGGAAGAAGACAGCTTCCTCTCGTTCTTCGGTCTGTTCTCCTTGTCTACTAACTTCTGCCAGACCTATTATGTCCCAGTTTATGTCTTTAAGGGTTTTGTTTTTTTGTGATTTGATACTAATAAATACTAATAAAGTCTGAGTCTTCCCAACTAATAAAGTTGTACGCTCGCTGTAGAGACACAAGTCTGCGCTCGTCCATCTCGCGTTTCGATTTAGTCCGAAGATAAAAAATATATTAAATACTTTAAAATTTTAAACAGATAAATAAGTTGTTCATTTCCAATTCCAACCGTTCCAGATCCAAACGTTTTGCATTACTCTTCTATAAAAAATTATAAGTCTTCAAGCTGTGTGCTCGATTCTTATTCTTACTATTTATTGTAAACGTATATGTATTAAAGAGACATTGCGACGACAAGCCACCGCAAGCCTCGTCGGATGCGACGGTTCCCACGGCCTGTCGACCTGGCCTAGCGGTCTGGCCTGTGAGCACTTCAGGTCACTTCGCCAGGCGGACAGTCAAATACTCCAGGTGCACAGATATTGAGCCTCGACTCGAGCCTCTTGGTTTTTATTTACTCTCCTAAATCAAAGTGACTGCATGCGAAAGGGCTGTGGTAGAGAAACCCAGGTAGGGCTTTTCATTAGACAAGATCGGACGATTCTTCCTTTTAAATCGAGGGGTGGTATTTACACCTTCCATAAGCGACACATTATTGTTTTCCGACATGCACGTGAACGAAATCGCGGGCACAGCTAGTATTAAATAAAAACTCTGAAAGTAACTGTACATAATACAAAAATTTATTGCTTTTCGCTGCACAAATTGTTAGCGCTGCAAAGGAGGAATGAAACATAATTGACAGTTTGATACATAAAAGTTTTGTTTTGTTTGACAGGATTGAGTACAATAGAATATAATAAAAAATAAAATAAATATAGAGAGTAATATTTAGATATTGGTTTTTGTTCATTGAACGCTGTAAGTGTTAAGTAATTATATTAAGAAAGAAAGAAAAATAGATTTATTTGTCACGTGCATACAAAAAGATAATTAACTAACAATAAGGAAACATTAAAATAAAATATATTTATAATCACGAGCACAAAAACTGAACAGAAACTGTGACAAGAAGGCTTCCACTCAGCATGATGCTGTGCTATAGGACCCACAGCACAGCGCTAATTTTCAGTGATTACCCGAAAAGGACGTACAGAAACAAAGTCAGATCAAATGATTCGTACTATAAATAACAAAATAAAATAAATTGAGGAACACCAACATACATGTTACCGTATTACGAGGGTGAAACTGAAAGTTCTTAGAAAATCAAAAACTGAACAAACTAGCAAGTTATTAGTTTTATTATATATTTTCAAAATAGTGTCCATTTACATCAACACGTCGCTGCATCCGATGGAATCACTTAGAAAAGCACTTTGCCCACTCGTCCTTAGGTGTCTCTTCGACGGCATTTTAAAAAGGAACGCAGCCACTGCTTCCTCGGCGTCCATAAAAAGGTTTTCCTCGAAGTTTTTCTTTTATTTTCGGAAATAAATAAAAATCGCAAGGTCGTTGCCAAGTAGTCGATTATTTCCTTGGCGGTGTGCGACGAGGCGTTGTCGTGGTGAAGGAGGATCCTACTGCGAGGTCGTTTCTCCCGAACTTTTTCCAAGACAGTGAAGAAGTGGCAAACAATTGTTAGTGTACCGCTCTGCAATAACTGGTTTTCGATCCTCTAAAACAATTGTTGCGTAATGACCTGTCCTTCCGAAGAACGAGGCCATCATCTTTTTCCCACGCTTCGACCTCTCTTCACTTTAGTTGGCAACTCCTCGGAAGGAAACACCCAGACAGCAGACTGTCTCATAGTTACAGGATCATAACAATAAATCCAGCTTTCTTCACCCGTAAGTATGTCAAACATTTGAGTCACCTCCGTTAAATCTTTGAACCATTTCACGACACCAATCAACACTACGGAGCTTTTGGGCCTCTATCAAATTATGAGGTATCCACCAGGCACAAAGCGTCCTGACCGCTAAATGGAGGATTTTGTGCACTTGACTCATACCGATGCCTAAGCCTGTCCGAATCTGCTGATAAGTCACTCTTTTGTCAGTCTCTATCATACGCCGCTCAACACTGATGTTATCTTCAGTCGTCGCCGTAGAAGACCGTCCCTCACGCAGATCATCGGTGAGATTAGTGCGACCACGTTTAAACTCATTTAACTAGTTGTAAACAGTGGCACGAGATGGGGCTTCATCGTGAAAGGCCAGTCGAAGTCTGTCATAACTTTCTTGTTGACTTACATCTGACATCGAAAGTCATAAAAATCATTGTACGAAAATTTTCTCGCGTTAAATTACTCGGACTGCTGTTTTTTTTTCAAACGAAATCTATTAGTAAATTCTTAATTTGCTCTTACATTCTGCTGTCTCTTATCTTTTCTTTAAAAAGAAGAGAAAAAAAAAAACGCTAAAGCTACAAAAGCTTTAGCGTTTTTTTTTTTATTAATTTTTTAAATTTGCCATCATTAAGTTTAATTTGCCAACGTTAGTCCAATGAATTGATAATCAAATCAAATCAAAAGTCATTTATTCAAATTAGGCTGAGCATCAGCACTTTTCGAACTTCAACATTACAAGACAGTCTCCCAAAACGCCCGCCCACCACCACTTCGTAGTGCTTTCACTGGGAAGAAGAAGTGGCGCAACAAACTCCGCAGCAATAACCGTAAACTCAAACTCAAATCATTTATTTCAAATAAACCATTTACAGGCACTTTTGAATTGTCAAAATTAAATAGTCGGTCAGTTAGTCAGAAAGTTGAAGCTAGTTGCCCATTCCAAAACGTAGATCTCTATAGAGAAGAACGGTCAAGAAGACCCCAAGGACCTCTTTTAAATAAAGATATTATTACAAAATCCTATGTATATTCTTCTTACTGCTTCTATATGTGAGAACAATGTAAAAAAAAAAACAAATAAAGAAACAGTTAAAAATATAAAATTAAAAATAAGCCCTTGCAGTTAAGAGATGACCAATCTCAACCGACGGCGCCCGTTCACGAACATGACGCGTGGATCAGCACAATCCAGCTCAACCATTTTGTAGGGAACCGAATGATCCAACCACGCGCCACCACCAGTGAGACATTTAAGTGAGCATGACATATTTTCAACTGCCATGCTCTTTCAAGTCAACATCAAAATATCATATCAGACATGGTGCTATGGAAGTAACTAAAATAGACCAGTCTCGCGGCATCCACGTCTGTTAATTGACGGATTTTCCAAACCGCGTAAGCGGCTGAACTTAGCCGCCCTGCAAGTGATGTTAGGTGAGGACCCCACTGCAGCTTTCAGTCAAGCGTGATCCACAAGAAAACCGTATTTTCGACGAATTCAAGTATCTCCCTATTCAATACAACGTGACATTCATTACTTCTAACATTCGGTAAAGCGAATCTAATGCATTTAGTTTTTTTCTCATTTAATACTAAATAATTTACAGTAAACTAATTATGGACCATAAGCATAGCGTTATTTACGTCGTCGAGCTCCTGTGTACGTCTGCCTACTTTAAAAATCAGTGATGTGTCATCAGCATATAACACCATTTGTGATCGGGTTTTTAGTAAATGTGGTAAATCATTTATACATACTAAAAATAGGAACGGCCTCAATATTGAGCCCTGCGGTACGCCCATTTTAACTATTAAACCCCTTTAAAAAACGTAACATACCCGAGAAGGGGTGCTTAATATTTCGGTCTATGCGGCATTTACTTATAAGTTCTCTGTGAACTACGGGATTGGACCTCGAAATCACTTTCTCAGTCTGATACTCCGTTACCACTTCAAAATCACTTTTACTTAATGTACTTTTAGTTGAACTGGACATGTTTAATATTAATAAAAAGTTTGGTTTTTTAAGTAAACAATGCTTAGATATGTTTATTTTATAGACCTATCTTTGATTTTTAGTAACTGTCCTGACAGAAGGAATTTGTTTTACGGGTAACTTTATTCAGATCGTTTAGATCAGGGTAAGCGTAGCTTAACCTGATCGATCGACCCCTACGGCTGTCATTAATTAGCCACAAGCTTCTCGTACGTACACTGTTAACGTAAATAGAGGACTATTTACGTTAAAACAGTGTAATGAAATTTTAAAAAACACGGTTGACGCTGCTCCTGCCGGATAATTACGTTATCTAGACCGTATCGATCGTATTCGAAGTTTATGTACCAAGTGTGTGTGTATGTGTGTTGTTTTGTATCCATGAACCAAGTTATAGTCATGACGTGCGCATAACATCCTAATGTGCGTTTGCATATGTTACGTTTCTCTGCTCCTCGATTCGTATTTTAACCGCTCTAAGGGCGTTTGTACACAGTCAGCGTCAATGGGACTTTAACATACATACATTGACTATGGCCGCGTTTGGACCGCTCGTCCGTCACCCGAACCGAAGCCGGGATCTCGGCCCCCGATTTTCGAGTAGTTTGGCACGACCGGTAGAACTCGGCCCGAGATTGTGACGGACCGATGTGCAATACAAAACATGTTTGATCTTGTCCACACGCTGCCGTCGCACCGGCGCACAGTGGACGGAAAAACAAGCTTCCCTTTCATAGGATTTTTGAAAAAAAAAATGTTCTATTTGATAGTTTCAAGTATACAGTTTTGTCGAGTACATTAAAACATTGAATAAATTAGTAATTACGGGGTTTTTTTTTTAAATCTATACCATAAAAAAATGACTTTTTAGTTTTCAAATGTATGAAAATGGAATTTGTTTTCCTCATAACTTTTTTGTGTCTTGAATTGTAAAGCTGAAACTTTTAGGTATTGTTGCCGAGCCTATACTAAAGCCACCTGACCTTTGACCTTGACCCCGAACTTCCCCGTTCAAAAGATATGAATGAATTTAAAATGCATATTTGGACGATGTTGTAATACGCGGTTATGTACCTCAAATATATGTATATACATATTTTTTTACCCAGTATTGATACCTGAAAGACAATAAACCTATATGACTATCGATCTTGGCGGAAAGCGTACTTATTTATAACGTATGAATAGATTAATAATTGAATTTATACAACAAAAATAATAATAATTTATTTCAGATTCATTACATCCATATGTGTTAGTACAATTAGGAGCTTACAAAATAGTGTTAGTAATAATTAATAATAATTGATTGACCTATAATAATAATTTAATTAAATAAGTAATAGTAATATTTTTATAATAATAGTAGGTAATTAAAGTAATTATAATAAAAGTAATCTTTTTTCCATCACATAAATTAAATTAAAATACCGATTTATATAAAAATAAAATAAATAATGCGATGTGAATTCAATGATTCAGGAGAAGACCCAATCACAATTAAATTAGTCAATGTCACAGTCGGGCAGGTTTCCTACGTCTTCAAAGTCTACATTTTCTATGTCTGAACTAGAAGTTAATAACAATTCGGCTTCATCTGATAGAGGTTTACTACGAAGTAGCCTTATCTTAGGTCTGAAACTAGAGAGATATGGGTCTGAGGATATCAGCAAATTATGGATGATATCCTCATTTGTTGCAATTCTGCTAGTTTAGCGCGAAGATTCTGATTTTTTTTTTAATCTTTGTTGCGAGCTTCGGATGCCTCTTCAGAAAGTTTACCGATTGGAATAAAGTTATTGTGCTCAACTATGTCGGCACCATCATAATTTATGCACACTTGAGGGCATATAATACCATGCATAGAGCTCAACATATCTATGAGCCGTTGTAGCACAATATTGCCGGAACTTTTCCACGTCTAAAAACTCTCCATCTTATTATAATTACTTTAATTACTTTTATTATAAAAATATTACTATTACTTATTTAATTAAATTATTATTATAGGTCAATCAATTATTATTAATTATTACTAACACTATTTTGTAAGCTCCTAATTGTACTAACAAATATGGATGTAATGAATCTGAAATAAATTATTATTATTTTTGTTGTATAAATTCAATTATTAATCTATTCATACGTTATGAATAAGTACGCTTTCCGCCAAGATCGATAGTCATATAGGTTTGTTGTCTTTCAGGTATCAATACTGGGTAAAAAAAATATGTATATACATATATTTGAGGTACATAACCGCGTATTACAACATCGTCCAAATATGCATTTTAAATTCATTCATATCTTTTGAACGGGGAAGTTCGGGGTCAAGGTCAAAGGTCAGGTGGCTTTGGTATAGGCTCGGCAACAATACCTAAAAGTTTCAGCTTTACAATTCAAGACACAAAAAAGTTATGAGGAAAACAAATTCCATTTTCATACATTTGAAAACTAAAAAGTCATTTTTTTATGGTATAGATTTAAAAAAAAAACCCGTAATTACTAATTTATTCAATGTTTTAATGTACTCGACAAAACTGTATACTTGAAACTATCAAATAAAACATTTTATTTTTCAAAAATCCTACGAAAGGGAAGCTCGTTTTTCCGTCCACTGTGCGGCGCGGCGCCCGGCATTTATTTTGTCTATCATAACATACTGAACCGCCGAGTTCGGTCGCGGTAGACAAACGAGAGACGTCACCGGGACTTCACGTTCGGTTCGAATTAGGGGTTTCGAATACCGGGTTTTTTCAATACCGGTAATAGACAGATGGCGCTAGTGCCAATGTTAACTTCGGCTCCGTAATTAAAATTGTTTTTAAATTATCTAAATCGTTTTCAAGTGTGAATAAGTAGTGAAATAGCATCAGTGTATTCCGTTAAATAAGTGACAGTGTTAGCAATCAATCCTGTCAGAGCATAATAGTGATTTAAGTAAAACTATATAAACAGTGTAAACATAGTGTACGCAAAAGTAAAACTTTCGTTAAAACATAATAATCTTTGTATAAATAAGGATTTAAAACAAACAGTGCTAAAACCTGGTGACTATTTGATCGTTTACATTAAAAAAATAAAACTTAAAAAGTAACAATAACAACTTTTTTCAAATCGCGGTCACTCTAAACAAAATAAGGAAAACAAAAAAAAACGGTCAAATTCAAACTTATCAAAAATAAAAACAGAACACTATTTTCGTCATTGAACACATTGAACGTTTGGCTAAGCTGTCAAGGTGTGTCTCTTTTTAAGAGTCGTGGTGCACGCTCGAGGCCCGAGTTCAAACCCAACCGAAGCAAAGTTCTTTTTTCTACTAATTCTCGACCATTATCAGCAACAAAAATGGAATTCTTAGAAAACATTACATTTCGGATGAGAAAACGTGCCACATCACTGTCAAATGACACAATAAACGAAAGTACGCTAAATAATTCTGCGAACTCACCGCTAGATGGCACATCTAGTAGCCTACCTCCTAATGTCTCCGATGACGAAAGCGACGAAGAAATCTTACAGCTTCAAAATGAGCTACAAAAAGTTAATTTACAACTAAGCGCAGCTCACGAAGAAATTAATAACTTATCATTAGAAAACATGAAGTTAAAACAAGAAATAAAAAATTTAGATACAAAGCACAAGATAATGAAACAAGTAACAAGTAAATTAACATCTGAGATAACCGTTACTCCAAAGATAAAAACAAAAAACATACTGGCAAAATCATGTGCAAATGTTCCTGCTACTCCTCCAGAAATTGACATTCCTTCACAGTCACCAGCAATCAAGGAAAAGCTCTCTGTACAAAATAGACACACTGAGGCACTTCAATCCCAAGAAGCTGAACTGTCTATCAAGCCTAAAAACACCAAACATAAGCTATGTATTGTGAGTGCTAATAAAAATAACAAGATTTTGTCTATAGCCGAGAATACATTTCAAAATTGTGAATTCTGTCATTATGTTTCCCCGAATTGTGGCACGGAGCAGCTTATCAACAACTTGGAGAAGAAATTAATAGAATATACAATGAATGATTTCTGCATTATTTTAATTGGAGAAAAAGACTTCCATAAAACTGAAAACTATGTAGATATGGTTGTAAAACTGAGAGAAAAATTGCAGACAATACAGCACACGAATATTATAATATGTGTTCCTACTTTCAAATTGAGTGATCATTCAACTTTGTTTAATTGGCGCATAGAGACCTTTAATAATCTACTTCATTTAGACTTGCAGACATACAACTATGCAACGGCGTTTGACTCTAATTTAGACTTGTGTTACGATTTTACAATGTTTTCTAAGTTCAGTAGGAAAATAAACGATCGTGGTATGCGAAATGTGTTTCAAAATCTGTCGATAACTATAGCTAATTATAATTCATTTACTCAACAAGAAAATATAGCTGACAACCAAATAAGCATATCGTCTCCACGATGCGATTTTTTTTCTTTAATCATATAACTATAATGCATCAAAATATTGCCGGTCTCTTAAGCAAGTCCGACTTACTGGTTATTTATATGCAGGAATTGTTAAGTAAACAAATGAATCTAGATGTTTTATGTATAACCGAACATTTCATAATGTCTGGCCAAGAGAAACTTTTACATATACCAAATTATAAGCTAGCGGCATGTTATGCTAGACAAAATATTAAGCGCGGTGGAGCCTGTATCTTAGTTAAAAAAGGCATCGAATATAAAGACCTTCCTGACATTGTGAGACATTCGGTAGCAGGAATTATAGAATGCTGCGCAATTGAATTACCTTCACAAAAACTTACAATCCTATGTGTGTATAGACCACCAAAAATCACTAATCTACACCAATTCTATGAAAACCTAGATATTATACTTAAAAAGATTTCCAAACCAAACAAAAAAATAATTATGTGCGGAGATTTTAATATAGATATTCTGAAAAAGAACAGAATTAGCATGGAATTTGAATATTTTCTGATGAACTACGATTTAAAGCTAGAAATAAATAAACCGACCAGACCTCATAGTAAAACTTGCTTAGATAATTTTGCACACAATTCAAAACAAAGCTGCCAAAGTGAAATAATAGACTTCGGATTATCCGATCATACGGCTCAAATATTTACAATGAAAGTTAGTAAGTTTAGTCAAATTAAAACATGGAAAACATCCAGACGAGACATATCTGAAGAAAATTTAATTATCTTTAGAAATCATCTCCAAAACTTATCGTTTTCAGATATATATAGCACAGACGATCCAAATGAAGCCTATGATAACCTTTTAGAAATATTTCAACTCCTGTATGAACTATGTTTCCCCTTCAAAACAGTCATATTAAGATCTGAAAAAAAGATCAAATGGGTATCTAAAGGTATTAGAATCTGCAGCAAAAAACAACGCCAATTACTCTGGAAACAAAGACTTAATCCTACTAGTGAAAATAAAACGACATTTAAAGAGTACTCAAAAAAATTTAAAAAAATTATCAAACTGACCCAGAAAGCACAGAACAACTTTCTAATTAAAAATTCGAAAAATAAATCTAAAACATCCTGGCAAATAATAAATAGTACAAAATCTATAAGTGAACCCATCACAAGAATAAAAAAACATAATTTAATATTAACTGACCCTAATAAAATAGCTCAGTCATTCAACGATTTCTTTATTGATCAGATCTCAGATCCTCCCCTGAACACAACTAAAAATACTGTAAGAATAACGTATAACCCTCATTCTATTTTTATGGCCCCTGTTGTCCCTCAAGACATCACAAGGGTGATCAAATCTTTAAAGAACAAGAAGAGTTATGGTTATGACGGTATTTCAACAAAAGTTATAAAATTTGTCTGTTCTACTATAGCTAACCCTCTAAGCCACATTATTAACTCAAGCATATCCGCTGGAACATTCCCCGATAGTCTTAAAACCACAATAGTTAAACCACTCCATAAGAAGAACAATAAAGAAGATATGGCTAATTTTAGACCAATAGCTTTAATCCCCGTATTTTCCAAAATCTTTGAAAAAGTAATTTATGAGTCATTTCATTCATTTCTGTCAAAATATAACATATTATGCGAGGAACAAAAAGGTTTTCGTAAGAATAAAAATATAAACATGGCCATATACGATCTAATAAATAAAATAATGGCTAATGTAGATAAAAAAATACCAATTTGTGCCATTTTTACCGATATGACCAAAGCTTTTGATTTTGTGAACCATGAAACGCTTTTGGACAAACTTGATGCTTATGGTATACGAGGGAATGCTCTACGTTTAATAAAATCTTATCTAAGTGGACGTCATCAATATACAGAAATCTCTAAAATATGCGTCAAATCAAAACGTGAGGTTAAATATTTATCTGGTCCTAGGGAAATTAAATATGGCGTTCCGCAGGGCAGCGTTCTGGGGCCATTATTATTTTTGCTGTATATAAATGATCTACCCCGTCACATCCCATACCCTTGTGTGTTGTTTGCGGATGATAGTACGATCCTAATAGACTGCCTCAACAAAGAGCTTTATGAAGATGAAATAAATAATTCTCTAAAATTAATAATAAACTGGCTCAAAGACAATAATCTTATTATAAATCTCATTAAAACAAATATAATGCATTTCTATCAAAAAATTCTTCCTTTAAACCTAAAAATTAACTATAAAGGACAAACTATTGATAGCGTTAACGTGGCCAAATTCTTGGGTATATTGATTGACAGTCAGCTAACTTGGAAACCGCAGGCTGAAGAAGTTTGCAAAAGATTAAGCATGTCTGCGTATGCTCTCTTCAATCTGTCCAAGAAAGTTAACATTGTTACATTAATGGTTGCTTATCACGGTTTGGTGGTCTCTGTTCTAAGGTTTGGTGTAGTATTCTGGGGTAATTGTTCCGAAAGGGAGTCTATATTTAAAGTCCAAAAACGGTGTATAAGATCCATTTTCAATCTCAAGGTTACAGATAGTTGCATTCCTTTTTTCAAGAAACACAAAATATTAACTTTTCCTAGTATATACATTCTTGAAGTAGCTATATTCGTTAAAACTAACAAGCATCTATTTCCTGCATTAAATGATACGAGGATGCGATCTACTGCCATGAGATCAAAATATCAGAGTCTATTGTGTACTGGTAGATATAACACTGCTTTGCTTAAAAAAAACATTATTGGTATGGCACCTATTATATATAACAAATTGCCAAATTGTATCAAGGATCAGCCCTTAATAAAATTCAAGAAAGTCTTGTCGACGTTGCTGATAGAGAAATGTTATTACTCTGTTACCGATTTTATAAATGATGAACTGTAATATTTGCTTCGCTTTATCTCATTTATTATGTAAATAATTTTAGACTTAGCTGTACCATGATCTCATTTTGCATCTAGTTTCTAAATTAAACCTAACCACTTAAAATAAAATAGTAAATAAATTTAACCACTATATTTTTGTATGCCAACAGGCAGAATGTACTGGGAATATATCTAAAACGAACACCATTATTGTAACACCTGCATTCTATACAAATAAAGAAATTATTATTATTATTATTATTATAGAAAATTTCAAATGCTGGATCCCTGTATTAGACCCCATTTTTATTCAGAATTGTTATAAAAAAAATAAATAACTAATAAGTTTCACCACAAAACAATAAAATACCGTTTCTTAAATATAAAATCACTTTTTTTTAATATAACAATGCGGTGCCGGACACTGATAGTGTTGTGCAATACGTTAATACCAGATATTTGGTATTTTAATAATAAGTTCTGCAGTGCGATTCTGTAACCATCTCACCGTGAAAACTTAGGTCAAGGGAGCGTGGAGTGAGGTGTCATTCCAACTAATGCTAGGGATTGACACTATTGACAACTCACTTTAAGCTCACTTCACCTAACTTTTCATGCTGAGATTTTTACAGAATCGATCGGCTGTTCTTAACATTTTAAGGACTAAAATAAATATTACTAAAATTGTATTTACAAATTTATTTAAAACTTACGAGAAATTAATACTAGATTCTGGTGGTATCTCGTACAGTAGAAGAGAAGGTAGAGTATATGTTATGTAAGTACGAGATACCACAAGTATCTCGTACTAATACAATTAATTCTCTTATGGTATTTGTTTTTTTAATATATATTAATTCAGATGAATTACTAAAGGCAATTAACACAATTGGCTATTTGATAGATATTGCAATAAAATATGAATTGTTTTTGATAGGATAGTTTGTATGTAAATAATAAATGTAGATATTTTATTTTCGTAAAATTAATTTGCGATTATTATATTTGTGGATTACACGATCTAAAACGGGGGCCAATTAACTCTGAGTAATTAAAAAATATATTATTCATATATTTAACACTTCTTCAGAACTAGTACTTTAATAAAATACTAGTCACGTGACTAAAATACTACATATCATGCAATAAAAACGCACTGGTACATCTCTAACTCAGAGGTGGCAAAGTTCGTAAGCGCAGTGCTGCCCACGCCAGTGACGGCTCATCACGTCAGTCGACGTCGTTACAAACGAGATTAGTGCTGTGACTTAGTTATTTAAAATATTTGAATTACTCTTTTTAATATAAAATCTGCTATTATCTAACGATGTAATTTCTAGTAATGATTACTAAGTAGAGAAAAAGGGTGAAACATGGGTGAAAATTAATACATTCAATGATACTTATAAGCAATTTTTATTCGTAAACCATGCACAAGTAAAATGTATCGATGTTTTATCGATATATGTATACTTTTGCCGTCACTATTATTTTGTAGGTATGAAAGAAGGAATTTGTCGCTTGGCGTAGAGAGCACGGATTTTCGTTATTGACGTGGCGGTCAAATGGTTAAGCCTATATCAAATACGTATATAAAACTGATTTTTCGAGCTCATGTAACTGAACGGAGAATGAACCTACAGTTTTGGTCCCTGTGTAAAAAAATTAGAGAACAACGTATTCTTTCAGAACATATGGAAACAGGACGTCTGTCGGTTCAGCTATTACTAAAATATATAGACGGCTCAATGCATAATGCAGTCGATTCACTTCAATCATATTTTTTTTTGGCACGACTGCACTATTTTTGCATTAGATAGACAATTTAACCTATGGACTCGTAACACGCTCTACGAACAAAAATGTTTTTCGTTGGCAGGCAGCGCAGGCTGGAGTTGGTAGTGTCAGCGATCAGCTCAAAAACAAGTATCGATATCTTATGTTCCTTTCTTTATCGATAGATATATGTGACAAATTATCAAGCCCATAGTCTTCCACATAACTTTCTGCGTTGCCTTTTATGGCCAATATTTCATGTTTGGATCCAAGTTTGTTAAAGTTTAGTTCATTAAAATGGCCACTCATTGAATCTTCAAAACTAGCCGATATGAACTTAGAGGAGAGTTAATTTGCATAACTACAATTCCAAGCTATTACTTAAAAGTTACCTTTGTAAAACGTGCAAGGCATGCAAGGTGGTCCACTAATAAAGCATTTCGAAAGAGTAACTTTTCATTAGAACTTGGCATGTTTTAACCCGCTACCTAAACTTCAGAAGCAGATACCTTTCTCATGAGACTGCATGTGCTTGACGTGAAGTGGTAAAGTTTAGACATTTACATAGACTAGGACGGAAAATACGCTTGAGATTTCAGACATAATGACGTGCAGTATGCAAGTGTTAATATTACGAGTACATAATTAAGAACATCATACCTTACCTATGTACCTTTATATAATAGACATATGCATCCGAGGTACCGGGCGAACATGCGCAGTATAGCTGAAACTGTTTGACCTATTTCCCGTAGTAAATCCGTAGGTGGAGTTTATAGATTTTACTGGGACGAGCTGCATTCTTAGTACTTATAGGACTTGTAGGGTTGTAGTTGTACGTCTTATTTACTGCGCAGTTATTTTAGTTACCTGTTATTACTGCTGCGGAGATGAGTTGCCCGAAGTCGTATTTAATTTATTTATTTATTTATTTATTTAATCTTTTTGCACAAAAAAAAGGTACAAAGGCGGACTTAATGCCTTAGGCATTCTCTACCAGTCAACCAAGGGTGGTGAAGAGATTAATTAAGTTACGTCAGCAGGCGATCTAGTATTATGTAGACATGTTATACTAGGTGTGGGAGTGTGACTCGGGCGGGAGACATACTGTTTACTTGCATGTTTCACTATAGTACTATACCGTCCTTATAAGGTTAACACTACTTCCCTGAGCATGGTTTCAAAATAAAACTTAAAGACTTATCTTTTTAAAAATCAGTTGAAAGATTCTTTGACCAAGATTTCAGAGTCTAAAACTTTTGATATAGACTAAATTGAGTTTTCTTCGGTACAATTTATGTATTAGGTTAAATCAAATCATAATTTGTTCCAGTGCGAGGAAGAGCGCCATCCCGCACGTTAAAGAAGTATGGTTTGACACTGTACGACCATTTAGATTTAAAAACAAGCCACAAGTGGCCTTAGCGACGTGCCAACGTGCCGAAGGCTCAATCAGTACATATAATAAAATCGTAACTGGTCGCTGTCTGTATATAATATCATCATCTTCCTACCTCTACCCCATGTTACTTGGGGTCGGCGTAACACGTTTTCTTCTTCCATTCTCCCCTATCAACCGTCACGCCAACATTCACTCCCTTCTCTTTCATATCATTCCTCACACAATCCATCCATCTTTTCTTCGGCCTTCCTCTCCCTCTCCATCCATCAACATGTATATTCATCACTCTTTTAGTCACATGCGTTTCGTCCCTTCTCATCACATGCCCATACCAAGCCAAACGATTTCCTTTCAACTTTTCTGTCACTGACGCCACTTTCAAACTTCCTCATATATACTCATTTCTTACTTTATCCATTCTCGTCACTCCACACATCCATCTCAACATTCTCATCTCCGCTGCATGCAATCTTTTTTCATCCGTCTTCTTCACAGCCCAGCAGACCCATAAATACGACAGGCCTTATCACGGACTTATAAATTTTCCCCTTTAACTTGAGGGGCATCCGTGGATCGCAAGTTGTTCCTGTGACCTGTCGCCATTTCATCCATCTTGAGTTGATCCGGTGCATTACGTCTCGGTATACTTCCCCATCTCCTTGTACAAGCGACCCGAGGTACCGAAAGTCGGGAGTAGATCGATAAGGACGTTCCGGCGAGAGGTATGGGCCTAGGACTGGAGAGACCGCCAAAATCACAAAACAGATACTCGGTTTTGGTCCGACTTACTCTCAGGCCAACGGTCTCGAGTCTTTCCCACCACACCTCTAATCTGCTCTGGACGTCTAAGCCGTTCTCGGCAACCGGCACAATGTCATCGGCGAACAGCATACACCAGGGAGCCTCCTCTTGGATATCCGCTGTAAGAGCATCCATTATCACACAGGCTGAGTGCCCTGGTGCAGGCCGACAGCCACATCGAAGCTGCCAGTAGTGCCCACTGTAGACCGGACTTGGGTACTACATCGACTGTACATCGCTCCAATCAACTGCACATACTTCCCTGGCACGCCTTTCTCCTTCAGCGCCCACCACAAAACTTCACGAGGCACTCTTTCGTATGCCTTTTCGAGGTCAACTAATACCATGTGCAAGTTCTTATGCGCAGTTCTGTATTTCTCGCACAGCTGGGTGTCTGTATATAATATAATAAATAATAAAGTGTATCAGGGTTTCTCGAAAATCTACCCCTGACGGGGTGAAGAGGGGTAGTCAATTTCACAGGGAAGTATTTTATTGAGCAGCTTGATTTACTTAAAAATTGGTATAAATAACATATAAGACAAATAATGGAAAGGTCACAAGACTTTTATCGCCTTGGAGGTGAATAGGGAAGATATAGTTAATATGAAAAATAACATTTCATTGATCTAAAAACTTGTAACTTGGCTCAAATGCCTATCTAAATTAATAATCTATTTTCAAAAACTACCCTTTTTAGGGGTAGTAAATAATAAAGTTTATAATTATAAGGTTTTTTTAAACTAACCCTCAGGAATTGTTTAAGGGGGTGTCAAAGTTTCTATGGAAATATTTTAACAAGTTGTCGATGTCGAATTAACTTAAAACAAAATATAAAAAATCATGTGATTTAGGGTTTTTAAAAAATCAACCCCTGGCGGGGTGAAAAGGGTTAATACTGTTAAACGAGGCAGATTTTACTGCGAAAATGGGTATAAATAACGTTTTAGTTAAACAATGGAGAGTACCAAACTATTTAAAAAAAAAAACAGTGGAATGGGAGGACATAGTTTATATGAACAATTTTATTCCTTTCATTTATAAACTTGAAGATTTTCTGAATAAATTATAAGATCTTAATCATAATTTTCAAAAACTACCTTTTGAAGGGTCTTAAAAAAATTAGGAGAAAGTACGAAATCCACGCGGACGAAGTCGCGGGTGGAGTGCTATGTATGTATAAATAAATAGAATAGGACAGAATACTTCTGCCTAGCGTTTCCCCAACTATGTAGGAGTCGGCTTCCAGTTCAACCGGATGCTAATTTTTAAATAGATATAGATATCTATACAAATAAATAAAATTGAAGTGTCTGTTTGTAATATCCAAATAACAGATTTTACTAAATGCGTATGAAAATTATATACACTAGGTACCTCACTAAAACCACCCCGGTGATCACCATCCGCACATAGGGATGATACACTAGGTACCTACATAAAAAAAAAAAAAAACATTTTTTTTCTGTCTGTCTGTTCCGGCTAATCTTCAAATCGGCTGGACCGCTTTTGACGGGACTTTCACTGGCAAAAAGCTGAAGGCCAATTCTCGTAATTTAAAACGTTCAAAATCTAGTCGCAGTCTCATCTCGGCGACAAAAAAATGTCAAAAAGTGGTCAAAATGTAGGGAAATTAGAAGATTTTTTTGACAGATTGAGACTGAGTTCAGACTGAACGTTCTTAAAATTACGAGAATTGCCCCTCTGATGTTATGCAGGCAGGCAACAGCTAGTAATTAAATATATGTTACTCTATGGAGTAAGATATATTTAATTTAATTATATTGAATTTAATATTATATAAAATTGAATATTATATTGAATTAAATATATGTTACTCTATGGAGTAACATATATTTAATTACTAGCTGTTGCCTGCGACTTCGTCTGCGATCCAGGATGAAAATTAGCCTATATCCTTACCCAGCTCATAGTCTAGGTGTGTGCCAAATTTCATTCAAATCCGTTCAGCCGTTTTAGCGTGAAAGCTTAACAAACAAACTTACTTTCGCATTTATAATATTAGTTAGGATTTATACTTTTCGCACTGCAAAAAGATACAAAGGCTGACTTAATGCTTTAATAGGCTTTACAGGCAACTTCTCGTCACGGTAGCATGTTCCAGTGGGATAATTTCCGACATCGACGCGGGCGAAGCCGCGGGCAGAAGCTAGTTCATAATATATATAGTACTGCAATAAAAGAACTTTCCCGACATTTCGAAATACGAGGGCGGAGTGATAAGTCTTGTAAAAATTAAACAGAGTCAATTTAATTTTATTATTATTATTTAATTTCTAACGTAGTTTCCTTGTAACTCAATGCACTTCATCCAGCGTTTCTCTAGCGTTTCGATCCCTTCTATAAAGTACGACTTAGGTATAGAAATAGGCATTGGTTTCGTGCATGACCTCTTCGTTGGAGCCAAATCTTTTCCCAACAAGCCATTTTTTTAAATTCGGAAACAGAAAATAGTCGCAAAGGGCTAAATCTGGTGAATACGGTGGATGAGAAAGCAACTCATTGCGCAACTCTTGAAGTTTGGCCATGGCAATCGCGCAGGTGTGCACACGTGCGTTGTCTTGGTGGAAGTGGATTTTCTTCTTTGCTAAATGCGGTCGTCAAATTAGTCGTAAAATTTTGTCAAATTGGTCCAATAAATTGGCATAATATGCGCCATTAATCGTTTTACCCTTCTCTAGGTAGTCAATATGGATTCCACACGTGCATCCCAAAAAAACTGTAGCCATCACTTTATTGGTCGATAAAACTGCTTTGGCCTTCTTTGGAGCTGATTCGCCGGTAGCAATCCACTGTTTCGATTATTGCTTGGTTTCTGGGGTATGGTGGTGGATCCATGTTTCGTGTATTGTTATAAAACGATGCAAAAAATCGGTTTCATCAAGTTGAAGCAACTTCAAACCTGCCTCCAAAGTCATACGCATGCGTTTTTAACCAACAGTCAGTAAACGCGGCACCCATCGCGCGGATCGCTTCTTCACATCTAAATGTTGGTGTAAGATATTGCGAACACGTTCGTCTGAGATGCCTAATATCTCTACTATCTCCCTCACTTTCACTCTTCTGTCGTTCAACACTACATCGTGGATTTTAGCGATCATCTCTGGGGGTAGTGACCTCAACTAGGCGTCCTGGACGCACAGCATCACTTGTGCTTGTACGACCACACTTAAAATCGTCATAACCACTTATGAATCATTTTAACCAACGGAGCAGTCCCCATAATATTTATCAAGTTTTTGTTTCGTTTCCGTTATAGTTTTTTGCGCAAAAATAATGTTCAATCACGACACGAAATTCACTTTTCTCCATCTTTGCAAAAACGTGTTCAGTTGTTTTTCTTTAATGGCTGTAAAAAAAAAACTAACCGGCAGTACTGGCTAAAATTTTTAATTTAGTCCTTCAAAAGAGTTGTGAATAAGGAGGTTCCATGCAATTTGCGATCATTTTTTTCCAACATAGATTTTACCAAGCTTATCATTCCGCCCTCGTAAAACTCCGACGTTGCCAAACTTTGAGATTTTGTAGGACTTCCCTTTGTGTCAAATTTGGGTCGTTGAGTGTTGTTTCATCATTAACGACTGCTTGCGAAATAAATTACAGCGCTTTACTATCAACGCTTGCATCACTGTTTTCCATCAGGCGGGATCGTAGTCAAGCACTAGTTTATAACATTAAAAATAAAAGATGATTTTAAGATCATCGCAAGAAAACAGGATTTTGATGAATTGATTGAATCTTTGATTTACTACTCTTTCATCATTCTCCTGCCCTTATCCCAATTTATTTGGGGTCGGCGCAACATGTATTTTTATATTCCATACTTCTCTATTAGTCGTCATCTCTGTAGTCACCCCCCTTTCTAACCATATTATCACATATTCCATCCATCGTTTCTTTGGTCTTCCATTCATCGTTTCTTATAGCCATTTAATACTCTTACATTGGCACTATTGATTAACCGCGTGGGTCTTCAAATCTACTTTATAAAAATCTTAAATTAATTCATCGATACACAGACAGGCAGAAGACAGACAGACAGTTTAGAAGCTTGAAATTTTGCGCCAAAGTTCTATACGGGGTGGGTGGCATCGAACGACGTGTAAACTGACAACATGGATTCAGAAATCAATTTTTCGCCGAAATACAAAAAAAAAAAATGCTATTTCATAGATATGTGCAATACCGACGCGGTCGAAGTGATTGGAACAGCATTTTTTTTTTACAACCTAACAAAAAATTCCAGCGCACGTTTGAATCATACACTGAATCCATTGTGCTTGGATATCTCTGCATTCCTGTAAACAACGAAGGTGAGCACATAGGAATGATTTTTGAATATTCATTCTCTAAAAGGTTTGCAGGCTTTCAAGCCCTATGTAAACGTTTTGTTTGTATGGAAAATGGAAATGGAAAACGTAATTTTGGCGATGGAAATCCCATCGGGCACTCAGTGACACGGCTTATAGATTAGATAAGTTAGGATAGTCTCCAGGTGATGATCAATATCCTCACCTGGAGATATAGTAAGAGATGTGTAATGCGGTGAAAGATGAAACGTTTTTTACCCGACTGCGAGACAGCAAAGACAAATCTAAAAATAAAACACATAAAATGGCACTATGAATGACTATAGCACAGTCTATCTACATTAACTTATTAGCTGCGCCCCGTGGTTTCACACGCATAAGGGTCGGTCCCATGGGACCTTGATTAGGACATACGGGTCCTAATCAAGGGCCAAATTTCAACCAAATCCGTTCAGCCGTTTTAGCATGAAAGCGTAACAAACAAACATACAAAAACATCAAATCTTTTCTCTTTATAATATTAGTTTGGATACTCCCTCGAAGTTGATGCTTATAATGTAATTAACCAATAATTTCTTTCTCAACAGATATTTATTCGAACTACTGCAATCATACGAACACTGCTCAGATCTCAACTTCGATTATACCCGCCCGGCTGTACTTTCGAGCCACAGCCGACTGCGTATAGTGGCACAGACTACCCAGCAAGCTACACAGTCGACCAGGTAATTTAATTACTTTTTTATATATATAATTAGCGGACCCGGCAGACATCGTCGTGCCCGGAAAAGCAGCACCACCAACCGGGTCCAATTGTGTTTTCAAAACATCCAGGAACCCATTGAAATATACACACAAATTTTCATCCAAATCGGTCCAGCCGTTTAGGAGGAGTTAGGTGACGAACATACGTACAGAAGGATTATATATATTAAGGTAAATAAAGATAAACAGCCGTAGGCATTTATATCTATACTGACACCTGCTGATTGACACGCTTCCATCCTGGAAGATTTTAAACTTGGCGTGAGCTCAACGCGCAACAAGTTTTAACGCATTTCATTTTTTTACGTAGGCTTTTTCTTTTTTTTGAGTAGTTGGTACTTTTTTTTTGTTTTTATATTAAATGGGCACTTATCGTACTGCTGCAAGTGGGACATGGTCTGAGCAGAAGCACCACACTCGTAGGCTTATCGCAGTTTGAGAGATCACAACGTAGGCGTAGTGTTTGGGAGATGCTCAACGGATTTCTTATTCTTTTTTTAATGAAAACAAAATACAGCAGAAGAATGGAAAAGTGTAGTATAGTATGTAGATAAAAATTTCAATCTTAAACTGACAAAGTGGTGGCAAATTCCGAAGGATGCCAAAGACCATTGACAGATGATTGCTGTCATAGGCTAAGCTATGGTCACCGTTTGTTAAGCTTCCTTTCCCTCCATTTATTAAAGCCATCACTGCGAAACGGTAACGTAACTGTCTACAGTTACAGGTCAGTTTTACGTCTACCTAAATTTTTCATGTCCTGAATAACTAACCCGTTTATATCAACGATGCATCTCAGAAAAGCAAAGAAGAATGGCAGAACTCCATGTAATCTTGGGCATCGCGTTAATACGTCGCGTGCATTCGACAAAATACTCTCAAAAGATAGATCTCTGTCACATTCGCCAGAAAATCTTTGGTTATAGCTGCAAGGCTGGCTCCTTTTATACTGACCCCATGACATTTTTAACCAAAGAGTATCTAAATGCTGTAAACAGGTCGAAATTAAAAGACGCGGAAATGAACAGTTCCAATAAATACTACTAAAGGAAAAAGTGGCACTATGATCGGATTTTTTATTAGCTGCAGTAAAATGACACTTTTTATTGTTATTTCGTCAAAAAATGTTGCCACAAATGTTGATTAAAACGCAACGAAACATTGTTTTAGATCTTCGGAATTGATCGATTTTGATTTAACTGTAATCAATCTAATATTATTTGTAGTGATCGGATAAAACTACATGTAGTTTCAAATCAGCGTAAATACATAGTTAACTAAAAATAATTTTGTTTCATTTTTTACTCTTAAAATCATACTATATCGATCTAATAAATCCATTTTTTGATAAATTATAGGTAGTTTCCATTGCGAATAACGTTTATCTACTATACAGGGTCATTTGCAAAACACCAAAAGCCTCAAAAATAAGAATATTTAAATGTTTGTGATTAAAACGAATGCGTTTTATAAATGCAATCCGATCACTGATGTGATGACAAAACAATAATGCAATGCATTGAGCATTGCATTATTGTTTTTTATTGTAATCTTATATTAACCTTAATGTCATTATAAATATCATCCTTTAATAATATTATCCTCTATTATAAAATCAATTTAACTTTTATCGATTTTGAAATGAATGTTAATTGAATGCATCGATTATTTTGTCACATCACTATTTAAATTTCGTTAAAAAGTGGCAACACATGCGAGATAACTGTCATTTCACTGCAGTTAATTAATACAGTTAACTTTCTACACATAAGTCGTCGTGAGCTATCGCGCTCCATGCACTTTTGCAAAGCAGACATAATTATGATGTGTTTCTTAATGATTGCCAAAATGAACCTACTGCCACTAAACTCCTGCTAATTAACGTATATTATAGAAATAGGTATATTATAGAATATGGTAACTCCACTGCTGCCGTCTTAGGTTCTCCGTTTAGATATTCAGATTTAATAAAAAAAAATGTTTTCTTTGTGAAGTTTATTTAAAAAAAAGCTAATGTTTACAAAGCCAAGCCCTGTAATTGTTTCATATAATTCACATACCTTAATATAGAATAAGTACTCGTTAAAGAGAGCATTTACATAACGGCTGGTCAGTTCAGTGGAGGTACCCAGAACGTTGGATTTACGGATTTAGATAAAATATAATTTAAAACTACACATAATAATCCCCGGTTATTTAACAGTTGAATAAGCTACTAATTCGAATATCCTATTGGTTTTTATGAACTCGAGTAGGTGCGAAAAGTAAAGTATTCTCCCCGCGATAAAGGTATCTTTGGTAAGCTTGAATCCCTTGCTGCTTTCTGGATTCTAGTTTTTCTTCGCTGCGCTCGGGAGCCCTAGAATCCTACGTTGCGTTCGGGATTCAATATAGCGCCCGTAACATAAGACACTGCTTTATCCCCTTAGTGAATAATCTACTATGATAGTACTCTCATTCCTTCTGCCAAACAACATTAAGTTATATGTAACTATAGACACAGACTTTAAAGCTAGCCAAACGAAGCAAATCCGGCGCGTAATGCAGGACTAAATTTGCTCACGCTGACTGTTCAGTTGTGTTGTGGTCAGAGCTCCACACAAGTAAATAAAACTCAAGTCCCATGTTCAAAATGATTATTTCAATAATGTTTATTGTTTTTGTGTTCCAGCACCGACGTCAACGATAACAACAATGCTGAGCCGGGGCCCAACCGCCGCTCTGTATCGCCTCGCCCAGGCAGCAGTGGTGTTGGTGGTAAGCTTATTTACCACTTACTGTAAACTTTTACTCGCAGTCGGCGTGCGTGTATGACCAGTATGCTTAGTGTGAGTTTGACAGCATTGTTCGAATGACTTAACCATCGCGTAAATCGAGTTAACGTCAAACGTATCGAGAACCGAATGCATGCGAGTGTGAGTTAGGGTCAGTTCACACCGAGACGCGACGCGACGCGACGCTGCGCGCACACTTTAAAAGAGCGACTCAATATATACTTTATTTTCTACACGAAAAGGTACACATTGCATTGTGAGAGTTCTGAATACGTTGCGCGGTGCAGCGCTGCGCCTCGTGACGCCTCGCGGCGTAGAGCGACGCATCGCGACGCAGCGGTACTTCGCCGGTGCGCACGGCGTGCGAGAGCGGCGCTGCGCAGCGCGACGCCACGAGGCGCAGCCGAGGCCGCCGTGGCGACTTGTCTATACTATTTCCGTCCAGACTTCGTGCAGAATTGATGCAGTACGGTCGAGTGATCGAGTGATATTATAATGATAGACTGGGATCTTGTTATAATCGGACTTCTTGCAGAAGAGGAAGAGGAAGAAGAATACAAAAATAAAATTAAAAAGAAGACATCACACAGGAGTATTTGGGTGCATAATTTATGGAGAAATAGATTAATTCATGGTGAATTTCATACGTTGGCTTATGACCACATTGACAATTATCCAGAAAAAAATTATGATTATTACAAAATGGATTACAAAAAGTTACAATCTCCATAATGCACCCGCCAAATATACGTCGTTCTCATGCGCTTGCAAATGGTAGACTGCGGGTGGACGCGGAGCGGGGCGGGAGCACGTAGCGAATGTAGACACGTCCCACTGCGCCGCGCGGCGTCTTGCTGCGTCGTGTTGCCAACGATTTTACGATGCGCCTCGCGACGTTGCGCGGCGCAGCGCGAAATCACTGGCCTCTTCCAGTACAGTCGCGTCGCGTCGCGTCTCGGTGTGAACTGACCCTTACCATCGAAGCTAACCATCCAATACGCGTTTGGTCACCGTGAATTGCGAGCATTATTTTTCGTATGTATGTAAGCGTCCTCCGATAAACCGACCAAATAGAATGACAATTATATTCAGTGTTCCTTATGATAGCGGCTGTCTATCAAATTTGTGTTGGTTATAACGACTTTGTTTATGTTTCGTGTTTGTGTGAAGTTACTGTGATTTAGGTTATCGATATTTAGGTTATTGGTTTAACATTGGATTCTATTAATTAAAAATGAAGACAAGTTCGTCCCAATTATGTTATGATGGGGACATTTATGGAGCAGTAAGTGGAATTTTAATTATTTGGTGATTAGCGAGCTTATAATCTGTGAACTTTGCAGAAATAAAACTAAGTTTATTTGGTATTTTAGGCATGGAGACCTCAGCAAGCTATCTACAACAAATATCATTGGTGTGCGAGTCGCTACGGGCTTGGCAATAGAAGAAGCTGGGTTGTCACAGGTTTAAATTTCCTATATATCACCAACCGGTAGTATATAATTATATTACTTTATTGTGCCTCATAAATTGTATTCTCTTACAGGAGATTCACATTCAGTCCAATTCCACCTGTTACTTGTGTATGCCCAACCTCTGAAGTGTTTTTGATGAAACTTGGAAAAGAGTTAGCCTGAAGTATGGTTATGTGTCGTGGCATCACCTGAAAAACTTTAAGATCTGAAAAACATACATTTTTATGTTCTATGTATCCAACCTAATTGGAATGAGCCAGGGCCATCAAGAGTCATTGCTCCAGCACAGTCGCCACCTACCATGGCTCCTACACCTCTTTCTTTTGTGGAGATAAAGTGGAAGGTAAGAAAAAACTTTATAAGTTTTTTTTAAAAGGCTCTACGATGATAACTCATAATATAAATAACTTTTATTATTTTTTCTAGAGACGGGCATGCTCTCCCCAACCAGAACTTTATCTCATGTCCGTGTAGTTCAGCCAGAGCCTGTTACGTCTGCAAACTACTTACTCCTCGTCGTCCAAGAATCCCAAGCAGATTCGTTTTGGAGAAATTTTAAAAAACAGCAACAAAAAGATTACATGGACTCGAGGAGAGAGCAGAATAGGATCAGAGCGATGGAGGTGCAGGCTCAGAGGGAGTGGCAAGCTGTAGGCCACAGAGGATTAAATCTTTTAGAGAAAATTGTAGATACATTTTGTAAAGACTAATTACATATATTTAATATTAAGTACTACTACTGCCCACCACCTTTTTTTTGGTATTATTCTTGTAAGTTAGTTTTAAGTTAAAAGCTGAAATTTCATAAGAAGTTGTGTGATATATAATGTGTTCCTATTTAATTGGTATAAACTTGTTATATTATTATGTAAATGATTTATAACAATAAAGTTATCTCAAACCTCAAATAACTAGTTAAGGATTCGGAGAATTGTTATTATATCAAAATAAAGTTCCTAGTTTGTGACACAATTTAAGACTGATTAATGATGAATAAAAGTACTGCAACCTTCTTCGTGGTTGGTGTTTCAATACCTCTAATTAAAATTGCAACTTCTTACTACGGTCAGATTCACTACTCAACCTTTCTAATTCTAAACAGAAATAATTCATTATTATTATACATGCATATTATACACTTTCTGACTTGGACACTCACTACACAAAGTCAGCATGGTCACCATGGAGAAACTGCCTATCTTGTCAGATAGGCAACTGCTCCATGTAGAATCCTACTGGTATACACCTAAATCCAGTTGAGACTGAAAACCGACCCCACTATGGGAAAGGAATAGCAGATGATGACTGTAAAGAATATGCAAATTAATAACAATCATAATTGATTATAATTATGATTGGTATTAATTTAGAAAACACTGAAAGTAGGTACCTACTTATTAGATTTGATTTTGATTAGGAAAAAAGTAAACATTTTGTTACCAGTGTGCTAAAAGAATTTATTCTAGAACATTCATCACATTTATTTTAAAGTAAAGTCTACGTAATTATAATAATATTTATATTGGACTTATTGTAAATCACAAATCTTAATATTAATTTTATTGTACTTAGTTATATAAGAATGACTTCCAAGCAAAATACCTAGTCTTGCCATAAATATTGCCACGAAGAAAAAATTTTTTTTATAATTGCAAATAATATTTATTACTTTTACAGTGTGTTAGTTTAATACATAAATATAAATGATGACCCGGCGCCGAGTCTTGTTGGAAGGACCATACTTGGTTATTGAACATGATGTTGTTAAAGGGCTTAACTACCTTCTCAAGAATGGTATCTTGATACACTTGTGCCGATGTTTTGATACCTTTTTCACAAAAATATGGCTCAGTCATTCCTTCATAGCTAACACCCCACCAAACCATCACTGAAGTCGGATAATGCCCACGTTGCACTCTGTCGACTAATTGGGAAGCTTCCTTAGAGCTTTGAGTATAAATACGGTCATTTTGTTTGTTAAAATGTTGCTGAATTGTAAAGATTTTCTCATCCGTAAACAAAATTTTTCTGTGACCTCCCTTTGCGTACCGCTTCAGTAGTTGTTTCGATTTTACCACCCTATTCTTTTTTAAATTATCAGTTAAAAAATTACCAGTGCGTCTCTTATAGGCTGCAAGTCCTAAGTCATCTTTTAAAATACGCGACATGGTTCTGGGTGCTATCTTCATCTCCCGAGATAAAATCTTTTGCTTTCGGACAGGATTTCTTTGAATTCTTTCCCTTACTGCTTTGACCACCTTTTTCGTACGAACACTACGTGGACGGCCAGATCTTTTTCTGTCACAAACAGAGGTCTCATTGTACCTATTAATAGCCCGGTACACAAAAATTTTACTAATACCAAGCGTATGGAGAGTTTTAAAAATCGCATTTGGCTCCATACCAACTTTGTGTAATGCAATCACAGCGATTCGGTTCTCTTTATCACCCCACTCTTTTTTAAATATCACAAAATATTGTACAATGTATTGGCGCCAAAATTAGAAAACTCAATGAACAATCGTATAAAAATGACAGATTCCAAATTCAAATCCAATATCTTTCTTATTTTTAATTGTAACAGTATTTATGGCCAGACTGTGTATATTAGTCATAATGAGCCCACACAACGAATTAAAATAAAATAACTTTGAAAATTCAGAACACTCACAAGGCTCTCACTACAAATCCTTTAGTGAAGAATTAACTTATTCGAACGTGAACGCGTTTCTCAAACGAGCTGTCAAAACTGTCAAAATTGCAACTTACACTCGCGCTAACACAGAGTCACGCTAATTTACGAGCTTACTATCGAGTGGGAATCGATCGTCACCATCGACAAAGTAAAATAAAACTTACACTCGCATTTTTTAGTTCTCGCGTATGGCACCAGGTGGCGCTAATTCAGCGCCTTACAAAACAAAGTAAACTCTAACGCGATGGTGAAGTTAGAAAAACCCACGCTAAGCATACTGATGTATGAACGTAAACGAGGCAAAAGGAGACTAAGGATCATAGCAGGTTGCGTTCTGTAGATTCTGCTAACCCCAAATAAAATTGTCTGCTCAACAACGTAAATAACGCAATTAATGGTGTGGTACTGTCAAAATGAAAGCCATTGCTACTGATAGCGTGTCACGCTATTAACCCGCAGTTTCTGATAAAAAAGTATAATGAGGTGAAAATAAGTACGAGCGAAATTGAATAAACCTTACAATGTATGAATAGTTTTCATTGAATTTAATAACTTAAACTTTAAAGCACAATATATTCGTTTATAACATAACTAGCTGCGCCCCGCGGTTTCACCCGCATAAGTTTCGATCCCGTGGGAATATCGGGATAAAAGTATCCTATATGTAAATCCTGGTTATAAACCGCCTGTGTGCCAAATTTCATCCAAATCCGTTTAGTAGTTTTGTCGTGAAAGAGTAACAAACATCCATCCATACAAACTTTCGCATTTATAATATTAGTAGGATTTAACCGGTTGAATGAAATGTCAAATGGTAATTATAATCAGCCTATGAGGTTCCCACTGCTGGGACATAAACCTCCTCTTTGTGAGAGGCAGTGGGCCCTTAATCCACCACGCGGGCCCAGTGCGGGTTGGTAGAGGTCACATGTCTTCGAATTTTTGATTCTAGAACAAGCCGGTTTCCTCACGATGTTTTCCTTCACCGTTTTGAGAGCAGTGGTGATGAAATTATTTACGCAAAGTAAAGCGCTTGGCTGGGTTCGAACCCACGACCTACAACTCGTAAGTCGGGGTCGTTACCACTGGGCCACCACTGCACACAAAATTTTAATAAAATGTTTTACAGTGACAATTAAAAAGCCACTGTGTCTCGCGTGGATCCACATTCTGCATACGAAGAGTAGTAAACATGAACCGATTTCACATTTTTGAAAAGTCTGCGAACTCTAGGATGTACAGGCTACACACTTAATTGATTCGAAAAAGCCCATTCTTACACAAAGTTTAATTATTTTCAGGGTCAAGCTCGAGCGGATTTAAACGCCCGTCGACTGAGGTAGAGAATGTACCGCCGAAGAAACGCTTTCGTATGTTCGAGTCTGCGTTCCTCCGCCGCGACTCGTTCATCGACAGCATGTTCGGTGGAGTGCTGCTGACGCGTGTCGAGTGCACCGAGTGCCACTCGTCGTCGCTGTCCCGCGACGTGTTCCGGGATCTGCAGCTTGCTTTCCCCGACAAGGCCGAAGGCTGGCAGCACAACGTACAGAGCTTACTCGAGTTCTACTGCTCCAAGGAAAGCCTCACCGGCGAAAACCAATACCAATGCCGCGACTGTGGTGAACTACGAGATGCTGAACGAAGCGTACTCATCGAAACCACACCCAAATATCTAATCCTTGTCCTAAAGAACTTTAAGTAAGTTTTTCGAATGCCTATCGTGTTCTCCTATTTCTCCTCTTCTTTTTGTTTTTCTGTCTTTAGTTGACAATCGAACGTTATCCGACGAAAAACAGGAATACGATTTTTAAATTTAGGACCATTGTCAACAGGTTCGATCCGAAGCTGCAAGTGCAAACTAAACTGATGCATTCGATGTACCACAACCACACCATCACGCTGCCGTCCGTGCGCTCGCAGGCCGTGCACTCGTCCTACAAGCTGTACGCCGCCGTCATCCACGCCGGCACCACGCTCGACTCGGGCCACTACTACACGCTCGCTAAAGACAACGACCAGTGGAACATGTACAACGACGACGTGGTCACATCCTCTGATGAGGCACAACTGAATGGCCTCAACCGCTCCAGCACGCCCTACATCCTGTTCTACCGACGCACTGACATCGAAGAGGGCACTGCTCCATCCATGGAAGAACTGCCCCCCAAGGTGCAAGAGACAGTGATGTCGCACAACAAACACTACGTGGAGACGGTACGCAAAATGCGGTTGACTCGTCCATGACGGTTAAGATCGGACAAGTACATCGACTTCACGGTGTTGGATAACGATGATATGGATGACCCAGCTTTTGTTTCTGATAGCAAGCCCTCAATGCGACTTTAAATTGAATGATACATCTATAGAATCTTTACTTCAACTCGGACTCTGGAACTTAATTATGTATGTTACGGTCGTTGCGATGCAGGGGCGATCACGAGCTCGTCACAATCTTACTTTTACAAAGACAGGAAATTGTTCATCCAGCTCCGCCTATCTAGCTCTCCTGGCTGACAGTCTCCCTTTGTGATTCAACAATGAACTTTGGACACGAAAATATCAAGTGACGGTTTAAAACTGCGCAGTTGCAAATTACATACTTCCTCGACATGAGTATAAATTGAGATAATACACACATCAGTCTCTGCTTACATCCAAAATATATATAATTACTTATCGTTGAGTATTTGCTGATAGATCAGAGTTAACTAATCTCAGTTCGTTTTTTGTTGTTGTGTTTGTTTATTTACATAATGACAAGTGTGCAATATTGTTTCATTATTTAGTGCTGAGGTAACATATACGTTCTTGAAGAACTACTCAAATAATTATTGTGGTGTATTATATGGATTACAAACTCGATAGACATTTTTTTTATGTTGTTATGCTATTGTTTTTAACTGAATGATTCAAATACCGTGTCGTGTATGTAGTAGATATTACTTGTTTATGGGTCGTACAATTAAGTGCTGTAAACTAATTGTTGTGAAGTGAAATGGATGCAACCTCTGTCATGGGCAGCACAGCTCGTTAGTCTGCAACGCGATTTTGTGTTCTATTATACATATAGGAAGGACATAACTCGCATCTCAGGCTTCGTGCAGATCTAGAGTCATTATCGTGCAATCTATTTACATAATACTTAGACCGTAACATATATATATAGAAAGTTGAACATAGAGAACTTCTGTGTATTATTTATGGAGTATTTATAAGTGAAGTATTTAAACATAAGAAATCTTTAAAACTTACACCTCACGGTTTTTGCAAAAAACCTCGTTATATTGATTAAAGTAATATGAATGTTAGAATAATTTTAAAATTATATTATATTAGATATCTATTCGTGTTAATGTTGCATAAAATATTCATTTCAAATGCATTAAATCACATCAATATGATAAATAAATATGAGTGTTATTGGTAGATTTAAAACATGGAAAGATTTCAGTGAATTCACACAATATATAACGTATGCATGTTAAAATTATCTTATATCCTTAGAGTAAGTAGGTATTCAAAGACGGGATCTATGGTTGCTGTCTCTAGACCTAGAGTTTTAAACATTAACACATTATAGTAAAGTAATTTTGATAAAATCTACATGTTCAATGTTTCTAATAGTATCCAATCGCTGAAATCCTCCACTCTTATTCATGTTATTAAATGTAGTGACGAGGTTTCTTGCAGAAGCTTATTTACAACTTGACTGACAATTTTTATTTTTTGTTCTTTGTTGTTCACTCAATTTTTTTTTTTTTGTTTCCTACGATGATTTTGAATGAGCTATAACTCCTATTCGGCAATCAGGTACCTATACTTTATTTTTTAGATTACTTGTATAGTGTGCTAACAACATTTTGTAATAATCAAAATGTGTTATTCCTATTTCTTTATTGTTTTATTAAAGTATCGAGATTATTCACTTTAATATTATATATATATACATTATTTTAGGTAAATATTTTGTTATACATTCTGGTAACACTGTCTTGGTGTAATATACTATAATTATGACTCAGATTGATGTAATAATGTTACTCAAACTAATGTAAGTTCGTGTTATTGTGCATTTGCATAACCTAATGTAATTGTATTTGACGTACACTTCCGACGTGTCACTTTCTCACCCTTAGCTGATCTGTTACCCAAATTCCTTTGTTTTGCCTCTGGAATGGCATTTTGTTTAACTCCCAACATTAATATATATATTAACAGTGACACATTGACGGTAGGTTAGGCGCAGAGGCTGAAAGCATCTGCACCACAGGTCGGGGTTTCGAAGACCCCTAATTAAAAAGAAAAAGTAATAGAATCCCCTACTAAATAAATAAATTATACAATGTTGCCTAAAGAGTTAATGTTACGTTAAGCTGTCTATCAACCTGTTAAGAGTAATAGTTAATAGGAAAATTATACCGCTTTCACGCTTATTGGTTCTTATTGATATCTATTTAGTTATTGTCTCATTTAGGATGTTACTGCGGCGAAGTCACGACTGTTCGAGTATTTCTTCTTACACACTTGCTGAATATTTTATGTAAATATTATTTTGTCCTTCGCTATTAATTTAGCAACAAAACATAGGTTTATAAAGAAGGTGTGGTTCTCTCTATTATTTGTATTCAGCGTAAACAATAAGATGTACTCTATTTAGATATTTTACATCTTGAACGATTTGTCATTCGAATGAACGTGACTTCGCTGGGCTTATTTACATATGTTATTAATATTAAATCGTTTAGTTTGACCTTTATGTAAATAATTAAAGCATTTAAACTTTAAGATAGATATCCCACATGGTAAACATAGTATAAGTAGGTATATATATATATGTTAATGTTCAGGGCATAGCATCGGCCCACGCATACATCACCTTTGTTTATAGTTAGAAACATATTATTGTAAAATCGGTTTTTGGTTTAAAATAATAAAATAAACGTTGGAAAAGTTACTTTTGTTTCCTTATTCAGGGTCATAATTATATATATATAGCGGAACTCCGCAGACGTGATGGGTATCGATATCTAAACACGATAGAACATAAAGAAATTATTTAATTATATTTTTTTGGGTTAACGACCGCTGATATTGTAGTCTTGAAGATTGAGTTGAGAAAATCAGATATGTCGATGTTTTTTTCGTATTCAGTTATCGATAACCATTATGTCTGTAAAGTTTACCATCGAATCATTTTTATTTGTGTTGTTAGTTATTGATACCCATCGCGTCTCCGGAGTGTGTGTGCGTTACCCCCAAATGTCGAATACTGTCATTTGAGTGCAATAGATAATTAATTAGGACAACAGCTTCTGTGCATAGATTTTAAAGGATGATGCCCCGAAATGTATGGATGCTGGTACTCACTGCAATAGGAATAAATTTTTTTAAGTTTGCCCTTATTGTTATTATTGACAGTACTTATGCTAATTTTTCTATATGTTAATCTGTGGATAACGTCGTGAGTAGTGTATTTGTTAATTCTTTTAGTTTAGTACTCCTAACATGTGTAATATTTAATATACTGCTGTTTGTTGTCCCTAATAAATAAAATTAAAATAAAATCCTATCCTACTTAATATTATAAACGCAAAGTGTTTATTGATGGATGAATGGATGTTTGTTACTCTTTCACGCTAGACTACTGAACGGATTTGGATGAAATTTGGTACACAGATAGGTTATAACCAGGATTAACACTTTTTATCCCGATATTCCCACGGGATCGAAACTTATGCGGGTGAAACCGCGGGGCACAGCTAGTGATATATCACTAGAAAGGTATTAACATTTAGTTAGTACAAGAATTCCAATGACCCTTGTCTTGATTTCATATTCGATCTGAGTAATACGTACAGGGTGGAAGTTGAGACGAGGCAGTGAGGGAAGCTACCATAACCGTTGTAGCTACAGAAAAACATTCTTAGCAGACCGTCCTTATCTTCTTACATTTTATTTTTATTTTGCCAATCGATGCAGTTTCGTATAATGATTCGAGGACACTTGCACCAACTGGGGATAGAGTACTAGAAAATTCAGAAATCGCACAAAACTTTTCCCATACCTACATTTCAGTGATTGATCATCTTATCCACTATATTATCCGACGGTTGCTATTAATTATTAAAAGAAAGGTGTAGATAATGTTGTTTGTAATGTATTCATTCATCATCTGCCTAGCCTTTTCCCAACTATGTACATATCTAAGGGTCATCTTCCAATGAAACTAGTTGCAGTTGAATATCAGTATTTTACATGAAGTGATAGCTTGTCTTACCTCTACAACCCAGGCACAGGGTAACACTTGACCCATTGGTAAGACAGGCACAGAGGTCTGTCTCGAAATGTAATGGATGGTCACCCATCCACGAACCGACCGCGGTCAGCATAGCTTAACCTCCGATCGACAGCCGTGCGGCTGTTATTAATTAGTCACGAACCATAAATACATGTAAATCCACTAACGTAAAACATTTTTCATTAATCGTTTACTGAATCGTTAAGCTGTAAATCCCGCATGCCTGGGGTACCTACCCTAGGTAACAAACATCGATAGCGAGTAGCTTAACTATATCGATCGATCAAGTTAAGTTACGCTTGCCGCGGTTGGTCCGTTTGGGTGACCATCTTTATATACCAAGACCCCTCCATGCCTCGGAAAGCACGCTATGCCGTTGTCCCCGGCTGTCATTCGTGGATCTTTGACAGTCGTTGCGGGTCGTCAGAAGCCCGTAAGTTTGAGAACCAGTCTTACCAAGGGGTATCGTATTACCCAGTTACTGGGTTGTGGAGGTCAGATAGGCAGTCGCTCCATGTAAAATACTGGTATTCAGCAGCACCAGGTTAGATTGGAAGCCAAACCCAACATAGTTGGGAAAAAGCTAGGCAGATATGTGTACAAATAGGTACCTGTGTACACAGAGCGTCTTCCAGTGCATTTTCCCTTTAAACTTCTATTGGACTATTGTAAATTTGTGTTAATTTTGGCTGCAGAAAGACCTTGCTAGTTAGTATTCTCCCAAATAGGAAACTTGTTGTTCAGTCTTATAGCTCCGAAAATCCAAATCGCTTGCCTCAAACCTAAAAGCTCTTCTAACATTCAAACGAAACAGCATTGCCGTATCTAGGGATTTTGTCTAGGGGGGCAATCTTAAAATTCCTTATGTATTTGATATTAATTTCAACTTTATACCTCCACGCGTTCTTGAGAAAAAGGGTCTTGACTGACAGACAGACAGGTAAATATTTAGCCAGCTTTGTTTTTTGTTTACCTTGGGCCTAAAGTAGTTATTTCGACAAAACGTATGGAGTCACTGATTTTTTAAATAAAAAACTAAGGTTGTATGTCGTGATGGCACAGTGGCTTAAGGCCTTGGCTCACATGCACAAGGTTGTGGGTTCAAATCTATTCCAGTACCAATGTTACTTTTTCAATTCATATGTACTATCACCAAAATCGATATTTGACTAGGTACCTAAGGACCATTCCTACTTGCAGCGCATATTATTAGTCGACCTAAATAGAATCTTGTTTTACTTACGGTCGCAGCTGTGGTCATCATGTGAACACAAAGAGATCTCGTAAGATAGGTACAATAGAGAGGCTATGCAAAGAAATGTTGGAGAAAAACTGTGATCCCATGTCTGAGTGACGCCATCTAGTATAATATAGCAAAATTAGAGCGGCAATTGGGAACATCTTACACAAAAAATTGCAAACATTAATTAAATTTAGTAAAATATATTCAGCTATTGCACGGTAGGTCGCCAGTGTGGTCAGTGTTGCCAGATCTGATTTTCAAGCCTGGAAATCCTTATATACTTAGTTCAAATGGTAAATAAATATAAAAAAATTAAACAAATTAAGCAAAACTTGTCTCAAACAGTAAAAACTATTTTAGAATTGTATCCATTTGATTCGGATACTGACCGTCGAAGAGGACAGACGTGTCCCGTTGTGATTTCACGTGCACCACATGTGGTTGGTTGACTGTGAGTTTGAAACTCGAATTTGAAATTTGAATTGTGTTTCGCGTGTTATTTTCGTGGGTGCAAATTAAAACACCTTAAAACGGTGGAAAAGTGACATACGTGCGTTCCTGATCTACAGCCAGAGGCCTAGGCTTTCCGGCCGAGGAT
This sequence comes from Apamea monoglypha, assembly GCA_911387795.2. Taxonomy (NCBI): domain Eukaryota; kingdom Metazoa; phylum Arthropoda; class Insecta; order Lepidoptera; family Noctuidae; genus Apamea; species Apamea monoglypha. The sequence continues at coordinate 20,645,423 of OU426914.1, read as the reverse complement.
CCTGGTGACGACGAGTGACTCTGAGGGCTCTTTACGGGCCAATCTGGTGAGATCTTTCCGTTTATTTCAGGGATCTCCATTGGAAGCTGTATCCGGCTGGGTTTTAGTTTGTTAGGACTTTTGAAGCCACGCGCGAATTAACGTCATTTTAAGCTATAGCTAAGCTTTAGGACAATGTTTTCATATTATAATTAGTAGGGCAGACAATTTCAGACTACTTCACTTCTAGTACAGGGTACCGATCCTTTTTTTTTAAATTGATCGACCAGTCTTTCCGAAGTAGATGTTCTCTCTTTTAAAATGCTTCGAGCATAATTTTGACGAAGCAGATGGAAGCCAATTTTCTTCTCTACGGTCTGTCTGAACAAACCGTATCCACTTTTCACGTTCTGCATTATTTACATTCGGAAACTTAGAATAACAGAAACCTACATGAATCAATAGTACTTGTTCATTTATTGACATTTAAATAAAATGACACGATTATCTTCAAACAGTATTATATTTCAAGTGTTATTTATTTTTTAACTTAATAAATATTATCGATAACAAATTCGATAAACAACATCACATCTCTACAAGGCAGTAGTAAAACTACTCACCAATAGAGGGCGTTTATTACAAAATTAGCAAATTTTCTAGATCTATTTATAAAAATTACTTAATTCTAATTACTGAGTAAATATAAATAATTCATACGAAACTAAACCGAAGTTAGGTCCAGCCGTTTTACTATAACGAGATTTACAATATCGCAATGCGCAACTTGGCATATTTCCTTAGAAAATATTTGTTTTTGGTGGACACAAATACGACTTGACACGCAGGCGTACCACATTCCACACTACACTGAGCGACTTTTGACCACTAGGACAAATGTATTGGATTACGATTTTGTTCGCAATGCCCCGTCTATTGTCAAGTAAATAATTTAATGTCTTTGGGTGAACGGGATTTTGTTTTCAAAATGGTCAGAGGGGCAATTCTCGTAATTTTAAGAACGTTTATAGACTGATCTCAGTCTCAATCTGTCAAAAATACCTATAATTTCCGTACATCTTTGACAAGTTTTTCACATTGATTGTCGCTGAGATGAGATTGCGACTAGATTTTGAACTACCTATTTTAATTACGAGAATTGGCCTTCTGATATAGATTTTGGCGATAGTACCTACTTTCTGAGTTTATCTTGGACATTACTGGCATCAGTGGCATAAGTGAAAGAAAACATCGTGAGGAAAGATGAACCTTATACTCGTAGTTAATTTAATTCTGAAAACGCCAACCCGTGATGAGCAAGCATGGTGATAAATGCTCTTGCATTCTCTGTATAACACTAGGCCTTTGCCCTGCAATGGGACAATAATATGCTCATATTAAGTATATTATAGTAAATAAATATTTTAAAACTTTGTATAATTATATCTACCAGAGCCTGGAGCCACCCTAAAGTCGGAATACTACTAACACAATGTAGGTATTCCGACTTTAGGGTGTTCTTGTTTGTTAGCTACTGGTACTGCTTAGTAGCTAACAAGTAGTAAGAAACGAGTTTCGCGCTATTTTGGAACGGTTAGCGCAGACGAGTGAATTCAACTTTATACATACTAGAAATAAGTACATAGGTAGGTACTTATTAGGTATATGGTTGTAAAATAGGTAAGTAGGTAGCTACTTACCTATTTTACAACCTGTTCGTTTCCACTAAAACCAAGAAAGTCACGCCTATTTACATACTACAAGTAACGATGAGGTAGGTTACCTGTACTGCGGTACCTAGAACACTATGTCCTACCGAAACATGGTTTATTCGACTCCTCTTCTAGTTTCGGCTGTAACTGAAACTTATGAAGGTATTTCTGCTTACCTACCTACCTTACTTATTATATTTGTATAATAAAAGATAGTTAAATTGATATTATTTTCTGAGGTCCAGCGCCTTTCGTACCTAGTTTTGTAACAAATAATTCGTTATAGGTGTGTTTTTGCAATCCCCAGATTTATTTAATACTGCACACAAACCAACAGTGAGTGCGGGGTTAATCAGAAGAATAAAATTGACGTTTCACAGATTTTGTGTAGGAAAACTGTCATAAAATCAAAATTGAGCATCGATAAATCAGCCCTATGAAAAGGTAATAAGTACCTCATTGACCTAACCGTCGTAATTGTGAGCTTTAGCAGACATGCAACTGTTAGGCCCTGCAATCGGCGATTTAGACGTTTCTCAGAAGCTCGATACAGCGATATGTCACCGCCAATTCAAACAATAAATTCCGCATCATTAAAAGATGCCATTTTTATACCGAACTTAAACGGAACGAGTTGCCAAAACACGATTCAGCGCCGATGCTATTACTGAAACGTGTGATTTTGCCATCACAGCCGAACATCAATGGTTCAGCACGTCGCCCAAACGTGATGTAGCATTGATGAAGTGCTTCATGTTTGTCCACAGATTCGACATACACTCATATGGTTATATCCGGAACACTCCACTGCAATGTACTTTGGGCTTAAAAAAGTGCTACGAAACTGTGTAAAAGTGCAAATTGACACTATTCTTAGTTATAACTTATTCTATCTCGTAAAATGTTAAGTTACAGTTAAATTACTTATTAGTCTGTTAGGCTAGATTATAATCAATTACAAAGAACTTTAGTTCTTATTAAAAAAAAAAATCGTCAGCATGAATTTAACGCGAGAAAATTTTCGTACAATGATTTTTTATGACTTTCTAACAAGAAAGTTATGATATAACTTTTATTAGGGTTTCACAATGAAGACCCATCTCGTGTCACTGTTTACAACTGGTTTAATGAGTTTAAACGTGGTCGCATTAATCTCACCGATGATCTGCGTGAGGGACGGCCTTCTACGGCGACGACTGAAGATAACATCAATGTTGTGAGGCGTATGATAGAAACTGACAAAAGAGTGACTTATCAGCAGATTCGCACAAGCTTAGGCATCGGTATGAGTCAAGTGCACAAAATCCTCCATGAACATTTAGCGGTCAGGAAGCTTTGTGCCCGGTGGATACCTCATAATTTGACAGAGGCCCAAAAGCTCCGTCGTGTTGATTGGTGTCGTGAAATGGTTCCAAGATTTAACGGAGGTGACTCAAATGTTTGACATACTTACGGGTGACGAAAGCAGGATTTATTGTTAGAATCCTGAAACTAAGAGACAGTCTGCTGTCTAGGTGTTTCCTTCCGAGGAGTTGCCAACTAAAGTGAAGAGAGGTCGAAGCGTGGGAAAAAGATGATGGCCTCGTTCTTCGGAAGGACAGGTCATTACGCAACAATTGTTTTAAAGGATCGAAAAACTGCAGAGTGGTACACTAACAATTGTTTGCACTTTTCTTGGAAAAAGTTTGGGAGAAACGACCTGACCTCGCAGTAGGATACTCCTTCACCACGACAACGTCTCCTAGCACACCGCCAAAAAAAACAATCGTATACTTGGCGACGTCAGACGTGGAATTACTGGGTCACCCGCCCTATGGCCCCGACCTCGCACCTTGCGATTTTTATTTATTTCCGAAAGTAAAAGAAAAACTTCGAGGAAAACGTTTTATGGACGCCGAGGAAGCAGTGACTGCGTTTCAAAATGCCGTCGAAGAGACCCCTAAGGACGAGTGGGCAAAGTGCTTTTCTCAGTGGTTCCATCGGATGCAGCGATGTATTGATGTAAATGGACACTATTTTGAAAACATATAATAAAACTAATAACTTGCAGTTAGTCAGTTTTTGATTTTCTAAAAACTTTCAGTGTCACCCTCGTATATATTGGATCTATATATATAATATATTTTATGTTTGCAATGTAGGTTGGGTTGTGGAATTAGAAATTTTATTTCAGGCTCATTTTGTGTGTATCAGTTGTAATAAAACTTTTTTTAAACAAAAACAATATTATATTCTGTAAGACATTCAGAGACTGTGCGTCCGTTAAAAGCTCAACGCTTGCTGTTTTTTGGTGAACAAGATGCAGAATGCTAACGACCACTTGGCTTCGTGTTGCAGCGACTAGACGCGGCGACGAGAAACAGATTCGAACGACATCTGGGCGTCTTGTTGCAGCGACTAGACGCAGTGACAAGACGCAGATGCTAACGACAACTAGGCGTCTTGTTGCAGCTACTAGACGCAGCGACAAGACGCAGATGCTAACGACAACTGGGCGTCTTGTTGCAGCGACTAGACGTAGCAATAAGTTGCAGATGCTAACGACAACTGGGCGTCTTGTTGCAGCGACTAGACGTAGCAACAAGTCGCAGATGCTATCGACAACTGGGCGTCTTGTCGCAGCGACTAGACGCAGATGCTAACGACAACTGCGCGTCTTGTTGCAGCGACTAGACGCAGCGACAAGATGCAGATGCTAACGACAACTGGGCGTCTTATTGCAGCGACTAGACGCAGCAACAAGATGCAGATGCTAACGACAACTGGGCGTCTTGTTGCAGCGACTAGACGCAGCGACAAGACGCAGATGCTAACGACAACTGGGCGTCTTGTTGCAGCGACTAGACGTAGCAATAAGTTGCAGATGCTAACGACAACTGGGCGTCTTGTTGCAGCGACTAGACGTAGCAACAAGTCGCAGATGCTATCGACAACTGGGCGTCTTGTCGCAGCGACTAGACGCAGATGCTAACGACAACTGGGCGTCTAGTTGCAGCGACTACACGCAGCGACAAGACGCAAATACTAACGACAATTGAGCGTCTTGGTGCAGCGACTAGACGTAGCAACAAGTTGCAGATGCTAAAGACAACTGGGCGTCTTGTTGCAGCGACTAGACGCAGCGACAAGACGCAGATGCTAACGGCAACTGGGCGTCTTGTTGCAGCGAGTAGACGTAGCGACAAGACGCAGATGCTAACGACAACTGGGCGTCTTGTTGCAGCGACTAGACGTAGCAACAAGTCGCAGATGCTATCGACAATTGGGCGTCTTGTCGCAGCGACTAGACGCAGATGCTAACGACAACTGGGCGTCTAGTTGCAGCGACTACACGCAGCGACAAGACGCAAATACTAACGACAATTGAGCGTCTTGGTGCAGCGACTAGACGTAGCAACAAGTTGCAGATGCTAAAGACAACTGGGCGTCTTGTTGCAGCGACTAGACGCAGCGACAAGACGCAGATGCTAACGGCAACTGGGCGTCTTGTTGCAGCGAGTAGACGTAGCGACAAGACGCAGATGCTAACGACAACTGGGCGTCTTGTTGCAGCGACTAGTCGCAGCGACAAGACGCAGATGCTAACGACAGCTGGGCGTCTAGTTGCAGCGACTACACGCAGCGACAAGACGCAAATACTAACGACAATTGGGCGTCTTGTTGCAGCGACTAGACGCAGCGACAAGACGCAGATGCTAACGACAACTGGGCGCCTTGTTGCAGCGAATAGACGCAGCAACAAGTCGCAGATGCTAACGACAACTGGGCGTCTTATTGCAGCGACTAGACGCACCAACAAGACACAAATGCTAACGACAACTGGGCGTCTTGTTGCAGCGACTAGACGTAGCAACAAGTCGCAGATGCTAACGACAACTGGGCGTCTTGTCGCAGCGACTAGACGCAGATGCTAACGACAACTGGGCGTCTTGTTGCAGCGACTAGACGTAGCAACAAGTCGCAGATGCTAACGACAACTGGGCGTCTTGTCGCAGCGACTAGACGCAGATGTTAACGACAACTGGGCGTCTTGTTGCAGCGACTAGACGTAGCAACAAGTCGCAGATGCTAACGACAACTGGGCGTCTTGTTGCAGCGACTAGACGCAGCGACAAGACGCAGATGCTATCGACAACTTGGCGTCTTGTTGCAGCGACTAGACGCAGCGATAAGACGCAGATGCTAACGGCAACTGGGCGTCTTGTTGCACCGAGTAGACTTAGCGACAAGACGCATATGCTAACGACAACTGGGCGTCTTGTTGCAGCGACTAGACGCAGCGACAAGACGCAGATGCTAACGACAACTGGGCGTCTTGTTGCAGCGAATAGACGCAGTAACAAGTCGCAGATGCTAACGACAACTGGCCGTCTAGTTGCAGCGACTACACGCAGCGAAAAGACGCAAATACTAACGACAATTGGGCGTCTTGGTGCAGCGACTAGACGTAGCAACAAGTCGCAGATGCTAACGACAACTGGGCGTCTTGTCGCAGCGACTAGACGCAGATGCTAACGACAACTGGGCGTCTTGTTGCAGCGACTAGACGTGGCAACAAGTCGCAGATGATAACGAAAACCGGGCGTCTTGTTGCAGCGACTAGACGTAGCAACAAGTCGCAGATGCTAACGACAACTGGGCGTCTTGTCGCAGCGACTAAACGCAAATGCTAACGACAACTGGGCGTCTTTTTGCAGCGACTAGACGTAGCAACAAGTCGCAGATGCTAACGACAACTGGGCGTCTTGTTGCAGCGACTAGACGCAGCGACAAGACGCAGATGCTAACGACAACTGTGCGTCTTGTTGCAGCGACTAGACGCAGCAACAAGACGCAGATGCTAACGACAACTGGGCGTCTTGTTGCCGACTAGAAGCAGCGGCAAGACGCAGATGCTAACGACAACTGGGCGTCTTTTTGCCGACTAGAAGCAGCGACAAGACGCAGATGCTAACGACAACTGGGCGTCTTGTTGCAGCGACTAGACGCAGCGACAAGACGCAGATGCTAACGACAACTGTGCGTCTTGTTGCAGCGACTAGACGCAGCAACAAGACGCAGATGCTAACGACAACTGGGCGTCTTGTTGCCGACTAGAAGCAGCGACAAGACGCAGATGCTAACGACAACTGGGCGTCTTGTTGCCGACTAGAAGCAGCTACAAGACGCAGATGCTAACGACAACTGGGCGTCTTGTTGCAGCGACTAGACGCAGCGACAAGACGCAGATGCTAACGACAACTGGGCGTCTTGTTGCAGCGACTAGACGCAGCGACAAGACGCAGATGCTAACGACAACTGGGCGTCTTGAACATATCCAGCTCGCTAGGAATGCTAAAAACGTTCTACCAAGCGGAGTGTGTGGGTATAATACAAGCGGCCCATGCCATAGCAGCCAGGAGGGTTACGGACACTCATGTTCGTATAATCTCTGACATCGCCCCAGTCCTCCAATCCCTGAAGAAGGGATGCATCACATCACATCTTATACTAGAATGTCACAAGGTGCTTGTATCGAGCCGCAACACAGTGATACTACAATGGATAAAAGGACACAATGAATCACTAGGTAACGACGCGGCTGACGAGCTGGCCAGAATGGCATCCAGCACGTCAGTCTATGGACCAGAAACAGTTGTGCCCATTCCCTTTAATCAGCTACGCAGCTGGCTACAGGAGCACACCCATACACAAGCAGAGAACTGGTGGTCCTCGTCACCGGGCTGCAGGCAGTCCAAGGAGGCCATACCATCACTAGATGGCAAACTAACGAAAAGACTACTACGCCTGGATAGGAAAGGCCTGCGCCTGGTGACGGGGACCATCACGGGGCACTGCTCACTAAACAAACGTTTTCACACGATAGGTATAACGCACAGCCCCCTATGCAGAGCCTGCATGGAGGCTGATGAAACCGTCGCGCATGTGCTCTTTGAGTGCACAGGCATCACCCAGATTAGATCGGAAACCCTAGGGACACCCAGATCTTACACAGATGTTCATAACAGACCAGGAGACCTAATAAGCTTCTGGATGGAGGTGAGCTGGTTGGAATAACCACCGACGGCCACCATGGCCCACGTACAATGGTCTACCTGAAGGACTAAGTGCGGAAACCAATCCCATTATTAAGTTATGTTACTGGGCGTCTTGTTGCAGTGACTAGACGCAGCGACAAGACGCAGATGCTAACGACAACTGGGCGTCTTGTTGCAGCGACTAGACGTAGCAACAAGTCGCAGATGCTAACGACAACTGGGCGTCTTGTTGCAGCGACTAGACGCAGCGACAAGACGCAGATGCTAACGACAACTGGGCGTCTTGAACATATCCAGCTCGCTAGGAATGCTAAAAACGTTCTACCAAGCGGAGTGTGTGGGTATAATACAAGCGGCCCATGCCATAGCAGCCAGGAGGGTTACGGACACTCATGTTCGTATAATCTCTGACATCGCCCCAGTCTTCCAATCCCTGAAGAAGGGATGCATCACATCACATCTTATACTAGAATGTCACAAGGTGCTTGTATCGAGCCGCAACACAGTGATACTACAATGGATAAAAGGACACAATGAATCACTAGGTAACGACGCGGCTGACGAGCTGGCCAGAATGGCATCCAGCATGTCAGTCTATGGACCAGAAACAGTTGTGCCCATTCCCTTTAATCAGCTACGCAGCTGGCTACAGGAGCACACCCATACACAAGCAGAGAACTGGTGGTCCTCGTCACCGGGCTGCAGGCAGTCCAAGGAGGCCATACCATCACTAGATGGCAAACTAACGAAAAGACTACTACGCCTGGATAGGAAAGGCTTGCGCCTGGTGACGGGGACCATCACGGGGCACTGCTCACTAAACAAACGTTTTCACACGATAGGTATAACGCACAGCCCCCTATGCAGAGCCTGCATGGAGGCTGATGAAACCGTCGCGCATGTGCTCTTTGAGTGCACAGGCATCACCCAGATTAGATCGGAAACCCTAGGGACACCCAGATCTTACACAGATGTTCATAACAGACCAGGAGACCTAATAAGCTTCTGGAGGGAGGTGAGCTGGTTGGAATAACCACCGACGGCCACCATGGCCCACGTACAATGGTCTACCTGAAGGACTAAGTGCGGAAACCAATCCCATTATTAAGTTATGTTACTGGGCGTCTTGTTGCAGTGACTAGACGCAGCGACAAGACGCAGATGCTAACGACAACTGGGCGTCTTGTTGCAGCGACTAGACGTAGCAACAAGTCGCAGATGCTAACGACAACTGGGCGTCTTGTTGCAGCGACTAGACGTAGCAACAAGATGCAGATGCTAACGACAACTGGGCGTCTTGTTGCAGCGACTAGATGCAGCGACAAGACGCAGATGCTAACGACTACTGGGCGTCTTGTTGCAGCGACTAGACGCAGCGACAAGACGCAGATGCTAACGACAACTGGGCGTCTTGTTGCAGCGACTAGACGCAGCGACAAGTCGCAGATGTTAACGACAACTGGGTGTCTTGTTGCAGCGACTAGACGTAGCGACGAGACGGGCAGTTTTTGCTGGCACTGAGTGACCTCTAGCCACATATACAGGTTAACCGGTTTACAGTTTTCAAAACGATGTTTTCGAAGCCTCGGTGCTGACCCGTTGGTGTCGTGGTTGCAAGCGCGACTGCTGAGCGTGGGGTTCTGGGTTCGATTCCCAGGACGGGCAAAGTGTTATTGGGTTTTTCTATTGAGACTTTCTTAGTAACAGCCCGGAGTGTGGAAGTTGGCGGTGTGATACCACACCTCTTTTATCTGTTCTGTGGATACCACCGTGCCTCGGAAAACACGTTAAACCGTTGGTCCTTCACCTGGTCTCTCTCCAGTCGTGGCGGATTGCGTGCCGTCCCGGACGATTATCGACCGACGGACAGACTGCGAGGGTGAGGGAAGAGAGAGTACACTGACCCGTGTCTGTGCAAACACTTGTGTTCTACAATATCCTCCGCGCCGAAGGCTCCGCTGAGATGGACAGCTATAGCCGAAATACGGTAATAAGGATATGTAATGTAAAAGTAAAAACACTGATATTAAGTTTCAAAAGTATAATTATCACTAGAAAAAACTTGTACATTAGTTAATGCTTAAAATCTAGTAACTTATAGGTAATAATTTGACTTCTCTTCTAAGAGAGCATCTGGTGATATCGTCGGTGCGCGTGCAAGAGCGGCTAAGAACAGCACCCTAATTGGGTAACACACTATGGATTACACTCTGAATCATTTGGAAGTATATTGCTAATACATTCAAGCAATGAATGTTGTTGAACTGTCAAAATAAAAGCCATTGCTACTGATACATAATTATCCCGCAGGCATTAAGTCAAGTATGAAACCCAATCTGATTCTTGAAAAAATACAGCAACATGTATTCAAACTTATTCTTTCACGAACCGGATGTGGGTTTTAAGGACGACGCACTCAGACTTGAAGGCTTTCTCCAGTCAACCACAGGGTGGACAGATGCTATGCCAGGGTCTGTTTCAAATAGAAAGTTAGAATATTGTTTTCTACGTTTCTAAATACAATACTAAAGTAATAATAACTTGTTAGCCTAAGTAACTAAAAATTCGAAGACATGTGACATCTACCAACCCGCACTGGGCCCGCGTGGTGGATTTCGGCCCACTCCCTCTCACTGAGAGGAGGCCTGTATCCCAGCAGTGGGAACATTATAGGCTGATTATGAACCTAAGTAAGGAAGGTAATGATCTAGGTATGTACCTACAATATAACATAAGCATCACGCCGGTATTTCCCGATGGAACAGGCAGAAGTGTATAATACCTATATGTACCGAGTTTTAAGGTAGCTTATTGCCATTATCCGGGCACAAATTCAAATTCGGGGCATGTCTTAAATTGTTTTGGTTCCAGGACATACCGGCTTCCTCTAAATGTTTTTCTTCACCGTTTTGAGAGCAGTGGTGATGAAATAATTTGCACAACGTAAAGTGCTTGTCTGAGTTCGAACCTAAGACGCTTGTAAGTCGCGGCAGTTACTACTTGGCCACCACTTTGCTCCGAAAGTAGGTAAGTATGTACCTAATTCACTCATGACCGAATTTCCCTATTTACTATCGAAATCAGAAGATTTCGATAGTAAATAGGGATGTAAGTACCTATAGGTACAATCTCTCAAAGATATCACAAAAATATAAGATCTTACTCCGATGCATGAAACATTAAACAAATTATTTCATCTATATCCGTATTGAAATCGCCCCTGATGAACTTTGTATGACCTTTCCGGCCGAACGGAATTGAGCCCGTGCATTGGCTGCATTTGTATTGATTTTCGAATGCTTGAGGCGCGCGCAATTCAGGATACCTAGCAATACATATACCCGATGCACTAGGTCGCCCTAACCCGCCCCCGGCCTTCACCCCCGTTGCTACCTGCCGCACCCTTTTCCATCCCTACCTCAGAGGTCTAGACATGATATTAAATCGATACAGCGGATTCACGCTACCCGGCCAAACTGATTGCGTTCATATCTAGCGATTTTGTATAGCATATTGCATATGGAGTTACATAAAACCGTCTGGCGGCGGCCGGCCCCAGGCTGCGGTGAGAATATCATTGAAGATGTACGTACAACTACTTACGCAAAAACACTTAATACTACCTCCTACGTTTTAAGTTTTCTATTATAATTATGAAAATATTAGACATCTATTCTATTAAGGAAATATTTGGTAAGTATTAATCTAATAGCATCATTAGTAGGCAGGATCTACAGTTTGCCTGAAATGGATGTAAGTAGGTATATCTACATACAATACATCGACAAGAATTCTACAATAAAAAAGTAGTCTACAATCTTTGTTTCGTAATATTAGATCAATGTAAGCCACAAATTATTACACATTGGGTACTTAAGTTGGAGGTCAGATAGGCAGTCACTCCATGTAAAATACTGGTATTTCGCTGCATCCGGTTAGACTGGAAGTCGACCTCAACATAGTTAGGAAAAGGCAGGGCAGATTGTTTTTTTTATGGTATCTTATTGTAGGCTCGCTACATATTGATAGATACAGTATTATGGAACAGATATTGTATACAATAAAATGAATTCCTGTCGATATGCCTGATATATTTTTGAGGCTGCTGTACCTAACTACTAAATAAGTAGTAAAGACAATGCTTTAGTTTTGGGTAAAAAACATTTTTGCATTTCTTAATCATGTTTGATGTTTTGTTAGCAGTCGGTCGAATATGCCTGTAGAGAATTTTAAAGTCAGACCTTACCCCGTTGTCAGGCCATTGTCTGAATAGGTAGGGTAGTTTATACACCGAACTTAGAGTTTCTTCAGAAAAATACCAAGTATAGGTATTATTTATAAGCCAATAAGTTGTCCCCCAATATTGTTGAGCTTCTCTGTGGCGGCTCGGGCGATGTGCTGGAAAACTGATCCTGGCACCTGATGGAAGAACAAATAATGGATTAGGTAGGTACCAACTTTTAGTACCTATACGAGTTAGAATCATTTGCAGTTCCAACTTCACTCTAGCAATAATGAACAGAAAAACAAAAATATAAGTTTACTATCAGTATACTATGGTACCAACCTGCAGGGTACTTGTGTAACACACATAAAATGACAATGGAACGCTATTTCATTTTGACAGTTCACCCACGTTCATTTGTTTTGTTGAGGAGACATTTGTTGAGGAGACGAATTTTTCAACCATATAAAACAATGGATTAGCAATACTCTAGGGCTGTGATAGAGACTGTGTTATGCAATTGTGGTGCATAAATATTCAAGGATTTATATACAAAGGTTTCCTTTGTTACCTACATAGAATTTTAACAATAGTGATGCTACCAGTACTTGTTCAATTTAAATAATCACCGCGGTTGGTAATACATTCAGCATAGTAAATGCTATACATGGTGGTTCATTAGTTTTAGTGGATACCAACTAAAGTAGGTCGAAAGCTATTACGGTGAACACATTTTTGACAACCGATCATTTGCAGTTGATGTCAGTAATGATTTCAAATGTAATGAAATTATTTATTCTGTACATAGGATATCTGAATCACTTTTACATGTCATATTAAAAAAATACCTAAGCTAGATGGAGGTGACATTTCCTATCTGACTACCCATGAGAAGAAATGGCGAAACAAACTCAAGGGTCATTTTCTTTAGAGTCCTGGCAGAACCTGGCACGGATCATTGAGGACAATGTAGAGAAATGAACCACAGAGATTTGAGTGGACAAGTCTAGTCAGTCCAAGCATTTGTCAGAAATCCTGAAACTCAATTCAGAACCTGACGACCTCAACGACTCGACGAACAATACCAAAGAAAGGACATTTGGGTAGGCCGCATAAAGTAAAGTACTCAAACTGCCAGACCAACATTAAAACCAACTAAGAAAGAAAAAATAATACCCACATAGTCACCACATTCACAATAATTAAAGTAAAAATAATACTTTATACTTATATAAATATTCATTTGCCAGATGAATATCGGACAGAGTTACAGGAAACTGATTTATGTATGACTCGAGGGCTACTGTAATCCAGACATTTCAGAGGTAGACAGTACCGTATGTACCCACGTCGCGATCGATAACTCATTAGGACGACAGGTAGTGGCTCATTGTTAATAAGACAACAGTTCGATGCTGTAGTTATACCTAAGCCCGTAGGTTTGCAGTTTCTATACATTTACCAGAAATAATTCTCCCAGATATTGTATTAATGAATATCATTGTTGTGCCAGACGGCGCCGATTCCTTTGTTCACAAACTAAACTAAATTTAAGTTCAATGCATATTTTTCTTTCTATTTAATTTAGAAACGGATAGAAGATAAATATTAGTTTATTCCTGGCAAATTAGTCAGCACCTGACGTAATTTTTTTAATTTCTGAACAAGGTAATCAGGGCGAATGACGATGCTAAATCATGTCAATATGTCTCTTAAAAAAAACCGGTCAAGTGCGAATCGGACTCGCGCACCGAGGGTTCCGTACATAGGTATGTAACTACAAATTTACGGATTTCGGATTTTTTCCTTTACTTGTGCTACATGACATTGCTTCTTGCCAAATTTCATAATTCTAGGTCAACGGGAAGTACTCTATAGGTTTTGATTCCCTTGCGAGTGTCAAAATATGCGACATAAACGGAACTTAAACGCCCGTATCTTTTGATTGCTTTTACTTAGAAGTTTGATTTTTTCACTGCTTCAAGGGATTGCAGCCGTATGTGATATTAATTTCAACTTGATAACTCTACGCGTTCCTGAGAAAACAGGTCTTGACAGACGGACGGACAGACAGACGGACAACGAAGTGATCTTATAAAGGTTCCGTTTTTCCTTCTGAGGTACGGAACCCTAAAAATAATTCAAAACGGCAGGATATTTAATTTATTTTTGTTAGTTCATTAGACCGAAAATGTATGAAAATAAAGTATTTTAAAAGTTAAAAAATGACTAAGGTCCTACAGTTTTGGTGCCATAATAAAAAATTAAGGATAACTTTTAACCGAATAGAGCACAAATTGTGTTAGGCACCTATGGACCAAAACGGATGATGTCTTTTACACAAGGTGGCTGCGACGACCATGTACAAAGTTACAATAATATCTAAGGTATTTTTACTTTATTAATAATCATGATATTTTGATTCAATCTTTCACTGAAACACATACATGTTTATATAATTTTGATATAACTCTGCTGGTAGCCAATTCGTATACCAGTCGACCGGCAGTTGAGACAGCACCGAAGACGAAAATTAGCTACAGCAGACTTGATAAATAATATTGATGAATGACATGAATATTAACTTTATAAAGTATTAAAATACAATTATAATTACTCTGAATGTGAGGACTATCTGTGTCATTTATTGTACTTCGAGTCGTTGAGCTTGAGTTCCTTAAGTTCTGAGTTGAGCTACACGATTGCACTGACTGGACAGTGGACAGGTCCTCTCAAATCTTTGTGGTGCTTTCCTCAGACACTAATCTGCATTGTCTTCATAGGGCCTGACCAAGATTATATCTGGACTTCATAAGAGACAGTGACCTCTGAGTTTCTTTCGGTCTTTCTTCACAGAATTGAAAAGAAACAAGAGAAAGAAACACCGCACTCATCTAGTTTTTTTGGCGCGTAGATTTTTTTTTTAATCAATTTACAAAAATAAATATCCATTATTTTATCACTTACCTCAAGGGCTGAGTTGACGAAATTTGATAAGCCCTCAGCACCTCCGACCAATGCTTTACCAGCAGTATAGAACTTGTCACCAGAATTGCCATACTTCTCCTCTTCACTTATAGTGTCCACAATAGGCTTCGGCTGAAACATTTAATATGAATCTGTTTATCCCACTGTCTAACTTTACTTTACACGTAGATCTATTTAGATATTATAATATGCACAGTCGACCTTGTAATTGCTTTAACACTTTCGACAACAATTCCCTGAACCAAAATTGAAACAACTAAGGTTGAAACTCTCTCAGTGTCACATAATTAGACAAATTAATAGACCTTAGTAAGGCCTAAACAAAGTGACACGATTTATGTTTGTGCAAAGAAATACATTTTAATACGAGTGCGCCAAGTTCATCATTGCGCTCGGGGCGGGATTTCGGTTTGACCACGCGTTCTAATCAAGTTATATACAGGGTTGCAGGGACGCGTAGCCTGTTACCATGGATTGACTACCTACATGAACAAAAATAAAACTATGCCATATTACAGTACCAAGGATGTCCGAGTTAAAAACTCGTACAGGCAGACAGACGGACTTGGCGTCACTAAAAGGGTTCCTTCTTTAAACACCAAAAACCGCAACACAACTCTGACTATTTTTATTCGGAGCGCACTTTCTCGCACTAGTGCGAGAATGTAAAGTAAAACAAAGCACTAAAGCACTCTTTGAGTCAAGCGGGGTAATTGCGTAACACACTATCAAGCACAATGTGGATAATTTAAAAGGATATTGCAAATCCATTGCTTTTTATGTTGGAACATTTCGTCTACTCAACAACGTAAATAACGCAATGAATGTTGTTGAACTTTCAAAATAAAATCTATTGCAACTGATACTGTGTTACGCAATCGTACCCCGCTGGACTCAAGAAGTACTTTGGTGCTTTGTTTGAATCTGAATGATTCACGTACCTGAAATAGTCCAGCAACAAGTCCTTGTATATTTTCTTTGAACGACAAAGTTTTACTGCCAAAACCTTCTATTTCTCGCACAGCACTTTCCAAAGTAGGTACTGGTGCTTGGAATACCCCGCTTCCTTGAAGAGAATTAGCCTGTAAAAATAAAATAGGTATGTACCTTATTTAGCTATGTAAAATACGGTTTGTTTTCTTTGAAAGAAGTTCTTGGAGTAGTGGCAACTTGAGCAAATAACTTTTGATTATTAGTTTCCTGCTGGTATATTCTCGTATCTTTAGTAATAAATCTGAATATGTGCATTCTTAGGAGTGACCGAAAAATACGTCGAGTTTTCTTTTATTTCGCAGACCCTCAAGACTATTAGACCTACAATCAGTTGGTACAAGTACATCGCATGTCGGTGGTAACACTTTGTCCTTGAGCTGGCCTAGCGTAGTAAGGAGTTTAAATAGAACAAGAGGCCAGGTTATACTGCTTCTGTTACCAGTACCACTGATTTGCAGCCTACTGTACGTCATACCTCATATACCTATGACTTCGGAGACGAGACTCTCCGAGGCACACACGGTGCGGCTGCTCCAAAAATTCAAGGTAGCTCAGCGTCTCGGCAAGGTACGGAAGGGGTATGCCTGGAGTCTGCCTGTGGCATCGGTTTCCGGAGTGAGATGATCCGACAGAGAACTAAACTAAAATGACGTGTGATAGGCCTACGTCCTGAATTGAACTGGTTTAACTGGGATAGTCTGATGGTGATCAGTTCGCCTCGTTCACTAGACTTAAATCCATCGCTACCTACAAAATTCAGTACCTGACTGTTTTTTTAAATTACCTTCGCATTCAACGTGCTTCCCAAAAGATTCGAAGCTGCTTGAAGTTTGTAGGTTACGAAATCCCCCCCACTTGGCTGAGCATTATTTTTCACAGGTTCGCCTCCAGGGTAATTTTCGGGGTCAAGTGGTTGAGACGGGGTAACGTCTGAAGCGGATTGGGGTTGATCGTAAACTGGCAGGTCGATACGAATCGGATCATCTGCAGGCGCTGAGAGTGTCCCCGCGACCAGCAAGAAGAGCGTTACCATTGGTGTAAGAGCCATTCTGGAAGAATAAAAAAATATGTTTCAATACATTGGTTGTGTGAAAAATCAACGGTCATTTTGAATTCGTTTCTTTCCAGCTTTTTTTCGAAGTGATGTTTCTGCAAAAGCTTGAACTGCGGGAAAAAGCTAGTAAAACTTTCCAACTAACAACAAGACAACAAGTGAAATATTGGACTCGTCAACACGAATCATATGACCCCAAACTCGAGGGGTTTACTAGTAGCCCCTAAAGAGTTCCACTGTCCACCTCCTGGCTCCATCATCAGACCCTCGACAACAAGTGCAATATGTTGGACTCGTCAATACGAATCATATGACCCCGAACTCGAAGGACTTACTAGTAGTCACTAAAGAGTTTTACTATCCATCTCCTGGCTCCACACCAGACCCTCATCATTATTATTTTTCCTTTTTTTAGCCTATATTGTGTCCAGCTGCTGGGCAAAGACGGCCTCTTTCCCCTTTTCCCTTATCCAGATACGGATACAGATCTCAAATGCATCCTTAAAGATTGCACTAACTCTGATCAAATAAGAAAGTATGAAGGCAATCAATACTAGTACAGGGTTCTATTCTATTTTAAGATCGCTAATGAAGGTCCTGATCGAAAGCTCAAGGTCTAAGGCTTCACTTTTCCAGTACGTGGCCAGGTGTTCGATTATGGCAGGGTAGGAATTATAATAATATCGTGGTTCCACGCAGTAAACACAAGTCAGTTTGGGATAAATGTGTAGTAGTTTAGGAGCGATAACTCCTCTTAATTGGTAGCCTGCATCCCCGTAGACATGCAGGCTACCGTATTAATTTTTCCATTAATTGACGCTGGCGGTCTTTTAGAATTCGGTTATATATATATGTGGAATTGGAAGAATAACCGGATGATTTCCCCCTATAACGTGCGTATTAGACTGCTAATACGTTGCTAGCCCGTATTTAATAGGCAGCATTTCAGCGAATGGCAAAGTCTGATGACTCCGTTCATAAAGTCATGATATGCAGTATTGCAGCACTGCACTTTTGTATTGAACAGCAGTTTTTTTTTTTTGTTATTTCGAAGTTGGTCCCATAGTAGAAGTTGTTCATTTTGATGCTGCTAAAGTGTTAAGCTATACTTTATAGGAACAGAGCTGACGTATTACGCTGAGGTATGTTGTACGTATTAGTAAAATACCTGTATGTGTGAAGAAGGAAACTTCACAGGGCTTTCCCTTTGCTGGCGGTCGTTTGCATGCTTGACCAGTTTGGGGGAGGTGGATTTGGGGACTTTGAGACAGCCCTGGTCTTAATATAATTAGCCGGATGTTTGGCCGCGGAGAACACAACTAGGTGGCTCTGTGCATGTGGAGTGGTCCTTAGGACGTGAGCAGTCCCCAATACAATGCTCGCTCAGACTCTTGACGCATCATATGGTTGTAAAACAATTGCTTTGACTGTGGCCATACAATTAGCAATAATGACACTGGCCAATCAGGTAGATTTGCGGGGTTTTTCGATGGAGATGGCTGAAAGGTATGGACGGCGTAAATAGGGATATTTTGTGACAGCAGGTCACTATCTCTAAATAAATAATCTAATACCAATGTTAGACCTAAACGGCGTAATAAATCCGTGTGCAGCTAGAACGAACATGTGAGGGAAGCGCATCGGGAGGCTAGACTAAAGTACCAAAACTGGTTGTTTCTGGATATACCAAGTACTGGCCCCGCTTACGACCAGCTGTGCAAGTCCCGTAAAATCTTTAAAAGCCGGCTAAAATGGTGTCAGAAACACCGGGACCAGCTTAAAATGGACGTTATAGCCAAACAAAGAGCCGAAAAAGATTTTGGAAGTCCACTAGTAAACTTGATGTTAAGCCTGGCCACCCTGCGAATGTTGACGGCCGAAATGACCCAGAAGGTATAGCTAATTTGTTCATGGAGCACTTTAAAGTACGCTCTCCTTTGGGTCCTTCGATCACTATGCCGGATGGTGGGCCCACCGTGGCGGGCGATGAATCTTTACTGGCATTCACAGCGAAGCAACTCAAAGAAGTGATAAACAGTATGCGACGGGGTAAGTCTCCGGGCCACGATGGGCTCAGTATTGAGCACTTCAGGTTTGCTGGCGTGCACATGCCGAGGGTCCTGTCCATGTTCTTTAATATGTGTATTAGTCATTCATATTTACCTGACGATTTAATGAAAACTATAGTGGTACCCACAGTGAAGAACAGGACAGGAGACGTATCAGATAAGGGGAATTATCGCCCGATCTCTCTTGCGACAACTGTAACAAAACTGTTGGATAGTGTGCTTGAGTCTTGTCTGGGTGAGTACATAAACATACATGACGCACAGTTTGGGTTTAGCCCTGGACTGTCAACTGAAAGCGCGATTCTAGCTCTCAAGCACACTGTCCAATACTACACGGAACGGAAGACTCCGGTATACGCCTGTTTTTTGGATCTCTCCAAAGCCTTCGATCTCGTTTCGTATGAAGTGCTTTGGAGGAAGATGGAGGATAGGGGTATGCCGGCGGGACTGTTGAAAATATTTCAATTCTGGTACTCGAATCAGACTAATTGTGTTAGGTGGGCAAATTGCCTCTCAGAGTCATACAGGTTGGAGTGCGGAGTGAGACAGGGGGGATTGTCCCCTCCTACGCTGTTTAACTTGTATGTAAATGACCTCATAGTCCGGCTCAGCGGCATGCGTGTCGGTTGCCGGGTGGGGGGTGTTTGTGTGAACAACATCAGCTACGCGGACGATATGGTGTTGCTGGGCCCGACTGCGAGGTCAATCAGAGAGATGCTGAAGGTATGTGAAGAATACGCCGCATCACATGGTCTTATCTATAATATAAGAAAGCCCGAGTTCATGGTCTTCAAGGCCGCCGGCAAGTGCCCAGGCACCATCCCCTCAATTACCTTGAACGGCGCTAATATAAAACAGGTGACCAAGTTTAAATATCTGGGCCATATACTTGTCGACGACCTTAAAGACGACGAAGACATGGAAAGGGAGCGCAGGGCGTTGGCGGTCCGCGGAAACATGTTGGCGCGCAGATTTTTCCGTTGTACCGATCAGGTCAAAATAACCTTTTTTAAAGCATACTGCCAGGGCCTGTACACGGGAAGTCTGTGGTTCGGCTGCTCACGGGGGACGCTTAATGCCATGCGCGTCCAATACAATAATGTTTTTAGGATGATGTTGAAACTCCCTCGTTTCTGTAGTGCCTCAGGGATGTTTGCCCAATCGCGTACAGATGGTTTCCATGCGATCATTAGGAAAAAGGTAGCATCGCTTGTGAGGAGGATCCGAGGGAGTAGCAATAGCATCCTGAGGGTCGTGGCTGAGGACCCGAGAGCTCCTGTGCTGAGGCATCTCATGCGAAATCATTGCCAGCATGAAATGCCTCGTAAGTACATGACTCATTATGAGTGCATCCTTAAATTTTGTTACTAACCCTAGTGTATAAGTTGTAGTATTTAAGGTGTGTACTAACAAAAGTGGTTCCTATGTTGTTCCGAAATAAATAATTTAAAAAAAAAACTATGGTCTATGCGCTTTATCACCGGTCGAGTGGAAGTTTCCTCCGGGAGTTTTGTGAAATTTTATTGTGAATACAAGATAGTTAGTTCCGATTTAAGCCACGCGCCTAAAAAAACTGTACAGCGAAGTCTAATCCTCTTTTATATAAATAACTGTCAGAGGTCCTGCCAGTCATTGGCAACCCCAATGACTATGTTTGTCAATTATATTAGACCAAAACAACGCAAAAACATTATTCGGCTATAAAATAACAATGTTTTACAAATAAGTATTAAGCTTTTCAATAAGCAAGCAAAAAAAAATTGAACATCCAAATTAAGTTTTTATAAATTAACATTAAGAATCGACATACAAACACAATCATGGACACAGCCCCAGAAGTCCCGAAATGTTTTGGAATATTCCCACCAAAGGTTGCAGTTTTTTTCATTGCAGTATTCGGATTAGGGTCTGGAGGGGTTGGCCTCGCGGGAATTATTCTGTACGGCCTCGTGGAAGACAGTGATATTGCCAAATTTTTTATACAAAATCCAGTAGATGAAGATGTGAAAAAATTGGTACTTATGACCCTTGGTTTGACTTCCCTCTTGCTATTCATTAGCAGTTTTCTCATGTTCATCGGTATCATCTGCAGACAGGTGAAGACACTCTTTATGGGGGTATGGTTCCTTTTCACTTTGTGTATAATATTAATTTGTGGGGCTATCTGTATGCCCGTGTTGTGTTTTTTCTTTAAGAACACATGTGTTATAAAAAAAATATCGAGTTTCCTGCTCACATTTGGTTATATGTTTATAACTGTCTTTCTTTGGATTTGGCTATATTTTATGGCAGTTATATTTAATCATTTAAATAACCTTGAGGGGTAAATGTAAATAAAAAATAAATCGTCTTTTTCCATGACCTTGTCTTCTAAACTTTCTTGTTAAATGGATTATCAACTACCACTACATATTTTCCAGTTTAGGTAGGTACCTACACTACTTACCTATTAAATTACTTTGGAATTTACGATTTAATCATTTGTATACTTAATTGATATTACCCACTGAAGGTGGATGCACTAATGTAACCCGCGGAATTCAAATTCACTTACGGTTTGGCGGGTCTGTGTCAGCTTGTATGTTAATTAAAATATACATATTTCACGACCTTGAAAAATTTAACTTTACAGAAATATAATCATTAAAATTATCAGTACAACTCCTTGAGTTAGAAGTTGCCTCAAATGTGAAATAGTCATTCAATAGGGCAACAGAGAGTTGTATTGATGATTTTTGTGATTATAATTCTACTAGCTGCGCCCCGCGGGTTCATCCGAATAACGGAACTAACGGAATATCGGGATAAAAAGTATCCTATAATATGTTAATCCAGCGGGGCAATTGCGTAACACATTATCAATCGTAATCGGTTTTGACTGTTCAACAACATTCATTGCGTTATTTACGTGCTAAGCAGACAAATTTTTCGAACATATGTAGCAATGGATTAGAAATTTGCTTCAAAATGATTCAGATTCCGATTGATAGTGTGTTACGCAATTAGGGTGCTGGTTATAAACCATCTGTGTGCCAAATTTCATCCATATCCGTTCTGTAGTTTTTGCGTGAAAGTGTAACAAACATCCATCCATTTTTTATCCATCCATACAAAGTTTCACGTTTATAATAGGTATTAGTAGGTTAAATCAATATTTGTTGATCAAAAATAAAACCTAATTATATTGACCTGCAAATAGCAAAAAACGTATGAAAATTTAGATGAAGTGGGCTACCCTGACGAATCATTAATTTTGACAGTAAATACTTAGATATTACCTGCATTACCTGAGGGACAATTCTCGTAATTTTAAGAACGTTCACAGTCTGATCTCAGTCTCAATCTGTCAAAAATACCTCTAATTTCCAACATTTTGACAAGTTTTTGACATTTGTTTGTCGCCGAGATGAGACTGCGACTAGATTTTAAACGTTTTAAATTACGAGAATTGGCCCTCCGTTACCTGCGGTGAATAAGTATTTCATAGCTACAATTATTTAAGTAGGTACCTAAATAAATTGCTAAATTGCTCACCAAACATGTAACATTAAATTAATTTCTACGAAGGTAACGATGGCACGGTAAGTAAAAATGTGCGCAATTCTTAATATTTTAATGTAAATCTACAGGATACAAGTAACAAAACAACCAGCGGTCGTTGGCCCCTAAAACAAACATTTTTTTTAAATGTGTATATCGATACCCATCACGTTTGCAGAGTTTCGCTATCTAATTTAATTTGACCCTGTACAGTACACATGCCGAAAATTATCTGACAAATTAATGATCAATTCAATTTTGTTTATTATTCATTATTATTTACTTGAAACTTAATAAATACTTAGGTTGTTGAAGTCGAGAAAAAAAGTTAGCTTCTCCATACATTATATATATTATGTTCGCAAAACATCACAAAAAGTGGGGAATAAGTAGTTGTTTATTTTGTAATAATATAGGTAGTATTTTGCTTTAAGACAGTCGTTGTTAGTTGTTATACAGATGGTGATGATCGTATTATGTATAGTTTTTAGTTCAACTTCAAATAATAAAAGGACATCTAATCGAAGGCTACTTTGCATCCTGGATATTTGTATTAAAAATTATGAAATCAAAAATACACAATCGCGGGCACCAGTTAGGCTTAGTATAAAATAGGTAAATGATAATTAAAATGCAATACATTCGCAAAAAGGTGGGTACCCATTCTAAATAATTAAAAAAACAAAGTAATTTAGTGAATATCGAAACTTTTTTTTTTAAATTAGCAGCAGGCCTTCATTACTTAAAACAAGAGTGTTGATGTAATATAGTGTGAGGTAACTTACCTGCGAATCCGCGCGGTTGTCGTCTGCGATGCGATCGTGCCGGGACACCACTGCCACCGACCGAGTGGTTGCACACTTTCACGCCTTACGTCATAGGGCCTTGGCACTTGTACCAAATGTGATGTGGATGTGGCCACACTGACACTGACCACCTCTATACAACTTAGCTGAGCATTGATGTACCAGAAGGCCGATTCTCGTAATTAAAACCGTTCAAAATCTAGTCGCAATGTCATCTGAGCGACAATCAATGTCCAAAACTTGTCAAAAATGTAAGGACATTAGAGGTATTTTTGACAGATTGCGACTGAGATCGGACTGTGAACGTTCTTAAAATTACGAGAATTGCCCCTCTGATCATTAGGTACTAACCCGTAATCACATAATACATAATATGATTCATGGTGATTGTTTACTTTACTGCTGCATCGCAAAGCGGACTGTGAAAGTGATTACCTATTATTTTGTTGTAAGACTCGATTGCTGATAGATAAGGGGTTGGACTTAAACCTATGAAAAAAACATATGCTCCTAATGGTTAAGCTGGCATAGTACTCATAGTAGTCAGCCCCCCCATCTCCACTGCTGGGCTTCCATAGAGCTGTGAGAGGGAGCTGGCTATAATCCACCAATCGGGCCAAGTGCGGGGTGGGTGGCAGAGGTCACGTCGTGTTTTCTTTGAGGTTCTGGTTTCATCACATAACATAACATCACACCTGTACCTATTCCCCGAAAGTTTCAGCAGAGATGTACCCACATCGTGAGTTATATTTAAGTTCCATGTAATAGGGGGCGAGCATATTGCCATCAACAGAGCTCAATCCAGGCTCCGGGGTGCTAGTCCAGCTGGGAAAAACCACATAACACTTTGCCCGACCCGGGAATCGAACCCAGGTCCTGGTGCCACTGTGAGCCACTAGTCGTCTGCTCTCGTTCCTAAAACCGACCTTTGACTGTATATACAGGATGAAATTGAATATGTGCGACAAATTAAAATATCGAATTCAGCGTGCTATAAAGTAAATTTAGAGCAGGAAAGGGATGCACATACGTCTGCGTAGGTGACCGATTTTCAACGTCGTCGCGCGCTCTTTTTTTTTCGTAGTACGGTCAAAATTAGTTAAATACCGCTAGAAAAACACGAAAATGTTGCTTTAAAAAAACATGTAAATTAGGTTTGGCCTTGGAGAGTTGTCTTTCTCTCTCTATCACTCTAATTATTATATGACAGTAATAAACTCTATCGTCAACTTACTCAACTTACAATTACCTATACTTATTACCTACTTATGAAAATCCATGAACTGCGTGCCATGGAAGCTTACACATTGTCTCGGAAGAGATTCTCAGTTTTAGATAGTAAGTTCACTGTATACTTAAGTACCTACTTAAGCTATCCAATTAGTAGAAGAGAATAAAACGTATAAGTATGAATGAGACTTGCGTGTCTGTCTGTGGACCATTCAAACTTAAAATACTATAACGTGTTGTCCTAATAGAATGCGACCATCACTATAAATCTGCGAATCGCCAATGTCAGTTATGTAATTGCTGCATTCGTACGGACACAAAACTTTATTAATTCCAAGATACCCGTAAAATAGCCCGGGACTCATTATTTAAGTCCGATTCCAAGATCATATCTTTTTAAATATATTTGACGCACCCATTCGGTCCTACGATGGTGGATATTGCGACGCCGCCGCAGTCTTCGAATCAGCGAAGAGTTATATAGCACTATACAAATGATTCAATAAGATGATGTCACCATTCACGGGATACCGGTCACTATTGGCTTTTCAACGGAGAAAAACGTATGATAAATTATTATATTTATGTAAGTAGGTCTGTACAAACACTTTTACACGTCAATCATATTTTTAAAACTAGACTCTGACTACTCTGAAAAGAAAGGCCGAAACAAACGAATGTCACAGTCGCTTTTAAAGTCATAATCTTGGTCAGATCATGTGAAGACCATGTAGATTGGTGTCTGAAATTATCTTTTGAGGAAAGAAACACACAGATTGACTGGACCTGTCCAGTCAGTGCACGCATTGGTCAGTAATCGTGCAGCTCAACTCAAAACTCAATAAGCATAACGATTCTACGAACAAACTGCCAGATCATGATTTAAGTACCTAAAACTAATTGAGAAGAAAAAAACAGAAAAAGTCATACATAAATAAGTAAAAAGGTATGTTTACGTACGATAATACTATAGTAGTCTTTAGCACGATACAAAGTATCCAATGTGCGACCGGCCTTAGGGCATCGCCTCATTCAATTTATACAACAACATAACCTCCATGTTTTGACGTCTTTTTTATATTTCGAAATTGAGTTGTCAATTACACAACTGCCAAAACCCAAGGTTTCAACGTCATAAACAATGAAAGCATTTTGCATAGTTTTAATATTAATTATGAATCGAGGAGAATAAATAAATAATTTAGTAAAAACATGAACTTTTTAAATAGTTGCTGCGCTCGTTTCGGTGGTGTTACGTTTTGGACCACTCCGTGCTGCCGTGGCACTGTGAAGGCTGTACAACTAAAGATCCCCGAAGAACTATGGGCGAATAAGAATTCGTGCATTGTGAGGAACCTAGAAAGACTTCCAACGAAGTTATGCACAGGAAATCTACGTGTATCATTTGGGCCGACAACATGGACGCAAGTTAGATTTAGTAATGATTACCCGCGTCTGCACAGAGACTTGGAATTTCCCAACTTCGATGTTTACAGGAAATCAGAATATAAAGACGTGCGAAAAACTAATTGGGGTGCCGGTGATGGAAAACCAGGATATCTCTATGTATTTTGCCTTTTCGGCATGCTTGCTGGGGCTTACGGTACCAAAGCCCATTTGATACACTACGTAGCCTTCATGGATGCTCCAGCAGACGTGCTTGCTCTAGCTTCCATAGAAGTGGATATATCAAAAGTAATACATGGTACTTGTTTGTCCATAAAATGGCGTGGAAAGCCACTATTTATCAAGAGTAGAACTAGCGCGGACATTGCACTTGAAGAAAAGACACCGTTATCTTCGCTCCGTGATCCCCAAACGGAGGCAGAGCGGACAGTAAATAAGGAATGGCTTGTGGTCATTGGTATCTGCACCCACTTGGGATGTGTGCCCATACCGAACAGTGGTGACTGGGCCGGCGGTTTCTATTGTCCTTGCCACGGCAGTCACTTTGATAACTTGGGCAGGGCCAGAAGAGGTCCAGCTCCTACAAATTTAGAAATACCACCTTACAAATTTCTGACCGACAAACTTCTTCTTGTAGGGTAAAATTATTCAATATGATTATACTTTTTTAGTGAATATATTTCGTATTTATATCAATTTTGCACTGTGTAACCCTATTCCATTCGAATTTATGCTCATCTAAATCTTAATGGCACTGTACATAAGTACAGTGGCGCGCCCAGGCTCACAACTGTCACGAACACCTTTTCATTGCAATAAATTGTATGATATATCATCATTGGACACCCAGCACCCTAGTTGCGTAAGACACTTTCAAACACATTTACGACACGGTTGGCGCAGTGGCTGAGCGATCGACTGCTGCGCTGCGTGTCGCGGGATCGATTCCTGCACGGAACAAATATTTGTATTGCCTTCAGGTAGTTGTTCTGGGTCGGGCTGTTTGTGTATGTGAGTTTAAATGGTTGTAAATGCACCCACGATACAGGAGTAATTCCTAAAGTGGGGCAAAATTCTTAAAAAAAACACAATCACGCACGCTTGACAATTTGTCACATTAATACTGCGATATTATTCGTTTGAGAAGCTGGCCCCTGGACAAAGCTGAAATGTCTCAAGATAAATGCTTTTAATCACACCGGGTGGCAAGTCACCATCCCATAACATGTAGGTGTAGTCCAGGGAATTTCCCCGATATTTGGAAATTCTTTTCCCGATATTTGGAAACGGGCACATATCACACCAGTGTTTAAGAGTGGTGACAAAAACAACATACTAAATTATCGCCCTATCTCTATACTGTCTACCCTGCTTTTCGAGAGTCTTGTACATAGAGAAGTGTATTCCCACGTTCACAACCTCTATTATTTGTAAAACGACGTTCGACGAATACTAATCTCATGCTGTTCACCGACTTCCTGTTCAAAAAAAATGTATGAACAAGTTCAAGTTGACGCTGTGTACACAGATTTTCGGAAGGCTTTTGATATGGTGGACCACAAACTGCTTCTAGATAAAATTGCATACAATGGCATCCATGGCAATTTGTTACGATGGTTCATGGCTTATATATTTAACAGGTCACAAAAAATAGTTATGAATGGTTTCCAATCGAGATCAATTATTGTCATCTCTGGGGTGCCCCAGGGCTCAATAATGGGTCCCCTACTCTTTACTCTGTTTATCAATGACATTAAGAAATGCTTCATTCATTCCCAATTTCTAATGTATGGCGACGACATCAGAATTTATAAATCGTGCAAAAGCACACAAGATTGCCTTCTTTTACAGGAGGACCGTGATAGACTTTCTCGATATTGTTCATCCAACAAACTTCACCTTAGCTTACCTAACCGCAATGCAATCACTTTTACTAAAAATAAAAACATTATAACATTTGAATATAGTCTTCATGGTATCTGTTTGCAAAGAGTTGACCACATTCGAGATCTTGGGGTTCTAATGGACTCGAAATTGCACTTTAATCTTCATATCGATAGCATTGTTGACAAAGCGTATCGTATGTTTGGTTTTGCCATGTGATTCTCTATCTCCGTCCGCATACCGGCCCATCGTGCTGCTCGACGAGGTGGGCAAGCTCTTTGAGAGAGTAATTGTAAACCGCCTCGTCGGGCACTTGGTGAGGACGGGGCCGGATCTTGCGGACAGCCAGTTTGGCTTCCGCAAGGGGCGCTCGACGGTGGACGCCATCATGCGCGTGAGAGCCCTCACGACGGGGGACGCGGTGTCCCGGGGTGGGGTCGTCGTGGCGGTGTCACTCGACATCGCCAACGCGTTCAACACCCTGCCCTGGAGCTGCATTGTGGAGGCACTCCGGTATCACCGAGTGCCGCCCTACCTCCGTCGAATAGTCGAGGCGTATCTGACGGACAGAGCCGTCAGCTACCCCGGTCGCGATGGGGAGTGGAACCGGCGAGAGATGTCGTGCGGTGTCCCGCAGGGATCGGTTGTGGGGCCGTTCCTGTGGGACATCGGCTACGACTGGGTGCTGCGGGCCGACCTCCCTGATGGCGTCAGCGTGGTTTGCTACGCTGACGACACGCTGGTCCTGGCGCAGGGGAGGTCGCATCAGGCGGCGGCCGACGCGATGACACGCGGGGTTGCGATAGTCGTGGAGAGGATCCGGCAGTTGGGTCTCGAGGTGGCATTGCACAAGTCCGAGGCCATGACGTTTCATGGGCCCCGGAACGCGCCACCACCGGGATCCCAACTAACGGCAGG
The DNA here is from genome assembly GCA_911387795.2 of Apamea monoglypha. NCBI lineage: Eukaryota > Metazoa > Arthropoda > Insecta > Lepidoptera > Noctuidae > Apamea > Apamea monoglypha. The sequence goes on along the minus strand of OU426914.1, from coordinate 20,616,580 downwards.
AGGGGTTCACATCGGCATCGAGACGACGATGAAGTACCTGGGTCTCGTCCTCGACAGCCGGTGGAACTTCGTCGAGCACTTCCGACGTTTGGCCCCCAAACTGGAACGGGCTGGGGCCGCCTTCAAGCGGCTCTTGCCCAACCTGGGGGGGCCAAACGCCTCCTGCCGGAGGCTTTACGCGGGGGTCGTGCGGTCCATGGCCCTATACGGGGCCCCGGTGTGGGCGCGTTCACTGCGGCGGCGAGCCGCCCACTACCTGAACGCGCCCCAGAAGGTGGTAGCCGTAAGGCTAATCCGGGACTACCGCACGATCTCGCGCGAGGCGGCAAGCCTCCTTGCCGGACTGCCGCCATGGGATCTGGAGGCGATAGTCCTCGCGCGCCTGTATGAGTGGCGCGCGGAGGCACTACGCCGGGGGGAAAGTCCGCTCCCGCGGCAAATTGCTGCGGAGCGGACGGACCTCCGGCTCGATCTCATGGCGACATGGAAAGAGCGACTGTCGCAACCCAGCGCAGGGCACGCCGCGATAGCGGCGATAAGACCCCTCTTTGAGGAGTGGCTAGAGAGGCGCCACGGCGCCCTCACCTACCGCCTGACGCAGGTCCTCACCGGACACGGAAGTTTCGGGAGGTTCCTGCACATCATCAGGCGGGAGGAAACGCCCGGGTGTCACCATTGCCAGGATCGCCCAGAGGACACGGTGGAGCACACGGTGGAGGTCTGCCCCGCTTGGGCGGAGCACCGCCGTGTCCTCGTAGAGGCGATCGGCAGCGGCGGCGGCCTCTCGCGCCCGGCCCTGGTGCAAGCCATGGTCCGGAGCGAGAGGGAGTGGGAGGCAGTCGCCTCCTTCTGCGAAGCAGTCATGCTAGCGAAGGAGGTGGCGGGACGGATGAGGGAGAGAGCCTCCCGTCCAAGCCGCCGCGGGAGACGCCTCGGGCGTCGGGAGTCGAGAGACGACTACCGGCCACCGTAGGCGCGGGCCTGCGGGCGGAGAGCAATGGGTAGCTCACCGCCCGATCAGGACCAGGCCCGTGCCGGACGGCGCGTAAGTGTTCCACGCGCGCCTCAAAGAGATGTCAGCATCAGCAACGAGGGGCCCCTCAGGGTCGAAGCCTGCCGGGGCAGCGGGATTGTCCGAAAGGGTTACCGCTACCCCGGAACATAAAGGGCGAAGGAAGGAACATGGGTGGGTTTTAGTCAGTAAGAGTCTGACACTCCCTTCCGCTCCACCCAGAGCGGGAGGGGTCATTTGAAGATTTCACATCCCAAAAAAAAAAAAAAAATGACTTTAAAAGACCGTCTACTTTTCTATTTCTATACAGAGCTTTAGTCCGCTCTCAATTGGAATTCGCAGTACCGATTTGGAGTCCCATTTTTGATGTTTATGTAAAAAGAATTGAAATGGTTCAAAAGAAATTTTTACGTGTTATGCACTACAGATGCACTAAGTAAGTCAAAATTACCATACGCTCTATTATTAAGGCGTTATAACATTTCAAGCCATGGCCATGATGCTGCATGGTCCGTGTAATAACAGATTCGATTGTCTTGATATTACTAATAACCTATGTTACATTGTTTCTAGAACTGTAGTGCGCCGAGAGGTGCGCGTGCCCCGGCTGTTCCACACTGCAAGGTGTCGAATTCACGCTGGCGCACGGGCGCCTCTCCGACGCATAGTAGATACGTATAACACTCATTTTATCGAGCTTGATATTTTCGCGCTTACACACTTTAAGTTCAAAAGGATGGCTATAGAATCCTTAAATTAGCTATCCAATACCTACTATCCCTAAATCACATATGAGAACTTACTTAATTCTCTGTAGTTTTAACGCACGCATTTAATTATTTTCTTAATCATTATTTCGCGGATATCGGTGTGGGTTACACGTTTATTTAGTTCATAACTTATTCTGTCATACTTTTTGTAATGTCTAGCTGATAAATATCCCAATAAAGTGAAAAATAAAAAAAAATAAAAAGTTACGCCGAATTTTCACTCCCGCTCTCGCCGCCCGCACTCTCCGCGTGTACGTTTTTTTTGGAGAACATTTAATTTCAACTCATCCTACAAAAAACTTGTCCGTCAACAACCTTCCACAGTGATCCACCGACGACAACGTCTTTTCTAGAACTAAATTGATGGTATTAATAAGCTTCACTAGGATACAGGCGTCGCCTAACCGTGCCTACGCAGGCTACTCACGACGAATAAATCGCAGTTTTTCACGGCAAGTAAAACGTGTGTGTACAAAGGGCCTTACAGCAGAAATAGGTTCTTACAGTCATCGTCACAAAGAGATGCATACACCGACAAGAATTTATTTGATTTTCTACTCTTTTTATTCCATAATGTATAGCCACAATCACAGAACAGATAAAAGAGGTTAGAAGGGCCTTGTGGGCGGGGCAGGCGCGCCGCACTTTTGAGCAAACGCTCAAAAGTCAACCGAAATTTGAATCACCGGTCAACAATCGCGCTCTGGTTGTGACAGCGTTCGGAGCTCCGCGGAAAAAAAGAATTATGCCGTCTTGCGCTATTATAACATGTCGGAAAAGAAGTCAGGAGTGTAATGTGACCCGAGGAGGGATTTCTTTTCACCGGTTAGTCCGAAAACCTTAAAATACGAGTGATATTTGTAATTATTACAAAAGTATTATGTAGTTTGTAGACAAAAACGATAAAATCGCATTCAGATGCAAAATTATACATTGCTTGCAATACATGGGTACGATCTTGTACGTCATGAGCGGTCGCGCAATGTATTGCGTTCACTGCGAACATCGCGTGCGTCGAGCCAAAATGGGCGTCGATAGTGTTGTACCAAATTGTAAACAATGTCGATATTAAATAAGTGTATACGAATAATTATGTTCAGAAATTTGTATTACAATTAAAATAACTTTGTTTTTATTAACTCCAATTATTGTGTAATGTGAATTATTAATTTAATTTCTTAGTTGGTTTTTCGTCTAAAATTTGGTATGAGGTTAGTAATTTACGATGAAAAATATTTTTTTTAGTTTTCCAAGAGATAAAAAGGGACAAGAAAACTGTGGATTGAGGCAACTGGTAGAATTGAATGGATACCTACTAAATGTAGCACAATTTGTTCGCAACATTTTTCAGAAAATGATTATGTAATTAAAAAGTTGAAATTGAGTCTAAATTATTGTTCAATATTAAAATATTCTTGTATTTTTACTTGTGTCATTTATTTGCTCACTTACTTACTTTAGCCCATGTCTTTCTACGCTTGAATGACGTTAATCACGGACACATTTATAGCCCAGAAGGTCAATTCTTGTAATTAAAAAAATTCAAAATCTAGTCGCAGTTTCATCTCAGCGACAAAAAAATGTCAAAAACTGGTCAGAAATGTAGGGAAATTAAAGGTGTTTTTGACAGATTGAAACTGAGTTAAGACTGTGAACGTTCTTAAAATAAAGAGAATGGCCCCTCTTAATTAATCCTTTCCAAATAAATACGTTATTCATCACAAGTATTTAATTTTGAACAAAATTGCCCTTGACGTTATTGGATTTCAATGAATATCTTAGGAGATATCATGGTTTTAAAATAATTCCGCTAGGCGGCCGGTCATTAGCTTCCTATAGTAATGTACTAAGTGATAATCGTAAGTAATACTCTTAAAGTAATGGAATGTATGTATTATTTTAGTAGGATTTTTCCTAAAATTAATGCGAGTGAAACCGGCGGGCATAGCTATTATTCATAAATTAACATGATAAAGTTAATAAATACATTTTGCACAGAGTAATTCACAATAAATTAATTAGATTATATTATGTTAATTCGACTTAGCATTCGATATGGCCGTGAAATTTAAAATTTATTTTTAGTTTTTTTTGCAAATTGTAGCTTTGTTTTACATTTTATGTTATTCAAAATGTTATTTTTCTTTCTTTCTATTATTATGACGTAAAACAGAGCTGCAACTAGCATAAAACGAAAGAAAATTTAAATTTCGCGGCAGTATTGGATGTTCCCCCTTAATTTCACTTTGATTTAATTTAATTTATATATAATTATGAAGTCCACATTATTCGTACCGTACCTGCAACTTGCAAAAAAATTGCAAAACTTTAATTACCAAAATTACAGTAATTTTATCGATATCATCAATCGACCTTTTGGTCGCCGTAAAATATTTGAGAAACAAAATTGCTTTTACACGTGTGTGAGTGTACGTCCAGAGCAGAATTTGCGTTAGTGTGACAACCAATAGCAAACACGCGATCTAAGTGCATGTGGTTTATTTGTGTGCGTAATGCGCGTACGTATTGATCTCTTGCTTGTAGTGGAGAGTGAGAGTGGGAGACATGCGGCGACACACGTTCTAATACAAATAAGGAACTATTTCCTTTCTATCCTCTTTTATCTGTTCTGTGGCCACAATATACCCAATACGAGTATGCTATGTGGCTACACATTGATCAAATGTTATAGAACAAAGATTGTAGACAATAACATTAAATCTTGTGGTAATCGTGCTTCTCCGGAAGTTTCGCCCTAATGATGAACTACATGACATATGGATATTGTAGATGACTAGCTAGAGCCATCATAATGAAACGAGTTCCCACGATACGTCATCATGTACTCAGATCTATCATGAGGTACCCCGCACCTTTTTCCTGCTATAGAGATAGTCGTAATAATAGAACTTTCATTGCTGAATTAACATAATAAATATTCACGCCTGTATTCCGGGTTAAGCAGAGGTGTACCTATAGTACACGCACATTTCGCCAGTTATGTTTAGCCCCCCTGTAATAGGGACGTGCCTATAACCATCAACCGGACAGAAATTCGGACTCCGTGCTGCTACTGAGTTATTCCTGATGAAAAAACCCAATAACACTTTTCCCGACCCGGGAATCGAGCACAGGAGCTCTTGCTCAGCAGCTACTACCAACCTGGCAGTACTGAATGAATGAATAAATTACGAGTAGATATAACAGCTAAAAATTTAAGCTCTCTCCTCTTTTCTAGTTTGCTGTGCGCGACAGGGACTACCATGATCATCTTTATAAAACCTACCACAAAAGTTCACATTGTCCAATGTAATTACTTACCTACATAATAAAATATTGAGTATTGATTTTCCGCCGTGCTGCATTGCTCACCATTTGCCCTCGTCGCTAAACTAGCTACCCTCATACAGCACATATACGATCTAATTTGAATGACGTAAAACCTTTAGGAAGTCATTGATAATGTAACTCGTAACTTAATTGTTATAAAGTGTAAATTAGAATGATTGCCGTGGGTGTACTAAAGCTTCGGCAATCATTCTAATTTATACCTTACATTACCGAGATAAGAGTTACATTGCAATGACTAATTAATGGTTTAAAGTCGTGAATGTCGTACCTTAACCTTAGATGTACATCACATAGCAGGTATCTAGATTTTCCTTTGTGCCTGTGTCCCGCCCTCATAGACAAGTCTGTCACAATCTCTCTTTCCTTCATCGTTTCACGAATCTTGACTCAAGATAACTGTTTCTGATAACGCAATACCTACTTACGTAACTACCTACCAACATTTTTGTTTCTCCAATTCACGATTACTTACGTATCCAGAACAATAACCGCCCGTTACCGTCTCGAAAAATTCCACCTTCTTGTCGCCAACGCACCGTCAGCAAGACGAACGCTCGCTGCTGTGTGATGTGACAGCTTGTTGTTGAAACTTGAAACCGACACGTCCAAGGAACCAAAAATTCGAAGACATGTGACATCTACGAACCCGCACTGGGCCCGCATGGTGGATTATAGCCCACTCCCTCTCACTGAGAGGAGGCCTATGTCCCAGCAGTGGGAACATTATAGCCTGATTATGTAGTGAGTGTGATAAATAGCGGGTAACGGGGAGACAGCCGTACGAGCGGCGTGCATACCGCTTGCAAGATTTCTTCGCCGAGGAACGGGCTGCTCGCTGCTCTGCTAAAATTTAGTTTAATGCAGTTGATTGAAGTCCTAATTTGAATGGCAAGTTATTTGCTGTGTCGGAGTGTTGCTGTAATAACGATGGGATAGTTATAGGCGTAAAAAAAACCATTCAGAGTAGATGAGTAATTTTATTATTCCAATCCAATACAAAAGATAGTAGTTACAAGTCTATATCAAATATGTACGGACGCCAGCAGGTCAAGCTACCCGAAACTGTCAAATTTTCCCAATCAACCTTGAACCTTAATGCTTAAGCGATAACGTTGAAAATGTATTAAAGAAATTTGACAGATTGTAGTAGCTTGATGTCCTGGCGTCTGTACGTAAGGCTGCACGTCAGTGATATGATAACAAAAGCAGCTCTTTTCAAACTTCGTACTACGGTCCAGAACAAAGTCAAAGTGTTAACTTGCAGACTACTGTAGTACAGTCGCCTGCAGAGAAAACGGGACCCCTCAACGCTCACTGCTTATAGTTTATTTGTAAGGCGGGGGGGTCCGTTTTCTCTACAGGCGTCCGTACATTACAAAACGCCGTCAGGTTTGTAAACATTTGTGATATAGTCACAGAAATTGAACGACGTACGACGTAGTCGAGGCGTAGTAGGGGCTTAACCCCGGATCTACGGATCTAAGTGGTAGATCCGGGGTTAAGCCCCTAATAAAGGCACCCGTACGACGTATGGATCAGCACCAACAACAAAGGAAAAAAAGCTCTCGGGAAGCTCGTGTCAAGCAGTTGGTCCCGGTTGTCCACTGTCGTTAGAAGCAATGGTACAAGGACTTTTTCAATTCAATTTCTGTGACTATTTGCAGTGGCTTGTGGCTGTAATTGTCGCACTATATTGAGTTCAAAATCTTCTGCCGGCCTAGTGTAGCCATCTCGAGGACTAAGCGTTTCCCTTTTTCGTAGCTGTTTTCAAGAAATCTTTCTTTTAGCTCGGGAATGAGATGAACTACGTACATCTGTGGCTGTCATTCAAAGCTTACTTAGCTACGGTTCCTTAGTATATCGCCATCAACCCACAACTGGTTTGCCTTTCAAAACATTTGATGTAAACTTGTCCAAATTTATTAAAAGTTGTAAAAAAAAGCATCGTCGTTTGTTTATTCACCAGCGGTGACCTTTTCGGGTTTTTTTTTCGGCATTTCACTTTTATTTTTAAGTAATGGGTGTTGAAGTGCAATGCTTCGATAATAAGCATACGCTGCTTTGATTTCTTCGCAATTTTTGGTTTCAATCTCACTGCAAATCGAATCAATATCGCTCATAAAGGAGTATTTATTTGTAGCGTTAAACTCTAAAGCCTTCAATAAAAGGAATTTCTCCTTTCTCGTCCAATTGCATATCGCCGAGTGATTATTAATGACTGGAAGATTAACTTCCATATCCGAATTAGAATCCATTGTTGATAAATTATTCCCAAAATTTTTATAAGCAGGTAGATACGACTGTGATTCGACCGGACAATGAACACTGAACCCATAAGCTGTGCATAGGTTGAACCCAAGCGGGCGCCAATAACCCTCCCTCCTCCCTCCCGCCGAGAGCTGGGAATACCAGAATCAATACTTTTGTACAGAGTGTTGCCTTATACATAATAAAAAACATTTTCAGGGGAAAACGAAACGCTCACATAGCTGTAATGTAAGGCGGTTATCACACTGCAAGCCGCGCCGGTGTGCGGCACTGTATTTTAACTTTAACTTTTTTTTTTTACTTTTACTGTAGACCGCACGGAAATGCGGTGTCAGTGTTCTAAAGTACCTTTTGTATACAAATCAAGATTTTACAGTCAAGGTTAAAAACCGCAGCACCACACAAGATAATAAGATGTGATAATAAAATTGTTCCGAGGGCCTTATACTCGTATTACCACGACTTAGAAGAATACGGCTCTCTATAATCTCGCTCGCTACTATTGTTAAACCTACTCGCATGGATCGCTAGCCAGCAGAGAAAGCACTTATTGGTCTGGCTACAACACCGAAAGGAATGCACCGCTAACGGCTTTCGCGTAGATATAAAAAGCCACCCATTGTCACGAGGTAGCAAGTTTCATCGTGGACAATATGTATAAAGTTTATTGATGTGGAACGAAAAGAATGAATACATAATCGGCCTATAACGTTTCCACTGCTGGGACACAGGCCTCCTCTCTGTGAGAGGGAATGCGCCATAATACACCACGGGGGCCCAATGCGGCTAATGCGGGGTGGCAGATGACACATGTCTTCGAATTTTTGGTCCTAGGAGCTAGGACACTAGTCTCGACGAATGAATAAACTTCACGAAAATGCAATAATAGGATATGGACTTCATTTCACCTGGGATATTGTCTATTCGAATTCCAGATCCCATTCCCTGAGTAACATAATACACAGTATTGTTCTCGAGTGAACACAGTGGATTTTTCAAAAGTTTTCAGCGTCGTTCAACCCGAGAACATAATAAAACAAACCACTTGTGTCTGAAATTGTTTGAATTTCATTTTAGTGTTTAAATTAAAATAACGTAACACAATTAAATATAAGATTCCCGCCACCGTCCGAAATAGTGCGAAACTTACTGACGAAGCTGGTAACACTGCTTTTATTATCTGTGGATCTGCTCTGCTCAGGGCGGTTCAGACTCAGTTGAGTTTTCGAGTGCTCGTCAGAGTGCGTGTGCGTGTGCGGAGTGTTCGACTGCTCGACTGCTCTCTTCCCTTTTAATCGTTGGTTGCTGGCTGGCTTAGCTGGCTCTATGTGTCATTGTTCTACTCGGTTTCTTCCAAGCCGCGACTCGCGTATTAAATAACAAAAATAAATAATAACATCATCTGAGTTTCTACATAATTTACGAATATGGATTTCGTACTGTAAACCGTTCACCGCTGTAAAAGATGTGTGCCGGCGAAACAGTATTAATAATTTGCTTTATGGTAGTCCTTTATTGTTATATTACCCTTAGAAACTACATTGTACGTGAATATGGATTAGACCCTAATTTTGATGTGATTCCTTAAAAAGTTTCTCGCTATCTTTTGAAAATGATATAATTTGTAGTGCGGAAAATCTCTAAAATAGACTGAACTAGTAATGGTGAAATAGTAATGGTGTTTATAAGAAGAATGGGTAAATTAAACAATTCTTTTCTATGGGGAATACTCTTCGCCTCGGCGACATGGAGTATCTCTTTGTACTTGTACTGGCTGCTGAACCTGAGTGGTGAGTACCTATTATTCATTATAAATCTATACTCATTTATGTACCTAGTATTAATAAGTTTGCACGAAGGCAATAAGTTTACCTGTAAATGGTTATGAACTAGTTCATTAATCCTTGCTTGGCCCTACAACTGGATACTCCACGCGTCCATTAAACATTTAAACTCACGCATCAATTGGCAGTGTCACTTGGGCATTATTTATGGAATTCTACTCACTTGCTGGCTCCCAATTCAACCCAGTAGTAAATTTATAGGATTATTAACTTCATTGCTTAATATACCAGTAAGGATTCCCTTGTGCAAATAAGATCAAATGAATCCAGATGGCAAATAGGAAGATCTAATCTATAAATCTTCAGACAGTTGCTCCGATTGAGACTGTATCTGAAGCACGGAACCTCTGACGGCTGACTGAGCTGTTATGATTAGCACTATACTACTGTGTTATTTAACATACCTAATTTGTTGAAGTGGGATTACGGCCTATATTAGACTATTATCAGTAACAGATTCATAATCACTAATTCTTGTGAGCCGTGCTGTTTATATATCAGACAGAAGTCAAGTCTCACCTTTTCTGAATAAAGTCAATATTCTTAAAATGCAGTTTAGAAGGGATTTCCATGATGTACCAAACAGTAATATTGCCTTTATTGTTTGGTGTGATAAAAATCAAAACCACATTATCCTAACTCATAAGTTGGACTGAATGAAAGAACATAAAGAAAACACTAGCATTATTGGTGATCATACTAATGCTTTACATATTCCAAGACAATTAATATCACTGTATTTCAGTGTGCTTCTTCTTAATATGTAATCAAGTGTTGGAAAAATCTGCCACCATGGCTAGGTACACTGAGAATATTTGCAGGATCCCAGAATTAATAATTGTTTTTTTTTAATGGTACAGAATTGTGGCATATAATTCCTTAAATACCAGGATGTACAACATCCATCTGTTATTTTTACCTAATTTTCGTATTCTTTAAATTGCAACTGCACAGTCAACTGACTTTATTAATGTTTTTTTATAAAGATATTGAAATGTACTAAAGAGTAACATAACAACTAATTATTTATTATTCTAAATATTAATTCTCCCAGTAATGTATTTAGTTATCTGTTACACATAAGTAGTAATCTTATTTTTAAATACGGTTTCTTACAATTAAATGCTTGATAATGGAATCAAAACGCTTTGCTTTGCTCAAAACACCACCTCACCATCATTTTTCATAAATTTTAGGTGACAGTACCATTAATAGCACTGAGCACAGGATCCATTATCGCCTTTTGAATACAGACGAGAAGAACCATATAAAGAACAATGATAAATCTATTGCAGCATTAGAGGGAAAGAATTTGCTGTATGACAATTCAAAAGCGGTAGAAAAGTTTTCAGGCAACACGTGGAAGCTATACAAAGGTAAATCTGATTACCTGAGCAAGATGCTGCTCAAAGAGAAATATGCTAAACATCTTGGAATGAAGATGACAGCACAGCCCGATAACGCTATTGGTAAGTCTATGGAATATTCAGCATTTTGATTATTTTAAGCTGTGCTGCCTCAGCAGCCTGGCTCATTTTTTTTTTGTATTTGTAAAGTAAATATGAATTCATTATAAGATAATTCAGACGGCTGACCACACTGGAATTTAGTTATAATTTAGAAAACAAGAGTTAATGTTGTGTTTTCTCACACCTGTATTCCCTGTAAGGTTAGGCAGAGGTGTACCTATAGTACACCCACATTTCGCTGGTTATGTAATAGGGCAGTTATGTGTTAGTCCCATGTAATAGGGGTCCCCCTATTACATGGGACTTACTGGTTCTAGATTTCTTTTTCTAGGCTTTAAATAAAATCGGGCAGAGAATATTTTATGTAGTTTCCCTAGTTTTATGTTGTTGTGTTGAGCAAATACAGCATGCACTGCATATTGCAACAGTATGTCCTGTGCGACTGCAAAAGCCCCTTCACAAACAGCAATCTCTTTTTTTTTTACAATATGCTACTGCTGCAATCACTTCAATTGAATTTTATTCCACCTAACAAGTTGCAATTGGTCTATTATTATTGATGCGGGAGCGACCTTCCTGCTGGGCGTAGCTGGGTAAAAAATATTCTGTTGTACGTTAAAGGCTCACTAACTGGCACTGGCGCGATGCGATCTCTATTCCTAGCACATTTTATACAATTATGAATTCGTGATTATTTTCACTCTGCTACTGTTGCGACGAATATTAATTAAAGAGAAATACTATTTCAATTATTGCGCATTCAATTCTTAAAGGCTCCAGACAGAGAGGCGCGACGAGACCGCGCGACGCAACTTAATAGAACAATTTTTATGAAACCTCATATAAATTGTTCTACCAGATTCGCGTTGCGGTTGTCTGTGGGAGCCTTAAGTCAGTTAAATTATAGTGTATGTTTGTCATATTATACTAAATAACGTTGTTATGCATTTCGCATTATATAATGCTATATAATTTCCTTATTGATTTAACATATTTTTGATGTTCCAAATAGACAACCAGTTTGGATTGATCCGTAATGCTGAAGATGTGAGGATCCGTGACAGCGGTTACAGCGTCCATGCTTTTAACACTCTGATATCGCAAAGAATTGGAAATCACCGTGGTTTACCTGATACCAGGAATAAACTGTAAGTGCTTGTTAGGCTTGTTGTTGTACAGTGGCTGCTATCATAAAGCACTTTTGTAGGTTTTTTATCCACCTCAAATGAAAATACTGACGAAAATAGTCTTGACAAATGTAGCAGTAAGTCTAAAAAGTTATTTTTTTCCAGGTGTCGCGTACAAAAATATGCAGATAGGCTCCCGAAGACCTCCGTGATAATCTGTTTCTTTAATGAGCACTATCATACTCTGATGCGTTCTGTGCACTCAATTTTGGACCGTACTGATCTGAAATATCTTAAAGAAATCATTCTAGTTGATGACTTTAGTGACATCGACGGCCTACATGATGCGGTGCAAAAATCAGTTAATGAATTGAATAACCAAATGCGCAAGGAAGAAGAGATGCTGGAGACCAACAACATTGATGTGGAGAATGTCGTAGATTATATAAATGACGACAATAATGCAGTGGAGAAGAAAACGACTGAAATGTTTAGAGATGAATTTAATATAAGACTGTTGAAGACTTCCCAGCGAGAGGGTCTTATCCGGGCGAGGCTGTATGGAGCTGAGAACAGCGTTGGTGAAGTGAGTACAATCTACTCTTATAATGCTATCAGTAGATTTTTTTAGGCCGAAAGTTATCATAATGGTCTATCAAAACATAAATGTCGTTTTTTATTTTCAGGTCCTAGTGTTCCTTGACTCTCATATTGAAGTGAACCTAGAATGGCTGCCTCCGATGCTGACCCGCCTTGCAGAGGGAGTGGACAAGGTCAAAGTGAGATTCTCTCATCGCGCGGTCACCCCGGTCATTGACGTCATCAACGCCGATACATTCGAATATTCGGCTAGTCCTTTGGTCCGAGGAGGTTTTAACTGGGGCCTACATTTCAAATGGGATAATTTGCCGAAAGGAACATTGAAAAGTGAGTGCACTACAGTTTTTATCGATTGTTGTGCTAATTTTACCTCTATTGTGTCGACTGTTGAATGTTTTACGACCAGTGTTTAGTTTAATCAGTATTGCTTTCGATTTCCCGATGCGTACAATTCTTCTACCGTAAACAATGGTGCGTACCTATTGCACAACATAATGTTACATTATTTGTATTTATCGTAAACCTGTGTCACGCGGCTTTCTGGGGTGAAAATCGCCCTGTGTTCATGTGGGTATCAACCTACCTATGCTGTACTTCGTAATAAATAGCTCTGTATTGCAATCCCAAAAATATACCGAACATTATTGTTATATTGGAACTGTCTTTTCAGCTGAAGAAGATTTTGTGAAGCCGATCAAATCACCGACTATGGCTGGCGGACTATTCGCTATTTACCGCGAGTATTTCAACTATATCGGCAAATATGATGATGGCATGAATGTATGGGGTGGAGAGAACTTGGAGATATCTTTTAGGGTAAGCATACGTGAAATTAGCAAAAATTCCGTTGTTTCCCCTTCTTTAGCATCACTATTTAATATAATATCATCAGCCTAGCCTTTTCCCAACTATGCTGGGGTCAGCTTCCAGTTTAAGCGGATGCGGTTGAATACCAGTATTTTACATGGCGTGACTACCTATCTCTGACTTCCACAACCCAGTTACTGGGTAATACGATACCCCTTGGTAAGACTTCGTTGTCAAACTTTCGGGTTTCTGACGTCTCGTACCGACTGCTAAAGATTCACGAATGCTTTCCTAGGCACAGCGGGGCCTAATATGTTAAGATGGTCAACCAGCCGCGGCAAACGTAGCTTAACCTGATCGATCGACCGGTGCGGCTGTCTCAGCTAAACAGCTTCCTTAGAGCTTGAACTTAGGACCGGACTTCTATGGAAGAATGATGGTTATCTAACCAAGCAAAGGGTTTAATGAAGCGAAAAAAATAATTGCTTTAATATTTTAGATTTGGATGTGCGGCGGTTCTCTGGAGCTGATCCCTTGCAGTCGAGTCGGCCATGTTTTCCGAAAGCGTCGACCTTATGGAATAGGAGAGAAGGAGGATTTCATGCTACATAACTCTATGCGCATGGCCCGCGTTTGGATGGACGATTACGTGGTCAGTAGATTTCTATCTCTCCCTATTTCCTTTGGGGCGGTGTGATATATGTACCTAACGTACATAAAGGTTTAGATAAAATTTTTGTTAACGGTTCATATTTATACTAGCTGTAACCCCGGCGCTAACTAAAATGTACCAAAAATAGGAAGTGTGGTTCTTCTATAAATATTATAAATTAAGTCGCTTTTCGTGTCTGTCTGTGTGACCGCTTTGTTCTTCAGACTGCGCAACGGATTGTGACGCGGTTTTCGCCATTATTTAGATAATTTATTCCGGAAGATTTGCCTCTAAAATACATTAATACATTACTTGCATAGTAATCATGAATATCGATGTTTTGCCAAGTCGTAAAAACCGGGTCTCTAGTAAGTTATAAGCGCAATAAACGAACAAAGAGAAGATACATTTAGAGTTACATAATCCGTATCATTCCTTAGTTTAGTTTTTGGTTCAACGCACTATAATGTTTGGTCTACGTTAAGTTTTTTATCAATTGTAGACATCTTGCTCAATTAGAGTGTGTTTAATATAAGTGATCAGTTACAAACAGAACGTAAGGGCCAGAGGTCATTGTTCTGTAATGATGATTTCAAAGACTTATTCACAAGTCGTCACTGTTCCGATTTATCAATCAAAAAAGATCTCGATTCGCAACATAATGTTACACTGATGGCAGTTATCATACTTGTTCCACTTAAATTACATAGGTACAGTCACGAGCATAAATATAATACTATGATCAGCTCGGCAATAATATCTGATTGCATGATTAATCTTACTTCCTACTATCGATGGATGGATGGATGGATAAATAAATAAATAATAATAAATAAATATCCCTGGACATTTCACACAGCACCATTTGTCCCAAGCTAAGCAACCTAATGCTTGTGTTATGGTAACAAGATGGCTGATAAACTACTTATATACAATTTTTTTTTTTTGGATGAATGTTTGTTACTCTTTCACGAAAAAACTACTGAACGGATTTGGATGAAATTTGGCGCATATGTAGTTTATAACCAGGATTGACATATAGGATACTTTTTGTCCCGATATTCCCAACGGATCTAAACTTATGCGGGTGAAACCGCGGGGCGCAGCTAGTTAATTGATATATCACGTCAAATATATGTGATCATTTGCAGAAGGCATATACAGGCACCACAAATATTATGTGCCATCGAAGGAACAACGAAACTATTTGGCGAGACAAGCGATGCCAAAACTTAGGATACTGCATCGGCTTCAAAAATATCTGTCAGTGCAATATTAACGGACAATTCTTCCGTCATAAATATGGGCCTACTCATTAAAATTCAGAAGAATGTGACACCTCGTTGTGATCTTTGACATCAATGGCAGCATAAAAACCTAACTGCATATTTAAATACTCCCCTATCTTACACTAACGCAAACTTCAAAAGCAATTTTCTCGTGAAATAACTATTTCAACTTTGAGAAAAGATCTTATTATTATTATGAGCCTGTGTGCACTGCAGGGCAAAGGCCTCCCTTCTCTCCTTCCACTTTTCCCGCTCTACTGCGATTATGGGCCAATCCTTTAAGGAGTCCAGCTCGCCATTTCGTAATAATATGGTTTCGAAAATACTATGTCCGGAACACTGTATCTATCAATACATAAACTCACGGCTTCACATGGGGCTAAGCAGAAACTACAGAACGCCTGGTACGATCCTTAGAGTCCGTTTCCCGAAAGAAGTCCCGCGGCAATAAGTGGAACTAATTATTATTATATAGTTAGCAACATTCCAACAACAACTCTCCTACCCCAGACACCTTTCTCTATTTAAGAATGTGCATTTTTCAAGCCTGCTACTCGTATATGATGTCGAGATAAATAAATAAATCAATATTTATGATTCCGTCCTACGACAGTGGCGCCGCGTCTACGAGACTTCTTTTGTGAAACGGACCTTACATACTCCTTTCGCCTCGTTCACGTTCATACTGGTCTGGTCATAGACGTATGAACGTAATCATGAATCCGGTTGCGAGTACTACTCACCTGACCTTTATGTTCTCCTAGGGCGGTGGCTCACTCACATCTGCACTGTAAATACCTTCTGTTAGTCACCTTTCATTCATCCTCTCAATATGACCAAACCATCTAAGCATACTCAATTTTGTTTTCTATCGTTACTTTACGAGAAAATCGCTTTTGAATCTCGTGTAACTAACTATACGGTAGTTGGATGCTGGTGTTCGTGGTGGATTGTGGCCCATTCCCTCTCACAGAGAGTAGGCCTGTGTCCCAGCAGTGGGAACGTTATAAGCTAATTATGCTCGTGACTGTACGTACATACATTCAATCGTTCAGTTCAAGAATATTTGAATTGTTTAATGTATATGCAGAGATAGATTATAGCTTGTTGACAAAACAGTGTGTTTAATAGTGAATAGTGTAGTATCCTTTTGTTTTATTTGCCATGAGACCTACCTCGGTATTCAGGAACAATGCTCACATAAGCATGATTAATATACACTCAGGGGCACATTTAACCGTCCACTCATCTCGAACTGCTTAACGTTTGTTTATGTTAACTTACGCTTTGCGTACTAGGCGTTACTTCTTAAGTGGGTATATCTGAAATAAATAAATCAATCATACCCGCGTTTTGTTTACTTTTGTGGTTTTTATTCAACAATAATCAGTTTAATCGTAATTTGACAGTCTCGCCCCATGTTTTATGTGACGGATACATTTGATTTAAAACGTTGTGATACCATTTCTTCGAATAAAACCTAGGTATTGGCCTGCCGTGATTTCATTTACACCAAAAAAATGCCACTGGACGCAGCTGGGGCAGCTAGGGCTGTAGCACTTGCAGACGCTGGGTTTAGCCAGCGTCGGATTGGACGGATGCTTGGATATCCACGATCCACAATTCAAGATGCTATCCGGCGTTACAGAGAGACTGGTTCCTACACAAGAAGGCCAGGGCAAGGTCGTAGAAGGTGTACATCAGAGAGAGATGATCGTTACATCGTCTCGAACGTTCTTCGGAATCGGTTTACAACTGCTCCTCAGGCTCGTAACCGCTTGTTTGAGGTACGAAATGTAAGTGTGAGCCTAAGAACAATAAGAAGAAGGTTAGCTGAGAGGGATCTGAGAGCATTTCGACCAGTTCGAGTCCCAGCGCTGACCGCAACTCACAGAAGAGCGAGACTTGCATTTGCTCGAGAACATTTAAATTGGACTTCGGAACAATGGAAGGCAGTTCTCTTCTCGGATGAATCAAGAATAGCTTTACGAGGTCCTGATGGACGTCAGCGCGTGTGTAGACGCCGTGGTGAAAGGTTTGCTGAATGTGCTGTGGTTGAAACAGTAGGCTACGAGGGAGGCTCTATAATGGTGTGGGGTGGCATTTGTTATGACGCCCGTACAGAATTGGTCATCTTCGATAGAGGCAGCGTTAATGCTCACAGGTACGTGACAGAAGTTTTAGAACCACACGTGATGCCTTTTGCCCCATTCATTGGCGATAATTTTGTTTTAATGCACGATAATGCTCGTGCACACACCGCGAGAATTGTCAGCGATTACTTGGACGCCGTCGATATTCAGCGATTACCATGGCCAGCTCGCAGCCCTGACCTGAACCCAATAGAGCATGTATGGGACAACCTAAAAAGACGAATTCGGGGTCGTACACCAGCTCCTACCACCATCAGTGAGCTAAAAACTGCAGCTGTTGAGGAGTGGCAGAACATTCCCCAAAGCGACATCCAAGACATAATTGACGGGCTTTCTAATCGATTGCAGGAGGTCATTAGGGCCAGAGGAGGAAATACACATTATTAATCCGGTAATTTAGAGCACACTTTTTTTTTAAATTGACATTTTGCAAATTTTTATTTTTTGTAAGAAAAGTGCATATTCTATTTTTTTTAAATTTTGTCTTAATTAAACCATTTCACAACATACACATGTTTCATTTATTTTCGTGGAGGTTCACCCAATGTGACATTATAACAAAATTAATTAAATTACCATAGAATTTTGAAGAAATCTACAAAATATAGGTGGCCGGTTAAATGTGCCCTTGAGTGTATTATTAATACGTAATTGTTTTCTGTTTCAATGCTTGAGTATCTTAGCCTACCGGAATCAGAAATATTTTAGCAAGTGCATTAGAGTCCGTCTGACATTGGTTTGTCACAGGAGTATTCCTCCTAACATGTGCTACGCAAAAAAAAAAAAAATTGTCTCAGAGACGATTGGGAGATACCCAATTACTGATGCATAGTATAAAAAGGACAATCAGATTGTGATTTATAGTGTGTTACGGAATTAGGGTGCTGGTCATAATCGCACGCCCGTCCCGAGTACTAAGAATTCAATAATATCATGTATTTTCCAACGATTTCAGAATAAAGTGATTGAACACAACCCAGCGGTGGTTCAGGTAGAACTCGGTGATCTGACGGCTAGACACAACTTACGTAAAAGCTTGAACTGCAAATCTTTCAAATGGTACCTGGAGAATGTTTACCCTGAACTGGAGACTGGCCAAAACGCAATGGCTAAGAAAAGGATGGCTGCTCTGAATGACGTTGATAAGAATAAGTTCCAGCCCTGGCATTCGCGGTAAGTTTTCTCTATTTTTAGTCCGTCTGCCGTTTGATCCGTCTGTCTGTCTGCCAGCGGGCTGTATCTCAAGAAACGTTTTAGGTAGACAGTTGAAATTTGCACAGAGTGTGTATGTCTATTGCCGCTATAACAATATTATTAAAAGGGGTCTCCACCTCCATATAAGAAACGTGTCTTTTTTTGGGCGTTTTTTGCCTTGTGTTACGGAATTCTTCGTGTGCTAGTCCGACTCGCACTTGACAGGCTTTAATAGGTTCTTGTGGCCTTACTTAAATGTATGAACAGAACATTTTTTTGCTGTCTATACCGCATGCAAACACAAATTATTTAACAGCCAATGGGTTATGAAAGGCTGAAAGGAAAGGCTTTTTGTACTAGAACATCATAATTTTGCAGTCTGTGAAGTGATATAATAGTTTCATGACAAGCATTCCTCTTAAACTCGGGAGAACACCATGAGTGTTGTTGTTGTCTTCAAAGGCTCGAAGTGAAAGAAAATGACAGATTTATAAAGAAAACAAATAAATAAACGTTAATAACAAAAATAAAAGAAAAATATAGAGCTACCGGTTTTCATCGACGATGAAAGACAGATAAAAAAAAAACAGCGATTTGACGACTAAAAGAAGAAAAGTATTCGACATTCTATCAAAAAGTCTATAGAAAAAAGGTTCTTACGCTAGTTGCATCGCTTAGAAGTGTCGTGTTACGGAAGTCGAAATCATAGAAATACACCAAGAAAACGCTACGATTATAAAGAAAGTTCAACGCTTTCCCGCGTAATTAAAGTCATTAAGTAGGTAGTTTTTCACACGGCTGCCCAGCTTAAATGGACCTGAAGATGTACACCATTCGTATGCGATCACAAAGTGGGTTCTAAATAGCAGCAAACGGTTGCATGCTAGGCCTCAAAAGTAAAGTGGTCGCCGCTGCGGCCGCTTTAACCCCTCGTATCACGAAGGAACGTGGATCCACGCGCGGCACGATGACTTTAATTGTTTCTGTTATTACGCCATTCAGCTTGTTAATAGACATGATAGAAATCTTCGCTAGTGCGTTGCCATCCCAGACGCAAAACTGAAGAAGTCATGTGCATCTAGACCGCACCCAATCAATCAATCGGCCTAGCCTTTTCCCGATTATGTTGGGGTCGGCTTCCAGTCTAACTAGATGCAGCTGAATACCAGTATTGTACATGGAGCGACTGCCAATCTGACCTCCACAACCCAGTTACTGGGTAACACAATACCCCTTGGTAAGACTGGTTGTTAGATTTTTGGGCTTTTGACAACCCTTAACGACTGTCAACGATCTACGAAATGACAGCTAGGGCCAACGACTTAACGTGCTTTCAGAGGCACGGAGGGGTCTTGATTCTTAAAGGATGGTCACCAATCTGTGAACCGACCGCGGTAAGCATAGCTTAACCTTCGATAGACCCGTGTGTCGTGTGGCTGTTATTAATTTCGTACTATCATAATCACAAGAACCTCCAATTACCTACTGATATTATTATTTTTATTCTTAATTAAAAAAGAACCAGTATCATAATAATTCATTACAATCTAGCCTATAAAACTAATAAGAAATTTTTACCTAACTTATTTTTTTCCGTGATAATTATTTATTAACTTATAATAAGGTTTATTGTACTTTACACAAGTACGACATAACCAGCTGCTCCCCCGACGCCACCTACTGATGCTCCTGTGGGTAATTGCGTAACACATTATCAGTAGCAACAGCTTTCATTTTGACAGTTCAACAACATTCATTGCGTTATTTACGTTGTTGAGCAGACAAATTTACGAACATATGAAGCAATGGACTAGCAATATCCTTCAAAATGATTCAGATTTTGATTGATAGTGTCTTACGCAATTAGGGTGCTCCCGGAACACAGGGACGCGCCAACCAAACTGATAAACAGATTATCTCATAAACTTTACCTAGGCCGGTTTAGTCCCACCGTGTAACAGAGTAGTATTGGTCTTAAAAAAACTTTTATGTTTCAGCAAACGTAACTACACTGATTCGTATCAAATCCGATTGAAGAACACTTCACTTTGCATCCAGAGCGAGAAGGACGTAAAGACCAAGGGCGGTGGCTTGGTACTTTCTAGCTGCATCAGGATTTTGAGTCAGGTAGGTTAATCTTTGTTTTTGTTGCTTCTTATGGTGATTAAAAGATTAATGAAAAGTAACAGTAAAGTTGTAAGAGATGAGGACAGTACAAGTGTCCCAGTTACTATCTGTCATAAGAAATGTGGTTTTCTCCTCCTCTCATTGTGTTACCCCTTGTAAAATTTCTACATTTATGTCTATAATATTATGGTGTACATAATAAAGAATAGAATATTCTTTATTCTACCTAGCAATCGGGAGATCTTATACAAAATTTTAATAGCAGATAAGCATAATCAGGCTATAATGTTCCCACTGCTGGGACACAGACCTCCTGTATATGAGAGGGAGTGGGCCGCAATCCACCACGCGGGCCCGGTGCGAGTTGGTGGATGTCACATGTCTTCGAATTTTCGGTTTTAGGACACTCCGGTTTCCTTCACCGTTTTGGGAGCAGTGATAATGAAATAAATTACACAAAGAAAAACGCCTGCTTGGCGACCACTGCTCTCATTAGCAGATAAAACCCTTTAATTCCGTCTTATCCAGTCCATTGCTTAGCAATGCCTGTTTCAAGTCTAGTCAACAACGTTGATAATGACAATGAAATGAATGAAATTGAATCAAATGTGAATAAAAAGTGTTCAGTTCTAAATTGTTTACAATTTAATATATTTCAGATGTGGTTCGAAACAAGTCGTAATGAGCTGGTATTGGGACGCACTTTATGCCTGGACGCTTCAAACAATGTAGCCCCGAAGCTGAGCAAATGCCACGAACTTGGAGGGTCACAGGAATGGAAGCATAAGGGATCGGTGAGCACTGTTTTACATTTGTTGTTTACATTTCTCTTGTATTATTAGTCGACTGTCGTCAACGATGGGCCACATATATATATGTATGTTGTGAATCATTTTCTTATATTAATCCACTGTCATGAACAACTGTTGACTACGAGAACACAACCAGCACCCCGCAATCTTGCCGGTTAGGGGAACGGTAAGCTTCTTTTTATATATGTATCTTGTATTAGTCAAATGTCATCAACTATGGACCACAACACTCCAAGCATATGGGATCAATGAGCCGGGTGTGTGAGACAACAGTGGGAACATAGATTTCTTTTTAATATATTCCTCGGAATGGCTGGTCGCTGAAAGGTATGTGGTAGTTAAAAGTATTTTGACTCCGCTTTATGTAGTTTTTAGTGCATGTTGTGTCAAAGGGCTAAAACGTTTAGTAGTTGTCGTAGAAACATTTGTACGCATGAGTATTTTTTAAACTCAATTGGATGAAATATAATTAAAATGTGTCCAATGTGCGTGCAATTGAAAACGTTTCGTTTCTAGCCTGCATACAAACGTGTGGAATTTATTAACGCGGTAAATAAATGGGACTTAAGAGCCATAAGTATCCAGCAGGAATTGGGGCACATACTTTGTTATGATGTCTTCAATAACCTGGTCCTGAGCCACGGGAGGTGCAACGAACAGCCATCCTCCAAGGAGTGGAAAAAAATGTTTGGAGCTGTGAGTCCATTACTTATACTCTTAGTTTAGATCCTGTAGTTAGAGTTTCCTGTCGCAAAACTACAATCAACGTAGTTGTTCTAGTAGCATAGTACCTAACAACTTCCTGTAAGAACAGTAAGTGGCATATTTATTTCTACCTATTTAGTTTTCCATCGATTGGGCGCCCTAAAGCTATTTTAAAGAAACTGTAAGTTGAGTTACTTAATTTTAGTTCTTTCTTACCTCCGGTTTAAGAAAGCCTATTCACAACAAGAAATTCGAATCGTTTTTGTTGTTTTTTCGGTCAACCCATCATGCCAGCTGAACAACATAACGTTTACTCATATCAGAGTGGGTCGGCCTACGAAAATCGGAGGTTTATTGATTTTTCTGTAATTAGAAATAACTTTATTATAATAACCTTTTTCTGAGTACTTCGCTCCTCACAAAGAGGCTGAATTCTGACGAGGCCACGCCTTATATTCTAGATACAATCATTTAGTCCAATCTTTCGAAATCTCCTTTCTTATTCCTTAAGTAATATTTAACTGTGATAAAGTTCATACTGTTTTTATTCATACACTACTCTATTGCCGTTCCAACACCCGCTACCCAGCCTGACCGTTTTCAGCTGACATTTTTACAAAAATGTTTTTTTTTTGTTTTTTTGTGGGGTGTCCACAAAGAGAAAAATAACGATAATTTCGGAAGTCAGTGTCTTTGGTTTTGTATTTTCGGTTTTTGCCACCGACTTCCGCTAGTAACGTTATTTTTCATTTTGTAGTGTTTTTTTTAAAAGTCGGTGGTTTTATTTGTAAAACTGTTTTTATTTTTCATTTTTTAGCTGTTACCACAACTAAAAAATACCCTAATCCCTATAGGTGTGCCTGTAATATTTGAAGAGTTCCCTCAATTAATTCTGGATCCCATCATCTGATCTTGACCTGATGACAATGTGGAAATTTACACTTTCAAACAATTTTTTTTTCCAAATCAGTCCTCCCTAGTAATTGAGAACCTCCTCTTTTTTTGAAGTCGGTTAATATAGTTACCTTGGCCCTTTTAATAAATGTCTCTTATTTGTGGACTCCTACTCTTCTCATTAATGTTTAATAATACAGGCCCTAGATGTTGTGTTCCTTTTTCGTGAGTGTCAATAATGCTGACTTTGAGAACTAAACTAAATTGGACCGGTCTTCAGGTTTCAGCTCAGCTATTGTCTTTTGATATGACAACCAGACCCAACTGCTAATTTTAAACTTGTTACACTCAAGTCATTTGTTGGACCACCTATAATAGCATTCCAGTCCAGCCATCGAAATTAGCGCTAGAATGCCACTGGAATAATGTGAACCAGCACTGGAATGTTCTGGAACCGCAGTCCAGTGACTGGAATGTCGGTCTACATTTTTATTCCAGTTTGCCCATTCCAGCGCCACTGGAATAGTGTGGACGGCCAATCCAATGCTAGATTAAACGTTGAAACTATTCAGCAGTCAGACAAAAAACAAAAATGCGTGTTGACTTGAACACCCATTGTTGTTTTTTGTCTGACTGAAATAATGTAAACGATATGATCCAGTCTAGCACTGGACTGGGTTGACTCTCTGGATTACTGGACTGGATTAATGTAAATCAACCAGGAAATTATTAACATTAATGCGTGATATCTTCAGGCTGGCAGCCCAGTATACAACACCGCTGCGGGCATGTGCCTCGGCGTCGACCGAGCTTACAGGGGCGAGCCGCTCATCATGGTCATATGCGACAACCAATCCACCAACCAATGGGACTTCATCCATTCTTAAGCGAACAATGACCACGGCCATCGAAGCACTGACATACGGGAGTAAAATATATCTTTAACTAAGTAAATATGATGTAACCAGGCTATATGCCGATCAGAGCTTGTAGAATTAGTCTCAGCTGATGATGTAATTTGATGTCATTAAACACTTGTTCCGTAGTATGTTCCGATTAAAATTAGGATTGATCAAATGATCTCTTACAAAATTGACTTTTTGAGAATCTCTTCTTTGTAGACCATGTTTATCAATATTTATAATAACCTACATCGATTCAATATACGAAATATTAAATGTTAGTTTACTAGCTGGTTTAGTAATTTAAGAACAATTATATATGATAATCAAATATATACTCGACTGCGTGAATATCGTGTTTTAAGATAATATACATTGATTTTAGACAGCTTTTTATAATAAGTTTAGTGATTTGAGATTTTTACAGCTTATTAGCTACTATCCTATTCGCCCGCAGTTGGGTAAAATTTAATCTAGAATCTCAATTAATAATAGCTTATTCTTCATTAAAGCATGAGTGGCTCGTGAAATATCGATACCGTCCCGTCTTATTTTATGATTTGTTCCTATCGTGGAGTCAAGACGTTAGTTTTTAAATATGTACACGCGAAAACATTGGATATTTTGTTAAAAATATCTTTCTGAAATGATGTGTAGCTTCTATAGAAATAACGGAAAAGATTGAAATTTTTACCTGTTTTTCTGAAATGCACTGTTTTTTAAGTCTGATTATGTGTTGTGTTTTATAAAACTCTTGGGCCCTTTGTATACTCAAGTTATTCTTCCCGTGAAAACTAAGGTTTATTCGCTGTCAGTGTTGCATGGATCACCATGAAAGCTTGTTGACAGACACGTTTTTTCTGCGGCGCGGTTTATAAGCCGTACCGTGAAGAAACCGTGCCGTGTACAAAGGGCCTTCTTGTTCTTTTAGTGACGTCCTTATTGCAAATAATTATGTTTTCCATTTTGTGATAAAGACATTTCTTTAATTAACATCACCTAATCGTGTACAATGTATGTTTTAGATGGTACAGTTTGGCAAAAAAGAAATAATATGGGACCCTTCTATCTTTAATACCTATAGCAAAGCGATTTAACAAACAACACATCGATATTTAAAAAAAAAAAAAAAAACTTCCTGCGCTGAGTGCGCGAACTAGTGTTGCCAGGAAAGAAAAATAATAGTTCTACTTCAATACTTTTTAGCCAACATGTACGAGTATTACCCGAGTACCTATAACAGAGTACCTTTTTACACCTGTATACCTTATATATCCGTATAATATAGTATTATACAAACATAATGTACTTTAGATTAACTTTGATAAGTTTTATAGTATACTTGTGTAGTCTAGCATTATTCAACCATAAATAAGCTCAAGGTTCGCATTGTGCATCACTGTGCACAAGAACACTCATTCGTTTAACATTGTGCATACGAAAACTCATTCGTTTCATAGTTTACTCTCGTTTAGCTTTTAAACTTATTGGTCGAACTTTTTAAGTGCGTTGTGTTTTGCTATGATAATCTACTTCTGTAAGTATATTGCCGTCACAGTTTCTTTAAAAAATTTACATACGTATAATTTTACCCCAATCACCATAAGTACATCAGTTGATCCTGATGTTAAAAACCACTGTTATATTAACTTGGCTGCTAATCACATTCACATTTCTAGCAAAATTGAGTAAAATATTTATTTCAGATTATAGCTTTTTAATGCTTAACAGTAAGGGGATATGCACTAATGTCCAATACATTGAAATAAAATCATTAATTCTAATCTTGGTTCAATTAACCTGTAGATAGCAAAGAGTTAAAACGCTAGGTTAACCCTCACCGTACTTAGTCACGTGAAAAAGTGTCCACACTGAGATGAGTGACCTCACATCAATAACGTTTCCTTGACAATCAAGCGTAGTCACTGCGTCATGGTGTGTCAGAGGTGTCAAAACGATCTGTTGTCGCGGTAGGGCGAATCTAACGATTTAAATCTTTGATGGACTGACTTGGTTAGGAAAGCTTTGAGTATTAGTAAGTTTGCTACCCCGTAGTTACTTGAGGACAATAAAAAACTAATGTACCTTAAATTGTATCCCGTAAAAATATTGTTTTATTGTATGTTTTAATCATGAGGAACACCTGCTAAGAAATCTATTTTTAATATTTTAGGTTATTACAAAAAAGTGTATGAGAAAAGAACGCAGGTCCATAATAGAATTAATTTCTAAACAGATCAATACTATTGCGCTCAAGTGAGGGTAGAGTTGTGGTAAATATGATTGGACGCTCAATCAAATGAAATTCTTTTACCAATTTCCCCTATTACATAAAGTTAGGCGTTGAGCTTGCGTTCCTGAATGTATGAAACAATTATTTGCATCACTACGGGCCAGTTTCTCGAACGAAAATTATCCAAAAATTAATGTGACAAATTGTGAAGCGCGCGTGATTGGTTGAATGATTTATCAACAGCCAATCGCAGCAGGTTACGCATGCTTGACAGCTTGTCACATTAATTTTGTGATAATTTTCGTTCGAGGATCGAGCCCTAAATTATAACTTAGTTTTAAGCGCGTCTTTTATGACGAATTCATCTTTTATTTTGCTTTATTACACTGCTCAAGGTTTTTGGTTTGACCGACTGATCGACATTGTTCGCAAACATATTCTAAATAATATTATGATATTCTAGAAACGAATTATAAATAATAATACGTATATCAACAGCATATCACGGGTCTTGTATGAATGTATTTTACTAATATCCATTGATTGTTGGTAAAGGCTAGGCAACATGTTGTATTGATAATGACAGAATGATTTTAAATTATGATTTACATAATTCTTCCGCACCGATGTCTGCTTGTATTAAGGGGGATGCGCTTGGGTAACCCGCGACATTCAAATTTTCTTACGTTTTTTTTTTTTGCGACTTTCAGGTCAGTGTAAAGGTGTATGTTGCTTAAAATATGCTTCAGCACCAAATATGGCTTTAAATAAATAAATATTTATTACAGCCGCAAATCTTTAGATCAATACACAACCTGATGCTGACCTGCAAATGGCAATAAACGTAAGAAAGTTTTAATTTCGCTGGCTACCCTGACGCTTTCGTCTTAAAACCCATAATAAAGGCTCGGCTACACGCAGCGCCATGTATCCCACTTTGTGCAAACATGTGGCGTCCACACTATGGAAGAAAGTTTGCACGGTATGTAGTTTTGCTGTCTTAACGCTGCATTCTTGATTGTGAGATGGAGCGTGTAGCCGGGCCGTTAGACACGTGGAAAATTTCCTATATTATTGTAAATACAGACAGGCAAGTCCGTCCTCTCTACCCTATACTTTTAAGGCGTTTTATAGTGCTATTACACACAGAACAGAAATAATCAGTCAATAGAAACAGTACTGTCCAATGCGGACACGCAGACTTATAGTTATTCTCGGGACATTTAATAATTATGACATCTCTACATCTTATTACTGGCACTAGTTAATAAAATGCACGTTCTTAAATAGACAAAGGCGTGTGAGGTAGGAATGTTGCTAACTAGATAATCATAATTAGTTCTACTTATTGCCGCGGGACTTGTTTCGTGAGACGGACTACCGCTACATGTCTATCCTATTGACGATTTCTGTTCGGCACGTGTTTACTTTGCGGTTTTGTACAAAATTCCGATCTGCAGTCCTATTTTGTTGATGCACTGCATTCCCGCTCTCTTGAAAGAACTTGGCACCTCAAGGTATCGTGGTATACTGTGATAGCGCCTTTATTTCGTAGCAGTAAGGGTGCTTTTCGCGGTTCAAGTGTTACTATTGACTTGCAGGTGCCTAAATATTATTTTTGTCTGAATATATAGTCATCCCTTTATGTTGTATTAGTTAAGAATTGTCAGTACTATTGTACTAAATTATTTTGATAATGAATGACGTTATGTATAAGGTGATGTGAAAGTAAGTAAAGGAATCGTTCGTAAGGCCAAATTATAATTTTACTCTTTGAAATTATTTTGCGAATATTTACAATTTTGTAAAAGAAGTTACTTATAGTTTTTAGGTATTTGTGAGAAATGGTGTGGACGGAAATAGATTTTTAATGTAATAGTAATGTTTCTACGAATTTAGATGTGTCCATGTATTGTAATAATTTATGTAGTAGAATTTTCAGACACCTGTATACCTATGCAGTGTAAGTTGGTACTGTGAACCTTGAGTTCAAATTAGTATAAAAGGACTTCCGAACAGAAGCCTTCTCATTTAATACATAACATACTAGAACACGTAAGTTTTTCAATACACTCTGTATGTAAAATTAGTAGTCAACCCTACCACGTAGACGTATTAAAACCTTTTAGTGTATTTTGTTGTTTTTAATATATTTTGAATTTTTTTATGTATGTTAGATTTAGGAAATACTTGATAAATAAAGGAAATTTGTGCAACTTTGTTTTTTTTATTTTACTTACCCTAATGCCCAGCCATATACCTCACATTATGCCAGCAATCCATTCACCCAGAATGGTCTCCACTAGTGGAAGTTGTGACTACGGTCGAAGGTATCAGTAGAAATCATTGGCGCCGATTCCCTTGTTCACAAACTAAACTAAGTTTAAGTTCAGTGCATCTTTTTCTTTCTATTTCATTAAGAAAAGGACAGAAGATAAACATTAGTTTAGTCCTTTCAAATTAGGCAACGCCTGACGTATTTTTAGTAGCCATGTTTTTAATCACGTCTAACTTGTCTTTGGAGTATCTTAGTTAGACAGGACTAAACTAATATCTATCTAGGCCCCATCACCAAGTGCGGCCGTTCCCACGACCGCACGTCCTCCCATTAAGGCGCGCATACTGCGTGGCACCTCTTTGAGCCTGACTGCTCGAGCATGTCACTCAGGTTGGCTGGACAAATCTTCAAAATAGCTTGCATTTAACTAGGTCAATAGGTCACTTTATGTGACGGCTAAACACCCTTATTTCAGAATTTGTGACGCTACAGAATCTTAGATAATCGATCGAAAACGTGTCCAGCCATCTTGAAAAACCACTTTTCGCTGGTCTCTCAATCTCGGTAACGGAAGTGATTTTGACGACTTTTTGCATATCAACGGGCGTCACATAAATTTGTGACGGGCACCGAGCTAAAAGTTTTGTGATAAGTACAGTGGTTTAGTAGAAAAATGCAAAAATCTGTGTCCAGCCATCTTGAATTTACGTATAAAACTTATGGCTGGCACTTCCGAATCTCAACAACGGGGGCGTTTTCGAATATGGTTCCTTTACTAATACTTGGTGACGCAATGTGTGACAGTAATAACGTTTGATTTATGGCGTCACATGTAAGGGTTTACGAGAAATCAATAAAAACTTAATGTCCAGCCAACCTGAGTTCAAGATGGCTGGACACATGTATCTCCACTGCCTGATGATCTACGACCTTCGAAATGTGTTCAAAATGTTGTGACGGGGACGATAATGATAACCTGAAATTGTGACGGAGAAACTTTGCGTAGTTTCAAAGATATTGACCATTTAAATTTTTCCATACAAACATCCATTAATATTGTGAGGTGACCATAATTTTACATAAATAAAGGATTTCTTTTTAATCGATTAATTGGCCGGTAGGTAGCATCCACGCCTGCTTTGTATTTGATTTCCCCGTGGGAATAAAAGGTGGAAACGGGCCAGTTTACGCGTGTCACCGCCCGTCGCCGCGCCCGCGCCCGCCGCCGCGCCCGCGCCCGCCGTCGTCCGGTACGCGGCCTTAGGACGGCGGTAAAACAACGTTGTGGTACAAGGCGGGGGTTACGGAAGTGCAAATGCGAGTTGATCATCGTCATTTTCGCCATTTGAAACGCTGTATAAGTACAAATAAATAAATGTGATTTTATTTACAGCAAACATTATTTTTTCATTTAAATACCTTCAGAGCATTAGTTTAGTTCTCCTGACATAATATATACCTACTAAAAAGAATAGATATCTGCACGTAAATAATCAATAACATTTAAAAATTACACCCCCCCCTTCCTCACTTCTACATTTTTGTCTTCTATTGGTTTAAATATCTACAGTTGTTCATATTAGTATCACCAATACACGGATTTTCGTCCATTAAAGAAAACACCTTAAAATATACTTGTCCTACATAAAACCTACAATATTGGTTACCCTACTGCAGTGTTTGTATGGGGAAATTTAAATGATCAATATCTTTGAAACCACGCAAAGTTTCTCCGTCACAATTTCAGGTTATCATTATCGTCCCCGTCACAACATTTTGAACACATTTCGAAGGTCGTAGATCATCAGGCAGTGGAGATACATGTGTCCAGCCATCTTGAACTCAGGTTGGCTGGACATTAAGTTTTTATTGATTTCTCGTAAACCCTTACATGTGACGCCATAAATCAAACGTTATTACTGTCACACATTGCGTCACCAAGTATTAGTAAAGGAACCATATTCGAAAACGCCCCCGTTATTGAGATTCGGAAGTGCCAGCCATAAGTTTTATACGTAAATTCAAGATGGCTGGACACAGATTTTTGCATTTTTCTACTAAACCACTGTACTTATCACAAAACTTTTAGCTCGGTGCCCGTCACAAATTTATGTGACGCCCGTTGATATGCAAAAAGTCGTCAAAATCACTTCCGTTACCGAGATTGAGAGACCAGCGAAAAGTGGTTTTTCAAGATGGCTGGACACGTTTTCGATCGATTATCTAAGATTCTGTAGCGTCACAAATTCTGAAATAAGGGTGTTTAGCCGTCACATAAAGTGACCTATTGACCTAGTTAAATGCAAGCTATTTTGAAGATTTGTCCAGCCAACCTGAGTCACATGCTCGAGCGACGACACGGCCCCCAATTTCGCCGCCCACAGGCCCCTTCTTATGGTGACCGGAGATCGTTAAGCGCCCTTAGACGCCCGGCTGCTCTTCTGATGCGGGTGGAATGAGAGGTAAATACAGGCCGCCTCCTTTGCATGCCTCACCACCTCGCAAAAAGAGGCCACAGCATTTTGCTGCACGCGTTTTGACGCGTGGGATGTTGTGGCCCATGGGGTCGGAAGCGAAAACGCGTGGGATGCTGTGGCCCAGTTGTTCAGTCCATACTGAATCACGGTTGGAAGTGAGAAATCACCCCCACCAAGTGCCGCGACGAGGGTACAGCGCTGTTGGGCCCAAGCTGAGCACTCCTCCAGCGTATGTTGCGCCGTGTCCTCGTGGCACTCCACACAGTGATGATAATCGGGCGCCCGCTCCCGACCTATGCGACGCAGGTATTTCCCGAAACATCCGTGTCCAGTAAGCACCTGCGTCAGTGCGCCATGCTGCCTCTCCAGCCATTCCTCCATAACAGGCCTTACCGCCACTATTGTGGCGAGTCCCCACCTGGGTTGCGTAAGTCGCTCCCTCCATTCAGCTACTAGGATCTGACGGAGCTCGGTCCTTTGTGGAACCGGAGGCTGACAACGCGTAAGCTCCACCTTCCGCCAGCGACATAGGGGCGCAAGGATTTTCGCGTCCAGATCCCGGGGGGTTCAGGGGGGAGGGGGGGCTCAGATTTGTGCAAAGTGTACTACCTTCTATACATTTGGGTTTTTTTAATGCAATATTTTTCTGCGAGAGCCCTTTTTCGAGCAAAGTGGTGATGAAGATGGCCATTTAGGTCACGCGTGCTTCAACCTTTCTACGCATATATCGTCACTTTGTTTTACATTAGGTAACGTTTGGTTTGATCGGCCGATGACGTAGGTACGAGCATAGTTCGGCCGATGAAGGATTAGGTCAAAGACATTAAATTATTTGAATAAGTGTACGTCAGGCCCTCGTTTGTGATTTATAAGAATAGATGCTGTAAAATCTTGTTGGAAGGAAGTAGAATATAAGACTTCAAACTATCGAAGTCATCATCCCATAGCAGACTAGTGCTGGACATAGGCCTCTCCAAGCGCACTATTTAACTCGATCCTCGGCTATTATAAATTCATTTATTTCAAGATAACCCACCCATATTCATAGTATAAAATAAAATAATTTATAATTATAACTTTTAGTCAGCGCCCCGTTGCGATGGATCACTTGTACTAGAAGCACGTAGGTTTAGAAAAGGTGAGTGTAGGTCGTTTAGTAACTTTAGTTAATATCTCATAGATGGCGTTATTAACAAAGATAAAATCAAAATCTTCGTGGTTCAAGCATTAAAACCCAGATGGCGCTATGTTCAATAAATGCTGGGGAACTCTGCAGATAATGCGTAAAGTAATATAGATAATGGTAGATAAACTGCCACCGTGTGAATCATAGCAGCTCTCAATTATTAAAAAAAAAAACCGTCAGGTGCGTTTTGGACCACGTACGGTAACGGGTCCCGTAGTTGGGATCCATACCTATACGCAAAAATAAGTTTGTATTTCATAGTATTTCTCGGAAAAACTATGAACAAAAAAGTTATTACTGCGTTGTAACCGAAATTATCCCATTTCTAAAAAACCTCTCTCCGATATGATTATGACGAAATACAAAAGGAAATTAGTAATCATGATTTTACTCCTATTCTCAGCACCACCGACCCAGACCAAGCAACAAATATTTTCATTACCGATATTCAAGCTGTCATAATAAAACATACTAAGATTGTTCAGACACCTAATAGAAAAACCGTTAAAAAAACCCTGGATGACTGCTGGCTTAGTACCTACGATGCCTCCGAAATCGCGACAAAATGCACCGACGGGTCTACTGACCCGTCGGTGCATTTTGTCGCGATTTCGAACCACACCACGATTGTTGGGAGACAATACTTACTAGTCTCTGAACTTACCTTGCGAACAATTATGGACTGGTTTGCCACTAATCTACTGACGCCTAATGTCTCAAAGACCAAAGTAATTCAGTTTAAACCACCAAATTAACCTAAACCGTCAATGAACTAGCACATATTTGTCACATCTCCTCTCCTTGCATTTGCAATTGACTCGACATGGTCCCAAGTATCTAGGTGTTTGTATCGACGAGAGGCTGGATTGGCGCACCCATACGGATACTCTATGCTCCCGGCTTCGTACACTAATTTATTTTTTTAAAGAGCTCAGACATGCTGCCGACATTGAAACAGCATCACTAGTGTACCGTTCACTATGCGAGTCGATAATTACTTACTGCATCCCGGTATGGGGCGGTACCTTCAAAACAGTGATGCTTAGGGTGGAACGAGCTCAGCGGGCTGTTCTCAAAATTATGTATTTCCGTAAAAGGGACTACCCCACAGCTCAGTTGTACTCAGAAGCCCAAGTATTAACGGTGAGAAAATTATACGTCTTCCGCTCTATCTTGCGCCGACATTCCACGACCCCACTAGACGGCAAGCTATGTAATCGGCGGATTGGCTTTCCTATCTGTGATTCTGTCCAATGTTGTACTGCACTTGCGCAACGACACTATCGTGCCCAAAGCGCACTAATGTATAATAAAATAAACAAAAAACTTTCAATTTATAAACTAACTAAATGTCAACAACCTCGTGTGCTAAGTCAAGATATTTAATTTGTTTCTCTTGGTAACATCGACAATCATTGTGCGGCGCGCTAATCGATCTATCACCACTATATCAAGCTTATTGGCGACAATAGTCCTGTCAGTAATGATAGACCGATCCCAGTACAACGTGACATGGTCATTTTCAAGAACTGGGTCGGCACATACTTGTAATACGGTACCTCAGAATCGACAAGTTTATATTTCAAAGCAAGTAGCTGGTGAATAATCCTGGCTACTTGGTTATGCCTGTGCAACTACTCACCGTTAGCCAGACGAGAACAACCAGAGATAATATGTCTGATGGACTCACTCGGACGGTGGCATGCCCGACACACGTCAACCGTCCCGTCCTTCATAATATGTCTCCGGTAGTTATTCGTCAA
Source organism: Apamea monoglypha (assembly GCA_911387795.2). Classification (NCBI taxonomy): domain Eukaryota; kingdom Metazoa; phylum Arthropoda; class Insecta; order Lepidoptera; family Noctuidae; genus Apamea; species Apamea monoglypha. The sequence continues at coordinate 20,582,667 of OU426914.1, read as the reverse complement.
GACATCTTTGTGCATAATTGCACAGACGAAACCTTCAGTTTCCCCGAAATGGTCCCCAAAATGTAGCTAGGATACGGACGCTCAGAAGTCTACACCGGGCTCATGAAGAGCCCGATAGAAGCGCCCGTGAAGCTCCTTGCTTTGCCTTTGTAAGTATTACAGGTTTGCACCAGTTCTCTTTAGCCATGGAGATCGGGGTGAGTCCCTTGTCCACTGCAACCACATCACGGTGTATACCCACTTCGGCTTTTAAAAAATATTCTCTGAGATTGCACACCTCTCGGTTGTGGAGGGTCTTCACGTTTAAAAAGCCTCGACCCCCGCATTTCCGCGGGATGTACAATCTCATCACTGATGATCGTGGGAGATGCATCCGGTTTGCGGTCAGTAGTGTACGGACCCTTCTATCCAGGGCATCGAGTTCGGTCTGTGTCCATTTGAGTATGCCGAAAGAGCACATAAAGACCGGCATGACCCAACTGTTGGAAGCGCGCACTTTGTTTCCGCCTGAAAGAAGGCTAATTAATACCTTCAAACGACCAAAGAAGCGCTCGCTCAACGTTTGCTTCATGTCAGAAACGTTGATGCCTAACGCTTTCGACATACCCAAATATGTACTTATAGCTTTCGGATGAAGAGAGGGATCTAAGGTGTATGGAATCCGAGAGTTGAATTCCCTCGGATTCCATAATCTCCCCTCGCTTCATATGCATGACTGCACATTTGTCCACACCAAATTCCATCCTGATGGCGCTACTGAAAATTTCAGTTACCTTCAGTAGCTCCAGCAGTCGTAATTTGTTGGGGGCTTCAAATCATCCATGTAGAGGAGGTGAGATATGACCTGACCACCTCTCTTCAACCGATAGCCTAGACCTGAATCCTCCAGGAATGTGCTTAGAGGATTCAGGGCCAAGCAGAACCAAAGTGGACTTAAACTGTCGCCCTGAAATATTCCCCGTTTGATCCATACAGGCTCATCATTCCCCTCGATCTGTCGACACCCCGGATATCGAAGGACCGTCCTCCATTGCCCCATGCACGACTCAAGGAAGGTGCGTAAAGTTGCATCGATCTTGAACAATTCCAGTACCCTCATGAGCCACGCATGTGGCACCGAGTCATAGGCCTTCTTATAGTCTATCCAGCATATCGACAGATCCTTGCGGGATCGACGAACCTGTTGGCTAATGGTCATGTCGATGAGGAGTAGCTCCTTAGACCGCGGGACCCATTCTTACATCCATTTTGAGAGGCAGACATAATCGAGTTATTGTCAATGTGCGTATTAATTTTTGCTCTCAAAATGGGTGTAAGAAGTTTATAAACCGTCGACAAACATGTGATTGGTCTATAATTCTTGGGTTCCGCGGGACTATCTGACTTATGAAGCAGGTGGGTAACGCCTGTTGTTAGAAACTGCGGTAGCGACCTAGACTCTAAGGATGACTGGAATTGAGATGCGTTAACGACTGTGTGAACTAATTAGCCATTTTAACCAAAAGTTATGCAGTCCGTCCGGTTCCCGTGATTTCCAATTCGGTAACGGATGGACTGTTATGGCTACGTCTAATGGCGTAATTTAAACTGGTTCCATTTCTGGTATAGTTCCACACACTCGCTCGATATCCTGCATCCAGCCACCCTCAGCGTGATAGACGGGCACCGACCAGATGCTGCGCCAGAATGCGTTCGTGTTGGCATCATCCGGGCGGCACACGTCCGTCACGTTTTGTTCAGGTCGCTCCCAAGCTCTATATACCCACCTCTCATCGCTCTGGAACATGCGATTCTGCGTGTACCGATCAACCCGCCGCTTATACCGCCGAATACGGCTCGCCCATGCACAAACTTTCTGCTTCAGGAAGTCGATGCGCTCTGTGCCATTGGACATGTATTCCCGAGGGCTGATTCCAGTCCCCGAAAATGCCTGTCTTCGCGCATCACTCGTGGTCATGTATTGCCCTCCCTGAAGCAGTATAGTTTGCCGATGAGTACCCTGGCCCCATCGATACGACACTCGATCCTGTACTGCCAGGCTGGTACGGCTGGTTTTGGTCGAGTAGGTCCGTCATCATTTGGAAACTTGACGTTAGCTAAACGACATGCCGCCACAGCCGCGCAATACAGGTTCGAGTGTGTATCAACGAGATCTTCGCTGCTCTCGAAGAAATTCTTGAGCTGCGAGTCCAAGGCACATACCAGGGCCCTATTTTTTTTGTGCATAGGTAGCCGTGGTATTCGGGGTCTAAGTTATTATTATTTTCGAGAGTGTTCTTTTCCTCAGCTGTTAGGCTGGTTTAAGCTACATACGGGCCAAAGCCAAGTAAATACAGCGTGTGGTGTGTATTTAAGGTGAGGGTGTGGTTTCTTCCTCTAACTGCATGAACTTCCTAACTATTCTGCAGGTGTTTAAGATGGCAGCTCTTTGTAGGTTAATATAGACGGATTCTTCTAAATCTATTAATTTCAAGCTACGGAGAATATGGTTGGGTATAACGCCTGTCGTGGAGAGAATTATAGGGATAACGAATACTTTATCTTGTCTCCAGATCCTTGTGACTTCTTCTTTGAGGTCAGCATATTTACTTATTTTTTCAGCGATCGTTTTCTGTAGGTTATGGGTATTAGGAACTGCAATGTCTACAAGATAAGTGATTCTTTTTATTTTATCCTGTAGGGTTATGTCTGGTCTATTAAAGTGGATAGTCCTATATGTAAGTATGACGCGATCGTAGTACATTTTGTGTGTATCATTTTCTAGGATAGTTTGTGGTGTGTACTTGTAAAAAGGAGTGTTAGGGTTTTGTATGAGACTGTATTTGAGTGCTAGTTTTTGATGAATTATGGTTGCAACCTGGTTGTGTCTGTGAGTGTAGTCTGTCTTTGTGAGGGCTAAGCATGCTCCAGTTATATGTTGTATGGTTTCGGTTTGAATGTGGCATCTGCGGCATTTATCGTTTGTAGTGGTAGGGTCTTTAATGATTTTTCTGTAGTTTTTGGTGTTGATGATTTGATCCTGTATAGCTATTTTAAGCCACTTATTAGATGCCACTATGTTAATATGGGATTGTTCCAAATCATGAGGGTGTCGACCGTGAAGGACTTTCTTCTTCCAATTATCAATTTTTTAGTTCTGTGGGTCAGGGTTATTTGTGTCTTATATATTTTGTTCATTTAAGTTAAGTGGGGTGTAGTTAAAATCATTTAGTGAAACAGCTTTGTGTATGTTACTTGTGCGAGATTTTGAAAGGAAGAATGTTTTTAGTCTAGTGATTTGCTTCTGCCAAAGGTGATGGATGTCCATTTAGGCCTCTCCCTCCAATCTGTCTTTTGATGGTGAGTCGTTCAATCACAGATTTAAGATGCAGGTTGTTGTGTTTTGAGAGTATTGTGCGCGTGGTTCTATCTAAATGTTCAATGTCGGTTTTTGACCACTTTATTACTCCGAACGAGTAGGTCAATATTGGTATGGCAAAAGTATTTAAGACTTTAATAAGATACTTTCCTGATAGTTGTGTTTTGCAAACTGCATTAATTCTCCTACGGTATTCTGAATTTGGTGTCTGTTTAATTGCTTAAGTAGTTTGTATCCTAAATATTTATAAAGATCTATTGGTTCCATTGCTGTAATTGTGTCAGTGTCATTAACTGTATAGCTACCAGGTTTGATTTTACCTCTTATGATATGTAATGTCTTACTCTTATCCAACCCAAATTCATATTATTTTATATCTTGGCTAAATTCTGCCGTGACTTCTATAAGTTTTGTCATTTCTTTTTCGGTTTTTGCATATAACTTAATGTCATCCATATAGATAAGGTGAGAGATAACTGTTTCTTCAGTATTATCTTTAAGGTTGTACCCAGCCTGACAGTGACGCAAGAATTGAGACAAGGGGTTAAGGGCGAGGCAAAACCACAGAGGGCTCAGTGACTCTCCCTGATAGATACCCTTCCTAATGGATATCTGTCGAGTTATAAGAGAAGTGTGGTGGTTATTTAAATGTAGTGTCGTTTTCCAATATAAATAAATAAATAATAAAAAATAAATAAATCCCTGGACATTATATGGCATTATGATACGCATAAAATCTATAATTTTAGAATTAATTTTGTAAATCTCTAAAATTTTTATCAACCAGGAGTGTGGTATACTATCGAAAGCTTTTTGGTAATCTATATGTACAGACGCCAGCACATCAAGCTACTACAATCTGTCAAATCTCTTTAATAGGTTTTCAACTTTACCGTTACAGCATTAAGGTTCAAGGTTGATTGGGAAAATTTGACAGTTTCGGGTAGCTTGACCTGCTGGCGTCCGTACAATGAAGGTTTCTATTTTTTGTAGTGGCATGTTTATGAATAGTAGAGTCTATAATTAACTGTTCTTTACATCCCACGTGGCCCCGTCTGCATCCCTTCTGTTCCTCAGCTATTATATGTATTGTGATGTTCAATGTGTGAGTTTATTTTTGTTGTAATTGCTGATGTTAATATTTTGTAAATAGTAGGTAGGCATGTAATTGGTCTGTATTGGGAAGGTTGTGTTGTGTATGTAGTTTTAGGCAACATGTATGTTATTTCCGTTGCAATGAATTCGGGTATGTTCTGTTGTCGTAATACAATAGCTGTTAATTTTTTTGCCAAAGTCTTGTGTAGTGTCGTTAGTTTTTTGTACCAAAAATTTTGTATTTTGTCTGTACCCGGTGATTTCCAATTATGTAATCTAGCTGTTATATTTGTAATATCAGTCTCTGTTATCTCTTTATATTCCATTTCATCTATTGATCTACATTTCGTTTCTTCTTCTGTAATCCACGTTGCTTTTTCATTATGTTGCGCTTGTTCTTCCCATATGCTGGACCAGAATGTTTCTAGGTGTTCTTTTGATAGTGCATCTGTGTTGTTTTTTTATTGTTGTGTCGGTGTGTGTTTTCTGTATGTTTCTGTAAAATACTTTTTCATTCATTGCAAACGTTGAATTATCATTTTGCGCTGTTGAGCCTTCATATATCTCCTAAGCCTTTGAGAGCTAGTTTCTGTTTTAATGTATCTAAAAACTCCTCAGGTTTTTTTATTATTACTTTCGTGTCTAGTGTGATGAGAATAATTTTTAAATATGGTTTCAACTCTCTTAACTACTTTATTTGATCTGATGCCGTTGATATAATGTGTAAGTCTACCACAGTCCGCTCTTCTTTCTTCTATCTTTTCGATATCTTTTTCTAGTCTCTGTTGCCATGCTGGTTTGACAATACGACTTGTTCTTGTGGTTCCTGTGTGGTCCGTGATTTTTAAATTGAGTTCTTCAGATATAACTACCGTTGTGCAATATATAAGTAAATGTATGTCTATAAGTTGTGTGTCATCAGATATAAATTGTATGAGTATATTTTCATTAAATAAATTTACTAAACGAAATAGGTTAGGCGTGTATTTTAGTTTAGGTAGTTTTGGTCGGGCTGCTGGATCCATCCCTGAGTATTGTGTTATTGTTGTTCTAAATTTGTCATGTATTTCTTGGATATACGTATCTGTGGTTAGGTTTTGATCTGCGACAACTAAGGTCTCGATAACATTTTCAAGCGTTAGGGTTAAGGATTCGGTTTGTGTGGATGTGTGTGTTGTTTGCGTGTAAGGATGTGATTGTTTGTATGTTAGAGATTGACTGTTAGGATGTAATATTTACGTTTGTGTTTTGTGTTAGTATGATGGTGTTAGTGTCTGCATAGCTTTCTGATTCTTGTTGTAATTGTGTGCGTACTTCGTCTTTTAAATGATCTAATTTGACTTGTGACAAAAGTTTATTCCTAACTATAGTTCTTCTTTGATCTGAAATCCGTTGTTCTGAAACTGAAGTCTCAGGATATTGACGTGAAAAACGTTCATGCAGTTGTTGTCTGTAGGTGGTCATATCGGTCTCTAATTTAGTTATGTATAGGTAAGTTCGCATGATGAATAGGTTAACTTCTTTGCTCCATCTCATGCGAACTCTTGTTTTCCCAACCTTGGTGGACGCGGGTAAGAAGGTAGATACCTCCCGCCCCCGGGCAGCGGTCCTATACGTTTTCTTTTCGATCGTGTTTCCATTTTTAAGTAGGTTCCCAGAGCCACGTTATCCACGCCAGTAATTTCTCATTCGTGTGTCCGCCCCCCACGTGATTAGATGGTCAATGAGGACGTGATTATTACGAGGGCGGTTGTTTAGGGGGCTTATTATTATTATTATCTCAAAAAACAATTAACATAAATGAAAAAAGTCACTTAGAAACATTATAATCTTTTAATTATGACTTGCAACGATACCCCAGCCCCAGACGGTTATGTGAATTGTTTTGTAGATCTACGAGTAAATATAGAGAAAGCTACCTCTAATTGCTCGTAATTTTGTATTGGACAGAATATACCTTCTTTCCAATTTTCATTGAAATAGTGCAAATAATCTCTGAGTAAAATGGCTGAGTAATTTCCGGATGGACGGACAGACGAACAGACAGACAGACGGACATATGTACAAACGGACATGACGAAATTGTTACCATTGGCTACGGAACTCTTAAAAGCATAATTTGATTTCTTTTTCAGATCGTGTGTAATGTTAGCTTCTTATTTTCCGACTTACCAAGCGCACAGAAATTTAATGAGGGTAGGGCACGATACTATGTAAATAAAACACCATTAATTTTGATGTGTTTTCCGACACATTTTTTTATTAACATTTAAAATTACATAAAAAGAAGGCATTTTGCCTTAAAAGTCTTTTTTATGTTCCTACATGAATAAGTTACTGATTTACAAAATATGGTAGGTACGTCGAGTGAAAACATGCTGTCTGAAACCTTGCTAGAAATAAAAGTGCCTTTTCGATGTATTCCCAATTTGTGCATACCTCGTAATTCCAACGTTTAGGAATACCTAGTCGTTCCATGATTATTTCATCATTACTTAAAAATACAAATGAATAGATACCTAAGGTAAAACAAAACAAGTGAACTAAGGTATAATTCTGTGTAGCTCATTGCTCCAGAACTATATTAAGTCTTTAAAATGCAAAATAAATAAATAAATAAATAAAAATGTTTATTTCATCAGCAAATAACATTATTAAGTTTGGATTCACCTTTTAAGCAAAGATTTGCTTGTATAAGGCGAAAAAAAAATGTAGGTACAGATAGCATGTTCAGCACTTGAACTATCGAAATACTTAAATTAAACAGATATGTTTGAAGTAACGATATATCCAATGTTCTTGGGCAAAAGTCAGAGTGCTCAAATTAAGTAGTATTAGTAAGTATATCCATGAAGGGTACAACAGTAGACATTTATTAGGTTAATACGCGTTTATGACACATTTTTAATAAATTATACATAATAGCTAAGTGCCAAAATTGGTTAGATACTGTCGTTAAAATTAAGATAGCTTATAGGTATAAATACTTAAGTTTCTAAACACATTGAACTTAATCTAGATCGAAATAGTTAAATCATAGTGACAATAATATTGTCCAAACACGAACTTACAATTTACGCGGACATTTATGTAGTTTAAGTAGATACCATCAATCCTCATGACGGGCTTGTTGGCTACGCCGATCAGACGAACATTGCCAATGTAGGCAGAGATCTAATCCGTGTTACATTGGTCCCAACGCTTTGCAAAGGGGTCTATAATCATAGATTTTTAAGAACAATTTACCATTTTGATTACGAAAGCGAAGCGCTTGTTGTTTACCATCAGAGACGACAGTTCAGCACTGAACATCTGTGACGCCGAACTTTCTGATCTGCACCCACAGAGCGCGTCTTTTCACCATAATTTTGATCGTCGAATAATATTTTAAAATATTTTAGTGCCCAAAAGGACCCCTTTATCTATTCATTACTGTTTAACATGAAAATACTTAGTAATGACGAAAACGTTGACCGTGTATAAGAATTTATAATGATATGACGCGTTGATAATGATACGTTACATAATTATATTAACCTGATTTGAATGAATCGACATAAATCTGGCATACAGGAAACAGATTTCATAGACACATGAGAAATATCTGTTTTCGAAGACGAAAGGATAGACAATCGTGAATGGTTATATCAAATCGAAACGTTGGCCCTAATACATCAAATATTATGAAGCTGAAAAACCTTAATTGTAGACACATATTAGATGTACGACACTTAAAATATCTCGGATAAAACGCGTGATAACTGGATATATTATTTGTTACATTAATTAATATTGTAAGAGTACAATGAACAGTTCACAAAATATTACGAATTTACACGTCGAATTATTTTTAAAATTAACATCGAACATTTAGTAACTACAACACTGAAATTGGTATATTAAAAAAACTGGATCACAGTCGTGTTCCAGATGTGGCCAATCTGAAGGGAATACGGCGCGAGATTCAGGACTCTCCCAATAACAGTGGCAGCAGCCTCATACATAAGAGGATTTGCCTTAGATGGTAAGTCCACGTCTTCATTGATTCTGGGAGGGCATGGTATTCAGCAGTATTTTAAGTATGAACCCACAAGTGGCCCAAAAACGCTGGCCTAATTTCATTAGGTTCCCGCGGAATTCAGATCAGTTTGACCAGCCGATCAGTTAGGCATACCGGTTACATTAGTATTCATTAACCTATATAATTATGTTGTATACTAATACATCTGTGTAGTGTTTTACTGTGTAGATAATTATATAATATAAGATCCAGTTTCTAAACACGAACGGTTTGCCGTTTTCTTGATACTAATAAATTAATGTAACTTTCGTTGTAATCAACCCACAGAAAGGACATCAACCTAAAGTTTGACGTATTAATCATTACTGGTTTAATCATATTACTATTTTACTCTATAGAATGCAAATCAGTTCCGTAGGAACTTACACTAATTATAATTATAGTTTCTCCTTAGCTACCTGTTTTCTTTAAAATATTTAAGTATGGTTATGTGTTTATGTGATATACAGTGGGACAGACAGAGCTAGTGACGGACAGAGAGGTGCATAGGATCCATCTTTTCTTTCGTCCACCACATACATTATACTATGTGGTGGCGATTCTCTCCTGAGCTTATATATAAACGCTTATAAAAAAGACAAACAAGTGGCCGCATTATGGGCCGAATACTATTTATATTGCTTTCAATACGCGCAGAAGAAGAACCAATAACGTTCTTCTTAATAAGCAAAAAATAAACACCAATGCGTCGATTCCGAACGCTAATTAGGCGTTAAATTACTATTAATAATAACTTAAATCATTTAAACTAAGTGCAATTAACAGACGCACATGAAACACGAATAACATTACAATTTTAAGTGCTTATGAACCTAACCAATATAACAAACGCACTGAACCTAATTCATTAATGAATTCAAATGCGTGCAGTAACTGTCGTATATGGTTTTGTAAACGAACAAGACTGGTTATTCGAACCTGTCTTCTGCCTCTGTACTACTTTAGGTATATATGGTTAACCTGGTTCAAGTTAAACTAGTTCTTAAGCCTAAATTTTATTGGGCACTGGAGCCGGGATTTCTGTTTTTATTGTTGGCGTTGGCATTAACAGCCAGGGTCCGCAGGCTCCGGTGCTGCTAGAGCTAACTTACTGCTAACTTACATAAACTTAACTCATGGTTTTTGAATCTATGTGAGAATAACAAGAGCCCTAAATCTACTTAAATCATATTTTTGTATTTTTTTCATTTTTTTATCTTAACCTATTATTGGATGACATAGAAGCAGGCGACCCTGGTGGTAGCTGGTCACCGCCACCTACAGACATCTACTGGTCTATGTTGTAAAAATATCACAGGGAAAACTAAGGTGAAGTGAGCTTGAAGTGAGCTGTCATTCCACCTGATGTAAGGGATTGCCACTATTGACAGCGCACTCCACCTTAGTTTACACGGTGAGATTTTTACAGAATAGCTCGGCTGTAATGCTTCGGGTATTCATGAGCTTACATTGTCTATAGGCGTAGCCATCATAGAGACAAAGTTGGAATGTCTAATGCCTGTAGCTATACCGGCACCCACACCCCTCATACCGGAATACAGCGACGCTGCTTTCCGGCTGATAAAGGTATGGTTGTAGTACTTCTGCATGTACTCATCTCTGGGTGTAGAGGCTGAGCATGAGCTATTCTCTGCTTGGCCATGAAGTAACGGCATTGACTGCCTTCTGTTTAGTTTAAAGGAGCCACATTCGAAACGGAAGATCTTGTGGTTGAAAATCTTCCTATTCCTGGGACCAACTCGGACCCATCTACTTTAAGTAAAGTGGACGTTTAGGTCAAAGTCGAGGCAACCTGCTTCCAGGCTCTAACCGCCTAAGAGGCGGTTAGAGCCTGGAAGCAGGTTTTTGTGAGAGATGTTCAAAGTAACTGTGGCAACCTAATGTAACAGATGATCGTGCATGAGACTAGTATAATGCTGGTGGTGTTGATTTTAAGCCTCCACAGCCAGATTCATGCTCTTGTGTGTTTATATTTCTCTGCTTATAATTAATATATTTTTTTTCTAGCGATCTACCTGCATAACAAAACAAGGAATCTGACCATATACAGTCGGGGAGTAAAAAGGTTAAGCACAGTATAATTTCTTAAAAAATAAGCAGTACCTTAGTACTCAAATTATAATTATGTCATATTCCTATCTATTTTAATGTGTGTACATGAATAATAAAATAAATAAATATTTTTTTGGACTACTTATGAAGGTAATACGGGACTGCCAACATTTTGGATCAAACGAAGTTCGATAAAATGCTATTATTATATGCTCAAAATGCAGGAAAGGAATGTATTTAAAATTGCTTAACCTTTTCATTCTGCGAGCAGCACTCTGCTTACTATCCTCCTCATGGAGGCTGTGAACGAGTTATTCTCGAAGAAGTGACACTTGCAGCCTTCTGTTTACGTATGCTCATCATCCCGTGTGCAGATGGAAGGGCACGATTACGAAGGAAACTCGTCTCTTTGGATGGGGTGCATGTTTATTCAGAGATCTAACACTGTAAGCATTCACACATCGCTGTAGTACTCCATGTAGGAGAGTTTGTGGGGCTAAGCGCTGGGATGGTGCCGGAGTGTGATGGTCACATTCAGTCACACTTATGAATGTGACAACAGTTTTGGATCTCAACACCCACATTTATATAGACATTAATTCCCTTTTAGTAATCGGTTTATTGCAAATGGTTGGTTTGCCTTAGATGACTGAGAGCATAAATCTGATGATATTGATTCCAAGCTTACAATGTCAGCTTCAATCTCTGGTGTTTTCAAACTTAACTCCTTATGGTGAACGCACCTAAATTAACTAATAATAAATCTCTCTCTCTTTATCTCTAGCGAAACTTAACAAGAAATATAACTTCTTATTATATATATAACTTATTATTCTTCTTATTCTAAAGCCCGGGAATAAAAAAGATAAGCACCGCTTTTTTTATTCTTTTTTTATTGCTTTTTTGAATATTTTGTATTTTTTTTTTGTTTTTCTGAGACTGGCTTATCCTTCTTGTTCCGCGAGCTCAACTCTGCTTATGACTAACCTGACAGTTTTTACTCATTAGTATTACTGAGCTCGGAGCTCCTTATGATCTTATGGAAACTGTGTATGGATAAACCATTATTTCCCCATGCAGTAACGACATCATTTGCCTTCTTGTTCTGCTCGTCATCCCATGGATGGGTACTGGGGACGAGCAGGGAGGATCAGCAAGGTTCAGTTAGAGGAGCCAATGTTCTTGTGAGTAAAAGCCCATCGATTTCTGCAAAACCAGCTCGGACCAACTCAACATCAATGTAAAGTTTACTTTTGGGTCTAAGTCGAGGCTCTAAGCCGGTTAGAGCCTGTAAGCGGGTTGCGTTTGTGAGGGATGCTCAAAGTAACTGTGGCAACCTGACTAAATAAACACGTCTCTTTATACTGGATGTTCAGACAAGAGATCGCACACAGTTAATCGTCACTATTATTATTGATGTGATGACCACAGTGCGATCTTAAGTTAACACCCTTTTTAAATTGATGTTTGGCTCCCTCTTGGCCTGATGAAGGCGCAGGATGATGTGTTAGGTGTTAAGGCCTTAGAAGACCTTGCATGGCAGTTTGACCCAAATGTTATTGGTCAAAGTTCCCCACAGTCAGGTGTTAGCTCCGATGGTGTTGGAGCTACCGCTTATGGTGAAACGCACCTAAAACTTATAACTATATCTAGCAAACCTACGACAAATACAACGAAAAATACAGTAATAAGATTTTTTGCGGGCCGTTTGTCGTCTACCGCAAATATAGTATGTACAAGGGGTTAAATCCCTATTTTGGTAAATTGCCGTCCTCTTAAAGACTAATATATTTTTCACACCACCTGCTCGGTTCCGTCAAATTATTATGCAACGTTTTACTGAATTTCATTATGACCCGCTGGTATATAATGTGATTTAAATTTGGAACCTCAACCAAAAAAATCGTCTGAAAACGTTTAGCAAAAAAAAAAACTTTTTTTCTATTAAAAGTACAGGTACAGCGTCTAGTTGTACCTTTTTTATTATAAAAAAAGTTTTTTTCAAAGAGTTCTCACTTCATAGGTTTTCAGGTAAGTATTAGGTAAGATTACGATGTCAAACAAAAATAATTACAACAATTTTTTTCTGTATAATTATGGTCAAATCCAAAATGATTGAATAATGTGCATGACGGACTTGGACAACCGCTGTTTCTACATTATCTGTGGTGATAATGGCGGCAACTCATCGCAACAGCTGATCGGTTGCTGTGGGGCGTACCCCCCCGTGTTAGAATGTTCGATTTGGGTACTTATTACCTCGCAGAAGGTGCGAAAAGTATTTTATTCTCCTCGGGGCTAAAAGTGTCTTCGCCTTGGGTGACCTTGAATCTGAGTTAACTCCCTCGCTTCGCTCAGGAGTTAACTCAGAGCTCCCTCGCTGCGCCTGGGAGCCCTAGAATCCTTCGTTATGTTCGAGATTCAATATAGCGTGACTTAAGACCCGTGACTTAAGACACTGCTTTATCCCCTTAGTGAATAATCTACTATACTGATTACATCACGAGAAAAATGACAGACATACACACACGCACTAACACACACACACACACACACACTCATACACACACACACACACACACACATTCACACACACACCCTCACACACATATTTACTTATGCAAACGTGACTTGCAAAGTTGGAATTCTATTACTTTTTGTTTTTTTGTGTCATTTATTTAATTACTAATAAGTTTAAAAAAAATGTGTTTAGTTAAAAAAATTATTCAAATTAATTACAGAATTTAATTTGGTTTTTGCTGGATTAAAAATAAGTATAATAATACCAAATATTTTTTATGATGTTGATGTATCTAATTTTTTTTTTAATTATTTATGTTTTGTGATTATAATCAGTATATTCCTAAATCTACTTACCTACTACTACTACTACCTAATTCTAATTCTAACCACTACATTTCTAAGTGAGAGAGTATGTTTCAACTTCAACCTCATTAAAAAAAAACAACTACTCAACTACGTAAGTGACTGCAATGTACCAAAATATTATCACCGTATTAATCCTCATATTTATAACCACTTATAAATCTAAATCTTAACCTAAATCTAAATCTTAACCTAAATCTAAATCTTAACCTAAATTTAAATCTTAACCTAAATCTAAATCTTAACCTAAATCTAAATAAATCTCTATTATTAGATAATATTAAAATCTACTTATATATAATCACATAGATTCATATATTGCCGAGTATGAATGCACGCATATTGTATGAATTAAATCATATCCTCTTAAAATTAACAACAAAATTATATCAATAAAAAGCATATGCTGCACGGATTCATAATCAACAAAATATTTTGTAGTTGCCTTACTTTATTGTAATAGGGCGATGTAAACTAGGGGATCAGTATCGAAATAGGTATGCGTATTAGTAAATATATTGGGCATACAGGGACGATACAAATCTATTGAAAGTGTACAGAATAGTCAGGCATCAGCAGCTGGATTCCTCCAGGTGCTGATGCCTATGCCTAGTCCTTAAAGTAACCTAAACTCATAGGTTTCTGAAAGGCTTATCAACACAAAAAACTTACCTTCATCTTTCAAAATACTCGTGTTAAGTGATTTGATTGGCTGTTGTCGTTACAGTTAGCCAATCACAGCAGTTCCCATGAGTTTGACAGTTAGTTAGCTGCTTTTTGTGTTAATAAGTGGTCGTACACACGAGCGGAACGCGTCAACGAGAGATCATAACGGCAGCCGCCGAGTTGCGTCGGCTCATGTGTATGAGAACGTAGTCATTTCAAAACCTGTTGTTAGTTTTTCATATAGAAATACAACGAAATTGGAAATAGAGTTAAAATAACCTTTATTAGTCTGTTATGATCCTGACCTCAAGTGACATGCGATAAGGACAGGAAGAAGATTTTTTAAGATCCCTGTACAGCAACTATTTATTATTACGCATCAAGATGTCATTAATTTTAGATAAGAGAGGGGAAGCGAAACAATAATTCTGCAAATTGCATCAAAATTAAAATACTTAACTCTAATCGAAATCTATAAAACTCACTTAGCACGTGCGACAGTGACAACAGTTAGTCAAAGTACGTGCTAAGTAAAGTGGCTAGATCTCGGCCTAACTACTTACATACTAGTCTAAACTACAAAATTATAATTTCATACCAAAAAAAACTAAAGACCGGGTAAACTCAAAGGTAAGGAAATAATAAGAGCTACGCTTAATGTACTAGTTGCATTAAGCGCAGGTTTCCTAACTAAACTAGTCTAACTATAATCAACTAAGCCTATCTAAAACTACCTATGATCTACCTTAAATTAAGCGATACTGTTCAACACTGATCCCAGAAAAACTATACTTTATACACCTCTCTGTCTCGACGATAGCTCAAGGAAACTACACATATATACCTTTTGACAGGTAATTAAAGGAAACAGCAAGCACCCCATTCATCGAAGTATGTAAACACATTAGGTTTATGTAAACTATCCCCTCATTAACCTGGATGTTTGTATGTTTACTGGATGTTAGCAAAATCAGGCACCTTTAAGGTGGCAACCCGGAAAGATGGTGTTATGTGTGTTGTGCACGGTCAGGTGGAGATGTTCAAATTCCAGAGATAATTCCTACAAAAGTTAACGTTAGTTTAACCATTTGTAGAACGTGTCTTCGTTCATGCAATTGTGATGGACCTGACTAATGTAGGTTTTCATGTGGCATAAGCCATTTAAACCTAACGTGATACGATACTTTGTTAGTGTACAGTGCTTAGGGCAGTAAGTAATACGTTGTATTACGTTGTGTTTGATATTAAGTGAAGTGAAACTAGGGAATGACTAGTTCTTACAAATATACGATATATAATAGTGTATGTAGTACATGGTGACATTAAAACATTGACTGTATAATATGTGTATTCTTAATATCTATTACATATATAATGGGGCCACAGGGCAAGATCAGAAACTAGAGTTAGTTACACGAGTAATTCGGCTTTTGTAAACCATGTGACCTAAGATCACACGCCGCTTCCGAAAATATTGAGGGCAAAGCAAATACAAAAATCACCTTTCAATTTTATTGGCCCTTCACTCCGGTCGAAAGAAGACCGTATTCACGATACTAAAATACATAACTCTCTCTCTCATAAAGTTCGCTTTGTTACATCGATATTTACGGAGGCAGGGTGAACTCGAAATATTATCATGTGCATTACGAAGAAAACAAGAAGCACAGGGGGCCAATATCGCCCTGGAGGTCCTACCCACCTCCCGAAGTATACAACCTTAACATTTAAAACAGGTTAAAAAAATAGGAGTTAGACTTTGGATATACTATAGAGCAGAGGCCGCCCACGTGCTGGTCCAGCAACACATAATGTCGAGATTATATTGTGTCTGGGGGATTATATGGACCAGACACAAATTATATACGTAATTCTTAATCATGTAGAAGCATAATTTCAGCGCACAGTCAGCCTCTGCTCTAGAAGACTACTTCTTCAGTATGCGAGACAGCAACGACCCACACATTCCAACGTTTAAACTGACAAGTGCTGGTAATAAAATACATCACAGTGCTTTGATTAAAATACAAGTTTCTGTCGCATAATGAAGTAGTGGTCTGAAGGGGTTTGCCATACAGGCGGTGATAGTGGAAGATCATGGGAGCGCTAGGCGAAGGGCGCTGGGGATAGCGTGAAGTGTTACGCGGCCGCGACGCCCCTACGAAAATTATCATGCTGATATACGAGTACATATAGTGATTAAATGACTAGAATGGTTGCAAACAATAATATTGGCTGAAACTTCGGTACCTTGACAAAATAAATTTCTGTTTCGCGATCGCATTCCTTAAATTTTGACTATTTTCCTAAATGCAAATTATATACATATGCATTCGTTCCTATCTACCGATAGCGCGAATCAGAAATCTATTTCTAGATGTCAAACATCGATATCCTATATGAAGCATCGGTCCTACCATTGTTTTTGAGATCATTAAAATAAAGATCCTTATTGGGCGTGGCTAGTCCGAGAACTGGTGACGAGGTCTCTACAATGACCGACGTCAGGAAGTATGCGAAGGGTTGCGAAGCGGTACATCGCCTAGGTCCTAGACTCTAGGACGTATGTACAATCTTAGATTCTAAGAAAATGCCTTAGTGTAATACTGAGATTTAATACTGGTTGATTCCTATCGTATCCTCTACGCAGTATGTTCTGTGCATACAGGTATCTCAGATGAAAGCAAGGGTATACTATGGTTCTTAATTCTATAACATGTATACATAATAGAATGTTAGAAGCTCGTTTCGACGTTTTTGCGGAGGAGAATGAATTTCGAACCTGACCGACGTAGTGATGATAATTACTGAAGGTGAGGTCGTCGTAATGCAGGGTATATCAGCGGTTGTTGGGCGGTTTATATCCGTGGGTCATGCGCTCGAGGAAGCGGTGCAGGTCGTGGAAGCGTGGGCGCTGCATGGGCTCGCGGCGCCAGCACTCATGCATGAGGTCGTAGAGCTCACGGCGGCAGCGCGGCGGCGGCGCGGCGGGCACACGCGCGCCTCGACCACCGCTGCGCCATTCACTAGCGTTGGCCACTACCTGATTAAACAATGGTCCTCCTTGAAACAATTGTCTTTACTCTGCTATTTCGGCTCAAAGTCTCTGCTGGTCAAAAGTCATAAATCCTGGGTATCAAAACCAACCCTAGTTATTTGACTTCTAAAACATCATGATCTAAATTTAATATGAATATCCCCAACTCAAATGAAAAAATCTAGCCTCATTATGTTGATTTGGACTTTAATATGCCTGCCTGTATAGCTGCTAGGTAATAATGCTTACCTGATCATCATTCATCTCTTCGAAGGGCTTTGCCAAGCAGTAAGTCAGTACTTCCCAAACGGTGACTCCGAAAGACCAGACATCGCTTGCGGGTGAACACATGCCCTGTTAACAAAAGTGTTGCTGTTAGCTAAAATAAGCGAAGAGTTCATATGTATTTTGTCCCAAATATAAGGTATGTAATATAATCTGTGGCGACCGCGTATCGGAAGGAGCTGCGTGAAGGTTTCAGAAATTCCGCTGATAAAGGTATTGTAGAACTGGTCGTTACTGCGATGCTTGGGGGAGGTCTATCTCAAGTAGTGGATGTCAATCGGCTTGTATGATGATGATCTTGAAACTTACCATGAGCAGGCTTTCCCAGGCCATCCAGCGTAGAGGAAGTCGGGAGCCGTCAGCCATGACGTGGTAATCGCTGACAAACTCCTCACAGAACATTGCGTAGTCAGATACTTTAACATGGAGGTCTTCAGTCACTGTTACGTTCCTGTAACAATGTCACTTATTAGCCTTTTTCTATCAAATTCAAACAAGAGCTGCTACGGGCTCAAATCCAGAACAGCTGCTGAGAAATTTCTGATAGAAAAATCCTAGACACAAGGATCAAATTGCCCCGCGATGAGGGTTGTCTAGGGAAAGAGCTTTGATATGTTCTTAAAGCACGATTTATTAATTTATGAAAGAAGTATTATTTATTAATAAACAATCTTCGATTTAGTGCCTATAGTCAAATTACTTGAAGAAAAAAAATGCCTACTCCGAAAAAAAAAATGATCTACGCTTAATCTACACTACGCATACGAGTGTTGCTGTCAATCTGTCACTGAGAACTACAGTCCGGCCGTCGAGAGAACGCGTTCTTGAGACCCGTCAGTTTCATATAAACGATTACGTGTTTTGCGAATTTAATCTTTATTAGTTACTAGAATTGTCGCACTGACAGGTGTCAGATGCGCATTATCTCGACGGCCGGGCTGTAAGTGTCGTAAAAATTCGGAGTCAGTACAAGAGTTCCAGATTATTATGTTACAGCGGTTATGGATTGAATAAATTTTATAATTTTCTTCTTTCGAGCCCGGGTAATGCCTCGATCCGCAATGCGACTGGGCCATCCTCATTTTGATTTAAAATAAGCAAGTGTGAAGTATTATTAGATTATTACCCGTGTACCACTATTAAATATCGTAAGGGATTTTAATTATGTATTTCATCTGTTTTCACCGTACCGCTGAAAAACTGCTGAAGGCTTTGTTTTAAATTAAAAAGAAAATATTGCAGATGAAATAACATGGCTACAAAAATCTTTATATTCTGTATTCTGTCCGATAATTTTATGAATTAGGTTACAACTTTGTACGGGTTCACAACACTGTGGACAGCTAAGAACGTTATCCAAGTAAAACGGATGTAAAAAGATGCGAGAGCCACTTGTTCCTCCCATGATTGCGATCTTTTTTTTAAAGTTGATTTTAAATACCCCTACACCCCTAATACCGTTCCATACATCAATACGCACAATGTTTTGTGTGCGTTAGATTGCGCGCTACCGTAAATTGAGATTTTTCACACCAACAATTAAAGTCGATTCCCAGCAATTATTTTTGTACAATGTTACTTAGTTTGATGTACAGAATGTCTTTTTACACCCTGTATGTACCTAACGTAACCTGCAACCTAATGACTACCGAGATGACGACTAATAGAGAAGTAAGGAAGAAAAATACATGTTGCGCCGACCCCAAACAAAAGGGATAAGGGCAGGAAAATTATGATGTATAAATATAATTAAAATATTCCGTAAATAAATAAAACTTACCTGGCTGCAAGATCGCGGTGTACTAATTCGAATGATTCCAGATATTTCATGCCGGCTGCTATCTGACAGCATATGTGAATCAAACTCGAATAGCTGCAACAAAAAATGTTTATTTAATACTGACCCTGACTCTACACGGTTAATAATGTGGATTTGTTTATCCTTTCATGACTGATGTATTTAAAGTACAGACGCCAGCAGGTCAAGCTACCCGAAACTCATATATTCCCAATCAACCTTGAACCTCCTGTCACCTGATTTAGCGATAAATTTGAAAATTATTAAATAAATTGGTTTGCTTGATGTGCTGGCGTCTGTACCTACACAAAAACTTGTACAAAAATGATGGTGAAGACTATAAAAAGCTATCAAGAAGTTTGGAAGAACTAAACCAATCCACAGGCTTTGGACTTTATTTTAAACTGTTTAGACTTTTGACGAATATGAACGTAAAACGATCTACAATATAGTTATTCGAAACAGTGAAAGTCCTCAAGGTAAATAAACAAACTATCAATTCCTGAAGACTAAGACTTACTTCAACTTTCGTGGACTTCGCAGCATCGTAGGCAGAGGGGCGGCATCCCCGCGATCTAGGGCTGCGCACGGGGGTTCGAGCAGGCTCAAACCGAGCACCCTTGCTAGTTGTGGGTGCTTCAAACCGGCGCCCCAGGTAGCTTCGCGGGCAAATGCCGCTCTACAACAAAAGTACCTTTTGAGTACACTTCATTGGGACGTATTAGAACCTAAGTGCAGTCAGTCCTTGCAATTCACAAGCGTGTCATGTGTCTCATACATTGTTATCATTGCTTTAGGGTCGATTTTTCAATTGTCAGATAATTTTTATGGGAGAAAATAATATGACAGTTTTACATATCTTAACTAATAATAAAAAAAAACTAAAAATAATTGCTTTTTTTGTATATTTTTTTTGTTACATTTGTTGTTTGTTACGCTTTTGATACATGGGTAGGCTATGACCTGGATAGGATACTTTTATCCCAATATTCCCACGAGATTATTTTTATTTATAGTTTTCTATACAAAAGCTTGAAATTTTAATTGGAATCTGGATTTGTGCCCGGTTGATGGCAATAGGCTCGCCCCCTATCATATGGGACTTAAACACAACTGGAAAAATGTTGGTGTGTTGCCTAATCCTCCGGGAAATACAGGCGTGATGCTATGTACTTTTTATTTCCTGGATAAGAGTTATAAATGAAGATTGAAAAATCGACCCTTGAAAGTATAAATTGCAATGATTGACGCGCGTGAAATGTAACAAGTGTACATACCTCAGCTTATTAACTTCGTTTCAACAACTTTAAGAAGTTTGTAGGAAGAGGTTTCTCGAATAAAATATTGTTAATTACATTTTTATTTCGTTAGAATGGAATTAATTGATATTCAAAGTTTTTGTATGCTAGAACTGTCATAAATTCAAAATTATTCCTCCGATTAGCGTTGGAAAAATCAGCCCTAAGTCTTGTACAGGAAAATAACCATGTTCTCAAGAATATAACTTTATTTAGTAGGTACAATTTCGTGCGACGTATTAGTAAATATCTAAGCTTATTGACTTCGTTTCAGGATCTTAAGATGTTTCAAGTTTGTAGTAGTCGAGGGTTCTCGAATCAAATATAAAATTGTAGGTAGGTACACTTTATTTCGTGGGATGCTATTGTTTACTTTACGTTTTAAAGTTTTTTAAAGGTCCTAGAAGTTTTTATGAAGTTCAATGATCAGACTAAGTAGGTGTAACTCTAACTTGCTTGGATTAAACACGACATAAAAAATGAAATTAGGGTCTGAAATCTTTTGTGGATAAATAATAATTCGAGCACCGGTTTAGTGGAACATCATGTGGATATGTACTAACATGCTAGTCTTATTCAGCATGACTCTTTGAGGAAAGTGTTGATGATGGGAGTATACTTACTTCACTTCGTTATGGCAGCCGCGCCACAAAGTCTTGACAACAACGAGGCGGTTGCGTCCTCCCGTCGGTGACTCTTCGTCGCTCAGCTCTTCGATACCGTCGGTCTCGCATATCTGGAGCTGCGGACAAATGGTAACATGAGCACTAGTGCACATACCTACTCAAGGAAACTTACCTGCCTACAATTACAACACGGTCAAATTTTCATTTTTATTCCACGGCTGGTAGTAAATGCCAAGGAAATAGTTCATAAGTACGTAATATAGTGAGGGAACGAAGAGAATTTCCTGTATATTTCGCAAAAGCCTACTTTGGCCCAGTTTCTAAGTTTACCGAGCGTGGAAAATGGCTTGGCGCCTTGCGGATTTAGAGGCCTAGAGAAAAACCCTACCTTCCGTTGTTTAGAGCGAAGCCGAGGTGCGCTTGTTTGATTTGAAATATTTTACCACCAGAATAAGCCTTTCCTTTAACAAATATTTTTGAAGTGTTGTTCATGTTTGTGGAAAGCGGAACGGAATGAAAATTTTACAATCCAAGACGGTGGATGTTACTTTTCCTCACTGAGTAACTCAAACACAGATGGGGTCGGAGATAAAAGTAAAGTATTATTATGATTCAGCTCACACACGTGTTCCAAAGTCGGCTAGCATTTCAATGACTATTTTAAAGCATTCTCCGGAAAGTGAATGAGTGCGGACTTTGCAACCGCTCGTTGCTATTTGATAAAGTACTCTATAGCTCTCAAAATAATTGAAAATTGAAGTCCGTTACGAATGCCGCAGGCGAAATTCAATATATTTCAATTAAAGCTACGTAGCCAATAACAAAAGCCTTGCAGTGAAAGAGTTGCTCTCCTTTTGGAGGCAACAAATCTCTGTAAATCCAGAAACTAATGGAATTAAAGTATTGTTTGTTCAGGTGGCTCGTCGGACGGCGCCGGTAAATAGCCCACTCTTACAGCTCATGTCGCTGCGGGAGAGGTGTTATCCTTCCATCAAAACTAGAGTAATTCACGCTCTTAACCAAATTATACATATAGTTTTACTCCCAAAATATTTGTGATTATCTTTATAGTACCTACGCGCAAACGTAATTTGGAAAATGATTAAAAAAGCCAAAGTATTTGCTTTGAAATTTCATTTGAGTGCTTTGAATGTGAACTTGAAAGAATAATAAAAGAGAATCTCTCTCGTTGAGAGCCACTATTGCGATTGGGAATTAGCCGATGAAGCATTCTCCCCCTAAATGCGGTGAATTATGTTTACATTAGGTCAAGTATTATTGTCCTTGAGAATAGAGGGTAGGAGCGGAAAAAGTGCCTAATCTGCTCCCTCGCTCGGAGGGGCCAATCATAAAATTTTGTAACTGACATCATTCTGCACTGAGTTGGCTAATGTACAAAATTGATAATTTAATAAGCTAAAAGGATCATGAATATTCAATAGATACTGTTCATAAAATATGCAGTTAATTGATTGAACACCAACTAATTGATATGTTTACTGGATACGTGCAGAATAAACGTTTGAATTACTCTGTTATAAGCCAGAACCAGAACTCATCCATCATTTAAAAGTCCCATATTTTATAATTACATGCAAATGGAGTTCCATTTGAATAAATTAAAGCTCGTTATGCACACAATAATTATTTTTTAATATCGTTCCATTAACAAAGGGACTGAGTGCTCTGACTACCCTTTTATTTTTTTTTGTCGTTCCATTAGCGATGCCCATATCGATTTGCATTTAAACTTACAATTTTGTAGCACTGAACGAGTCAGTGATTTGTATGCGTGTGTTCAGAAATTAATTTTGTAGGTACTGAGCAAGTTTTGCCCTTTAGCAGCGAGTCGGCTAGGCGATTTAAAATTTAATTTAAGTAGCAGCCACGTGCACACATTGACTAGGTACGTCGTTGATATAGTAAAAATATGAAAAATAAACGCCCCAAGCTATTAAACCGTGTAGTTGGCGGGTGGTGAGACTGCCGCCCGCGCCGCCCGTCGGGGGGGGACTGAGCCAGATTGCATTTTCTTGCTACGGTCAGTAATCAATTTTTATGGGCATTTTTGTAGACCAAAGTTATCTACGAGTCTCTGGGTGTACTGCTTGATAGTGTCGCCCCCTGCCCTAGTACCAGCGTCATGCGTCACCTATCTAAACATCGTCCCCGAATCTACGGCTCACGTTATATAATTTTATTGGTTTCGCAACCAATTTTAATATCTATAACGATTATTGGATCAGTTTCATCTAGATTGGAAATTAATGTTTTTTCGGCTATACAAACTTCAGAAGGCTTTCATTAAAAAAGTTTGTTTATCTGATCATGAGCACAAAAAAAAAATTACAAAATCTCTAATATTAAAACCTAAGCAATTTTTAAGACTTATAATCAGCCTATAATATTCCCACTTCTGGGACACAGGCTTCCTCTCGATGAGAGGGAATAGGCCGTAATCCACCACGCGGGCTCAGTGCGGGTTGAGAGATGTCACATGTGTCCTCACGATGTTTTTCTTCACCTTTTCAGAAACTAAACATTCTATTTATGTAGATTAATCATTTTTAAATCAGTTACTTCAGCTATTGGAGCGTTAAACTACGGTTTCCTAAAAGAGCGGTTCCGTTTTATTATAACGGCCGTCATGAATATCTGTAATTTTCACCAATATATTTGTTTATTTATTTAAACTTTTCGTATACAAAAAAGTACAACGGCTCACCGCTTTCTTAGCTTCAAACCTAACCCAAAACCCAAAGCCAAAAGCTGCCAAAGCTTTAGTTAAAACAGCGGAACATTTTATTAAGCCAGTTATAAACTGGTGGTTAAAATTTTAGCTGTAGCGTGTGAACCTGTATTGAATTTGGCTTCCATCATCGGACATATCCTATCCAAGTGAATAGGCACTGCCGCCTAATCACTGAAGATAACCGACCATAGTGCCGCATAGCCACATCATATGGGAACGGACCTACTTTAGTACAATTTCAATATCATCTGCGTATAACGTAAGTGTCTTATTTTATGTATGTGGCATAAGTACTTGCTTCGAGTGCACGATATGAAGATCTAGTGAGATTAGATCTGTCTCATGGAGTATGCAGAGAGCTCTATCCTTCGAATCGAATCGTTTACATGATTTGTATCTTTCATAGGTACCTACTTTGAAAGGAACCTATTGCTATGATTAATTATGTAAGTTGGAATTGGAATGCATATATTCTGTAAGTACATATTTAAGCCATTATTAGGTAAATTCGAATAGTCGCTATAAAGCTTTTGTTAGTATGGATACATAATCGTATTTTTCGATAGAGTGTTGTACCGATAATAAACGTAGCTAAAGCTTCCCGGAAAAAAATAATGAGATTTCAGGAAAATATATATAAGGCACAATATCAAAAATCAATGTCCATCTGGCACAAAGATACGAAGTAAATAATCTCAATAATATATAGACTATTATCCCACATAGTTAATACTAGCTGCGTTCCGCGGTTTCACCCGAATCAGTTTCGATCCCGTGGGAATATCGGGATGAAAAGTATCCTATGTGTTAATCCTGCTTATAAACTATTTGTGTGCCAAATGTCATCCAAATGCGGTCAGTAGTTTTTGCGTGAAAGAGTAACAAACATCCATCCATTCATCCATCCATCCCTCTATCCATCCGTACAAACTTTCGCGCTTATAATATTATATATATATATTAGTGGGGTAGGATAGGAAGTAGGATAAATCGAGATTCTTTCCGCTTATTACAAGCACGAAGGGAAAATGAGTGAGCATATAACATAAAACATTCAACAAGGAACGACACAGCCATGGAAGAATTAACAAAGGCTAATTAAGAGTAACAAAACATTTGGGAGCAGTTAAAACACACTCGTAACGCAAAGAGGCCATATCTGAGGGTATGCGGCAAACTCCGCAGCTCCGGGTGAATGTGTACAGGTGGCCGCGGTTCACTAATTCACTGTGTTTGTTCGTTCCTAATGAAAATACAACAGGGGCACGCTCTATTGTTTACTCTACATTCCAGCCCGTGGCGTCGGCGTAAGTGGCTGCGCTGGTGTGCGCCGGCGCGCTCCGACAGCGCAGTGTAGCCAAGCGTAGCGCAGCGCAACTCGGGTAAGATACTAATTAGATCGGTCGCACCTCTAGTATCCCACGAACAGTGATCAGCCACCGCACGGAAAGCGTTCCGTTTTATCTAGCTCAGCTGCTTAGGCTAAAACTACGAGTACATTGAAATGTGTGTGTGTTACTTGCCCGTAATAGCAGCTCTATTATTCATAGGCGAAATAGCAGACTTCCTAATTTGTTTTTGCTACTATTACCGCTAACCAGAATATTTAATTTTCGCTGTCGAGTTTGCACACAGGTCCGTGACCGGAGTTAGGATTCAATATTGCCCTGCCTGGTCGTCCCGTTGCGAGTCATGGAATCGGCTTTCCGAGTAATTACTGAATACGTAGGCAGAGAATCCATTAAAGAAGATAGTTGTAACAACAAAGGATAGACTCGAACAACAAGAATGTCCGAATAGTTCAGTAGTTATTTCAATAAAGTGGTTTGAAACCATTGCCCTATAATTCAAACACACGTAATTAATAATTTCGTGGTAAAACTCCGATTGTGTAACATCAATACGACGTTTCAGTTTCTAATAGCAGTGGAGTTCTAGAGAATCCAATTAGTGTAAGAAACCCTTGAAAACTAGGTTGTGGAAGAATTCTATGATAGTTCTTATCCCTAAGTATCTGCTCTTCAGCAAAAAGGCAGAAAAACTTGAAGCACCGCTGTCATGCCCTTCAGATGAATAATAATTTGTGAGCATGAAAGCTAACTTCAGGTTTTATTATTTCCATTTATCGTAACTAAGGTAATAAAAATTAAAGCGAAAGAATTCAGCGCAAGGTTTCAGAGGCTGGGCGGATAAAATGAGGCACGTATAACAAATATTTTTTATCAGTATTATAAGTTTGCTTAAGTATGTATTGTGTGTGTGTGGTGCGTGTGTAAAGTGTAGTAGAGTGTGTGTGGTGTGCGTGTGTGCACTATAGTGTGGTGTGTGTTTGAAGTGTAGTGCAGTGTGTGTATGTGAAGTGAAGTGTGTGAGTGTATGTGTTTAATAATCACATTGACTAATTTGTACATTATAACCCGAATTTCAAAATAATTAGAAGCCGTATTTCCCTTCTGATTGCAGTGGATGGTTAGCGTCAGTTTTCATGTATCGATTCTCGCCACGAAATTAAGTTCCCACCAAAAACGAGGTAGGCGATTAGGCCCGAGCTGACCGAGTTGTAGGTAGACCAAGTTTTCCCTTTCGTGTAGGATTGCTTTGTGTCTTACAATATTAACTATTTAAGAAAACCATGTACTGAAACTAAGCTATGGTTACATTTTTTTGTTGGCTCATTAAGTTACACATATTTTTTTGAATCAGTTGTTTCATAAAAATGTTTCAAAAATATCTTTTCTACTATCTACACATATTTCATGATCTTTTAATACAAACATACAGGATGAAAAAGTAGTCCATGTCCTTTTCCAGGTCCCTGGCTACACATCTGTCAAATTTCATAACAATCCGTTTAGTGGTTTAGGTGTGAAAAGAAACGGACAGACAGACTGAGTTACTCTCGCATTTATAATATTAAGTACGGATTACACGATCCGATCATAATCAGCCAATAATGTTCCCACTCCTGGGACACAGGCTTTCTCTCTTCGAGAGGGAGTGGGCTATAATCTACCAGTGCTGGAGGAATCCGGCATGTCCTAGGGCCAAAAATTCTAAGACAAGTTTAGTCTTAGAATTTTTGGCCCTAGGACATGCCGGATTCCTCACGATGTTTTCCTTTACCGTTTTGAGAGCAGTGGTAATGAAATTATTTAAAAAAAGTAAAGTGCCTGCCTGGGTTCCAACCCACGACCTATAACTCGTAAGTTGGGGTCGTTGCCCTGAGCCACCACTGCTCTCTGAGTATGGATTATAAGAGTAACAAAGTTCAAATAAAAGTATCCTGTCGGGACATTGATTTTCATGAAACATATAGGCCTGTACCTATTTGTGTCTTTAACAATAAAACACCTACCTATTTTACATAACAATTCAACAACCAAATTCAAGACCACTGCCCGTAGCGAGCCATTTATTTCAAGTAGCGGGTATTACAAACAATTTTTGGTGGTGTCCCAATAAAGTGGGGGCGACATGGTGACAGTACGGCCGACCCGTAACGGCGTGTGTAATTGCCGCCCCCTCCCGCACACCCCGCGCACTCGCTTTATAATAACATAAATACATCATAATGTATTAACGGAGGGATAGAGATTCTAAGTATTTTCCTTGAAATAAGACGATATGAGTCCACTGTTAGCAAAAGTATATTTGAGATCAATTATTGTGACCGATAGGAAAGACAGATTGATTTTGCGAAAGGTAAGATTGGCTCTGAGAAAAATAAGAAGCCAATTATTAGGGATGGAAGAAAAAATGGTAGTATTAGGCCTATGGACATTGCTAAATAATTCCCTATTTGTTTCAAGGTCAGCTTTCAAAGTTGCCAGGCTCAATAATAAAAAGAGTATAAGGAGGCTGAGCTATATTCAACTGCTTTTCTGGTACCAAAACGGGGAATACCCCTAGATTACATGGGTTATAAGCCAATGTCTGGTCCAGTAATTAATTTATTTGTACATGTACAAATTTGAATCGTGCAATAGATAGTGTACTGGTAATTTATTTGCATTGGCTCATTGCTGGAGCCCCACCTGGTCTCCAGATTACGGTTAAACTATTCGGCTGTTGGGATTGGCCATCCTCGGGGCAAGGGAGGGGCGGGGTACGCCATGATTTATTTCCACCACGAGTTTTTGGGATTACTTAGTATAGATTTTAATTATATCCTAGCAGGAGACGACAGATCACACTGGTTTATTTTAGGAATGTAATTTTTTCAATAATAATTAGTCAAGTACAAGTACTTGGATTTCCATTTTAGGAGCAAGCTCCTAATTGAAATATCTGTTTTTGTAAGAAATATCTTTTGGGGTAGGCTGCCCGACACACAAGATAATATGTACTTACCTAAAAAATCTCCGCGCATCGTATATAAGTATTAGTGTCGAGAGTATTGTAGTTTAGAGGTATAAGGAACAGGGTGTAAAGTTCACTCATCCTCCATAGAAAAGGGAGGATCCTCCATTCAGACGGGTTTTGTGTCTGGTGGGCAACTGCCCAACGACTGATGTTGGGACGTTGTATATATTATGCTAGTTGCGCGGTAAAGTCTGCTTGCACGATGCATGATTTTGCTTGTCGTCAGTGTGCTGCGTGGTGTGTGGCGGTGTAGATAACAGCAACACAGTACTATTCCTTATAAATCCAGGTTGCTATGTGTTAAGAAACACAACTTCGCTTTTCTTCTTTTGACCAAGCCCCCACAGCTAATCTTTAATTTTCGAAATATTTTTCAAACTTACTTTACAAACTCTTTGATATATCAAGATGCCATGGATTAAACTACGGAATACATAAAGAAGTAAAATCGGAAGGCTGTCAACAGTGACAAAAGCGAAATCAAAATTTATTAAATTCTACAAAGATGGACGACTTTTTTAAAAAACTTTCTAAACATGAGCCCATTCTTAAAAATTATGAAGTTGAAGTAACAACAACCAGTGCGGGTAAGTCGGAGCATGTAATAAGTATATTAATAACAACAACAACAACAACATAATTTTTTTTGAGCTACTAACAATAATATGGTTGTGTGAGAGTCCGAAATAAGTGATTTATTATTATTACTATTTTAGTTGTCTTTGACATCATCACGGGTATATATATTAATAACAATTTAATTTTCGACACACTTGCCCGCAAAATAGCTCTAATTGCAGTACACAATGCAGAAAACACCCCGTGCTCTTTACTTGGTATTCCCGCACAAGTGTGGGAAAATGCGCCACAGATTAGTAATCGAGAGATGTGCGCTTGTATTTTTAAACAGCCGTGCCTTCTATGCCTATTTTTTTTTTGTAAATATTGTAAATTATGTAAATAAAATGTAAATAAACATAACATTTCATCAATTTCATTTATCAGCCAATTAACAATTATTTATTTATTTGTAAACATTAGTTTGTACTTATAATTTCAGGAAAACTTCAAATGTTCACAATTTGTGTATGGGGATCAAATGTAATCCGAGATACAGGCTTACCACCTCGTGCGGATGCAGATAGTCCCAAACTTTATATATTACAAACTTTAAGGCATTAGTTAAATTGAGACAATATACACATTGTCATTATTCAATTTTGTAATACGCGTTTTTATTTTGGTGAGTAAAATTATTTATTTATTTGTTTTATTAATTACAGCACCGGCGCCCTCGATCTCACCAGATAATAAGGTCCCGACTGAGAAGTTTTCAGTCACAGCACCAGCTCAAATAGTTGATGAGGCCCACACAACCATGGAAAACGCAGCTGCAGCGGCCAGAGAAACTGATGCATATGGTTTTGGTTTCTACACGCCGAAGCCAGAAGAACCAGTAGAGGAAAAAGAATCATCATCTAATCAACTCGTAAAGATGTTAGAACAAGCTGGCGAAACGACAGACTTCCTTAGTTAGCCGTGATTACCAGCCTACACACGCGACAAGATAAGCCTTTGAACATAATGACATACAAACGACAAACCGACCCCTTTATTTCATTGAGACACAGTATTTTACAGTGAACACTTTTAGACTCGTAATAATAGGTTCAAATATTTCATGTTTCTATTAATCGGTTGTAACTGAAATTCCACGTGCAATCTAAATACATTTTGAGTCCATTTACACATTGTGCAGATTTTATTTTACCCCTACTCTGTTATTACTCACGGTTGCGAGACGTCCATTTGGTTGATCCTATATTTTCATTTGCCTTTAAAACGATATTCACGTAGGCGTTAGCTTTTGTAACCTTAGTGGGTCGTAGGAGATTATTTAATGAAACTTTTGGCCGAAAGTACGGAATAGGCAGTGACCTGTTCCTTACTTTCGGCCAAAAGTTAACCACACTTGGTTAGGGTCCCCGCAGGACCAGTCCTATGCTGCTTTGAGGAGGCCTAATGGACTATGTCTGTCAGCGGCTTTACGAAGATTATGATAAAGAGAAGTTGATACTCACATTGCCATGAGGGCCCTCGCCAAGGAAGGTGACTGGTCGCATGCGCCCCCGCGGGAAATCCAGCAGGGGCGCCACTCCGTTTGGGGGCTCGGCTTCTGGGAGTTTGATGGAGGTGAACAGTCCTGGGGCTGGCTTCTCACGGCGGCAAGCGCGTTCTTCCGGGTACGTCTGTGAAGAAGCACATCGCGTAAGTATTCGTGCTCATAAGCTTATCACCATATCTAATGTATTTGGTTTCATAGATCTATGAGTTGGACCTGTGGTCCCACAGAGCACGAGATCGCCTTTAATAAAATTCGTGACACCAAAATTACGATAAGCGCACAACTTCTACAACGGACCACCTTCAAAACCGTCAGTTTCTACGTCATTTTTATAGTAGTCCCAGTTGCCGGTGACTAACACGCTTGGTTTGTATGGAAAGTGTTGACAATGCCACCATTCGCAAAGGCTGCTGAGGCGTCCCCGAGCTCTGTGGATCGGACCATTGGTGCACGCATTATTTGAAATAGTAAGGATGGAAAAAGAACCGTCCTTTTTCTATAACGGGCGGAAAGCACCTTTAATGATGTAGATAGCTTATACAATAACCATCTTTAAACTTTATGCAAGAGATTTGATCCATATATGTTGCTTTTTCGCATTTGTTTCCGATTGTCGGTTGGATTCCCAAAAGATTGCATCTTTAAACGTAGCATAGCATAATAAGCCCATAATGTTCCCACTGCTCTGGGACACAGGCCTCCTATTTTCGAGAGGGACTTGGCTATAATCCATTTTAATATATTTGGTTCTAGGACATGCCGGTTTCTTCACGATGTTTTCCTTCGCCGTTTTGAGAGCAATGCTGACGAAATTATTTAGACAAAGTAAAGCGCCTGCCTGAGTTCAAACCCACGACCTACAACTCGTAAGTCGGGGCCGTTACCACTGCGCCAACTGTACTTCTACCATGAAAAAAAGACTGCCAAGTTATTTTAGACAAGTTTAAAGGTAGAAAAAAATATTTGCATTTAATTTTCTTCATCGAAGTTCTTTGGCCAGAATCCAAAACCTAATTTGTATTAATTTCACTTTAAAAAAACAAATATTATTTTCACAACTGACAGGTGCATGCTTGAATTTTAATTTCAATCAGTTAAACATTCGGGGCCAATTTATAAAATATGTTGCATAAAGAATCATGATTAGCGTCTGGTTAAGTATATTCTTTTTACGTATACATAAACATGTCTTAACTATCAACATTTATGAATAAGGGGGTGAATGTGGACTCGGGTTGAGTTCTAAGTAAAATGTCATTAGAGTGCCGAGTTATTAACGGAAGTATTGATCAATAGGCGGTGTTCCTACATCACGTAATGTTCAATAGCACAGTACACATTTTATATGTACCCGTAAATAACCTTGTTCCTGCTTAATTGCTATTCCCCTCCCAAGATTGCGTTGCTATAATTTATACGAAACCATGAATTATTATAGACGTAGGTGTATTATAGTATGTGTGGACTGCAGTTATTATGTGGCCATTCATTAAATAAATGAAATTACGAATGAAGACTGTTTCATGTTCTTTGCGAGACGAGTTTTCTTTCCTGAATCCATTTCTGTTCGTTACGAATAAATCCGTTTGTAAACTATGTTCACTGTATAAAATGATAAGCTATGTTTCCAGCAACAAAGTTTTATATGTTCAGCGGTCACTTAAATCTCAAAGAATTAGCTCGACCGCACGCGATGGAACAAACTCGCCGCGTCGAACTTAGCTCACACAAAACAAACGTTATTCGCAATAGAAAGTCTGTAGCTAAAGCCGGCGACTTAGTAGCAAAGCCGTACAAAGCCATAGTAAAACATTAACAAAACACGATCGAGCCCAACGAATCGCTGGCTCATAATACCTCGTGTACTCATTTATCATTTCGTAAACGACCGCGTAATACCCGTAATGAGTAAAATCCAAGCATACCTTGGGCAATACCATTAATATTACCAAACCCGGTCTCTCCCCTTCAATAGATGTACCGCGGTACTATAGTTTGAAGACCTTTGTGGTGTACAAATTTGGTGTAGGTAGTAGATACACTTTATGTAAGTAATCGTTTGTGAAGAGAGGTGTGTGTTAGCGTGAAGTTCCGTAGTTTTTGCCTACGGTCGTGGCAGGTTGGTGCGATTTATGTCAGAGTGGTGGCAGCAGATGGGAAGTTACCTGAAGTAGTGGTTAACTTTATTTTTAATAAGATATTCAAGTGTCTTCGTGTGCCCTATATCTTAAGATACCAACCTCTGATGTAATAAAGGTTAATCTCGAACGGAGTAACGAATTTTGACACAGGCCTCCTCTCTGTGAGAGAGAGTGGGCCGTAATCTACCACGCGGGCCCAGTGCGGGTTGGTTAGATGTCACATGTCTTCAAATTTTTCGTTCTAGGCCATGCCGGTTTCCTCACGATATTTTTCTTCACAGTTTTGAGAGCACTGGTGATGAAATAATTTACGCCAAGTAAAGCGCTTGTCTGGGTTCGAACCTACACAGTCCCTAAGTTCCCGCCGTTAAAATTTTGAACGTTTGTCAAGAATTTTTGAAATGTTTTTGATATTGCTAAGTTTATACTGACTGTACTCTAGATTAGACTATTAATTCAACAAGCTTTTAACAAGGACCTATGCTCCTCCTATGCAGACTCTGAGTCAACAGAGAGAGCAGGATGTTTAGATACAGTAGCTACCTGTGCTGTCTACTTACTCCCGACGATCCGAAAACCTAACTAGTTATTGTTGCGAAGTCGAATCATCGCGTCAAGGATGACACACAACCTGAAATAAATGGCAAACGGTATTCAAAAAAAAAAATATTTCCACAAGTATTTACCCCACCTTCAATTACTGATGTTTTAATTAAATCCATTGTTTTATTTTCCTCTTCGTGAAATGAAAAAGTTAAGAGGCTGTTAAAGAACAAAGTACAAAAATCCGCAAATGAGTTTAATCAACAGAAAAATTAAAAACCTGCGTTCGGAAGGTAAAAGAGTTAACATTTTACGATTATCATCGTAGCTTTCCTTTTGCTCACTGGCCGTTAAATTGTTAAAAAATATTTATACCGTTGTTGAGCTTCACATCTTTAAATACTGCACCGAAATAACGGAACATATTCAGTTTTCATCATTTCTTCTCGGTACATAAATTTTATTTATTAGTAAATAGAATAAGCCGACGGCTATGCAAAGCAATCCATTATTTAATTCAGCTCCAGTGTGACACCCCTGGCCGTGGGGGCAGAGGGGGGTGTTGGAGGGGGGTTCCGGGACATGTGACATATTCTCGTGCCACACGGGGGTACTTACAGTAGCTAGTGTTGTGGCTACATGTTCCCGGGTGTTGCCCGTAATGGAGTGCCCGCAGAAAATGGGGAGGCAAAAATGTTGCACTAGAATTATGCACGGAATATGTAAGATTTAGATGAGGTGATGGGCCTGTGAGTCGGTGGTATTAGCTGTTTGTTAAAGTGACATCTTTGTTCTGGGGTTTAAGAGTTCAAATCAGCCGTGCAACTACACTATAGTGGGGTCACCTCTGACGATGGAGTCGTCTACGTCAAAATGTAACATACAAGTATTGTGTATAATTTTTTATAATCATTAATAATTGTAATGTCTGTGCAAATTAATTTCCACCTACACTAGCTATTTCTTCCTGACGAAAACACAAAAAATACCCTCAAAGCCCTTATGATATCAACCCTAAATCCCCCTAAATGGAACCCTAACCCCCCGCCCCTCAAATGACCCATCACAGGTATTTTTAATTAACTTGGAAATTAAAGCTTTACTGAAGATCGTTTTTCATAGCTGTCATATTTCCATGCAATAATTTTAGCTAATTCACTGAACAGTAAAGTGCTGTCATAACGTTATTTATGTACTTAGGTATTTAATTATAAACGAGGATAAGGCTAAATTGTTTCGGAAACGATTGGTGTATTCAGAAACAGATAAATACAGAGCTTTGATTTTTCCTTTACTACAGACTTTATCCTAAATATAGAGTCAAGGAATAAATATGTCATCATTATCGTAACATTACGCCTGTCTTCCTCGAAAGGTTAGGCAAAGGACATTTTGCCAGTTATGTTTAAGTCCCATGTAATAAGAGCACAAGCCTATTGCCATCAACCGGGCACAAATGCAGATTCCTGAGAAATTCTAGATAGAAAAACCCATTAACATTTTGACCGACCAGGGAATCTAACCCAAGACCTTATGCGCAGCAGTAGCGCTTGTGACCACTAGCCCAACGAGTCTCTATTTTGTGCGTATGTACAGCACCATAAGGTGCAGCACAGACGCTAGACTATCCGTGACGCACTTTTTAGTCTGTGAAAATAGAACCTAAGCAATTATGTATATGCAGTAACGCATAAGACGCGCAAAAAGTCCGGCGCACAAAAATCCGTGTCATTCTGGCAGATCGCGCCGCGCCGCGCCGTGCAAAAAGTGCGCGAAAAAAATGGAACGTTTGCTTCAACGCGCGCTAACGCAGACAGCGCACACTTTTAGAATGCAATCTGCGCTCTTTAGTGGGGACGTAACGTACTACAATGGCGCTAGAGATCGATGTATCGATGTTAATACTAGAAATACAAAACAGACCAGCCTGTACTTCAAGTATAAAATAATACATCGCAATCTCTCCATTTCTATAGCGTCTACGCCCCTACAGTTCTGCCGACAAAATGATCGAAGATGTGCGTCGTGTGCGTTGAGTCTGCGTAAAATCCGCGACGTACTTTTTGCATGCCATGCAGACGTTTTGTGCGCCACAGACTCGATCGCACAAAAAGTGTGTCGTTTGCGCTGCGCCTTAGGTACATTTTTACTAGCACCTTAGTTATCTGATTTAGTCATTGTCAAAATTTTGATTGAAAAAAAACAGTTAGAAAAGTTGAGATGTGCCCACTAGTGGGAAAGGAATTTGTTTGAAAATTGCCTAACAATATATCCCCTTGACCTAAACATATAGGAACCTGACTTTATCATAAGTTTAAATTGTAGTGAGCCCGAGATAAACAGTGAGCGTTGTCTGCGTAATGTAAATATACATATTTATTTCAGGACTGAATAACTCTTTAACGACATGAATTTCTGTTGATTTCGTTTGTCCAAACGTGATAAAGGCTGTTTACAAAGCTGAAATATTCAACAAAAGTAACCCCTGCATGGCAGTTCGTACATAAAAAACACATTATTATGTTTACATTTGAATGTATTTCGTGCGTTATAAATTCCAAAGTTTCATGAATATATAACCGGAATTGACTGAATGCTTTCTCGGGTTTTGCCTTGTGTATAGCGTTTTTTTCCTTTGCATTTTAAACTGAAATTGATATTGCATAATATATTCATGCCTTCTTCCCATGGAGACAGAAACTATACATAACGCCATCAGCTACCATCTTTATATACTCATAAATTGATAGTATTTAAGTTATTTATCATGCAAAAGTGCATTATTAAGCAACATTTTCCCAAAAACATAATAATATAGTTTCTGAAGCAATGCATAGCGCATCGTAATTATTCGAGACCTATTAAAAGTCTTCACAAGTTGTGTTAAAGTTGCGCCAACTTTGGTGTACTTGTGTAGAAAGCGAGAAAACTTCCAAGACGCTGTGTGTATAAAAATACCGAATGGAAGAAAATACTGGTTCCATTTTGGTAATGAGTGGTTTATTTGGTTTAGGTTTCTCAAGGCAAGCTCTTTGAGTAGCAGGTGTCTTTAGCCTGCAAAGGTTTTTAGCGGTTTTGGCTCTCTTAGACACAAACTTTATACCTAAAAACGATACAGATTAAATCGTAACGTTTATTAAAACGCATTGCAAACGTTTACCACAGTCACTAAATAGTTTTCGTCATTAAAACTGCAAGAGATAATTTTTCTGGGTAACTCTGGTAACAAACTTTTTCCATAACGGCGGTATGGGGTGTAAACCGGGCATGGGGCACCATAACGAGTGGCAACGGCGAAAGTTCTCGAATAGTTCCATGTAAGTAATGTACGCGCAATAAATCCGCCTGTGGAGGTACGTACCTTACACTGAATATTTAACGCGTTAGGGAGTGAAACACTAACTTATTACCATCTGGCAGGACATTAATATTACAAGAGATATCTTAGAAACAACGTTTTCAAATGTAAATGATATAATGGGCGCTAAGAATAATATTTTTGTGGTCTTTTGATATGAGAGTACTCGTCTGATAAAAGGCACGTCAACTTCTAGAAAAACGTTTTCGTATAATATCCGTCATACATCTGTGTAGCCGGTCCCTGATTCTACCGGCTCTAATTCTCGTTTTGTCATCTTGTAATTTTAGTTCTATTATATGGGATCTTTTTCAATAGCTAGATTTTATTTGAAGAATAAATATGACAGTTTAATATGTTTTCTTTACAAAAGCTATCATATCGCAATATTTACTTTAAGTTATCTCACTATTAACATATCTGCCTTAAATCTGTAAGAACTGATTTTTCAATATAGACAACTTTTGTGTAGGAAATATGTCAAACTGTCATATGTATACTTCAGATAAAAGTAATCTGACTATTGAAAAGTCAGCCCTTAGGGCTGATTTTACCAAAGTCTATGTATCTTTTATCCGTGGAATAAAATTGACATCTGACAGTTCTAGTATGGAAAATCAGTCAAAAATTTATTCTGAGTAATAAGACTTATTCTAGTTATAAAAGCAGGGTGTGATTGTGGAGCCATGTCGCAAACCATGCTCCACCTCCTATCTTGCCCTCTGTGTCCCAAAACAAGCAGTCAAGAAGAAGAAGAAGAAAATGTTGTAAAAGTTTTGGTGAATTGCGTAATTGTGAAAATAAAAAATAAAACAATTTAATTCTCTTTATAGAAATAAAGATAATTAAAAAAAGTAGTTATTAAAATTACGGATGGACTTAAGTCTTGAAAACCGTCCGTTCTCATGAACATTTCCACAATAAGCACAATTCAAGAAGATAAAGGGAAGGTGAGCATTTGTCCATAGCTATTGAAAGCGTGGCTTCCCTCCGTGAGTGCTTGCTGAGGTGGCAGCCGTTCGAACAAAGATACGGCGGCTGCTCGAAGACAAAGCACTGCACTTGCTAAGAAGTGAGACGAGGCAACTCTGGTAAAGCTATGCTGCTGTACGTACCTACATTTGGGTTTGGAAACCTTTTTGTAACCTTGAGTGAGGTATTTCTTTGTTAAAAATGAAAAATTAGATGTCTGTAGGAATCATTTTTAATGTCATTTTCATATTTTTTTTATTATTTTAGTATTAGCTATTAATGTTCCACTGTTGGGCAAGGCCTCCGTACTCTTTTTTCATGTCTCCCTATTATTATAAGATTTTTCATTTTTTTTTAAATCCATTTGTTATTATAAGGATTGAATATTAAGTTTGAGGAGAGTCCCATTGCAGAATCTATCATAAAAAATACGTTTATGAATACTAATTTGTTTTCCGAAATGTTTCATATTATGAGTGATTGAGTTGCAAACTTGTTCAGAAAACCGCAACTGTTTAAAGTATTACGAAATAATTTCAAGTTTAATATCAAGTTTATCCAACGTGTAACCCAGTTTTTAGTTTGAGTCTTTAGTATCAGAACGTTGTTAGTATTAAACTTAATTATCAACTAGTGTGAACTATAAAGCGTCGCACATACTCTGAGACAACGCCATCGACGACGCCGCGTTCAAGACTGACAACGGAGCGATACCGCTTTAGTACAATGTAATTAAAAATTACCGGAGACGACGCTCAGGTGTTCTCGAACAAAATGCATTAATTAACTTCGTGGGAAAAACCTCAAATAAGTTATGTAGCAACGCTAATTATCTTAGTTGTCTCATATTCTATCCCAGTTTTCCACCTCGATCGTTACCATATGTACTATATATTAAGCCTATGTATTTCTTTCTGTAAGCTTTTCGTGGTTTCTACTGTAACGAGTACCCGTATACGTAATGCTTTGTTTTAAGTTGCGGCTCGAGCTTTTTAAATAAGGATGCAAGCTTCAGAGGAACCGAGAACGACTTTTTTTTTCGTCGGTCTGCAGCTCTGTTAATAATGTTTTTAAAGAAGATTTTTCTTTACATTGCAACTGAGTTTTTAACTTCGGAAGTTAAATAAAAATTCAAAGAATTCAATGATTGAGCTAAATGTAAAAGTCTTAAACAAATAATCGTATTTTAAAGTTAAAGAAAATGCCAAACGCAGTCACCACCAACGCACAAACTTATATAACACAAGCAATAGGTACCTATTCGTATAACAGCAGGAATAACATAAAAGGCTACTATTTTTCAAGCCACAAAAAGATTCGGCCGACAAAAGGCACAGCCCTGAAGGTAATCCTTGAGTGGGCAGTGAGCATACGTCGTTTGGGCAAACTCCCAGTGTCATTATAAAATACGGGCCACAATGTGGATTCACTTTGAGAAATGGAGGGCGGGCTTCTGAACACCTGGGTCCCGCTCCAACTATGTATGTACGACGTTGTTGTTCCCCTTTTTGTAAGTTGCAAAGTCACTCGAGTTATATTTATCGACTCTCCTAAAGTGAATAGCATAATGTGTGTTGGTCTTGTTTGTTGAGGTTTTTCTTCCTTTTTCTGATATTATATTTTATGAAAATGTACTTAAGTAGTCTGTCTGTTTTGTTACACGAAGATATTATTCTGAAGGCCATATTGAATTCTATGCCCATTTTAATGTATCCACAAGAGGTATTAACCCGAATGTAAATAGGTGTGAAACTATGTAGGCAGTGTTGTCCGACTTAACTGACAAAGGACCGGAAATCGCGCAATGAGAGGCAATCCGGTTATTCGGCTCATCACAGAGTATTGTTCACGTGTACCGTCTGCCAATTAGCAGGGACAACCCTGATATTTGCCCCTTTGTGATAAATTAACGAGCTTAGCTCGTTTGTAGTTGCGCAGAATACTAAGTTAACGTATTAATTTATTTGTACCATTAAATTATTGAAATGCCTAACCGACTAAACTGGCCTTTGTTTTTTATGATAAAACCTGAACAGTTTTAGCTTTAGTTACTTTGTAATACTCAAAGTTTACAGTGCTTCAAAACAAGCTTGCCATTTACAAATCAAATAACAGATTGTTTGCTGAAAAGTCAAACAAATCTATCCATTCAACGAAGCGTCGAAGCGAAAGAGCCTTTTTTAAAACTAGTTTTGTAGAAGTCCAATTGGCCACGTTTCGACGTCACCGCACTACATCTGGGTCTGTAAACATCGTCCTCTCTAATTTGTTTGCCACAACCGTGTGTCGCGTTTACTCTCGCCAAATGTACCGCCGTACCGGTGCTCCGGCGCGTTTTATCATGAATTATCTTTAAACACTCTGCTAGACTGCATACTATTTGCTATTCGCTACCAGCAAGTTCCTCGCAAGTGTTTGCTTAGTAATTTGCACGTATATTTTGTCAAAATTGTCCACGTTATTGTTTTTAGTTGAGAATAACTCAGGACCGACCGGTTCAGCCGAGCGGTTTATTGAATTTCTCGAGTTTTCAGGTGAATTATTTCTTGAAAAGAAATCGTTTGACGCTTACTCTGAACGATAAAGTTTTTGAAATCTATTGAGGCTTGAAGCTGTCTATTATCTTGGCTGTTAAATCGTCAATATTATTTATGAAATTCTGTCATGATTTAGAAGTCATAGGATTTCTTATTGCAAGTTTCGTTTGTGTATCACACAGCTGTTCAAATTAACGGAACGAGAAGTTGCGCGGTGAAGTTTACTGATTGGAGAGACACTTGACGGAAAGTTTCTATTGCTTCGACGTTAAAGGGAGTAGTAAAAGAATGCTATAGTTTGTAGAGAGGATTGATCGTCGGCACGGAACTGAGTTGTATTAGAATGCGATGCTCGTGTTCTGCCGCTTTGTCTCGGCAACTTTTAATAAGGTCACAGGTGTTGTACTGCGAATGAATATTTTGGTTCTACGAAAGTTGAGAAATAAAGGATTCCTAAATTCTTACAAAAGCTCGAGTATATTATCACTAGAGTGGCCCGTAAAAATAGAGAGCAACTATATTTTAGTGTAATAATGTTAGAATGGATTGGCTGAAGCTTTCGGCCTGGCCGTGCGTTGCTCGATAGAACTTAATTTATACTACTTTAATATCGTTTCTGTTACAATTCGTAGATTCATATTTTCAGAACAAAGAAACCTACTAATTCTTTAAGCTTCTACTAAATTATTTTAGTTCAAAAAACCTGTCATACCTCTCTCATCTCTCTGTCATACCTGTCATGTCTCTCTCTCTTATTACAATAGTAGGTACCAGTAGGTACCAGCGCAACTCTAGCTAGCCGTGGCCCGTGGGTCCGTCCGAGTAATGAACGCTGCGAAGCGCTGCAGTTATAAATTGTACTAACGTCAGGGCAAACGGGCTGTTTTGGATAAACGATATAAAACACGGCACAAATAAAAATGCGAGGACATTTGTTCAGTAATGACTGAAATCAAATAGCCGGCCGTTTTACGGAGCATAGTTAATCTTAGATTATTTTAAACACGGTTTTCTGTTTCACGTTTTACTCTCGGAACAGGTGTTAAATGTTTATGTTGTGATGCATATGCAAAAAACACGTAGAGCATAAAAAGTTAAAGCAAGTTTGATAATGAATAAAATAATTGAAAACGTTTGTAATTTTTATAAAACCATAAAATAACGTAACCAACTTTCAAGTCCACACCTCTAAAATAAAAATTTAATATTGTGTCATATCGATTATAATAATCGTTTCAAACAATAAAATAGATATTCTTAAAAGAAATTGAAGATAAAAGCCAGACACATTACAACAAAATTCAATTACATCTCATTTCTAAAATATCGTTTTCCATTCGTCGTCTGTATAACCCCATCCCATGTACGACTTTTTGTATCTTTTTGACTCGTTGCAAAGAGAATACCGTAATATGTTTCGATTACCGTTGCCTTGGGCTCGCTTCATCTGAAAAATGTGTCTATGTTACCAAGTTCCCAATCCAATTGTTGTTTTTTTCGTGGTTTTGTACACCTTGCTTTGACGGTAGACTACGTTGTTATACGCGGAAATTTCTATCATTGTTAACGTGCTTTTGCAAATCGTTTACACGTCGTTTGGAATAGTGGTTTATTTTCATTAATTATGCCAGGACCGTAAATAAATCATTTATTTTCTAAAAGTAATGTACAAAGTTGGTATGCGCAGCATTTACAGTGTTGGGCTTACAAGTGCACAGAGATTTCATCAATGACCCCATGCTAGACGGAACCTGTGTTACAGGGGTCATTTATCCGTCCATTATACAAGATTACAGGTAAGTAAATAGTATCTACTTATTTTTTAAGGGAACAATAATGTGCTTAATTCTAGTGTGAAAAAGTTGTGGCGAGTGCGTGTGTGTGTGTGTGTGTGTGTATAGGAGTTACTGTATTAGTCGTGTATGTATGTTGCTTTATAATAGGAGACCATTAAAATTGTCTGCCCTAAGAAACCATCCCATGCCTTTGTTAAAACGTACAGTCAGGAAGGTGGCTGTGGAGCTGACTACTGGATGGAGTTATGATAATGCACATTTTATGTATTTCCACTCGTGTAAGCTTTAATGCACACCAAATTTCAATTTTATTACCTGTACTGTATCAAAACGGTGAAGGAAAACATTGTGAAGAAACCGACAAGACCTAGAACCAAAAATCCGAAGACATGTGACATCTACCAACCCGCACTGGGCCCGCACAGTAAGGAGGTCTGTGTCCCAGCAGTGGGAACAGTATTGGCTGATTATACTTAAGCTTTAATGCACACCTAATTTCAGGATTATTATTATTACCTGTAGGTAATAATCCTGAAATTAGTTCCGTCGAGACGAGAAGTTGAATCCAAGTGACTGCATAAAACTCAAACTCAAACATTTCAATTAAACCATTAGCAAGCACTTTTGAATTGTCAAAATTAAAAAGTTGGTCAGTTAGTCAGACAGTTGAAGCTTGTTGCCCATTCCAAAACGTAGATCTCTATGGAGAAGAACGGGCAAGAAACTCCAAGGACACTCTTTTAAATCAAGATATTACACAATCTTGGGTACATTATTCTATTGCTTCTATATCTGAGAACAATGTAAAAAAAAACAAATAAAGAAACAATTAAAAATGTAAAATTAAAAATCAGCCCTGGCAGTTAAGAGATGACCAGTCATCACCGACGGCGCCCGTTCACGAACATGCCGCGTGGATCAGCACCATCCAGCTCAACCATTTTGTAGGGAACTAAATGATCCAACACACGCGCGCCACTACCAGTGAGACATTTAAATGAGCATGACATATTCTCAACTGCCATGCTCTTTCAAGTCAACATCAAAATATCATAATAAACGGATCCATGGTTCATACATTTACAAAATTTAAAAAAATGCTTCTAAATTGTACAAAACTATACTTTGCAATTTATATAAGAGATGAAAAAAAAATTACTACCAATCAAGAAGAGGTATTTAATATTGCAGTATTCAAGAATTAAATCTTGATTGAATAAAATAAACATTAAGTAACCTAACACAAGCATTAGGTTGCTTAGCTTGGGACAAATGGTGCTGTGTGAAATGTCCAGGGATTTATTTATTTATTTATTTATTAATTAATTCGTAATGTCAGAAACACTAAAAAAAAGTTAACTAACTATTAATACTCAGCAGTCAGTCGCCTCCATGTCACTGTTTTGTATGGAAACCGCGTGTTTACAGATATGTCAGTAGAATTAAGAAGTTTTGGCTTGCAATCAAACAGCTGATGTGGTATAATTTGATTGTTGATAAGGGTTAGGTAATTAGCTAGTAGTAGTTTCATTAGTAACTTTTTCTGGATGGAAAATTAGCTTATTTATGTATCCAGGAATGATGATTGAATTTAAAGTAAAAACGTGTGAAATCCTCGACTGTCCTCCGTCCTGAATCCTCGTGTGCCTCGCTGGTCTATGATCGCAAGCGCTACTACTGAATATGAGGTCCTGGGTTCGATTTTTATGTCTCGAGTCGGGCAAAGTATTTCCATCTGGAATTTCTCAGTACCAGCCCGGAGTCTGGATTTGTACAACCGGGCGTTGATGGCAATAGACGTATCCTCTATTACCTGGGACTTAATCATAACTGGCGAAATATGGGTGTA
Organism: Apamea monoglypha; assembly: GCA_911387795.2. Classification (NCBI taxonomy): domain Eukaryota; kingdom Metazoa; phylum Arthropoda; class Insecta; order Lepidoptera; family Noctuidae; genus Apamea; species Apamea monoglypha. The sequence goes on along the minus strand of OU426914.1, from coordinate 20,539,050 downwards.
CTATAGGAGCACCTCTACCTAACTCTTCAGGGAATACATAATCAACCCATAATGTTCCCACTGCTGGGATACAGGCCTCCTCTCGGTGAGAGGGAATGGGCCGTAATCCACCACGCGGGTCCAGTGCGGATTGGCAGATGTCACATGTCTTCGAATTTTTAGTTCTAGGACATGCCGGTTTCCTCACGATGTTTTCCTTCACCGTGTTGGAGCAGTGGTGACGAAATAATTTACACAAAGTAAAGCGCCTGTCTGGGTTCGAACCTACGACCTACAAGTCGTAAGTCACGGCCTTTACCACTTGGCCACCACTGCTCCGGGGAATACAATTGTGATATTATGTTATGTTGTATGTGTAAAATCACGTAAATAACTTGATTTACCATTATAGCTCAAAGTAACGTTTCATTATATGAAATTAATATTTTATGAAGATATTTTAATGCCATCTGTAATCTGTTTGTTACGTTATCCATTACATATTGTACAATTGCACGAAAACAGCTAAAACATAAACTCAGTCTGCTGGTTAAATTAACATTGTAATTAGTAAAGGATGATTTTCAAACAATGCGCCATGGTCGGGCTCTACTGGACTGTCACTAACTTTGCTTTGAGTGCTACCTCATCACATTCAGCTAAAACATCGGAATCATTGGAACGAAGCACGAGTCATGATAAACAAAGCTATTCGTACATTATTGCCCTTTGACTGAAGCGGGGGAATTCAAGAGGAATGTTTAAATTGAGATCGGAATTTAAATAAAAAAAGCCATGTAACTTGTAACATTACTGAGTCCAAATATTTTCGAGTCAGTTAGTATAAGTCGGTAATATTTAATATTTAGGTATTAAGTGTAACTGACTAAGAACTAACTGATACGAATTTTTTTGAATAATTCTCAATAAAACGTAAAATTTTGATTACATATTTCATTATAATTATTTTTCCTGAACCTTTTAATCTTAAATCAATCGACCTTTTCTAAAAATTTTGAACGACTATATTTAAAGCAAGACCAATCACTTCCAAAACAAAACAGTACCGAACCCTACCCGATTTCCTGTTCCACATCGTAAAGTATTAAAAACCCATCGCACACACTAGCCCGGTGCGTCTACCTAAACAACCCTTCGGGGAGCACTAAGATTGGCTTTCAAGCTCAGCCTTTATCAGATTACCAATGAATCACCTGTGCCTAAATACGTGTGCCGGAGTCTGATAGGACAACATGTAGCCTTGTACCAAAGGAGGCCGACTAAGTCGGGTCTATTCATTACAAGCGTTTAGGCAAACACAACTGTTGGTATTGGCCCTAATAACTAATCTTTCGAATACATTTAATCCCATCGTGGCTGCAGTAGGCAGGCCATCTTAGTTCCCATTTATGAATGATGGAGTGACAATAATCTTGACAAAGCTTTTAATCATATTAGTAATTATGACAATGGCACGTAATTAAGGCAAACAAAAGGGCTATAGTGTTAGCCAGTAGCTGGGCTGTGGAGGTGAGATAGGCAGTCGCGCCACGTTAAATACTGATTCATCTGCATCCGGTTGGACTGGACGCCGACCCTAAAATAATTGGGAAAAGGCTATACAGACGATGAATTAAGGTAAACAAAAAAAAAATATCTATTAAAGTCTTCAAATTCGAATCTATGAAAGGTACGAGTATCATCATATCACGTGACATGAAAATAGATTAAAAAATCCCATTTGGATTGACATTTGCAGATTAAACGTGCAGTATAATATAACTGTCAGCACTTGGTTCTAGTTTCCAATACGGCCAGACTATCAAATGCACGTCCACGTCTGTGTTTAGATTTATTGTTATGGTTGGTTTATGGTTTATTTTCGAATATCAACTGTCAAACGCTTCTTTTATTTAAAAGTCTATTTCAGCGGAATATACTGGATGATTGTGCATTTATTGGTAATCTCTCAGGAGATAAAAGTACGTACTACTTAGGGCTGATTTTTCAATCATCTGATAACTTTATTCGAAGAATAATTTTGAAATTTTGACAGTTATTTCATACAAAAAGTGTCAAACGTCAATTTTATTCCTCGAATAAAAGTTATCTGGCGATGGAACAATCAGCCCTTAATGAATAATTTTTGCCATGGATATAACTCCGAGGTAACGCGAAAAAGCATTTTTCTTTTTGGGTATTGAATTTTATGAAACAGCAGATATTTTTTTATATTTTAGTCTTTGTCCTATAGCAAAGGTTTTTAATCCATATATACATATATAAATCAATTGCAGAGCGGTAGTCTCGCAAAAAATCAAAAATTAATCAACCGATTGTGAACTTTGTGTGCGCGCCAGAGAAGGATCCGAAAAAAGAAAAAGTAAGCACTGCAATTATACAGAGGGCATTAGATAGTAAACACTGAAGATTACCAGCAAATTAGTCAGTCGGTACTTTTGGACGGTTACTTGAGAAATATAGCTTATGATGGTGGAATAGTACCCTTAATACAGTATTAATGTAACTGATGATACTTTTTTTTTTTTTTTTTTCTGTTGGGAAATCATCAAATAACCCCTCCCGCTCTGGGTGGACTCTTACACACACACATGGCCACATGGCCGAACCGAATATTATTGGGAATTGCGAAAAAAGTTCGGATCGGCTCAGTTGGGTCGGGACCATAGTCAATATTCGAAACAGTGTAGGAGTGTAGGATCGGAACCGACCGAACCAAATAGTAACTTCGTAGCAGGAAACGGCCGAACATTCGGCCGATACCACTTCGGAGTAGAGCCCCAGGTTGCTGATGTTATAAATGTATTTATTGCTAATAGGGACGTTAGGTTTATTCATGATTAGCCTATAATGTTCCCACTGCTGGGACACAGGCCTCCTTTCTTCGAGAGGGAGTGACCAGTGGTGGCCCAGACGGAACGGCCCCGACTTACGAGTCGTGGGTTCGAGCCCAGACAGGCACTTTACTTTGAGTAATTTTTCTCATCACCGTTGCTGAAGAATTGGTGAAGGAAAACATCGCGAGGAAACCAGCATGCCCTAGGACCGAAAATTCGAAGACATGTGACATCTACCAACCAAGGGACTCGCGTGGTGGATTGTGGCCCACTTCCTCTCTCAGAGCCGGAGCTCTGTGTCTCGGCAGTGGGAACATTAAAGGCTTATAATATTATGAGTCTTTTGTTTATTTTATACACATAGGGTGGAGAAACAATACATACAATATACCTAATTTGATTAATAGCTAATATTATAATTAGATTCGCGAATTACGCGTGCCGTAAGTGATTACATTTACAATAGATACGCGGTTATCTTACGGCATTCAGTCTTATAGCAATTAATATCATAAATTAACATCTTGCATTGTCAGGATATAGCTTCCACGTGACTGCACCTCAATGACCTTTTGCTAACATGTGTTTACTTAAGTGAAGACATCAGTACTGTAGTTATACTCGTACCTAATGTAATATTGCTATGGCTAAATATCGTTATATTTATATAATAGAATACCTTTGTTATGTACACCATATAAATTACAGAAATAAATATATAAATTTTACAAAGGGTGAAACAATGGGCGGTCTTATCGCTAAGAGCGATCTTTTAAAGACAACCTTTGGATGGATTAAAAAGGGGAAGGAGAGACAAATACTGTAGGTAGTCTGTGGTGTACCATTTGCATAATACAATAAATACATACATAAAGTTTAGTATTATTAGTAGTATTTATAATTATATTAAGTATGTTCTACGTTAACGAAACAAAAGGTTTATTTAAGGTTTATTTTTTAATAGTTCAGTGTACAGTTTTTATTTATAAGTGCGCCCACTGCATCCTGGACAGCTAGCCCGACAGAAATTAAGAATCAGTCATCCGCCTAGCTAGCCTAGCAGCTGCTCGTATAAGGAGTTTTTATTTATAAGTTAAATAAAAACACGAGCAGCTGCTGCCTCCTGTACGAGTCGCAATAAATACTTTTTTCTTTCTTTATTATACATTATTAAAAAGCCGGTCAAGTGTGGGAGTCGGACTCGTGCATCGAGGGTTCCGTACAAATTTGTAGGTACTTCTGTAACTACAAATTTACGGTTTTTGGATTTTTTCCTTTACTTGTGGTATATAATATTGCTTCTTGCCAAATTTCGTGGTTCTAGATCACTTCACTGCGTCAAGGGATTCCAGCCTTGAGTATTTGATATGAATTTCAACTTGATAAATCCACGCATTCCTGAGAAAAAGGGTCTTGACAGACGGACAACGAAGTGATCTTAAAAGGGTTCCGTTTTACCTTTTGAGGTACGAACCCTCAAAACAGCGAGTTTATGGATTTAAATTGATTGGATATAGGTAAAGTCTAGGTAGCAATTCAGATTAACCAACAAGAAAAAAGTGATAAAAAATAATTAGACATAAAATATGTTTAACCGATGAGCAAATACAGTTCTGTTAAAATCTTCCGCATCAGAAGATTTTGCTAATAAGCAGAGAAGATTCTATTACAGTAAATAAAAACATTTATCCACACAAAAGTCTTATTAATTATATGTTATCAAAACATCACACCTACGAGTATCATATCCACGCTTTCATATTACACCCACATTTCATTAATTAATTATTAACTAGAACTCCGATTATACACGGACCGGAGTGGAACCGTCTATAATAATCCTATTGTATACGGTTCCAGAAAAACAAGTAGTAGGTACTAGGAATACAGAATTAGTTTCTAATCTAAATTATAATTAATTTCTAACCTTCGTAGGTGTTCCTCAAAATGATTAAGTTTCTGCTTCTTTAATAAATTAACCTAAACTAACAGCTTTAACTAACAGCCATGAGTCACACACTATTGTTTGTTTCAAGATTTTTTTAATTTGTATTTTGTGTTTCATGAACAGTGGTGGCCTAGTGGTTACGGCCGCGACTTACGAGTTGTAGGTCATAGGTTCGAACCCTGACAGGCGCTTTAATTTGTGTGAGTTATTTAATCACGAATGCTCTCAAAACGATAAAGGAAAACATCGTGAGGAAACCGGTATGTCCTACAACCAAAAATTCGAAGATATGCGACATTCAATGAAGGGGTCCTGGTGACCTGAAATACAGGCCTTGAGCCTAGTTTAGGCACCAGTCTCCCACAATATAATGCTCTTCCGTCATATGTCACCGTAGAAATAAGTGTAACAATTAAGAGTATTATTATTATTATTCACCAACTCATGACACACTGGGCCCGCGTGGTGGATTACGGCCCACTAACCCTCATAGAGAGGAGACCTGTGTCCCAGCAGTGGGACCATTATAGACTGATTATGTTGTTTTATGAACTTTGTTCAAATAAATTACAGTCTTTCTTTCTTGCAACGAAATTTTTTTGAGAACATTTTTCTGAAACATTTCACATTTTATTATAAATCATTGGTATCTTTGTGTCGAAAGGTACCACAGTGGGACCCTTGTTTGCCTTCGACGATTGGGACTGTGCGGTGAGCCGCGTATGTAACGGGTGGCTTGAAATGTGTATGTTGTTTTAGTGCACGCGTTTTGAAAGTATTGCGTCACAGTGCAGGTGCACGGAATTAAATCCTTCCTTTTTTATAATGATTTTGGGAAATTACTAATATATTTTATCTACATTATTGTTGATGTTCTTCAGAAAGGTCAGGTGCGAAGTTCTTGCAGCCGGCATGCGTGTATGAACGTAAACGAGGCAAAAGGACTATGTAAGGATCGTAGCAGGTTGCGCTCTGTAGATTCTACCTACCCTCATGGGAAGAAGGCCTAAGTGTATATATGTTTATCTACATAATTACTAAGTTAGATTTAACTTTTTCTTGTAACAGTATTTTTAAATTTCAGAAGTAACACTTCAGTTTCGAGTTAAAAAATAGTCAACAATATGTCCCTACGTTTAAAATGAGATTGCGCATGAACATATAATGTCCTGAAGCATTAAAATTAGCCTTGTTTTTTAACGTAACCGGGAATGTGCGTAGCGTAGCGTTTCGTAGCAGGCGCGTAGGAGTTTCGTAGCACTTCCGTAACTTGCGTTTTAGGTAATTGTATACGTTGCAAGTTACTTGAATCTTATAAAGGTGCGAGTTACTCGTACGTCTCACTGGAAGCTTCTACTTGCATATATTATATTAAGGCGCTTCCTCACCAGGAGCATCCGCCTATAATAACCTTTACCCGCGATCTAGCCGTGTTACTTCTACTTATTTAACTATATGTGCAAACCTATTCTGCTGGTGTCGATTATCTCTCTACCTTTCCTAGCAGTATACAGCCTGCGCAGTCTTCTTGTAAAGCACTAGCCGTTACAGTGGAATTTTGGATTGTTACATTACAAGCGAATGTTCCCTATTATGTAAGTGTACAAGCACCATTACAAACTGACTTCATAACATCAGTCACCTATTCCGATTGGCCGGTTTGAATTTAGCACTCATCGTGTTAGTTCGGATGTCATCGCATCGGTTAGGATGCGGTGTTTTGTTCCGTGTTCGGTCGGCGCCACGATAATGTGCGGTGGCCGAATTCACGTTAGTCGGTCGCTCTTTCAAATAACGATTGGGATTTTACAGCGTGGTTTTTAGGTATTTTCACTTGGTATTTGTAAAACAATGGATACTGGATAGAGAGATAAAGCTACAAGCAGAATGACTTATGTATTACATGTTTTTTCAGGACAACTTCGAGGAAAAGGAAAGCCTTTTACCTTTCAGATCAAGTATCTAAAGGTCAAATAATACAGTTATACATAAAATACAAGTTTTTCTTTCTCAGAACGATTCCGAGCACAAAAAGCGGCGTAACTGAACGTTAACTAAATAATGTTCATTACGTATTAATGTTCAATTGGAATGTTTTACGCAGGACGCGCGCTGTGACCGCGCGTCCTCCCGAGGGAAATCAGTCTGCGATCCTCTGAGCCTACACTATACCATACTTTACCTGTTTGAGTAAACCTTACGAGCATTTTTACCATCCCATATTACACCTACATACATGTTTCCAATCAAACATATAAGGTTTCCTCTCCAATCCGCTTATCGCTTCGTCGAAATTCCGGCAAGGAAAATTAGACCACTTTTAATTTGCCTTCAAATAAAATCAAATTATATTTGGCTTTAATCATTGGGGAAAAAATCAACCGAGGGGAAAAGCATTAGCCTATAAATGAAACGGGAATGCCCTTTTAGATTGAAACCCTATATTAGGAAAGCCTGAAATTGGAATAATTATCCGACTTTTTCGTGGACTTTTTTCTATTAACACGTTACCCTTTATACGTCTGTTGTGGGACGTGACCTTTCAAGTTACTCTTGGGTATCGTAATTAAAATGTCCGGAGCATGTTATTGAACAATTACGTGAGGTACCGATGTGAGTGATGTGTATATTGCCTGGCTTCCGGCGCCGTCCTAAACGCTAAGTGCATTGCGTTCGCCAACGTTCGGTAAACAATGGTTCATGGGAAACATAATTCATTCGCCAATCTACTCTATATGGCGTCCATTTCCACAATGGCATGACCATGAGTGGCTGTGTTCCATGGAGGTAGCTCGCCGTTAACAGAACCGTCAATGTAATGACTACATCATTGTTAGGTTCGACACTTAATCGACGTCTACAAGAATTGAAAGCGACTGGAGAATCTATCCGACGTGCATGAGTGGCGGTTATGGGCCAATATGAGGAAGTTCGATCTATGAACATAGCATGTATAGCTCTGCATAGCTAGTCATGTTAATGAATTATTCACTTGTTCCAAACTCGACTATGTAGAAGGTTCCTTACGAAAAGTTGGCGAGTATTCCTCGGAAAAGAGAAAATATATTTTTGAAAGGCGCTAGAATATGTAATTGCCATTATTTTATCAATTTTTTTGCGATTTCAATACTGAATGGTTATTTATTGTGCCTTTGATTGTTGATACAATACCTCAATATTTAAAAAGTCTCTTGCCTTTTAATGCAGTGTTTAGTTACATAGGTACCACCATGTTACCTAGAACATTCTCATCCAGGATAATCTGTATTTAAACAGAGGTATGTGTAATTTCAACAGTTTCGCTTTGTGGTATTAGCGACAACATAAGTGATGATATAAGCTGACTACGTAACATCTATGTAGTCGTATGTACTTAGTCGTGGACATCACAAGTGGTCCGACCTACATTGTCGAAGCTTTTGAGTACCAAATAATTATTATTATCCCTTTAGAGTTTGCTTGAGAGTATTGTGAAGGCACATGTTTAGGTGAGCAGTGGTCATAGGTTCGAAACCAGACAGGCGCTTTACTTTGTGTAAAATATTTCATCACCATTGCTCTTAAAACGGTGATGGAAAACTAGTCCTACAACTAAAAATTCAAAGACATGTGACATCTACCAACCCGCACTGGGCCTGGGTGGTGGATTACGTCCCACTCTCTCTCACAAAGAGGTGGCCTGTGTCCCAGCAGTAGGACAATTATATAATGATTAAGATGACTTGTTTACCTAAGTGATTAGTTCCCGCTTGTCACGGGTTTAATTTTAGCTCAGTACAAAATCTTAGTATGAATAAAGTATCCGCTGTCAATTACATCATGCGATCGTATGATAAACAATAACTTCTACCCGCGAGACATCAACCGCGTAAAATTTCTTGTTCCCCCGACCGACCGCGTCGCTTCGCATGGCCTGCCCGCGCTATCACTTCGTTTTCACTTAGCGTTCTGTCTGACTCTTGTTTTTTTGCTCAGCTCCTCAGGGTGCTAGCGTGGTGTTAAATAGCATATAGCCTTCCTCAAGAATTGGGCTATCAAATGTATTATTTTTTAATCCGACTGGTAGTTCTAGAGATTAGCGCACTACATCAAATAAACTCCTCAGCTTTATTATTAGTAAGGATAGATTGTAGTTGAAAATAAAAGCAGTAGGCTACAGAACATTCTTAATTCTTATTTATCTAGTAATTTAAATATTTGATATAATATCTAAATAATAATTACATTGTTTATGAAATTGTAAATACAGAAATTGAAGAATTCATCCAATTTATATCGGCCCCGTGTATTTTAATAGGAACATAAGATTTTTCCTTTCTTATAAAATTTTTCCTCCGATTGCTATTTGTTTCCGAGTGATTGCTTCATTTTAATGATGTTAAGGTGTGGAGGAAAGCAGTGTGGACTCTGTTATCACCTAAAATCTTATGAGAATACATTTTACTTTTAATTCTCGGTCTCTTATGGCAATAATACAAAGTTCTATCAAGTTTGCTTTTTATAGTTAGTATAGTTAGCTTGTATCATCTATTTAAGTATGCAGGGTGGCAGGGACATTAACGCGCAAAATGTAATCATGAATCTAGCACATGATTTTAGACCCCCCAGCGCAGCGAAGACATTTTGTGTCGATAAAGATAAGTATGCCTTTTAATTTGGATAAAGCAATTAATTTCAATAGTTTATTATTCAATGTCGCCCGCATCTTTTATTTCTGTGAACTTGCTTGGATCACGTATTACCAGTACTATTACTTTTCTTACTAAGAATCACCTGACTGCCTTGGCACTCAGACCACCCCATCTCCATCCTTCTATTTAAAGTAGGTATAGCCAGGGAAATTAATTGTAAAGCGAATTGACGTACGTCAATTACTGTGTTATACTCATTTCATACAACTGTTAAAGAATGGTTGTTGTGATTTAAATTTAAGGACAATTTATATTGGTAGTCAATTCGGTTAAAAAATATATTTCCCTGACTTATACCCCTGAATGGTACATATTGTCGGTGCTTAACACAAAGTTTTAGTTACAATATATCTCATGCAGTCGCTATGTAACGACTCTCTCGTGTAATGAGTCTAATAAACTTAATGTTTTGGCGACATTTCTGAAGAAAAACATGCTTACGAAATGGGTGTAGTGAAATTGTAAATTCTTGCTGAACTTTTTGTTTTAATTTTCATTTAGAAGCGACATCAGCTCAGTGGGTAGGACTTAAGACTGATAAGTGTGAGGTGGCCCAGTGGTACCGGAACCGTCTTACGAGTTGTGTGTCGTCAGTTCGAACCCAGATTGGCTCTTTAGTTTGTGTATTTAATTTCATCAGCACTGCTCACAAAACGGTGAAGGAAAACATTGTGAAGAAACCGGCATGTCTTAAAAGCAAAAAAAAATACTACATGTGACATCCACCTACCCGCACCGGGTCCGCGTGGTGGATTATGCCCTCTCATAGAGAGGAGGCCTGTGTCCCAGCAGTGGGAACTTTATAGGCTGATTATGAAGCGCGACGTGGTGGGTTTGAACTACGTTCAACACCACATTAACAAATAAGAAGCTATCACAAGCTTCGCAATTAAAGAAGAACTTCTCAATATAAATGACTGACTTTGGGCGTTTAGGGATCATTAATACAAGGCTTCAAGGTATAGGTACGCACTTAATGTCATTCTGCTATATCCGGTTAGACAGAACCGTTTTCCCCAACGTAGTTGAGATAAGGCTAAGATGATTATGACCCTGAAGACTAATCACCTAAAAATATCTGATTTAACACCAAACATAATATATTAAGTATCATACTGGTCAACCTTATCATATTCGTTGGAAAAAAGTTTATCTAAGACATACAGTTTGGTAATATATGTTATAGCCTACTTGAAACTAGCCGTTCATTTGTTTCGACACGACATTTGAAACGACTAAAGAGATTTTTTATTGCTCATTAAGATACTTGCTTATTTAAAAAAGCTTAGTGCTGATTTTTCCATCGCCAGATAACTTTTATTCGAGGAATAAAATTGACGTTTGACAGTTTTTGTATGAAACAACTGTCAAAATTTCAAAATTATTCCTCGACTAAAGTTATCAGCCCTTAGTAATGTAGATACTATTTAACGGTCTAAAGTTGACAGGGCTGATTTCGCAATCGACTGATATTTTTTAATCGTGCAATAAATTTGACGTTTGACAGTTTTTGTATTGAAGAACTGTCAAAAATTCAAAATTATTCCTCCGATAAAGTTATCTGGCGTTGGAAAAATCAGCCCATATTCTATCTGATATTAACTTGAGAAACAAAAGACACGCTGTCAAAAACAACATTTTCGATGGTTTGTAACTGGACTTTCATACTAAGCCTGCCCTCCCACGTCAGACTTTTTGTAGCACCGATAACCGGGTCGATTTTTCCTCCGACTCTTAATAACGATTTTGTGACCGACTCAACGTACACGTCCGTCACTTTGTCTGTGGCGCCACGTCCTTCGCTAGCAAGTGCATGCGGCCGACTGTCAGTGAGTAGTGTGCGTTATCGGATACATTTCTGTACGTTACATTTTTCACCGATAATCGGATCGGTCGGGATGTACCGATTTTATTTCTGACCGACTTTTTGTTGGAAGTGTGCGTTGCACTATTGCCATCAGTACGTTCTCTTTTTCTCATACAAAAAATCGGTCACCGATTATCGGCCTTAATCATTCCCAAAATGATGCACAAGCGTAATCTGCCTATGATGTTCCCATTGCTGCAATGCAGGCCTCCTCTCTTCTAGAGGACTACCTCTGGACCCGCACTGGGCCCACGTCGTAGATTAGAGCAGTGCGGGTTGGTAGATGTCACATGTCTTAGAATTTTTGGATCTAGGACATGACGGTTTACTCCCGATGTTTTCCTTCACCGTTTTGAGAGCAGTGGTGGAGAAATTATTTACACAAAGTAATGCGTCTGCCTGAGTTTGGACCAACGACCTACAACTCGTAAGTCAGACCGATACCACTGGGCTACTACTGCTCCAAAATGATGAACGTGGCGTTAATTACAAAACGACTACGGGTTAAAGGATAACAATAAAATTTTGATTGCAATTTTGTAATCAAATTAGCATTTATCGATTGTAGCATTGATTAGGATTACGTATCAATTGTGTGACAATTTTGATTCCATTTCAGGAAGCCGATTATGTAAAACGTCGAATGCAATATATTCTCATTGTGATTTAACACTGATTCATAGTAATTTGGATTATGTAAGTTTCCACTTATCGATATCCGTGTTCCTACCTAACGATTTGCAGATGCAAACAGCTTATTATAAATAAGCCGTAATTTATTACAAAGTGAAGGGAAAATTTGTCGTCTAGTAAAATACTCATTAGAGATTCCAAATACATCAGATACAGAGAATTTTCAGAAGAATTGATTGAAATGCCTAGAAGTAATATTATTAGGTACTAGGTACTTACATGGTGTATAATATCGGTGGCAGCGTAGAAACTTTCATGTGGATCGGGACGTTTCATCATGTAGGGGCGCGGGAACTCCGTGTCTTCGCAGATTTCTGCACCAAAAATAAAACATCATTCAGTTCCAAAGGCTTTATAACCGTTTATTTTTACGTTTGATACCTATATTTTGTCGAACGTAGGTATGACACGAATATGTTATACGAAAAAAGCTGCCCGTCATTCCTATCTCAACCTATTTTCGTATCATAATGGAGCGTTCACATCGCGCCACGGACGGACGCTCCCGCCTCAAACGTCAGTCAAAGTCACGGATAATTCATATTTTTGACCAAAAACCCGTCACTATTTTCTCCACCGCATTCTCCCAAAGATACACGAACCCGGGGCCTATTATCCTGTGCTCGGGGCGCATCATCTTTTCAATATGGCTTCGGAACAATGGCCGGCTTTCCGGCCGGATGTCCGGCCGCCCGTAACGAGCACGTATCTTGAGTTTTCTTTTAAAGGGGCCCGGTGTCAAAATGTTGGATTTTTAGTTTATTAAAATGTTCGTGGTTGAAGTTTTTCATTCGTGTTTATGTTTAGGTTTTGAGCTTTTATAGATATACTTTATTCGTCCGGAGTGCGCTTTACTTAGCTTACTATCACAGGCAAATTGTTAAAATGAAAATGAAATATTCGCAATAGATAGCAAACTTCCAAAAGTTGTGTGCAAAAAACTCGTTATCCAACATCAGATAGCGATTCGAAGCATTTTCCTCAACATTCATCAGAGAGTCGCATTTATTTTCAAAAAATATGTAGGTAAGACAATCATTAGCTCGTTTCATTTTGAGGCTATTCGTGTAAGAGTCTCTGGTATAGGGAGAGCGAGGGAAAAGTAACAATCTAGGGGCAAGTGCACTCATAACCTAACGAGTGCAGTCGAGTGGCTAGTCGAGTGTCGCAGGCGAGCTAACTAGCGCCAGTCGGAAAAAACACGGCCAGCGACCACAAATACGGTGTGTAGGGGACATGTCAAAAACGCTTAGCGATCTTTTTGAACATTTATGTTTTTTTATATTATTAACTATCCATTATTTTAATTGCACTTTCATGAATTATTAGAGCATAAATATTAATATGCATGAATTTTGTATTGGCATGCGTATGTCGGACCAAAATTGGATAATGTCTTTGACGAAATAATATTGAAACTTATGTACATATTTAGATACATCCACATGGGGATGAACCCTTGTTTATTGAGCAAAAAATAGCCCGTAGTAGTTTGTTCATTTGTAAGAGCAGATATTTACAATTAGGGTCAGCTCTCTGTGGATTTAATATCTCCGACTTTATTGTACTTTACAACTCCTGTGTCGTATATATTGTTTTATCCTTTTCTTTCTGTAGACTTTCTGCTCGCTGCGTCACGTACCATATATATTGGTGTTTCAGTAGTATTGTTTAAACAACAATGTTGATTTATAGCCATTAAACATACAAGGGTCCTTTTATATATTTATACGACGTTAGTTTACAAAGCTGAACTAGTAGTTTTCTTCGAGTATTGGATAAGAAAAAGACAAATATGTTTTCTAAATCTCACAAATGTGGTCATACATTACGTATTATGACACAACTTTGAGAAACTATTGGAGCACTAATAAAAATACAGTCACATTTCTACTTGGAGAACTAAGACTCAAACTTGGATGATTTGTAAGCTGTGGACGCGCGGACGCACGTCGGAGATAAGTAATGTATTTGGTAGAAATAACATGAGACTCACCGTTATACTCGTGTTGGTCGTGAGTCTCTCGCTTGTCACGGCGGCCCAGGGTCTCCCTCCAAATGTTATAGGGCTCCCTGTAATCCTCATCAACGACTGCGGGCCTGCACACAAACAACCAACTTTATTATCTCGTACCAATGTTTAAAGTTCCCCAAAGCCCAACTAATTGAATTACTTTTTTTTTTTTAATTTGTGTAATGGTTTGTTGTCCCATTATTTCTGGTGCAGCGAATGATTCAACATGGCTTTATACGTTTGCGATCCAGCTGGGTCCGGTATGGAGTCTTTAGTGTATATCTGTGGATTACATCCCCTTTTTTTACAAAGGGTGGACTTAGGTAGGTGATTTATGATTTTATCTCAAAGTTGACTGGACGTTGGTGGCTGTTTAAGAGATTATTGATGAACAAGAACCTGAAATGGCCAAATTATTAGGAACTTACCTCAGCATGTGTATCGGTGGACAGTTAGCGAGTGCAAGTGCCAGTCTCGGAGCTCTTCGATTGTTTCTAGAGCTTGAGCTGTGTCTCAGAGATGGGCAGAACGGTTTCTTCAGCATGTTCGGTATGCGGCGACGGGTCTTCTTGGTAAGTAGGACTACCGTGGCTGCGATGAACGCCCCACCACCCACCAGGGCACCACAAGCCAGTCCCACAGAAACCCTCAAAGACGAGTTTCTTTTCTTTCTTGAAGATGGCGGAGTATCAGTCCTGTAATACTCTTCAAGGAACTCCGCTGAAGTATTCACCCAGGTTGGAACTGTTGACAAAAATTAAAATAAATAAAGACAGGAATTACTTGAATGAATCCGACTACCGAGCTCGCTTTCAGTTTCCACGTAAGACTAAGACAATGAAGGAAAATGAATAGATGTCGAGACCAAGACTAATTGTTGTTTTATAATGGGAGAGAATTTAGTAAGAGATGCCGTCCGCTCCGCTCCGACGGTTCTCAATCCCTGAGACAGCGAGGCTGAGATTCGTCGACCGTTTTTGTGCATTCATATTTTTATGTCTAGAATTAATACATTGTTTGGATGGTTTTTGTTGAATGATTAAAATAGTAGCTACCAGTCACCAAAGGAGATAAGTAACCAGGGTCGGCAGACATAGTTGAAGTTTAGTAAGAAACCGATGGATTTTTCGAATGAAATCTAGTTTGATAAATGAACTTTTTGTTTTGTATTAATTAAATTAAATTTTATTTGAAAAATTCAATCCGTTTCTTACTAAACTTCAACTATATCCGACGACCCTGGTTACTTTTCTCCTTTGGTGACCGTACCTATCATTTTATGTTCAGTGGTGCTTAGATATGGTGATTAATTGATTGATTGATAGGTATTTTTTACAAATAAACTGAAGAAGACTGTTATGAAAACAAAATATTGTTCAGGCAACTGCAATCGAATGGGCGTTTCAAGTAAATACCACACAATAAAAGTGAACAATAGTGCGTTTTGATAACAAAACTAAACAAAAACCCACATTCAGACAAAAAAATATTCATAGTTGTATGAATTTTGAGCACACAACTTGTATTCTGAGAACTTGTAAACCGCCTTTGAATTTTTCACAAAATCCGATATAGGTCGAATTGTATAGCGGCTCAAAACTGGGTCTAAACTAAAACTTAGGTAAAGGAAAATGGCGAAATGCCAGTGTGAGGTGCCAAGAGTCAGTTAATTCTGCGCTAATTTCTAATTGTACATTTAATGAAGTGTATCTCAGGGTTGCAGGTCTCAGAGTCCAATTTGAACTAGACTTGTGGGAACGGAGTCGGGATGCTCTAGATAAATACATTGCGTAATTTCGTTGTGTTAAACTTTAATAGACTCTTCGAGAAGTTTGAAAATGTATGTATGAAACTCGGAAAGGTGAGTTTGTGATATGCTTACAATTATTTTGTTTTGTTATGCTTACAATTTGTATTAACACTGTACACTATAAAAAAAGAAACCAAACATTCAATTAGAATAATATTTTGGTAACTATAATAGTTTTGCCAGAATACATGGCCGCAAAATCATAATTATACCCAAAAAAGTGTGAATTCTTTTTAATTTTCGTTTTATTTTTTCACAAACATTGTGTCCGAGTGTATGCCACATAACAAACACACAACCACGCTAATATCGAATTCACAAGGCCTCCATATATATATTACCTAACGTATTTACTAATGGATTACGTGTCTCGAATATTTTTGTTCAAATATAAAAGCGTTTATGAAAACTTCGTTTGACGTACATACATGTAATTTGTACGTTTAGATGGTCTTTGTGTTGTCGAGTGAAATTGCTGTACTGATACTTTTGGGGTACTGTGATTTTCTTGTGTGTAATGTTTGTTCACAAGTAGGTATATGAAAACGTAGGTATTGCACTTCATATTAGTTTGTTTCTACGTTTATGTCGAACTGTATGTACAGCAATGTTCTTAATCTCAGATAATTTACTTTAGTGAAATGTAATCTAAGTTGATTATTGAATGACCATTTGTAACAAAAAGGACCTAATAAGTTTTTGGTTGCAATGGAATTTGAACTTTGTTTAGTATGACATTCAGTTTATTGTTCCATAACTTGTCAATTATCTCAATCTTAATTCAAATATAGCGTATAAATGAGATAGCTTATGTGTATACTTTGCCTGATTGATCAAATTAATAATGAATCAAGCACATTTATGAAACAAATCAATAACTACGAACATATTTAACAACTGACGTTCTACTTTACACTGAAATCTCAAAAACTATGCTCATTTTTAAAAGAAGCTCGCCCAAATATTTTGGTAAAAGATATTAAGGAAATTTTACTTAGGGGAGCTAAATTTCACCCGTGTTGAGGGTTCAATACCCTCTCGAGATCCTAGTTAGACTGAGCAAGCCAGCGAAATAAGATAGGTATTATTTTTTAAATGAAGGTGGAAATATAAGTCCCCTCCACGAACCTAATAATAACAAGCTAAAAAGATGCCGCATCTTTTTAGCTTGTTATTATTTATTATCATGGGCGTAATACCTAGTAATATTATTTTTTACTGGTCTCTACCTAGTTATTTTGTGTTTTTGCATTTTTGTACTAATATGTTTAATTTTGTACAAAAACACTGTTCAAAGCATTATTATTATTAAAAGCCTGTGATGTGTCCACTGCAGGGCAAAGGCCTCCCTACTCTCATTCCACTTTTCTCGGTTTAAAGCTTCTGAGAACCAGCATTGTATAGGTATTTTTATTGTGGTGCGTACGTGGCTTAACAAAACTGAGATGACATAAATTTATCTATCCCTATGTCTGTTTAATTCGAATTTCATAACTGTTCAGCTTCTATCAAAGTGAATTTAACAGTGTAAAATTCAATTGATTCATTCATTCAGTTCCAGGGATCATTTCGATTGTAAGGGAAACTAATACGTAACTACCCACCTTCAAAGTGGCTGCGACAATTGAATGTTTAGCGGACAGAAGGTAGACGGTACATTATGTTCCATTTTGGTAATTAGACACGTATCACGATACTTGTAAGGATTCCTGATTGGGGCAGATTAGGAATTAATGATGATTCAGAAACCCCCACACCGCACTGCCGCCGGCGTAATTATGTTGAAAACTTCGCTGTGGCATCCCAAGGTACGTAGCGTGGGTACCTTACGACGTTACCCCATGTTATATTACAACAAGAACATATTTCACAGCAACTTTATATTAGAGTTCACTTTTGTTACCTGCGCTATAGTAAAATAGCAATATAGTACCCTTTTTATAAAAATCTCTGCCTTCTCTCCACGTAAGTAGATTTGATGGTACACATTTTGGCTGCTGATATTACTCAAAATCGATTTTCCTTGGCATAATATCTCGGAGAGGCGGACGACGCTCCTCAGCCTCCTCAAAAGATAATAGGGGGAACGAAATAATCCAGATCAAAGATTTTCTTTAATTACAAGTTCTTCATTTAGCGGGCGGCAATTTATCACTTAAGAGGCGATTTCCTCAAAACAGCTGCGGATTAATTAGAGAAAGATAAAATTTGTGAAATAGCCGCAGGCTTGCGAGTGCTCTCAACTGATAAGGGCTCCGATGAGGAGTAATGGATCTATTAGCGAGCCTGCTGCCAAGCCCCTTACGCCCACGGGACCACTTCTTTATGTTCGCGTCAAAAATCACCCAATCGTGTTTATAAATCTCCGCCTGTTCACTTTTTACTCCAGAATAATTTCTTTGTACAAAACATTTGATTCGATAAACTGTTTCGGATTCCCATTCGTGATTGCGCAAGATGTTTATCCCGTGAATTGAGCGCTGATTCGGACAGCGCAAAATCAGCTGCGAATACCAAACAAATTATCTGCTGTTTGCGCTGATTTATTTATTTTTTAAATAGGCACATTAATTCCACGGCGGGATTTAAAGCGTTTACGCATCCGTCGGCTTGTTTTTGGGCCTGTCATGATTAAAATGGAAAGGGGGATGGAAACGGTGGGGTATGAAGAATAGGTGAGTTGTGTACTTACTGGATTTAAAGGTAATTTCGCTGATGAGGATCCATTCGTGTTGGAACTTCAGCTTCATCATGATATGCTTGGCGGTACGGTTCTGCAGATCGATGTGAACCACCCTGGCGTGCTCGGACACTCTGTCCTGCTTCGGTTCGTGGGAGACATAATCTTCCTGCCACCGTTCCCCTTCTAGTGAGAAGTACACTTCTGCTTCTTTGAACAACTGGCAAAAGGAAAACAACATTGCAATCGTTGAATTACCGTACAATGGGTTAACTATACTCCTTGAAAGAAGATTCTAATGACAAAATAACGTAAACATTTTTTGGGAAATTTGGGTTTATTAAAACATTTTTAGACAAACGCAAATATGGACATAGGGAACAATAACGAAAAAAAAATTGCAAGGGCTTTCGCAAAGGCTTTAAACAGGCGTTACCTGGACGTCTTTCGTGAACATGTTGTTGGTGTGGACATCGAGGTGGTAGAACAGACGAGTCTCACTGAAGTTGAATGTGAGGGTGACTTCCTCATCAGTTGTCATGGTTTTGTTCCAGCCAACCCAACGAGATCCTACGACAAAATGTAATGGTGTGAAGACATCTGATTGAGTTCGCGGTTTGTTTCCTTAATTAATGATACTAGACACTTATTTTTTTTTACGGAATTGTTATTGTAGTAATTTGGTTTTACTACATTTTAAAAAGCATGCCTTAATCACTTATCGGCCCAACTTAGTTATTCTATTTCCATGTAAATACACTTTACTCTTGAATAAATCCAATCCCTACAAACCGGCCTGACCTATAGTTAAGTGAAGATTGAGGACCCAAAATTTACATACCTCTTGTGTCTAACTGGTCGGGCAGTTCAAAATCGTTGGGCCCTACCAAGGAGTCCGTCATCTGACCGAGTCCATTTATTAGGCGTCCGTCCCGTAGTGTTCCGTCGTAGCCGAGGTCTTCGAACCTCGCCCCGCCGGTCATCGCCTGCATGTCCCCGCCTTTGGGTGCGGAGTACGCAACTAGATCCTCTGCACAAAGAACAGACCGTAAATTTACCGCCCGGAGGCGGCTTCTCATCGCTCAGCTCGCAATCGCAAAAAACCGCAAATTTTACAAGCAGTGCAGAGCAATGTCGCTTTGCATGTCCCGGTACGCACCAGCAATTATACACGTTATCCCTGAGATACTTACGTTTCCAACGACAGCCATACAGTTCCACCCTCATACAAGCTGTGCGAGGGTGCGCTGCGAATGGAAAAACGCGTACTTTCGATGCCACGAATGGCGCCTCAAGAGTAGACTTCCTCGGCGTGTATGTGTTCACATTTCCAGATATAAGCTGCAATAAAGTAAACAAATATTTGTACTTGTTTCATAAACGCACAGCGCACAAAAAAACACAACAAAAAAAGTTGAGTCCGTTTATCGATTCATAAAACATTAGAATGATCACTGAGATAAACTACAAAGTTTTTTAAGTGCACTTTGCCTAAGCCATGTTTACAAAACAAGGAAAGGGGCATTCAGCCTTGACGGACGGATGAACACTTTGCACGGGGACAGAAAAGAGATCCATCTCTGTGAAAATATTTCGTACATATTTACGACATAGGCACTACAAAGAAAATGAAATCGTTTATCTTCTTTTGTCATTTCACGTGGAGCCGCATGTTTTGTTTTAACATTTTATTTTATGTACGGCCGTTTATCAAGGGAAATTGAAAAATGTAAACCACTAAAGCGGTTTGTTTACAGACTCACTGAGAGGGCTCGACATTTTTATTGTGGAGTAAGGATATGGGAAATTGCGATTGGTTCAGGTGAGTGAAACAGTTTGTCATACACTGTTTGAATATGCTGCCGTCGTTTTTGTGGGAAATAGTGATTTATACTCCTCATGTGTTTTGAATTTATTTTATTAAATAAACTAAATTGGTATTATTTTTACGTGTTCGAATCGATCAACGACAAGAGAAAGAACACAAATGAATATGAATATCGATGGGTAGGGCTTCCCCTACCCATCGATATTGGTCTTCACCAAAGAGACGATGGATGAACTGTATATAAGATGATATGATTAGAAAGGGGGTAACTATCGAGATGACGACTAATAGAGAAGTATGGAAGAAAAAGACATGTTGCGCCAACCCCAAATAAATGAGGATAAGGGCAGGAGTTTGGTGATAATGTTGAGAATCGATCAACGACATTAATATTACTATCTATTCTGAGGTAATTACTATGTCTAAATAAAAAAAAACCATACATATCCTTCAAGTTATCATATATGTATTGGTAAGTAGGTACCTACTCGTAGCGTTTGGTTTAGCGTAACCTAAGCACCCGCTTGGGGACTAATTTCATGAAATGCGAGGCTTGTGTCTTCGAAACGAGCCCGAAACTTCCCTGTGATCCAAAGTATGTAAAGCAAAACTTCGAAGGCACTGATTTGTGCCTAATTGCTGAGTAAATTAAATGATTTATTTAACTTTTAACGTGTTTGTTAACTGTAGCATCAAACTTTTCCAAGTTTTAATTTGGCGTTGATGTGCCAGTATTTAACGTTCTGACTACTTTAACAAAGACAAGGACAAATAAAACGGTCCCAAATTTAATCAGCCGACTTCGAAGCCCTAAACAAAGAAATGAATTTATAGTACTATGCAGCTTTAGTATTTTCAAAGTTGTCTTAAAATTGTGTTTGGCAAGGAGCAAAAACAAAGACTATAATTCCACTGCCAGAATAAAGAAAAACTCAATATTAAGTGGTCACTTACCCTGCTTCCGTTGAAATCTTTGTATTTGACCCAGCGGTTGAGTGCGGTGCGCCAGTACTCCACCGAGTAGCTCTCGACAAATTCCACTCCCACGGAGTTAGCGAACCTGCCCTGTGACTCGGAGCCAGTAATAAGATACTCGTTGTGGAGATCAATCTCCAGAAATTGGCGGCTCCGAGGTGATATCAATCCATTAGGGCACCACGCGCCGCCTTTGATCTCGGTCCGTATACTGCAAAGACGTGTCTCGGTTAACTTCTCCACAAAGCTTCTTTTTATTCATCACAATAAGCGAGCAACAAGTGGACATAAAGCACAGCCGAGCGTATATTTTTGTCGGTTTACCAACGATTTTGAGTTCATTTTGATACTTAGCTAACCAGCAAATGTATAAATTGTCGTTTAGGGCACGCTGGCGCATAAACAAATAAAATTAGCGTAATAGTCTCAGCAAATATAGTGAAACATTTGTTTGTGTTTCGTTTGACAACAGAGCGGGACGTCTGGTGGCAGTTCCATTTGAATATCTTGCGTGATCTCATCAGTAGCTACAGCGGAACAAAGCGCGCTAAGCGCTGAATTAACGTGGCATTTGCTAAATCGCCTCTGACCCTATGTAAAGTGGCTCAGATGATAAGGCTTCGGAACAGCCGGCCCTACTTACATCTTGTTATCTTTGGGGAGTCAAGCTCCGAAAGGCTTTTGTAGGATCACGGTCGTTCCAAATTCATATGAAAATTTAATTTTCTGTTAGTGAATTTCTTAAACGGGAGTCGAGTTTTCGCGTTATTGTCTCGCTTCGGGCTTATGCGGGCTTAAGGCCACGAATGTGGGTCCCACAGTTAATTGTTTGAGCTAAGTATGAGCGTTTTGCGGCTGGGGGATTCACAATTATTGTAACAACTTGGCCGTATCATAGCGCTTCATTGTTGTTTAACAATGGGCAGCTAAAGACATTATATCGATTAAAGGGCTATTTGTTTCGGATTTAGGGAATGTGTGTCTATTCAGAGCTGTGTCATTGAGTAATAGCGCGTCCACTATTGTTTTACCAAATGTTTGTTGCATAAACATTGCCAGCATTCTTGTAGTATTTGTGTCGTGGAAGGTTTTATTAATAAGTAAATTACCGTGAGCTGAGTGGCGAGACACTCTGGTCGTAGCTGGAGCTTGCCGAGAGCGATTCGTTAGCAATCAGCCCATTTTCCATGCCAAGTGGCACATGGCAGCTTCCTCCTTCGGCTGTAAGAAAAATATCATATTTTATAAATGTATTAGCATTCAACAAAAGAACTCGTTTGATTCGGAGTGAAAGTAAATCTTTCTTGGATGTAATAAAAAGTTAAAGAGAGAGAGCTTTATTTATAAAAAAAAATGGACTGAAGTAATAATCACTTCACTTAATTATTATAATGAGTTATAATGAGTGTTATTGTTTAGTTGTGTGAGAGTGCTTTGTTTTTCTTTAATTAGGGTGTGTGTCGTGTCCTGCATGTCCGGGTGGCCGGGTGTCCGGCCCAGGGCGGGCGCTAAACTCTCCGGATCGTAACCATTCCTTCCGTAATGTGTATTTTGGTGTTACATTAGGAAGGGATGATCTTGGGATTACTCTGTGTGTTCTTTTAATTTCGTACCCCTCTGCTAAGAAACCGAGATTTCAAAAGTTACTTCTTGCCAAAGTAACAAAACTGAAAACATCTGTTTTCATATTAATTTACAGTCGACAATTACAGCCTACGAACACAACTTTATACCGCAAAGCCATAATAAAAAAAGTAGTTCACCAAACTTTGTCTAAGTGACCTAGGCTAGGTAGGTATTCTAGAAACAGTATAGCCAGTCGTAATCCAGTCATTTGTTTCAGAATAGCCACCATTTGCGATAAAGTACTGCGGTAACGAATGGGCTGGCGCGGACTATCCGCCTTTAGTTCTGTCAAGGGCATCGGTAACTAGACTGCGGTATTACACGATGAATTCCGAAATGAATGAGTATCCGGAAACACATACAAACGAAGCAAGTTAATAAAAAGCTTGTAAAAAGGTGTGTTGTGTTTCTACGCAAAAATACTATAATTTGTTGGTGTTCGAGTAGAATTTAAGAAGTCGTGGCCCATTAGTAACGACCAACACTCACAATCGAACGAAGACGAATCCTACTATAATATTATAAACTTGAAAGTTTGTATGGATGGATGGATGGATGGATGGATGTTTGTTACTCTTTCACGCAAAAACTGGATTTGGATGAAATTTGGCACACAGATGGTTTATAACCAGGATTAACACATGGGATATTTTTTATCCTGATATTCCCACGGGATCGAAACTTATGCGGGTGAAACCGCGGGGCGCAGCTAGTCTTATATCAAAATACACATATTCCTTCCCCGCATAAACAGTACTGGGGAACCCATTTATTTGAATCGGCGCGTAGAAATAAACATGTTATCATAACAGACATTAGAATTTTCCGAATAATTATGTCCCATTTTCTTACAGTATTGTGGACGAGCGTACGAATATCAATGTAGAACACTACAATAGACTTGCAAAGTGAATGTTTCGTTTTGTTTACTGAACTGGAAGAGACGCAAAATAAATTAATATGAAACATTAGTAGAAAATGTTAAAAAAATAATGAAATGTGATTTCTTTCATTAGTAAAGAGCAGAGGTGGCCCAATGGAAACAGCCGCGACTTACGAGTTGTAAATCGTAGGTTCGAACCCAGACAGGTGCTCACAACGGTGAAGCAAGACATCGCGAGGAAACCGGCATGTCCTAGAACCAAAAATTCAAAGACATGTGACATCTACACGTGATGGATTACAGCCCACTCCTACTCAAAGAGAGGAGGCCTGTGTCCCAGCAGTGGGAACATTATAGGGTGATTATGAAACATGAATCTTTCCCATGTTTTTGTAAATCAGATTTTGATAAGTATAATCCAATGCCTAAAAGTTACTTATTTTATGATGTAATTTTTCGCTTAAGCGCTTTCACAAGTAGGCAATTATCGGGAAAACTTATGCTAGATTATTGTATTGGTAATTAGGTAGGTATTATAAGACCAATGAAATATTACCCTTGCTAATGATCCTATTACAGTTACACCGAACAAAGAGATTTGATTCTGTAGAAACGGGATAAAAGCCTCGATCTTCACAACCCTAAGGGTAGAATTTCTTATGGGGTGCGTGAGCCCTTGTCACTGGATCGTGTGTGTGCACCCTAAGGGTTCTTAAACTTATCTTTGTAAAGAACGATATGTAAATTAACCCGCAGGTTTTTTGATATTTATTAATATTTTTCGGGAAACAACCGCAGAGTGTTTTCCCTAATCCCTTTAACTGCATTTTAATCCCTTGCAGTTTAGCTGTTAATATTTCCGGAGTAAGAATTACCGTGAATCTGATATAAATGGCCCAAATACTTTAATACAACATAAACATACATAACACATTCAAGGATTTCTTCGTAACACTCTTAAGGAAGCCCAAAAAAGAACACACAGAAGAAATAAGTGTTTTTTAATACCATGGTAACATTATTATATTGGATTTACTTCCCCAGAATAATGATGAGCATATTGGAATTCTGGGCACATTATGAATATTATTTAGAACAAATGACGAAATGAGATTAATTTACATTAACCTAAATTACCCGAAACAAAGGGATAAGAATGATGGCTGCCATTATTTTAACTTTTTCCAGATTTTAATATAGATAATGTGGTTTTAATATAGGTAATTACCTACTCCCCTTACCCCTTACCTAATAAAAATGTAACCCACTTAACTTAACATTTTGACGTTTGTCTCTCAGTCACACTTAAACGGCTGATCGGATGGAATTGGGATGAAACTTGCCACGAGCATAGACTATGTCATAGATACTATTGTAGTCTTTGGTCATAGATTAAAACATAGCTACCTTGTATGCGAACGAAACTGCGGGCTAGCAAGCTAGCAAGCTAGATACCTTATATATTTATTTATACCTATAGGACAGGTGGTACTTTTTATCGGAGTGGGGATTATAGGTGAGGGTGGACCAGTACCCCAATTTTTCTTTATTTTCCTGATTTTAATAAAACGAAAATACAATACACGACGTCGGTGAGGCACCAAGGGAAAAATTCAAATTCACTTTTGCGGACGGCATTATTTTAACATGTATTATGTGTATATTTATTTTTGTAACTTCTCCCTCTTTTGTAGGTAAATCGAATTTAGAATACTTGGGAAATTAAACATTTAGAGAAACCTGGGAAATGAAACGTTTTGTGTTCAGCTTTGTTTAATAACCTGTCATTTTTAAAGTCAACAGGAAAGTATTCAAATAACAAGTTCTAGTGTTTGATAAAGTTACTTCGTTTTCCACAGATTCCTTCAAGAACTAAAATCTTCATAATCAGCCTTTAATGATCCCACTGACGGGGTAGGGCCGTAATCCACCACAGATATTACTTGTCTTTGAATTTTTGGTTCTAGGACATGCCGGTTTCCTCACGATGTTTTCCTTCACTGTTTTGAGAGCAGTCGTGATGAAAGAATTTACACAAAGTAAAGTGCCTATCAGGGTTTGAACCTACCATTTACAACTCGTAAGTCGCGGCCATTTCCACTGGGCCACCATTGCCCTATCCTAACATCTTAATGAAGGAAATCACATTTCATTATTTTTTTTTAAACATTTTCTACTAATGTTTAATATTAATTTATTCTGCGTTTCTTCCAGTTCAGTAAACAAAACGAAACATTCACTTTGCAAGTCTATTGTAGTGTTCCACATTGATATTCGTACGCTCGTCCACAAAACTCTAAGAAAATGGGACATGTTCGGAAAATTCTAATGTCTGTTATGATAACATGTTTATTTCTACGCGCCGATTCAAATAAATGGGTTTCCCAGTACTGTTTACGCGTGGAAGGAATATGTGCATATTTATATAAGATTCGTCATAAGGAAAATACATACACAAAAAAGAATCTCCACGGTGGTAAGCTTTCGTAATAACAGCACCTGTTGGTTGGAATTCATTTATTTTTGCTTTAAAGCCGATATTAGATTTTTATTTTTATATAGTAGGTATGATGATATATAACTGACGGCCGATTTGATAAAAAGTTACCTTTTACACCACTTAAACTCAAAGCATTTATTACAATTAAACCTAGTTGCACTTTCTAAAACGTAGATCTCTATGGAGAAGAACGGGCATGGAATTCCAAGGAAACTCTGGTACATCAAAATGTTACAATATCCTGGGTAAATTATTTTTGTTGCTTCTACATATATGATTATGTGAGAAAAATGTAAAAAAATAAAACGAAGAAACAATTTAAAATACGAGATTAAAAATATGCCCTGGCAACTGCCAGGGCATATTTTTAGCTAGCTAACTAGCTAGCTAGCTCTTGTAGTTAAGTTATACCGAAGGGTTTGCAGATGTTTTGCCAAAATCCCTGTTATTTTCATGGTGCCCTAACCTTTCAAGTCAGAGCGATACAACGCAAGCTTGGCGGCAGAAATTCACACGGCAGTCTGACTATAGAACCTTAATCAAGTAGTTCTGCTAAAATAACTGTATTGTCATTCAATACCACGTTAGTGTCGGCAAGATATAGGCCCGAACAGTAAGATTATTAAGGAGAACGACGTGTGTGTTCGCCTTAATCTGACAAACACGCATGTGAGGGATGTGCACCTAATCCAGAGAATCGCGAGAACACGTGATAAATTACTCGAGAACAAATTACGTGAAACTGCTGCGAGTAAAACAAACAATTTATTAAAAAGACAAATGAGCCGGCCCCGTCGCAAGGTGGTTTAATTATTACATTATAATACTTGTCAAAACTGTTGGCATATTTGTATGGAATGTTTGCTCGTGTGATTGATGAATATGTAGCTGAAGATATGGCGTTTTAAAAGTCTGCGAAGGTATCGTACAAAATCCAAATTTATTATTTCTAGAGTGTGATCTAAACGATACAAGAGATGACAGTATCCAACAAGATATTTACGGTAATTCTATAATTACTAAGACATTGTTCAACAAAGAACAGAATTGAACATTAATAATAAAGTTTATGAATAGCAAGTATCAGCAGATCCAGTTCAGAACGAACTCCAGTTCGCAGCCCCTTCCCGAGGGAAGGCTAAACTTACTACCTCATTACATTAATTGCCCGTCGCAAAGGAGAATAACTATTAAAAATTCATTGTTTTCAGCCTTCCACCAAATTCACTCGAATAGCATTATTAATATTTAATTCTACAATGACGCCGAGCCTAATGCTCTTAATTTAAAATTCTTAACCAACTTAATATTTGAGCAGAGCGGGCCCCCGAAAGATCCTATGCCTATTAAAAGTATATCAGGATTTTTGTTTATTCGCAGTCGTTTCGCTTCCAAAGCGGCGTGTGTACGAGGCCCGGCCCGAGTCCCCGCTGTGCGGGCCGCAGTAGAGAGCGCGTTTTGCTGAAATTCCGCGCGGGTAATGTTTCACATGGGGTATCTCGGTAAGGAGACTAGACTTGCACGCTCAGTGGTACATAAATTTTCCGTTGGTACCGCATCGGAACCGCAGTAGGTAGCGAAACGACGTCCGTGCCTCGTACGTGTTGCGCTGCCAAATAAAAATGTGGGTGGGACCTTATTTTGAACATTAGCTAGCGACTCATATGGGGCAGCCGTACGAATAGGAAAGTAGGAAATATGTGTGAGGTAAGTACGCGCGCGCCATACATAAACTTGTCTATTTATTATGATAACTACATTCTTTATGAACGCCTGCATTATCTGGCTGATGTTATGAGATAATGTTGGCCGCGCTTTGGTTTCTACTCTTATTGTTTTCTTGAAATATGGATATTGTGACGTAGAAAGTTAGCTCAGTGTTTATTTGGGAGAAGAGCTTAGCTAGAACATTGCCGAAACAGTACCAATCTTGTTATAATTTTGTTTGTGTTCTGCCTTAATTTTATTTATAAGGTCTACTTGTAAGTACCTAAGTTTAATAAACAGTGCTTTTTTGGTTGAAATTGCCAGGAAAATGTGCCAAACAAAGTGTGGTTATTAATATTCGCGGCTCGCTGCGAAACGTATAATCGCCGGACCCACCTACATAAATAATTCATGTTGGAATTAAAGAAACTAAAGTTTCTCTCATTTTAACGAGCCACTTTAATGAAAGTGTTTGCTAAAGGAATTTATCAAATTATGCGACAGACGTTCTTGGTGTTTATTTCTTATTTTAATACAATAAGCGGGTAAAATTGCACTCCAGAGCCACAAGATACAAGCGATGCTTAGTTTGTGGCTCACCGAATCCGTCACATTGTATTTTTACTTTTTTGAAGAGTAAAATTATTATTATTTCCTTTATTTAAATGTATTAATCTATTAGTCGGGAGTTATGACTCGACTTAAGGCTCACGCAGACAGACACAACATGACGGTGTGACCTGATTCTGGTAGAACAATTTCCATGAAGTTTTCATAGAAATTGTTCTACTAGAGTCACGTCGCGCCTTTCTGCGGGTGTCTTTAAGGCTTGTGTTTTATCTGTGAGCCAGTAAGGTAAGTTCACCTATTGTAAGAAATCCTTCTTGCATTTTTCTTTACCCGTAACATTGTCAGTTTTACAATCCCTGAGATAGACAGTAAAACCATCTTATTTTCTTTGACTCTAACTCACGCCTGATTCTGAGTGACATACTGGTTTTGATACAATAGGATAACAGCACGTCACATATCCTTTGAACTGACGACCTAATTGTTTGAAGTCTTCGAGGGACATCAGTGACATCTCAATGTTTTGTCTAAGATCAAATAGGTTCCCGTGGGTGTAAGTATTGTGACATGGAAGCTAGAATACAAGTTACACAAGTCAGTGTTTCGGACGAATGGATATGTAGATAATGTATCTACGAGTATATTTGTAGATACTATGATGTGGAATACGATGAAACCAAATAACGACACTGTTTCTATATTCCAGCGACCCTTATGTGCGGGTGGAGCTGCAAAAGGTTGATGGTGACGTCACCATTGAGAAGTAAAAACTATTTATTATTTTTAATAGAAAGCCGTCCATGCAAAATCATAGGTGGGTGAATATTAATAAGCTTTCAAAATAATTCACTGAAAGCGAATTAATTTTTTTAAAAATTAAAAGCGCCGGTTTTGGGTCAGATAACGACAAACCTTTTGTTTTATTGGGCACACATTTTCGATTAGATCCAACGGCAATGGATAACAGTGAACAGAACATGACAAGTAAAACTAGTAGACATTAAGTTAACTTTTTATTCCCATACCTCAGAAGGTACTTCTTTTCGAAAGAGATAAAAAACCGACCAGACCAAGAGCAGACTTATAAGTTACGCTCATGAAACACATCTAGGAACGTAACATTCATGTATGTGAACACAAAATGTGGCACGTTACGTCGCCTCGGCGTTTCAGACATTAGGTAGAAATTAATGATGTGGCACCGAGTGCTGCGACTCTGACAGACTTGTAGAGAGAGGTTCATTAACCCGTCTTGGCAAACACCAGTGTGTCGTGCGCCTGTATTGTGCAATGAGGAGAGGGCACTAAATACTACACCTGGTAAAGTTTTTGGTAGACGAAAACATGCTACCTCGTTTGAAAGACGATAAAGGATTGGATGGAATGAAAGACGTTTGTAAGACAATTTATGTCAGTTTTTATAAACAAAAATAATAATTCCGTGGTCTGTGTTCACGATTGCGCCAAATATGTAGTTAGTTTAAAAAATGCCGTACAAACGCTGAGAAGAACTGGTTTTTAAATTGGTTTATTTACATTTGATTGCTATGGTTTCTCTTAATATTTTCAGTATAGTGATGATTTCAGCTATATTTACTTTTTGAAAAGCTTATTTTTCACACACTAATTTCTGCAAGACTAGAGTTATTGATATCTACCTGATAGACATATTTCCGTTTGGCTTGACTGATAGTTGAGTAAATCGCTCGCCTGACTTCAGTTTGATTTCCAAATATTTGTCTGGCTAACAGATGCTTGTTCCGTGTTTGAGTTCTAAGTCAATAAGTGCATCAGGAATGCCTTACGATACAGCAGAGTTTCTAGGATATACCCTTCGTATGCCGTGCCGAACGTGGATCCACGCGGGACACAATGGCTTTTTAATTGTTTCTGTAATTACAGTATCAACCTGTTAAAGGCTGTTTCCAGGGAATCTATTTTCGGGAACGTAAATTCTCAGAACATTTAACGAATTAATGAATGAGTTCATGTCGACCGAGTAAGCCGATTTAGCAACCTGTTTCCGTGTTGCGTCACTTGGTAGCTGTCTAGTTATCTTGTGACAGCGTGTTGTGCAACGAATTAGAGCTCATAATATATGCAACTTTGATGTACGGATAATACATACATTAACTCACACGAACAACACCTGCTACAATCCTGACATACCTTTTCCTCGTTTACGTTCTTAAATCCGAAGGATCCCGTAATTGAAAACGTTCAAAATCTAGTTGCAATCTCATCTCAGCGACAATCAATGTCAAAAACTTGTGTCAAAAATGTAGGGAAATTAGAGGTGTTTTTGACAGGTTGAGACTGAGATCTGAGGGGCAGTTCTCGTAATTTTCTGGCTTCCTTTGTCACCCTTTTGGCACGGAACCCTAAAAAGGCAATCAATTTGAATAGGACTGGACGTGTCTTTAAAATACGGTATAATTTACCAATTAACCGCAGTGCGAATCAACAAACTAACATATTGAATGAAACCTTTTATCCCATATAGAAATACT
Source organism: Apamea monoglypha (assembly GCA_911387795.2). NCBI lineage: Eukaryota > Metazoa > Arthropoda > Insecta > Lepidoptera > Noctuidae > Apamea > Apamea monoglypha. Next base: position 20,507,911 of record OU426914.1, on the reverse strand, counting down.
TCCTGAGAAAATATGTAGGTAATACCAAAATTAATTAATTACACCCCCGGTACTTAAAGCGTCCATTACTGAAATAGCATCCTAAAACATACAAAGTTCGGTGTAATTCATCGTCAAAGAGTCGCGTTACTTAAGGCCAGGAGACAGGAACTTTGAAAGAGAATCGTAACTACCCTCCACTAGGTCTGTAATTGTTTTGTTTATGCCTTCCCGTCTGCATTGTCGAGTTGACGGTGTGAAATTAAACTTAATTGTAACTGTTAATGTTGAGTTATCTAGGTAATATCCTTTACAAACGTGTGAAAGAGAGAATTTTCCGAAAATATAAATAAAGCGAGATGTTTTTTGTTAGCCGTATTAATTACTGGGATTACGCGATGAGATTTTTGTTAATGTTCGGAGAATTTGTTAGTAGGTGTTTGTGGTTCGTTGGTTTAGTGGTACGAAGAGCAAAAGCGTGGGTTCGACTCCCACGCTGGGCAATGTCATTTGGTTATAAATTGAATATTATGAACTGAGTGCTATTTTGGTTCGTGATTTAAATAGGAAAATCTCTTTCATAGATTAAAAATACCTCACCCACATTCTTTAAAAAGTCAATCAGAAAACAGGGGCGGGCGGTACAAGGTTTCATTTAAAATAGAAAATAAGATTTTTGCTAGTACTTATTGGGAATGATAAGAATCTCAAGGCACTTTTCTTACACAGCACCAGAACTAGCAAATAAAACTAATTACCACACAAAAAGACACAGTGACCAACTATTCAACATATCTTAGGGTGATTACATAATCGAATGCTAATCGGTTCGCCTCAGGTTATCCTATGGCCACTCTTGTGCCACTTCCGTTTCATTGTTTACTTGTGAGAATTAAATTAGGTGGGTATGGATAAGGAGCATAATCAGTCTATAATGTTCCCACTACTTGGACACAGGCTTCCTCTCTGCAAGAAGGAGTGGGCAATTGTAATCTACCACGCCGGTCCAGAGCGGGTTGATAGGTCACATGTCTTCGAATTTTTGGTTTTAGGATATATCGGTTTCCTCGCGATGTTTTCCTTCTCCGTTTTGAAAACAGTGTTGATGAAATTATTTACACAAACTAAATCGGCCGCCTGGGTTACAACCCACGACCTATCCGTATAATATTATTATTGGTATAAATGTTCCAACCTTTATAACTCAAAAAGCTACGTTGAAAAGTTAAAATTCCTGGGTATTTCAGTCCAGCTTCTGTTATATGAGAAAAGGAGCCGCCTGTAATATGTGTCAGCGGAAATGAAGACCACAAGAAAAGTTGAAAGTAAAGTATGACACAACCTATGGTTTAAATGTAAGAACTTTTGAGGTAACTCGAGAATATAATGTTGAGGAGTTGGGGAACGTATTATTATGCTTAATTATAATTTTATATTATGTTACGGTTGTGTATTCTTGGAACTCGTAGCCTAGTAGCGTAAATATCTGCCTAGCCTTTTCCTAACAATTTTTGGGGCCGGCTTCCAGTCAAATGTCTAGTTTTTATTTTTTGCTTGAGTATAGTTTTCATTGTATTTGTTGTTATTGTGGCTTGGCTAGCTGACGTATGGCAAATAATTTAATTTAGTGTTGTGTCTCGTAATTTTAATTAAATCAAGCTTTTCTAACTGAACAGACAGCTGTGCTGAAGGGAAGTTTGTTGCGCTACTTCTTTTCCCCAGCGAACACTAGGTAGCACTAGGAAGTTGTGAAGGGCGGGCGTTTTTGGGGGACAGTCTTTTGTAATTTTGACGTTCGAAAAGTGCTTCGATTTTCAGCCTAATTTGAATAAATGATTTTTGATTTTGACCGGATGCAGCTGAATTCTAATATTGATTACCTGTCTGATCTCCACAATCCAGTAACTGGGTAACACGATACATCTTGGTAAAATATATAATTGTAATAAATTATGACAAGAGGAGGGGAACAGGTATCTCTGCGCCCTCACGCCCCTAGTCGCCGCAGGAGACGCCCTGGACGTCGGAAGTCACCAGCCGACTCCCGGCCACCGTAGGCGCGGGCCTGCGGGCGGCAAGGACCAGGCCCGGTCGACGGCGCGTTGTGTTCCATGCGCGCCTCAAAGAGATGTCAGCACGAACTGACGGGGTCCGCTAGGGCCGATGCCTGTCAGGGCCGCGGGCTGTTCGAAAGGGATACCGTGGCCCCTGGCATAGGCAACTAAAGGAACACGGGTGGGTTTTAGCCAGTAAAAGTCTGACACGCCCTCCCGCTCCGCCCAGAGCGGGACAAGTCATATGGCGATTTCCCACCCAGAAAAAAAAAAATGAGGGGAACACGTCTTTCTATTGGTAAATTAGAGAACAAAGAATCCGAAAAAAAAATTAATGAAAGGGTGGTTATTATAAGTTATTCGGATACTTGCTAATGGTGAAAAAATATTTTACATTTTGTGATGACCCACGTAACAAAACATCATGTCTATTTTCCTCAAAGGGTTGGGTAGAGGCGACCTGTGATTATTGTATCAAAACTAATCACAATTTCTTAAACTCGCAAAATGTGTTTGCAAAATTCTATCGACTCTATCAAAAGATAAACCCGAACATACACATGTTATATAAGTTTGTTTTATTTCTCCAAATACGAAAATATTGTTTGGTAAATCTCGCCTTCAGCGTTCAGGGTCAAATCCAAAGAATATAAACTTGTTCAAATTTTCTTTTCGCCCAAGAGTCTTTTCAAAGTTAGAAAAACGGGGCGACATTCTAACTTGTCTGGACTTTTCCATTGATTTTATATTCTTATTGTAGGTATCTTTTGTTTTAGATTTTTATTTGACTTTCATTGAACGAACAAGTTTTTCGTTTAATTCGACGTCATGTACGAGCAGAAAACTTCGGTAGAACTGAAATAACTTCGGGTTTTTAAAGAGTATAAATTAAACGGAAAATAGTTTTATTAAAGAGAAGATTTTTGGAGTTAGTTTCTTAATTAATCTATTTGCGAACCTTTAGCAGTCAGAAAATAAGAGGTAGGTATTTGAAATTAACAACAATCTTGTTACATGAAGATTATATATAGATAAACCTAAAGAAATGCGAATCTATTGACTATACACATATGTACCTATATTTCTAAAGGCGTTTGATTCTTCAATAAACTGATGGTAGGTGGTGAGGTAACAATTTGTAGCCACTTCTGTAGACCGGAATAACGTGGACATAAATTGTATTCCACTTATACCTATACCTACTTATTGCTAATCTATTACTAATAATAAAGCTGAAGACTTTGTCGGTTTGAACGGGCTAATCTTCGGATCTGTTAGTGAGGTTTGAAAAAATATTTATGTATTTGATCGCTCAATTTTTGAGGAAGGCTATTTAACATCACGCCAGGTCTCTTAGGAACCGATCACAAAATAAAAAAAGGACGCTAAGCGAAAATGAAGTAATAGAGCGCGCAGGCGATGTGATGCGTTCGGAGGATTTTACGCATACGAAGTTGTGGGCGAAGTTAGTATTTTATAAGATGACCAGGAAGTTATAATGTTGCAGTATTTGGAAAATGAATCTAAATGATAAAATTATTTTGTATCTTAGACATACCTACGGCTGAGGAGGAAAAACGGTTACATTTTAGATGCAGGATGTCGAATCGACCTGATCCCAGGAGGAGCCTAATTTTAGGAAGATTGGCTGCCAATTTGTGGAGCACTAGATCGCGAAAGTGGTTAGTATAGTATATAGTGGATATTCATTTTATATTTTAAACTGCTAACAGCTTAATTGATTCGAAGTCTATTAATTTGCGGGCGTAATATCACCGCGATGCTCGTAAGGTGGGGACGCTAGTTTGACTCGCGTTACGCTTCTCTGGTTACATATAGCTAATGCGTTAGTAAACCAATTGAACTATAATTACAGACAAGACGGCTCAAAGTGGCGTGCCTAATTTACAACATTACTTGAAATTGTATACCCCCTAATCGCCGTAATATTCTAATTGTGGCAACGCCAGATGAACAGAGGGCAATTCTCGTAATTTTAAGAACGTTCACAGTCTGATCTCAGTCTCAATCTGTCAAAAATACCTCTAATTTTCCTACATTTTTGACAAATTTATGACATTTGTTTGTCGCCGAGATGACACTGCGACTAGATTTTGAACGTTTTAGATTACGAGAATTAGCCTTCAGGTTAATAACACCTCCCTGCCATCAGTTAGTTAATTAGATAGTTACCTAACATTTTTCAAGTTTGATGATTTACTAACTAAATCAATAACACTTTGCCTGACCGGTTGTTCTAGCCCAGGATACCAAGCTAACCAGTCGTGCATACAACCACTTCGCCAACAAGTTCACTTTTTTTCTCTAGTTATTTAGCATACATCTAAAGAAACATTCTGTGGCTTCGTAACGTGAGACAACAGCCTCAGGTGACAATGTTTCAGCAAAAAGTCTATTTTATCATGGGTATTTAATGTCAAAAGATGCTTACGGAAAATAAACACAGTTAGAACATAACAAAGCCTCTTACACGTCTCTGAAATATGCGACAAAATAATAGGAAATTCTCGTGTTTGTGTGGTGAGACTTACACTGTACACTTATACCACAGATATAGGAACAGAGGGGCAATTCTCGTAATTTTAAGAACGTTCACCGTCTGATCTTCGTCGCAGTCTGTCAAAATACCTCTCCATTAATAAATCTCGTTTTGTCAAGTCTTTGACATTGATTGTCACTGAGATAAGATTACGACTGGATTTTTAACGTTTTTAATTAAGAGAGTTGGCCATGTCCCTGCCACCGAACAATTATTTTATTTTTATTTCAACTCATTACCTATTACGGTTCACAAGATACAGCCCGCTGACAGACAGATGGACGGACGCACAGTGGTGGCTTAGTAATAGGGTCCCGTTGGCACCCTTAGGGTACGGAACCCTGAAAAGCGAAATAGGCTCACGCACACATAGACGCGAACGTAAGGCACTTCTTTTATCTGTTCTGTGCGTAAGGCGATCTCAGCCGAATGCCAGTCGCGAGCGCGCTTGCACTCTCTGTACATGAGCCGTGTCTATGTGTGCGTGGGTGTTCCATTGTTGTATGGACTCAACCTTCTGCGATGTTGTGTTGTACAAGGTTCTGCTAACTGACTCTGGGTAGCACCACTGGCTCGGAGAGGGCAATCCAGTGCAACGTGGCTATTAACAACAGCACAATTTCCATTTTGATTTGAGCAGTGACGTTAACTAGATGACTTTAGGGAAATTGTAAGGGGTGTAACTCACTCCTTGTGTCATTTTTTATTAAAAAAAAAAAATATTTTTGAAGCTAAATTCAATAATGAGAATATACCTCTTCAACTGTAATAAGACATATGTAGTGTTTAATTTACTTTTGCCTATTACAAGTTTGTTTGATGAAATTCAACTTAGCGAACACGATTGTTTTTACTTTCATCCATTGAATGCTGTTATTTTGAGTTGGCGAGATAAGTTCATCTATAAAATTAACGAAAAGGTTCAACACCAAGACCACCACTATAGTAGTTACTAATTCCATGCCACCACCCCACGTTGATAGCATAAATTGATTTAAAAAAAATGCTTTTGTGCCCGTTCTCCCCATTGTTTAGCCGCAAAAATCTACCAACTAGCAAAACTATAGCTTTAAAAATGTACTATGACAAGTACGTGCACGATGTAATAAAAAAATGTCAAATGCCAATGCACGTCCCGTCATTGATTGCACCTTCCAACTGTCAGGAACTACAACGATGACAAGGCGGGCTTAAACGGAACTCCGTTTTAAACTAACCATACACGCAATGACATGCATGACTGACAGTTAAACCTGTTTTTGTAGGTTGAACAGGCAATTCTTAGCGTGTTCCGACAGACGTGAAAATGCAGATATGCGTACACAAGGAAAGGGTGAAATACGCAGATGAATGGCGAATGCGTCACGTAGACGTACAGACGCCAGCAGGTCAACCTACCCGAAACTGTAAAATTTTCCCAATCAACCTTGAACCTTAATGCTTTAGCGTTAAAGTCGAAAATCTATTAAAGAAATTTGACAGATTGTAGTAGCTTGATGTGCTGGCGTCTGTACGTAATACTGTGATACGTACGTAATCCAGGAGAGCCTATCAACATCACATTCAACATATATTTTGTTATAATGAAAAGCTTTTTCAACAGTATATACATTTTGTATTGTTTCTTAAGACGTCCGTATGGAAGTTTAAAATGAATAATAATCATTAGTTTATTTAAATAGTTTGTTAGTTTATTTAGTATTAGAAGTTTATCCAGTCAGTGTATATATTTTGATACCGTTATATCATCATCATCTGCCTAGCCTTTTCCCAACTATGTTTGGGGTCGGCTTCCAGTCTAACCAGATGCAGCTGAATACCAATATTTTATATGGAGCGACTGCTTATCTGACCTCCACAACCCAGTTACTGGGTAACACGATACCCCTTGGTAAGACTGGTAGTCAGACATTCGGAATTCTGACGACTCGTAACGACTGTCAAAGATCCACGAATGATAGCCAGGACCAACGGCTTAACGTGCTTTCCGAGGCACGGAGGGTCTTGGTATGTAAAGATGGTCACCCATACACGGGCCAACCGCGGCGAGTGTAGCTTAACCGGATAATCGACCCATGTGGCCGTTATTACTTAGCCACAAGCCCCTCATTTTGATACTTTTATAATAATAAACATAAATGTAAGTAGGCAAGTATAAACTAGTATAAGTATGAACTAAACACCACTTTCTAATATTATTTTTTGATTATTATTCAACTTAAGCTTCCGTACAGACTTCTGTATACTTGTACAGTTACCCGATGTGACTTAACACGAAGTAAAAGTGGCTTTTTCTTCTATTTTATGTGCATAATATTTATACTTTCATCCATCATCAGCCTATATTGGTCCCACTGCTGGAACACAGGCCTCCGCTCTTCGGGAGCGAGTGGGCTATAATCTACCACGCGGGCCCAGTGCGGGTAGGTCACATGTCTTCGAATTTTGGGTTCTAGGACGTGCCTGTTTCCTCACGATGTTTTCCTTCACCGTGTTGAGAGCAGTAGTGATGAAATAATTAACACAAAGTAAAGCGCCTGTCTGGGTTCGAACCTACGACCTACAACTCGTAAGTCGCGGTCATTACCTCTGGGCCACCACTGCTCTCACTCTCTCTCTCCTTTCGTCCACTTAGACAAAATTGATGTTAATGTTTCCAGACCTTGTTTTTCGTTAAACATTGGCCACAAAATACTTAATCACTTGAAGATGTTTACTTCTTAGATTTTCCTCGCTTTAGTTGGCAAAAGACTCGTTCATTTTATTTGAAGAAAATCGGTTTGATCTGGAAATAACTAGGTAGCTGGGTTTTGGCAATGTTTTCAAGATTTGTGGAGAGGGAGTTGAACTCAAGAAATATGACGAAAATACTGGTAACAAGAACATTGTTCATAGAATGACGTATGAAAATATATTGGGTTATTTCTACAATGTTAATTTAGTTAATTTATTTTGCTGTTTTACGGTCGAATTCGCTTCCAAAACACCTTTTTGTTCGTGTAATTATTGCCTTCGTAACGTTCCCGTACATGTTTATTGCGGACCGTTAAAATTGTGTGTACTTTGCAAAATTGCAGTTTAAAATCGTCTGCTAAGGCCGCATTTGTGTACACTGTATATTTACCAAAAAAGGCCACAATTATTCCGGTACATTCATGTTACAGCACCGCATGTTCATACAGAGTGAGAGAGATGGGAAATGTGCGATTATATGAGTGTAAGAGGGAGGGAAACAGCGTCCTCTTGCGGGAACAATTTGTCACTGTCTCCGCCAATTTCCTCTTGTAACTAGTTTTTTCTTTGCGCCACGTAAATTTAATTTCAGCTCTTTGTTGAACCGGTTTGAAGCGGTTGTAGCCGACTAGTACCGCAAACTTTTTTCTTTAGTGTTTTCTCACGAGTTTGATTTCTACATGTCGTGTTTGTGGCTCAGAGTATGTCAAGCTTTGTTTGTTTTAAGTTACCTTGATTAGCCGTAATAGTATATTGATAAACCTTATTATTATGTATACTGTAAAGTTACAGTTGGAATAAATACTTAATTATTCTAACACATTATGGATATGCTGGGTTCCAAACAGTAACAAATCTACACCTTCATACAATCTACATGAGGAACCCTGTTCAACCATGCGCCATAGTTTGACATACTACATCGTGTAAGAAACTGAGACCAAAGGCGTGAAAAAGGCTGGTCCCTTATTTCACGCCAGTTGCCCAACACGCTACCGCTGTTATCCTAAAAAAAACATAAAAATCATGTCAGAAACAAGGACCCTTCACTCTATGTGAAGATATAACGTCTCGGAGAGGAAAATATTTTAGGCGAAGCTTTGCTGTAGGTAAACAGCACTTGCATTTATTAAAATATTGAAATGTGGCAAAGTGGATTGAAAGCTCAAATTGCAATTGGATTAAACAGATTTTAGGCGAAGCCAGATATAAAGATGTATGGAATGCGATATAAAGCTAGAAAAGAACCTAGCAAGATTCAATTTGGTAGCAATATTTCGTAGCCGTGTGCTACGAGTGTTCGTAGCGCGTAGCACGGGTTACAGGATGTAGTTGTGTCCGATATTGGTTCCATTTTGTGTTTGATTACAATACAAATGGAAGAAATCGAATTTATAATGTTACCGTTTATTGTGGAAATGTTGGACGATTTCCTTAAAGGTTGGGTAATTGTTTCAAACATTGCCAGGGGGCTATTATGGTGGTCGGTTTCTTAACGGGTTTGGTTAACACGTTCAGTGCCGGGAGCCCTCCTGGAGGGCTCACTCAAATCCCTTATGGGATGCCGGGAGCCCTCGCGTAGGGCTCATAATAAATGTTGGTTTTTCTTCGCGAAAACGGCATTATAAACAATAAAAATAAAATTAGTGGTATATTTTAACAAGATTTATTAGAAAACGCCTTGGCTTTGAAACCCAAGCAATTTTATTTAAAAAAAAATTGGGGCTCAGGAAGCACGAATTTCAGGGGTGGAAAACCATTTTCAGGGTTACAAAATATTCACAATTTTTAATTTTTGAGATTATAAAATATGAGTTTAACAATCAAGGCTATTCAGGGTTCCGTATCAAAATGGTAAAAACAACACTTCTGGTGACTTTGTTTGTCAGTCCGTTTGTCTGTCACAGGTGCTTTTTTCAGGAACTACTAATGCTTATAGACTTGAAATTTGGAATTAATAATAATATAAATAATGCTTGTCCATCTGTATAGAAAGTGTTTTTTTTAATAGTGTTAGCCCCAAACGCCTAAACGGGGGTTTCATTTTAAAGTGAGGTAAATAGCTCAATTGGGATATCACATGAAAGAGCTTCATTTGCACTTTATAAATCTTATTTTTAATATTTATATATGCCACATAGTTTTTGACTTAAGATGAAAATTTTTCGTAAAATTACAACTAGAAATATCTTATATATTCGTATAAGTTCAGAGAATAAAGTAATTACGCAATACGGTCGACATTCTCTGGGATTTAATTTGGATTTAGAAATTAATTCCTTTCCGAACCTAGAAAAAGTGTAAACATCTCTAGGAACAAAATAATTACGGATGCTTTAAGAAATTATATATATTATCGTTCTGATAAGCAGAAGTTGTATTTTTGCAGACTGTTTTGAATTATATCCCCTGGTTTTAAAAATAAATTAATAATACCTGATGGTTACACAAAAAAAAATGTAGGTAGGTACTCGTAAGTACTTAATTTTGGTTATAGTCTCATAAACAAATCCTGTTTTTTTTTCAAAATGGCCATTGTTCTAAAGCAAAGCGAAAATTCTGATATAAATCTAGTTGGGAGGTATGTGTGTTTAATGTTGTACGAAAATAAAACGATGTCTTTTTTTGCTAGCCGTTTGTACAAGAGTTTTACAGATTTTTTAGGATTTAGCATTTTTATAAGCAATCGCACAAAATTAAAATTTTGTTAGGAAAAAAAAAATATTTTTCCTACGAACTCTGAGTACGCAACACCGCGTCGCTCTTTGCCGGTTTTTTAAATCATGAGCGACGATCAAGTTAATAATAGAAGACTGAACGTTAATCAGCTGTTACAAAATAACTACGAGTGCGTAATAACATTAAAAAAAAAATACATCATGTATGTATGCCATTCATACCAAAAATAAAAATTATTACATTGCGTGACAATTTCAGAAGAGGTTGGACACCCCTGTCTTGGGATCAGAGCGAGCGATTATCCTTTTACATATTTTTTTTATTTTTTATTATTTCACGTCTCCACCCCACGAGGACATGTAAATACCCCTAGGGATACTAAATATAGCAACAAGACGTTCTGAAAACATTATTTTACTTCGTTTTACAGTGTTTTTTAATACGATTTCAAACCTAATGCCGACGACCATCCTCGAGGGTTCACTTTAGCTCTAACGTAATCCCGGAGACCCTCCTGGATACATATTGCAACTGGACCCCAGTTGCAATATGTATGGCATGGCGTATGAGCTCTATGAAATGTGGATGGAGTCGAAAGTGTTAAATGTTTCCTCATTGTCATAATTTCGGGGAAAGGACAAAATTCGTAAAAATATATGTTTATTTTTTATTCGTATCATTTACAAAGAAGCTATCGTCTACATAACGGTGGTTGTTGAAGTAGCTCGTGTTTCCTCCAGGTTCCGTGGCATCCTGCCAAGTGTTCCACATCATATAATATGACGGGGAAGAGTCACTCTAAAATTCCTTTTCAAAATTTGCAGTTGGCTTAAATCCACAATTCCGCGATGCACGCTAAACAAATTACTTGAAAATCAATTGAATGTAAAATTGAAATGACCGGTGTGTTTTGATGGAATACTTCGAAGAATATTAATTTACTGGCATTTGCTGTTTGAGTCAACTAAATTCGTGCAGGCAATTTGAAGCATTTGATCAAATGCGTTTCTAATAAATATTTCCATGTAACACATAATATAGAAACCCGAGTGAATCATGTTTTACTAGGAGTATTAGAGTTTATAAATTCTAATGAAGCATCATTTGGGAAAGTTATTTAATTTTGTTTAACTACCAGCTGGCATTTCGATTGTAGTGGCAGTAAGAATGCCATAAAGAATTTACTGGCATACACAAAAAGTATGCCACAAAACGACGCGTAATTAAAAATATAGTGCCTTTTTACTATTTTTAGAAGTAAATTACTCGATAGGAACAGTCCCAGGCGAAACAATCAAATTATTCAAATTAATACGAACAGCTCAATGAAATCTAATTTACTAAAACCGTTTTATTTCGAAACCGACCTAAGAGCAGATAATAATGAATGGCAAAAAATGAAAAATCGCTTTTCACGATGGCCCATCTATCTAATAAACCTAATATTGGTTTGATGCGCGCTCAAGAGGCGTGAAATGACTCCCTCTCGCCTCCTCGTCCCCCGCGGGGTGACAGGACTCACCAACCTATCCTGACCTGTACTGTTTTTACGTTCATCCCCGACGTCGAAAGAAAATGTTTTCTTCTGACTACGCTCCCGGCTTTCCTCAACTGGTCCGCGTTGTACGTCGCTCCTCGCCTTTCAATTTATATTTAAAAACGTGGAAAGTTTATTTATGCTCAGTTTATAGGAATCACCTTAAGTTTATAAACATTAGGAACGGAAGACATTTATTTTGAAGTAGCGCTCGAGCTTGCTTGAAATAAGCGCCCGATATAATATAGGCTTTGGCAAAAGCAAGTATGGCCGCACGCCAATAAGTGGTATTTTAGTGACCACCATAAGATTAATCGGCTAAAAACTCTTAGGTACAGATTTTTCACGCTCTATAAAATATTGAGTGCTCCACTTTTTTATTGGTTTTATTACATAAGTGTTAGTAACGGGAGCTAATCTTTTTACCACAACATAAGAGATCATATTCTTGATTTTTTCTTGGCGAATCGAAAGAAGTAGCATTACCTACCTAAGTTTCTAATATAGATTTTTTTAATTTTGTTACTAAATTTTGATAAATCTGACAAAGAAATACATTAAACCGTGCGACAAACTCCGCAACGCGAACACCCCAAAATAACTACACGAACAACACTTTTTGAAAATGAAACTGCTGCGAGGGTTGACATACCACGTTAACTGAGTACATTCCTCCGATGGCCGGGTCCTCAAGTGTCGGCGTAACGGAGTAACTCACAAATTACGTCCGTCCGTTGTTTAGAGACAAGCAATTTGGATGTCCCCACGTCTCCGATGGCAGCATTCCTAAGCCCTTGGACCCCGGCCCTCGTTAAACTATGCGACTTAAAGCGAACAGAGCACACACGAGAACTTTTCAAGATCAGTTAACTTGATGGTGGTATGCGATATTTATAGCGCTAGATGTAATGAACACGCTTGGGCATGCGGTTTTATTTACAGGATCGTAGACGATTTCCTTTATAACCATAGGACATTAGCGTGAAATATGCTAGCAGAGTAAGTATGCAAAGTGGTATTTAGCCTTGTGATAAAGCATTTAGTAAGTAGGTCCCCAAAACATGTTTCTAATGTGTGCTGTACATTGTGTTGGCAAAAGACTGGGAACCATCAGAAAACTTTGGTTCCCCCTTTTTCAATACTACAAATAAGCAAGGCCAAATTTTGTTTAATATCCCACACCCTAACAGAACACCACGAACGACGGTTAACCCTCGGATAGCAAAAAATAACTCATAATATTTGCCATGACGTGTTCTGTGGCTAATCAGTTAATGAACCGTCACGTTCGGCCTAACGAGCGTCTAATTATTCTATGATTTATCTCCCGCAGTCCTGACCTACACGGGGCAGGTACCCACACAGATTTTTTTCGGCTAATTACTGCTAAATGGATGTTGTTTTTGGATTTATTGAAAGAATATTTGCTGTGCCATTCTGTTTGGCGTCTCTTGAGTGTTCGGGAATCCGATATCCTGAAGTTTTTTTTGTGTTTACGTAGACCCTAAGCGAAGACACTTAATACGAATAAAGGACTACTTTCTTCTAAGTTCTTGCTAAACATTATTAAGATGCGAGATTACTAAAGCAACACACACACACGCACACACGCACACACAAGGTAATTCAGTATATACCTACCTAAGGATAAAAAGAACTCCACAGATGTGTCTTAGTTAAAGTAAAAACGTTTTGTCGTATGTTAGGTGACAGTTAACAATGACAGCTGCTGGTGAGATGTGATGGAGTGTTACAGACGGACAGTCTGAAACGAACTACGTCTGTGACTACCACTGCTACTGTTAGTAGCCAAATTTTGAATTTTGCTTACTCTTGTAAGAAAGGGCCGGATCCGTCATGGTAGTAATCAAAGGCGTGGTTTCCAGAGCCGCGTGTTTTGTCTTTTGCAGCCGCACTTAAGCACTTACTGTGGTCAAAGCTTCGGGGGTCTACAGTAGAGGTCGCCAGAGTAGTGGTCGGATCCATGTCATCGTCATCTGGCTCTGTGGTTGTGGTGGTTGTGGTGGTTGTGGTAGTGGTGCGGCGGCGGCGCCTCTTGTGCTGCTTCCCCGGCCAGCGGCGCTGCGGCCCGAACGGCACCGGCGCAGTGGCACGCTGGCGCTTCATGCCTAAAATAAGAGTACTTACTGACCACAAAACCTTTTACTAAAAAGGTAGGGTGTTAGTTAATATGTGGGCCTCGGTTTTCATTGTATTCCACACTATTTATACGCCATTTTTTAGCCTTATACGCTAATAGCGTAACCATAAGGTTGCCGGCGACTTTGTTGGTTCTCCATTGGCTTAAAATTAGTACTCACTGCGGTTGTAGATATGTTGGACGAAGTTAGTAATTGTACTTATCATTGGTTATCGGCGGGTGTACTACAAGAAGGTCGTTGGTTCAGTAGAAGCGTGTGTGGCATAGCCAGCGCGAGTGAAGCGAATGGTAGCAAGCGGGCCCGAAGCGGCACACCAGAAGCTTCTGCCCTGGAACGTGATACTCACAGTCGTGCGACGCGCCGGTGACTGAGACAGCTGGTAAGTTAGAGCTATATCGTATCATGCATTCCTAAATTCCTATATATTGTTTAGCTCCTAGACAGTAAACAAGTACTTACTGTGATCAAAAGCCCGCGGATCAATAGTGGTTGTAGTGACAGGTGTGGTCGCTTCGCCGACGTCATCGTCGGGCTCGACCGTCGTGGTTGTGGTAGTGGTGCGCTTGCGGTTGCGCTCGCGCTTCCCGGCGCGGCGTGGAGGGGGCGGGGCGGTCACGGGTGCCGGGATGACCGTGTCTCGGTCCACCCTGGCCACTGTTTGGTCGCTGCCATTGCCTGGCCCCGGCTCAGCAAGGACCAACGCCACTAGTGATGCGGTCAGCAGCCGTATCACCAGTGGCGCTAATCGCCCCATTCTGCCTGTTAACAAAGAAATGTGATTGTGAGTATTGGAACATTAGATTAAATAGGTACATGTCGGTTTATAGGTATAAACCGACATGTTCTAGAACCAAAAATTCGAAGACATGTGAGATCTACCCACCCACACTGAGCCCGTGTGGTAGAATACAGGCCTCAAAAAGAGGAGGCCTGTATCCCGACAGTGGGAACATTATAGGTACGGGTAAGATGCAGCAGATTCAGCATAACTATCAGAGTATTTAATGAAACCGTGTCTTAATTGGTAAGTTACTTAGTATCTAAAACGGATCTCGAAAGCACAGAAAACTTTTTTAAGTCAACCTATGTAAGAATAAAGTCCTTACTTTGTACTTTCATCGCGTTGGAGACTATCAAACTATCTTACCTTTCGTCTACCTTTTAAAATGTTAAACTTTAATAAGATGATGAAGATTTTTCGGGATGTACCGGTGTCTCACTAATTAAGAAAATTTTCATTAGCGCACTCCGTAGGTACACCATTTACTTAAAGAAAGAATTTTCAATATTACAAAGTTTGGCGTCTGCTTAAAAAATATTGGAGCCCAGTGTTTAAGATAGCGTTGTTTGCAATTTAAAATATTATTTTGACACGAAATATGAATTTTCTAATATTACTTTATGGTATATAGGTACGAGGCATTTTTTAAGAAACATAATTTACATGTTTATTTAAAGTTAAATATTAAATGAAGAAAAAGGACATTTAAAGTTACAAATCAAGTCACAAAATCTCATAGAATCGTATATTACATTGCACGAAGTTCATAACTGTCTGCCACACTCGGGCACCGTAACTTCTACACCATATCGACAATTTTATACCATCTTATGGTGGTCAAGCGAATAACAAGCAAGAGTTTGTTCGACTTGAGAGCACTCCTAGATACTACTGAGGGTAAAACACGACAAATAAACTCTACAGGGACACTTACACGCAGCCATAAAAACAGTGTCTTCAGAAAGGACCGCGCGAATAAACCATGATTGTGACACTTCCAGTCCCCAGTTATTTTATAGCTCCAAGTTAGATGGAGCTCGAATATTACTTTTTTAACGTGAAACATTTTTTATTGAATTAATTCTACAGTCTCATTTTAATAGTGTCGTTTTTTTACGAGGACTCTTCTAAATTAGCTGAAGGAAATCTAGAACTATTTTATAATCCTTCTTCTTTATCCCCGCGTTCTCTAGTGTCCGCTTTTCTTTAAGTAATTGGCGCTCATTTGGAGCAGACGTGTTCTTTAGTCTACATTATGGTGAGTTTTCTAGAGAAACTATTGTATATCGCATCTGTTGGGACAGGGAACAGTAGTTGTTTGCAGTGCTCGCGTAAATGTTGGCGTCTTTCTATCAGGTAAGTATCATTATATAAATGTAGTATTTTTCTTAGCGCATTTACCGCTGAGGTTTTTTGTATAAAATGTGCAGACAACAATATGAAAATAATTTAAACTTCGTCAATCTAACGTAATGCGGCTTGCATACAAGAATTCATCCAAATATATCCAATTGTTTAGTCACTAAAGCTAGTAAAAAAATGGCAAAACTCATAGTCGGTCCATCACTGCTTTAGTTTGTTTGAAAAAATAAGTTTTTTTTTGATGTTAGGTTTTATTTGATAGTTCCGAAATACTCTTACGCATTAGTACTGCCAGTGTTTTCATTTATTGTCGTAGTGTCATGACCACATTGTAAATATCTAGAACCTGAGACATTTGAGTCATTCGAGCCTCTTCGTAACTTAGAACCTTCTTACTAACTGTAACTACTGTCGTAGGTAATTCTAACACACCCTTTTACTCCGTCACTTGTATTACATCCAAATTATATCCCGAAGTGATGCCAAGGGTTAAAAGTATCATTTCATTGCGGAAACATCGCGTTACCCCTTAGGGGTATAAATGCAAGTGGTTCTACCGATCCCTTCGAAATATTTCGGTGCCAACATCTGTCAACGCGCTAATGCCATCGTTCCTCGGCCATTAATGCTTGGGGTCAAAGGGCTACTGTAAATTCTTTATAGCATTCAATCCAACTAGTCAGCTAAATGGAATTTTGGCGTCAAACCTAAAACCGAGGTTCGCACCATTTATTTAATGTTCCCCTGTCAAAATACACCTATAAAAATATTCGGGGATATGTACGATTATTGGGATTTATATTACGGGCCTCACTTAGGTACCTACTGGAAAATTCTTGTCTACACTCCCGGTACTTAAAATATTTATTTTTGTTTTATTTACTCATTTTTTTCTGCTAATGGACACGTTAATCAAATATGAAACGAATAACGAATTCCGATGAGAAAGTTTATTAATATTTTAATTCAATTAGTGACTCAAAAATGCGAGCGCTCGGTGTGTGTTTCACAAATGCGCTTACACAGAATAAGCCGTAAATAATAAATGTGTTTGTGTAATCCGGACCTTTTATTACAATGATGCCGTAGTGTCATCACCACATTGTCAATATCTAGAACCTGAGACATTTGAGTGAATCAAGCCTCTTCGTAACTTAGAACCTTCTTACTAACTGTAACTACTGTCGTAGGTAATCCTAACACACCCTTTTACTCCGTCACTTATATTACATCCAAATTATATCCCGAATTACGAAATTACAAAATAAAATCGTACTCTTTCATGTTACCTGCTACGGAGGTTTAATGATTATACAATATTTTATTAAAGCCTTGAGTAAGTAAATAAAAACGTAATAAATCAACAACATACAACTTTAACATAAAGTCACATACATTATTCAATAACAAAAAGTTCAAATACACCTTCTGTATTAGGAAACAAGAAAAATGGCTGTTTAATCGCGAGGGTTGGGATACCTAGCCTGCCAGTGACAGTTCCAACCAAACTGGATGGAATACATTCGGCGGAATCCTCTGGGACCAAGGCTGAAAGCCACCCCGGCACCGATCTACTTCGATAATGTTCCCAAACCCCTCTTCCTTTTATTTTTCGCCATTCTCAAGACTTACAAACAGATGGGTGGAATGTTCGGACGCAAACGAGTGACGGTACTGCGATATTTAGTTACGACATTCGGTTACAAATATAATGAAACGACGAAGCTAAGAGAGCTTAAATGTATATTTAGGAAAAATGTTTGTTTCAATCTAAGTGTTGGGAACAGTGTATAAAGCAGCAAAAAAAACATCGAGTTTTTTATTGACTACACCGTAGTATTTTTTATAGATATGAAAAATATAAGGCAACTTTTAACACCAATGAAGTACCTAATTAACGAATTGCAAATGACTGGATTGGTTAATTGGCTTCCTAAAAATAGTAATTTGACTTCAAAAAACTTGAAAACATAACAGTTAGCGTAACTCTCCGCCATGTCCGATAAACAGTCGTTTACTTTAACTTAAATACTCATTAAACCAAAGTACTGAACTTTAAGCACCGCTTTGTTAAATGAAAAGTACTTTGACGGTTCAATGTGCTCTCTTAGTTCAGAATCGATAATTAAAGACTAATGTACAATCAAGCACTCGAGATGATAATGTTAGAGTTGTATGATCACTGGAGGAAATAAACATGTTACCAATTTAAGTACGTCTTTGTGAATTTAATTAAAGACATGCGAACGACTCCGTCATCAATTTATTTTATAATTGAAGCCGTGTTGTAATAATGAGAAGGAAGAAATAAATTGTTTTATATCGAAATCACATAGATGTTTTCGTACAGATTTTGTTTAAATTAATAAAAGGGGCATACATTTTTAATAAGAAAAGCTATTTCCTCACCCTAACTAAAACAAAGGAACTGAATATTAACAATTAAAATTATTAATAAAGATTTCAAAGACCTTCGAGTTAAAATGCAGCGTCGCGTCGTAAATAAGAAACGTACAACTTGGAAATAATATTCGTACTTAAATTAATGTGGCTTCTCCGATCGAATTCCGGCTGAAACATCAATGTCTACTAACTTTAATTAAATCCATTTTATCATTGAATAAATTGAAACCGTCGAAACATACCGTCTACGAAACGTTTGCAAACTGAAACACAAACGGGTAATAATAACTTTGACAGTTATAACGTGAGCGTTGCTTAGTTTGCCGACACGAGACCGCGGCTAACGTAACTTTGACACTTGAAGTCCACCCACGATACATTGCTTGTCACTGCGCTATTCCGACTCGTCCACAACTATTCAGATGAACTAAACACACAGCTTTTAACATAAATTACGGGAATTTAACTAAGTTCTAAATGTGAACAAAACTTCTGACAATGTAAAACAAAAAAAGTGGCAATCATCTTATTACCGCTCTCTAGATTTAAGTCAAGCTTGTTATGCGAATAGAAATAGAAAAGGAAACGAGATTGGAATAAAATTGCATTAGTTCTATTGAAAAATATTACAGCGCGGGGATATCGGCGCGATCTCATTATATCAGTGCCTAGGTAAACGTAGCTAACGGGAAATTTATTAGCACTTTGTGTAATAAGCAATAGGACTCTTTCACTGTTGTTTTATAAAATATTTATGTACTCCCTTGACTAAAGTAAATAAGCAATAAATTCAGCTGATATTATTACAGTCGAGTTCGATAAAATGATTGCATTGTGTAGGAGACTTCATGAATAAGTCAATGATTGACGGACGTCCGAACTTCTTCAATAATAGTATGTTTTTTTTTTATGACAAAGAGAGCGTCTGGTGTGCCTCGGCTTGATTCATAGACTTTTCTATACGCAGGTAGGTAATTTCTGACAACAACGATTTAAAAGCGTCTTTCTTAAGATTAGACGGTGGGCCCATTGTATTGGTCTCCGCTTGATCGAGCACCGGAGCGCAGGTGGTCGATAAATGAATTTTCCCAACTGTAGAAAATTGATTTTCATTCAGTGGGAGTAAATCGGTAGCTTTTCCTTCCATTATGTAGGTATACTGAGTTTGGATCAAAACCGTCATGTTGACTGACTCGTTGATTAGTAAGTCTCCTACGTACCGCGCGAGTGAGCTATATTTTAACGAAGGACACTTCCTCGTGTCATTGTGGACCTAATTGCAAGCTAACCACATTTTCGTACTGTATATTAAAAGAGAACATGCGTCTCAGTCATAGATATCATTTCTATGGTCGCAGTAAATATAACTACTTCATTTCTTACTATAAAAGTTAATAGTTATTTCAGCTTCATTGTGTAAGATGACCTGATTATCTCTCTGACTATTTTATTGTATTAACATTCATAAATAAGTAATAATTGAAGATCAGTGGGTTAGTTCTCTGGTCAATTAGCCTGAATTACATCAGAGATTAGACGTAATGATGTATGTACATTTAGATACATAATGTCTGACCAAGATTATGTCTGAACTTTAAAAGAGACTGTGACCTTTGAGTTTGTTTCAGCCCTTTCTCCGAGTAGTCGGATAGGAAACGCCGATCTCATCTATGTAGTTTTTAAAATATGAAAAACTACTAATTAAATCATTTAACTTTTATTCTATAAATGTCTGATATCCACGCTCTATTATATTTTTGTAAAACCGCTTGCACAAAAAAACAAAAAGGTTTTAGTCAGATTAAAATGAAGCAATGGCGCCGATTCCCTTGTTCACAAACTAAACTAAATTTAAGTTAAGTGCATCTTTTTCTTTCTATTTGTTTAACAAAAGAATAGAAGATAAGTATTACTTAAGTCCTGTCAAATTAAGATACTCCATAGCCAGTTTAGACGTGATTAAAAACATGGCTACTAAAAATACGTCAATTTACGTCAGGCGCTGACTAATTTGACAGGACTAAACTAATATTTATCTTCTGTCCTTTTCTTAATGATATAGAAAAAAAGATGCACTGAACTTAAATTTAGTTTAGTTTGTGAACAAGGGAATCGGCGCCAGTGTAAAAGTAAAATAATATTAAAGGAATATTCATCTCTACTATAGCCTTAAAAATAATGGGGTGGCTAAATCACGTTATTTAAACATTCGACGGTGGTGTTGAATTAAGTACCGAAATAAACTTTGTGTGGTAGTCGGGGTTTAATTAAAAAAGTTTTAGTCGATTGCTTTATTACTTGGTAGGTATTCTTCGTTACTTGTCTATCATGCCGCGGATTTTCATTTGTGAAACGTCAAAATATCAATCATGGATACCCCTTAGAAGTTCAAAGGACTATACAATCAACAATAAATACAGTCGCTTTGCTTTTCTATGTCAGAAGAGCAATCGTTTCCGAATTAGTGTCACGGGGAAAGACGTCTCCGGTTTTCGCTTGATTTATTATTAACCTTTGTCACGACATGATAGCCGTTCATTTTTATGTCGTTCCGCTAAATGTCTGGCAAAAACTTGGGTAAATTTTCTCGCATTAATAAGAAAGGCGCAGTCGTGTAGCCAATTCCTAAATAGGCACATCAAAACCGGAATGACAAACGTGTCGTGTGTCCGTCGAGGTATGATCGCTATTCGCAAACTTTTTCTGTGCCTGCCGTGCCAGCGCACCCCTTTACCCAATTTATGACGTCGTCGTGCATTTGAATAAGTTTACCATAAAAATAGGCGTTCTGCGGCCAGAAACTTTGGCAATAAAATGCAAATGGTGACATTGGTGGTGCTTCTAGATTACGAGGCCTGAGCGGGTTCGAGGTCTAGCCTTTAGCAGTGGCTACAACTATTGTGAGATGTTGATATTCAAAGTTTTGTAAATATTAGCTCTTAGATTTACATCTTCAAAGAAGCTTTTTCGTAGGTATGAGCTGTTTAGACTTGTTAAAGAACGCTTTTTTTTATAAGAACTATAGTTTCAAATATCGCTTTTTTTTATTGTTAGCCTATTCTATGTCCCACTCCTGGGCACAGGCCTCCCCTTCCTGCAAAGGCCTGCCTTTCCTTCCTTCTTGTCTTGTGTGACCTCTGACCATGTTGGCCCTGCAAACCTTTTCAAATATTACTTTAAATTCGTTACTTTGTAAGTCATAGTAATTAGTCTCGTTTGACTTTCAGATCACATATTTCACTAATAATTTTATTAAAACCCACAAAAACCTCAATGTCCACGGTTAGGTCGTTAGGGACACATAACGAGGTAAATGCTCCTCATAGCAGATAGGCAGAAACTGCCATGAAGATATAGGCACTAAAACAAACGCCTATTATTGCTCTAACGATACGTCGTAATGTCTCAAATGTTCATGAAACGCTACCCTTTTATCACTGTCTCTTTCACCCTCTCACTAATGCCATATGCCCGTCTCTCTCTATTGTATAACAGAATATGAATGAGATGGATAGTGCACGATATTTTTATAGCCTATTGTTGATAGTGCAGGTCTGAGAATAATATTCAAGTGCCGCATTATGTAATTAAAGGGGAGTGGGTGACGTGGTAGTTTTCTTATCGTTATTTTTATCAGCACGTACACACTCACTGATTCAACCTAATGACAACTTAAAACTGAACTGTAATAGAAGGTATATTGTTTTAATCACCACATTACAGGGCTACAGGGATTGGTTAATCCACCTTATCACCCTCTTGACATGCTCAAAAAGCTTGAATTGATGAGAGTATTAGGTGAAAAGATAATTATTTTCACACAAAAGCATAAATGGTTTAGCATGAGCATAATCAGCCCATAATGTTCCCACTGCTGGGACACAGGCCTTCTCTCTGCGAGAGGGAATGGGCCACGTGGGCCCAGTGCGGTTTAGTAGATGTCACATGTCTTCGGATTTTTGGTTCTAGAACATGCCGGTTTCCTTACGGTGTCTTCCTTCACCGTTTTACGAGCAGTGGCGATGAAATAATTCACAATGTAAAGCGCCTGTCAAAGTTCGAACCTACGTCTACAATTTGGCCACCGCTGCTGAAATATAAATGTTTTGAATTGAGAAAATTAGAGCAGTTACCTCAGTCAAAGTTAACGTGATTTAGTTTTGGTAACTCTAGACCCACTCGTGTTACTGGCTAACTAAATAATTACCATATTGAGCAATGAGTACTTCAAAGTACCGACTAGTTGGTGGAGGTAAACTATTTTGATATTAATTGGCCACCATCGACAAGTTTTGCATCTCAAATTAAATTGTTTAATAATTAAATACGATACATATTTTGAACAACGTGATTGTATAGGTATATGTAATACTAGCGGACTTGACAGACGTTGTCGTGCCCGAACAGCGCCACCTTCCGGGTCCAATTGTGTTTCTACGAGCAAATCATCTAGGGACACATTCAAACACCTACAAAAAAAAAACATCTAAATCGGTCCAGCCGTTAAGGAGGAGTTCAGTGACTTACACACGTACAGAAGAATTATATATGATCATCATCTGCCTAGCCTTTTCCCAAGTATGTTGGGGTCGGCTTCCGGCATAACCGGATGCAGCTGAATACCTGTATTTTACATGGAGCGACTGCTTCTCTGACCTCCACAGCCCAGTTATTGGGTAATTGAATACGTTACCTTGGTAAGACTGGTTGTCAGGTCAAAGATCCACGAATGAAAGCCGGGACCGGGTTTAACGTGCTTTTCGACGCACGGAGGGTAGGTCTTGGTATGTGAAGATGGTCACCCATCCACGGACCAACCGCGGCAAGCGTAGCTTAACCTGATCGATCGACCCGTGCGTCTGTTATTATGAATACGAATGGAGAAGAATTATATATTATAAAGGTAACACCAGCCTATGTTCTTTGTCCCACTGCTGAGCAAAAGCCTCTCCTCATATAGAGAGGGCACGAGCATTGATCACCATGCTTGCTCAAGACGGGTTGGCGACAGCGTTATATATAGTTTAATTCATATTCATTAAAATGCTTTTATACAACATTTTACAAAACTAACTATTTACACTAGGTACGGACGCCAGCAGGTCAAGCTACCCGAAACTGTCAAATTTTTCCAATCAACCTTGAACCTTAATGCTTTAGCGATAAAGTTGAAAATCTATTAAAGAGATTTGACAGATTGTAGTAGCTTGATGTGCTGGCGTCTGTACCTAGTGTAAAATGATTGCGGATGAATTTTACACTAGGTACCTAGAGTAAAATGATTGCGGATGAATTTTCCGACGCCATATTTTAGTTTGTGAATAGTTTTAGTTAAGTTAGGATGTAATGTTGTTATTTTAATTAATTATACTATACTATACAAATAAATACAAAAGCAAAAGGAGACTTATACACAGATTTTTTTAAAATTTCTTCAAGATAATATTATGTAGATAGAGAACGTTAAGAAAACCTAAACTGTATTTCTTTTCTAAATTTTTTAAATAAAATTCCACGGTTCTAATTAAATGACTAAACACACAACACAACACAACGCACACACACCACAACACAACACAACACACACACACAACACAACACTTGATACAAAAAAATACAAAAGCATAAGGAGACTTATACATATATTTTTTTGTTTTTTAAAAGTATTTTATGTAGATAGGAAACGTTAAGTAAACCTGAATTGTATTTCTATTATAACTTTCACAATATGGACTCTCAATTAAAAACCTTTTCAGATGTATCGGTTATCTATAAACTAAAACTGACGTTGTATGTTTAATGTTCCATCGGAGTTTTTGTAAGCCAGCGTCGTATTTTGAAGTCACTCACTCACGCCAAAAATTTCAAATGAAAAACCACGTGAAAAATCTATCAATATGACGTGCAGGAAAGCTCTATTCGTATTCATATTCGAGGCTATGTCAGTTGACAGACAGTCTTACCTTCCAATAGCTAGATAATCTCGGTCTAGCACACAAAGGAGTTCAAACTCCAACAGACGAAACTAGACTGAAATGTCTATAGAAGACGGAAATAAAAAGCACCTGGTGCTAGTATTGTGTCTCTGGGAAATTTCGTAACTAGAATTCTGTAGACCTGTCATTTTGTAAGAGGGAAGGCATTTTCTCGAACAAAAATTTTTGGTCGATTCATTGCCGAAGATCTTTTTCATTATTTCGTTCTTAAAACGGTTGGATGTGTAAAAGTTCATCAGGAAAATTCACTCAAAGACGGGTTTCTCAAAAGTTTTTCCTTCACCATTTTCGAACATTAAAACATTTTGAGAAAACCAAAAGTACTCTCAAATATTATTGACCGTAGTGATTCCCTGTATGTTTGAGTTTAAATGATTTTGTTTTTACACACAGTCCACCGGAGTAGTTGCGTAACACACTATCAGTAGCACTGGCTTTCATTTTGACAGTTCAACAAGGTTCATTGCCTTATTGACGTTGTTTAGCAGTCACATTTTTCGAAATAATGAAGCAATAGATTAGCAATATTGACGGCACGGTTGGTGCAGTGGTTAAGCGATTGACTGCTGCGCTGCGTGTCGCGGGTTCGATTCCCGCACGGAACAAATATTTGTATGACCTACAAGTAGTTGTTCCGGGTCTGGGTGTTTGTGTATGTGAGTTTAAATGTTTGTAAACGCACCCACGGTACAGGAGAAATTGCTAGTGCAAAATTAAAAAAACAAAAAAAAAATGATTCATATTGAGAATGATAGTGTTTTACGCAATTAGAGCGCTGGCCTACTTCTATGTCAAATATATGTACTCGAAAAATTTGGGTAATAGAGAGGCAGTCAGAGTTACTTTCGCGTTTATAATATTAGTATGGATAACGAGCATGGCGTCCGTAACGTGACGTGACGTCACGTCACATTGAACGAGGTTATCGCGTCTAAGCGGTGTTTGCACTGCACCGTGTGGGTTTGACTTGCAGCAGGTTCGTTACCCCGGCTACTGTCAACACACGATCATCGACTCCGACGTCTGACCTGATTTCGAGGACAATATTGTAATAACTTGTAAGGATGTTTGTAATGCAACAAAAACATGTTGTAAAATATGTTAATTTTCTGGAGCTAAGTTGTTAAAACCGTGTTTTCTATAATCTGCCTGTATTTAGAGTTTCATACCTTAAACAAAACCGGAACCCTAAAATAATTACTTTGATGTCTATTTGTTAGTATATTCTTCCAAAAAACCGCCTTTACATTGTTATAGTTGGCAAACTCTTTGGAAACAAAGGTAGGACCCCAAACTTGTTTACCTTAAAAGCAGAGCGAAGGAGAGATCAATCACTTAGCACGATATACATGCGGAAAAAATGTTTCGCCCACAAAAGATACTTTAGTAGGAAAGCAGGAAAACCATCTGTTAGTTACCAGATTGAAACAGAGTCCGTATTTTGACCAAAAATGATTGATAGTGATACCTCAATTCCCGATTGCTAATCAAAACGGACATCCGACAATGAATGCCTCTCTTGAAATAGTACTCAAAAACTGTCCGTACCTTTTTAACATTAATATTTTCTAAGGGGAAAATAATTAACTTGAAAGCTCTTAAGAAAATTATTTTTGTTCAGGAACATTAATAAAGTGGAAAAGATACAAATGAGCTGTTTATTAGTCCTACTTATTCATGGTCTGTAGATTATAATGTACCATCTAGAAATGAAGCTTAATTACGTAGAAAAGCTCGGGAAAATTTGGGCAGAACGAATAATTATTAGTAATAACTGATTTTTTTTTTCTGGGAAATCATCATATGTCTTCTCCCGCTCTGGGCGGAGCAGGTGGGCATGTCAGACTTTTACTGACTAAAACCCATCCGTGTTTCTTCAGTTGCCTATGCCAGGGACCACGGTATCTCTTTCGAACAACCCGCGGCCCTGGCAGATATCCTTTATACTTCACAGCCTGTGAAGTTTAAAAGAAATTGTAATCAATTGAAGCAATAAGCTGAAGAGATTGTTTGTTTGAACACGCTAATCCTGGAACTACCACCTGGATTTGAAAAATTGTTTGTGCATTTGATAGCCCAATTCTTGAGGAAGGCTATAGGCTACTTTAACATCACGCTACGTCCCTTAGAAAACGTGCAAAAAGAAAATAAATCGGAAAGGAAACGCCACGACTGGCTAGGTCGGGGGAACAAGAAATTTAGTAGAAGCTAGTAAATCAATAAAGGGTTACCTAGGTTTGGTTGGTTTTTGGTTTTAACCTAGGATGCAGTTTCAAGCGGTATGGTGAACTTTGGTCCCAATACACAATACCTGTGCCCCGGTGCCGAAGGCACACAAAAATTACAGGTACCTGCCTACCTGCTGCTACTAAATACAAACAAAGAGGTTGTATGCTTACACTGCTTACAAAAATGTACCATACACCTTTGTGTAACTATAAAGGATTTTCTCTAAATATTTGAACGTTTTTCGCGTTCTTAGCTCATCAATGATTCGCAAGATTGACGTCTTATTAGTAATTCACTTTGTTTTGTTATCTCCAGAAATAAATGAACGGGGAATGTCTGGAAACTTGTGTTACTTGGTAAATGCGCCACTGAAAGAATCAACTTATTGAACAGTCCAGACAGCTAAGCACAGGCGCTTCAAGTAAGTTGTACTGTTGTACTGTACCAGCGCTGGAGCAGTGGTGAGTTATCTCACATAGGGTGTTAGCATTATGCTGAGCGATGATCGTTTTGCGTAAATATGACGCACATTTTCCCCTAACTTGTATTTTTTTTTGTGTTTGTTTTCGTTCTTTGCGTCATGTTTACAGGAAATAAATGTATTTTCTTTCTCTTTTTTCTTACTTACTTAAAAAGTACACGATGACGTAATTAGTCAATTAAATAATACGTCTCGCAGTTTTCAAGAACATCTTCTGTGACAGGCAGACTGACGAAACAGTCAGTCATCACAGATACTTCCGTTTTCTTTTCTCGGTACACCTATAAACTATGTAAGACTTACCTCCAGAACTTTTATAATCTGAACCTCCCCCTAATCCATTACATCTAATAAGCGCACAGGAGAGCATTAGAATGCACATAACACCGCCATATTTGAAACAGAATAAGATATTGAGCTGCTCCAAAGCGTGTATCTGCATATACTATAGAGCCAAATAGATCGCCCTCTAGAGGTTACTATGAATTTTGATACAGCTACCTACGTACGTAAGTATACAGGGACCAGCCATTCAATATTGACTGGCTTGAATAATAAATGCGTATTGAAACTCTATGCTTTTGCGAACATAATTTGGGACGGTGAAATGTAAAATGCAGTGTCTTTTATATTTAAAACTCATTTTGTAAAGGCTATGTAATGGAAAGCTTGTGAATTTTATTATTTTAATCTCCTTTAATTTCTTTTGAGATCATTTGGGAGTTGTGCAGTAAATTAAAGCTGAATTTTGAAACAATTCTGGAATTTAATAGTTTCATTAAATAAATTCGAGTGTATTATTATAATATTCACACTTTATAAGTTTATCTTAGACATTACTGACATCGGTGAAGGGAAAACACCGTGAGGAAAACTGGACTGATAGTTAATACAGGTCTGAAATCGCTAACCCGTCTTGAACAAGCGTGGTGATCAATGCTCGTGCCTTCACTATATGAGAAGAGACTTTTACCCTGCAGTGGGCAAGTAAAGCTGGTATTATTATTATACTAGCTGCTGCCCGCGACTTCGTCCGCGTAAAATTGTTTGTACCTCCGACCTACCCCGTCGCATCGCATCGCCTGCCCTCAAAAATTGGGCTATTTAATAGGAAATATTAAATTAGGCAGTATCACAGATTAGCGTGTTCATAAAAACCACGGATCTCTATGAAAAAAACATACAAAAAAACAAATTCTTTAGCTTTATTATTATAAATATATAGATTACTTTCACAAAATATACATTTCGTGTATCATGAATATAATTGCTACAAATATAATAAACTTTATTTCAGATATTCTGTTTATTCATTACAGAACACCCATATTAGCTATAAATAATATTATTATGAACTTTAAACTTATAAGACAGAATACCCAGTAAATTCACTGCGTAGTCAAGAATTTCTAATTTTGTGCAAATACACGCGTCATCAGTCGTGGTGTTTTGACGTCAAACCGCTACAAGTTTGTAGATGCTCCAAATCGAGCCATTAGTTTCAATATGGCGGCTATTCGACGTTTTATCTCTTTAACCTTTCAACTCTCAAGTTTGTTTTTGGAGCTTTAACCCGAGATCGTTTTTTCTTCATGATTTTCTTTAACTATGTTTCATAGTTGGTGGTGATGAACTACATGACTATTTCGAACGAACAGGAAGCAATAAAATAGTAAAAACAAATGTATGGAGGTCAGGGGACCCCCGGCAGAAACCGAACGAAAATCCAAGATGGCGGCTGCGAAGATTAAACAAATATGAAAAAAAAAATTTTTTTTCGCTTTCGCCATCTTGGATTCATTCATTTAAACTAACTATCGACTTCAGCACCTATCTATCTATCTATCTCTATCTCTCTCTGACTCTGCCTATTATATATAATAAAAAGTCGCATGGAGGCGGCATAACGCTTTTTTGTTATATGACGATTTCTACCAATTTACTCCTACCGCAATCTCCGTTAAAGAACTTCGTTCCCACTACTACTGTTCCCCCCATCACTGGACTGAAAGTCGTCCACTGATGGACATAGGACTCCCCCTAAAACATCTCCACAATAACTGGTCCAGTGCATCATCTGTTCGATATACGAGTACTTGTCTAGTCATACCGCTCACCATTATCTATAATTAATCAGTAACCAACCTTTCTATCCAAAAATAACCAAAAAAGTAAGCAAAACAATAAATTGGCCAGTCAACGTATCTAACAACACATCATTTATTAGCCGAGGTAGCTGCGTTCCTGTGATTTCCCGCCCTACCTATTTAGAATGATCAATAAACCCCCCGTGGGGCAAAAAACGTTACAGTTTACCCACGTTCTATCTCCGCAGGGAAGGTAATTAATCGAAAGGGAACTTCAAAAACCTTTTCCCCAGGCATTAAGAGGCATATGAAGAGTAAATAGCTAACTAAAGTTGATCAAAAATGTTTTTGTCAGGCTTTTAATGAGTATTCTTTCGTAATGCTTTGTTAATGAAATTCTGTGGTGAACGTTAATACCTTTTGTTGCACAGTATATTTTGGGCTTAAAATGAAGCGTTTGTTTAATAAGTCTACAGAAAATTTCGGATATTCGATCCCGTCTAGATAGTCAGAAAGTTCAAACAAAAAACTGCGTAAAAATCGTTCGCTTTCCGACGTCCGTTTACTAAGCTATCTTGGCGTGAAGATATTGAAGATATTATTAAAACTACCGAAGTGAAATGGGAACAATGGGCAGAAAAGTTTTATTGACGTCTTACAAATGAGCAAAAGTTTGCGGGACAAGTAGGACAAGCGGGATAAAGTCGGATGTTCTGTGGGCCAGTCGGCGAACATTCCACCTCAGACGGCAACTTAGAAATTCTAGACCTAAGTTCATTGAAGCAATCTGTAGTATTATAAGTTTTGACACGTTTCTATGTTGGGACGAGGAGTCATACTTCTGTTTGCAGGCGCATTTCCGATTTTCTGATCAACATCCCTTTTTTGATAGAGGAATGTGTTTTGGCCAACGATTGGTAGAATAGATAATGACAGCTCATTTTTCAACCACAAACCGAGTCCTAAAACCAACAATTCCATTTTGAATCAGGGCAAACATATAATGGAAGTATTATGTTCACTTTATGTTTTAAGTTGCTGATTATAATCTATGATAAATGTAGTTGAATTTTCGATATAAATGAAAACTAACCGTTGTGAACATCACAATTTATGGCGTGACTGTCATAATGTTAATAAACTACTGAATGAACATTAGTACACGCGTAATATGTTCGTAGTTTAACAAAACAGTAGAATCACTGTTTAATTTTGTTGTCGTACGGCGTAGAGGTATGTCACTATTATTGCACGCGTGAGTAGCGCAATTTGCATATCCAACTGAGCGAAGTTATGCTACTTGTTATTTTTTGTATTTGTGTTCTTTGTCTGCGTCATTTTTACGGAAAGTAAACGTATTTTCTTTCTTTTTCTTTTCTTTCTATGCCTAGAAGTTATTTTTCAATTTTGGGAAACATACCCAACAATGTATGGTGGGTTTCCGTAACGAAGTTTACTGAATAATACCATTTTCCAGCCTAAAGATTTTTTTACAAAACTACTTAATAGATACTATAGTAGAAAATTAATGTAGAAATTAATATTCCGGCTTACCTACTAAAATAAAACACAATACCTCGTAGACACACTTCACAGAAATATTTTAATCCTTCTATTATTTCGAGCACGCAGGCAACTCAAACTCAAACTCAAAGTATTTATTTCAATTAAACCAATTACAGGCACTTTTGAATTGTCAAGGGGTCGGTCAGTCAGAAAAATGAAGCTAGTTGCCCACAATAAGTACATAATAAGTCGTATCCAAGCTATGCAGTAGATATGCGTGTGATTCAGAGACTGCACTGGCATTAGTTTTAGGCCCCTGGGGCCTAACAGGGCCCTCACAGAGCCCACACTCGAAACAAAAATATATAGCAGTCGTCCCGCCTCCCCTGAATGTAAGGAATGTGCGCTTCATATTAAATTAGTAACTGAAATTCTAAAGTCCCCGGTTTTTGTCCATACCTCTGGCACAGTTCGAAAGGGCTCCCATTACAAGCATCTCTGGTATGCGTCGGCCTGCTGTTAAAAATACCTTGTTGTGCAATTTTGAAATGGGAAGCCAGGTTTTTTCAGATTTATCCGTATGTAACTTTTGAACGATGAATTTTTCGAAACTTTTGAACATGTATGCTTCGTGGTTCCAATTCAAAACCTTTCCAAAACTTGTTACGTTCCGGAAAAATGCATCAGGCTAGTCTAGTGTTGGGAATATAAAAGATGTAATGGGGTGACGCCAGGCCAGTTGAACTGGTACGCCAAAGTACAATTGGATGGCGGAAGAACAAAATATTTCTGCATCACGTCCTTCGGTGGCGCATCGAACTCGGCGTGTGACACGCACGCGGGGCGGCTGCGGGGCGACTGCGGAGCGGCTGCGGGGCTATCACGTAGGTTAGTGTTAATAGGTTTCCAATTACATGCCCAGCACTTGGTTTTGTTGGTTGGCCATAATTGATCGGATTTCTGGGCAATAATTACGGCAAGAAATTGCTGGAAAGCGCACTATTTGATTATGCGCAACATAAGTCGTTAGTTTTAATTTGTACTTGACTGATTAAAATTAATATGGAAGCGCATGCTATAGAGTGCTACCCAATCCTTGTTTTATTTATTTCAGGTTGCTTATTCCATACAAACACAAACCTAAAGCACGAAAATGTATGTTTGTATTGGGCGAGTTTCCATACTCTTGCTCAGTTAGCATCCGCAAACTTTGTGATGGGCTTTGCTAAGGTAGCCCCGAAAAAGAGGCGACCCTCCGTGTGTAATTAAGGTCCTGATGCGTCAACTTTACCTTGATGTGGGTTCTAAAGCAATGCAAACCGAGCATACCTAAGTACACTTTAACTTATCGTGGTTCTAGAAAATCATTGATCTAAAGGTTTTGAGTTCGGACGACTTTACTTTGCACCGATGCCCTGTAGAACTCTTGAGGCTATACCCAAACATTTTGCTCAAAGCAAGTGCCGTCTTAAATTCAGAAAATCAAATTGATTTGGAGCAAGCCAAGACGGCAAACTTCATAATTTCCGTTGCCCTCCACTCGGACTGAGTCTTGGTAAATTCATAGAGTCTACAATTGCTTTGGACTTACGGTGTTTGATTAGCATCTCCGCTAAATTTGACCTGGGACATTTGGTGTTTGAATACGAAACGTTTGTACCCAGAACGTTGTTTGACTCTTGTCGACAAACATCTAGGAAGGATTGACTAGATGTCAACTTAATTTAATAGATTCTACCTTGAAGCGACTTTACCATGAAACAATTACGAAGTCGAAGAAAATTTAACAGTGTCCCAGAGCATATTTTAATCCAAAGTAACTTTCACCATCCCAGCTGTTTTAAAAACGGTACTGAAGTAAGATTTGATTCTTTCAAAACTAACTTACTGTCGAGAACTATAAAAGTTGACTCACTCGCGTGACTTTCGTAGGTATCTCAAATCGCAGGACGTCGATTCTACGTCGAATTTTCAAGAATTATCCTCGAAATTGGAACGAGATTTCGGAATTTTGGAACGGACTGAACCGGTGCGGGGGAATGGAATGGTAACGTAATTTTCTGGTTCTCTGGCGGGATGGCGTCGCGACGCCCGACGTGTCGCGCCGCGCCACCCGCAGCGCCCGCGCCGAGCCCGCGCCGCGCCACCTTATTAGATTCGATCAAATAGAAAATTTGGTGTTACGATAACCAACAATCTGGGCGCAGCGATCATTCAATATACGTTCGATACGTGCCCCGTAATACCAATAACATTATTGTGTCAACACATTCAAATAAACTTTTTGTTCTGAAGTTGAGCTCAATTATTTTCGCTCTTTGTGTATCAATTTTTACGCATCAAATACTCAGACAGCATATTATTTGCGATTGACTGAACAGGAAAG
This sequence comes from Apamea monoglypha, assembly GCA_911387795.2. Classification (NCBI taxonomy): domain Eukaryota; kingdom Metazoa; phylum Arthropoda; class Insecta; order Lepidoptera; family Noctuidae; genus Apamea; species Apamea monoglypha. Next base: position 20,474,976 of record OU426914.1, on the reverse strand, counting down.
ATTAACATTGCATTTAAAAAAAAAATGTCCGCCTACCGCACTGAGAGCATCGTAACGTGAATGTTCACAGCCCGGAGGCTTCCGGAACTGGTTGTAAGCTTGAAATTGTAAACCAGGAAGGTGTGATCGAGATAGCTCGTTCAGTGGGCATGCAGCGCATGCATTCGAGTTACACAAAAGCGGAAGGTTTTCCTTATTTTCCCGAGTCCCCCATTCTTCGGTCGAACGTCCGCGCGGATACGAGTGCTACATGATTTTTAACTTAGCAGTGTACAGGTGAGACGGCATGCTAATGCAGTGTTCGAGTTTTCGTGGATCGTATTATATACCTATAGCTACAGGCTGGTCTTAAATTCATTAATCTGAAAGGCGTACTTTTTTTTTCAGCACCCTTCTTCATGACTTTAGAACTTCTCAGGTATTTTATGTGCAGTCCAAACAATGTTCACAATATATCCATATTACTGTGTAACGAGCTTTATTTTTTTTTTTAGAAAACTATTATGCGTAGCTGGTGTTTTTAATTGCGTGGATGAAAATTGTTCCAATGCAATAAACATGAAATGCAACAAAAAAGTTGGTTTTAGATATTCGATTCATTTCTAATTAGTGAATTATTTATTTAACATACACTGATTAATTACTATTTTTACAAGCTAACACTAAAATATATGTACAATTATTTACAAGTATATAAAAAAAAATATAGAAAAAGGCAGGAGCTCATTGGGCATCAAAAAATTCGTCCGCATCACTGTCAATGGGATAAGTGCCCAAAAGCTGGCAGCATTACCACGTTGGATGGAAATGCTGATTCTTAGTCTTTAATTAAGCTCGTCTCGATTTTGATGAAAATATAAGGAAAAGACTTTTACCTTCAACATTCTCCCGGTTTTTAATCTACGTTACGTAAAAACTTCGTATATTTTTTTTTACACATTAACCTTTTAATTTAGCTCAACCATAAAATTATTTTTAGTCGGACAATTTTCTAGAAAGAAATTTGTTTTCGTCGACTCCCGCCACTCGGAGATAGACTAATTTATATACCAACACCAGCTTTGGCCCTAAGTGCAACTTAGTTTACACTGCAATCCATTTTAAGTGACCACTATAACGCTTGCAGAGCGTACCGCAATTTGATTAAATTATTTTAAAGTAAGGAAATGGAGTTCGATGCTTGTAGATAATTTGTTTAACTTTTAAATAAATAAGATTAACAGACTTGTTGCCCGTATTTTTGTGAAATTACCTAGTACCTATTAGGTGTCTATTTATATTCTTCTCACCTTTTTTGGGACGTCTAGGAGGATTCTAATGTTTACTGATTAATAACTCTGCCCACAAGACCGTTAATCCGTTAATTAACGAAGATAACAGTTCGAGTTACGGATAAACTTTTTTATTGTTAACGGACTCATTAACTTCCGTTTACTTTCTATAAGTTTGTTAATCGTTAATTAACTGCCTACTTTTGCCAAAAGGACACCGCGCGGACCACGCCGCGCCACGAAAAACACGCTCTGACAAGTAATATTACAAACTCAAATGAAAAAAAAAAATATTAAACAGGGGGTGCCTCCTTTTAAATTTTTCATGTCCTGCCTAAAATTCCATGAGCCTATTTTTATAAGTAAATCACTAACGCTACGGCATTAAAAATACAATGTCTAACACGAGTTAACGATTAACGTTAGCTTCCGTTAAAACTTATAAATGTAACGTTTTAACTTTTAACGAAGTTACAGTTTTTTAGTAATGGATTAGCTATTAACTATCGTAGTTAATTATTTGATTAAGGGTGACCTATGCTGATGAACCACGCAACTAAATATAAAACTGTTTTACCGTCTCATATTAGCTTACATTAAAGTTTTATTTATTATTTATATTAGCATATTTAAAACTTAATAGGTACTTCTTATTATATTAAAAGCACCACCTTTTACTTGCCACTACAAACTCCATTTCAAAAGTATTTTCCTTCAATATTTTTTAATGATTTGCAAATATTTGCGGCGAGTATTTCTCCAACACTCCGGCACTACGTAGAGCAAAAAGTGTATCAACATTTCCCGGCTGGCGACAACCAACACGCGGTCCCTTGATTGCGGGCGACGCGACGCTACCGACGCGACGCAACTAGCGAGTAGCGACCATAATAAGTGCTGTGTTCACACAGAGTGATACTGCATTTACTGCCCTAGGCTAAACAGCGTTTTGTCACTTTAAACTTTCCGCTGTGATGTACGAGTAATCCTTTATTTTGTGCATTTATCAACTCCCTTTCTCTCATTTATAACTGTACCGTTTTAAGCGTTGCTCTGCTCAGGTAGGCTTATTAATCACGTTACAACTACATCGTTCCTGGTACTTCCCTTTTGTGTGAAATGTTTTATAAAACATAATTAAAGAACTTTCTAAGAGATTGAATGTACGCAACGTTAGTATAAAAAATTGATTGAATAAAGTTTGTTTAGACTTTAGAGGCAGATGTTTTCAATTAAAGTTCAGTCACTTGTGTATTTATAAAAAGTCTTGGGTAATTATATTTCCTGATACTTTATTTTAGGGAGCAGTGATAATGGCCGCGACTTACGGGTTGTAGATCGTAGGTTCGAACCCAGTTAGGCGCTTTACTTTGTGTGTGTAATTATTTCTTCACAACTGCTCTCAAAACGGTGAAAGAAACCATCGTGAGACCTTGTCCTATGGTGACGATGTCCTAGAACCAAAAATTCGAAGATGTGACATCAACGAACCCGCACTGGGCCTGTGTGGTGGATAACGGTACTTCCTCTCACTGAGAGGAGTGGCCAGTGGGAACATTACGGCTGATTATGATACTATATTGATAAAATAGAACTTATATCTGTACTCACCAACTAATGTAGATGGCTGTTCTTCCATTCAATAAACTATTGGTCCTTTTGGGCGTATACAAAAGTGTTGATATAATTAATGGTGCTAATAAAGTAGAGCGCAACCTGTCATCCGGAGTAAGTCAATAGCGTGAACAAAACTCAGCGATGGGGTGGTGCTGCCATCAATATTATGAGGCTCATAAGCAGCGCCAGCCTGAAACCCTTCCTTCAAATTCATTAATTCTGTTAATGAGCTGAACGCATAATGAAGCTTTGTTCTAGCTTTTAAGCTGCGGTTAACCGTTGTGTAACTATAGGGGAAAGCGCTTCACTAAGCTAAGCTGTTGGTCTTTACTCGGTTTTATAAACTCGCTCAAAATACACGTGAACCTTTCACAAGTCCCTGTCCCACAAGTGTACACTGTTGTTTCAAAGATAATACCAAGTAATTAACCGATCACTTTAATCTGTGAAGTTCACATGTCGGCGGTTTAATACGGCTTAATGCTTGTTTTCTCTACGACACAAGAAATACTCGCAATTGTGCTCGTTAACGAGAAAATACAATTAGAAACATTTATAACATAGTTGCACAGCTTTAAGCCGAGTCTATGATTCCTCTTGGCGTTTGGATCGCTTCTTATTGAATTATTGGTCGGAGGGACGTGACTTAACGCAACCCTGTGATCGGGCCATTGAGTTCTCGATGTTTGCCCGATTCTCGTACGTGTGTGGCTGACTTTAATCGATTCTTGTATGATTCTTGTCGCGTGTCGTGCGCCGTGCCGTGCTACCGCTCGTGCGTGTTAACGTTTTGAATTTATCGTTTGTTTTATTAGATATCCACAGAGCGAATCAAAGAACGAAGGATAAACCACAATATTGTTGAAAGCCTTAATGATAAAATTTTCCGACTTCACCGTGTAACCTCAAACATCTGCACCGGGATACTGAATAAACACTCGACGGGAATAAAGAAAAAATATGAATAATCTAAAGAAATTTAATTTTACGATGGCCCTCCACCAATTCAGAAATGAGACACAATAAGTGAAAGGGTTTCTTTTCAGGCACCTCGGCTCTAAAAAATTGAGGTAATGGAACGTGAATAACAATTCGGCCCTCGGGGGGCAGGAATCGGATGGTGGGTGCGGCGGGGGGGGGGGATAGATTGATGGCACCCGTTTGTAGCATCTGTCGTTTAAGTGAGCATCGATTATAGTACACACCTCGGTGTTTCTTTGTTTGGCAAGCGACGTTTGACTCGACTCATCAGTCATGCTGGCTAGGGGGATTAATTCCACAATATAAACAAATGACATGCTGATATTTCCCTCCCGAGGGCCCTCCGCGTTTCGCTCAATGAAAAAAGACACCGTTCCGGTTATCGGGAGTTCCGTCGCAAGCTTTTATCATTTTGTAAGAGGTTTTGGTGAATATTTGATAAATGGTCGATATGACTTTAACGATTGATGTTGAAAGGTAGCTAGCACCTGTACTTAATCATTTGAAATGGATTAGGGTATGGACCTGTTATTGAGATTGTGTCAGTCTGATCGTGGGTTTAAATTCAGTGTGATTTATTGTTAACGATCTTTTTCAGGATCCTTTCAGGATTTAACTGTGGAAAATTATCACTGATCAAACGAATGATTGATTAAGTTAAGGCTTAATCCTTTTCTACTTTATTATGATCTAATTTATCCAACTGTAACCATAGATACCTAGATCCGGTAAATTCTCTCATTCCTCAATAAGACTAGGTCTTGTCTAAGTACGAGCACCTGATTCAAAGTTTGCCAGAGAACAATGTCCAATCATCTAACTGGCACCTTCAACTCGAAACAAGACTTACCTACAGCTCCCTAGGAAATTAGTCAAGCATTAAAATCTATGAAACTTACTAAAAATATATTTTCAACATTAAGTATTACGGTAGAGAGCTTAGGAAAATTTAGGCCGCTGGAGATTAAAAGTCTTTACCAAACTAAATTATATTAGATTATTTAATAAATGATGAAATAATTCATTTAAATATTTATGTTTCGTTTGTAAAACTATGGTTTCCTTGTAGAGCAGTGACCGCCTCATGCGGCCGTAATGTCCAAATACTGATCTGCATCTTACTGGTGAAAATGACTGAATTTCATGACGTCCGTTATACGAGTAAATAAGACGGAAAGGCTCTTCTAGGGAACCGAGGCATTAGTGTCGAAAAAAAAATTGTCTGCACGAACTACATAAAAAACACAATTTATTTCGTGACAATTTTCACGAAATACCGTTACACAATATACCTAAATCTTATGGTATGTAATATCATGCTTATTAAAATAGGTTCAAAAACCTGAAATATTAAGTCGGCGTTACACCCCTACTCCTGATTTAGAGGATTTATGGTTTATATATCCCCTTTGCGTATCCAAACCGCGACAATATACCTACGATGTCGAAATATTACGCTATAAACAGGTATTGCGTAGGCGAGGAGCCAGCGTTGATAAAATACATGCTTTCATTATTATTTCATTGTCTCTAAAATGTTTTAGAGTAGACTTTTTACTGTTGATAATGAAAAACAAGGGCATTTTAATAGTTTTCTCCGTATACCGACAGCATAAGTAATGTGAGTAACAGAGAAGAGGGCTATTACTGCGGACGTAAGTGATGGCCGCTACGTGGTTCCCAGCATTTCCATCGCACGCTGTAACGGCAACGATCACCCGTCAGGGAAATGCATATTCACTTCTAAATGGATAGGAACAGCTATCGTGACACTTTTTATTTCTTTTTTACGAGTGCATGTCCTTTAAAGTTTAGAAACAATTTAATGTTTATTCATAGTTACTTAAATAAACATATACCAATCTAAAGTATTCTGACTTTCACTTTTCCTGTTTCTTGATTAATGAAAATACGGAAGTACTTCTAATTAATTTTCATAATAACTATAGCTTTTTAATTATTTTAGATATTTAATATTTCTTGATATTAAAGGGGGCACCCTTAGTTCCGAACTCAATTACGGAACTTGGCAACACGTTGAAATAATGCCAGTCAGAGGGGCGAGGTTTAGAAGTGTAACGATGACATTTACAAAACATGATGTACCATTTGCTTTTTTTATTGAAAATTTAAATTAATTACACTTTAATTTATTTCATAGACTAGTAGAGCATTTTCAACCAGAAAAACTGTACTAATTTATATAGTTTTTCATGCTTCTTCATATAAGTTTGCACAATTTTATTTATCAATAAATAGCATTACATCTGGGCTGCAATATTGTTAATATTTTATATTAACTTTTCTCTGTTCCAAGACATAATTACTGTAGCTGTTCACTGTCCCTGAATAAATAAAATAAATAATAAAAAACAATCTGTAAAAGTGTCACTATCTCCCTGCCTTGCTGTACCTACTATATTATTTTTTTGGAAAATCCGAAAGAAAATGGTATTCGACGTGTCGGCGACGGCGTGTGGCGAGTGCGTTCGGATAAACCCCGCGGCCCTTCGAGCCTTTCTAGTAAATAAGGATCATGGGATTATCGAGAACGTCGTATTCACTCTGCAAAGAACCAGGATTTACAGCGTTACCCGGAAAATGTTTAATACTGTGCACCTTGTTTACTTTGCTGTTCTGGCTTTACTGTTAATTTTTGCTTCGTAAACGGAAAAACACCGGGAATACATTCTACTGGTTTGTTTCAGTTCGCTACAGTACTGGGAGATGATGTGTAAATATTTAATGGTGATTTTAATTAGTGTTGCAGGTACTCAGGCAAAGAACGGGAAGAGAAATAAAATAACTACCTCTACTTTTTCATTTTTAAATGAAAGTTATTTCAGCGAATATGTTGGTTCTGATATTTATACTTCGTGTTCCATTACTGGAAAATGGAAAGCTGTAACCTTCCATTTTCCAGTACACGATGTATAAATATTTAAAGGTGATTTTAATTAATGTTCTGCTGAGTCAAAGGAACGTCTCTTTTTTCGCTTTACTTTTTCAAATTGAAGTTGTTTAACGAAAAGGTATTATGCTGGTTCTGTATTTGCAAATCAGTAATGGAAAATGTAGTATTTATATTTAAAGAACATGGCTTTAATTCATGTTGTGCCGACTCAAACAACCAGAAAGTAAATAAAAATAACTAGATCACTTTTTTCTTTTTTTTTCTTTTCAAGACTGTAGTCATTTAAGTAACTAAATATAAAGTATATTAATTTCTGTTAGAGCTTCCTTTTTTCTTTGATGGTCCTACGAGTCGTGGTAAAAGGTCATAATTCGAATTCTGAAGAAGTCTGCGGTATGAAGTCGCTAGAATACTAAGTCCGGAAAAGTATGGCGCGGTCATACCGTTCTTGATAACTTTTAATTAAATAGCTCTTGATATTTCTTTATTGTTTTCGTAGCGCCTTTTGTTTTGTACCACACTGAAAAGTAGGTTATTGTGGTAATTCTTTTAGTAACTTTTTCTTATGTTACTGTGTCAACTTGGAAAGCTCTTTGACAGGCTGTTCAGCTGAAGTACTTACCTATTATGATACTCTGCTTTCTGGAGTAAAATTTATTACAGGCACAAGGTACCAGACACCTGCGTCCTAACTTGTACACAATATGAAGTCGTGTTTAGTAAATCTACTTACACATCTCCAGAACGTCGTAAGAAGATTACCTCGCGGTGTTGTGTAGGGGCGTTACATTACATAGTACAGTCAACCACGCAAGTAGTTGTTGGATCACAACGTTATATGTACTGAATGTAAAACAGGCTTTTGGGAGCAGGGTACCTGGGTATTGTAATATTTCTACGTAAGGCGAACAGCGTCGGCAGAAAATTGCGGATGATAACAATATGTAGTGAAGATGTATAGGATCTACTTATTCGTAAGGAGTTTTACTTAGCTGCTGGGGATATGATTTTTATATTTTTTTGCAGGATAAAGTTTGGCAAATGGAGTACATATAAATATCGATTTTTTGATGTACCAGACTACTATAGCAATAGAAAACCAAGCTCGTGCCCCATCGCGCACTGCTATCTACTATCACACTGCTGGACATCTCCAGCAGTGAGATATTACAAGATAACAGACTTAGTAACACCTTTTTTATAAATGACGAAAAACATCTCATAATACTACCAACAGATGCGCAAAGTGTAACCAAAGGATAAAACTAAGTTACATTTTTCCGCAACAACAAAAATTTGGGTAATTTGTGTAACAGACTATTTTGTCTCCCAGCCTACCTGCGGTTGCATGCGACTCGTCAAACAATATGATGCCAACCCGTGGGATGGCAAAGTAAGCTTTATGAGATTAGATGGGAAATACCGGGCCCTACGGAACATACCTATACGGGATTACACGGTAAATGTGGCTGCCCCGTCCCTGGTACGCAACACAAACAAAGGACGGACATCCTGTCACGCTTGGTATTTTATAAGAAAAATACCGAAAAAACGGTTTTAAGCTCGTCTAACATTATTTAGTATAAACATTTTTTTTTATTATTAAATTTGTGCCACGCCACTTATCTTGTTTATATTCGAAGACGATGAGGCAAGTGTACTTAGCTATTTTTTTTTTAAATATATTGTATTCTGATAACAGATTCATTTATTCTTTGATACACCCACTTTTTTCTATTTAATGTTTATGGGAGCATGATGAACTCTTTAACATTGACAGTACAATGTAAAAACTGGAACGAGTGGAGTCGTCTAACTACGACTGAAAGATAGCATAATTATACCAAACAATTACTGGCTAATTACCAACACGTCAAAAGCAATTTCCTAATTAAATAATTCAATTCCATAATCCAACAAAAAGCTCTTCAAAAATCCTGTCTGTTAATAAAAACAATTTAAATTAATAGGGCTCTTTGATAGAATTGGGCTATGTGCCTTTGTACACCCATTTGGGATTCAATCTAATCTGATCGGCGGTAGGCAACGGTGCGAATGCCCAAATCTGTGTACCTTAATTATCTACTAGCACCGCCGATCTTAAGTCTATTATGTTGATCGATAAAGATGTATGTACCTGTGTGTAGGTAGATTTAGGTATTGTTTCATGTTTGGGAGTAGAATACTCCCACACATGAATATATTTATACCTTAATCATGTCACAAGTTGACAAAGACAGTGTGTTGTCACTTACAATAAACGTTATAGGTGAAAATTATAATAGTCTTTCTAATAGTGAACATTCTATAAAACAAGAAACTTTGTACATATAGAATATATTTTAAACCTTTAGAACACAACATTGTACTACAATTGATTTCCGTTATCTGGCTATGTGTTTCGAAGTGTGGATTTTCTTCGATACGAGGGTATCGAAGAAAATCCACACTTCGAATTCAAATCGGGACGAAGTCGAAACGGCATGTTTACAATTTTTCTCCAAAGGAAATTGTCTCTATCCGGAATAAATAGTGATGTTCAGTATCAGCGCTTACGATTCGATGTCGGTATCAGATGGTCTGCTGCGTATAAACTTGTGTCCTGAATTTCCAACACCTGACTAAAATGGGAGTAAGACTAAAAGTGGAACGAATAGGTATGTTGTCGTATTGAGAGAAAAGCGAGTCAAAGAGTTAATATTTTACTTTCAATATTAATTTTATCTGTGAAAGATTATCAGGACGACTGATAGAGAAGTAAGGAAGTAGAAGCTATGTTGCGCTGACCCTAAACACATTGGAATAAGGACATTCATTAAGGATTGCCTTTAAGGATTTTCATTGGATTAGAAGAATGATTATAATTTCCTGCCTTGCACCTATGTAGCTCTCGTCTTCTACTTGTTTTTCCCAGCGAAGGCTCTAGAAAGTGGTGAAAAGCGCCACAGCCTAATTTGAATAAATGACTTTTGATTTTGAATTGTATTTTGAAATGAATTTTGTTTCATCAATGTTAATTTATTTCCGATATTTATAAATAAATCCACGAATCGGAAAACGTAAGATAGTACGCCCTCAGGCTAGGTGGAGAGGCGATCTTCACAAAGAGGCTAGTAGGTGCTGGGTGACATGTGCATGGCGTGCAGTTAGAGAGGCCTATGTACAGAAGTAGACTGCTGTAGGTTGATGATGACGATGATATAAATAAACAAAGTAAACTCCATCTATCCAAAAATACTACTATGAAAGTCAGTGGTTATTGTTAAGAATATTATCGTGCACAAGACCTTTTGTCTCACCTTACCTAATGCACCCGAAGCCTTGAACTAAGAGACTGGAATCACCATGGAACTTGGAGACTGGAATAGGGACTGGTATTAAACACAGCCCTTATTCCAGTTTGGTTACCCAGAATTTTCAATAAACTGGGTCGTGACACATGCTCGAGGTATTATCCGGCTGCACTAACCTTTAACCCGAGTTCACTGCTACGTTTAAGTGGCAGTATGTGCATACCAGATAGGGGTGTCGGTGCTGGCCCAGGCAACAAATCTATGCGGACCGATGAAATTAAAACGTTACAGGTTGGAATGTGTTTTTTTGTATTTACTGATTAATTCATTTGTTTGCTCGTCTTTTGTTTTCGAAAGAAAAGCGAAGATTTCTTAGAAAAACGTTTTCGTCATGTTTTTAAAGGACGTCATGAAAATCTGTAATTTTCAACAGTTTTCGACATTAAGGTGTCAAAAAACGCTCAGAGTTTGGACATTACGGCTGCATTTGGTGGTCACTGCTCTTCTAGGACATCGTAGCTTTATAGGGGAATAAGGTAATTGAAAAAGACCGTTAGAAGAATGCAGTGGACATAGAGGCAATGATGAGTACAAAAAGCTTTCGTTTTCTAAGAAAACGGTGAACGGTCACACAATAATGGCTGTCTAAATATAGTGCATTTTTTGACAGCTTTATTACTTTTACTTTTTATATGCTCGAGTACAAGGCTTTTGACTGCGTTGTATAAGTATATTGTGTCTTTTTTTGTAATGTGCATTTTGTTTGTGCAGATTAAACAAATTTTCTTTCTTTCTTTATTTCTAGATTTTCACGACGAAATATTATATGACGAAAATCACTTTCCTATTTCTGTGTAAACCAAAGTGTAAGTCAGTTAGTTGGTTAAGGCCTAAAAAAACAGTATAGTAGTAGGTAATCAATCATTGTGTGTCGTCTATTCTTCATTAAATCGAATAAAAATAGGTACTTATGTTATAGCAGTTATCCCTAGACTTTCTCGTAATAAAGCAAAATCTAAGTAGAATGTTAATTATTTCTCTCGTGCTCATGAAGTGTTGAACAAAAGATAAGGTTTCACCTCAACACCTGGGAAGTTAGACTTTTTATAGCCGCCGGCTAATAGCGTGAAAAAGCCGAGCATAATATTTCAAGACCTGAAGGCTGTATGTATTATGCTATTAAAGTATTATAAGACATTTTGCTTTACTTAGTATGTTGTATTTATGCTGTTCTGGTTATGGGTACGAACCAAATGAACAGCGATCAGAACAGGACTTTTTCTTCGAAGCGAGCGTTAAATTTGTAGTAGGTAGGTACGTTGTTCCAATTTGAAGTTAATTAAAAGATAGATAGAATGTTTTGTTATACATACCAAAAATTGACAAATATAATATTATAAATTTATAATAAAAAGTATAAATTTTCCTAGGGGTTGCTACCCCTAGTAAAATTTGGGCAATGGCAGTGGGCAAGATAGGGACAAACGGCTTTTTATTAAACTAATCAGTAAATAAAACAAACCAATTAACAAACCAGATTACTGAACTAATTAATTTGATAAATTATGTTTCTATCCAACAAACGATGTTCCAATTCTCAGTCACTGGACAGAAAATGAGGTAAACAAACAATCAAAATCGAACGTCCGAATAGTGGACCAGTTTGAAATTAATTAAAGTTAGGCGCGTCTCTGCCCTCGCATCCGAAGTTAGGCATTACTTTAAGTTACTTAGGGATTGAGTTAAGTACTTTGAGACCAAACCTATTGTTCAACAGGCGACTTAAGGTGTTCGTAATTTTGTGCGACAGGGGTTTCACTTTGATTGAATTTAAATAGTTAAATACTGCGGTAAATCCGGTAAGACCGAAATTATGGGGAAACAATTTACCTGACCTGTTAGAAGACGAGGTATGATGGGACACATTTGGTGTTACCTGTCTTTGTTTAATCTTTGTTTGAGTTGACCAAATTCAATGTTTTGAATGATTTTCATGAAATTTTTGCAGGTGCATACCTATATACCTTCCGGAAATTGATATCAGTGTGCTTTATACTATGTTGACTATTATAGATGAAACATATATACCTAATACGCCATAAAGATAAACACAACATGGCAAAAAAGCTCATTTTCCTCAAAAAGAACGATTACAATTCACTGTGCTACCAAATCAGTTTTTTGTAGCAAATCGAAGAAATAAACACACAGGAATATTTCGATCTCAATCAACTGTACTCTTGAGAAAGCAATATTCTTGTACAGTATTTTCCCATATTTTCCAGGACATTTTGTAGTGTACCCAAGTGGATGAGTGAGCGCGATCTGTCGGGGCATGAACTAAGTAAATTAAAGTCCGCCGTTCTCACTCAAGGGATGCTCCAATTAAAAGTCAAATCAAACTGCATTTATACCGTTATTGTAGAATAACAAAACCCAATTTGCGTGTTTACCGTGTCATCTATTTCAAGAATATTTTCTGTTTAGTAAGTATTATTAAAAGAAGACTTTCTTTTATGAAAAAGGACCTAAATAAGGTAAGGACCGAAAAAAGTAATCGTTAAAATATCTCTACTATTATACTTTATCGAGATAAAAATATCAAAACGTAAAAATCAAGTTTAAATTGTAGTCTAAAACCAGTGAGATGTAAAAAATCATGCTGTAAATGACTTGCTAAGTCTCCAGACACAAACTAAGTTGATTCGCCCAAGGCTAGATACGAATTAGGATGATTCAGAAATTAAGCTCTAAGCTAAGCTAAGCTCTCACTAAGTGTTTCGAAATTCTCGCTAAACTTTTTCGGCAACCCTAGCCCTGGTCAAGTTTATTGCCAATTTCGGATTGATGTACCTACTAGTATATTGCTGGAACGTTAGTCGTCACATAATTAATGCTTTTAATTTAAGTTTATTGTTTTAAAGTCTCGGGTTTTTGAACTGGCGTTATTGCAGCTGCAATTTTATGACGCTATTGTTAGAATATTTAGCTATAACCGAGATTATGACTCCAGAAAATACGCAATTGTATTGGAATAATACGACAGGATTTCTAATAATTTATTATAATTCAAGATACCATTTAATTTTTATTTAATGTCGAAAGTTTAGTAGTTTAGAAACTTTCTCGTAATTAAAAATGTTCAAGATCAGACTGTGAACGTTCTTAAAATTACGAGAATTGCCCCTCTGTATGGTATGCAGTGTAATTACGTCAAGATAATATATGTGTTGTATTGGCATAGTGGTTAAGGCCTTGCCTCTCATACTTGAGGTTGTGGGTTCAAATCTGGGCAAGTACCAATGTGAATGTCAATTTACAAGTACATTCTGAGTTTATCTTGGACATTACTGACATCGGTGAAGGAAAACATAATGACGAAACCTGGACTTATCGTTAATATAAGTCTGAAATCGCCAACCCGCCTTGAGCAAGCGCATCAATGCTTGAGCTTTCTCAGTATGAAAAGAAGCCTTTGGCCTGCAGTGAGATAATAATAAGCTGGTATTATTTGGTACCAATGTATGAATAGACAGAATTAAACATTTTCATAAGCTTAGTAAACTCGTGGAATAAGGATAGTAGGCGATTTTCCGTTTCTGAATCCTATTTCCGTCCGTCCTATAATTTTATATAGGTACTTTAAATGTTACTTGTAAATGTCATTACATTTACAAGTAAATTTTAAAGTATATACAATTAAAATATAGGAAAAATATAAATATTATTATAACTTGTGAAATTAGTGTCGATTAGACATCGACACTAATTTCACAAGTTATAAAGTTCTATGTCTTACTTTAGCGCAAGTATTTTTAGCCTGTTATCACACTAATATTATAAATGCGAAAGTTTGTGATAGTGTGTGTGTGTGTGTGTGTGTGTGTGTGTTTGTTTGTATGTTTGTTATCGCTCAAGCGGCTAGACCAATTTTGATGAAATTTGGTATGGACGTAACTAACACCCTGGATTTACACATAAGCTACTTTTTATCCCGATTCTTACGGGATCGAAACTTATGCGGGTGAAACCGCGAGGCGCAGCTAGTTTTCATAATTTGGGTGGCCTGTTTTCCTATCCATGCCAAGTCAATTTGATATTAAAATAATGAGACCTAAAAATGATATTTACGTAAAATAAAATTAACCTTTGTCTCCGGCATTCAAAGGAAATTAATTTTTACTTTCTAAGTATATCAATAGTAAAAAAGTTCAAAATACGACAATAAGAATTATACTCTTTAACCTAGTTCATTTAATAAAGAACGTTCGTACAATCGAATTTACTTTTGATATAATTTCTTTACAAAAAACCTTAAGTACCTTTGTAAAAATATTTGTGAAAAAGTAAAAGGAAAAATCTAATCAGAAAATTAAACGCGCCATTCTTGGAAGAGGTAAGCGAAGCTGCGCGGAATTCTATTAAGAAAAGGATAGGATTTTGCCTTTTATTTTCTAGATCCTATTAATTTTGACCGCATGTGTAGTTCTTTGTTGAATACCTGAAACAAATAGAAAACTTTGAGTTAGTTAATTGATTTTAGTATATCTAATTGCTCGCCATAAATAAAGATTCCGGCTTGCTGCGGAAAAACCCAAAACAACTTTGCTCGACCTAGGAATTAAACCCAGGACAGCATGCTCAGCAGTAGTGTTTGCGACCGACATTTTATCTAATACAAAACATACTAATATATTAAGCCTTACCCTCCTTACCCTCCTTTACCTCTGCCTAACCCCTTCGTAGAAAACAGGCGTAATATCATGTTACATGTAATATACTAAAGAGGTATGTCAGTCCCCTTCGAAAAAACTTAATATCTACCCACCGTTAACAATAGGTATCTTGTACATTTGTTATTTTTAGGGCCTTATTGTATTTAGTAAACTGTTATCAAGCGGGCCTCAGTTGTAACATACAACTAAACACAAAATCAGCCTATAATGTTCCCATTGCTGGGACACATGCCTCCTCTCGAGGGAGTGGGCCGTATTCCCCCTCGCGGGCCCATTGCAGTATGGTAGATGTCACATTCTCACTCATGTCTCATCATCATTACTGCTCATGTCTGTAGAGATTGACCTCATTTGTTAAAAATTATACTTTTAAGAAAAGTATTATCCATATCAGTAGACTTAAAAGGTCACGATAAAGATTTAAGCATGTAAAAACTAATTACAAATGCTGTTCTAATTAAAATTTCTTTGAATAGTTGGAAATCAACATGGTTGAAGTAAAATGGGGCTAATGAAGAATGGAAGTACGAATTAGAACAAACAACGCGTTTTAGTTATTTTTAGGAGGATTCCGTCGCCATTAGTAATATAAGGTAGATGCTGATCGAATAGGCTTGATATGCAGACCATATAAGTATGGTTATTTACTTAGTGACGTCATTTATAAACGGTAATTTTGAAAACTAAGTTTAAGTAATAGTTAAGAGTTTAAGGAGTGGCTAAGTTTAAGTGGTAGTAGCAGTTTGTGAATACGAGTATAATTAACTAAATCAAACATAGTACTTTTGTCGATTGTTCAGCTTCTGCCCACGTGAAATTTCTTGCACCCCCGCCCCAACCTATTGCATCGCCTCACCTGCCCGTGCTATTCATCATATATCATCATATCATATAGTCATCATGTACTACAATGTTTTTGATGAATAAATTATATTAATATTATTATGTATTTCATTTTCGCTTAGCGTTCTTACTGACTTTATTCCTATTCTCTTCTCTACTATTCTTGCTCGGCTATCCTATCGTGATGTTAAATAAAAAATATAAATGAATCAAATCCGGCTAGTAATTCCAGATATTAGCGCGTTCAACGAAAAAACAAACAGAGTCTTCAGCTCTATATCTGTTTGTATACTAATAATAAATATTAGTATACAAACAGATATAGATTAACATACCAATTTACCCGGATGCTTATATTACTAAAAATACCGTAGGCACATAAAACTATATCAGATAACTGAGAAAAGACAATTTCAGCCAGTCCGATGGCGGGCTAGCCACGCCGATAAGGTGCAGTGTTGCACAAATGCCATTATAATAAGTTAACCAGCTAAAGTGGCTTGATGAAAACATTTTCTACTTAGTCCGGATTAACGTGTGATAATCTAGGACAAAGCTTGCGACGGACCAAGATGAAGTTAAAAAAAACTCTACAGCTCAGACTGAGAACTTTTCCGAAGCCTTTTCTTACAAATAATGAGTTGAAAACGTCTTCTGATTTATCAGCCTGTTCAAGCAAATGGGATAATAGTGTCTTCGCCTGACAAAGGGAATAACTAACGTTACCTGGCTGCAATTCCTCTTGTACAACTTACTTTTCTTCGTATCGTGAACACGTACGGAGAGGGTATTCAAACGAACACGAATGTTGCTGGGACAACGGACGAATTCACTGTCTTGTCTCTCGGTTACTCTTACAAAACTGTTTACTTGTTTCTTTTATCTTTCCCTTTGAAACTTTCAAAGCATTTCAAAATCTTTCGTAAAGACTTTTTTTTTGCATGAATTAAAAAAAGACTGAGTGCATGTGTAACAAGGACTTTTACAGAGCATTGGAATGGTTTAACGTAATATTTTTCACAATAAATACTGCTCTATGTATTTTATATTTTTATTTAGTTTGACATGAAGTAGGGATTGATGTTCAGTTCAACGAAACTCGTGTGAAAACGTTTGAGGTTTAATGCCGAAGTCATAGCGAATTAGTCGGTTCTTAGTATTGATATTTTAGTTAATTTACATGCACTTCAAAGGATTAGGATAGGGATTGATTCTGTGGAAACATGTGCATACCAAACCACCGTCTGTATCAAAGCTGTTGTAAAGCATTATACTATCGATACACTTTTTCCTTGACCTTTTCAAGAAATTTCACCATCTATTAATAAAGGTAGAATGTCGAAATTTCCATCAAGACAAGAGGAAAATTACAATGAACTCATTTTACGTCTTTTTACTTAACGTACCGGTTTCAAAACGCGTGCGCAAAGCTAATATTTTCACCAGGAAGCTTTAAAAACGCTCATTACATTTAATTTAGGGGAACGTGCGCATTCCGCGAGTGTAGCTACAATTACACAAACATAATTGTGCTGATTGATGTTCGTAATTGTTAATATCGTGTCGCTTTATGTGAATAATTAATTATACAAGGATAAAACGTGAATTTGACTAAGTAGGATTCTGCAAAGGTTGGAGCGTAATATACCTATCTAGTATTTAACTTTATGTGTGTATTTTCCGCCTCAATAGTAGCTGAGTAAGCCTCACATAACTGGGTACACTGCATTTA
This sequence comes from Apamea monoglypha, assembly GCA_911387795.2. NCBI lineage: Eukaryota > Metazoa > Arthropoda > Insecta > Lepidoptera > Noctuidae > Apamea > Apamea monoglypha. Next base: position 20,457,589 of record OU426914.1, on the reverse strand, counting down.
AGCAACATGCATGTGCTTTTAACCCATGTGTGTTTACTCTGACAGCCCTCACTAATCTGATGAATCTGATTAGGACCATACGATGACGGCCACGTCAACCTAAAGGGATATGTCAGGAGTCCTGCATGTGAGGTGCATAGGATTAGGATTGGACGCTGCAGGGACCAGACCGAACTAATACAATCAATTAGTGTTTAGGCCGATGGATTTTAGTCAAATGTTGTTTACGGCTATAGGATTTTCGAGGGAGTATATCTATTTTTAACCGAAGAGGAGACTTTAGTAGTAACGTCAGACTGAAAAGTTGTGTGGAAATAGGTTGCCATGGTATGAACATGTGATGCGGAAGAATGAGGGAAATGTCATGGGAAAAGTTTTGAGTATAAATGTCGATGGCTATAAGAGCAGGGGAAGACCAAAGAAACGGCGGGAAAACCGTGTGAAAGGTAATATAGCTAGAAAGAGAGAGAGGGAGACTACTGGGATGACGACTAATAGAGAAGTATTAATACATGATTGCGCCCACCCTAAATAAATTAGGATACGGGCAAGTGACTAATGTAAAATTCAGGCAGTGGACAAACATCATGCAGCAATTGTCATCACTTTTGGCAAAACAGATTGATTTTAACGAGTGTTATATGACAAGATTCTAAAAAGTAAAAATATATTACAGAAACAAGCCAATTTAACACAATATAAATGGTACAATTTATCAGTAACTGATGGCGTTGCTTCTAATTAGACTGCAGACTGAAATTTCTGTCGATCACCCGAAGGCGTACAACGGCGTTTTGTGTTCTTACACAAAACCTCCATCTATGCTTAATAGGAACATCTGCTTCGAAAGTGATAAGAAAATTTACTAACTACTTATTTACTTTTATTTCATTCGTGAAAGTTTGCACTCAACATGGTCGATAATATCATATATCATCGATCTACATGGTCTTCATGTGATCTGACCAAGATTATGTCTGGACTTTAAAAGAGACTGTGATCTCTGAGTTTGTTTCGGCCATTTTTCTCAGACTAGTCAGATAGGAAATGCCGACCTCATCCAGTTTTTAACCTACCTACTTACAAAATAAAATCATTTATCATTTATATTTTCTTGAATAATATATACGATGCAAAAAAACATTTGCCCAATTATTATTTTGCTTTCCAAACATTAAACGAAATCAAAGCTTTTATTAAACTTCAGCCCCATTTTGTAAAGTTCCAATTAAACCGCACGACTATGTACCTAGAGGAATGTTAAACAAAAAATGCAAAAAACATTCCCGCATAAGGGGGTGAAGTGAAAAAGCGAGCGAGAGATTTTTAGCTGGGCTAATTATCGCCTAAACTGGGTCGGGTCAGGCAATGCTATAAAATTTTAATTTGGACTAATATAGCCGGCTCCATTATTCAGTTAGCGCTTTGTTTAGTGCCTTTCATCTGTACGTAGATTTAGGGAGGTTTAATCACAATTTTGTATCAGCTTTGTTGCTTGTTTATAATAAATTTGTATTAATAATAATAATTCTCAATGTTAGTAATAGTATCAAGATGATTATTGATCGAAATTTTTGAACATAGTTTGTGTACATAACATAACAAAACTCGAAACACTTCAATGTCTGATATAATGATGATTTTAGTAGCCATTTAGAAGACTAAATGGCTACTAAAATAAATGAGAAATAACATCTACATAAGATCTAGAGTTAATTGAAGAATACAGTCAACCCCTGTAGATAGACTAGCGATCTGTTGCATACACCGCCACGTACCATAAGCCTTGTAATCCTAATACATTGTTATAACTAGTACTATCTTAGTTCAAGTTTGCTTTGTGGTAACCTAGGCAAGGCTGAGTTAGGAACGACGTTTGGCTATTAAATTAACTGAGTATATATCGTGATTTACGTGCTCGAGTGACTAATTTGATTATGGTCAAAGGCCTGCCTTCATGGTTTCCAATTATTGCGATTTTTTGGATTTTGGACATGGCCGGTTTACTCACCATGTTTTCCTTCACCGTTTTGAGAGCAGTGTTGATGAATTAATATGCACTATGAAAAGTGCCTGCCTGCTTCTGAACTTACGACATACAAGTCGTAAGTCACCAGCGTTACCACTGGGCCATCACATCAAACTTTCTATTGGAAGGAAGGTGGAAATTGTCATACTCATCGTGTGATGGTAGTCGGATCGGTGATCGCAGTTTTTTTAATTCAAGCCGACATAAAAGGCGAGCAGGAAAAAACAAAGTATATATATTATGGAAACCCCATGGCAAAATTCATAAATTGGCAAATCATAACCTCAATTTCCATGCCTTATTTTTAAAGTGCTAAAAACTTAATCATTTGGCTTACTAGTTTATAACCCATTGACCAAAATTAATTGATTTTGTGGCAATAATTGAATTTTCATAGCTCGCGTGGTAAACGCGGGGATGATGTTAAACCCCTGATGGAATAATTATTTTTCGGGGTACAGGCCAGCGGCATCAATCACTCTATTTATCGGAAATTCATTTTATTTTAAGGGCTTGCTACGGATAAAACATTGTAGTGGTGCAACGTCACCGTTATTGCGTATAAACCTAATTATGTAAAACAAAATGCGAGAATTAACGCTTGGATGAGTAATTGAACTATTCAAAGAAGGTATTTCTGATTAGTGCAATCTATACTAATAATAAAGCTGAAGAGTTTGTTTGTTTGAACGCGCTAATCTCTGGAACTACCATTTGATTGCCCAGTTCTTATCCTATTTAACATCACGCTAGAACCCTTAGGAACCGAGCAAAAAGAAAAAAAGTCAGCATGAAAACAAGGTATTAGCACGGGCACGCGATGCGATGGAAAATGAAATTTCACGCGAACGAAGTCGCTGTCAGACGCTAGTAGGATTATATAGGTACCGTTACAATAACAATTTAGTCATTCTATCTCAAAGGTTGGTTAGAAATATTGATAAGGTAAAGCCTGATGAAACCATGAAATTGTTATTTGTATATGACTCAAGTTATAATATCTGTCAGAGCATCAGAGAGACTGTTTATACATGCTCGTTGGTAAGTACCTGAATGAATGATCCCATGATGGTCAAGATGAATCCCTAATGCACTTAAGTATGCAGATATTAACTATATTCATGACTATGTTTGCATTCCAACGTCGTTATAGCCCACAGTGGGCGCAGCTAGCTTGTTCACAAACACACATTGAAATAATTTATGTACTGCTGTATTTGGTCGTAACTGTCGTGAATTTAGTCAGCCAACCAAGAACAACCAAGAGGCTATTGTTGACCAATCATTTAATACCAGGCTTTTAGGTCCCACTACAGGGCAACGGGTCTTCTCATACAGAGAAGGGACGAGCATTGATCACCACGCTTGCTCAAGGTGGGTTGGCGATTTCAGACTTATTGAGAATGAGAGTGTGTTAAATTATTTTCAGTGAGTGTCCAATTGGGGTTACTGCGCCCGCGTCAAATTAGTCTCATTCTTTACTAGAATTATCTGATAAATAATTTTAAGTATCTATCTCAGTTTTTTGTGACCGCCATTCTAGGATTGATATTGTTTTTTAGTAAACGTCTTAAAACTTTTTGAGATTTGAGCTAATCCAATGATTGTTATACAACCCGCGCAGAACCCAATGACCATCACTCTAAGAACGTTGTTCTGTCCCTTTGAAGTTTCCTTTATTTTTACCTAATGAAATTATTCATTTATTATATTACATCATATAATATCGTTAATTCTAATTAAGATTTTATTGCCAGCTTTAAGGGTTTGAACAATTTAGAAAATTTGATACTTTTAACGGTTTCAGAAATTAATTTTGAGCGGCGCTCTCGTATCTGTGGAAGCTACGTCAGGCGTTTCCAAGCAATGTAATGGCTTTATGAGTTTCCCTCCACTTTTTTCGAATAATTCCTTCGTATAACGAGCGAAATTAAATTATTGTGTCTGCTGCGTAACCGACGCAGGTGAGCAGGAATTGGAATACCTGCATTACTTTACCGAACGAACGGATTTTATTAACCGCAAGTAAGAATGTCGGATCGTGACAGCAAAAAATAATATTATGAAGATAATGGAAAGTTGAGGCGGAATTAAACGTCGTGAACAGATCCACAGTCGGGCATTGTGAGCGTATGATGGATAATGTGTACGTATGTGTGCTATTCAGATTTTTATTAAACTGTTTTCCGGCAAATACTCGACGTTTCTTCCGCACCAAATCCTATAAACACACTTAAAAAGTCACAAAGGTACGCAATAACGTAATGTTACCTTACGGTAAACCGAAAACAATTCATTTCTGCGAGCGCCCCCCTGCCCCTCCCCCGTGCGTCACGTACCTGCGCCTCCTCTGCCGTGGAGGAACCGCGGAATGTTAGTCGATCCGTAAAAAGCAATTCTTCCCGCGCCGTTTGCCTTTTTCACCGTACATTTAATGTGAACCAATGTAATAGTTTATTTTGGTTTTTTTAAGAGGCTCCGGCAATCGAAACTTTAATATTTGGTGGTTAATTGATCTTAATTTTTTTATTAATTGGTTCAAATTGAATCCACTCTTGTAAATTTAACCTTTACAATAATTCATTCCTGTCTAAATCTAAGCGAATAAGTAAGAACCCATTGGTACAATGAACTATTCTCATATTTCAGACTACATAAGGCTACCATAATATGTACCTAATGCGACAAGGTTATATGTGAAGTATCATTACATCGCCACCATTTTATTGCCACTATTTGCGGAGGACATGATGTAAGGAATCGTACCCGAATATATAAGAAAACATCGCGTAAATAAAACAACATTGTAGTATATGTACGATACATCCCCCTTTACTTGTTATGCACAAAAGGGTGAAATAAGAAAAACTCGCTTTATATCCCTAAGTCTGTCTCAAATAAATAGTGAGTTTCACGATGAATATCATTTTCGTTTAGCAGTATTACAACGAAAATATGCCAATGTAAAAACCGGAGGGTATCCGCTCCATTGACTCAGAAGGAACGGGAACAACTGTTCGCAGTACAGGCAACAGCATATTAGTGGTAACAGGTTCACAGTAGCGCCTCTATGTCGTAGCGATAACAGTGGTTTTCGTAATACAAGTGTCGCCTGTTGACTGTACAATGCCACAATACTGTGCGTAGGGAAGAAAAAAAAAACAAAAAAATATATCTCGATGTTAGAATATGTAAGCAGTGACTATGTGATAAAGCAAATAAAACATTCCTCACCAGTAAATTATTTCGTCCAGATCTCAAATCTGCCTAATTTCATACGAATTCGTAAACTAGATCTTTTGTCGTACTCCGACTTGCGCGACATATTTGTATGTATCGCACAAGTCGTTCGTGAAGTCACCAATAAAATTTTACTACGTCGTTTAGCAAAAAATGTGTACAATACGAAACACAAAGAGCCATCACTACTTCGAAATGTTACGTATTTTGTTAAAGCCAGTATCGGAAAACTCTCAAATACTCAAGGAAAGATTCGTTATTATGATTAATGATAATTATGAGACATCTTTTACAAAAACCTGTAAATTATTCAGGCTCTTGAATAATAGACTTAGTAATGTTATGTTTCTTTGCAAAGCACTTATACTTAGTGGGCTAAATAGGGCAATATTGGCCACGTAAGTCGAAAAACATCTGCGTCTTTCCATTAACACAACTCGGAGTGGTGGGCCGGGCCGTGTTGGGCACACTGCGGCCAATGTGAACACTGCCCATATTCCGCATGTTGTCCGGAACCACGCATTCTGATAAACTGATTTTAAACGCTTGTAACAATCGCAAACAAATATGTGGACTTTTATTATTGCTTTAATCGGAATCCATTACTGCATGTGGAATTGAGTCTGCAGATCCATTATTTCGTTGCTATAGAAAATTTCATTATACGATGTTTTGTTTCACGAAAACACCGTGTTGTTTTACATTGTTTTCCCACGCCCTCATATTTTTTTCTTACTGAATATATTTGCGTTGTAACCACACATTTTTAATATTATATCCATTTACGATGCTAAAGAAATGCAAGGTCACGATCCGTAGTACGTGGGGGTAATGACCGTGCCTGAGAAAATTTAGCGACTGCGGACTGAAGGTATAGCTATGTTGTTACTAGCGTGTTGTTCTTGCAACTTTTGTTATTTTGTATGAAGTATAGTATGAATAAGTATGCAAATCCCGTGAACCTTTACGTTGTTAAATATTTTATTTTGTAACTATAAAAATGTAATATGTTTTGTCCATTTCGCTTCTTGGGTTATCGTTTTTGGTCAGTGTGTTTTCAGTGATAAATTTCAGCTGGATATCTTACTGAAAACAAATCATGAGGTGAAAATAAATACCTATAAATCTATAAGATTACCAGTTTCATGCACCTTGTGTAAAGCACAATGACGGTAAATACACACGGAGCGAAATAAATAAAACGTCGACCGAGGCAATGCCAGTAGCGGTGTCGTGTCTTCAAATGATACCCCTCCACGCTAACTCGAAATCTTTTAACGGGTTACTATTGTTAAAGAAAGAATAACGCTGAGAGACGTTCCGAATGAAGCCTCTTCGTGTCTCACGAAAATAAATTCAAATCATTGGACACGGATGTCACAAACAGCGAGCCAAGCACATACTGGTACTGAGGACGTCTACCTACTCACTTAAACTATCGCCGCACTAAATATTAATAGTTCGCTTTTTTCGACACAAAATATTCACCAAAATATCAGGTAGAAACCCGAACACGCTCTATTTACTATCTACGTTACATAAGATTATGCTCGGTAGGTTGTTTCTCCTCCGCTACACACTGGTATCCGCCCGCACCCTGTCTTCCTTTTAGTTTACCAACTAATTTTACCAACAAAATTATAAAAAAAGCCCTAAGCAGTATCTTAAAATGTAATATGGGTGTATTAAAGAAAGTAAAAAAAAAACATTTCATTTAGGCGCCCACATAAAAATTTATAAACATATTTTTTGACTAAAAACGAAACAAAACACGGAATTTAGAGTGACTCGCTCGTAAAGCAGGAAAAAGTCGTCTCATTTATTTCCCTCTTAGCGATAAGGACGGTGGAGCATTGTGAGCTGGTTGACGTCAACTGTCAGGTTTCACAACGTTCCACCTCTTTCAGCGGCGTCGTTATGGACACGTATACCTTGATTTAATTTCTTTGCAACGCTAAGAACGGTAAAGGAGTGGAGCCGTTAGGAAACCGACCCGTTGCACAAACACACGAGCGGAATAATTTATGTGCTCGGACCGAGCAGCTTGTAAACTATATTTTCGAGAGCCCGATTGGGCGGTATGAGACTGTTATGAGTATTTGTTTATCACAGCTGATATTTCCCCGCTAGCGCAGGCGATACTGAGAAACAAATTCGAGCGTTGATTGCCAGAGTCGCAGTAGTTTACTCAAGGGTCGAGATTATCCCAACGGAAGAGGTTACTTGGCCAGTTGTCTCGAGTTGAATGCCGGTATATTGATCGGTCGTAAACATGGTACAGTCCCGCTGAAATTAGGACGAATGGTCACGTCAGGGTATCGCGTGACGACCGCGTGTCTGCCGGAAACAGAGATATAAAATATTTTTATTGCCGTCTCTAGTGGTTAATAGTAACCATTAGGCTGTTCATTGCTTTGTTTATCTTTCTACGCGCGTGTTGGGACGGAATTGCGTTATCCGCTATTATGTGTAGTGTTATTCGGGAACATAAAAGAAAGAATTCAATTTAATTAAAGAGGTTTTGCAATCTGAATCCGACGTTTTATGCAGAGGTGTAACAGTAAAATTCTTCATCGCTTGAAACTAATAAAGCGTGTTGTGGGGCTACAGACAGCTGCATGCTGCTCCACGTCTCCGACTCTAAGCATTTGTTTTATTTCGTCACAACAGGGCGCAAGATTTGTTTGTAGCACGTAGCAAATATTACTAACTCAACAAACTTGCAAAGAATTGCGTTCAATTCTCAGGTCACATACTTGTTTCCCTGAATTTGAAATGTATTACAGAAGCATGCATGCTTCACAGCAATAAAAGTGAGTGAGTTATAAATTTATGGTTGTCTAGTTGTCTTTTTCTTGGAGTCGATGGGATCTGGTATGCGTATTGGAAACGTCGGGGTGCACTCGTTTTTATCAAATATTAATTGCGTTACGTCTGTGAATTTTATTGTGACGGAGAGGCAATATAGGTTGCTAATAGCTGCACTGAAATTTTTCACAGGTATGTAACCTATAGACGGAATAATGCCCAATCATGTTTAGATAAGTTTTTGACGAATTTACCGGAAAATATCAACAATGAACAGTTCGTCGATCATACTAACTTGGCTGACGGACATGCAGCGTTATTCTGTGGCGTAAAAACCGAAAAAATAGGACTCAACAATAGTCAAAACTTTTTAAATATTGATATTAGACCGTACAGTGAAAAAAATTCTGAAGACTTTAATCAACATAATTATACTGAATATTAACTGGATGAAAGAAGGTATAAACAGGTTTTTTTTTTAAATTTGGACAAACATACTGTGCCAGCTGTAAAAAGAAGCAGAAAGGGTTAATTATAAAAAGTGTCCCAAGCTACCCTGGATAAAAAGAGGTAATAAAGGTGTCCAGTTAAATGAAACGGTTCCTTCTTCAAAACATGAATAATAAGACTTGCACAGAGGGCATAAGAACATATACAAAGACTCACATTGGAATATAATAGACTAGTCTTAAAAAAAGCGAGGCGGATGGCAGTCAAGACAGAAATTAAATACGTCATCAAAAGCTATATTGCGAGTTAGTCATAGGCATAGGAATGAAGAATCAAAACGAGACGGTGAAAAAACCATACTGCTTAAAATAATAATACGAGTAAAATCACATCAAATCTCCATGAAATAGTAGATATTTTTTCGAATATTTTTGACAAAGCCGAGCTAGTTAGTGATATTGACACTTTTGAACAAGCTATAAACAACCTTGCAAGATAATGTCAACAGAGTGGGCGTAGAAATGAGTTGTGAACAAGCAACATTATTCGAAATATCAAAAATTGTCAATGGCAAACAAAAATCATATGGTCATGATGAAATACCAATAAAATTAATAAAAGATCATATAGCCTTATTGGCAGAACCACTAGCACATTTAGTCAATATGTGTATAGATATGAGTTTATTTCCTGACCAACTCAAAATTTTTTACCCACGTATAAAAAATTCCCATTTAGATCCCAATAATTACAGACCGATTTCACTATTACCAATAATTCCTAAAATTTTTGAGAAAATTCTTAAAATTAGGCTCCTAAGTCATTTAAATTGCAATAAAGTTCTGAATCTCAGGCAATTCGGTTATCAGAAACATGTGGGAACAAATGACGCAATTACTGCTTTAATGAAGGAAGCAGAAACTGAAAGTTGCAGGCTTATTTCTTGATCTAAGTTCTGCTTTTAACACAGTCGATCACAAGCTGCTATTAGCAAAAATGGAACACTATGGAGTTCGAGGACCGGTTCTGAAACTATTTAAATCTTATCTAGAAAATCGAAAGCAATACGTAGAAATTAAAGTGACTGAGAAAAAATGTGAAAAGGTATACAAATGGGGTTCTAAACTAATAAAGAACGGAGTTCCCCAAGGTTCAATATTAGGGCCAATCTTTTTCATATTGTTCATTAATGATTTAATTAATTACATGGAAAAGCATATAGATGCTGGACTTGTTCTTTTTGCTGATGATTCAAATGCTATAATATCCGCTAATGATCAATGTCACAATAAACGAATTTGATTGTGACATTGTATACTGGTGATAATAAAGGCATACGTGGATTTTAATTTTATTGACAATAGTATATGGTTCTGACATGTTTATATTAATATAGTGAATAAAATTTTAGAAAAAATATTTTTGTCTAGATGGGAATGTTGGGAAGTTGTTATTGTTACTTTATATGCTTTTTTATTTTTTTATATGCCTGGATAGTGAACATCGTAAGTTAATTTTATAATTTTTATTATTATTATTGGAAATTAAATTAAATTATTAGGAAGGAATTAGTGACATGCATTTATATTTTTCTTGTTGACATTGTTTCTAATTTTGAATTTTTATGAATGTAAATAATATTAATGTAGGTAGGTAATGAGATTGTGTTGCACTGATTTAATTCTGTGTTCAACTTGTTGTTATTATTTTAAATTATTGCGTATTATTTTAATTATCTTTGTATAACATTCAGACACAATGTAAATTGTTATTGAGTAAATGAAATGAAATGAAACCTACACATTACATTTTATAAATTATATTACATTTTCCTTCCACGTATTCCCGTGATATATGTTGCATTCTGACAGTTTAATCAAAGATATGAAGAAATAAAATCTGTACATAATATGTCAAAACGTTTTAAGTTAACAGTTTTATTTATTTAAATAGGAATTAAGTATTTACATTATATAAGCTAAAATTTAAAATAATGATATGTACATGAAAAAAAAAAAAATAAGCAAAATAATCATAGGGCATCAAAAAATTCGTCCGCATCGCTGTCAACAGGAACAGTGCCCAAAAGGCTGGCAGCATTGCCACGTTGTATGGCGATGCTAATTCTTTGGCCAAGAAACAGGCCAGCCCTCTGGTCACGTGAAGAGTCGATTAACCGCTTGGCGATATCTCGAAAAACCAAGTGGGCACTCGGACCCCATGGCCCTAGTGTTTCAACCCCAAACGGCTCGAACATATAACTCCCAATCAGGTTGGAATATTTTCGTTAACAGTTCAGCTACTAGATGCACCGTTTATGATAATAGGCTAACCCCTTAATGCGAAAGATGGTTGTACTATACCCTTCTGCCTAAAAGCGTCTTGTCATGTTTACTATTTTAAAGGGTACCTTCAAAATATAATTTCAAACTACACAGACAAGGGGTAGCATTAATTTTACAAGCATTAAATCATTCTTGGGTCAGAAATATCAAGTAGAAGAGATTACATGTATATTTAATTCGGAAGTGACGTAACACACGCGGTTTGGAGGCTAGCATAAATCCTTCATCACTGAACGGAAACACCGGGACGTTGATTTCTTCTGATAAAGAATGTATGAGGTTTTGTCTTTGGTTGCTTTTAATTTTGAATTAGGATTCTGGGTTGCCATTAAACTTATTTGCAAATGTTTGGACTAATTTTGGTTTTAGGTACGTGTTTTAGATAAGTAGAAGTTGCGTTTTGTTTTCTAACTTATTTATTAATTTTACCATTTATATACACACGTATATAAAGAGACAAGAAAAAAAAAACAGAACTGAAAAATAGGCACAAAGGTGATGCTTATTTTATAAGAAATCTCTTTCAGCCATGCAGCCGCAATGTCCAAATACAGAGCGTTTTTTGACACCTTAATGTCAAATTCTGGTGAAATAGACAGATTTTCATGACAACCGTTACAAAAATGATGGAAATGCTCTTCTAGGAACCCGTAGCTTTAGGTAGTGAAACGTAAAATATAAAAGAAAACACATTTATTTAGCACATACTAAAAGACACCAAATACACAGTTAATAACAAAAAATAAAGATCAAATAAAAAGTGTAGTTCGATGTAAGAAATTAGCAGGAAATTGTGCCTCACGGCTGCGCCAAAATAGCCCAGTTCAGCAAAAATGCCAGAAAACTAGTGCCAGCCGCTGGTTTTCAACTGGACCTAATGACGGATGTAAATCAGGTGTATACTGCAACGTGACGTGCGTATGCATACTTAAATAAATAAATAAAATAAAATTAATACTAGTAATAAAATCTTTAAGTCTTTGGATTCAAATGAGTGAAAGTTTTGCATCCTTTCAAACTATAGGTATTGACCATACAGGCATTTTCGTTATGCTAATAGTGATCTAATCAGCCCGGCAAGAAGTCCTAAGTTTCTTAAATAGTCCAAACAGAAAATGACGTACCTTTTTAATCGACTTAAAAAAAAGGTGGAGGTTCTCAATTTTTTTTTTATGTTTGTTGGCCCAGAACTCCGTTATTTATAAGCCGATTTGCACCATTCTTTGTTAGTTTATATTGATGATGTTCTAATATAACTTCCTGTCACTGATATTTACATAGCAAGTAGTGTTGTATTAGGAAGTCGGTTGTTAATTTTTTTTTGTAAAAAATTCGAAATAATATTAAGGTTTTCGTACCTCCGAGTACAATACAATAACTTAACATACACGATACACAAAGTATGCACGTTGCTACTGAGTTCAGCAATTATCGTATCAACGATACGTATAACTATTTCAAACGCAAGACGGCGCCGGCAGTCAATTATTATTGCCATTGTTCTGATTTCAGCCGTTTCAGGTTTATGATACGTAAAATAATAGCTAATTACAATGTGAGATTGCAACTGGTAATAGGAAATTGCATGGCATATATTACGGAAATTAACTAATATACTCTAGCAATAGTTCTGTATTTGAGCTGTGTATTCGATATTGCTTTCATCGCTGTATACACAAGTATATGGTATATACGTACAAGCCTACTTCATTATAATTAACGTCCGGAAGAATAAACAAGTATAAAAGGTTCCGGATAGTCATCCAAACGAAATCACAATATTTTTTTTGCGCCGAGACAAGATTGGTCAACATTATTTTTACTCTCCCGGAAATCGAATAAGGATTTCCGGTTCGACATTCTTCATGGCCTTGGTCAGTTTGTGATGCTAATATAAGTGGAATATGTTGGTGCTTTCAGAATACTCACAAATATGTAGTTAAATACATTTTATCGCTCTGAAGGCTACGTGATCGTAGCACTTGCTACGCCGTAGCAAAGCGCGTAGCGAAATATGCGCGTCGTAGCAGCGCGTTGCGAAACTTGAAAAAGTTTACTATTCATGTCTGTTAAATACTAGTATTAAGCACGCCAAAGCTCTATATTCAATGAAAAAATAAAACGGGAGTTCTGTGTTTGAGGCATAAAAAGCAAACTTGTTATAAAACAACAGAGCCAGACCAAACAAAGCTTTGAATCCATTTCAATTCAACGGAAAATAGTGACTGACGTCACGTAGTCGCTGAACGGCAACCCGTTATTTAATCTGCTTTAATGACAAACAAGTAACGAACAACCACGCCACGAGAATGAGTCAACAGGTTGCGTAGAATGCCATCGAAGGCTTTATCCGTGACGGGAAATCGGCATTAATCGCCAGCACGAATGTTATATTTGCATATTCATTGCACGGAAACCCCCTTGATTTAACGACAACCGCGGAATGATCGTTAAACCCGGCAAAAAGTGTCACGTCACTTTTTTTTATTTTCTCCTAACACGGAATATATTTTAGGGGCTCTCATCGCGTATCGAAAAACGGCGCTCAAACACTTCCTTCACTTATTAAGTTTAGGGTAGTAACACTTAATTATAGGCACGTACTTGAGTTTATTGCGATAATATGCTATGAACAATCACGAATTTGGGTTTTTCCGTTTTATCAACCATTTGCGGTATTATTGAAAATGATTCATGCATTGTTCGTACAGACATTCTTTGGAGTGCATTGTGGACATTTAAGATTTTTATAAAAGCAATTATGGAAATTAAGTGCAGAGTTACTTACTGGAATTGCTCAATTTATTCGACATTGCTCTCTCTGACAATTGATTTATACGAGTTTCATTCAAAGAACCTTTAATTATTTCATTTTTTTTGCAATATAAAACTGACAATATCTTCTTGTTTTATATATTTAAAAAATCTTGTATACTAAATAATAGTCCTTAATCCTCTTTATCTTCTCTAAAGTAAATATGCGAATAACTTAAAACATTAAATAGAGAGTCCCGCAGTACATTTAACATCATACAAAAACATTAGCGTGTATACTTTGACAGAAGGTACAAGTTGCGTCGGGTTCTGTACATGAGATAACGTTGCTTGAGAATGATTAATGCGCACCCTTGTCCTGGAATATCACGTCATCCCAGGGCTGAGTTTTTAATATAATTAGCGTTGGCAACTTTTGTTTACGAATGTACAAGACGGGTTCAAACTTTGAGACCGGATTGCGGTACGTTCTTTTGCGTGCGACTGTACCTTGGGAAATGCGGACGTGATATTTTCATAACAATTCTGTTAGTATCTAACAAAGGTTTGGAAGAGATGTTCTTGCTAATGGTACTATTTTTATTTAATATTGTGCTGAAAAAAAATACAGAGGGATAGTTCTCGTAATTTAAAACGTTCAAAATCTAGCCGCAGTCTCATCTCGGCGACAAAAATATGTCAAAAACTTATCAAAAATGTAGGCAAATCAATTGGTATTTTTGGCAGATTGAGACTGAGATGAGGCTGTGAACGTTCTTAAAATTACGAGTAAGTTGCCCCTCTGGGAATAACCCCTAATGACGCAGAAAAACAACACCACACATTAAGGCGGCTATACATAAATCAACGCATGTTTTTCTCCGTATTTCTGAAAAGAAACACCGTAGCCATACAATTACCAACTGGTAACATTATATCATAGATAAAATCAACTAATCGCAACTTTCAATTAACTGTAGTTAATCACTAGTCGTACTCGTTGTAACTATACAATATAAGGCTTTGCCAACATTGTCGATTAATCGCATTAAGTATAGAGTTTAAACACAGACATCATTAGCGTAATCTGTTTCCCAATTTACGAATTTAATTGACGAGTAATTTATCTTTAAATACTGTGTTTACAGTTTGTGGACTATATTTTTGTATTAGTGGCAACAATTTTCCGGTTTGATTAATGTCGTGCGGAAAAGTAAGGCAGCCATCTTTTTTTTTCACATGACTTCATGGCTACTGCTATTACGAAGAAGATTTGGGTATTGTTATTATAGTAAAGTGCATTGGCAGAAATATAGCTTTATAGATACTATATTATATACATTGCAATGGTCCGATTCTAATCAGCCATTAGGTACGAATCAGTCGACTTGTCTCAGACGATTAGTGCTGAAAGCTGAGCTTCCCACGTCGGCATCGCATTGTGCGGTCACAGCCTAATCGATTTGTATGCACAATCGCTTCATAAACACAGTAGTCCTACAAATACGTTAAATAAACAAAGATAGCTTTGGCAAACGCCTGAAGAAGATCTGTCGCAGCCAATCAGCGTGTTGACAGATCCAGACAATGTAGACAAGACGGTGACTGTGTGCTTTGCATGGTACTCCTCATTCTTATGAGGAGTACTATGCAAAGCACACAGTCACCGGAAAGGTAAACATATATTCTATTGGCTATAAAATTGGCGTCGAATAGGAAAGGAAATTATATCATTGCTTAAATTTGTAAATATTCAAGAAATATTTTACGTTTGTTTATTCCTTATTTATGCCTTTTTTATCTCAATATGAGGTTATTTTTAATCTTCCAAAATTCATTTCCAATGTGTATTATTATATATTTTATCGAAATTGAGTTCGTATATTACAGCAATAAAAACGTTTCCACGAAGAAAATAGATCACATAAATATACTACTAGAATTCTAACACCTGTGTGAGAGATATTTTCACATAACTAGGTTGTAACAATTTTACGAACCAATCAATAGGAAAATAAAATAACAAATGTCCATTGATGAATAACCAACGTTAAGGTTAGTGCACAAATATAAAAATAAACCTTTCATGTTTGAAACATTCAGCTTTGTGAATAGAAATATAAAATAAGGGTAAAAAAATGACGGAGTTTTTAACACTCCATTTGATTGAAAACACTTCTTACTGTGTAACGTGAAAAATATCAAATAATATTTGGAACCAGTTTGGATGCGTTTGTGAGTGAATTCAGGCAGATGCTGATAAAAGAAGATTTATTTGAATGTATATTTTTATATAGACCTTCAATCAAAGCTTTTTTTGGTAGAAATATGACCGCAAAATTTTTCGTTAGCTGATTTATTTGTATATTTGAAAATCTCTATTATTAGTATTTTCTAACTGAACAGACAGCTGTGCTGCTGTGGACTTTGTTGCATTTCTTCTTCTTCCCAGTGATAGCACTAGGAAGTGGTGAAAGGCGGGCGTTTTTGGGGGACTGTCTTTTGTGATTTTGACGTTCGAAAAGTGCTGATTCTCAGCCTAATTTGACTTTTAATTTTGATTTCTTGTGATATAATTAATATGATAGATATACATACAGTCCTTTTACATTTATTTAACCTCTGATAGCAGCAACCAAACAACAATTTTATTGTAACGAGAATAAAGAACATTCTGATTTTGACAGACTAGTCAGTAGCAGCAATCCAACTGCAACCTTATTACAAGGAGTATAAAGGCTACCGTGAATAAGACAGTTATGCAAAATCAGAGGTAGACAAAAACTGTGAATAGTCTATAAATTAATCATGACTATAATTTTAAGCCACTGATGCTATAATAACAATACCGAAAATGGCCTAAAAAATTCATATTTATTTATAAGCCTGCCAAAACATACCCAACAATGTTATGTTATTCAAAGCTTTAAATAAATAATGAAGCAACAACAATTTGAAATCAAACTCATATACAATAATTTATTTATTAATCAATAATAAATGACGAGGCATTACCTCGGTAACAGATTGCGTTATTTTAATACCACGGCAGGCAAAATGTGACTGTTAAACTAATAATTGATCACAATTTACTAGTAGTGGTAATTAGAGAATTGAGAGATGTGTGTTGTGTGCTTTTAATGTTTTCATGGTGTAGTGTGATAAAAATAATAGCCTCCCGATCCATTTCGGTCACGGTGGCCAATCTCAACTGAGATTAGCCAGGTACGCAGGAGATAATGGCGCCGATTCCCTTGTTCATAAACTGAACTAAATTTAAGTGCAGTGCATCATTTTCTTTCTATTGTATTAAGAAAAGGACAGAAGATAAATATTAGTTTAGTCTTGTCAAACTAGTCAACGCCTGACGTAAATTGAAGTGTTTTTAGTGGCCATGTTTTTAATCACGTCTAAACTTGCTATGGAGTATCTTAATTTGACAGGACTAAACTAATATGTATCTTCTGTCCTTTTCGTAATGAAATAGAAAGAAAAAGATGCACTGAACCCAGGACCCCACGCACAGCCTGCAGTCGCGCTTGCAACCACGAGACCAATGAGGCAGTTAAGGCTGGGGTTATGTATTTAATATATTATAGAGTAGAGAGTATTTATTAGAGCTCCTGAAATTCCGTGAAATTTCTTGTACTGCAATATTTTGTATAATGTGCTTTCCTTAGATGAGATATTAAGTAAACAACTTGACAGGAAAATTATGATAAGGATTTTCGCATCCGGTATAAAAAAAAAAATGTAAGAAAACCAATGCTATGGATATCTTTAAAAACCACTTCCCACTAATAAAATCATATACACTTAAATAATTACAGAGCAGTGGTGGTACAGTGGTAACGACCCCGACTTACGAGCTGTAGGTCGTGGGTTCGTTTACTTTGTGTAAATAATTTCATCACCACTGGAAAATATCGTGAGGAAACCGGCATATCCTAGAACTAAAAATTCGAAGGCATGTGACGTCTACCAACCCGCACTGGGCGTGGTAGATTACAGCCCACTTCCTCTCACAGAGAAGAGGCCTGTGTCCCAGCAGTGGGAACATTATAGGCTGAGTATCACAGAACAGATAAAATCTGTTCTGTGCTGAGTATGCTTGAAGCTATTTGTGTTAATTGCTTCTAAGCCGAGAAACAAATGCACTCGCTAGTTTCAAGGCTTATGATTGACTTTAGACCTAACTCATTTAAAGTGCATTTCCATTAGTAAAATGTTTTATTAAATTGATCCTTGGGATCAAACTTAGGATCTAATGCTCAGCAATAGCTCTTGCGACCACTAGACCAACGAATCTGTATGTTGTGCGTATGTTCAGCACCATAAGGTACATTTTTACTTCCACCTTATTATGTTCCGACGATGTCATTGCCAACATTTTGAATGAAAAACAGTTAGAGAAGGTTAGACGTGCCTACTATGTGGGAAAGGAGTTTATTTGAAAATTGCTTAGCAATATCTCTCCTTGACCTGAACATATATGTTGCTAAGTTTATCGTTGTAATAAATGTTTGCACAAAATATTGTACACAATACATATATCGCATTTAGAACCACAAAATTAATCAGCTAAAGTGCATATTTCAACTTTTCCCCAATATTTAGCCTGGTTATCTTAGCCTGGCAACAATTTCCCTTCGTAATTGAGCTTCTACGCCTCCCCGATGGTCGTCTCTGACACAAATTGCGTTATCGAGATGAAACTGTGGGAGCAGTTGTAAACTAACTTTAGTGTTATTGTCTTGTAAGGAAATTCTGCACATAACTGCTATTATACGTTGCAAGTATGTACAGATTGTTGTGTAGGTAGACTAATTGCTTAAACAGACTATTTAGTAGTATATATAAGTAGAGCGCCATCAGTAGGGACTGGTCATCTCTTAGATGCCACAGCAGCTGGCTTTATATTTTTTATTACGGATACTTTTAACGTGCACGTCATGACAACTACATCGTTTTGACATGTTAAATTTCAACATGAATGATTTAACCAATTTTTTGAGTTCCTTGCCCGTTTTTCTCCATAGGTAGAGCTTCATCTTTCTGACTAACCACTCACTTGACAATATAAAAGTGCCTGTAATTTGAAATAAATGCTTTGAGTATTCTTCTTACCGATTTCAAATTAGTTTACTGGGATTTTCAGGCATTTTAAATTAAAAATTGGCCTGTCTGTCAGTCGGATAGTATTATTTAAGACCTACAAAGAAATGACCAAAAACGTTTGAAAGACTTCAAGCCAAAAGCAGCTCTAATTTAAATAAATGCAATTATCTCTGATAGGATTGCCTCGTTGGTGTAGTGCTCGCAAGCGCTATTGCTGAACATGAGGTCCTGGGTTCGATTTCAGGATTGGGAAAAGTGTTATAGTGTTTTTCTATCTAGAATTTCTTAGTAGCAGCCTGGAGTTTGGAATTGTGCCCGGTTGATGGCTATAGGCTCGCCCTCGCGCTTACAAGGAACTTAAACATAACTGGCGGAATGTGTGTGTACTTTTTTTTTTTTTTCTTTTCTGGTGGGATATCATCAAATGACCGCTCCCGCTCTGGGTGGAGCGGAAGGGTTCTCTTACTGACTAAAACCCACCCATGTTCCTTCCTTCGCCCTTTATGTTCCGGGGTAGCGGTAACCCTTTCGGACAATCCCGCTGACCCGGCAGGCTTCGGCCCTAAGGGGCTCCTCGTTATGCTGACATCTCTTTGAGGCGCGCGTGGAACACTTACGCGCCGTCCGGCACGGGCCTGGTCCTGATCGGGCGGTGATGTGTGTATACTTTAAGTACACTTCTGTGCAACCTTTCGGGGAAACAAGGCGAACTGCATCGGGCTCCCCTAAGGGTTTGTAAGTAAAATGACTATCATAAAAAGTAGAAAACAAAAGTATCTTTTACATTCTTTACTTTAATTTAGTAGAGATTTTAATTCAAACCATTTGTGCTTTAGGGAGGGGACACGACCATTTAATTTACATTTGCGGTAAAAGCTAAGCTTTAATGATAAATGCGGTGCTTTCTGTTGCAAAAAAAGTGGCTAAGTGCGAGTCGAAGTCGCACTCGAAGGGTTCCGTAACACCGTTCAATGTTTGACACTAGGTTATTTCTTAATCCCCTTTTAATTTTTAACTTTATTTTAGTTTTTGTTGTTATAGCGGCCCTCGTAGTACGTACTCTGTAAAAATTTCAAGTGTCTATTTATTACGAACGTTCAAAAGGTACAGGCCTATGACAGGTGGACGGGCGGACAACGGAGCCTTAGTAATAGGGTCCTATTGGCACGCTTTAGGCACGGAACCCTAAAAAGGCGATTGCGTGCCTGCGTTGCAACGAAAAGAAGTGTAATTTACACGATGAATGAGGCATTCTGCATTACAGTGCACGCATTTATTAACAATGTTATTTACTTGGACGGCAATAAAACGGTGCCTGACTCATAAGAACGGTTTATAATTATAACTGTGTCACGTACTCACATATGACGCACTCCTTTTTATTGTGCTCTTTATAGGCGTGTGTGCGGCCGTATGAGCATAGGTGTGCCTTCTGTGTTAGGCCCTTTGTACACGGTACGGTTTCTTTACGGTAGGTAAGTCCTATAAACCGCGCCGTAGAAAAAACGTGTCTCAACAAGCTTCCATAGTGATCCGCACAACACTGACTACCGTGCTTACACACGGTGAATAAACCGTATTTTTTCACGACAAGAAAAACTTGTGTGTACAAAGAGCCTCATGGAGCACTAAAGGACTTTGTAATAATATTACAAACAATGATAAAAAAACTATTGTACTTTTCATAAGTTCATACCTATTTACTTTGTTCTTAAGAACAACTTTTCTCGATTACCTGAAGCTAGGGAGTAATATTATTACCTACGTTTCAGTAGTCGTCTATGTTCGAAAGAACAACAATGTCGTACGACATTTAACTCTTAAAAGCATACCGTAAACTGTAAGCCAGATTTAAAACAATAATCGTTGGAAATACTCAAGTGGTAACAAAGCGAATCGCTTGCAAATTGTTGTGTTGAGCAATGCCTACGTTGCCGTCAGGCGGCTCTGCCGACATTAATCCCCTTACGTTCCCCACTCTTGTTTATTTTTCATTTTATTTGCTACAACAATAAACGCCACAGTGGTATGTGTACGAGATTAGCAGCTGTTCTTAGAAGATACTTATTTAAGCGCCATAAGAACCAAATATACAAGCGTTTGTTTAAGATTCACCGATTGTATTGATGCGAATAAGCAAATAAGATCTATATTTGGCTACTTTCTCGTTTTTCTAATTGAGGAAGCTCTACAAAGGGTAAAAAAGAATATAATGAGAAATATTTTGATGAATGTCTAGAAAATAAATTTAATAACACTCATTCATTTTCCTACTCCATTAACACAATGAAAATCATAGTTGCGAAACATATTTAATTATTAAACGCATCAAACATAAAACAACAAAGGTAAAAGGAAACAACCCACGTACTTCTTCGGAGAACGAAAGATCGCTACCATTAAAGGCCCTTCGCACCCGAGGGCCAGGCCCCCAGGCCGTGTCTAATAATTAAAATATACAGAGAACAATGATACGTTTCGCTCCGTTCAATGTTTATTGACGGCACGGCGTACGGCGCGCGGCGTGAACCCTTTGCGATTTCAATTTGCAAAGGGTCCGCTCTGTCCGGACCGGAGAGAGTGAGACGGCTTAACACTAACTACAAACAATCAAGTTTAAGCAACATTTAGTTTAAACGTGACCGATATTCTGTTGCATTAAGTTGATATAGATTCCCAACTTAGATACGCCACATTGCGCGTATAATGTCGCGTATCGTGACAACATCAAACTGCTGCTGTGGAATGACTTAGCGCTTAATGTAATGGGTATTATAACGCAACATTTGACACCTTATGTTTCGACTTTCCCCTCTTAGTTCGAGTTGGGAAGCTGTTAATGTCATGATGTTCATGTTGGAAAAAGAACGGAGAGCGTTTAATAGCTGTGAGCTTATTCACGTAGTCTTTTCTTGTTTTTTCTAAAGCGTTGTGAGTCTGTTCGTGTTGAATGTGCCCACAGGGTTATCTGCAACACTTGGTTGATTCCGTACACTTTCCACGGTCGGGCCCGTGCAGAGGTGGACAATGCAGGGTCTACTCCGAAGTGGTATCGGCCGAATGTTCAGCCGTTTCCTGCTACGAAGTTACTATTTGCTTCGGTCGGTCCCGATCCTACACTCTTTCGTTTATTGACTATGATCCCGACGCAAAAGAGCCGATTCGAACTTTTTTCGCATTTTTCAATAATATTCGGTTCGGCCATGTGTCGCTCCGATCCGATCATTCGCACTTTGCACTTCGTAGTAGACCCCCAGACATGCCTCTGAAAGTTATTTGGGTCTGGTCATGCGTATACGGACCGGCAAAAGGGGAAGACTACGCATTGTTGTGCAGCATGAGCGTGCCTCGATGTACGTGCCATATGATTGCCATTTGGCTCTTTGAGTTCAACGATTACACGAAGCGTGACATAAAGGGACGAGTCAAATTGAAATTGTAGTTTGGTACATCACTTTGTGCCACTAAAGTATGTAACTAAAATATTTTGCGGGTATATTATATATTACATAGATGCAATACTCGTCGCGCTCGACCATCAAGTTGTCAATATTAGTGCAATATATCATCCACGAAACCCAACCGCTGTTGTAGATTCAAGTAATACCAGGAACATTCATGTTTATATTATATAAGCTAGTTGACAAGTAAGAAGAAGTATGAGTACCATATCGGTTGAGTGCCATCTTCATTACGTCGTACTAATCGTGGGTATCATCAATCATAATAGCCCATAAATGTTTGGAGTGTGGGCCTTCCCTACCCGAATACTAGGGAACGTATAGGAGGGGGCTTTTGTCATAAGAACGAAGGATAATACTACTTATCTACCTGAGATTTTTCCCTAAGTCACAACACCCACGGGAGGAAATAGAAAGTTTATTCAAAGATCTGTCAGGGCTCACACAAAGTGAGCTACGGAAAATACAAAGATCTTTTCATAATAAAGTAACCCAAACGTTTTGTTTGTAAGATAGTTTCATTATAACACCTTTCGTGAGGGCATTTATTGAACTATTCCCAGTGGGGGATAGAATTTTATTGAATAAGTTTGCCTTTGTGTTGAAACATAGAGAGACGGGTATGTAAGTAGCCCGGGGTGCGCTCACGTGCCTTCCAGTGCATAATGTGAGTTTGTGAGTGCCTTCGCGTGTGACTGGGCCTACCTTTATATAGTTCCTTATTCAAACAAGACATGAGTACCAATTTGTAAGTACGTCAATGACTTCTAAAAAAATGAATTCTAGACGATACCTACATAACGCGCAAACAAAGAGTACAACGAACTATATAAATCATAAATAACTAATGTGCTGATATTATACTTGAAAACGGAAAACTCATTGTGTTTGGAATAGCTGTTTTTAGAGAACAAACATAGCGTACAGTAATAACAAAATAATGTATTTTCGGACGCTTAGCCCTCAGCAAGAGTGCATTAATTATGAAATTTGGCTCTCCCAGATTGCTAACATGAATTTGTTTTAGTGTGGAGACGGCCAACTGTTACAATATTTATTTTTGTGTCCCAAAAGCCAGAAAATGTAAGCGTAATAAAAGCTAAACTACATCTATATAGTTAATGTTTATAATTAATCCTCTCACAGGGTCTCGAGAGCCTCATCCCACTTCACTCTCGTAGAAATAAGATTTTCTACAATTAATTCCAGTCGCTAATTGTATCTAATCGTTAATACTCAATCAAATACTTCTGTGATCTTTCATGAGTGATATTGAGAGTGGAAATTACCCCTAAAATAGATGAAAAGTAATTTCAATGAAGGAATTAGAGATGAAATGGAGAGATAAAGTAGAGTAGGTAGAATTATTCATTTTATTTAAATACAGTTTTGTAAGTCATGCCATAAAACGAGGGGTGATATGATTTGGAAGCCTTTCATTTGCCTAAATGTTTATGGCATTGTAAGCATTGTACCAATTTCAATGCGGATTATTTTAACAGTTACTGATTTTTTATTAAAGAGGATAAAAATATACTAGTTATAGCTTACTGACAAACTATTAAAATAAAAATATAATAATAACCTAAATATAATAACCTAACCTAACCTAGCAAACTATTTAAAAAAATATGGCATGTATTGTCTGTGCCCATTTTTTGACACCCAGTAAGAGGTCAGATCTCACTTCCATAATAATCCATTCATCCGTACTGAAACGAACTCCCTAAAAATCACATACCATAACACCAAATAAAGGAAACTGCCAGTTCCTTCCCCGAGAAGCATTCTAAGGCGAATGGTGCAATAACATCAATAATCAAAAGACGTTAATAACTGTAACAACCGGGTCTTTCATACTAAATAATAATAATACATAGTCAACTTGTAACATTGCGAGGGTTGTCCAAATTTCATCTCCGGAGCGATGAGAAATGGCAGTTAAGCTGAAACTTTTAACAATTGGTGTAACTATTCAGAAATCCGCTCGAGAGCGGAGAGAGCGGACAGTACGTACCTACTTTTTAAATGATTTAGTAAAGTTATAGTTTCGCTGAGCTGGAACGTGGTGGTTTCAACAAACTATCAATATTAAAGCGGTGGATTTTTTTAATATACTACCGCTGGTTGAGCACCGGTGAAGTAGAGAAATAGCGTCAGGCTCGAACGAATTTAGTGAAGCACGTAGTTGGACTGTGTTGATACTTTGAGTTGTGCTCAACCATGTAGAAAAAGTAAGCATTTAAAGTTGAATTTACCGTATGGTCTCGACCAATAGCCATAGTTCCTAAGAGGGATTAGGGTCGGAAGGCCTGTAACATGACGCATCTCACGAGTGTGGTAATTACACCCTTAGGAGTACGATGCAGAAGATTTCGTAGTGGTCGAGCTGGAAGGGTCCATTACCTACCAGTGACACTGATGGCTGTAGTAGATCTCGAGGTTGAAATAAGTATTACCTGTAACAAAAAGGAAATTACCTTAGTTTTATATGAAACCGATACATAGCTATAGTTCTAAAGAAAATAAAATTGAAAAGCACAGTATTCATACGAGCTCAACTGACTGACACTAAAGAGACACATACTTTTTCTATTGTTTGCGAACTTAATAAGCTTGCTTAACAAACGAGGGGATTATAGAAAGAATAAAGGTAGCGCATATTTTAATAGAAACAAGAGTTAATACAAAAAAATATGATTATACAAAAATAAGATCTAATGACAGTCTTCGGTTGCTTCGTAAAACATTGAATTCCCGCAAAATATCACAAGAAAACTCGGGAAATCCTTCCGATCGTAAGTTGGAAACCCTTAAGTCGCCTGAGAAAATAGAACCATCCGTTCTTTGGCCAGGAGGACATAAAATCTAAAGCATCATGCCCAATATTACCGCAAGTGACTTGACTTGTAATACAAAACACAGTCGTGCACGGTCGAGAGAAGTGTAAAGTCGACCGTCCACTACGTAGGATGAGCATGGAGAAATTACCGGTTCATTTGTTTGCCAGCCACGCAATGGGGGTAGCGTGGCCATGGGCAGACAAAGCAATGCTAGAACTCCTGCGTAGCTTACCCGTGTGCTGCTGTGGAGCATCGCCCTAATACAAATTTATCAAAAAATACGGCCGGCTCGCACGTGGCTGGGTCGTAAAGGTGGTGGCCTCCCCACTCTTGCTTACAGCTTGCTCAGACGGCAATAGTACCTTTAGATAGTGAGCTAGCTAGTACAGTGCGTGGATTTTTAGGGGTTAGTATTAGGCCCTTTGTACAAACACGTTTTTTTTGCCGTGAAAAACTACGCTTTATTCGCCGTGTGGAGGCACAGACGTCAGTGTTGTGTGGATCACTATGGGAGCTTGTTGACACACACGTTTTGTCTACGGCGCAGTATAAACGCCTTACCGTAAAGAAACCGTGCCGTGTATTTCTATTGAAAGTTCGCTTGGTTTTTTTATTGTTTAATTATTTCTGCTTTTCTAGTTAATTCTACAAACACATGTAGGTAATTTAATGTTATAATTGGAATATTAAATATCAGTAAAGTAATTCCCATACTCATTCCGATTTGGCACATTTCCATAAGATACCAGGAACGTTTATTATTTCAGCGTGACCTAACTGAATATATCTAGTGATTTATGGGATAAAGTATATTTATTTAAAAATATTATTACAATATTATTGTGTTATAGCTTTATTAGTTTGTGGTACATGATAAATCTATTTCTAAATTAGGCTAATTTTAGTTTTGCAACGTCTTTGTCTACATTAACCAGGGTTGTCAGTTGATAGTAGAGTGGCAATTACCACACATACTCAGCCTATAATGTTCCCACTGCTGGGACACAGGCCTCCTCTCTGTGAGAGGGAATGTGAAGGGCAGTTATCAATCCTGTGAATTATAAGACGTTTTATTTTCTTCTTTAGGTAAATATAATTTATATTTAAATAATAAATAGGTATAATACATAACAACACGCTTATATTTATTCACCGAAGAATAAAATACGTATTTTTTCAATCTTGTCCTACGCTTAAATCTATTGAATAAATAATTATCTCTTACACTTAAATTGTATTGACTTGTTTGTCCTCCTCAAAGTTCTATTGTTATTCCCTAATTCTTT
Source organism: Apamea monoglypha (assembly GCA_911387795.2). NCBI lineage: Eukaryota > Metazoa > Arthropoda > Insecta > Lepidoptera > Noctuidae > Apamea > Apamea monoglypha. The sequence continues at coordinate 20,431,255 of OU426914.1, read as the reverse complement.
GCAAACTCGCTGACTATTATTATTAATCGATATAAAACATAATCATTACGATTCATTCAAGTTCTCTCAACGTATTACTTAGTATTTGCATGTATCTAGTTATTTGCTAACCGAATCTTTGTCAATAATTACTCTACATAAACTATTGCCAATATTATGTATTTACTCAAGGGTTACATGCACACTGAATGTCACGTACATTACGCAAATATAATTATTTGCGTAATGTATTCAGTGTATTAATATTTACACTACTATGGATCACTGACACGTTCATTAGGTACTTTGATTAAAACAAAGATCAGCGAAACAAGTATATCATAAAATTCTCTTTGTTGTTTCCATCGAGTCGTGCTCCACGTGTAATGGTCTTAGCTCTTCTTTTACTCCGATGAGTTTTCGCCTGTTTCAAACTAATCTCCTTAATTTCGGGGAATAGATCGAATCGAATAAAGCTTTAATGAAGTTTGCCTTTTACCCGCAGTAACACCATAACACCTCCGACATGACCGCCGTAAAGGTTCGAATGCCCGGCTGATATGATTCATTGGATTTTCCGTATAGAAGCTGAAAAAAATGAGTTACGAATCGGTAATTAACACTGGGAAATCCAGTCAACTAAGCCGGGCTATTGTCGCGTTGAAACGAAACGAAATAAAACAAACGGGCAACGGGCATTGTTCACTGGGGAGACACGGCAAAACTGGTGCCCCGTGAAACTTGGCGGACAATATTGCAATACAAACGAGCCTGCGAAATACGTAGACTTTGCCATAAATCATAGAAGTTTGCTTTGCCATTCTTGTTTGGGAAATAAATAAATATAAACGGTATGGCACGGCCAAAGGACCCTCACGGACTCGAGGCTTCATTTGAATTTCATAAAGGTGCTGTGTTAAAACAATCGCAGCGAAAAGGGATCCCTAAGATGGAAACGAAGAAGTATACGTTCCTTATTTTGCTAAAGCAGTTATGGGATACAGCTACATTAATATTTATAACTTTCCCATTTAGGTTTTTTTAGTGTAACAAAAAGTTAAAATTGCTAGAATTTCAAAAATACATTAGCCCAAACTGTTTGAAGTCTCGTTGACTACATCAAAACTTTTATTTAAAAAACAACTTTACTAAAACTTACTTTTGCTCTGCCCAGTCTACGTTTATTTAAATTCCACGCGAAGTTTTGTTTTAAATGAGTTAAGGTACAAGAAAAAAGGTATGTGCTTGGCACTAAGTCTTATTAAGGGACAACTGTCCAGCCTAAATGAATTTACGTAGAGAAAACAAAACCTTAGCGTTGTGTGGTCGGAGAATATACTTCGTGCTCATATTATTTCCAATGTAAAGTTCACAAATGGAAGATATTTTCCTAGAAAAATAATTCTATATCTCTATATACCTATAAAAATAATAGAAACCCTATATCCTACTAATATTATAAACGCGAAAGTTTGTGAGGATGGATGGAAGGATGGAAAAACTTTCTCTTTCACGCAAAAACTACAGAATGGATTTGGATGAAATTTAGCACACAGATAGCTTATAACCAGAATTAAACACATATAATACTTTTTATCCCGATATTCCCACGGAATCGAAACTTATGCGGGTGAAACTGCGGAGCGCCGCTAGTTAAACTAAACGTGAAATGTTTGTGCAATCATAGAATACCTTTCGAATAAGAGAAACATTAAATAGGCAGGATATTAACGATACCCGTGTCGCGTTAGTGTGGCAATAGCGGTTATTAACCCACCTACATTTTCTAGCATTCTTAATTTCAAAAACTTAAATAAAGTCTCGCAACGGCCGTCCTGTATCAATAACACAAAAACCGTACATAGTTTATTGTTAGGATTCCTACCGAAATATTAGCGAAAGGGCAATGACCGCTATTAGCATGCTAAAGCGACTCGGGTATAATAAACTTGTGTGCATAATCGAACACTGAGTGTTGCAACAATCGCCCGAGTTACACATTGTTCGCTTATTGATCCCCACGCAGGAAGTTAAGTCATAAAACTTTATTTTAACGCCGCTAACTTTGCTCAGGTAACATTTGTTCCTAACTCTATGCAAAGCTACAGTTCTAATTAAAATTTCCAATTTTCAAGTAAATTAACACAAATTCTTAAGGGATCAAAACAAAAACGATTGATAAACAAATTCTGAATGGAAACGCCTCCTGAGATGACGACCGAACAATCAGACATTCCAAATATCTTCAATAACGTGAATTTGGCCTCATCAAAGGCAAATGACGGGTGATTCAGTAAGCCACTGGCTTAGCCGGCGATGTGAAAGCACTTCACGTCAAATCCGCGTCAAGTGGTTCAAATTGCCCCCTCCCCTCCCTCCCTTATGATAAATGTAAGGAAAATTGAAATCACGTTTCGTTTACCGTAGTAATTCCGTGGGACTAGCGTGAAGGTATAAATGTGTGAATGGCTGGTTTGCGAAACGAAATGTCAATGCTAAAAGGATGTATTGCGTGAATAGGGATAATATATTCAAGTATTACAGGGCTGTCACTCACAATAAACAAAGATTATGTGCGACGATTCAGCCCACTCGAGTGAACTGAACATAACGTAGGTACGCGGGCTGTAAAATTAAAATTAATGTAGAAACAAGAAAGTGCATAGTAAAACTTACATAATTATATGACTCTTATCATTAACTTAACAAAAGGTTTACAATAGCGAGTTAATTATGTATATGTGTATGTGTGATTATTGTGTTCATGATAAGGGGCTTTAGTGGCGCGTTAAGGGTGTTTCATAACCTGTCTGTTCCACAATAGCACATGAATTACAGAGAAATAAGCAAACGTTGTGAACTGGAATGTGCAGAAGTTTAAACTTATAGCATGAAGGAAGTAATAAAGGGCGTAACGTACGTAGACATCGAGATGTAGGAAAACAGCGAGTGCAAGCGAGACAGACACATTATTAAAGTTATAAATACGTTTGTCACACGAACATTATGCAGTATAACTTTAAATTTGGCAGCCTTAGAGTCTAAATTCGTTTGAACCCTCCAATTGGAGTGCCGAGGCCCTGTCGAACCTTTGTCATTTTAATCATACTTCCGATCTTTCAAAATCATGTTATTGAAATATGTTCAATTTCCTACGTTCTGTAGGAATTGTAATTTTCTGCGTGTTGTCGTGTTTATGTGTGACAGAGGTTATGGCTAAAGTTGTTTGTTTCCAGAATTACAATTAGTTTACCTAAACTATGTAAAAGATGCGAAATGATTTAACTTTTAAGACTTCTTCGATATAAAATACCGCACTCATTTACTTCGGTATTGTTAAGGTAGAAAATCAATAGTCTGTGCGCACTCTAATGCTTTTACATTATTCCCAATAAATTGTACTACGATTTATGACGCACATTAAATCGTAGGTTACCTATCGCCATTTTACGAGCCGACCCACATTTTTATACCGATAGGGGGCAGAGATTAAATTTTTAAAACAAGTTTCTCCGTTCGTGGTTCTGTTAAGTAATAAGAACGAAAGTGCGGCGTAAATTATTTCTGGGTACCAATTTACCCCAGGTGTTACGCGTTTAATCTAGGCCAATTGGAATCTGTAGTACTTACCTAAGTGCTTCGAATCGGAGGTGGAACTTGTTTTGTGTGACTAAATCGGATTTTCGAAAAGCCATGTTTTGCCTTTTGAGAGCAGTGGTGGCCCAGTGGCAACAGCCTTGACTTACGAGTTGTAGGTCGTGGATTAGAACCCAGGTAGGCGATTTACTTTGTATAAACAATTTTTTTTTGGTTTTTTTAAAAACGTTGCCCCACACTAGGAATTTCTCCTGTATCGTGGGTGCGTTTACAAACATTAAAACTCACATATACAAACAGCCAAGCCCGGAACAACTACTTGTAGGTCATACAAATATTTGTTCCGAGCGGGAATCGAACCCGCGACACGCAGCGCAGCAGTCAATCGCTTAACCACTGCGCCAACCGTGCCGTCGGATTGCATCACCACTGCTCTCAGAACGGCGAAGGAATACCGATGTATTCCTTCGCCGTTCTGAGAGCAGTGGTGATGAGATGTTACATGCCTCCGTAAAGTTACCTCACGATTGAGGTAACTGTACGGAGGCATGTAACATCTACCAACCCGCAATGGGCCCGCGTTTTACATTATTCTACTCCACGCCCACTCCCTCTGGAAGACAGGAGGCCTGCGTCCCAGCAGTGGGAACGTTATAAACTGATTATGTATGTTTTGCCTTTTACTCTCTAATCTTTTAGTATTTTTTAACATTACTGACATCGGTGAAGAAAAAACATCGTGAGGTAACCTGGACTTATAGTTAATATAAGCCTGAAATAGCCAACCCGTCTTGAGCCAGCGTTGTGATCAATGCTCGTGGCTTCTCTGTATCAGAAGAGGCCTTTCCCCTGTAGCGGGATAGTAAGAGGCTAGTATTTATTAAAAGTATTTTTTTTTTAAATACGACGATTTTATTAGAAAATTCTAAAGCTAAGTAAGCCTGTGCTTTCTCCTGGTTTTCTTGTAAGTGAAGCCACGATTTCTCATTTTTATTAGCCTTTATTATGTTTAGGAGTATTTATATTTATGGCTTTACTTACGTGCATTTTATCGGAATTGCCCTAGATACCCCGCTGTGGGCCGTAAATATTCTTTAGCATGAATTTCACTCACGGAACTTATTATATGGAAATAGCCTTTTATTAAAATCTAAATAGGTAAGTGGAAAATTGGTTTCTGATATTGGTATCCTTAATGGACGAAAAAACTTAATTCGATCAGTCAGTTTGATCAGTAGCTTATGAAAGTTTTTAGTGAAGGACTATTTTGTAAAAAGGTTTTTTGTTGCTACTTGTAATTACACCTTATTCACTGAGTTGTAGGGATAGATATTGAAATACGGGGTAGCAGGAGAACTTATATTCTCAGCCATTATTTAATCCTCCAAGGAAAACACATCTCATCTACCTCTTCCCGAAAAACTCTTCATCAATTGAGAGTAACTTGACCCAAAGCATGCTTAAACTAGTTAAAATCACTGCTATTGTTTTATCGTTTACTTGAAAGTGGTCATAAAAACCTCTCAGTCTCCTAGCAACGGTAAGTAAACATTGTTAACTCCGATCGAAGTACTGAAACATCCAGTCAGACTGTTTTTCGTCGAAAAATTGGACTATTAAGCGTTTTTTCACATAGTTACGTTGTAAACTACTATCATTAGCGACGATTACATACTAGTTTGTTGCTCGATGTGTCGTTGAAAAATAATTATGGTACAAAAACTGTGGGGATGCCAGAATGATTAATATTGTACTTAATGCCAGGTCGTAGACGAACATTTCTCAAATGGGCCTTTAATAACGAAAGAAAATCGTCACACACTCCTCGCATGGCAAACCGTCAGCTTTTTGGGTAACCTACTACATATATTTATAATAGAGTAATAAGTTGCTACTTTTCTTTCATATATTATCATAATTATTCGGCTACCTTTCTAACTAACTTTAATTTAATGTAAAGCATTTTGAATTCATTCCGAAATGAAAACCAAAAATTCCGTTAAATCACGTTATTACGAAAACATTTCTAAAGAACCACAGCCGAATGAAGGATGAAGATACGGTCCCTAATAAAAGTTTCACAACGAATACAGAATTCTAATATTGCCACGCTGCAGCGCAAAAAAAAATTCCTCGACGTCAAATCTGAACCACGATTATTCATTCAAATGTCATCAAACGGTTTTGATCCACCAGGCTCTGCTTACGATATAGAACTTATACAGCGTGTATCAGAAATGTGTGGTCATATTTAGGAGGAAGTACTGACCGTTAAACTGAACAATTTTATGCCATGGACCAACGGTGGCGTTTCTTTTCCATACGAAACTTTAAAAGCCTTTTGGAATGGGCAACTACTATCAATTCTATTTTTTTTCTATTTCTTTCTATTTTTATTTCTATTTTTTTACTAGCAGCGCCCCGCGGTTTCTCCCACATAAGTTTCGATCCCGTGGGAATATCGGGATAAAAATTATTCGATGTGTTAATTCTGTGCGCCAAATTTCATTTTTCATTTCGCGGTTATAATATTAGTAGGATAGGAAGTAGGATTTTGACGTTCAAAAGTGCTTTGTATTAATTTTTAATTTATTTGTAATAATCAGCCGTCATCACGTTTGTGTTGTGCCGGTGTTGAAGTTTTTTATGGGAGAGTTGATTTTTTTGTCGCAATTACAATGTTGGTCCTATGGAGAAAGTTGTTCAGTTAGATGGTCTGTACCACACCCGTAAATATGACCACACCTATCTGATACATGTTGTATAGTGACCCCACTTGTTAACGTTAGTTTTAGAACCCCTATAGCAATCTATAGGGGTTCTAAAACTAGATGTGATATGATATAGATCTATGAAGTTTCTCCAATCAACTTAAAACCATCTGTATGGCTTCATTGTTATTAATGTCATTTTAATGACATAAATGATTATAAAGTAGCATTCGATAATTATACTTACCGATGTCCCCATTATATTTAAAATCAAAATGAATGTTTATTAACGTAAATAAGTATTTAATGGCAACATTATGTCCGTATATGAATACAATTACTGTAGACGCTTCGGTTGGTTTCGTGAAAAAGCGCTGGCCAACCATTCGTTGCGCCTATAAAATGCAATTATGTAAATATAAATACTTTTAACTCGGTCCCATGTCGTTTATATTGATGTAATGAAACCGGCCATCACTGGTTTAATGTGGAAAATTCTCCAGTTTAAATTATGCCTGAACGATACTTTTTGGGATTTATTTTTTAACATCATCCTTGGAACTTTGATGTATATTCTATTTTAATATTTTCAACTAGTACGGGGTATTGTGACTGTTAGTTAAGGTATTTGTGAAAATTGTGCACATATTTGTGCAGAATTTATTTATAAAAAAAAATAATATATCTAATAAATAAATATATTTTTGATAGCATTTTACATTAGTAAAAGTAAAGTAGAATCAATTATAAAGAATAATTTACAGATGACAGAACTCAAATAGAACAAAAGAGACGTCAAAAGTCTAAGTTAAATCACAATACGAAGCTATAGTTAGATAGGTAATAATGGTGTATTGAAAGTACCCATCATAAAGGAATTCACGGCAGGATACGCACCCTATTATTAATTAAATTTAATTTGAATTCCAATTGCAGGTTCATATCAAAGGGACTGTCAGTTTAAGGGCTATCACAGGTACAAATCATTGCTAAGTACCTTCACTGCCTATCTCTGTACTGATCTTGACAAATTAATGTCGAAAGGGTATATTTTAATACATTTTCAAAGAAAATCATATCTAAAAGTAATTATTTTACTGTGTAATGAACAGATTAATTCGAATTTAATTGAAGATATTACATTTATATATTTGGGCATTGAAACTAAGCAATTGTTAAATATTAGGTTATGCCCGCGACTTTGTCCGCGTAAAATTTTGGAAGCGATGCGATGTGAAGGGTTGGGCCCACCGCATCGCACTGCCTGACTGCGCTCTTACTTCGTTTTCGCTCAGCAACCTTTCTATTTTTTTTTTGTTTTGCTCGGCTCCTAATAACCCTAGCGCGATGTTAAGTAGCCTATAGCCTTCCTTAAGAATAAGGCTATCAAATGCAAAATAATTTTTCATATCCGACTGGTAATTCCAGAGATTAGCGCGTTCAAATAAACAAACTTATCAGCTTTATTATTAGTATAGATTATTATAATTATAATATCTTAGTAATATAGAAACAGACAGTTTGATATGAGATATAAATTTTTGTGAGTACATGACACATTTCAATTGTGTAGCATTATACCGTAATACTAGAATCAATTATTTACAATGCACGCTCAGCCAATCAAAACGTCTTCATTTCAGAGTTTGAAATTCATGAAATGGTAGTTAAACTGAAGAACAATTCTCGTAATTTAAAACGTTCAAAATCTAGTCGCAGTCTCATCTGAGCGACAAATAAATGTCAAAAAATTGTCAAAATGTAGGGAAATTAGAGGTATATTTGACAGATTGAGACTGAGATCAGACTGTGAATGTTCTTAAAATTACGAGAATTGTCCCCCTGATGTCCATTACGAATGACTGTTTGGGCAGATTTGATTAGACTAACATACCTATCTACTCCAACATTGAAGTATTTGTAGCGCAACGTAAAAACCCTTTTTAAGGTTCCGTACCCAATGGGTGCCAACGGAACCCTAATATTAAGCCGTCCGTCCGTCTGTTTGTCAGCGGATTGTAACTCATGAACCATAATAGGACAGTTGAAATTTTCACAGAGTGTGTATTTCCATTGCCGCTAAAACAGCAAATATTAAAAATAAAATCAAGCTGACAGTTAAAGGGGGTCTCCCTCAAGAAACGTGTTTTTTTTTTGCGTTTTTGCCTTGCGGTAGCCTACGTGTGCCAGCCCGATTCGCTGTACCCGCTTTTTTTATTTTTGAAACGTATAAATAGTTAAAATGTAATGAATTATTCTCATATTGACAGTGAAACAATATTTTATTGGATATAGGAATAGGCCTTTTTTATTTAAAATAGTCCCTGGAGTTTCTTGCCCGTTCTTCTCCATAGGTACCTACTATTCAAAAGTGCCTGTAATTGGTTTATTTGAAATAAATGCTTTGAGTTTGAATTAGCCTGTACCGCTTGAACTTGTGGTTACTTTATTAATTTTTGTTTTAGTCATAACCAAAAGCTAACTCAGAATAGAGCAATAGCGTTATTTAAAATAACGTAAATTACAAATGTTGTCCGCAACGGACGCACCGCATTGCACTAAAAATTCAGTGCGTATCTACGATGCGGATGCGAGGTCGCAGTTTAAAATAACATAACGCGATGGCCGAAACCTGTGGACACATCAGATTTAAATATTTTATGTATTAAACTCAGATATAAAGTGAAAATTTGTTCAGTTTCAAGCATGCCTTTTGAGGTCATGTTTGAGGCCAAACTGCCATGTTTGGTTGTTTGATATTTGGGGCCTCGGAAAGCACGTTAAGCCGTTGATCCCGGCTGTCTTTCGTGGATCTTTGGCAGTCGTTGCAGCTCGTCAGAAGTCCGAAAGTCTGACAACAAGACATACCATGGGGTATCGTATTACCCAGAAACTGCGTTGTGAAAGTCATATAGGCAGTCGCTTCAATTAAAATACTGGTATTCAGCTGCATCCGGTTAGACTGGAAGCCGACCCCAACATAGTTGGGAAAAGGGTAGGCAGATGATGACGATGATGTTAGGCCAACCACGTTGTCACGAGGTCTATATGTACCATTTTTATTTAGCAGTTCGAAACCATTAAAGTACATAAATAACAACAATACACATTCCAGATAACGGAACAAAAGCTTCAGATATATAAGAATACTCACAATTAGCATTGTTCCACCATAACAAAATAATAGTTATCGAAACGTCATATTATATTTTTTATGCAGAAATTCTGAATACTATAAACAGAGGCTTATCAACACAATAAAATGTACGTTTCCGATAAGTAGGTAAACCGAAATCACACAAAAGGTCTGTTTTTAGTTGTGCTCATTTTATTGAATACAAGTTATTCCTAGGTATTTACATCTATATATATGTATAAATAAAAATGAAATACAGTATGTTGGTAAGCGGATCACTTGAGAACGGCTGGATGGATTTGGCAATATTCTGTTTCGAAATATTAGTAATATTCTGAATGTTTTTTTTTATTAAAGAGGATACGAACACTGATAAAATTCCCTACTCTGTTGATTTTCCCAACTATGTCGGCTCCTAACTGTTGGCTTCCAGTCTAACCGGATGGAGTATCAAGTGAGTATTTAATATCAGTGTTTTATATGGAGCGACTGCCTATCTGACCTCCACAACCCAGTTACTGGGTAATACGATACGTCTTGGATAGACTGGTTTTCTCAGACTTTCGGGCTTCTGAGTGCTGTCAAAGAATCACGAATGACAGCTGGGACCAACGTTTTGACGTGCTTTCCGAGGCAGGAGCTTTGAAAGGAGGTATGAAAAGATGATCATCCACCCACAGACCAACCGCGGCAAGCGTAGCTTAACCTGATCGATCGATCTGTGCGACTGTTCACGATCATTTAGCCACAGGCCCCTCGACATTCATAAACTTCTTAAACTAAATTAACTAACAAACTATTAAAATAAAAATATACCTACTAACCTAGCCGAACTAAAACTATTAACTTATTAAATATATTCTGAATTAGGTTTTATAGGAAAAAAAATTGGGAAGGACAATGACCAAAAGTCGTACCAAAAAGTCTCATTTAAGTCGAATTTAATTTAAAGTAAAAAAGTGTTGATATTGTTTTATTTCCTTTACATGACGTTCCGTTTCAAATGATATGATTAAGATAACCTTGAATTTTGAAAGTGTCACATCTTTCAAAAAATATGTAAAGCAATTATTGCCGTTCGTGTATGACATGTCAAACAAAATAAGGTACCTACCTAGTTTTCAAGTTATTTAGTTTTTTTAAAACCTCCGAAATCCGTTTTTTTTTACAAAAAGAACTTTTGTAAGAGTTAATATGATTAGTGTAGTCTATAAAAAACAAAGTTTGACTTTGATGCAGCATGGTACGGGATTCCATACATCCATGAGCATTGTCCTTTCAAATTCGGGAAAAACTGAAGTCCTTTTTCTAGATCTTTGTGAGTACTATTGAAATTTTGACAGGATAGCTAGTAATGACATACATGTTAAGGTACAGTCACGAGCATAAGTATGTCAACACTTGGCTTTATTCAAAGGCGATTTTCTCCTTCATTTTCGAACCCATAGGTTTATGCAATGTGTCGTATTTCATTATTGTTTTTGTTATTTCACGCAAAAATAGCTATTGAAAGTTTCCAAGTGTTGACATTTAGTGCTCGTGACTGTACAGATATTAAAACGAACAACATACCATTACCTACTGTTTACTTATAACATTTCCCCAAACAAAAGAACTGACACGTGTAACCATAAAAACGTGAAAACACGGCATTGACAGCCGCGCACGTCACGGGAATCTTCGCTGAGCGAAATCGAGTTGCGTGTAATTCTGACATTGACTCCTTCCCACGAACGTCATGTCACGTCAAAACGTCAGGTACAGAATAGGGAGGCCACCGGCGCGGCGGATATTTATATCTTAATATGTTCTACCTCCTTCGTATAGTTTCCTGAGATGTAACGTTGCGAAATGTAGCAATATAATATGTAACGTAAAGTAGCGGTGTACCAAAGTGAGGATATTTATTTGGATGTTAAGCTAAGTTATTTATACGAGGAAAGTATAAATTAGTGATTGTCAAACTAGATCCCACCGCAGCCCGCTAGATGGACTGATGACCTAAAGAAGGTGGGTGGGACAAACTGGATGTGGAAGGCGGAGGACAGGGTGTTGTGGCGCAGCCTGAGGGAGGCCTATGTCCAGCAGTGGACTGGGATAGGCTAAGTTGATTTTGATACAACAGTGACATTTTTTTTAAATTTTAGTTTTGAAATTCTCATTCATACTTGTTGGATATTACTCTGTAGACAGTTGACACTGCCACTTTTAAATCCCAGTGCTCCCCAGTAATTTTCTCAGAACTATTGGAAAACTTTTAATTACTGCACCAGCTTAACGATACTGGGTGTCATTTGTATCTTTAACTTTTACTAGGTACTACTCAACTCACTTATTAAAGTAAAGGTGTGTTACTCTTACTTTTTAAAAGCAATTAAACCATTATTTACCTTAAAGTTGTAGAATTGAATATAAATAGCGATTCACACCTTATTTTACGAAGCAATTTTTGTAAACTCAGAATATCCAAAAACTAAAAATTCGTAAATATTTAAACGAGAAAACACAAACTGGGCTGTCATTAATAGGCAAATAGGTGCGCCATGCACCAGGCTATGCGAGACAGGAATCGCTCGTCCCTCAATATTTCATGACGGGGTTTAAACCCATGACAACGCCGCACAAATATCCCGGGCACGCATCCCGTGGCTAGCTGTGATTAATGCAAACTAACACGTCAGGCATTTATGAAGACTAGCCTGCCTGCGACGTCGACGTGCAATTACCGGTAACAATCGACTTCTGATATAAATTGATCACATGAGATATTTTGACCTACCCGAGTGAAAATATCTCACCTGCTGTTTGACTTGTCGAAATTCTGAATTTTGCCCCACTGAGATCGATACTTATTTAATATTATAAAGAGGTAGCATATGTTTGTTTGTTTGTAAGTTTGTTGTGTGTTGTAGGTAATATCTACATAATTTGATAGCCTGATTCTTGAGGAAGGCTATAGGCTACAAAATCACGCTCAGGAGCCGAGCAAAATGAAGAAAGCGAAAACGAAGGACTGACACGGGCAGGCGTTTTGATGCGACAGGGTGGTTTGAGGAACAACAAATTTCACGCAGACGAAGTTGCGGGCAGAAGCTAGTGATAGATATTATCTCGCACCGATAGATACTGTGATTGGTTATTTGCAATTTCCAGATAAATTCGCTTGCCAATTTATCATACAAATATTGTGTCACATAGTAGGTATCATTGATGTGAAATTACAATTGGTTTCAACAGAATCAAAATTAACAGTTGATTTAATATTCTGAATTACAAATCTATTAAGAATCAATATAATGCCCTCGCTGCTATCCAAAGCAGAATTCTGAAAGCCCTCGTTTATAATAGAGCGGATTATCTAGAAGCGTATTGTATAAAGTCATTAACGCAATAGCTTAGATAACTGGGAACTAGCAGAGAGCTTAAATTTCCCTTACCTTAAACGTGCTACATTGCCTAACCACTTGGCTGAAATTCAGAACGCCGCTGCACTAATAAACGATGCAATATACCTCTATGCACGACATGCACGTTCTATAAAATACTAGGCTTTATTACACACTTTTTTGTGCTCCGCAGTGTAAAATATAAAGTCTTAGAGCACGCAAAATTGCAGAATTGCGTTGGATTTTTAGAACGGCTTCTAACAAATTCGGTTCGTGTTCTGTAATACTTTTCGTAGTCGCTTTCATTTTCTTTTAACTTTAAAAAGGTTCTCACAGTTTTCTAATTCCTATCTCATTTTGACTGAACTGTGTATATTTATTCTGGGTATTAAACTTGTGGACCGGGATAAGAATACAACAATTCGTTCCATCACTAAAATTACTGATGTTACTCGGAAAGCTGCCACGCTTAAATGGAATTGGGCTGGACACATCTGCCGTATGTCAGTCGAGCAATGGGCTAAACATACGGTCCCGCTTAATAGCAAACGACATCGCGGCAGGCCCAGATGGAGATGGCGGGATAAGCTGGACTCCTTTCATAAAGATTGGTCCTTGGCAGCTCTGGACAGAGAGAGGCGGAAAGAGAGTAGGGAGGCTTTTGCCCAGCAGTGGGACATTAACGGCTAATAAAAAATAAAAATAAATGTATATTTGAGAGCAGTGGTGGCCCAGTGGTCATTGCCCCAACTAACGAGTTAGGTCGTGGTCCAAGCAGGCGCTTTACTTTGTCTAAATAATTTCGAGTTATTCCGGTCGGATCCCCTGATCTGATCCCCTGCTGGTTATTATTGTGCATCACTACTGCTCTCAAAAGAGCGAAGGAAAACGTCGTGAGGAAACCGGCATGTCCTGGAACCAAAAATTCGAAGACATGTGACATCTACAAACCTGTGTGGTAGATTACAGCCCACTCCCTCTTGAAGAGAGGGCCTGTGTGAAGCAGTGGGAACATTATAGGCTTATTATAATATATAAATATATATATTATATCTGAAATTATGTGTTCAATTTTAACAGGCATTGAGTTAAGTGTCGATCGCTTCCGTCAAATTACAATCTGAATTATGAACATACTGCCTCGTTCCTGCCTGTTCTCGTACATATTCGAGCTTTAACCAGAAATCTGTTCATTGACATCGATTATTAACAAACACACACAAACAGAAGACGAACAAATGCTTAAATTTGAAATGTCCGTACTATAAAGTCGTGATCAAAGTGAACTCAAGTTGAACATAGTGTCATTGCATTTTATTTGGAAAAGTACATTTCGTCGACAGTAAAGACGGATTTCGCATTGAGTATACTACTAACTGGAATACTACCGACTGGAGTCCAATATCTCTCGTGCAGCGATCTTATCTCACTACAGACCAGGTTGAACTGTGTACGCTTAATTTTCTGACCTAATAAATACCAGATTCGACATCTTATCCGAACTGAGAGAGAAAGATACCTTTTTTAAGTTTTTGAGTTTTATGACTCGAGCGGTTTCATCGTCTCGCTGGGTATTCAATCCTACTTAGTTTATTTGAATCTTCTTTTTCATGAGTGGATTACATTTGTACCTAAAATAACCTTTGAGACCTACATCTAATACTTAAAAAGGTCGCATCGTCGAAGGTGGTTAAAAAATCCTTTGACAAAATACGTTGAATATCTGTATAAAACAACATAAATATTAGATGAATAAGAAGGAAGGAGCTAAAGATGTAATAATAATAAAAACAAAAAGGTCGGCTATAACAACAGCCGACCTTGATAACATCTCGCATATTAAATAACTGCCACAAATATTGCCAACGTCAACATATTAAATTCTTTCTGGGGCAATATTAGTCATTCCTCAAAATCTAGTTATTTGTGACTAATTCAACAGTTTTAGTATTCCATTTGGAACCGTTAAGCTCCTGAGAGGAGTACAACCGGAAATTGCCTCGCGAACGCGACATTCCCTCCGTCGGATTATTGTCAATTCGGTACGTCATTTCCGCTTTACGAAAACATCCTGTAATTATTCGGATATTGTCAAAACGTAATAGAGAGAGGGTTGTTAAAACGAATCAGCTGCTGAATGTTAATCTGGTACGAATTATTTATCATGTTTTTGTTTAATTTTAACGAGTCTCTTTGGAATAGCATAAATCTGGAAAAACCTTGTTAGAATATTCACGTTACGATAATTTTGTAGAAAACAAATATATAACTTGAATAAACAAATTACTAATATATTTTTCACAGTGCATGAGAAGAATTACAATATCAACTTTAAGAATGTCAAACCCTGGACACGCCGCAAAATCACATTCAAGTGAACATCACAGATCACAGACCACATAGCTCTTACAAAATTATTAGAAGTTCAACGGTAAAATATCACCTATACGAGCAATTCGGATATATTATTATTTGTAATTGCGGTCCTGTGTCACCACAAGCGGAATGGAATCGGCTCGGTGTCAACGCATTGTTCTCAGCCACACTATCAATTATACTATTGCGACTAACCGAAATTGTGGTAATCACGAGTAATAAAGCAATGATCTGGACCTAAATTTGAAAGGATTTTACTTTCTGGGGTCAGCTGTAGATTGAAGGTATGCAATTTGGCCGAGAATATATTTCATAATTATTATTGCATACCCCCAGTGCCCAAAAGACTGGTAGCATTCCTGTTGACAGCGATGCGGACGAATTTAGTTTATGCCCCCCTTCATTATATTTGTACATATTATTATTTTAAGGCTGTCAGTTTTTAAATTATGTAAATATTATCTTGTATTTTTATTATTGGGGCAGTGTGCCATGTCGTCGCGGTCTGAAGTAAAAAAAAAAAAAAAAAAATCTATGTCGATTTTTTTTTTGTAAAAGTTAACATATAAGTAGGTAATTGAAAAAAAAGTGAAGTAAAGAAGGAAAAAGGCCTCCCTTCCCGCCTTTGCCCTGCAGTGGGACAACATAGACTTGTAATAATATACTGAAGAGAGTGCATACGATCTTCTTTTCCAAAGACAAGGTTTCAGTGTCTCAGAGTAGATTCCAGTTCTCAGACTATGTCACCTTATTCTGCTCGAAGGTCTAAAACAAAACAGTAGCTCGATGAGTAAAAATCGCAACTACGACCCACTAAAGCTTTAACAAGAAATCCGACTGAAAAATCTACAGTTTCGTCACGTACCCAACGTCAGTCTATCCATCCATCTGCCTTAATTAAACACGCTCTTGTAATTCTTTTGTTTTATCGCTTTCTATAGGGAAATGCACGAAGCAATAGTACGAACTTATATTGAAATAGACACTGTTGTTTGTGATCTTTATTTGAATGTAAGTAATAAAATTGTGGTCGTATAGGTACCATACTCGGTAAGCTTTTCAGATTTAATTTATAAAAATGCAACTATTACTACTTAATTCAAATCGTAAAATCCAAAAACCACTTCTGTAAACTAAATACACTTTAAAATAAACTCCAGCATTGAAATGGTACCGACTCACCGCAAATTATAAAACAAACACAAAGTGGAAATAGTTTTATTAAAATCTAGCGGAATTACATAAATTTGACACACGATGCAATACAAATCTCGAAACACATCATGTAACAATGTGAACTGAACACATAACCCGCATTCCTTTTTGTAACGTGCAAAAAAACTTCGACAAAGGATGATACTCAATTATAAAACTTAAGCCCCGTTCACGGACTCGAGCGATGCGACTTTCGACGCGACGTGCGACAAGCGACACGCGCGCACGTCACCTGTTTCTTTCCGTCGCTCCGCAAGCCGCGTCGCGGTGACTCGTAGCATGCTCTGAACAACTTTTTTCATTTGTTTTCCCCGCAGTCGCTATTGCAAGACGCGTGTCGCTTAAGCGTATTGCTCGTGGCAGCGGATTTACGGGGAATGTTATAATGTGTTGTCAGTCCGAATAGCTATGCATGGGTAAATGCACGCGTATTATTTAAATATTGCATTCCCATCCATTTGTAGAGCACGAGGACAATGGGCTATAACCACGGCAAAGGAAAGTAATAGGTACACTGATTTAAAATTGTGGTGTGTACTTCATCTGGTTTTACTTATCCGTACTTATAATTTAAAATTTAACTTTATATGATTTTAATCCAATCTGTTTCGTTGGTTTGGATTTCTCTTTATAATTTTTAGCCGATATTAAAATCCTTGTTTGGCTAAGGAACTAATACTCGTAGCAAGATTAAACTTATTGTGAAATGATTATTAGATTTATTTCTTCAGAAGAGCTTAGGAGAAGCTAAGGCTTTAAAACAATTTGTTTTGCGGCTAATCTCTTTGGAAAGTTTACAAAGACACTGAGACGCTTGTTAGGGCTTAGATAAATAAAAGTTACAAAATAATTACCAATAGGTATAATATTTTAATACGAAGATTAATGACCATTTCATGTATTTACACAACACAGGTACGATTAATGTAGTAATTTTTTCAGCTGAAAGATAATGATTTTTTTTAAAGCTATATTAGCCAACTCTTCTTTCATAGTCCAATTTACCGTTATGAATATTTACGAGCGATATTATATACAGATACTTGCACACGATAACCACTAATCGAATTATTATACAGTTCTAAACATAGTTCTAATCAAGTATCATATTAACACGTTCGTGGACAGTACTATCTTACAGGTTGCAGCTACTGAGACACTACTTTTTTTCATACATTGCCCAGGGGCGTAGTGTCACAACGCATGGTTAAAAAACCATTATGATATGACAGAACGGATATAGGCGTAAACGTCAGGCGTAAAGTCAGCATCAGACCCAAAGTCACCATCATCAGCAAATGGGTCTTGACTCGATTCAGGGGTAGAAGCTGCATCAAATAGGTCTTGAAGTCGTTTTTGTTCTTTTTCGAACGAGTCTCGAGACGCCATCTGCAAAAATATTCGTTACAAATTTAGTACAACAAAATCGAACAATAGCGACATAAATATGTTGTTTACATAAGCAACTAGACTTGAATTAGTATATTCAGTATGCGTAAAACAATAAAATTACGTTGGAAACAAAATACTCACTTTCTAAACAACAATTGCGCGCGAAAACCTGCAGCGACACGCGGGATCACCGCAGCGGCGCAGTACTCGACTGATCGTATGCAAACATGGCGCCCACGGGCGTAGTGTGCGCGGGGAGAGGGGTATAAAAATATGAATGTGTGCGTGGAAGTACCTTCCTTTGACGATTTTTTGTAAATAATGCAGTGACAGTACAAAAGTCGTAATTATACCTGTGATGACAGTACAACATGCCGTTCCTTATGATAGTATGAAAAATCGGGCGTCGTGTGGCGTACTGATTTTATGCAAGTAATAACTGATACGTCGACAGGCGTACTGTCGTATCACTTTTAGCTATCTAGACGCCTGTGGTCGTTACTGTCCACGAACGTGTTAATTATATTAATTCGGCAATCAAGGGCAAGCGATAAAGGCTGTAACAGACTGTCAATATTGACTACGAAGAATAATGGCAATAATGTTTGCAGTCATTAGCGAATCATTACTCACTTTGACGGTAAATTACAACTGCCCCTGACCTTGTGATCGGAGCTGGTTATATTTATCAAACTACCGACTAATTATAGAAGATTATTTATCAAACTACCTATACAAATTGCAAAATGAACCCTGAATGAGGTTTTGGTGATTTGTTTTCAAAAATATGGATGGTTATTTCTCGTATCGTGATACAATTACCTTTTTTATTTTTCTTGTTGTTTTCCTCCGTTTTCTCGTCGCAAAACACCTTACACTTGTAAACTAAAGCGCATAAACGCAGTAGGAACACAGTTTTTGGTTTGACGTAATCACACATCGTGGAAATGTGGGTGTATTATTATCGCGTTTCCCTTTGACTGCTCTGCAAAGGGTTACACGTAGAATGTTCCTTTGATACGTACCATGGTGTAATTCGGATAAATTTTTGTAATTCTGGATGTTTAAGATGTTACATTTTCAGTTCGTATTCGAGTTTTTAATGACATTTTATACACTGAATGTACCTTTGAGGAGAACAAAACAAAGCCACTATGAATACAGAAAAAAATTGGGATCGTAAAATTTATGACACAATAAAATTATTGTGATAAAAAAAGTGTATTGTGTGACTGTGTATAGCACTATTTTTTACACAAAATTTTAACTGGAATTATAGTTTAATACAGACTGTAAGGTTCGAACTTGACCGCTTTGAAATGTCGCGTGTGAAAACGCAATGTTTGTCAACGAATCGGCAAACTAATTGTCATTGCGTGATCGTATCGCGGCCTGTGGCTGAAATATTATTCAACTGGCACATAACTGCACCACTAATAATAACTTATGAACTAGCTGTAAAATTACTGATTGAAAATTATTGTGCTAACCAGTATCTGAAATTGTATGGGAACATGAAATTGTATACCTGGATTTTCCACTTCGTAACACGTTGGAACGCGTTAGTTCCAATGTGCTACGCTGTGGGAATATCGGGCAGTTACTGTCGTGTGACCTTTGTACATCTCACAATTGAATTCACTGTCGCAAAACTACGTATCACGTCGCTCAGTTAGTAAAAGCATTTGTATTGCAAGGGGGGCCCTGAATCCGGAACCAAAAGTAAACATTTGAAGGTTTTTTTAAACCTAATCGTAAGTGACACTTCCTGCATAAGCGGAAGGGTTCCTCAAGACATCCGGATATTAAGTTATGTGCTTCCTATTCCGAAGACAATAAGGAACTCGAACAAGTTTCTGCCATGCCGTACGTCCGTCCATCACTGCCTTTTTTCTGCAGACTATAATGTACTATAATTCTTCGTAGTACGGCCACAATAAACATATCCCTCAAAAACCATCAACAAAATTAATCAAAAATGTTTCAGGAACAGGCTCAAACACAATACAGGTTGTTCCCCTTTTCGATAGCGAAAACAAACATAGTACGAACAAATACGCGCGTATATTGGCTATACGTGTGGAAGGGCATTTTAATTTTTTCCCTTGTAACAATAACATTCTACGCGCGCTCCCCCTTAATTAATGTGAGGAGAGTCGGGTAAATTTAGCATCGTAACGAAGTATTGTTTTAACGTGCAGCGTATATTGGTGTGTTTTCATTCGCATTTTAAGTTCTTATTTTCCCCTTTTCGTTTGGTCTTTGTGACGTGTGTGCTGCAGATTTATTTTGATAGTTTTTCGTATAAAGTGACAGTTTTCCGGTTATTCAAAGAAAACTGAAGTGCGGATAAAATAATCTTGAGTTTTCTTTCTATTAGAAATTAGTTTTTTTCGACCCTTGTGATGGGTGATAAGTAATGATAATTTTTATTTGCCCAAAACTGTGCTTTTCATTTCTTATCTTGACTTATCACAGATTGTAGCGCTAGCTACTCTTTCCGTAACACGCATACATGTTTTAATACGTCTACTTACCAACAAAACGAAACATCGCAAAGAGCCGAAATTGTATTACGAAATAACCTTCCCGTTTCCCTGTTCGAGGTAAATTTCAGTTGTATAAAAAGAAAAAACACCAACAAATAAAAAAATATAAACAACTGGGACACAAAATTTCCTCGCGTTGAATCTGCTTACTCATAATTACCAGAGTTTTTAAATACGAAAAATAAAAACATGCTCGTATAAAGTAGGGCGACGGATCTAAGACCTCTGAAAAACGAGCGAACATTATTTATTCTCGGCCCTCTTTCGGTTTTAATTCGGATTTATGTATATAAATTAAAGAAAGAGGCTTATATCCCCGGGTTTGTGACGTGGCCGCTCTTGTGCTACCTTTAGTTCCTCAAAACCAGTGCGATTGAGAAGCGAGTCTGTGGAAATGTTTAAAAAGGATATTAACCACGCTTGCTGCGTGTTAACAGTTCTAGCTCTCACCATAACGAAGCACAGAACGCTGAATGCAAATGCTACCTTCTTTTCAGACACCTGTGTTCAACGCTCACCAACAAAAGCCTCTATAGAGTTTAAATATCACTGGTTTTAAACAAGAATGTCGGTTTTTGGGATTGGTATTTTCATAATTATAAATTCTTTTGTAATAATAAGCCAAACAGAAATTCCATACGAACCATCGTCATTCTCCTGCCCTTATCCCAAATTTAATTTGGGCGTACTCGTAATAAAAAAACCCAAAACAGTAACAGAAAATAGGCAGCGTGAATATTCAAATAAAAAAGCTAGAAAATTGTCAGAAATGATTAGTAAACCTTTCACGGAAAAGTGAAAAACAATTTTTGTGGCCGATGACATACATATGTAGATGGAAAAACCATGTCGAATGCGATTTCGAATCTCTAAATCGCGTTACGAATATCATGTCAGTTCGAACGAAAATAGGTGAAAATAGGCTTCTGATATTTTATGATATTAAAGTACATTTCAAGATAAAAAAAAGTACTAGCTGTCGACAGCTCAGCTCGTGTTTAGCGAAGTGAAGTGAATACGACGAGGTTATACGTTCGTGTTTTTCTATTTGGTTACAAAGTCCTTTGCGTTGATGGGACATATATAAAGATGAACGTATCAAAGTCGTGTCAAAGGGCGATCCCCATTTGAACGTCAAAGTGACGTTTGCGCACAGTGTAATACAGAGAATTCCTTTACGAACTAACGGTGGATTTTTTTACAAATCAGTTTAGTGGCTCCTTTGTTTCCTAGCTTAGTTCGTGCGAGAGGGTACTTTGTATAAAACCGTTGAATCCCCATGTCCGTCAGTTGTCGGAGAATTGAAGGCAGCTACATGTCATGGCAAATACCATTGGCAGGCGCCAAAGGGTAGGCAGCCGTAGCTTATCGTTTGAGGCTTCATTGCATCGTGGCCGACCACATATCTACATATTCCACACGTCAAAGCTAAATACTTGGCGACTTAGATTCAAAGTATCAACGCTTTGTCGTTTGTTATATACTTACCTATATGTCTCTACAGTGCAAGTTAGACTTTCTAGCTAAAACTGAATTTAAAATTTACCAAGTCGATCGAAAATAATATCAAACTTTTCTGCAACGATGTGAGAATAATTGTCTTCGTTGTGCTTTGTCGACACATTCAAAAATTTATTCATACTTTGAAACTCCTTGTATTTGCAAATCAAGGAATGTTTATTCTAAAATTTATGTACACCTCATTTCTTGTGTATTTCGTTAAAGATAAGCCACAGATGTCTGTTTGTCCTTATCTTTGATTTTGCGGGTTCTAAGTGAAGGACGCTTTACCTATCAAAAGAAACTAAGGTCTAAGTAATGCCTAAGTACAAGTAGTTGGAAAGTGTCGTAGTTTAGACAACTTTTATAGATTACTTGAGATACTCGTTCAAACTTTCTCTCTTTTAATATCTCTGTAAATATTCCAATTAAGATAAGCCTTTTAAATAGGAATGCCGTCTGAAATAATAATTTGAATATTTTATTTTAGTCGAGCTTAGATGACTCTGTAACCAAAAACAAATGAAAAGTTGTTTTTGATTTAAGTCTTACTTTGAGCCTTAAGATGTAGTTGCGTCAAATGCCTACAGTAATATTCAAACACGCTTTATTTGTAAAAGGTTTTTTAATGTCTCGAATAATATCGGTCATTTGCAAGCTACAGTGCCGTTGCGAATTCGCAAATGGTTTGATGCCTCGTTTGATATTTCCTCCATTAGGACCAAATTAAAAAACTTCACCGCTCGTAAAGTAGAAAACTTTCTTCGCATCATCGTTTTTCTGTGAGTGGAAAATGATGTCTTCATTAGCTCTCACTTGAGTTTGTGTTATTTAGGTGTAGTTCCAAGTATGCTGTAGTGCCTTCCACAAAAGTTTACCGGTATAATATCCTCGAGGATCCAGTTACTCTAAAAAGTTTTCCAATTTGAGAACCGCGTAGTTTTTTAATTTAGGACAGCGGGAGTTAAAATATGTTAAGCGCAGCTGAAAATACGCATGTGTTTGTTTTCATTAGCATTCCCAATGGTAATAAGGGGTGAAACGAGGGAGAGCCGCCGTTCGGCTAATATAAAATGTGCCCTGAACCGCACCTGTACATTGTGGAGCGTTGCGTTCCGTGTATTCAAACACTGTGCAATTCGCGTGAATAGACCTTTCAGAGCGCAATTTTTAATGTAGCAATCTTCTATCGGGCAAGCGGGCAAGCTGCAAGTCGCTAGCAATATCCAGTGGATCGATCCAGTTCTGCTATAAAATGCGGAGCGATGCAGTGACTCCTTTGTGATACGTAGTTATTGAGCCCGATACAATGTCGGCACGATCTGCTCTCACTTTGTATGACGTTGCTGTTTCTTAGAATCGTAATAAAATTTGGCGCATCGTTTCCTACCTCTGTCATTTCATCATTTTGTTGCGACATATTGGCTTTCCGTTATTTCTCGATGTTGTTTTGTTCGCCGTTTCGAGATCATCTGTCATCCGATGTTCTGTTATGTTGATATTGAATTTCGCTTTCGTGAGGTAATGTTTCCCATCTTTATTGTTACGTTTTACTATTCTCGTTTACGATTATATGGCTTTGTGTGCTGATGAGACGCTTATTGTTCATTTGAATAGACTTAGTTCTCACATGTAGTAATCAATATTAAGAACTAGTTTCTTGCGAACATATTTAGAATCAGCTACGATTAACTTAAATCGATTTGTCAAATACATCTTAAATCAAATTCAGCCCTGACAATCATTACATCCATCGTATAACACCTATCAGTACGCAATCGGAGCACTAAAGGGTTAGCATACAAAATGCGCAAGATGAAAACATTATTCAATCAATTTACCCGTACGGGGTATCAATGTGAAATCATGCAGATAAACGGAATCGAGGGTTCTGCATCCTGATCCCGTGCCTGGTTACTTAAAATCGCATGTATAATTTAAAAGGAGTGGCTGACACACCACATTTACCATGTGGAGGGCAGGGAGATCGCACGTCCCCGATAACGCTGATAAAACGGGAAGCTGGGTTTTAAGGATTTATCACCGGCCCCCAGATTTATTCATTTGTAATTGTACCCACTTGTGGAATTCCCTTATACATATAAAACTGTTTTCAACTTACTCTCAGCTGTGGTTATTTAGGCGTACAACGGCTAAGCGTTTAGGGCTCTATGTAGGTCAATATTAATTAAATTATTCCACCGGATAAATGAAAATATTTAACGCAACTTTGTTTACGATAGCATCAGTAAATACCGGAGCCAAAGCAAAACTATTTTAATATCAAAACTGGTTGTACGTTTTTTTCACTAAAAGCAGAACAACGATCCCTTTTAAAAAAATTCATAATAATATCAGTAAGTACTTTTTTGTTCATGCCCAGATCATCGGGTCTGGTTTTCTAATTATTTAAAGTCTATATAAAAGTGTTTTGTAAATGACATTTGAAAGGGAGTGATGGCCGTATCACATAGGGGTGCTTTCAAAGATCAAAGCTAAAGTAAAATGGATCTTTAGAAGAAATGCGGTGAGATAGAATGTGCCTTCTGGCTTCAAATCGACCCTTATCTATCTCTCTTAAGAGTATCACTCTAATGTTGTGTGTTACAATTATACCCGTAGGTAGGTAGGTAGGTAGGTAGACAGCTACCTCATTCAAACTAAAATGTTATCAGAGTTATTTTTTAATGTGTTTTTTATAAATTTGGGTTGGGAAAATAGCTTAAATAGCATGTTTAGGTGTTTGCCAAGAAGCTGTCGTCAAAGACACCCAGTAACGAGTCGATTTCACTCGCTGTGCCAACGAGTCGTGCAGATAATTGTTGTGAAACGAGTATTATCGTTTCAGTGATCGCTTGTTTTTGGTATGGCCACGGAATTTCGGTATTCCAAAATGCATTATCGTAATGCAACGTTCGCTGTCCTTTGTCCGCCCCGCATGCTCCAAATCGATTCACAATGTACCAACTTGGATGCCGGCTACGCGTCTGTATGTAATTTGAAAAACCGAACATTACAGGACATCAGGTCTTACATTTATTCGAGTTGCCATATTTGAACAAGTTCGTGTACTAAAAGTAATACAAGAAAAAGTTTCGACGTAACTTACGTGGAGGCGACGAGCGAGGAGTTTTCTTTCTACATATTATACAGTTATTTTCACATATCTGAGCTGAAACGAATATAAAATTTCAAGTTCGTTTTCTTTGTGGAGTGAACTTTGTTAGTGTTTGAAATGAGTCTATTCTTGAGAGGATTTTTAAAACTGTTAGAAACTAAATATCTATTTATACCGCCGTAGAACATATCTTTTAAAGTAGTGCTACGTACATCATAACATTTCTCATCGAATCATATCTAAAAAGAACCTATTTCTCATTTTCCCGATTCCAGATTATTTTAATTTGTGTAAAAAATATGATGTAAACAGTTTTCTGCATAAATAGCCGTTACAGGATGGTCGTCGCTTCAAAGCGGATTTTACCAAAGAAATCTTAAGTTTCTTCTACGGAACAATATTCCGAGTACATTCTCTTCGTTCGAGATTGCCAATGAGGTTACGATAAGGCGAGCTCGGCGCGTGAGTCTGCATATTTTTCTGGCTACGTTTTCAATTTAATCCGTATAATCTCAATGTGGGGTTGTTATCAAACAATTTCTCCCTTATTTGATGGAGAATTTTTTAATAATAATAATTCCTTTTTCGCAAAAATGCAAAGCAGGCTGGTGATAATGTTGGGAAGTTATGTTTTTAAATTGGAAAGTGTTTTCGAGCTTTTTCTTTACCATTATCGAATAAGTGCCCCTTTTTCACTAGCATAATAGATAAGCAGGGTTTATTGTTCGCCAATAGATTGTACAGTACAATAGAGGGTCGCTAAAAGCCAATCATCAAAAAGTATTGGTAGTGGAAAAGATTACCAGCAGTTTCCGGCGTAGGTACTTTAGAAAAATTGCGTACATTCTTATACCTATTTACTACAAAAATACATTGGTACAAATAGGTAATCAATAAACTCGAATAATCTATGTATTAGGGTATTTACCGAAGGTACCGCGCCTGTGGTAAATATTGGTATTGGCACCAAAATCCCAAACAAGACACCTGCTAAACAAGTAACATAAATCCGAAATCGTAATACGTTTAAGTGCAAAAACGAAACACACAAGGCCATGGCTTGGAAACTCGCTTAATCCCTCAAATCCTTTAATGGACGTTCGGAAATGTTGTCTAAAAGGTGTAACCGCTCGCAGTACCGGCTTTACCGACCAACAACGTGAAAATTATTCACTTATCATTAAAACTGTACAGGGTAATTGGTTGGCGAAACTACACAAATGCTACGGAAATTCGATTTCAAATCATGTTGGAGCCTAATTCACAATTTCAAGTAACGATACTGCTGCACATCGTTTATCGTTCTCGGGACGCACCAGCTATGAGAAATTATGTGTTTTAGAAATATTTTCTTTTTGTTATATCATGTTTTGATAACGATACCTGACACGTCTCACAGACGTGTAGCTTGAAACTATGTATATATTTTGGTATTAATATCACAACATATACATAGTTTCACATTCACAAACAAATTGACCCTATATATCTATTACCTAAACAATTTACTGTCTTAATAACAAACTACTTCGAAGAACAGTCTTACCTACTTCAATTAGCAAGCATTCATGTCTTCTATTCGATTACTCGGAACCGTAACAAATGAGGCAACACATCACTGTCTCTTTCTTTCCGCAAACTAAAAATATTACGAGCATCACTCTTCCCCTATTTCTCTCTAAAATGCATTTCGGCGTTCCTACTTGTAGCCATTTATATTAATAAAGAAACACTCGCTATGTCTTGGAAGACGCAGCAGTTAGCGATCATTAATGCAAATCAATGCAATTTTAATTTCCTCAGAGGAATATTAAAATTGATCATGATAATTGATTTTCTGCCTCATTTCAAAATTTCCTACTCGTTACGAAGTCGAGTGAAGCAGAAAATGGCATTCCGCAATCATCAACTTGATACAAATACCGCGCTCTTTTCAAAAAGACTCGTAAGCGGAAACAAAGACGTCCTCTTTGCAATTTTAATGTAGCATTATTGGTGAGGAGCGCGCGATCAAAAGAACTTTTACCTTAAAAAGATGACTCCGCAATCCCTCACGTTTGACGATGCAGTACTTTTATCTTAGCTACAGTCAAAAAATGCACCGCTATTACTGCTAGCACTCCCACCGGAGTGGAAATCTTTTGCTCTCTGATTTTATTTACAGACGAATGGAAAATTTAATTTGGCTCTCATTTTAGGGCGCACCTGAGTTTAGGGGAATACGATTCATACTTTAAGTTCATCCCTCAATAAACTATCAGCTTGATGGATTGGATTTTGGAGGTCTTAAAATTTTACTCACGAATTCCATTTTGCGTTT
Source organism: Apamea monoglypha (assembly GCA_911387795.2). Taxonomy (NCBI): domain Eukaryota; kingdom Metazoa; phylum Arthropoda; class Insecta; order Lepidoptera; family Noctuidae; genus Apamea; species Apamea monoglypha. Next base: position 20,403,976 of record OU426914.1, on the reverse strand, counting down.
GTAAAAGAAGTATTTTCAGAGTTCAATATCTTGAAAATTAAATGTGATTCGGATTTTTGACTAAATAAGCAGAGTAATGAATAATTAAGCAAGCCGAGCGATGATGCCTGCTTAAGACTGCTCTCGTATATATTACGAGTCGTTTTACTTAGCGTAAAGGGTGTCGGGAAATCTACCCTGACATAATAAACGTGAATTTCCAAATAATATTTATGTCGGGTAAGGTCCAAAAGAGAGATATTAACTTACTACTAATTTGGACACCATTCATTCAGGCTCAACTCGACGCTGCAGTGAGTCGATACTAAATGAAAAATAGTGCATTGAATTGAATCGTTTCGAATGCAATGTGTATGAATTTTAAACTGTCTGCATACAGATGAAGCAGGCCATGTCGTGATTGAAAAACTGATTTAGATCAAGCGCCAATCCAAAGTGTTTTGTGTAGGATGTTGGCGTTTAGGCATAACTTAATATCAATAGATCTGAGACATCTATTTTCAAAATTTTCAACAGTTGTTTGTTGAATCCCTTCCCTATTTATAAGTCAATTAATTGAAATAAAAACGTTAATTTTGTGTTTATAACAACTCATCCAAAACCTTACTTAATAAGTTTAAAAAAATGCAGCAACATGTCACCAAAAATGAAAATGGCATAACTAAAAAAAGAACAATAGTTGTTGGTTGGAATAATCGTCTAGATCAGCGAAAAGTATGTGTATCGCTAACATATTCTGGCTCACGTACTGCCGTTATCAGCGGGACGCAGTCGACCGCGACGTAGTCCTGCCCCCCCACTCCTTCGCAATTGTTTATTTCTAAGGATAATCTTTACAAACGCTCCGCTTAATGTAAATAAATAAAAGTAATACCAACCCTCCCAAACAAATAGACACAACGATAATGACAGTCGATCTTTAGATTAGGAAATTTGAAAACGAGTTATTTTTCAATGGCCAAAGATAATGAAACTCAATTTTTATATCTGGATTTTTATCAAACGAGTAATTTGTAAAAGACCAACGATTATGACACTCGATTTTTTAAATTTGAAATTCTACTTAATGATTCGCTTGACTGGAATGAAAAAAGATAAATAATAGCTGGCATAGTGGCCAGTCATTTAGTGCGTAGAGTGTAGAGTCTATACGCGAAGGGTTTATTGTGTCTGATTGTGGCGCACAACGATGGGAAAGCAATTTCACCACTCGTATACAAGGGTACTAGGGATTTTTTTATCCAGCACATTGTTGCATATGGCTTCCGCTAGACTAAAGTTTCCTGTTATTGAAGCTTTAGTGATAGTTTGGATGCTTATGATAATATATTAGAGAGATATTGACGCTAAAGTGCCGTAAGCGTCTATTTAGGCCTTGTTTTAGTATACAGGAGAAAGGAAAGCGATATATTAATTTTTTATCACACTTTAGTATATAAAGGCGCACGTGTAGCTTATGCATGATAACCCTAAAGTGTTTTATATCCGTATCATTATGTAAAGTAGGGCCTAAAACAACTCTTCGTGAGAATTTTATGTTCCCTATCAGTTTAAACCGTAATTTAAAGGAGATACTTTTATTTGGTTATACGAGGCTCTATGTTTTTAAACTAGACCGAGTTTATGCGGTGATATTGGGTTAATCGATTAAGTACTTAGTTACATTACTTAGGTGCATAGGTAGGTTTCATAGTGTTTTTTTTTGTAGAGTAATTTTTGTAAGTATAAGACTTATATCTATTGTTTTGCAGTTGCTTTGAAATACACTTAACTAAGTGTAAAAGTTTGATAAGAATAGAATAGAATATTCCTTATTTTGTACACCATAAATATAGGATATGTTAATTAAACATCTGGTTAAGAAACGTTTAAGAAAATCTTAAGATAATAATTATATATAATTATTGTTTAAGTACAATAATTATGTATAATTATTATCTATTGTATATTTTTAGTGTGAAATGTATTTTTATTTTTGTTATGCGTTTTCTTGTGTACAATAAAGTAAATAATTAATAAAATAATAGTGTTTAAGTTACACGAAATCCTATTTTAGGGTTCGACATTTAAGAGAAAAATATACCAATAAATGACAACTTTATTTATGCGTGCTTTGACGATGTTTTTGCTTTGTTTGTGGCTAATTCACTAATAAAATTGCCTTAGCTTTGTAAAACAATATCTGTTTAACAAAATATTTTGTTTTTCAAATAAAAGGAGATGTCCTTTCTGACGCGTTACTTAGACAGGTAAAAAGACGATGCAAACTTGCCCAGAGCATTTTTGCATCGTCTTTCTCTAACGATGAGTACACGAAAAAAATGGCGGAACAGCGCCTTTTTAAAAAACCGTTGCATCATTTCGAATTACCTATAACACAATTACGTTGAAGAACAACATCGGTTTTTTGTCACTGATAAAATGTATTTTTATATTTCTATACTAATAATGAAGCTGAAGAGTTTGTTTGTTTGTTGAATGCGCTAGTCTCTGGAACTAACAGTCGGATTTGAAAAAATATTTCTGCATTTGATAGCCCGATTCATGAGAGAGGTTATATGCTATTTAACATCACGCTATGTGACTTAGAAGCCGAGTGCGAGTAATAAACCGCGGGGCACAGCTAGTAATATTATAAATTCGAAAGTTACTTTGTCTGTATGTTATCTTTTCACGCCCAAACCACTAAACGGATTTCGATAAGAGGCAAGGAGCTAGATGGCATCCTGACGAAAGACATAAGCTACTTTTTGTCCCAGTAACACGTTACCGTGGAATAATATCCAACAACCACGCGGGCGAATTCGCGGACCGAAACTATAGTTTCCTAATATTTGAATAAAATACAGCTTGATTCAAAATAATAATATCTATCAAAGATGTTTGTACTGTACAAACATCTTTGATCACTTATATTAAACCTTTCCTCTACAATATTCTTGACAAAAGTTTCCACCTTCCCTTACCACCTTTTCAGTTTGATAGAAAATTTGCCTTTCAAGTCTTGCCTCTGTTACCATAGTTACCTGGCATAAACGTAACGTTTCGTTGAAATAAGATGCTCGGTCAAGCACCCTGATTATCCTTTTGTTATCACCATCGGCCCCCCTTTTAATTATATATCACTCCCTAATTAAAAAGGGTTGCAAAACAGGGATTACAACAAAAGCTTAATCATAAAACTGTTTACGGTAATATTAATTAGCTTGTTGCCTTGAATGAAATTTAATTAAGATGGCGGGATTCCCAAAAGAGATTAAAAAAAAAAGAAGTGATTTTGATTTTGTCATGCACTATATTTTTATCCAACTTATATTGAGTTTTATATTATAGTATCTGCAAGGAATATGTTTGTATTTTTTTGTTACAAACGATTACCTATATGTTTAAATTCTTTTGTAACGAACATTTACTTATAATATCACTAACATTTTGTATTTGAAGTTTCTGTTCTGTACTCTCAGAACTCTAGGCAATCAAAGTCTTCTCAACCAACTGTTTTTTTATTCCTGAAAGTTTCCATTAAACTTAAAACAAATTCGCATTAAAGCTCTTAAAAACTTGAGCGTTCCTAGCTCTTAGTTGCACTAATTCAGCACAAAAGGTGGACTTAAAGTTATAGCATTCTGCCCCAGTTAACTTTTCGGCTTACCGGTACAAGTGTTGGATGTTGGCGGGACTACTTAACTCCTGACTCGACGAGGTTTGCATTTTAGATTGAACTGTAAGACTATTGTCCGAACAAAAGATTGTAAGCTGTGTTCTCGATATGAAGTCTTTTATTTTATCACGACATACACATTTTACAGCAACCTATCATGCTAACAGTGACCCGATTAATAACAGAACTTTCCAGAATAGTGTCCGACGACTTGGCACTTTAGCCGCTCCACTTTCCGATTCACAAATACCGACAACATCACTTTAAATGATAGCCTTTATGTAACGGAGCCCCATGATTTCAACTCTGGCGATTTATCTGCTCCACTCCCGCATTATTCCGGTAACCGCAGCGCGTTTGCCTCGATCCCAATATCGAAATTCGCAAAAGGGACACGCTTAAAAAAATAAAAAGAGCGACACGTACATAAATTAGTAGCGAAAAAATGGCTTCTCCGCATAACGTGAGATATGGCCAATATAACGGGCATGATGTACGCTGGATGGGAGTCGCGCGGTCAATATTGATACGCCTTTATGACCCATTTACCTTTTCGGTTGGCGCGTAGCGCGGGCCAGGCACCGGCGGAATTCCGCCAGAGCGTCGTTTCAAAATTCACGCGGCTTTTTAAAAGCGCTAACTTGTTTACATAGCTGTGACCGGCTACAGTACAGTTTGTACCAGTCTTTCAACATATGCTACGGAGTGTGCTACGAGCTACGATGTAATGTCTACGAGCGCGTACTACGCGCGTAGGCCGGGCGGCGTTTACTTTACAAGTTAGTGAAATTCAAACATGGCTGTTTCTCTTTGGCTCGTCAGTATGTAACAGTTTTATAGCACAAAATACACAAAAAACTAAACCTAGCTCTGGAAAATAAAATATTTGATCCTTGTAAACCTTTTTCATACAAAATGCCAAGTTATTCTTCCCAAAATGTGAACAAAGAACATTTAGAACCTTTTACTGGCATACTTTGAATAGGGTACTTTGCGTACGTTGTACTGAACACAAAGTGAACATTAAGTGGGTGGTTTACTTCATCACTCTTCTTGACGTCCGCGAACTATTCTGAAATCGTTCAACACTTGCAATCTCAGACTGGTGGGGCCATAAAGTATGCTGTATCAAAATTCATTCTTAGATCCTGTATTATTGGTATCTTATTCCATTTTTTATATACATATGGTATACTACAAAAACACACTATGTTACAACAAACTAAATTTATAATATAATATTTTCTGGACATATCGTTTTTTATTTATTTTATTTTCAGAACCCCAAATTTTTTTTAGTACAATAGTAAATGGGAGAATCGATAACTTTCCGATTTAGTCAATCACTAACGTATACAATGTAAAATAAATCGCTTTTGCACAGCACAACTATAGCGACAAATGTTTTTGTGTGAGTAAGTTGTACGGTGCATGGTAAATGCACGCTATGTTTCATGAGTTAAGGTTTATAATTGATTGTGTAGTACGTTCTACGTACGTTCGTTATGAATTGCAAGTGTGTGCACGACTTTGTATCTATCTATCACTCAACTACATGTATAGTAGTGGGGCAGTAGTGGGATCGTCTTAGCTACATGGAGTTCTGATACATTTTCAACTACCGGGGCATATCTCTTTCTTTCCTATATCTATGCTCTTTACTTTGTGTAAATAATTCCATCACCACTGCTTTCAAAACGGTGAAGGAAAACATTGTGAGGAAACCGGGATATCCAAGTACCAAAAAAATTGAAGACATGTGACGTCTACGGACCCGCACTGGACCCGCGTGGTACATTACGAAAAGAGGAAGCCTGTGTCACAGCAATGGGAAAATTAGGCTGATTATGCTTTTTTTCTCACATCTCCCTTTTCCAGTATATAAAATTTTAGTATATGATTTTAAACGTGTAACAATTACCCTTTGACAGCAGAGGAAATAAAAAGCCGTTAAAAAAAAAAACTACCGTCACCCTCGCTTATTTTAAAGCCCGTTGCTTCAAACTGAAGAAGAACGATAGAACTTTCAAGTTGTATTGAATAGTCGGGAGAAATTCAACACTACCGACTACACTTCGACCGAGGACAAGCGTCTTCGGAAACTATCGGCTATTTATACACTTAAAACAATCCTTATTTTTAAGTTAACAGTGAATGTTTAATAATGATTGGTGTCTCTTTATATTATTTAAAAATAAGCATATATTACACCCATTTCATGGTTTCCTTTAGATCATCATTGTAATCAACATATAATGTTCCCACTGCTGGGACACAGGCCTCCTCTCTTCGAGTGGGAGTGGGCTGTAATCTACCACGCGGGCCCAGTGCCGGTTGGTAGATGTCACCATGTCTTTGATTTTTTGGTTCTAGGACATACCGGTTCCTGACGATGTTTTTCCTGTGATTTAAAATCTATAAGGATACGGTTTATGGCCCCAAATACCTAAGTATAGAAGCTCCAACTTAGAGAATTTTCGGACAAAAAACGATAGATTCACTAGTCAAAATAAATGATCCGAAAAGATTGGCTAGGGGTTAATGTTGGACGCTGTTCCTATCGACTCTGGGAATTCAAAATGGGCATTCTTAGTAGTTACTGGTTAAAAAAATCACCCTTACTGCTACGACATAAAACGGCTAATGTCAACCCGTTACCACCGATGTGTGGTTACCTGTACAGGCGAGTCTTTGATTTCACTTTTTTATTTTAAAAGTGAGATTTTCACACCATGCGGTTATTGCTGTCACTGCAATTGACTTCTGAACGCCCCTACCTGAGCTACTTTGATCAATTGAGTGGTAAAATTGACCAGTTGACGTGCTCTCTATGATGTTAAAAGCAAAGCCTATAATTATGCTTTTATGTGGCTGCCGATCTTTCAGGAATAATTTCAGATATTTAAGTGACTATATTAAATTGGTTTATTTTTTTATTTTTAGAGATAAGCCAGCGTTAATTTGGTTGATAAGAACAGAGTCGTTCATTTGAAATGTAAGTTTAAGAAACACGTAAAACATCAAGGCTTCCACTGCACCAAAAAATAAAATAGTGAGCCGAACATTGTAAAAGCCGCAGTATAAAATCGTTTTGTGTTGATTGCGCATTGATTGTGCAACTGTCGAACCATTCGATGCACTTTCAAGAACTTTTTGCGGACGTGTGGTGTGCCAGAATGCATTGCTTTTTACCACCCGTAGTCAGTTCCCGTTCCGTTTAAACTGATATTTGATTGTCCTACAAAAACTTAATACGAATTCGTTTCGGACGGTTAAACAACGCAGTTGTACTGTAAGCAGATTTTAATTTGATAAAATCTTGCGTAATCAGTGGATGGGTTAACAACAATAGATAAAGAACCATTATCTATAATGAATGCACAACGCAGTTTGGAATCTGATTTGGGAAATAGGGCAAATGCCAAAGATAATAACAGCCTGATCTCATTAAAAGACGAAGTTGTGAATAGATCGGCGGCGACTCCATTAATATTGAAATGATAACGAGTTGAACTAGTCAAAGAGATAAAGAGAAGCTCGAAGTGATTTCTCGCTCTTTCATATCGAAAGCACAGTAAATTGTTTTCGTTGGATAAATGTCCGAGTGACCGAATTGGGGGTATTTTAGTAAGAACAGACCCTTGTAGAGGTGTCGAGTCATAAAATAAATTGAAATGCTTCGTCGATCAAGATTCGCGGCAGGACGCAGCGACCGCTCAGAGCTCCGACAATAAATCAACTCAGCGCTTTTATGTATAAAAAAGGAAAAAAGAGCGGGAAAGTCGTTTATTTGTTTCCAAACTATATTCGAACGGTTCCCAAGCTTCGATACTTTAATAAAAATCTTGCTGTGGAATTGAAATTTCACATTTCGTCGCACTGGGCTCGGTGGGGGAAACGGGGGTTCAGAATACGGACACTGGGGGAAAATGGATAACTGCTAAACTTTTCGCGTTTCCAGCTTTAATTAGGTAGAAAATGCTCTCTTAGCCGAAATGTGTAAGTAGGGCGTTACTTACAAGAGATTCATGTTATGGGATTCTGATTTTTTTATCGTTGCATGTACTTCGTCGTAATATTTGTTAAAAGTTTTATTACATTACATTTATTCCCATTCACCATGTTTTTTTTTGTTTGTTAGGCTATACTGTTTCCCACTTTTTCCTTCCAACCCCTGTCTTGTGTGATCTCAGGACATGTTCCATTCATCAAGTTAATATTATTAAAACCGAATTTCTCCGTTTGATGTCTATGTAAATCAGCGGGATCCCTTACGCATTCACACAAAACTAATTCTCGAATAAACTCAATGATTGTCGCTTGATCCGAATAAGTGGTTTACGGGTAACAAAGAGAAACCTTAATAAAGGTCGTGATTGACCACCAAACTGAGCTCGGATCATCGGCCCTTATTTCGTGATGTCCCGTACTGGAAAATTCAGGATTATTCTTTCTTTTTCCCTTGCTCTTTTAGGAAAATCTAGTTCTGTCTGTCTCGTTCTTTTTTAGACTCTTTACCTGACATTGATTTGTTTTTATAAACGGCGCGTATGTACTTCAGAAATGTTTTAAGTTATACGTTTATGCCTTAAGATATTCTGCTGCTTTCAATAACATAACAGCTAATAACGCCCAAGCGTATTTCTGCTCCGTGTTACAAAGAACAGGTGATTCGATTGGCTGTGCCAATAACAAGGTAATTTTCGTTGAAAAATACCCCCAACTAATATTCTCGCTAGCCAGGGGTCCGGTCAGAAAAATGAAAAAGTTTTTGTTCCCCCATTGTATTTGGAACGCTTGACATTAGATTAATTCCTTTACCTTTCTCAGTCTGTCCGGGTGAAAGCCCCTTGTTCTCTCGTCCACTTGAAAATAATTTATCGAGATTAAAATTTATGAAAATGAAATTTTACTTTGCGGCGTGAATGTTCCGCTTTTGTTATAAGTGAAGTTTGAGAATTGGAATAAAAAGAATTTATATATTTTAATGATAAATGAGTTGTAATTTGATTAAAAAATCTGCTTCAGAACTTTATGTTTTAATTAAACATTCTGAATAGTAGACAATGAATGGCTGTTATTCATGTTGTAAGTATGTTTGTTAAACAAGTTAGCGACAGCATAATAATATGAAACTTATTAGTGACAAACTTAATAGCATTAGCTACTGGCTTAGTCGAGCGTATTGAGTGGCTACACAGATGCAGAAGGCATGATATAGGTACGGAACTTGGTAAGACTGTTCGTATTCGACGGAGTCATAGGTATGCAGCCCAAAACTTAGCCAGGCAAAGTTAGAGAGCCAGAGACACTATCATCCGCATAGTACAAGCGTTTTTGGTGATACATTGCTTATTTCTTGTGAACTGTTTACAGCCGTTTATAATTACAAAAGTATGTCGTTCTCATTCATTAGCTAATGAATTTTGAGCTCGTTTTTTTTTTTTTACTGCAGCCAAACATTGTGTTTTGTCTGCAGTAAAAAAAAAACGAGCCGACACTGGTAAAGAATATTTTAAGGTCTTGGTTACCAGGATCTTAAAATATTCTTTACGTTTTGATACCTATACAGTTTGCAGCCCTTTTTCTTACGATTCTTATTAAACGGTCTATCTGAATATAAACTGCTAGGAGAGGTAGTCGTATCTGATCTACCAGAATATCGGATTATTTTGCGTGATATGTTTGGCGATTCGCCAGCTTTTACTATTGTAGCCTTAATAGTGGCATTGCAAATTGACACTACATCGACAATAGTTTTTTTTTACTGTAACCCTATTACTAGGTATTAAGTATTTGTACTATTTTCAATTGTATACATTTCTCAACTTGAGAATCGAACCCAAGACCGCATGCTCAGAATTTGCAATTCCCGCTTTTTTTCAATTAAATTTTGAATATCCTTACATAAAATTACGCCTGTAATTCCTGAAAGGTTAGACAGAGATGCACCTATAGTACCACATTTCGCCAGTTATATTTAAGTCGCATGTAATAGGGAGCGAGCCCATTGCTATCAACCGGGCACAATTCCAAACTCCAGGCTGCTACTGAGAAATTTCTGATAGCATAATCCAATAACGCTGTTCCGACCTGGGAATTGAACCCAGGACCTCATTCTCAGCAGTAGCGCTTGCAACCAGGCAACTTTTAATTTTATTGTAAATTGTAATTTTGTTTTATTATTTGCCTTGAGTTAAATGGCTGATCTCGGTATCCTATCTTTATGCCTTGTCAGACACGCAATGTCCCTAAGCTATAATATTTAGAGTGGGTACCTACACTTGCAGGCCTGCTCCCTAACACAATAGACTTAAACAGCAATCGGCTAACAGCCGAAGTACAAAAACCACACCTCTACTTAGGTACCCAATTCTCTGGGGCCTGGAGGGGCGAGGGGCTTTTAACTTCAAAGGTTTTAACATTAATAATAAAATTATGGGCCGTTTTATGCTGATAACTAAACTGTCATTTACGTTATGTATTTATTTTTTGTGATATTTTATTTTTAATACTGTCTTAGGAATTCTTGCCATACTTACCTACTCGGTAATATGAGCCATTGCACGGGATGTATGTATTTTCTAATAATCTTGGTTTAGATTTTTGTTGTTATTTTTTATCTCTAACTAACTGACCCTACGAACTTCGTACCACCTAAATGAAAAAAATAACCATCTTCATTATATTTTTTCGTGACTTTTTCCCACGTTTTAGTAATTATTCTACAATTTGCGTCGGAGATAAATCCAACAAATCAAAGATGAACCGGTGCAACTAACTCGCATTGTTTTATATGAATATTAAATGCAAGTGTTTGAATTATAATTACTTAACCAGTCAGAAAATTGGCTCGATTGCCGAAAAAAACGCCCGTTTTCGTGAAAAAAAATTTTTTTTTTCTTCTCCGTAACTGGAACGAAAATCAGCAAATATGTAAAAATGGTACGGTTCCATTTTGATTGAAAATTAATTTCAAACGTTTTCCGCATACGTCGTACGTATCATTGGTCCGTTTCCGAAGCCTTAACGTTTTTTTTACATTAAAATACCATGGATTAAATTTTTACATTCAATACACGTTATCAAAGGAACGTTGGTGTAGAAAAAGTTATAATCGAGCAATGAATGCCCAACACACGTACGGTACATTGCTAATGGCACCTATGGCTTTGAAACAGGTGCTCAGTCTTCGGCGTCCAAGTTTTTACAGCCATTTTTCATAAATATTATTTCAAGTCAGTACTCGCAGTTTTTTTATTCCTGTACTTGGACTTTTTAATTCTTACGATTGCTCATTGATTTAACATTTTCATTACAACGAACTTAAACTGTTTTGTTTTGTGGTTTTTTAAATTAAATCTTATTAGTTGTTGTGCTAAGTTTTTTCCAAGAAATATTTTTTGAAGTTCGAAATATATTTCTTTTGTGACTTAGGCCCGGTTTTTTGATCCGTAGTTAAAAAATTGACGTTTGACAGTTTTTGTATGAAACTACTGTCAAAATTTCAAAATTATTCCTCGAATAAAATTATCATCAATAGATGATCAATCATCGAGCAAAAGAACAATCAGCCCTAAGTCGCGTATTTCGTCAGTTAAGTAATATTAATTTCTTTTTGAAGAAATTGTTGAATTTCGCTATTTCTTTTTGAAGAAATTGTTGAATTTTGTGATATATTTTATGTTATTCAAGGAAGGGACTTGTGATTCATCTAAGTGCTCTTAGATAGAGTTGAAACCATTCTATGGCTAGTTTAGGCTCCCTTATGGTGCCTATCCCGAACTTTTAATTTTTATAGTAGTTTTTAGTTTGCAATTTTTCTCAGTTTCATGTTTTCTTTAATTTTTTCCGTAGTTTTCCACTGCAGAAGGTCATTTTTAAAATGACTAATTATATATTGAAACGCAATGTTGATAATAATACGGTTCCGAAAAAGGAAGATTGGCCAATGAAGTCATTGGATGTAGAAATCTGAAAAATATAAATCCGTTTTTCGATTTTCTTCTCCGCCATATTCAGCAAGTTCTGCAGAATCTCGTTCTTTCTATTATAACTAAATTGTTTCCTAGCTTAATGAATATGCAACACCATAAAGTAGTTTTTCATATGAACTTGGCATCATTTTTTAATTGAAGTATGTTTTAGTTAAGCTGAAGATAGAAAAAATAACTATATTTCATCTCTTTACATTTTACCGTTACATTTATCTTTTTACTTTTTAAATTTACCAATCTTACATTTTTCTATCAAATCAAAGGGCAGCGACATTTATCTGTACCAAAAGTTACTATAGCGAAATCTACAATTTAAATTAAGCAAAGTAGATATTTATTTTACTCGATATCATAATACATGTACCAATGAATTTAAATATTACCCTCCCATACATTAGTTCTGTTTGGTTATTTAATTTGCATATTAAAATTGTATCAACATCTCATTTCCCTAATTTGCATTGCTGATTCGGAAGTTTGCGATGAACCTAATTGAATTTTGATATGATTTTATTACGCTGAAGGTAAAAAATACCGGCGTTAAAAATATTTTGTGGACTTTAAAATTTTCCGTTATATTTTTTCTAGTGAACAGAATATTGTGTCTATAAATTCTCCGCTGTTTTTTTGACGCCGATAAAAATTGTGCTTAAAACTTTGGGTGTTTAAATGGCTGATTGTTCACTTTATTTCTTGAAAGGAATAATAAAGTGAATGAAATTCATTGTTATCTCAGTACATTTTCCGGCCGGGTCATTGTTATAATCTCAGTTGAGTTGGCGGCCGGGGGGTTTTCCAATTTTTCCTGGTAGTTGTATTCCGAACACGTTAAATGTTCGTACGAATATTATTTTATTGAAATGTCCGATATCAAAAATTAAAATAATTGTGGTCGTTGCGGTACACGTTATGAAGCCGCCGAAAATGTTGTTGTAAACTGTTGCATATTCATTAAACAGAAGTTTATTCATAACTTAAAATTAACTTAAATAAAAATGATACTATATAAATTATTAAAACTTCCAGAAAAATAAGTCTAAGGACATTATTAACAATTCCAAAACTTATAAAAAATTTGAACTTAAGATGAATTTATACAATACAATTTACAATAAAATCATTGAAATGTTAATTTGCAGGTTTATTGAGTTGTATGAAAATCTGCAAAGCCTTAGACCTAAAATTATAATAAACGACTTTATACAATTTTAAAACAGCAAAATAATAATACAGGACTTTATGTAATATTAAAACAGCAAAATAATTATACAATTACAAAAAAGCAAAGTGAAATTTTAAAAAAATAAATAAAGCAATAAATAATAATTTAAAAAAAGCCTTAAACTTAAAACTTACCTTTCGAACGCCCTCTCATTCACCAGCAGCAGGCACCAAAGTCATAATGTAAAAAGTTTTCATGATAGAAAATATCAGTCACTTCACAAAAAACTATTCCCTTATGCAAGTGGGAAGCACATTACTACGACCGAGGGACGCGGGAGCGAGGTGGGAGTTCCGACCCAACTCGCTGGCTCCAAACTTGAATCTGAGGACCGACCATGCCTGCGGGCCTATTTATCCTTGCCGGGGAGATACGCGCAGGCGTCCAGCACCCTGTTGCTTCTTAGTGAAGGGGAAAGAGAGCGTGCCGATATCGATAACAATATATTTAAATTGCATGTTTTGATTTTTTTTATTGAATTTTGATCCGATTTTAATTCTATGGGGTTATAATTACTGAGTCCGACAGAGGCATGTCATAAAAAACACATTTTATTTATTAATTCATTACGGGAGCTGAGAAAAAAATGTTAAAGGGTGGATACGTAACTATCACACAATAAGCAAGCGTTCATGAATTTTCTGTAATTTTAGGACTAAGCAATGTGATAAAATTATATATTTTTCTATGTTACGTTTATTTAAACCATAAAATAATTGCAGTAATGTATCATTTTTACGAAATAGACAACAAACAAGCATAAAACAGAATCACATTTTAAAAATGTATTTAATCATGATTTTAGGAGATTTACTATCATATCACATCACTATTTCGCATGGCAATCTCTTTAAAATTAAAAATGCTAAAAAGTTGAACAAAATATAAATCATTAAATATTTTCGAATACATCGACATACGCGCGACCTGCCATCACTACGAATCTCCCCTCACACCCGGGCAACCTGTAACTCCCCTCCCCTCCGTCCTATCGTTTAAACACTGACTTATCAAAAAACTTATGTTTAAGTTAGATGCCATTACAAGTTTTGCCACAGTGGGGGGCAAGAATCCGCCCGTGGTTGCCCCGGTTGGCCCAACCGATACCCGTTCCATCCATGAAAGATCCTCTTAATTAAGATATTTGGCGGATGGTTTTCTAGATCCTTAAAGTTATGCCATAATCTGATTACGAGACAATGTAAGTTTTAACGAAAACAGGAGGGACGGAATATTAATTTTCTCAAGATTTTGTCTCGAACGTTTTCATGATAAACTCAATAGAAAACGTTTACGCAAAATTATCGAGATCGTCCCGTCGATGAGCGCTCAGTTATCTCCGGGGGCTTTTGTTTGAATTATTTGTCTTTTTGAGATGACATCTAAAACACACCATACAACAGTCCATGTACTCACTGCCGGTTTTTTAAAGCTCGGGGCTAAAACAGGAAGACAAAGGGTTTTCATTTATTCAGATGCAAACACGGAACTCTCTACTATTGATCTGACGGTGTAGGAAAATATTCACTGTTTATAGATTTTCCATTTTATGCCTTTTCCGTGACGCTCGACAGTCACCTTACCTTGCCTTCATATTTTGAATTCGTGAAGTTCTAAAATAGACTATGATGAGATGATTTGCACAGATGTACAAATCATGAAAAAGGTGTTTTTATTAAACTGAGAAGTGCACGAAGTGGATTTTTAGAAGGTTTTACAAGAAATCCTTTGTCAGTATATGTCTCAAGTTTAAATGCGAACACAAAATTATGTATCAGAAAAGTGTATAAACTGTATTTAAAAACTAGTCGACAAGCTGTTATTTTATAGAAATTCATTTTCCGCGCGGAGAGAGCGGAAGTCATTAAAGGCCGAATATTTAAAATTCACATTAGAACCTTTAAACATAACACAATATTCACCACTACCCGACCTTTTGCGAGGTAAACCCCTTTCTGACGACCTGACTACTGGACTTGCCTCTGCCCTGAATAAATTAGAACATAGGCATTTCACAGTCGACCTTACTCACAATAGTCGAGTTCAAATAGTGCTTCATTTTAAGCGGAAACTACGTAAAATTAGTTTGTTTTGCTTTCAGAGTAAGATTAATGTTGGTTGGTTATGAGAATTATGCTTATCCACGTCAATATAATTTTATTATGAGGTAGCATGTTCTCTCCCGTGTTGTGTAGAAACTCGTATTTTCATAACATTACGGCAGGGCTCTTACAAACTTCTGTTTTCCTGGTAAACGGTTTTATGGTGCTCCACATGTGTTCATATCCTTTTCAGAAACTTGTGTTCAGCGGTTACGTTATGTGATATAAAGAAAAATAATGACATCGTTTCGCGACCACCTCTTACCAAAATAAACTAAGCGTTATGCTCCTTTTATTTTCTCGGACTGCTGTCTTCTTGTCTTGTAATTGTAATATAATTCATTCCCGTAGAAGTACCTACTGATTACTATCAGTATGTCGCCATTTTCAAAACGTTAATAAGTAATTTTGCTCCGCAAACGTTTTGGATAATATAAAATAAAAAAAAACCATCGAAGGTATTTGCGGAGTAAAACTTACGTTTTAACGTTTTAAAAATCAATAAACGGCGACGATGAGTTGAATAAAATCAACAAAATATTTCTCGAAAAATTCGGGATTGAAACGTGATAGGGCTAAAAGCTTAAATATAATTGTGCATCCAACTTCGTTTAGCGGTAGGACGTGATTGTGAACGAAGCCACTAATTTTCTCTCGTGAGACTGTGGATCCGTGTAAATTACTCACTTGGAATAGGTAACGACCGCGGAAAGCAGAATAATTTGAGAATATTTTGTACCAGTACCATATACTTGTATTGGTACCAAATATTCTCTATTATTATAATCACAGAACAGATAAAAGTATAATATTCTATATGATCAAGTAATTGATGGCCGACGAATCGATACTATGAAGCTACAATGTTGCCGAGCGTCATAGGGATATACACGATGTTATCCCCATCGACGCTCAAATTATTATCTTCAGTAGTTTTATTAAACTTTTCGTAGGTTATTTTACACGGTTAAAATGTAAGGAAGAGGTTTTTTTTTTGAATAGCCGACGAAATATTACGACTAAAACGAGAAACTTCACGCGGACGAAGTCGCAGGTAGAAAGTAGTGCAAAAGAACAATAATTACTCAATTGCATTTTCCAATAAGCCCTCTGTGATCGTGTTTGCACCGAGCTTTTTCTCATTTCTTGTAAAGACCGTTTTGCAGCAAAAACATGGAAAAAAACACTAAGTTAATTGAACTTTTTACTTTGATGTCCATATTTATTAAGACCTAGCTTCTGCCCGCGACTTTGTTCGCGTAGAATTATTATTACACACAATATACTAAAAAAAATACACATTTTTATAAAACTTCCCTATTAATTACATTTTGTAGTTTGGGTTTTGCCAGCTAAAATATACAGAGAGTCAGAACGGGTGAGGCGGCAACAAGCGACAAATAAAAAATATCAATAGGTTAGTTACAAACTTGCGGACCGCTGACCTAATTGAAAGTTGATTAAAATAGACGTTCTTATATACATGCCTATGCCATGATTGACTGCTTAGCTCCATAAAGGTATAGCGTGATGATTATCATTTAAAAGGTTAAATCTGTAACTATTTGCAGTATTCTAACCTTTTAACTCGTCTTTTTACAATTTGCGGTAAACGTAGAATACGAACATAATGCAAAATCGCTCATCCCATAGCAAATAGCGTGATCATTTAGAGATTAAAAAAAACGCGCAAAATTTAAACAGAATCTATTCCGTAGCACTTGCGTGATAATGGAACATAAATTCAAACAAATAGATAAAAAATATAAAAAAACTATATTTTCGGCATTGGAATCGTTCCCAGACGTTGTAGAAATTACTTTTTTTTCATAAATATTCAATGTACAATTTTGACTTCACTACGATTTTATTATACCTAACTATGTATATAGATTTTCACCTCTCCGATATGAGAGGTTATAAGAATACGTACAAAAAATAATTAATAATTATTAGTCAGTCAGGAAGGTAGCGGGATGGCTAATTAAAAACAAAAAAAAACTCATAAAATCAGTGGATGCGTTTGACGTGGTTTATATAAAACTCATAGTATTCTTCTTTGTCCCTAACCATATTCGCTAGTCAGTGGAGAGAGTAGCCCGGCTGTCTGTCGGTACTTGTGTGGGCTTTTTATTCAAATTTAATCAACTTAAGACCTACCTATATTAAATTTTAATTTATCGCTAGTCAGTGGAGAGAGTATCGTGGCTGTCTAGCGGTACTTGTGTGGGTTTTTTATTCTCATTTAATCAACTTAAGACTTACCTATATTAAAATTTTAATTTACTTACATTTATATTGCATTTTTAGTGATTCAAGTAATTTTGCCAAATGTTCTTTAACGGCCATGTAAGTGGGTAGCTTAGCCTTTTGATGTTTTAATTTATTATGATTTTAATTTATGAAATGTCTGAATCGTAGGTCTTCGGCTCACAGAGGAGAGTAATAAGAGGGGCGGACCAAGTACGTAGATTGCGCACGGATTCCAAAGATTTTTTTTTTATCAGAAAACGGCAATCGTATAGTTACTGTTTTCTTGTCTGTCCAGTGTATTAATCATGAGATTTAATGACTTTTTCTAAGCAATTGGGTGAGTAAAAACAAAATAGTTTATAAGTCATGCTACGTATTCTATGATTTCACATTTACCAACGGTTGGAAAGTTATTGTTGCTTGAAATTTACAATATTATTTTGAAAACCGGCGTTGTTCCATGCCAATGGCGGGATATTAGAGTTATCGCAATCCCAAAATCGGGACCAAATACTAACAAACCAAGACCGATATCATGGATGTCCTGTACTTGCAAAGTATTCCATAGCATGTTAACAAAAAGGCTAGAGTGGTACATTGAAAAGAAGCAGATTCTATCGCCATGTGCAACGGGTTTTAGGAGGGGTCAATCTAGTCTTGACTGTTTAACGCGTTTGGTGACCCAGGTTCAGATAGGCTTTTCACGGAACTGATCAACCCTAGCTTTTTTTTGGACATTAAAAGTGCTTACAATAATATATTAATAGAAAAGTTATTGTCCATTCTAGATAGTTTTGATGTTGGTAAAAGTATATGCAATTATTTATGGAACTTTTTAAGCGAACGTCACCTCAAAGTTACTGATGAATCAGCGGGGGGAACTGATATGATCAGATATGCAGGAAAGGGATTAGCCCAAGGTGGCCCTATGTCACCATTACTGTTCAACTTAGCGACATATAAGTTTTGTCGCGAAATCATTGAGTTGTTTATATGTCAGTACGCCGATGACTTTGTACTATATACAACTTTTAATAATGTTTTAGAGGGTAGGAATAAAATTCAGAATGCATTAAATGTATTTATAATTTTACTGGATGAATTAGGATTAGAATTATCGAATAGTAAATCTAAATATTGTATTTTTGGCAGGGGATTTAAACAACAACAAATTCAGCTTTTAGGAAACAATTTGTGAACTTGATTCCGTACTCACTTACAAATATTTGGGTGTTTGGCTAGATAAGTCATTGCGCTGGGTTAAGCACATTAATGAAACTGTCGAAAAGGTTCAGAAAGTTATTAATGTGCTTAAAATTCTTACTGGTTCTTCTTGGGGTGACCATCAGATTCACTTACGTAGGCTATATATTGCTTTGATTAGAAGTAGATTGGATTATGGCTGTTTCTTGTATGACAATAGTGCAGACTCAAATATCTACAAGTTAGTCAAGGTGCAAAATCAAGTTTTAAGAGTAGTAGGGGGCTTCATAAGAAGCACTCCGATTCATGTAATGGAATCCGAGCTCTGTGTTACTCCACTGCATTTAAGAAGAAGATGGTTAGCCGTTAAGTATTGTTTGAAGGTGCGTTCATTGTCAAATAATATAACAACCAAGCTGTTGGCAGAGCTTAGCGCTGTTAGACACATCAGATATTGGTCAAAGAAGAAGATCCCGTTACTTATTAGTATTTTTGAAGAAGTTAAGGAAGAGAATGTGAGCTCATCTTCCATCCTGGAAATGTTTACTTTGGACACATGGGTCACGAATATTAATACTCAAAATACAATTGCAATTAATTTAGATTCAATTAAAAACCTAAAAAAACTTATGAGCATAATTTAATAAAAACAGAGGTGTTGAAAGAAATGAGGAAAAAAAAATGATTATCATATTATTTATGCTGATGGGTCTAAGAGCGTTAGTGGAAATGGCGCTGCGTACTATGATCCTTTGAAACCGGAAAAAAGTGATAACAGCTGTTTTAAAATAATTAATTCTGTGTCGGTAATGACTTTGGAACTCCTTGCAATCTCAGAAACACTTGGTTATATTCAAACTATCGACAAAAGAAAAGCAAAAATTTGTGTAGATAGCAAAAGCGCGTTACAACATATAGCTCGATGCGCCTCTGGTTGCAGAGGTGCACCGATAGCTTATGGTATTCTGTCTAAGATACTAAAGTTAACCAATAGCGGGTTTGATATGAGGTTGCAATGGGTTCCATCGCATATAGGCTTACAGGGTAATGAGGAGGTGGACCGTTTGGCAAAATTGGGAACAGATGAAGGAAAAGAAATACATATTAAATCCTATTATGTGGAACTATTACCTAAATATAAATACAAGTGTCATGATCTTTGGAAAGAATATTTCGATGAGAGATCGAAGAATAAAGGAATATGGTGGCCATGGTTTTGTAACACTAAGCTAAACAGAGGGCTGGTTGTGGTCGCCCACAGACTGCGGTCTGGGCACATGCCGCTCAATAAATTTGGATTTTTGATGAAGAAGACGAATTCACCCAACTGTGAGGTGTGTGCAACGCCGGAGGATGTCTTACATTTATTGAAGGAATGTGTCCGATTTCGGTCTGAAAGAGAAGACTTAATTAATCAATTAGAGCTAAATAGATATGATGTGGGTATATTTCACCAAATATTGTCTACACCTAGTTCGGAGGCGGCCTTCAAAGTTTTTAAGTTCGCTAAGTTACGATTTAGTTAATTAAGATTGTGTATGAGGTACGATGGGACTGGCATACACAGTTGTGTAAAAGTCCCTAATTAAACATAAAGAGAGAGAGAGAAAAAAAATCATGTTATTGAAAATTAAATAGTTTGATTCTTTCTTTAAGGCGTAAAACTATGCTGCTATCGTATAGTTTTGCTGTTTTATATTGCTTAAAACTACGATACCTATTTTGGTTATTTCAATAAATATACAACAAAGTAGGCCTGTATTGTACATGACAATAGTAGGTAGGTTAGGACATTAAAAAATACAATGCATTATGCTTGCACTTCACAATATCCATTTATTTATTTGTCTAAATAAATAAATCTAATAATCAATAATAATTATTATAATAATATAATAATCTATACCCAAATAAAAATGAAATGTTGCTTGTTAGTAAGCGCATCACTTGAGAACGGCTGCACCGATTTGGCAATGTTTTGTTTAAAACTATTTGTAATAGTCCGAATTAGGTTTTTATGGAGAGCAAAATTGGAAAAGTTTCCCAGAAAATTTTCGAAATCGGAAAATCCTTTCTTCTAGGAGATTTTTGTACAAATTAATGAGGACAAGATAATATCTATCTGGTCCGTTAACTATTAATAAAAACCGCAAAGGTGACATTATACGTAAAAAAATAAAGAAACAACCCTAATATTTGTTTTCATTAAAGTGAAAACCATTCAAAGCCTTGACCATTTCCAGTTTCCAACTCATTTCGCGGTTTTCGACCAAATTATAAAATAATGTTACTCATGCATAAACGAGTTTTATTTACTTTCTGTGCATTTATTTTACATTTATCAGAATCCACCTCTTTATGCAAATAAACTGATAATAATATTTCTTTGAAATTAAATAATTCCCCTGCAGTCCGTTTTTCCATGTATTATACATTAAACATGTAAGTCATAAAATGAATACAAAAAACATCCGATGCAGATTTATTTATCTTTTACAAATAGCCGTTGAGTTTCATAACTGAGCGAGTTGACTGTTTGAGTTTCTGTATTCCAGTGTATTTTTTATCTACATTTTCTGTCCATTTGTATTTATTTTCTGTATTTTAAATACTTCTTTCATTACTACAGAATACAAGTAGGTACTAATTGCTCCTACGGCTACAGAAAGTCGCCGCTAAACCGTTTTAATGTTTTTATACATTGTTCTCTTACATCGTCTATTTAGAGAATGGGACAACAAAAGTTTAAAATGAATAAGTATATGTTACTTAGGTCTTATTTAGACCGAACCTTTCTTTAAAAGTTTTCATCATCCTGCTTAGAAGAACGATTTTAACTGCTTCATTAAGGGAGGATATTAGGTTTTCTAAAACTAATTAACATAAGGAGCATTCAATCTTACGCACAGTTGAGCTAAACTCAAATAAAATCACTTCATGAATGAACAAAACCACGTTATGAACGACACGACAACTTAAAAAAAGAAAACTTACAAATTGACTTATGCAAAGACTTATGCAAACGGAAATAGTTTTACTGCGGAAATTCCACCATAAATTGTATTTATTTTAATCTAACGCATGGTGACACCCAATATAACGCATTTATTGGGTTTAAATTACACTTCCATCTGCATATAAATTAATATTTATGAAGCAAATTGGGTTACAGTAACATCCAATACGATATAGGGCTGATTTTTCCAACGCCAGATAACTTTATCGGAGGAATCATTTTGAATTTTTGACAGAAAAACTGTCAGACGTCAATTTTATTCCACGAGCAAAAATTATCGGTCAATTGAAAAATCAGCCTTTAAAGTCATAGACCATATAGATAAGTCATAGACCAGCATTAAAACAAAAACTTTGTTAAGTAACTGACATTCGCTGTATATGGCGCATACAGCCAAAAAATGAAAAGGTAAATCACTTTTAGTTAAATTTGTTTGCACTAACGACCATTTCCTTTTTGATTTTTCCGACTAGTATTAATTAAAGTTTTTGGTATTGCCAACCAATAAATGCAATGACAATTTTAATAGGTGACATGTATTTCAAAATGGCGTTAATTTTTCGACCCGCGGTTGTACGTTACAATTGAAAAGTGTATGTAAATAAAAGCATAAACGAATTATTTAATTTATAACAAACTGGCTTTTATATTTGATTAAAAGTTTGTGTAGCTGATTGATTGACGATACAGTTTCAAGTAATTGGCCTAGTATCAATATTAGTGTTTTAGTGGTGAAATGTTTGTGCCGTAACGTGTGTAGCTTCGTTTTGATACCAACTAACTGATGTTACTTAAAAGTGCACGTTGCTTTTTTTAAAGACTATTTTAAAATCTGCCCGTTGGGTCTTGAGGTCTCCCGGTCGGGCATAGTGTTCTTTACCTGTAATTTTATAGTTACACCTCTGCCTAATCCTTGCATGCCTTCGGGTAATAAAGGCTTGATGTTATGTTATTTTAAATATTGAAAATAGGGCCCAGAAAATGCCTTATTAGATACCATAGGTATTATAATTATACCTTACTACCTTATCTATAAAGTTTTTAACAGATTTTTTTTCCTTAAATCATGCGAAATAGATACGTAATTTGATTTCTACATTACTTAATTGTTCCTACATAGGTATATATATCCTACATACCTATATATTGTTTTAGCTATTAAAATTTAACATTTACTGAACCACCTTTTGCTGTCGAAACCGTTGCGACATAATAAAATTTTCCTTTGGAGGTTCCAAAGGAAAATTTTATTATTTCGCATCGCAACATTTTCTTTATTGTATTCAATCTTAAGGGTTACGCACCGCATAGGTAGATTCGAATCCAAGGAGGGTCACCCACGCTTCTTTTTAAATGTCAGGCCACGCTTAAGCGAAACGAAAGAAGTTGTATAAGTAGAGCATGCCATGAGTAGGTAAGAAGCAGATAACGCGCGCATGTCGCTGGACCCAAGTCGCAATGCTCGAAACCGTGAATTGGTCCTCAAAGAGCACATTCACAAATATTCTGATTTATTTACGTAAAACCGTATATAATACGTAGTGCAGGGTAGTCAACTTTGGCCGAAGACCACGTAACACATCGTGAGCAACGTTACAACCCTGACTCTACCTAACGTTTCCTACGCCCAGAAACTGTAAAATTTCGAAAACGTTCAGAACGTGACTTCTGCAATACATTCTAGATATGGTTTTTCTTAATGCTTCTATAGCCTTGGTTACTACTGGCCGCGTGAGTTACGTAGTCACCAGGTTGCTTTCACAACGTTTTCTTTGTTGCCAATTTTTAACGTGACCTTATTGTTAAGCCTCCGCTGTCCGTGCGAGCCTGACGCACTTGGCTGGTTATAAACACAACATATACTTTGTTGTGAAGTCAGGAAAATTATTTGACTACTGTATGTGTTATTTGACGTCAGTATAATCAAATCGCTATTTTCATTCTTTGACAGTTGTATAAAATGGCTATGTTACGACAAACTGACGTAGGGTGTCAATGTGCTTACAATTACCCTGATTGTACCGAAAAAGTTGAATCGATCGATCGTCATTTGTTAGAATTATTACAAAAATTACACCATGTTCCAATACTTCCCAAAATTGATGGAAGATAAACGGAAATAAGGTAGCAAGAAAACAGTTACCCGTTTAGCGAAACTCATAACCTCATTAGTTTTCTAAAAAAAAAAAAACATACTTTGTGAAAACCTACTAAGTACGAAAGAAATATATAGTAGAAAACATCTCCAGTTTTAAATTAAGTAATAAGGACTTGCGAAGGAACTGGCCGTAGTAAACTGATGGAAGTATAAGTTTCACAGAACAGACGTTAAAAATGATCTCTTTCTTGTAAACAGTTGATTGAAGTGAAACCCCCACAGGTCCATTGCAAAGGTCTTGAATGATTAGTTTTCTATGCAGTTGAATGCCTGAAACTTGATGGCCAAGCAAATTAAACTGTCCACCTGCAATAAAAATTCAACCGAGATGATTTTTTTTTGCTTTACAGAGTTGTTCAGATTTTCATTCAAAGTTGAATGTAGGTACTTGTTCATGGAAGGTTTCATCTCCTATTTAATATACTTCATTCCTCAGGACTTCAACGCGCAATCTGTTACCTACCATGGATTCAGTACTTGATTCGGCGTTGAAATTTTCCCGTTTTTTAATGCCCGCGTAGGTATTGCACTTTTCAATGAAACAGTACCTAGTTTATTTTTTTTGATAACCGACATAAAATTTCTACGCTAGGGGTATAGCATGTGCTGAATTCATGGTTACCTACAGTTTGCGCTGTCGATGATGCCACCCTGTATTAAATAATCGGACCATCTTTTTCCATTGCTACCAATAGCGGCACCATCTTTGAACACCGGAGCTACAGCGCTTTCACACATGTCTATAGGCCGACCGCTTAACTGAGACATTGCCTGAGGTAGCGGCGCGGTGCGGGAGGGGTGATAGTTGTCACAAGTTAACGAATCACATCACCACTCCCCCCTCCCACACCGCACTTTTTTTTAAGCGGTTGGCCTATAGATGTAAACCTCGAAATTCGAAGCCCTCATTGATCAACCATCATTTTACACAATGTGGAGACGGCAATACGACAATAAATGAAAACACTGACAATATAGTTCTTTTTCTTAATTTCTACATCGAATAAATCCTAATATCGAAATTAAAACATTGATTTTTTCAAATAATAAAATAAAAGTCATTTATTCAAACTAGGCTGAGAAGCACGTTTTGACCGTCAACATTAGATAGATAAGGCAGCCCCCAAAACGCTTGCCCTTCACCACTTCCCAGTGGGAAGAAGTGACGCAACAAACTTCCCAGCAGCATAGCTTAACATTACGAAACACAAAATATTACATTTTATTTGCCATAATGTCAACTAGCACACGCCAATATACCAACAAAAACATGGAAAACTATACTCAAGCAGAATCTTTATATTAGTGATGGGCTGACTTTGCCGATCAGCCGTCTAGCTTTATTGTCTAAACTTTTTCATATTTTTGATTAAAAAAATATACATATGTGCAGACTGGGAACGCCATGAAATGTTCGCAGTTTAATTTGCTATCGTATTGTCGTCTCCACCTAGTATAAAGTGACTAATTAGTTCTGAAACCCGTGCACTAGCTAAGTTTCTTGAATCCGCAAACAAGTCAGTTTTATTGCTTTTATTTATTTTACACTTTGTTAGTTGTGACTTTGAGCGTAGAAAATGACAATATTGTATTTTGTAGCGCAGGTAATAAAAGCTCGTTGAATTACCTGAAATGAAGTGACAAAGCATTCTCTTCGCCGTTTTAATAAATTGTTGCAAATACATAAAAAGTGCACAGGAGCCGGCCACTTAACTCCTGTGCACTTTTTATGTATTTTATGACATATGTAATAAAAGTTTAAAAAGTACACAGACGCTCCATTAGCTTCCAAAAAGGTTTTACAACAAAAAAAAAATCTAGTTTGCTTTTTTTGGCGTCTGCTCCCAGGTGGTACCACCTTAAATGAATGTGCTTGTTTGTACCACGCACATGTTCACACTGAGAGACTAATTTACAATTTGGTGCGTAGTCAACGCCCAATGGATGTCGCTTCGTGCCGTGAATCTTTGAGTAGGGAAATAGTGTTGTACTCATATGAATAGTGCCTGTAGGTTTTATTGAACACAACTCTATTTTTAGAAAGTCTACAGATAAACAGTGTTGTACTGCAGTTGATACTGCCCTTGGGTTTCACGGTGAGCACATCACTAGTTTTAATCGTCTTAAATATCTTTATCACAATAGAATTGCTGTAGTACAATTCGTTATCGGAAACACCAGTTTTGCCTTTAAACAAACACTGAGTGGTCATTTTGAAAATCACAGTCATTTTTAGCATATTGATTTTACAAAATTAAGACAAATCAAGACATTGACTGCGGAAATTCATTTTACTTACCTAAGTAAAGTTATGCGAAGCAAATGTATTGAAAAGTTATTTCAAGAAATAATGAGAGAAGTGATTGAAAACCCATTATATACGTAAGAAAAACAACTTAATCAAGTCTTTTCATCAATTGATCAACGTATTTAGCAACTATTTACAAGCGGAAAACGCCACTGTTAATTTAAAATTCCATCACAGCACTCAGGGTTTTTCAAAATAATCGATTTACGACTCCCTCTGCACTCTGCCTCCAAAGTTATATTTTCAAAAAACTACAAAATACTCTTGAAGGGTATTCGAAGACTTTATTGGATTTCCTGTCAATCAAAAAGGTACGAGTTGTGTCGGAACTACGGACTAGCCTGCGTCATGTTTGCAATTACTCGCCGGATAGCTCGTATCGACGAATATTTCATTAAAACCGGCGGGCTTAGTAATCATGTTATAAGTAGACGTGAAAGCAAAAAGGAAAGAAGGACAGACTGTATCGTGGCCGTACACTGACGGGCTATGAACCCACCACTGTGCATCGATTTAATTATGTAGGCTTGAGTGTGTGAAAAGTGTATGGATTATTCCTGAAATTGAATTTAAATTGAAGTATTCCTAAGGTAATCACAGTTTGTTTAGCTTAGGAATATTCCAATTTAAATTCTAATTTAATTGTATAATTATATTTTTTATGACATTGGTTTTAAATTCCGTCATTACGCTTTTTTTCAACTTTATCAAAACAAATAAGAAAATTAAAGTATCAATTTTAGCGCTCGCCCGATAAGCAATCCATTCATCGCTGAGTTCAAACCATGAAGCAAGTTGGCAACGTGTTGACCTAGCGGTATTTACTTAATTTTGACCGTTCCTACGAAAAAAAGAGCGCGCGTCGACGTTGCATATCGCTCGCCTACACACGCACACTTATGTGCATCTCATTACTTAATAACATGCTCTAAATTTACTTTATAGCACGCTGAATTAGATATTTTGATTTGTCGCACATATTCAATTTCATCCTGTTTAATGGGTGTATAAAAATATGGTAAAACATTATTAAAAGAGTAACTACCTTTTGGAAGGGGCGACTAGAATAATTTAAAAAATTCTGTAAATATAATTTTAAAAGTTCCTTTTATGTGCCTATTTGAAATAAATGATTAGACTTTGTAATTATAAGCTAGTTTTACTAATGAAACTGAACGCGATTAGCATATCTAAACCGCGTTCAAGTGCTGTCAGTGTCAACATTTTATTTAATATTGATACTGACAGATAGGTAGTAAATACAGTATTATTTGTTCCTGAGATTTACAGTATTAAATAAGCTAAATCATCTGAATTATATGTAGGTATGCAATTGATTTACGTTTGTTATGATATTGGTAGTGTTGATTTTTTTTTTCAACATGAGTGATTTTATAATTTGAATTTTGAATATTATGAGTGATGTTTTTTTTTTTTTATTTTGATTTTTGTATTGACTAACATAGTTGTAAGACCTTTATTACTAACAAGTAGAGACAAATAATTAGTCTGGAATATATATTTTTTAAATAATCAGTCTTATTCATAAAACTTTAATCAATTGCTAAGCAACTGATTAGCAAAATTCTTATTCATAATAGCTATTTAGCGCTAAGAGATAAGCAATTGATTAGTAGCTGTCAAAATTAAACACCACCGGACCACTGGTACGAGGATGCTAAGAGGCAACATGGCGGATTTTATTTGAATCAGCTGATCGGATCATTGCACTTCGAGGGTATTTTGTTCATAGTATCGAGTAGTGCGTAAATATGTAGCAGAGTTAAATAATTTTGAAACGACGGAGGGAAATAAAAGAAGGAAGACCTACAAAGCCCGTACAAAACCGCTACGAGAATAATTACCAGCATATTCTTTATTTCGAGTACACATGATGAAAGGATTTATAGGGAAAGCTCAATGAGGTGGCTCAGTAGGTGCTTAGGAGGTTTGAAGAGAATGAGTTCGTGAAGAAGCTCATCACAGATAGTGATTATTCAATATGTTATCCCATGTGCCCATGTGTAATCTTATGACACCAGTTCTAAGGTACAGAACTAAAGAAAAGCCACGTTGTGGCAGTCACACACAAATTATAAGAAACATTTTGTAGAAATCATTTATTTTGATACGTAATAAAACTACATTTTTGTTCTATATTCATTTTTTTGTTTTCCAATACTCTTCCTCCTTTCAGAGATAAATAAATACCTTTTCCTGTTTACTCCAATTATTGGAGCTTATTATTTTCATTGCTACCATCGCAAACACAATGAATTAAACATAATACATTATTTTATTCATATACAAATTATCTGATGAAATTTCTGACTTTTATCTGCCAAAGTCACGACAAATAAAAAATCGTAGTTTTGACAAGTTTATTCTAAAAATTCCGGTTTCAAGTCAACTATTTGGATTGTAATCTGTGCCGAACTTGCTAACTAGCATTTATGAGTAAAGAAAAGTCAAGCATTGATTAAGAGCTAAATAAATGGTAAGCTAAACAGTAGCTAATGAGTGATTAGCGAGATTTTTATAAATAAGGCTGATTATGTAAGACAGTTTCGTCGTGAAATGTGACACATGTCTTGTTTGAAAAACGAAGACGGACATGATAAGATTCTAGCTGCTGAATTGAAGCTGCGGGACAGCTAGTGTTTTCCGACAGGATCTTACAAAATCTTTCTAAACTTTAAAGGATACCTTTATTTATGACTGTTCCAGCATTTTTATTTTAACGTTAATCGAATCTCATACTACTTTAGTATTACGTCATAACCTACGTCAGTACCAGATATTGAAAATAATATTATGTAACCACAATTCCTGTCTGGAAAACTTTGTTCAAATTGAATACATAGTATTCAATTTGAACAAAGTTTTCCTTGATAGATCGTGTCGTGATCGTGTTTACATGCAGAAAAAACAATCACTTTCAATCAGGTACCGGTTTGTAGGAAGTAAAATCATCCCATGTTTGACAATTGATTTCGATTATATCATGCTCTGTTATATCCAGCGTAAATAATTATGTTTATGTATTAACTAGCTGCGCCCCGCGGTTTCCCCCGCCTAAGTTTTGATCCTGTGAGAATATCGGGATAAAATGTATCCTATATTTTAATCCTGGTTATAAACTATCTGTGTGCCAAATTTCATACAATCCGTTCAGTAGTTTTTGCGTGAAAGAGTAACTAACATCCATCCATCTATCCATACAACCTTTCGCGTTTATAATTTTAGTAGGATTATAATGATAATAATACATATAAGTTTACTTAATTTTTGTGTATTATGCGATGATTTTACATTTCCGATATTGGCGATCGAGAGGATTGTGTATTTTTGTTTTTCTTGGGCTTTTTTTTATGGACATAATAATGACATACCTAATAGTTAAAGCAAGCAGCGCATATGTTATTTAGTGAAAACCATTGCTGTTAAAAAAAGATAAAGACCTGTGAGAGTTGAGGATAGACAGACATGGCGTAGGCTGAGTTATAGTTTCCCGTTGGTAAACTTGTTTGAGTTTTTGGTGGGTTGGTGTAGTTTCATTACAATAAAGCCTTAATTTCACAGTTATGGTTGCTACCCTTGAGCACAGCTATAAGCCCACAACGTATGATTGTAACGTCAAGGTGTGAAGCCTACCTACAAAGCACTAATTAAATCGAACGCCGATGATTGAGCACAAAGCGTGGTTATTACAGCGGCGGTAGCCGTCAGCACCAGTTCTTTGTGCCTGTCAAAGGGGAGGGCCCTTGCTCGGTCGAGTGTTTACCTATGGATTGTAATTCTACCGGAACTACCCCGTAATTACGTTGCTTTGTGATTGGCCGATTAACATTGTTTACCGTAGTTAACGCTGCACCTTCATTATGAAGCGTAAGGGATCAAATTGTTGGGATTCTGATAATTTTGACAGTTTACTCATATGGAAACATACTTTGATTATACATAACATCACACCTGTATTGCCCGAGGGGTTTGGCAGAGGTGAGAGCAGTGGTAGCCATTGGTAACGGCCGCGACTTACGAATTGTAGGTAATGGCTTCGAATCCTGACATGCGCTGTACTTTATGTAAATTATATTTCATCACCACTGCTCTCAAAACAGTGAAGAAAAACATCGTAAGGAAACCGTAATGTTCTCGAACCAAAAAATCGGAGATATATAACATTTTCCAAACCGCAATGGGCCCGCATGGCGGATTACGGCCCACTCCCTCGTACTGAGAGGAGTCCTGTGTCCCAGCAGTGGGAACATTATAGGCTGTTAAGCTATTATGCTTTTAGCAGAGGTGTACCTAGATACACCTACATTTTTCCAGTTAGTCGTTGCTGATATATCTGCGTTAGAAATTTAATATACAAGAGCAAAGATAAAAGTTTACGTTTATTTATTTTTAAGTATTCGTGCAATGTAGTTTTCTTCAGCTTTTTACCTGGTTACATGAAAACAGACCCATGCAATCTTGGAAAAATACGAAGATGAAGACAATGAGATGCAGTAAACAGACAGCAAAGTAGGTATGTAAGTAAGTATTTATGTCCTAAATAAAAGATAATTAAAATAATAACAAATTAGTAACACAAACCAAGAAGGTAAACTCAAGTTAAAAAAAAAACGTAATGTCTTTATCAAATTCCAAACAAATTGGTGAATCCCATCTGTCTTCATAGAATTTGTCTGTTTAATTACTCTAATGCCCGCCGAATAAATTACTGTTTGCTAATGAACTACCAACATTATCCTAACGATTGTTCTTAGCCAACTTTTAAAGCCACAACTGTTTATTTTCCCGCATTAAAACCTCTCCTAATCCTATTAAAATAAAAATAAAACGGTATAGGGCAACAAATTTTAAAGTCGGTTCCGTACTGCCTTCGTCCCGCACGTTAAACTTTTCTAATATATTAAAAATTTCCCGTGCAAACATGCTGCATTAAAGTCGGATAGTATCAAGAAAGTAACATAAATACCTACACACGGGGGAATTTATTGACTGCCTTATCACGAAACGGTTGCGATTTGTATGAAATGTCAATACAACTATTGGTCTAAATTTCTGACTAGTCACAGCTTTCCAACGTCGGTTTTTTTTTTTAATTTCATGTTTTGACGGAACGGCAGTAGGGTTATGGAGCTATGTCGCAATCCCTGCTCCACCTCCTGTCCTGCTCTCTGTGTCCCAAAACTTGCAGTCAAACTGACCTCTGCTCAGCCACCGATGACGCCGTGGAAGTGTTGAAGTTTTGGGCCAACAAGATCTAATAAAATACACAGATACAGTCGCACCAGCGAAACGAAAAAGAAGAACATTTCATATTGAGCCTGACTGACGGCGATCTACAGCAATAAGAGGATTGTCGATCATATCAATCTCTCAAAGGTCACAAGTACTTTAATTGGTCCGTTCCCGATTAATTTCCTCTAAAGGAAACCCTACTAATGCTGCTCAATGGCAAAAAACCGTCTGGAGGCACTGAGTACTTCTCCGAAGTACAAAATTTCTTCTCTTTTTATATCAGTTTACCAATTAACGTTTTGCTTTACATGTACCGACGAGTAATAAGTATAATGTAGTCAGTGACGTTGAACTGATCATATTTCTACTGAAGAGGGCTTCAGAAATCGTTTGATAAGGAGCAATCAATTGGAAAATATTAACGGTATTACGTATCCTGAGTTCTGCGAACGAAATATGATTTCAACTTCAGATTAATTTGTTCCTATTAAAATTTTGTTTTTGATCGAATTCGGAAAATACACCTACGCTTTATTTGATTAAAAGGGAATGAGTATGTTCGTAACAACATCAATTTAAAACTAATAGGTACAAATTGGAATACCTTCCAATGCATGTTAGATTTAATTATCCGTGAAAATATTTTGTTTTTAACTAGTGACCTGTCTTGGCTTCGTTTGAGCAATATAATATTTATGTAGGTAGGTATTTTAGATCTTAACCTTTGCCAGGAAATGAACAGAAAGTTTATGAAAACCGCATCTAGAGCCATCAAACAAACCCTTCGGCAAAGCCTACACAGACAGATAGCTGGGTTCAATAAACACCAGTTTCTTCTTGTTTAGACGTTTTGAAAGCGGACATCCGTTTCTTTGAATCAAAGTAAAATGCAAACAATATTTTCGCCATACATTTCCGTAACAATCTTACGAGCGCTCCTTTATTTCTGCTGGCGACAACAAATAATTAGGTACAGGAATATTATGTTGCAGTCAGCCATTTATGTAAAACATGGAGCCTTTTAACGGAACCGATGAACAAGAAAAGGAAAATGAAAACTAGTCTTCAGTCAAAGAAGGATATTATTATGCCCTGTTTGATCTAAAAGGTTGGTTATAAAGGGAGGACCTGCACGAGATCGTTTGACGGTACAGAGGTACAGAGGTACAGAGGGGGCAGGGAGGACAGGGAGTCCTTCCGCATTTTTGCTTCGAAAATTAATTGGTAGTCTTCTTGTAGCATACTCCGGTGTCGTTAGGTGCTGGAGTAGCATGCGTTGCCGTCGTCAAACAAAGTTAAAACGATATACATGAGCTCAACGAGGAAGTAATTAATTTTTCATTGTATATAAAATGAAAATCAAATTACTTTCACATAGTTTTTTCTTTGTATTTTTGTTTTTCATGCTGCCTGTCTGCTAGATGGTGTCCTTTTTTCATTTACTCAATACATGAGCTATAAAGGTACAGCTTCAGTTTGAAACATTAATAAGTATTGCTTATGAACCATGTCCATTTCCCAAAGTATACCTGGTTCTTTTGATAGGTACATTAAGTACTAATATCGAAACATGAAATAACACGATATTTATTTTGAATTTAGATGATTTAAAACGCGCACCCGTTTAATATCCGTATAGCAGAATCCTATTTCCTGGCGAGACAAGACAAGATTATTACAATAATGAAATGATCAAGAGATGTATTTCATATTCTGAGATTAGGAAGGGAAGGTGTGACGAACATTTATTATAATAAATAATATTCATTCTTAGCAAATATAGGAGCGGTGGTAACGGCCAACAATAAAATTAAAAAAATTGTATGTCGTAGACTCGAACCGAGGCAGGCCCTTTGTGTAATGATCACTGGTCTCAGAACGGTGAAGGAAAACAGCGTAAGGAAACCGGCATGTCTTAGATCCAAACATTTGAAGATATCTACCGACTCGCACCGGGCTCGCGTTGTTGATTACGTAACGGCCCACTCCCTCTCACAGGATATATGAAATATAGATATGGATATATGATGTATAGGAAATAAATATAATTGATTCAGATAAATATGTGAGTAGATACTTATGTACCTATTCCTCTTGGTAACAAGTCTTAGCGGAAAAAAATGTGTTGTTCTAATTAGAACGGATGTACACTAGGTACATCCGTTCTAATTAGAACAACACGTTTTGCCATAAATATTGTCACGAAGAAAAACATTTTTCTTTTATTGCAAATAATATTTATGTAGGAACGGAACGTTATGACAGGATAGTGAATTGTGACGTAAATATGAATGATAGATGTGAAGCATAAACGAGTGACAGAGATGAATGTACGGGATAGTCAAGGAGTGAAAGAGATAGTGGATAAATGTTTAAAATGTAGAAGAAGCGGGAAGGGGGAACGAGGCTGAGAAAGAAAAGACGACGGTAAAGACGTTAGAGAAAAGACGCAGAAATAAATACAAGAATTAAAAGGAAATCAGCAGTTTTATTCATTGGAAATTGACCTTATCCCACATTTATCACTTTTACAGTGTGTTAGTTTAATACATAAATATAAAACAATTTAAAATATAAAAAGCTTATTCGAAGTGGTCTCCATTGGCTGCAATACAGTCCTTTAAACGTTGAGGCCAGTTATCAATAGAAGCACGCACTCTTTCCATGGGAAAATTCTTCACTGCCAATCGTATGGATTGTTTTAGGGACTCCAAATTATCATGGCGTTTAGAGCAAGCGGTACTCTCTAAAACTGACCATAAATCATAATCCAGCGGATTAAGATCGGGACTAGACGACGGCCAGTCTTCAGCTCTGATGAAGTCCGAAACGTTCACTTCCAACCAAGACTGCGTGGACCGAGCTTTATGACCCGGTGCCGAGTCTTGTTGGAAGGACCAAACTTGGTTATTGAACATGGTGTTGTTAAGGGGCTTAACTACCTTCTCAAGAATGGTATCTTGATACACTTGTGCCGATGTTTTGATACCTTTTTCACAAAAATATGGCTCAGTCACTCCTTCATAGCTAACACCCCACCAAACCATCACTGAAGTCGGATAATGCCCACGTTGCACTCTGTCGACTAATTGGGAAGCTTCCTTAGAGCTTTGAGGATAAATACGGTCATTTTGTTTGTTAAAACGTTGCTCAATTGTAAAGATTTTCTCATCCGTAAACAAAATTTTTCTGTGACCTCCCTTCGTGTACCGTTTCAGTAGTTGTTTCGATTTTACCACCATATTCTTTCTTAAATTATCAGTTAAAAAATGATCAGTGCGTCTCTTATAGGCTGCAGGTCCTAAGTCATCTTTTAAAATACGGGACATGTTTCTGGGTGCTATCTTCATCTCCCGTGATAAAATCTTTTGCTTTCGGACAGGATTTCTTCGAATTCTTTCCCTTACTGCTTTGACCACCTTTTTCGTACGAACACTACGTGGACGGCCAGATCTTTTTCTGTCATAAACAGAGGAGGTCTCATTGTACCTATTAATAGCCCGATACACAAACATTTGACTAATACCAAGCGTTTGGAGAGTTTTAAAAATTGCATTTGGCTCCATACCAACTTTGTGTAATGCAATCACAGCGATTCGGTTCTCTTTATCACCCCACTCCATTTTAATATCGCAAAATATTGTACAATGTTTTGGCGCCAAAATTAGAAAACTCAATGTACAATCGTATAAAAATAACAGATTCCAAATTCAAATGTAATATCTTTCTTATTTTTAATTGTAACAGTATTTATGGCCAGACTCTGTTTATGATAAAGTCGACTAGTAACAATGTGGGGGGTGTGGGGTGTGTGTGTGTGTGTGGTATGCCAATATGTGATACCTCCACTCGAATATTTGGACTTTACAGAGCTCGAAGTTAGCTAAAAAGAATAGCTTAGAATAGAATACTATTCATTATGTACACCATGCAAATTACGGATATAAATACATACGTAATCGACCCATAATGTTCCCACTGCTGGGTCACAGGGCTCCTCTCTTTTTGAGAGGGAGTGGACCGCAATCTACCACGCGGGCCCAATGCGGGTTGGTAGATGTCTCATATCTTCGAACTTTTAGTTCTAGGACATACCGGTTTTCTTACGATGTTTTCCTTCACCGTTTTGAGAATTCTACATAGGGTGACACAATGGGCGGTCTTATCGGTAGAGGCTGGTATTTTTTTTATTCTCTTTAGGCATCGCGTTTAAAAAGAAAAACTGAAAATATTCTATCAAAAGTACCTAATATTGCTGCAAACGCAGTGAATTCTATAAAGGTTTTATTGTGAAAAAAATAACTAATCCAGGATCCCCTGTACTGTTCAGTACCTTTTTTTTTAGTAGACTACTATTGTTTATCCAAATATTTTTTTACTGAAATAAAACTACAGCTCGCGTTTCGGTGAAACCTTTGAAAGTTTTTCAAAATATTGGTCGGTGTTATTTAACAAACGAATAAAGGCATGTTTGCGCACAGTAAAATTGAGCTACGAGGACCTAAGTATGTTGATTTTGTTAATAAATTAAGTGCCAGTTTAAATTGTCTCTACTCACATCTCGACTATACGATAGAATGCAGTGTATAATGTGTGTGTGTATAATTGAAACACTATATTTTGCCGACACTCAACCTACAATTTTCTTTTCATTGCAAAACTAACAATTTTGCCTACGTATGAAGAAAAAAAACTTAAATTATGATGATTTAGGGCTGATTTTTCCAACGCGAGACAGTTTCATCCAAGGAATAATTTTGAATTTTTGACAGTTCTTTTATACAATATGTCAGACGTCAATTTTATTTAACGAATAAAAGGTATCTGTCGATTAGAAAGTTAGATCTTCATCAATTACACGTTTAACGAATTTTGAGTCTTGCAAGGTAAACTTATACTTCCCGTAGGTATATTTCTAGGCAATGATTTTAAAATATGAGGTGTTTGAAAATTCTGATGAGACATCATTATTCTGGCAATAACGGGCATTAGTGAAAACTCAGTAACTTATTACACAGTTATTACAACTCAAACGTTTATTTAAAACTTGAATGGGTGGTTCAGTAATTCCAATATACACTCCATGATCAATTAACAATGAACGAACACTCAACAATGCACTCGGACGCAATCAAACACGGCTCTATTTTCAATCCACACATTTTTGTAAAGGGCGGGTAGGCACAACACGTGGAAATAGCAGAATCGATCATTTAATTTGCAGGAATGGAACGCGCAAATGGATTCATCTTTCGATTTCCGTCAGAGCGTTTAATTGGCACTGAGTGAAGATCTCCGGGATGAATAAAAATCTTAACTCATTCACTGTTTCGTTCAATTTTGCTTAGGTGTTGCCCTCAGGGAATGGTTTTTGTTTGGTAAACTAAAACTTCATTTTACAGGCGACCGTGAGAGGTGTAGAAAGAGGAATTGTGGAGGACTTATATTTTTTGTTTGAATACATACCGGACTTAATTTTATTGTAGCTTGCACGTTAATTGAATAACGCTTTATTTTTATTTTTAATTTTGTTTGTTATAATGTTCTTGTAGCAGTCGTCTCATCATGATATTGTTCTCGAATAAATCGCATTATACAGACTCTTTGTTTTAGAATGTGTGGAAAACGCTTAATGCCAATACAGAGAACACATTCTACTCTACTTAAGACGGTGAATAAATTACGGTTAAAGATATTTATTTCTCAAAAGAGTTACAAATTCACATATAGAACATAAATAGGTTTTAACGATGTTCATTTCCTTGAGCAATGTTGGCCCAATGGTATTGGCCCGGACTTACGAGTTGTACTGACGTGTACTTTGTGTATTTAATTTCATCCAGAGAGACATCCACCAACCCGCCCTGGGCTCGCGTGGTGGATTACAGCCCACTCCCTCTCACCGAGAGGAGGCCTGTGTCCCAGTAGTGGGAACATTATAGACTGATTATGCTGACCAGTTAACAGAACAAGATATAATTAGTAACTAGTCCGTAGGCGGCGCGTGGCAACTAAACGTCTTTACCCTCGACTGGTTAATGCGTACTTATTTTGAGGTTTCGGTCTTTGTGGTAACGACTAACGAACATAACTTTACCGAGTTAATACAAATATGTTTAGCAAATAAAACCTTTGTAATAAATAAAATACGTTATACAGGAGGCAGGGTCATCAACGCGCAAACTGTTGCCGTGAATTCAGCACATGATTCTAGAGGTGTAGAAATTATTAGTCGGTCATAGAAAAATGCGATACCTAGATGCGGTCAAAATTAATGGAACATAAATTTTATTTTTAACAACCGACGAAAATTTCAGCGCAGCAGTGTTCAGAATCATGTGCTGAATCCATGGTAACAGGTCGAGCTTCGATGTCCCTGCCACCCTGTGTGTCATCTTAAACCGCTGACTAGTTTGACCAGTATAAAATCATTTCATTAGTAGGACTCTGCTCTATTACAACGTTGAGACTAAATTGTCTTTTTTTTTTTGTTAGCCCGTACAATCCCACATATTTAGGACCGAAATATTCAAATCTAAGCTGCTAGCTAAAAATATTCCATAGGAAAAACCAACTACCGCTTTGATCAAACAAATAGACAAAAGGCTTCAACATTTAATGATATGAGTCACACACACACACACACACCATTGACATTTTCCTAAAATAGACTTTTCTCATCATTGATCTAGGTTCAAAGAAATCAGGTACGCAATATGCTGGATATTGAAAAACGTGCAATCGCACATTGTGACAAGCTTCAACTTTTATTTTTAACTAGCCTCTGCCCGCGACTTCGTCCGCGTAAAATTTCTTGTACCCCGTTGCCTGCCCGCGCTATTAGTTCGTTTTCGCGTTCTTTCTTACTTTTTTTTCTTTTTGCTCGGGTTCTAAGATTCCTAGCGTGATGATAAATAGCCTATAGCCAATAGCCTATAGCTATAGCCTATAGCCCTCCTCAAGAATTGGGCTATCAAGTGCAAAAAGATTTTTTCAATTTCGACTGGTCTTTCCAGAGAGTAGCGCGTTCAAACACACAAAAAAACAACCATACTCTTCAGCTTTATTATTAGTAGATCTGCATTCTCGGAACAATAATTCCGTACCGACTTTACTTACAAAGATGGATGAGATTAAACCAGCGCTCACATATTGCATGTGAGGTTTTTTTTCTTATTATTCACTACTTTCATATAGACTCCATAATAAAAAGAATCAAATGTAATGAGAACTGCGAGTGCGAAATATATCATATTCGTTTACTGTTCTTAAACACAAGTCTGTCATAATCAGCATGACGATACCAGTTATGAACAGCACAAAAATCCTGAAGAACGTGAGAAGTTCGCTGAAATCTCCTAAAAATCAGAAACAAAAATCTGGGGTATATTATAGAAACAGCTTCCATTAACGATTACAAGGGTTTGATAGAAATTGTAACGCACACGAAGCGGATTCCTCTCCGGATTCCTTTCGTGATAAGTTTGCCTCGTTTCTGCACGATTTGCTACTGATTATAGTCCTGCCAAATGAATTCCGAAGGCGCAAAAAAAAAAACTTTTAAGGGCCCTACTCGGCTGTCGCGTCGTGTTTTTATCACGTGAATTAGCTTTTAACCTAAGCATCGGTCGTGCGGAAATATTAACGAAGCTAGCATCGTGTGTACATGTTACACGACACTGGCTACATTTTGTATAGAATAGAATATAGAATGGAAAATTTATTGGCGCTTGCTGTGGGCGGTACTCGTAATTATTATGGTGAGTTCTGGGTTTTTAGACATTTTGGGGCCGTGTGGAAAGACGGCAAAAATCAAAGTAGATTTATGTAGATAACAAACTCATGGACGAAACTAAACCAAATAGCCGAACTGACCGAAAGGTTCTAGAAAGGTTCTAACAAAATTACAGTTCTCTAATGAATGTATTGACGAAATCAGAAATATCTTGACATGTTCAAGGAAAGTAAGTAGTAGTTTGGGTAAGTTCCATAAACTCTATAGGTAATATTAAATTAATCAATTAAATTAATGGGAGATTGGTCGGAGAAGGCCACGTACAGGGAAGAGTGGAAAGCTTTGCAATAGACCTATCCCAGCAGTGGGACAATACTATCAAACTTTATTGTTTATTTTTCGTGCACTACTGAGTACAAGAATAGCATTCAGTTCGTAACTTGTGAAGAGAGAATAACATTTTATATTATAAAGGTTGATAAAAAAATCAATGAATTTAGTATTCCATTCTATTTCCATGACGTAGATTGTGAGTACAACTCCCAAATAGAGAGTTTAGTTATTTCAAAACGGAAAAGTTTTTAACATTGTTCTAACGTTAATTATGCTAACGACGACGGGTGGTTTACAAACATACTTATGTCTATATAATAAACATAAAACAAGAGTTTGGAACAGCATTTTTGTTTTTTTTTGTGATGCTTTGAACTTCCTACTATTCTACTAATATTATAAACGTGAAAGTTTGTATGGGATGGATGGATGGATCGATGGATGGATGTTTGTTACTTTTTCACGCAAAAACTACTGAACTGATGAAATTTGGCACAGATAGTTTATAACCAGGATTAATACATAGGATACTTTTTATTAGGATAATCCCACGGGATCGAAACTTATGCGGGTAAAACCGCGGGGCGCGGCTAGTTTAGAATAAAAAAAACGCTGATCTAGTTTAGTTGATTATTTTAAAGTAAGCAGTTTCGGCAAGCGTTGCTTAACCTTGTGCGGCTGTTATTATTTAGGCACGAGCCTCTGAAGCAAAAGCATTTTCCCAACTATGTAGGCGTCGGATTCCTGTCAAACCGGTTGCAGCTGAATATCAGTATTTGACATGGAGCGACTGCCCATCTGACTACCACAACCCAGTTACTAACAGAACAGTTACCAAGCAAAACTTGAATATGGCTGCGAAAATTTCGCCAATAAAATGGTATTTATACACCCATTGCTTTGTAACCCAAACAATAATTCGCAACGTGCACCAGACACGAATAACGAACAACGAAACGAATAACGAATTGTGAAGCTTCTATTATAATAGCAGCTTCACAATTCGTTATTTTCAGGGAATTATATTGAAGGCCACAAAAGTTTCATTTCTATTTGTATCCTGAATAACTCTCTGCTCACGGAACTATAATTATGGGCCAGTCAACAAACAATAGCATTGTTCGTGAAATAGTAGATCGTTCGCCGGATAAATGATTAAGTACTAGACACAATAGTTTTCTGCTTCGTGCCTACAATGTAAAAACCAAATGAAATAACTATACAGATAAATACAAAAACAAAACCACACTTAGGCGTCGAAGTGCTCGTTAATCGCGTAACACACTTTCAATCATAATCAGAATCATTTTGAAGGATATTGCTTATACATTGGTTTATGTTCGAAAAAAATTTTTGTTCAACAACATGAATAATGCCATGAATGTTGTTGAACTGTCAAAATGAATGAAAGAAAGAAAGAAAATACGTTTTTTAAAATGAAAGGCATTGCTACTGTTAGTGTATTACGCAATTACCCCGCCGCGCCGGTCCGCATAACTGTTAGTGCTGTGCAGAAGACAGGCAGCATTGTCACGTTAAATGACACCAGTCTGGTCACGTGCAGTGTCGACCAGTCGGGGAGAACTTTCCTTGAAATATTTAATAATATTTTACAGCAATGTCTAGGTTGGTCGATTCTGTATGTATACTGGAACTACTTAGTACCTAATTGTAAGTAATAAAGTGGGTACGTATTTCAATATCTCAAATAATTATAAGAACTAACGTAAAATAACCTACGTACTCATCTACATCTAGCTGGCGATTTTAGCATTCTCGCGAAAATCAAAATTTCTTTGCAAAGAACGTTAGTGAATTTTGTGGGATACATTTCACAAATTCTCAACTACAGTTCTCAATTCGGAAACCGGGAAAGCTTATCCGCCGCTAAACACTTGTAAGTAGGAAGCTCCTCCCCATCTCATAAGTTAACGCCATTCCACTCATGAGCCGCGCTATATCGGCCGGGCAATTTGGGGGCGAAAGTTGTCACATTACGGGTTCCAAATTACTCAGGATGGTCAAATGCCTCTCAGATATATTTCCAGGGGAAAAATCTATCTGTAATTTTCCGTATAGGCTACGGTTTTATGACCATCATCGTTTTGGTTACATTGATGGTTGTGAAAGGGTCAGAATAGGAAGTTTGAATACTGCTATTAAAAGTTTGGTACTGCAGCTGTAATAGTAAGGGATAGCTTTTATATTGTGAATTAAAGAATATTATTAATTGTGAAATAATAAATCGTAATATTGGCATTTTTTTTTTAAATCTAAGGGCATTTTACCACATACGGAAAACTTCCCGTAATATTACTTTAGATAACTCCATACAAATTCTGATCCATTTTTTTAACCTATGGAAGGCCACGGAACAGACAGACCACAGAGTAGGGCCTACATGGGGGACGATGACGACACAGCAGCTCATGTGCTGCTAAACAGCCCTATGGTCGCTACATACAGGGCAAAGTACTTCAATAGCCGACGTACCCGTTGTGAGATTGTCAGTAACATCGAATAGCCGATTTTCCCATCCGTACGCAACCTACGCGCTTTCACGTGGAGTTGCGGGCACCAGCCCGTATTATCTGAACGAGACAAAATAGAGGTTTTATTGGTATTACGTCTGGGGGCTTTTCGTGTCTCGCAATATGTTAATTGGTGAGTGGCTATTCAAATTGCACCGTCACCGGACACAAGCGGGCCATTCACAAACCATGCTCCACCTCCTATTCTGCCCTCTGTGTCACAAAACATGCAGTCAAAGTGACCTCTGCGCTGCCACCGACAACGCTGTGGAAGTGGCAAAGTTTTGGGAAAACAATATTTAAAAT
Organism: Apamea monoglypha; assembly: GCA_911387795.2. NCBI lineage: Eukaryota > Metazoa > Arthropoda > Insecta > Lepidoptera > Noctuidae > Apamea > Apamea monoglypha. The sequence goes on along the minus strand of OU426914.1, from coordinate 20,361,898 downwards.
ACAGTCATGCAAGCGACACGAAAAAGAAGAATTGTATTATAAAAAAGGCCCCAAATATGATTTTATGAACATTTTAGACTCAAAGCTTATTTATTAGCTAGCTTTAAAGGTAAACAAATACCAAGACGTTGTCCAAGAGCTCCTCTTGTCTACTGCTTTGAAAATTGCTTATAAATATAAACCCCGTGACGACTTATCCGGACTCCATTGTACAAACCTGTCATCTGCACTATTTTATGCTTGTCCTTAATTAAAACTTTTATAGCACGAATAAATAGGTACACCGTCTGTTTATAAATGAATTGAAATGACAATGGCTGAAGACTAAGGTATGAAATGTTTTAACAATAAATTGGTCAACACTAGCATATCAATTAATTACCAAATGATAGCAGTGCATTACAATTAAAATATCATGACCACTTTATTATGCTACAGAAAATCCACTCTGGTTGTCTATGACTAATTAATATGAACTATGACATAAAATGCAAATCAATTATTGGTTTACCTACACACAAAATGAACAGTCGTATGAATCAAATGGATTCACGAACTTTACGTAACTTTAATATATATTATCTATTTTAATATATATTATCTATTTTAATATTATAGCATACTCAGCCTATAATTTTCCACTGCTGGGACACAGGCCTTTCTCCTACGGCTCACTCCCTCTCGGTGAGAGGGAGTGAGCCGTAATCCACCACGCTGGTCCAAAGCGGCTTGGTAGATGTCGTGATGTCGTGATGACATGCCGGTTTCCTCACAATGTTTTTCTTCAGCATTTTGAGAGCAGTGGTGATGATGTAATTTACATAAAGAAAAGCACCTGACTGGGTTCGAACCTACGACCTACAACACATAAATTATACTAATACCGCTTTTTTTTTTTTTTTTTTTGGGATGGGAAATCATCAAATGACTCCTCCCGCTCTGGGTGGAGCGGAAGGGAGTGTCAGACTCTTACTGACTAAAACCCACCCATGTTCCTTCCTTCGCCCTTTATGTTCCGGGGCAGCGGTAACCCTTTCGGACAATCCCGCTGCCCCGGCAGGCTTCGGCCCTGAGGGGCCCCTCGTTATGCTGACATCTCTTTGAGGCGCGCGTGGAACACTTACGCGCCGTCCGGCACGGGCCTGGTCCTGATCGGGCGGTGAGCTACCCATTGCTCTCCGCCCGCAGGCCCGCGCCTACGGTGGCCGGTAGTCGTCTCTCGACTCCCGACGCCCGGGGCGTCTCCCGCGGCGGCTTGGACGGGAGGCTCTCTCCCTCATCCGTCCCGCCACCTCCTTCGCTAGCATGACTGCTTCGCAGAAGGAGGCGACTGCCTCCCACTCCCTCTCGCTCCGGACCATGGCTTGCACCAGGTCCGGGCGCGAGGGGCCGCCGCCGCTGCCGATCGCCTCCACGAGGACACGGCGGTGCTCCGCCCAAGCGGGGCAGACCTCCACCGTGTGCTCCACCGTGTCCTCTGGGCGATCCTGGCAATGGTGACACCCGGGCGTTTCCTCCCGCCTGATCATGTGCAGGAACCTCCCGAAACTTCCGTGTCCGGTGAGGACCTGCGTCAGGCGGTAGGTGAGGGCGCCGTGGCGCCTCTCTAGCCACTCCTCAAAGAGGGGTCTTATCGCCGCTATCGCGGCGTGCCCTTACTAATACCGCTGATACTAATATTATAAAGGACTAATAAATTATTCTTCGAAAGTACTGATCCTGAATCAGAAAATTCTTTCATTATACCCTGTCTATTAGGGTAACAGTTTTTTGACAGCTCTCTTAGAACGTACATATTCCAGATAACGTGAAAGTCAAAGGATATATTTTACGTTAAAACAAGAATTGTCTAAAAGCTAAATTTAATTATAAAGATCATAAAAGCGCAATTACAATTATATTAATCCATGATTGCAGACTACCTTCTTTATGACGAAATATACCTACATAAAGTCAATTTATAGCGGCATACTTTTTTAATAAACAACGTGCAACGAACGCGTAAAAGCTGCATGACTAAACAAAGCAACACCCCGACATGCACTGCTTTCTATACGAGGGGGGTGCCTCTTAATTTCCGTCGCGCAAAACATAGCATGGAAGAACGAACAAATTATCGCAACATTAAATCGAATGCAAGTGTGCATATCTTAATGGTGAAAAGTATTTGAATGTTATCAAAATGCATTAATTCTTATCATGATTTATACGACCTTTCGTGAGAAATGTCGTCTTGAATTACAAATTATCTCTGTGTATTGAAACCGTACCGTTCAAAGTGACTTTCCAACTAGATTGAAGTCTTGATTCTTGTAATTTCTACAATAGTGAAATGATTGTCTTCTATGTAAAAGCTAGTATCGGAAGCTAATTGACTATAGGAAATCGTCGTCTGTGTGCGTTTCATATGTCCCATCATGTTGTTATAAGATCCCTTTGCGACTATCTGCGACTATACCCAACAGTAAAACTGTGATGGCCGAAGAGACAAAAAGACTTGTTGCTTCAACGTTGTCATTTCTTTTTTGTGAACACTTTTATTCCCTCCCTCTGGGACATTTGATTTTTTTGGGTTACGACGAAAAAGGTTATCTGTATCAACTGTATGGTTGACAAATCGTTGGTATGTATTAGGAGAAAATAGCCGGGGGAAGTTGTAGCTATAATCTGTTTTAAAATTATCTGACGAAAATGTAAACGAATGGAAAAACGAACTTGTGGATGTTATTTGTAGTGCTACTTACGAATTAAGTACTTTGGTTTGATTATTTGAATACTTAAGCCCGAAATTCGAATTGTAAATAACCTTAAAAGTGCTTTTCATTTAACAATTGGGGGTAATTTTATAACAAGAATTATTGTCGAGGATTTTTCATTACAATTCAATAATGTTATTCAAACAATAATTGTTGGAAAAAGTCTTGAGATATAAATTGGAAACCAAAGATATTGGAAAATACAGATGAATGGCTTTCTTCCCTCCCTTTAGTGGGTGATTGCGTAAGTATTTAACCTGAATAGGTTTTGTTTACACTTTCCTCAGGTACTTCGGAACAGACCTTATAATCAACGTTTTTCTGTGTTTATACCTAACAACGTTCATTATCATCATCATCAGCCTACAGCAGTCCACTGCTGGGAATAGACGTATCCAAATGCACATCATCGGCTCGATTTTCGGCAACTCTCATCCAGCAGCTATGCTCCACCTAGCCTGGTATTAACGTTGTTTTGTCATTACTTCCTAGTATTGCTTAGCTGTCCCCACAAGTCTTTCAGCATTAAATATTTTATTCGTTAGAATATACGTTTCCAAACAAAACACCTGTTTATACAGACATCACTTCTGAAGATCTGTGCTTACTTCTACCCTAACCGGTATTTGTGAAAACATTTCCAATTGATTTACCGCGAGGTTTTCAATCGGAAAGCACGATCTTCATTAAATAGCATTGTGTTTGTTTAGCGTGGTGTTTATGAAGGAAATTGAAACCCACAGGCGTTATTATCTCTCGTCATTCAGTGATCCCGACTATTTTAGGAATGCTAATTAACGTTTTACCAAAGTCAATGATAAAGCTATTTATTAATACGCTATCCTAAACGAATAAGCGGCGCATTGAATAAAAATATATAAAAAGGAAACCACAGCAAGGTCAATGTTGCGACTAGAGAACAGTCGCTTCATCACATCAAAAGATGTTTTCATAAACATTTAAGGAAGGCGCCTACGAGCAAATTGTTCAACATCACAAGTATGAAAGTGTTGTCTCTGTCACGTCAACCCATGCGCTCACTTACATACAAACCCGTAGACTTGATGTGAGAGACAAATTAGTAGCTGAGACAAAAGTTGCTCGTGGGCGGGAACTCTTAGAGGAAAATTACAGTAGGAAAACAAAATAATTGAACAAGAACCTAGGAACTTTTCTCTTGTACCTGAGTTTACCATTCAAAGAGTACCTAAGTAAGTAAGCTTTTTTTTTACTAACTTGTTTTGCAATTACAGTTTGCTAACAATTTATTTTGTAAAGTTCCGTTTACCGAGAAAGAAAGGAAGACATACAATGTTGGCTCCTTGTCAACTCTTTGAAATTATAATGAATTTTTCAAACAATGGTCCACTCCACTCCGTTTAAAGTATTTTGAAGTTCGCCTGAAGATTTCATATAATGGTTCACACTGGTACTTAAATACTTGTGTTCTTGTTCACTCCATTAAGTAGGTACGGCGTAGTTTTTGTTAAAGTTTTTTGTAACAGGTGTTAGTATCCAAACTTGCATAGCATAATCCACTGCTGGACACAGGGCTCCTCTCTGTGAGAGGAAATGGGCCATACGTAATACACCATGCGGGTCCAGTGCGGGTTGGTAGATATCACATGTCTTCGAATTCATCTGTCGCTATGCTTTTTAAACACCTTTTAGCTATCATTTTTCTATCTTGATCGGAGTATATTTCAAGGATAAAATCTTGACAAAAATTTCAGCGAATTATACTTACTATCATTAGTAATGTAGGTAAATAATTAAGTACTTAATCTAATCTTATATTATAAAGAGAAAAGATTTGATTTTTGGTATGTTTGTTTGTAACGCTCTCGCGCTAAAACGGCTGAACGGATTTTGATGAAATTTGGCACAGACCATGATCTATTCACACATATGCACACATCACTGCAGGGATCTAGCAGAATATAATACCGCTAGATACCTACAGTGACGCTGATGCGTCAGGTATATTTGCCTGTGACATGTTGAGCTGGACTCAAATTTGGTGCAACCTTGAGACTACATCAGACGCCACACTTTGGTTGTTTGTATAATCTATTTTTGTTTTTTGTATTAATCCCTTTATCTCAGGCCTTTTTTAGTTTGTCTATAGCCCAAAACTCTGACACCTGTAGACTACGTTTAGCCAGTTCATGTCAGTTGTCAGTTGTTGACAACATAAGTAAACAAAAACAGTGTAAAAAATATTTTTTTTAAATAGAAAAGCTCGGCTTGTAAAATCTCACAAAGGTTGCCATGGACATGGTGCGGTGATTTAAATGAAAAATCGAGATTTTACCAGCGTACAGATCAAAGGAGAAAAGCTTATCCGGTGAGTCGTCGAAGTGAGGTTAGAAAATGCATTTTTCGATTGAGGAAACCTTGATTTATTCTGTTTTATTTTCAGCTCGACAACAGTCTTATGTAGATAAGCAGTTGGTTTTGTTCAAATCGAATGAGGATAATCAATTATTATCGCGAAAAATCTAAACGGAACGTCAATGACAAAATACGACGAAAATATCGTGAAAAAAATAAAGATTCTAATAAAATAAATTGGATCATCAGGACACTATACAGAAATTCATCTCAGTGGACCCAGATATCAAAAATTTTGATGAAAATTGCTGCACCTCCTAAGTTCTCCGATTGTAGAAAAGAGTTTTTCATCAATCATTGACGAAAAAATTTAACATTTTTACCCAGAAACAGTAATGTTTTTAGACAGCGTGCCTGCCTGGAAGCTGTGGGAGAATGGGATCGGGCCTCGGGCTTCAGGCGCCACCATCCGCACACCACATTCCCGCTCGCTACATATTTGCGATTGGCAGCCTTGCGCGGCTCCACATCACTATCAATGCGGGGAAGCAGTCAACCGCCTCGGACACCGAAAGGCTGGCTTCTTTGCCACATTGGATGCCTTTCGAGCAATTTTTCGACTGCGATGCGGCCTAAGCTTTTTATGTCAAATTCGCTGTTCCCCTTTTTATATAGGTATACTTGTACAGTATCGCTGAAAACTCCAGTGGCATGATAAGGACTACATTGCTATGAACTGTGCGAGCACGATACAGCAAGTGCGTGTGCGTGTATGAGTGATGTCCCAACATTCCACAGAAACACACACTAATGAACTGACGTCGCACTACGCGAAATAAAATTATATTTCTGTTACATTTAGATTCGCGTCATAGTGGCGACCAGGAGGCCAATTCTTGTAATTTAAAATGTTCAAAATTTAGTCGCAATCTCATCTCGGCGACAAAAAAATGTCAAAAAGTTGTCAAAATGTAGGGAAATTAGAGGTGTTTTTGACAGATTGAGACTGAGATCAGACTGTGAACGTTCTTAAAATTACGAGAATTGCCCCTCTGTTCTTAAAATTACATTGCTAAAATTCGCGTAAATGTAACATGGTAGCTGCTTGGGCTAAGCAATGGATTCACGATCAACGAAGTCCGAGTTCGAGTCTTAATTACAATGTGTGGCTGATTTTTATTTCTTTGAAACCATAATAATATTTGTATTTTGAGCAAAAACTTGTTAGGTAATATTTATGTTTATTTATAATGTATTCATGCTTATTATTTACTTATAAGAAGTTAAATATTAGTTATTGTATTATTACTTAACTATTTATGTGGTTATGTATTTAGTTTATCTTTTCGGTGTTGGAAGGTGGAAATAAAAAGTCGTGCTGAATGATAACAAACATCTTTATTCGTTTTATTTATTTATAAAACTTTTATGAGAATTGTGATGTCACATTCCTGCCTATAAAAAAGAAGTTCTCTTGTTTTCCGTTCATATTTTTTTGTTGTTGTATACCCACAATAACATAACAAGGAAAGAATATTCTAATAACAAAAATATAATTGTTGATACCCACTTATTATAGGTATCGGTATTAAGCAGAGTTTATTGAAAACTAATATATGATTTAGACTTTATGAACACGTTTTTTTATGTAACGGCACAATGAATGTATTGAGGTTATAGCTTAGGTGTTGATTTTCTTGACGAAAAGAAGATTGAAACTAAACCACAATTTAAGATCATTAAATAATTACGGATATATCAATAGGTATTACTAAATATTTAGTTACACCGTCTAATTATTAAAACCAAAACATCTAAATAGGTTATTTGGGTACCTATAGGATATTTGGTAATAGGTTATAGGATATTTGGTGAATAGGACAATTGTCTTGGACAAATGTTATTTGTGTCAACTCATCAGCTGGGTAAATGTTGTTCTCAGTAAGTAGCATGACATCGTCTAATATGTATTTCTAAATAAGTAGAACTGTTGGCGCGTCGAGGAATAAAATCCAGTTCTCCTGGCCCTGCTGCACTCATCCATCCCCACATATTAGTTGTAAATCGCTGTCGACTAGCAAAGCTACCCTCTTCCTCATATCTCTTTATCCAGCGACTTACAGTTTTCCTCTAAAACAAAAAATAGTGATATTAGGCAACTATAATAAAATACTACTACTGTGACTTCATTTTTATATAATATAATAATATTTATTTAAAATAATATTAAAATGTTAAAACTCTGCATTTATAAATCCATTAATAAACACTAATTATTTATCTTTTAGGCCTTATGATGGATTAAAGAAAACAATAAAATAATTTAATCCATATGTCACCAAATAATCTTAGGTAAAATTATCAAATAAAAGTTGTAAGTTACAATTCAAAAATAGAATACTCACTTTCAGTCCGGTTTCATCAGATATTTCTGTTCTATTATGACCACTTTTATGAAGCGCAATAATAGTCGCCTTCGCCTTAGTATTAATATTTGCCTGCATTTTGAGAATAAATACAATACCGCGATCTGTTAAATCACACGTCACTAACCAACCAATACAACCAAACGACAACGTTTATTCCGATCAAGTTAATTATTCATAAAACTCATGTCTACCTCACAGAAATCTAAATTCTTTATTTAGTTTTCTATGATCTATCTTTCTAACTTTACGAAATGTGTGAACAAAGCAAGCAAGATAAAGAATAATTATATTTCTGTCCCATCCCTTCCAATCGAGTAAAACCCTTACAAAAAGTCGACGTACTGCGTGAGATTTGAACACACGGCTCACTGATTCACACATCTATCTGCACGCGCTTAACCGCTAGGTCATCTTGACTCATATTATAACGTTGAAATTATGAACTACAATCACTATTGTTGACGACAATGTGTTTATTTTTTTTAAACTAGAAGGACGTAAGTCAAATTAAACACTTTTGGTCGACACTATACAGAATAATAATTATTTATATATTTTAGTGTTAGTGTATATTGTAAAGTGTATAAACCAAGGACCACTATAATGTTCAAGTTGAAGTAGACGAAAAATAAGTAGTCCTATGTGCAAAGGTCATGACTGCGTGGCAGTATCCATCGTCGTAAAAAAGTGTAATCTAATTTAGTATTTTTAATAAACAAAAACTGAAAGCTTAGTGTTAGTTTCTGTTTTAACGTTTTAAGATGTGAAGTCACGTCGAGTCAGTGAGCACTTTCGTGCGAACTTGGAAAAGTCAAGTTTCAATTTGCAATATATAATCTTACAAGCCGAAATTCACATAACTCACAATGTTATTTCGATCACTTGATTTCCTAGCTATCCAAATTCTAATTCGTTCAAGTTTTTTTGTAATTATGATAACAAAAAGCTGCACACGTAAGTCTTCCATTCATTTAAAGATATGAATGGAAGACTTACGCGTGCAGCTTTATTTTAAAGGGTGGATAATCAATACAGTAGAGTGGTGTCAACACAAGCCTTTAATAAAGTTCATAATGTACCAGCAGGCTGTAAGAATTGCTGCCTAACATTTCACAGAAACATCCAATCATATTGCTCGATAATATAAATTGAAAGCAATACCCAAAGGTACAAAACAACAAAGCAGTATATATGAGTGACCTTACGCGGTAGAAATTACAACAATAAACGCAATACTGGCAAACAAATATTTGTAGTTGCAATCAACCTGCGCTGCACTTACAATGTTCGCAGTCCCCTCTCGCAGGGGCGAGTGGGGCTCCAACAATACGTACAAACACTATACCCTCACGACGCATAATAAATGCTATTGATTCGCTGACCGATGCTTTAATCCCGCGAATCCCCTCGCGAAAACATATTGCTTACAGCTGAGTCTAATAAAAAATATCAAGGGGAAACGTGTAACCCAATCTACAAGTGTAATAAATAAAAATGACATTTATATTCGTCCTATGGTATTAATAAAGGTTTAATAAAACCCTATAAAACCACATACAATATATCAGGATTGTAGATATCTTACCAAGGTGTTAAAATGATTGACAGTTTAAAAAAAATCAGACTGTTATTAATAGAGGTAATAAATATTAGAAATGTTCGAATACATCATGTAATTTCAAAGAATGTCAAATGAGATAATCAAAAAAATCGGTAAAACCGCTGGAAATATGGAGAAGCTACACGGTTTTTATAGTTTTTGGAAGGGATTATTCCTGTCCTTGTCGTGCAGTACGGACAATGTATGGCGCTAAAATGAAGTTACATAGTCGGACGTCACGTCTAAAAATGTTTATAAGCCATTTTTAAAAGTTTTACACTTTTTATAGAGATTAAAATTAACAAATGTCATTGAAGAAAATTAAAGTGCAATAGGGATACATATTGCACTTTAATATTCTTAGAAGAATTCTTCAAAGAAGAAAATAATTCTGAAAATATTAAATTAATAAAAGTTTGATATCGCGAAAGAAATCATTTAATAATATAATACCATTGTTGCCACCTTGCTTAAACTCGCAAGGTATTCTAAGAATTTTCCTAAGAGCTTAGATAGACATTTTGTTTGTGTACGTTGTGCAAAGCTTTTTATCATAATAACATTATTGTAGGTGGTATTCATTTAGAATTAATTGTTAGCTCTATACGATTTTTTCCTCTCCATCTAACTATTAATTTGTAGAGTATCCGTAAACAGACTAAGACGATTTTTTTTATTATACATTAAAGTCCCATTGCTGGGCAAAGGTCTCTCTGTCCTGAGCAGCCGAGGACCAATTTTGAAAATGATTTGGAGTAAAAAAAATAAACCAATAGTTTTACCTTACCTAGTACTTACTTAGGTACCTTACAAGATTGATAGCTTTGTAAATTATGTAAATATCGCTACTGTTATAATTTGATAAAAGTTACACGTTGTATATACAAGGTGTCGTTAAGCGTCCTCGTCAAATTCAAGGAGGTAACTATGCTACTGATTCTCGACACGAATCAATAATAAAATAAGCAGGTATTTTCTTTTCTAATTTTCGGAAATCGGCATGTGTGGGACACGCATTTTAAAACGCGGCCTGTGTGAGACCGCACTGTAACTGCCCTTTTACACACACATAAAAACGCGGCCGCTTATACGATACCATAACGCAATTCTGTTCTTTGAAAGTGGTGTATTCTGAAATATTGTCAAACTTAAATAACTAAAAAAACAAGTATGAATTCATTATTTACCAAGGAAAGTAATTTTATTTGATTATTTATGTACATAACAGCCTCCTGAAATTTGACGAGGATGCAAAACAACAGCTTATATTTTAATATTATCTTATAATATTACAATTATGATTAGTCAAAATGAATAAGAATTTATAAAAGATTAAACATTTACCTAATATATCGCATTCCTTTTCAAATTTGACATGACTATGCAACCGCGCGCCCTGTCTACATCTACACAAAGGGCAATATTTGTTCAATCGTTGAAACGCCTCCCCCAGCGGTGTACTAACAATACTATTTAATGTTTTATTTTGCAATAAAACCGGCGAATGCAGCTGCAACACATTAGTTATGCTGGTCTTAGACATGTGTGTTTATTTTTTCGACGCCTAGCAATCACGAAGAAAGTTTCGCTCAACTATAATAGCTAGGTACTAATTAAATTATTGTGTTCATGTGTATTGCTAGTGTAGTGTACCTTTAGTAAATTAACTATTCTGAAACCTGGTGAATTAACAGGTATAAATTTTACATGAGTTAGTTCAGATAACTTGAGGTGGTGGGCGGCTGAGAATATGAAATATTTATTTGGGGCCTTCGCGAAGTAATTACGACGCGATGCCCTTGATAGCCTTAACCTAGTTGAAATAATAATTATTTATTGAAATTGAAAGTTATGGCGAGAGAAACTAGTGAGATTTTAGCATTGGAAGTAGCCATTTCGAGTTTTATTGCAAGGTAGGTAGGTAGGTATAAAAATCATGCAAAATAAAAAGGGTTTTTTGGTTGTGGTTGTCGTATGCAAGGATCTTGTACATACTAATTCCATGGTTGTATGATATTTTGGTATCCATAACTATGAAAAATGTAGGTGTTTATTTTACCTATGACTTTGCATTACTGTGATGTAAAGTCATAGGTAATCTTGACACAAAGTGCTCTTTATGTTGGTTCAAATAAGGTTGCTATTGGGTTGTTACCACTGACTAGTGTGTCAAAATAACAGTGATCTTTACTAACGTCGTAATAAATTTATTGTTGGTTTGCCCTTGTCAGAGGTAAAATAACTGTAAAAAGACTTGAATAAAATGTACATACGTAGAAGTCATTAAAAAAAAACGTTCCAATCACAGACTGCTTGCGCTTAAGTAGTTTTGTCCATTCGTTCTTTCTTAATTATCCGATTCAATTTATTACTTTTTATGCGACTGCTGCTCGTAGGTAAGTAGTAACAGCTGCACGGGTCGATCGATTAGGTTAAGCTACGGTTGCCGCGGTCAGTTCGTGGATGGGTGACCACAACAGCATTATTGAACATTACGTATGTTATATTGAACATTACGTGGCAGAAATGCCTAAACACAATGAAATTCAAGTCTTCTCTCGGCGACAAAATTAACATTTATGTTAAAGCTGATAAGGGAACTGCGATACGGATTCTCAATATTTATCTGTTGATCCCAAACGAATGGAAGCAAAACAATGACAGTATCAGTCGCCTATTATCTCGCTCGAATTGTAAAAGTTAACAGGGGGAACTTGGCTGAGGTACACTCAACCGCCCGACAAATGATAAATGATTTTATTTCTGTAAGTAGGATTCAAACATGTCAAACAAATTTTCAAAAACTAGATGAGGTTGGCGTTTCCTAACTGACTACTCTGAGAAGAAAAGCTGAAACAAACTGGAGAGGTCACACTGTTACCTATCACTTAATATTATTTTTATAAGAGTTACCGTGGAGTTTCTTGCCGACTCTTCTCTATAGGAAACGACCAATTCGAACCGTGCACCTAGCTTGTGACGTTTCATAAGTGCCCATGTAGGTTTATGTGAAAATAAAATATTTTGATTTTGACTTAACTGATAAATGATATTTATTTCTGTAAATTGGTGCAAAAAATACATTAACACGTCAAAAATAAATTATGTTTTAAAACTCAGAGAAGAACGGTCGAAACAAAGTCAGAGGTTGCAGTATTTTTTAAAGTCCAGACAAAGTCTTCGTCAGGCCTTATGAGGACCATGCAGTTTAATTTCTGAGATGGTCGTTTAAGGATGTACCACACAGATTTGAGTAGATCCTATCCATGAACGCATTTACCAGTAATCGTGTAGCTTAACACAGGACTCAAGAGCTCAATGACACGACCAACAACTACATTTGAACTAAGAACACCGCGCTACTGCAAGGACCCAAAGAGCCGTCAATATCAAATTGTCAACATGTGCTTGCGGATGACCGTACTTGCGGCGCAATTGAATATTAACTTGTTACGGCTAATGCGTTATTTTGCTATCTTCAAACTGCAACATAATGTATTATTTGGCTTCAGATATTTATTTATTTATTATGTATATCAGGGCTTACCACCAGCTCTTATAGCAGGGCAGAAGTTGAACTGCACTGCTTTTTTGTACTTAGTCATAGAAAAAAAAGCAGTGCCGCTCAACTTCTGCCCTTCTTTATGAGCAGGTGGTAAGCCCCCTGCTATAATTTCTATTGTGGAAATTCTTGGACTTTTTTGTGTTGCTAACTAACCGGCCACCTAGATAATGGTTGGATGGAAACGAGTAAATACTTTCATTATTCTTAATGCCTAATTACATAGGTGTATTTCGGTGTAAGTTTTTAGAGGAGCCAAGTGTGCTTGTGGCCAAGTAAGACCAGCCGTACGGATCGATCGATCAGGTTAAGCTACACTTGCCGCGGTTGGGCCGTGTATGGGTGACCATCTTAACATACCAAGACCCCTCGGTGCCTCGGAAAGCACGTTATGCCGTCGGTCCCGGCTGTCATTCGTGAACTTTTGACAGTCGTTACAGGTCGTCAGAAGCCCGAAAGTCTGACAACAAGTCTTACCAAGGGGTATCGTGTTATCCAGTAACTGGGTTGTAATGGTCAGATAGGCAGTCGCTCCATATAAAATACTGATAGCAACTTGACTGGGAGCCGACCCCAACATAGTTGCGAAAAGTCTAGGCAAATGATGATTTCAGCGTACTGTAACTTATTTGCACAATATGTAAGTAGTTCATAAATAATAATAATAAAATATTATGATATAAACCTTCATGTAGGTTCCGTATTTTTCAAGACTGATTTCTTCATAAACTGCTTACGTACTTCAATTACTGGCGGAAACCTTTTAAACGATTTTCTCGAAGTTTCTTTACAGGTACGGTTGCGTAAAATGTTAAATTGCTATGACCTTTTGTGGTAGGGTTTCGTATTGAGACTGTTTATTCTTGCGCGCTCACGCAACAGTTACTAAGCAAGCATTTGCTTGCGCAACGGTGTTGTGTTTCTCGAAAATATTATTCATAAAAGGATTTAGAAAGTAAGCAACAATGAGTGAATTAATTACTTTTTGGGGGTTGAACTGCTTGCGTCCGTAGGATCTACTTGAGTTACGACCACCCTACACGTGTCCCCTGGGAAGTGCTAAACGAGTAGTAATAATGGTGGTAGGCCATAGTATCAGCTGCCGGCTTAAAAGTTACCACCCACCAGACAAAGTCATGCCGCCCAGTGATCCGTCGTGTTCCGGCATGATGTCTGGTGAAGCTGTACGGAGGACGGGTCTGAGCAGTTGTACTGCGATGTATGCCGGGTATGATGCGCCAGTTGTTGTTGTGTCGGGTGTTTGGTCGTGGAAGGTAGCGGGATCCGAAGCACGGTGCTCCGCTGGCCGACCGCAGGTAGTTGGGGGCCCAAGTAGTGCCACACACGAAAGGCTGCCCCGCCAACTGCGAAAAATCCCAAGGTGGCGACCGAATGAGAGGACCCGATGGCGATCCCTGGGGGGGTTCGGGCGTCCCCGCAGTCTCCAGATCAACCCCCCACTGGCGCAGTAACACTGGTCGTGTTGTTGGGTTTAACATCGCATCACCTCGCTCAACTGCCGTCTTCCTTCCTATTCACTCAATATTTTTGTTTTTTTAAATGAAAGGTCCAATTAAGAAAAGTAAGCGTCCACAGAGGAAACACGTCCTCTCCTTCCGAATGCACTTAGGTTTAAAGAAACTTTATTCTCAATAACACTTGCATCTCTCTATGCCCACAATTCACGTCTTGATACTGGCAGTGCTACTCTACCGAATTTGCCTCACTGCGACACGTCGATGCACGAGGGTCGCATTAGGAACAAGGAGGTTCTGAGAGCACTGTGTCGTCTGGACGTGAATAAAGCTAGTGGACCAGATGGTATACCAGCGATTGTTCTCAAGGCTTGTGCGCCCGAGTTGTCTCCTGTATTGACACGCTTGTATCGCCTCTCATTTGGGACTGGTATAGTGCCCAAGTCCTGGAAGTTTGCCAACGTGCAGCCCGTGCCCAAAAAAAGATAGTCGTGCCGAACCTAGCAACTATCGATCGATTTCCATAACCTCCATAGTCTGCAAGATTATGGAGCGCATGTTGAACTGGCGTCTCATGGCATACCTGGAAGGTAACGATCTCCTCAGTGACCGACAGTACGGGTTTCGCCGCAAAGTATTTAATTATTATTGTCAAAGAGGTATTATTGCACGCCCTCAATGCAGGTGATTGCTACGTCTCTTAAGTATAACGGTTACAATGATCATAATAGATTTTTTCGTTGTTTTCCCTAATTAGAATACCTACTTATGTTTTTTTAATTTAAGAAAAATGTATTTATTTGTTTTAGAAAATTGATGTCAATGCTCTAATTGATGGACGAGTACCTCTCCACTATGCTGCTGATTATAGACAAACAACTGTTCTCAATTATCTGCTGGACCAGGGAGCAGACTCTAATGTAAGTGTGTACATTCAAGACAATACATTTGTATTGACAAAAGTAATATTTGTCTAAATAAAATGCATATTTCAGATGTTGGACAAACATGGGATCTCTGTACTGCTAGCAGCTATTTGGGAAGGTCATATAGGAATAATGAATGTTGCTTTTTTGCAAAATTCATATGCATGACTTGCAATTTCACAGTTATGGTAAGAAATTAATTTCATGCATTAAACTCATGTAACTAAATATCAGTATTATACAGTATTTGAAGACGACGAAGATAGGACGAAGACGGCACGGTTGGTGCAGTGGTTAAGCGATTGACTGCTGCGCTGCGTGTCGCGGGTTCGATTCCCGCACGGAACAAATATTTGTATAGCCTACAAGTAGTTGTTCCGGGTCTGGCTGTTTGTGTATGTGAGTTTAAATGTTTGTAAACGCACCCACGATACAGGAGAAATAACTAGTGTGCGGCAATGCATCTTGAAAAAAAAGAAGGAATCATATTGTCAGTGTCAGAATTGGGAAATCCAGTATAAATATATCTGTGAGTCATGCATCTTATATGGTTCATACTCAGAATGAGTGACTGAATGTAGCCTATCCTAAGTAAACAAACTATTATATCTTACAGGGTGCGTCTAAAAATGGAAAAACCCCAGATGGAACACCATACATCGAAGCCGCAAAAAAGAAGAAATCAAAGAACTACTTACTTAGAAAGAACTCGAACCCGAACTCGTACTCGTACTCGAACTGTAACCAGTAATCGCTCTGATTTATGTTTTGATGCTAAGGTAAAATCACTATGATCAAACAAAAAAATTATTAATCCATTATACAATATTTTTACAAGCATTTATTTCCATTGTAATGAATTATTTTTATATGTTCAACATATTGAACTATAAAATATGTATTTGATTAAGCGTCCATTTAGTAGTGTGTGTATTTATAAAGGCCTGACCTCCCATAAGGAGGTAAAATACAGCAATCACACGTCGCACGGCAAGTTTCCAACCTTACGTTGTTGAAACTGCTAGGATCCGGACGAAGCGTTTCGCCTCGTCGTTTATACCGCGAACATCGAAGGACTGGAACAGTTTGCCTGCAGCGGTTTTCCCGTCCGATTATAATTTAAGTGTCTTCAAGGCTACAGTGAATAGGCTCATAATAAATTAGTGCGCTTTACCATCAACGATTGCATCACTGCTTTCCATCAGGCGGGATCGCAGTCAAGCACGAGTTTATATCATTAAAAAAAATCACTTGAAATGTGATGGCTAGCTCATCCTTCCAGTGCTTGCATGAGATTTGTAAGAAGCCCCATTATATTAATTTAGCAAATAAATTATTTAATATTAAGGTATAATCCCAACAAATAAGATGTAATTTTCATCACTGAAATAATAAACTGATATAAACAAACCAAGTTTTTATTTTTATACAAAATGGGTATGAACAAAACACATGAAAGAATATTTTTATATTTCAAACTTAAAGCTGATTCGTACCAGAAAAGAAAGAAAGGACCAAAACTTGAGAACATCTCTTCAAAAGTTACTTTGTTCAGAAGATAAAAAACTACTTAATTCTTGAATCACAACTTCAACTTGATCTTATTATTCTATCCTAAGCCCCATTCCTATGTAAAAACTCCAATAAAAACTATATAATTCTCTAATTTTAAGAATAAATAATTAATCTTACACAAGTATCACAAACTGGTATAACAGCATTCTTTGGATCACTAAGGAAAACATTTAAAAAACCGGGGACTATTATAAATCACCACTTCCTGGATATTTCTTATACTTGTTATTGTTGACTGGCGGGCATGCATTTTTGTGTGCATCCAAATATGACTTACAGCCAAGAGTTAATGTACCAGTGAATAACGATTTTGCTGCAGCTTTGCAACCTAAAATCAAATTAGAATATTTTAGAAAATACAATAAACATGAAGCAGTATATACCTATATAGTTGGTTAAATGTGTGATGTCCCAGACCAAGAAAAACATTTTTAATCAACTACTGTTGAATACCTTAATCGATTGTGTCTCCTGCTACATTAACTGACCTTTTAAGTGTCGCAGTAATTGTAGCTCGCGACAAGCAGAGCTATGGTTACTCAAAGTGTGGATTTTTTTGCTAGAGATGCGGATTTTCGTCTCCTCGTGCTGATTGATGTAACGAGGCCAGTTTCATTTTAAGCTTTTTTATTACTGATTCGGCCATAGATATAGAATAGAAGGAGATATGCCCTGTAGTTGAAAATGTATCAGAACTCCATGACGTTAAAACGATCCCACTACCGCGCCACTACTACACGTGTAGTTCAGTAAAAGCAATAGAAACAAAATCGCGCACACACTTGCAATTCATAAATCGGAACGTACTACATAATCAATTATAAACCTTAACTCATCAAACATAGCATGCATTTAGCATGCACCGTACAACTTACTCACACGAAAACATCTGTCGCTATCGTTGTGCTGTGCAAAAGCCATTTATTTTACATATACGCTAATGATTGACTAAATCGGAAAGTTATCAATTCTCCCATTTATTATTGTACTAAAAAAAAATTTGTGGGTTCTGAAAATAAAATAAATAAAAAACGATATGTCCAGAAAATATTATATTACTTATAAATCAATAAAAAACAGCAAACAATTTTTTTTTGTTTTCACTTTAATAATGTAAATTGTCATCCTATTTTAGCTGAATTATCTTCCTGCAGTGAATAATGCACAAAAACTTAGCAACTACAACCACTAAACTATGATGTTTGCTTAAAAAGTGTGCAAATACATTTATGAAATCTTCCTTATTTCTACTCAAAAATGTATCGACTGCCTTGCAGCTTGCACAACTGCGCTGCTGTTGCTTGCAGCAAGTTGGCGCGCGCTTTACTTGTGGTTACCAAGTGTACAAACACGCCGTGAATGTGTGTGTAAGCGCAGGAGCTCTCGGTACCGTCCGCGACAATAGCGAAGTCGGAAGTGTGTGCGTCTATATGTTACACGCTGACGCTGACGCTACTGGTCTTCAGGCGCTTATTAGCCATATAAGAGCACACCCTTATAACCCATAGCCGTAAAAAGAGAAATGATCACCGTAGCCAAAATCGGCATGGGGAAATATAATAGGAATGATAATTTTACTAATATTATGAACGCGAAAGTTTGTGAGGATGGATAGATGTATGGATGGATGTTTGTTACTCTTTCACGCAAAAACTACTCAATGGATTTGGATGAAATTTGGTACACGGATTGTTTATAACCAGGATTAACATTAAGGATATATTTTATCTAGATTATCCCACGGATTCGATACTTATGCGGGTTAAACCGCGGAGCGCAGCGGAACCTCTCGAAATCTCTTGTTATATTGCCCTCCTTGAAAAACAAACAATATAAAAAGCAAAAAGCATAATCAGTCTATAATATTCCCACTACTGGAACACAGCCGTCCAATCTGTGAGAGGGAGTGGGCCGTAATCGACCACGCGGGCCCAGTGCGGTCTGGTAGATGTCACGTCTTCAAATTTGTTGTTTCTAGGACATGCCGGTTTCCTCACAATTAAAAAAAAAATATTTATAAATTATTTATTATATTTATAACATTACTAGCTGACCCCGGCGAACGTCGTATC
Organism: Apamea monoglypha; assembly: GCA_911387795.2. Taxonomy (NCBI): domain Eukaryota; kingdom Metazoa; phylum Arthropoda; class Insecta; order Lepidoptera; family Noctuidae; genus Apamea; species Apamea monoglypha. The sequence continues at coordinate 20,343,169 of OU426914.1, read as the reverse complement.
GCTATAAATTTTTTTTTCGCTTTTTTTCTTTTAGTTTTCTTCTATAAAAACCTTGTCCTGGTAATAAAAACACAAAAAAAAAGAATTATCTAATTTGTTGCAGTCGAACGGAAGTTATGCGCGTACATACATTTCGGTGATTCATTTTTATTTATATATAAGATATATAGATAGATAGATTCATTAGCTTCAGTGAAATAATTCTGGTATCGTGTTACCAGTCGCTCCATGTCAAGTACTGATAAGCCGACTCCTACATAATTGGGGACATTGTAGGCAGGTACTTCAAGAGCCTACCTCTTGCATACACATAATTTAACTCTTCGTAATATTAGTTTAGATAGCCTTTTATATCTACTAATAAAAAACAGTAACTTACGCTGTCCCAAGAATATGCTAAACACAAAATCACCGCATAACAATATATCAATTCCTGAATAAAAAACATAGTCTAAGTGCGTCATGCATCATGTTTATCAATAAGTCCTTTACTTTATCGATCCGGGCCGGAACGGCCCCGCAGACCCCTCTTTTCACTAAGTGTTATTATTTGATGCGGTAATGTAAACCTTTGTGGGAAGAGAACTCGGAGGGACGGAGGAACCATTGTGAGCAAGTGCCGCGCGAAACGGCGATTTTTTCGGGGATAATACCATTGATTCGTGAAATAACGATACAAGATATTGTGTTGTAGCGTTAAAGTTGAGATTCTCGCTTTATACAGGACCCAGCAAAATAGGTCAAAACACTTGGATTTCAACAAAGATTTACGTAAAGAAAAAAACACGTTGGGTTAGGTTAGACTTACCTTGAGTGCTGTCTATTAATCTGAGCACCTATTTGAATGGAACCTTGTTGAAAAGTTTACGATTTTACGCTAACTAAAACGATCACCTCTACGTGTCTCCGAAAAAATAACAATTTACTCTTTAAAACGAAGGTTTTCATGTCATGTTATTTATAAAATAACCATTTCTCAAGAATATTGTACAGTCGTAAAATGGATTCTATACAAACGGTTAGCGCTCGTTCCGTTTGCATTGTGATGTTGACCAAAGACCCCTTCCGTTCGTCCAGCCCGAGAGATAATAGCCCAGTCTCACAACTCAAACGAGTTGCGGAGAATGATAAGATGCTATCTTCTCTCCGAGAAAACTTTTTGGAATTATTTTTAACTTCGGGCACACGAAGAACTTTGAATTTTTTTCCCTTGCTACAATCACACTGGCTAACGGTTCTACGCGTAGACTGATACATACCTACCTACGCACGTTTCCACGACTACAGTCGATAAGCCGGATTTATCTCTCTTTATTTTTTTGGGTTATGGAATTTGCCACTTCGTGGTAAAAACACTGAAGTCAAGATCAATGGTTAACTAGAAATATAGTAAAAAAAATGTGCTTCTTAAAAAAAACTTAAATACCTAAATATTACAAAACTAAAAACATCAAACAAACTAAAAACTCGAACGAAAACTATAAACATTTATGTTAAACCAGACGTACTTACTTATCATTGAATGTACAACAAACAAATATACACAAGTTGGCTACACCTGGATACAGAATCACCTATCGGACGTGTGACTTATGGCAGTCTTTAGGAGACCAGTATTTCTCTATATTGGAACTATTGAAGAGGGGAAGAAAAATAACGGCTCCTCCGATGGGTCGTAGGGGTTGGCGACATCGCTCTGTAATATACATATCATTTTTATTTGATGTCACTTTTCTTTTATTTTATGTATATTGCTGAAATTATTCCTACTTTTAAAGTCTTGATTTGTGATCGCAGTTAAGTACTTAATTTTGGTAGACGAGACAAGACTAGGTACTACTTATTTATTTTATTTTATTTATTAAACTATTTATATACACACATATAAATAGACAAGAAGGGGGGAACAGAAAAATACGTATAAAGGTGATCTTATTTCTGAAGAATTCTACGTACGCACGGCTACACATCAAGCTATACATAACCAGTTTAAGCTGACTTCTGATTGTACGAAAAATGTATACAATTCGAGGTCAGCTAAAACTGGAAATGTATAGCTTGATGTATAGCCGTGTGTACCTATGTACTACGTAGAGTAGATAAAAATAGTGTGTAAGAGTAGAAGGGAAAACTGACATTAAATCAAAAGCAAATCTCTAGTATAAATATAAACATTCAATATGAGAATATATTTTCATACATAGGTACATACTTATAAAATAAACATAATTAGAATATGATGTATAAATATAATGTAATTTAAATAATAAATACATGTGCAATTATGTTTTCTTTTAAATACTGCAACCGTTTGGCAGTCCCTATGTACTACATTGATGGTAGTACCTAGTCCCGTCTGTTTTATAATTTCCGACAGTATACATATTTAAACATAGCTAAAGAATGATTGGTAAAGTAAATATACAACGAAATTATCAGATATTTTAATCAAAATGTCCGATGTTCCGTTGTTAGACAAAATCTGCAGTCAAAAAGTAAAACACAATTATGAAATTTTAAAAAAGACATTAAGGTCGCTGCCCTTTTGAGCGAGCAGAAGTGATTGGAAGGAAGATTTAAAAATAACAGCCAACAGTGCCAATTACTATTTGCTACTTTAGTGCTTTTTACTTAAATAATACGTCGAAAAGCTGATTTTTTTGTAATATCGGTAGTGCATTCCTTTTGACGAACATTTTAGCCCTTGGTCTCGACGAAAGCAGGGGCGTACGCGGTAAATGTATTTGCTTTATCTTATTGAGCTTTTGTATAATTTTTCGGATTTCAGACCAACATATCATGTTCTCCTTCATGATTCCTATGGAAACAGAGATGACGCACTTTGTCGCTTCACTGTAGTTTCTGTTTTCAGAGAGAAGCCATACAGTAACGCTTTCACTAAAACCATGCCCTATTAGCCGCCGGGTATTATTGCTACAGCCAGCAGCTTAAGCCGGGTAAAGAGTGGGGCAATATCACATGAAATGTATCACTAATACGAGTAAGTCGTCCTTAATGAATGAATGCAATGCAACATGAAATGTAACACAACAACAAGGCGATTTTGTTTCAACGCGTGTTACATTACATGTTATGTTTCACTAAACTGTACCCAGCATTGAGTATAGACGTACATTTGTTTATTACTGTTATTGACGTAATGGAATTAAAAAAAACCAACCGACTTACAAAAAACAAAGAAGAAAAAAATTACTTTGATTTCAGAAGTCTGTCTTTGGATCGGAATTTTCGTTTTCAGCTACCGAAGTTTTTTTTGTCTTGCAGTCGGTTGTTTGTTTTGTGAAAAAGTTTTTTATTTTAACTAACTCAAAAACTACTCAAGTAAAGTTAATAAAATATATGTGGGATTCAATTTTCATTTTAATTCCCAAATGAAAAATGAATTTCAAAAATCGGTCCACAATTGATGAAAATGTCGATGTACAGACGCCAGCACATCAAGCTACTACAATCTGTCAAATCTCTTTAATAGGTTTTCAACTTTATCGCTAAAGCATTAAGGTTCAAGGTTGATTGGGAAAATTTGACAGTTTCGGGTAGCTTGACCTGCTGGCGTCCGTACATCATAAAAAAATATAAATAGAAGGGCACGGTATTTAATCAAGAAAGTACGAGTACTATTGGTTAATTATTTTCCAGACTACAAAGAAAACACGCCTTGTTTTTAAATACGGTAACAGAGCTTTGCAATCACAGAATTAAATTACTACGAAGCTAATTAAAAGGGGTCCAGAAAAGTGGTTCGTTTTGTGATCAGATATTATTGTCGGGAAATAAGGCATTTTAGCTTGCATCTATATGTTAGCAACAATTGCAGATAGGTAAACATACATAGGCGTGGTATAATCGTATAGAGCAGTGGTGGCCCGGTGGTATCGGCCCGATTTACGAGTTGTAGGTCGAGGCCAGTCAGGTACTTTGTGAACTCTCAAAACGGTGAAGGAAAACATCGTGAGGAAACCGGCATGTCCTAGAACCAACAATTCGAGGACATTGCCCGCACTGGGCCCGAGCGGATTATGGCCTAGTCTGGAGAGGGCCTGTGTCCCAGCAGTGTGAACATTATAGGTCGATTATGCTAAACATAGGCGGCGGGGTTAATATTCCACCAAATGGGTGCTTGTACGCCACTCTTGTACACCTGCACTGCTCAGGACCTGAAGAATGTCAACGATTACATGATTGGCGTGGCCACCTTTTAGTTCAACTCATTTAACACAGTACATTAGAAGTCTGGATTTGTGCCCGGCTGAAGGCAATAGGCTCGTCCCCTATTAGAATCATAATCATATTCAGTTTATAATGTTCCCACTGCTGGGACCACGCGTCCTCTCGGTGAGAGGCAGTGCGGGTTGTGCTACCACTGTTAAATGGGACTTAAACATAACTGGCGAAATGTGGGGTACACCCACGGAATAGAAAATCTGGTTACCGCTTCGAGTATAACAGGCGTGGTGTCCGTTAACCATCGACTGGAAAGTAAGAAGAACCCAGTCCTATAACCTATCAACAAGGTGATAGCGACGCTAATTGCTTATGGTGGGTCAGATGTACGTCGTAGCGGCCATTTTAGGACTCTTACGAAAGAACTGATTAAAGGAATCCTGATTTGAATAAAGTTTTATTTTTAAAAGGTGTTTGCACTTTCTATAAACTTGGTGCAGTGCAGTTTGGTTACGATACATGAAAGTATGACAGATGATATTCAGTGTTATGTCGGCAGAGTCTTCCGTTACTCGTTAAACCGTAAAAGGCCTTCTTTGCATTTATGGGCGAGTGGCCCCTTTACCTTGTGGCCTACTTTTTGTTAGCCCTCTGTACCGTTTGTAACCTGCTCTTTTGTGTATCTTTGACCTTTATTCTTTATATTACTAAGTGGCATGTATTATTTGGTGTATAATAAGCATTTTGTATTTTAGTCTATAATTATTTACAGATATAGGTAAGCACGGTTAAGACAATCAGTCTAGACAAAATTCTCTGTATGCTGAAACCAAGCAGTGGTGGCCCGGTGGTAATGGTAGGTTCAAACCCAGTCAGGTACATTGTGTAAATAATTACATCACAACGGCTCTCAAGGCCGTGAAGGAAAACATCTTGAGGAAACCGGTATGTCTTAAAACCAAAAACTTTAAGACATGTGACATCTACCAACCCGCACTGGGGCCGCTTGGTGAATTACCGTCCACTCCCTCTCATTGAGAGGCCTGTTTCCCAGGGGTGGGAAGACAATAGGCTGAATATGCATTATATGTGTATATGCATTGGGAGTGTCGTGGGCAGGGCCTCGAAAGCACTAGGATTTGTAATCATAGCCTCAGCCTGTTTCCGTTCTCTGAAGCCGATCAAGGTTTTGTATGTACTGTTCGTTCGTGCGCAGCCACTTGGAGTATGCATCGCAAGTCTGGAACCTTCAATATGGGGACTGCAATTCATTGAGGGTATCCAGAATAAGTTTCTGAGATATCTCGATTATAAGGCAAGAGGTACCATTTTCTGCCATTGGATCGTAAGCATTAATGATGTGTGTTTTTTTTATTACAATAGCGAATGGCTCGATTGACTGCTCTGAACTATTAGCAAAGTTAGCATTTCGTACTAACACTATTGGATTACGTAACATGCCGCTTCTAGGTGTTCCCTCTGCTACTACTAATTATAGGCTTTTCTTATAAGAAGGGCTAGAAGCTTCAATGATGTATCTTCTGAACATAATGTTCACTTATTTTGCACTAAGATAGGCACAGCAAGCCAAATCATTTTTTTGTGAATGGTGCACTGACTAGTGGTTCTTAAACTCATATGTAGCAACATCCTACTGTCCTATCCTAGTATCCTACTTCCTACTAATATTATAAATGTGAAAGTTTGTATGGATGGATGGATGGATAAATAAATAAATAAATCCCTGGACATTTCACACAGCACCATTTGTCCCAAGCTAAGCAACCTAATGCTTGTGTTATGGTAACAAGATGGCTGATAAACTACTTATATACAATTTTTTTTTTTTGTAAATACATACATATTATAGATAGAAAAACACCCAGACTCGGAACAAATACATGTAGGTCATACAAATATTTGTTCCGTGCGGGAATCGAACCCGCGACACGCAGCGCAGCAGTCAATCGCTTAACCACTGCGCCAACCGTGCCGTCAATGGATGGATGTTTGTTACTCTTTCACGCAAAAACAACTGAACGGATTTAGATGAAATTTTGTACACAGATAGTTTTTAACCAGGATTAACATATAGGAGACTTTTTATCCCGATATTCCCACGGGATCGAAGCTTATGCGGGGCGCAGCTAGTAAATAAATAAATAAAACTAACCTAACCTACTTATGCACGCTTTAAGTAATCGATATGTTATATATCTGTGGACTGTGTGGCTTGTTACGAGCTTGATAATGTGTTGTTGTTACCTATTATTTGTAATTAGTCTGTAAGCCTTCATAAAAGTAATAAATAAATACTTATACTTACTAGGCAATGGTTTTTTGTGATGTTGAGTGACTCTTTTTCTCATAATCTCTATGTGCGAATTGTTAAAATCTGCCCCTTTGTGCCAAAGCGTCGCCTCAATGACCGAAGGTTGACGCTCATTTATAAAATAAACGAAAGAACATTTTATGTAGGTATTTACAAATATATCCTCATAAAGGTTTTCCTATCATGTTTTCTAAATATGACGGCGCAGCAAGTGGCACCGCCCCGTTTTGTCACGAAGTTACTGATATCACCGAAAAGGTCCGCAGAGCGTCGCATCGATGATTGCGTGGCGGCCGTCTGATGATAGAGATGATGTCAGGGGTGCAGCTGTCGTACCACTTTCACGACGACCTGCTACGGTCCATTCACAGTGGTTTTACCTATGATTTTGCACCACTGTCAAAATTACAATGGTCTTTATAATCCTTGTAATAAGGTTGCTGTTGGAATGCTGCTACTGACAAGTCTGTTAAAATCACAATGACCTTTATTCTCGTTATGATAAGGTTGTTGTTGAATTGTTGCTACTAACAAGTCTGTCATCACAATGATCTTTATTATCGATGTAATAAGGTTGCTGTTTGCTTCCTGCTGACAAACTTTGAAAGGACTGTATATTCCGGCACAATCCTGATGATATTGAAGCTGCTGAACCACCAATACGATGACTACTTCTAGTAAATGCTATCCTGCGCCGTTAAATATTAAATTATATAGGTGCCATAAACATGGAGTTAATTGAATGTGTCTCCTGCGGCGTTGGTTAAATAAAACCTTGTCATAGAACCATGTCATGTCCCACGGCAAGCCACAGGGGAGGTGATTCAGGTAACATTCAATATTTGTGGTCAACCATCAAACTTGCCACTGGAAATTATACTGCAGCCCTGAAGAGATTAAGTTCATTTTTGTGTTCAATAAATACTGAATTTGATACTCATTTTCCGCAATAATAAATAATAGAAAACTGAAAGAGAGTGCAGGATACTTGCTTTGTATTTAAGAACCATTTCTTTGAACGTGTTTTTACTGCCATACGATGGATTTTGATGCAATTTTAACGGAATATTTTCTTTGCGGTTGTTCAGTAATTACTTCAGATCGATGTTATTATGGGACTTTTGTAACAGGAATGTTTTGTTATTTGAAACAGAATGCTGGGCTCTATTTTCCCGTTGCTATTTTGATTATTATATTGTGATTCAATACCCATTTGCCCAAATATATTATGAACTGGATTTGTCTTTTTTCTTGTTGTTATTTACCGAAAATGAGAAGAAAAGTTATTTTTTAGAAAAGTATTTTAGTATTACTATTCTAAAAGAATATCAATCCAGTTATCAACCATCAGGCAATTATTGTCAGACTCTATTATTAAAATGTTTGGAATATTAATATAAAAGGCAGATAACTGAGTAGTTGTGAAGTTTTTAAGGTAGGTAAGTACTTAAGAGGTACGAGAGGTATGTCTAGACTTCAAACTTTCACGCATGGTGAGACTTGACATCACGACCCGAGATCGTGTCTGCAAATTTATTTGTACTGGGTTCATTTTTCCAGTACATGAACAACTTGAAGCAAGGTTAGACTAAGTAAACATTAAATCCTCACGCACGTTGTCAGTCTAAGCGAAGGTTAGATTATACCAGCGTGTCTATAACGCGCTAATTAGGTGAAAACAGTCTTTTGGTGTCATGTTCTTATATTTACCTTTCAAAGAAGAAGAAGAAAAAGATTAAATTAAATTAAATTAAAGAAGAAGATTAAATTTGTACCTATTTCTAGTCAAATGAGACGATATCTACACATATAATAGGTTAAAATATAATAATAGGAGCAGTGGTGGCCTAGTGATATTGGCCCCGACTTACAAGTTGTAGGTCATGGGTTCGAACCCCGACCAGCGGTTCACTTTGTGTAAATAATTTCATCACCACTGCTCTCAAAACGGTGAAGGAAATCATCGTGAAGAAACCGGTATGTCCTAGAACCAAAAATTTGAAGACATGTGACATCTACCAACCCGCACTGGGCCAGCGTGGTAGATTACAGCCGATTCCCTCTCAAAGAGAGGAGGCCTGTGTCCCAGCAGTGGGAACATTATAGGCTGATTATACTAAGAAAGTTGCTGGGACGGACTGGATGCGGAAGGCGGAGGGCAGGGTATTGTGGCCCAGCCTGGGAGAGGCCTATGTCCAGCAGTGGACTGCGATAGGCTGAGTTGATTGATTGATTGATGCTAATAGGCTAAAATAGTAACCGAAAAAACTGTACATTTAATATTTTTGAAAAAAAAAATTGTTTAAACTACGAGGTTTGTGAACGAGACTGATGCTGAAAATAAAGGTTTTAAAATGTTTGTGCGTTTGTCTGGATGTATGTTCCAGATTGGCGCAAAAAAGGCTGAACGGATTCGGATAAAATTTGGCACATAGAAAACCTAGATTAGCACATAGGGTACCTAATTCCGGTAGTAGGTAAGTTCTCGTGAGATATTTTCACATGCACATCTACACGGGCGAAGCCGCGAGCAAAAGCTAGTTAAGAATAATTTACTATCGGCTTTAATGTCATTCAAGCCAGTAGGCAAATAACTAAGGGCTGGTTTTTTGATCCCTAGTTAATCACTGTAACGTCCATCCGCCGCAAATATTTTCAGGTCAAACGTCCAGTATTTTAAACAAATACGTAAATAAGTTTTCTCATTCAGAGACGACTTCGGAGGAAGTTCTCAAATACAAGCCGTGTGCCCGATGGGATTTCCCATCGTGCAAAATTACGAACTTCCATAAAACTACCCTAACCCCCTACGAGTATTTAACCCCTACAAAGGATACATTTTCAAAAATCCTTCATTGGTTCTTCGTTACAAAAGGAACTCTTGTGCAAAACATGCTTCTAAACCTAGCGGCTTAGGCTGTGCGTTATCTGTCAGTACATGAATGAATTTAAGATTTGTATTAAGTAGATGCAGGTAAAAACATGCATTGTGGGTCTAGAAAAACCATTGAGAGAAGCAGCTAAGTTAACAAATCGAGCAATGTTATGCACGCGCCTCCATGGGAATGGAGCTGGCGGGCCCGCGCCATTGATTTCCCGAGTGGCCGATTCTAGCCGCAGATCGTAAACGCGGCGTCATCCGCCCGTCGCTCATACAACGTGATCAACACTTGGAAATGTTCGCTTAATTACACCGTTTTTTTGTTAAGATAATTCGTATTTTTATGTAGCCCAGATCGAGGAAAAGATGGATGGTTGGCAGACTAACGCTTGTTTGCAGATTCACTCCTTTTCAAACCATGACCATCATCATTTATTTTGATGACAGCTTGTGTGCAAATGTGTGGAAGAAAGATATATGACAAAATAACTATAATTTTCGGTTAGGTTGACCGTCTAATAAGCAAAGAAGTGAAAAGGGCCAGATCGAGTGCCTTTGTCACTGTGTATGTGTAAATTCTAAAGCACTTAACTGCCTCATATAAATCAGGAACTGACGTAATTGCAAAATCAGCCTCTGAAAGTCTATCTTTCACCCTCCCTACACTGAAAACAACTCAACAATCTTCTAATTAAGGACACGTAACTAATCGTATTCTCGTCGTCACGCGCGTCACATTATAAATGCATGTTTTAATGCGCCCTTCCGGGTACTATTTAGAAGCCTTTTGCTTTGAGGGTTGACGCAAGTTAGCCCGCTCGGTAGCACGAGGGAGATTTACCTGCTCAAGGGCATCCCCAAGGAGATATAAGCTTATTTATGTCTGCTCTTGAAAATCGGATTGAGAAGAACGCTTTTGTTGATAACGGGCTTTAAAAAGATATGAACTATTTTTTCTTAGATAAAACTGTTATTTTTTACAATTGAATTGTTGAAGGGCAGACGCAGAATACGGGGCAGTGGGTGTACCCACATCCCCATCGACAGTATTAATTCTCATAATTAGGTGTAAAATATTTTTACACGGGTAAAAGTTTCAAAGACTTTAAGGGAACACAATCACTACAAATCCGGCAAACGAAAATACATTATTAATTAGGTAATTAATGACAATAGCTCAGTAATCTTTTACAGCCTTGAATATAAAACAGTGAGCTTCAAAAACAGATTTTTACACATTTAGGTACGAGTATTAGAAACAAGCATATTATTATGTATAATTTTTCTGTAACTTGTTGTACCATATTTTCTGTAATTGTTGCTCCATATTTATTACCAGGTAATGTAGTCACGTCCAACCCCAGTAATGATTTTCTCCTAAAATATTAATTGAAACTATTTTGTACATGTAGCAAATTCGCACACATGCTTTTGTGGATTGTCAATTTTAAATTTTGCTTAGGTCATTCATATTTTTGCCCTCGACTGAACACTAGTGATGAGTTACAGCCTTGAAATGTACTGGTAGGTACATTGTTTCATTGTGAAAGCTGTTTTTTTTTAAATTACTTGCTCCTACATTGTTTCATACAACACGTACAACATGCATCATCAAGACGCTTATTACATTAGGCTGTTGGTGACATTCGCTTCTGAACAAATTGTACCCACCCAACAAGTGTAATATAAATAAGTATGGTGTTCAACGCCCACGTTATTTTCTTTAGACTTGCAGCTCCTCACTCCAGTGGTAAATTATCTGCAAATATTGGTAAGGGACTGTTCCAACAGAGGATTAACAACCATTTTGTGAGTTTTTCTCATTTATGTACCATCAGTGTTTTGTGTCATTAATAAGAGAATAAACACTTACTTAACTTGCTTGCTAAACATTATTTTATTTATTACAAGACCCCAATTATTGTGTTCCCATGTTTCATTAAAAATTAACACATTAGAAACATGAAATATATTTAACTCGTTAAATACATTTCATGTTTCAATCAAGTTTAATTTGTAATGTAAACAGAAGGCCAATTCCCGTAATTGAAAACGTTCAAAATCTGGGTCGCAATCTCATCTCAAATCTTAGCGACAATAAATATCAAAAACTTGTCAAACATCTAAGGAAATTAAAGGTATTTTTGACAGCTTGAGAATGTGAAATTTCTTAAAATTACGAGAATTACCCCTCTGTTCACCTTAAAAATATTTATGAATTATTCTGAGTAATTTATTGATTTGCGCTGGAAACATTTTTCACAGTTTATATGAATGTACCTTATTAGTTATTTAATTTTAAAGCGATAAAAAAATAAAACGATCCTCTTTATGAATTAAGATATTGGCAGTGCACTGATAATAATTACCTACGAAGAAATTGCGCTTTAATAGTATGAATAAATTGGCTGCGCTGAAAACATATATCACGGTATTTACTAAAATACCTTCGTAGTTATTTAACTTTAAAATGATAATATTACAGAATTTAAATATTCGTGGAAATTACTATTTAGTAATATAAATAAATTCAATGTTATTTTAGCAAGTAACAAAATAACTTGAAACCCTTTTTTATATTAATAAAAACATCGCCTTATCCACGACAAGGTAAAAAAAAGGTTTAAAAAAAATGCGACCCACCCCTGAATTCAATAATATGTGGTAGTTTATTATATACATATATGTATTATACACAAACATTTCGGAATAAGTTCTCTAGAAGTTAGTGAAAACCGCATTAAAGGTCATTGGGCGTAATCTGACCTGGTTTGTGAAGACTTGCGTACAAAAACCAAACTAGATTTAACTTGTTAAGTTATACCCCACTTTTAGTTTCATGCTTTACCCCACTTTTTTTTTGTATAACTAATCTTTTTTAGAACAGCAATAATAATAATAGTATCCCTACCGCCGTATCTCTACGTTGAGGTCGTGGTGGGGCTTGCGCGCTCCGAGCTCTAGGCCTGCGCCGGAAGAGTTTACTTTGCCGAAACAGGCCTATGGTGAGGAGCCAGACAAAAAGAGATACAGAAACTCGCAGGGCAGCATGTGGCGAGCTGTCGGGCAGTAGCGACCCCACGGACCCTATCTCCCGGGAGAAATCTTGTTCCTCACCTCTGGCTTGCCTTTAATGGCCAGCTGGAGTGAACAATGACGAGAACAGAGCTCCTACCTCATTCTTGAATTTACTGGCCGGCTTGAGTGGAGACTCGCAAGAGCAAACGTGCTCGGGGGAAGGAAGTATTCCAGTAAGTGCTCGTAGGGATCTTGACCATCTTCCGGGCTCTGGGATTGTTCTGAAAGCCGTGGAATACCTCTCCACTCCTCTTAAACACCTCAGGACATGCTGCCCCCTTGTTGCTACGTCACTATGTGCTAGCGACAGTTTCCGGGGGCCCAGTATGAGTGTGCAAGTCACCCCCTGCCATTTTATCCGTTTATATATAAAAGATTGATCAGGCAGGGGCCATAGTTCTTCCATAGTTATTGGTAACCACTCCACTTTAGCCACCCAAACCCATAGTCCAAATTTGTATATTTCCACAGTAAAACCATAGTCCTACACCAACCGGGGGTTATCCTTGGGTGCACTTGCATATTGCATATAGGGATAATCGTGGGTTGGTGCCCCATTTCAATAAAATTTCCTAAGGGGCCTCTGCGAGTTGGCTTCGGCCCCTCGCACGCCTTCCAAAGGACCGGGACCCCTTGGTCCCGAGATATGTTAAAACATAAAAATAAATAATAATATAAATTTATTTATAAGATAAAAATTAACTAACATAACAAAAACAATTACAGTCAAGTGTATGTGCGAAGCTGGTGTCTATTGTAGGTATAAACCTGTTTTGCAGATCACTAGGTCCTCACCGCACGAAATCAGATATAACATAACAAAGAACTTTAATAGGGACACGTAAAGAAGAATTTAGTTGAGGCAAAATATTAATTTAGTAGCTAAACGCTAATTCACCTCTTAGCGCGAAGGTTTGTATGTTAGAGGTGTGGATAATAATAATAATCAACAACTCTTATATACATCCCTCATACAGGGACGTTTTATTTTTTTGTAAAAATAACACTGGTCAACAAAATTTTGTAACAAGAAAGGTGCTTCTTAATTTTGAAATTCCTACCTACCCTCATTTTATCCCCATATTTATTTTGATTCCATCAGGTCTCGTTTTTGTGTTACAGCTACTACCCACAAAATTGAAAATTAACCGTCTTTGTTTCACTTTCGCATTCAGAGCATTTATTTATTTGAAGAGCATAGTGTTTTTTTCAGTTATCTGAGTTTAGTGATTTTTAAATAATCTCAAGAAAGTGTAAAAATGATCCTGATAAGTTTTGTTACATTTGTGGCAACATTACTTTTAAAACTCAGCGAAGGAATTTGACACGATTAGTAACTAAGTTATATGAACAGTATTTTGGCTTTGCGATCGGACAACAAGACAAAGCGTGGGTCCCACATATCTGCTGTGTTACATGTGTGGGTCTTCTTACTGGATGGGCGAAAAGATCGAGATCTATGCCTTTTGCAATCCCTATGATTTGGACGGAACCAACGAATCACTCATTTGATTGTTATTTTTGTCTTACTGATAGAAAAGATATTACAATTAAAACAAAAAGTAAAATTACAGACAATCTATTACTCCAGGACAAAAAAAAATTAAATATCCTCCATTGGTACAGCCTGATAATATAGTATTACCACATTTACACATAAAACTTGGGCTCATGAAAAACTTCGTAAAAGCTATGGATAAAAATGGTGACGGTTTTTTATATTTGAAAGAAAAATTTCCTAAACTGAGTGAGGCAAATCAGGCAATTGATGAAAGATGAAATATTTAAAGAAAAGCTTAGTGATTTGGAAAAATCGGCTTGGGAATCTTTCATGAAAGTGACTTCGAATTTTCTAGGAAATCACCGATCAAGTGACTATAAAAGTATTGTCGTGGAGCTGTTATCTACTTATCAGGCTTTGGGCTGTAATATGTCGCTGAAAATACATTTTCTTCATTCACATTTAGACTTCTTTCCTCAAAATTTGGGCGCCGTCAGCGATGAACACGGTGAAAGATTCCACCAAGACATTTCTACCATAGAAAAACGATATCAGGGCAAATGGAGTCCACGTATACGTATAGCGGATTACTGTTGGACATTACAACGAGACGTCCCTGAAGCAAAATATAGCCGAAAATCATGAAGCTCCATTTATATTAATGTTGCAATGTAACGGAATAACTTCTTTTTGTTGAAAAAACTGCAAATTTCTAAAATTTAAAAAAAAATCTAATTACAAAGAAACTATTCGTATTTGAAACATTCTAATTTTATTTCTATTATCCACATCCTTGTCCTGAATATAACTAGACAAAAGTTTTTATGTTACATGCAAAAAGGTTTTTTTTGTTGACCAGTGTAATCACTCTAATTGTTAAGGGCTGATTTTTCAATCGTCAGATAATAATAAATATAGAGGTTTGACATATTTCGTATAAAAAAGCTGTCAAAACGCAATTTTTTCCTCAAATAAAAGTTATCCCCCAGACCCTAAAATTTCTCAGTAAACGTCCCAAAGTAAAATAACTTAAATCTTTCGTATTTTTGACTGACAGCGTTCCAAAATGTACAGTCGATTAGAGTAAATGATTGATTAATTTAAAGTACCTAAAACTTCTGCGTATTACAATATTATTAAACAATTCTTAACAATTAGCAACTACTAGGGCGTATATTCCAATATCAATAACACCATTACTTCACATTACAATCGTGGCTTGTTTGTTTAATTTAATAGTAGCCTATTCTTCCGATGAACATAAACGATTACATAATTATAGTATGACATCACTATCTCTCAATGTGCATTTGTACGGACGCCAGCACATCAAGTTACTACAATCTGTCAAATTTCTTTAATAGATTTTCAACTTTATCGCTAAAGCATTAAGGTTCAAGGTTGATTGGGATAATTTGACAGTTTCGGGTAGCTTGACCTGCTGGCGTCTGTACATAAAAATTACTTTCATGTAGGTTTTATTTTTTAAAGACGGTTTAACATGCTCAAATCCAGTCCACACGTAACTTCACAAACGGTTAGATCCGCGCTGAGATTATACATAAAGGCAAACAATGTGAACTTAATGTTTAAAGTTCATTACCTCGTTTCGCTTCGGAAATTTATCATGTAATAATGGAATGATAAAATTATAAATTAGTTCCGGTGCGGATGGTGACCAAAGGAAGTCGAAGTGTCCAAAATTGTCTGCCTTCACCATGTGATGAATGGTCACATCCTGTAGCAGGGGTAACAATGTCTGAATATCCGATACAGTCGACAACCAATCTGAAGGTGAACTGAACAATGCTATTGGTAAAGTTATACCTCTCAAGTTGTACAATGCAGCAGTATCGTTCCCATATTTTCTTTGATTACCGTCGCCAGCATAATTGAACTTTTGAAAGTATCCGCTGTGCACAAGCTGCACGTAATGCAATATCGTCTTCACAGACCCTCCTGCCGGATAATGAGTCATAACATCTTGCAAGACCCTTGGCTCCCACGCACCACTACCACCGTTCCCAAATAATAACAAAGGATTCATACATGACCTATGTTGATCTTTGCAATACTTCTCAACAATTTGCTGGGGGAATACCTCGTCTCGCATGAATTCTAGATGTCCAAGGAAAGCAAGCGAGTTGTAGCCATTTTCTCTGTAAAAATTTGCTAACATCCTGATTGGGCCTTTAGCGTGATACATAAAAGCTAATGGGGCTAACAAAGTACCTGATCTTAAGATAGTGTTATATTGCGGCCTAGTTGATAACAGAACAAGTAATGCTGTGGCCCCCATGGAGTGACCTATGAAGTTAAGTTCCGTGCTTCTTGTTAATTCTCTTATGTAATTAATTGCTGCTGGTAAATCGTACACACCCATTTCATGCCAAGAAAAATCCCAAAAGTCTGACCTGTCAGCGTACTTTGATGTGTGTATTCTTGAGTATCTGTTTCCTCGAGCGTTCAGCAGCCACACATCGAATCCATTCTCAACTAAAATATATGGTAGAGATCCATATGTGCCCAAAAGTAGCCAATCCTCAGAACTTCCAAGTAAACCGTGATGTAGGATTACTACTCTGTCGTTAATTCGTTTGAAGTCACCCAACACTCGTTGCATTGTTAACATATAACCATCCTCAGTGAGTACGGTGTGGGATTCTGATAGATATCCGTGAGTTGCTATCAACTGGTCGGCACTCTTTTGAGACCTATCCCCGAAAGTCGTTCTTGGACGATATCCTGAGGCAAACTTATGTTCTCCCAGGCGTAACTCCCTTTCCATATCTTTGTTAATCTTCTTTTTTCTTGAAATCTCGTCGAAGAATATTGAGAACCCTGCCTTTTCTTGAGTTTCTTCGGGTTTATCAAACAATATGTTTTTAATATTATAAAATAATTTTCGAATCCTGGCAAACAACTGAAGCCCCCTTGTTTCTCGACGGACCGCACAATGTTGACCAGTACACGCGTCAATTGATTTTAACAAGAAGTTAGATAAGAGAGCAAATAAAATCCAATTTCTTAACATTTGGATAACCGCGTGTGCACTGAGACCCGAGCGTTATGGACGCACGTATGGTTCTGACTTTGAAATTGCCCGAAAAGGTGTTGCAAACGTAATGTCTTGTAACAATCAGTCTTATTGTATTAAAACAATCCAGGTCTGTTCAGAAGAAACGTACTTGTCTAGATAAACATATCTATTGAACAATTGAAAGGCAGCTGTTAAAAATCGCGAAGATGTTTATAAAATCACATGCATTGATTCATCTACTAACTAATAATATAATATATGATGTAACCGCTTAAGTTAGTAATGCACGACAAAACTATGAGCGTAGGAAATGATATAGGTCAGGTGGTCAACTTGATTAAACCCAAAATCTACTGTTTACTGATGAACCCCTGTACAATCTTCCAATTACATGCTTCTTGAAATTTTAAATGAAACAATATACAATTATGTAGTACCTATTTTTGTTTGACTAAAAGGGAATCAATGAATGAATGAAATGCACCGATCACAGCGTAGGTAAACCAGACTCGATTAATCGAATGAACCCCAAGATTCGCACTAGCCCCTGGTAGGCTCATATTTCATGGTGCTACAGTGGCCATTGCATATCAAAGAGTAGAACGGGGGGCGCGGTTTTTGTAGGGAAGACGTGCCCTTAGAATAGGAAAGGATTTAAGAGTATATGCATCCTCGAGTAAGCATTGGACTAGTGGAGAGATGGGAGATATTTGTCTATGGATGGGCATCTTTTAACGACGTCGCGGCCCGGTGCTTCAGGTCGAGCTTCACCATAAAATTGAAAAATGATTTAAGATGACGCGCGCAGCATTTGTTGATTAAATATTATTATTAGGTATATTAATTGTTTTTTCTTTGTCACGATCGAATGCACTAAAATCCGCAATCGACCGGTTGGCTACCCCTGATATACGGTGGCCTCCAAAAGTCAGTTGACATTATTCCATTTCAGCTGTGTCACAATTCGATTTAAAATTAAAAAAAGAATCAGGTACTTCTAATGGATTACTTGATTATTTTTTATGATAAGTCATAGGTAGTTGAATTAGTCAATAAAAACTTTATAGCAGTTGTAATATTTGGATCACTTAAATTTTGAATTATAATGTGGTGAGACACAGCTGAAATGGAAAAATGTAAACTAACTTTTGGAGGCCACTGTAGGTACTTACCGAGTACCGATATCCTACTGATTACCTGTTACTCTGTTAAATAATGGCTGCAGGTGCGAATTCTCTAAACTTAGCATTTTTTTTTTTGTTTACTACAAAACATGCACACACGTAGAGACGAGTACTACTAAATTCTGGTAATCAGTTTCATCCAGGTCGACTGAATATCGACTCCAAAATAGTTTGAAAAAGACTAGATAGATTGACTATGGGCCCTACGTGGGCCCTACTGATGACAAAAAAAAAGACGGATGGTGGACGGTGAAAGATAGGGAAGGGAGAAAGTGAACTCTACGAAGACAGACAAGTGTGGATATATAAAAATACCTGCGAGCGCAGGCTAGATTTTATTCGACTATTATAATTGCGAATTCGTAAAAAAAAAAAAGTCGTTTTCTTGCGGAACCGGAAACTTGACATAAGGCTGCCATGCTTGCACATAACATGAAGATAATTGTAACACATTCGACTAAGTTATGACCAACGGCGTGGATAGATAACCGCTATATACACAGCAATCATCTAGAGAAACTCACATAAATTCAAGTCATCATAATTATGATTCCAGGCAGGTATCTATAGTAAGTAAGAAGTAGGAGTAGATTTATACTTTCATGTAGCTTAAGGTTATCATTAAAGTAGGCAAGTTTTGTTATAACAATGACTTCAATTTGTGAATTTTCCAAGTTATGTATATTCAAAGAATTATCATCTGCATTGCCTTTTCCTAACTATGTTGGAGTCGACTTCCAGTCTCACTTGATGCAGCTGAATACGAGTATTGTACATGATGATTGACTGACTATCTGACCTCCACAACCCAATTACTGGGTATTACCCTTGGTAAGTCTGGTTGACAGACTTTCGGGCTTCTGATGACCCGTAACGAATATCAAAGATCCAAGAATGACAGCGGGGATCAACGGCTTAGCGGGCTTTCCGAGGTACGGGGGGTCTCGGTATGTAAATACGGTCACCCATCCACAGCCCGACCGCGGCAAGCGTGCAGTGGTTATTACTTGGCTACGAGCCCCTCAAAGTTATTTTCATCGAATGTTTCGAAAACATTAAGAAAATGTGCGTTGCTACCAACAAAATTAGAATCAACTTGAGAGAAGACTTTACAAATACTTCACCACTTTTAATCCCTTTAAGGTTTTAAAAATTCAGTATCGATAAATCATTTTACTGTAATACAATTATTTTGAAAGAAAGAAGAAAGAAAGAAAATACATTTATTTGCGGCAAACATGACGCATAAAAAAGAAAACAAACACAAAAAAAATAACAAGGTGGGGGTAAACGGTACGCGTCACATCCACGCAAAACGGCCATCGCTCAGCGTTGTCATTTTATGTATTAAAAATACACTTTTATTATAATTTGAACTTTCTTAAAATGTATTAATATTTCCTATGTACCTACCATGTACCTTAGGTAAGAAATGAATATGTAAGAAGAAGTTTGAAAGTGACAGAAAAGTATAAAGGAAGTCATTGCTATTGACATGTGATGAGGACGGATGATACAAATGTGAATAAAATAGTGAAGAATGTAAATTTTGATGGAGAGAGAAGAGGTCAAAAAAAGATGGATGAATTGTTTGAGTGGAAATGATAGCGTGACGGTAGACAGGGAAGAATGGAAGGAGAAAACATGTTACGCCGACACAAAGTAATATGGGACAATGGCAAGGCGATAATGACCTATTTACTGTACCTTCATCACAACACTTCATGTAAGCTAATATAAATAAAAAAAATATATAGAATATACATATATCATTAGAAAGATTCAGCTGGAAAATGTCTGATCGTAATTTATTGAACGCTTGATTGAACTTAAAGTGATATGCTACCGGAGATTCGGTAGAATTATCACAAGACTGATTATTGCCTGCAGCAGAAGTAACTAGACTGAACGGTTTGGCCACTAAATAAATATGCACAGAAGCTCAGCTCCATCATCATCGTTGTACTAGTCTAGTTTATTTTTTACATAAGTGCACATTACTAATTTGTAAGTAACGATTATAATATCCAGAATGGACGGATGGATGACCCCTGTAACACAGGTTTTGCCTAGCATGGGGGTCATTGATAATTTATTTTGTACCAGGCTATTCGCACGCTAAAATTAAATGTCACTTTGAATCTGTTAACTTTTTATGTCAAATACCTCGATCTCGATATATACCTATATATACCTATATATAGAGTTCATCCATCGCTTTACATTAGGCGTCATCGAGGTCATTATCAAGGCCCATTTAGCAATTTTTTTAAAATATATTATCTATTTATTTCAGCCGAAAGACTTTACTGCTGGACATTGGCCTGACCAAGCACCGCCACTTCGACCGGTTCTGTGCTTCCTGCATCCAGCGGATTCCTGCGGCCTGCACATACAACGAGCGAAAACGCAAAAAAAACGGCCATGTGCGTGTCGAACCGAACCATGCACTTTGAAGGGTTCCGTAGGCGGCATGAATATAATGGGGAGTGCTACCCCAATTCTTTTGAACGAAGTTCCTTATCGCATGTTATTCTCTGCACAACTTTTGTTACGTCACGAAAGTGTCGTGACAGTCAAAATGTATTTTTTTGTGTCTTGCTCTAGTTTGCCAAGTGTGAAAAAGCAAAAGGAACTTCGTCCCAATCGGGTGTCTCACGATGCCTCTCGTTTTTCTTGGTTTCACTTCATTAGTGTATAGCAATAGCAGTGCACAGAATACACCTCCTTTCTAATCTTCATTGATCATTATAGTCCTAACAGTCTCCGAGCAAAATTTCTGTATCACATCTGGACAGGTATGGAAGAGCCAAATTTAATTGGCGTGCGAGAGCGAGATAAGTAACAAACTCAGGTATGGAGGTGACGACGGCCAATATGTCAGCGACGATAGAAAGTATGGAAATCTATGCAATGATGCACAGGAAAGACAAAAGGACCGCGCCGCCGATGCTTGCCAGATGATGTCTCTTGCGGTTATTCGCGGTCAAAATGACCGCCATCAGCGGAGCACCTAATAGAGAACATTGAATGAATCGAGACATCTTTCCAGTCAACATTAGTAATAGCAATCGTTTCTCTCCATAAGCAATTGCTATGACTATTTATGTCATTTGACTACGTAGGCTAAGCGAATCGGGTCAGGGTAGCCCGCGAAATTCAATAATAAATAAATATGTGTTACGGCCGCGAATCATATATAGATCAACATACAACCTGACACGGACTTGCAAATTACAAAAAACTCTCTTTGTCATCCATTTTTCAAGTATTCGGGTATCTGATTGCTTGCAAAATGAAGCTGAAGACTTCGGTGACAATGCCAAAATATGATAACATGTAGCTGATCTGATGACAGAGCCCGAAGGTGGCCATAGTAACTTCTCAACAAAACAAGATAGCACCATTGTGTTTGAACTTTTTGTCTATATATTGACAAGTACTATTACACTAGGTGCTGTCCAGGTTCTGATGATGGATCCGGAAGGTGGTCACAAGCAGTCCTCAAGCAAACCAGATAGCAACGTTGTGATCAGTTTCAATATATGTTTGTCTTGATAAGTGCTATGACACAAAGTGCTGTCCAGGGTCAGATGGTGGAGCTGGTAGGTGGCCATAGGAACTCTTCAACTAAACAAGATAGCCCTGTTGTGTTTGCGGTCTTTCCTTTTGTCATGCTAAGTACTAACCCAAAGTGTAGTCCAGTGCCTCAATATGGATCTGGAAGGTCGGCATAGAATAAGAGAGAACTTTATTAGATTCTTAAAAGCTTGAGGCTTATCTTAAGTGCAAGAAGGACGTTACGTCTCAAGGTTTTAAGAAAATATTAAAGTTCGTTCGTTTACGTAAGTTGTATTAAGTACTTTTTAGTTCATTAAAAGCTTGTGCTTAAATAGGGTTTTATTACACTTATTTCATGTTCTCAGAAAGCTTCTGCTTCTAGTATACGATTTTTTGTAAAATGAGGTAACATTTCATTTTGTATGTGCCTAGTAAGTACATTTACGAATAAGTACCTAATTTATAGAACTAATATACGTAAAGGTAGGGCAACTTACAAGTTTCTTTTGCGCCCTTTTGTTTAGGCGGCAAATATGAAAATTTGTTATGGAGCCTTTTACGACTGAACAACGTTTTTTAATCATTAAAACATTCTACTCAACTCAATCATGTATTGCGGATACTCTTGGAAAATTGCGACCGATTTTTGGTAGCATTCACTTACCTTTGCGGCTAACAATAACTCGATAAAGCAGTTTTCTTACATCAAGTGAATCAGTTGGACTTAGGAAGCATGTGGTTCCAACAAGACGGGCCCACATGTCATACGGCACGACCCGGGAAAATAACGTTTTCGGGTCGATTAATTTCGAGAAACGGTGACATTGATTGGCACCCAACATCCCCGGATTTAACAGCTCCTGACTTTTTTTCGTGGGGCTATCTAAAGGGACTTGTATATGATATTTTGTTTTAATTATTGAAGGTTGTATTTTAACTACTGTTACTTGCCCACCCTGTACATTGTGTAAAATTAAGTCGCTTTTCGTATCTGTCTGTGTGATCATTTAGTTCTTCTACACTACATGGATTTTGATGCGGTTTCTACTATAACTTGAAGAATTCAGAATTATTTATGTGTATAAATTATAATAATCTCAATAAGTCGTAAAATCTGTGAGGTGCTGGGGCTGGTCGCTAGTATTTTTATTCTATAAATTCAAATTCTATTGGAAACATTAACAAGACAAGTGTTATATTTCCATGTGCTAGCAGGTCAAGCTACCCGAAACGGTCAAAATTTCCCAGTCAACCTTGAACCTAAATGCTTTAGTGTTAAAGTAGAAAATCTATTAAAGAAATATGACAAATTGTTGTTGCTTGCCCACTGGCTGCACGTGTAAAACGTTGTACAATAAGCTCGAAACAGAGTATTCTTGACTTTCAACGAGCATCGTGCAAACCTGCAAGCTAGCATGTTCGCCCTTACCGACAACGCCCTCCGTTCCCGCTCAATATCAATTTCGTCACTGAGGTCAGGGGTCAATATATGACCAAGATACTTGAACTTAAATACTCTTTGTAGTGGAATCCAATTGAGAAACACAGGTGGTACATACCTCGGACTACCCCCAGCCTCAAAGACCATCATCTCCGATTTATTGGAGTTGTACATCAAACCATGTGCTTCGGCATACTCCTCACATTTGGTGACCAATTTTCTGAGACCACAGATTGACGCGCTCAGAAGCACCATATCGTCTGCATAGCTAATATTAATTACACAGATACCATCTACATAGCAACCCACTCTGGTGCTACTGAGCTCGCCAATTAGCGCGTTTACATACAAGTTGAAAAGCGGGGGTGAGCTCAACCCTCCCTGCCTCACCCCGCATTCCAACATGTATGGTCGGGAAAAGTTCCAGCCCATCGTACACTATTCATCTGGTTGCCATACCAATATTTAAAGATGTTTATCAGCTCCATTGGCAACTTATCCTCCTCCATTTTCCTCCACAGTACGTCATAAGCAACCAGATCAAAAACCTTGGACAAGTCGAGGAAGCTAGTATAAATCGCACACACACTGCAGTTCACTGCAGTTTCCGTTGATAAACCACGTCGAAGCTCGAACTGATTGTCATGAATATTTACAGTTTTATTTAGTTGTGTATTAAGCAGACGGTCAAACACTTTTGATATTATAGCAGCTAGTGAGATTGGTCCATAGTTGCTGCGGTCTGCGAGGTCGCCAGTCTTATTTTTTACAATTGGCACTATTACTGTTCGCATCATCTCACTAGGCAAGCAACTTTGGCTCATACAAAAGCTATAAAGCATTGTAAGAACTCTAGCCAAGTGTGGACTGGCATAACACAGATGCTCAATACTGAGCCCATCATGACCAGGGGATTTACCTCTAGACATAAATTTTATAGTTTGAGTAACCTCCTTTGACTTAAATTATCCCTATCTCCGATCCAGACTCAGTATTAAGCACCGTATGTGAGGGCCCTAAAGGAGACTTTACAAAAAAAGTGCTGCTTGAAATCATTAGCAATCTCTTTAGGTTCACTTACTCCGCCCACACTCACAGGAATTCCTGATTTATTTTGCAACTTATTGGTTTGCTTCCAAAAACCACGAATATAATTTCTAGAGTAATGCGAGGCCAGCATGTCCATTTTAATTTGGTCTTCATCGTTTTGACACCACTTTAAACGTGCCTTAAATACTTTTCTAGCCTCACACCTCTCATTATAAACCAGCCCAGAAACTGGTTTTCCATACCACAGCCATAGCCTAAATTTTTGCTTAGCCTTCCTGTGAGCGTCGGCCACATGAGTGTTCCAGCCTGTCATCACCCTTTTCAAGCGCCTCCTGCTGCTTCTCCGACCAACCACGGCCGCTTCACTTAAAGCATGTACGACTTCTGAATAGAATTTATCAATAACTATTTTATGCTCATCATTATTGCACATCATATCACAACATTCACTAAGGTCGTGTGGAAAGTCGATTAGTCTCAAACTTTTATGACATTCCTTCTGATACAAATGAATTTTTCTCTCCCCCCACACAGCCATATTATTTGACCAAGAATTAATGACACTCTTTGATACAATTACACTTAATTTGCATTCTACAACCAATGGAAAGTGATCAGACCATAGCACATCACACAACACACCTACCCTTCCAATAGAGCTTTTAGTTGCTTCTGTTACTAAACAGTGATCGAGCCACCGTTTTGACCCATGCGCTTCACTTAAAAAAGTATATTTGTCGGACTGTATGCCTAACACTTTAGTATCGATACATGTCCATTTTTGCTCACTACAAAATTCGGAAAGTTCATCAAAGAATTGCTGCGACGGATGTGCATTGAAATCTCCCAACACGTATACGCTATCTATGTTATAGTTATCTAGAAAAGCACTATGGAAAGTCAATAATCTATGTTATAGTTATCTATAATAGCAAAATGACTATGGAAGACAAAATATGGTCCCTACGAAACTCGACTACTCTTTTAAAAATCAAAATATTGTATTTCACATAAACCTACATGGGCAGTTATGAAACGTGGGAACTGGAGAAGAGCCGACAAGAAAATCCACGGTTACTCTTTTAAAAATAATTGGCTTTACAATGTTTTTAAACTACAGTAGATATGGGAGGACAGCGTAGACCTGTCAACAAGTACTAGGTACTTAATAAAATAAAAAATGGTCTACAGATAAAATATTAATATATTACCATTTTAGCAAATAGAGCATTGGTAACGGCCGCGACTTACGAGTTATAGATCGAAGGTTTGAAACTGACAGGAGCTTTACTTTGTCTAAATAATTACATCACCAATGCTCTCAAAACGGTGAAGGAAAACATCGTGAGGAAAGCGGCATGTCCTCGAAGACATGAGACATCTACCAACCTGCACTGGGCTTGCGTGGTGGATTGTGGCCCGCTCCTTCTCATAGAGATGACGCCTGTGTCCCAGCTGTAGGAACATTATAGGCTGATTGTGCCTGTAAGGATAAAGAGATACTTGATAATAATCGAAATATCATTACTTACTTATTTCTCAATAGTGTTTATCTGAAAATTGGCATCCATCGCAGAGTACACTGCTGAAAAAGGACGAAGAAACCACCAGGTTTAAGGGCATAACCACAAAAGTTACAAAATGACTAAGTATTTTGTTGTTACAAGGACGTATCATGACCATGTAGTCTGTACTTCCAAGGATACTTCTCTTTTTCCCCTTACCACATTGGCTTCACCACCTACAAGTAATATTATAGTTGATTTTATTTCTACGAAGATTTAAATCGTTAGACTTGCCCTTACCGTACTTTGTCGCTGGAAAAAGAGTCCACTGAAAGCAGTGAGCTCACGCAATAATACTGGCATTTTCAAGTCAATCAAGTCAAGGCATTGCGTCATTATGTGTGTCAGAGGTGTCAATACGAAGCAGAAACGCGACCATCTTATGACGCACTAGGGTAAATCTAAGGATTTTAGTCTTTTGCATTTCTAAGGTTACCTACAGCATAGCAGCCTAATTAGCCATTAGACGTAAAATTCCCTGAAAGTCGTCTGTATACCAGATTTATTGCCCACGTAAGCTCATTGAAGGCTATTCACGTCAAAATATATATTATAATAGTGAGGCGAGTTTCCTTGCAACATTTAAAAGACTTTTGTATAATATAAAGATAAAAAAAAATAACCGTAAGGTACCCGTTACCGTTATACCTAGTTTAATTTTGTGTATTAACTTGATACACAAAAGTTATTTTTATTTTTGATCGGTATTTCCTGGATTTATAGACTTAGCAATTGGGTAGTTGCATGATATTGAATACTATATATTCTAGTAGATAATATATTCACATGCGTGATACGATAACAGAATTCGAAATCAAATTTGAAATCGGTCGTAAAATAAAAAAAACTTATAACTTATAAAAGCTTTTTGTCTATCTTTTTCTCGCAAAACGAAGTTTTGCATGTAGTTTATATGGCGATACTGAACTATGATGTCACAATTCAGTATTTCCCTCTCTGTCTAATTGAGAGTTTTGAACGCTTATATCTTTTTAATTTCCGAATATATTAAAAAACTGGTTATACCAAGCTATTGGTGAGCTAAAAAAGCTTCAATTTAAATAATTAAAAAAAAATAGTCAACTAGCCAATTACATAGGTGCTTCGGTTCTTCCTTTATACACCTCAAGTAATACCACTTAAACACCAATCCTTAACATTTTGCCATACATTTTAATCATAATTATCTACATAATTACACAGTACAGTGGACAGCGCCATCTAGCAATTTGATTCTTAAAAGAATAATCATATATGTCAGGAAACGCAAGCGAACCCTACCGCTTGGACACGATCGTCAGAGGAGACTTGCGGACTTAAAGCGAGTACTTGTGTTGGGACAGTCAGTCAGAAAAGAAAGAAAGCAAATACGTTTATTCAGGACAGTTTACAGCTGACAGTCGAGCTCGAACAGTCTTGGCAAAAGCTCACTATCAATACCAACGCACATGGTTGTTTCATATACTAGTTTATTAAAGTTATTTTAAGTCCGAAATTCGAATTATCTCTTCGTTCGAGTACCCACACGTACCTAAGCTATGCGTCAGATCGTGAAGAAGACTGTTTCGAATCTCGGCCACCCATGATTCGACATAATTACACTCAATTGTATCTCATTTCACCACAAACTTAGCCCCATTTCCACGGTCCCCCTACAACATTAAAATACCCACGACGTTTTATTCTTAAATATTATACTGCGATGTCTGCTAACTTTCAGTACTTACTGATTGAGATTTTTGGCTCTATTTTCGACACTTACACATGTGAGTATTCTCTATTGATACTTAATTAATATACGAGTAAAAAATTACTCTCGATTGCTCATCTTATC
This sequence comes from Apamea monoglypha, assembly GCA_911387795.2. NCBI lineage: Eukaryota > Metazoa > Arthropoda > Insecta > Lepidoptera > Noctuidae > Apamea > Apamea monoglypha. Next base: position 20,315,517 of record OU426914.1, on the reverse strand, counting down.
ATAAACCTATATTTTTCTCGTACAAGAAAAATTTAGGTCCCATTCCATATAGATTCCATTTTGTTTTTAGCCCTTATTTTGTCTCCCCTGTGACTGTATCGCATATGATGATATCGTCGTGGCCGTTCACGTCTATGTCACCTTATCACGAGAACAAGGGAACGTAAAATGTGTGTTGTCACTTTAGAAATTATAAATTCGGTGAATTTTGTTCCTTTTGGCGCGACCTTGTATAAAAGTAAAAACCGAAACAACTTGATTTACTTACTTATTTGGTTAATTTTTCAATTGCAATGAATCCGTCGAATCTTCAGCCTGTAACCAAATAATCTGTCAAATTGTCTATGATTTTTCACTACAGTCCTGACGAAAATAAAGATTACTGCGGTTTTGACAAGCTTGACAAATGGCAACAAACCAAAAGCAACCTTATTGCAATGACAATTAAGATCACTGTGATTTTAACTGTCATGCAAATCAAAGGTAAATTAACTATGAAGGAACTATTCATTTTCTGATGGGAAATTCGAATCTAAATTTGGATCCTAATTTATTTTTTATGTGAGCTTTAATAAACGTTGAGATGGTTCCAAGAACAGATTTTTAAGTTAATTTGTCTGTTCTGTACTCTTTCTGGCACTGTGCAAAAATAGTTCAAGTGAAATAAAAAACTAGTCACTCAACAAGTTGAGAGTAAGACTGACTGCACTGGTTTATTTAAAGCATCGTTCGCTGATCGTGGAGGCCATTTTCCCCTCCAATCAAATTCAAATATCCAGATTTACGCCGGACGAAAAGTTTCTGCTGGCGGGAAGCGGACAGGAGTATTGTAAAGACTAATAGCGATACGATTTTTATGTGTGTTAGGGATGATAAGTAAAGGGGCTTCAAAATCTGACCGATAATTTTGAGAAAATACGCTTTTGGTATATACCTACTGGGTGTATATTTTGACGGGTAGTTAGGGCAACCCTTAACCGCTGTAAGTACAGGAAAATGTACTTAGGAAGTCCCATGAAAAAAATTAAGAAAGGTAAATCTCGGTCTTCCTTAACTTGTTAAAATTTTGTCAGGTACAGTTTTCGAAATATATGTACAGTCAACAAGAATATTGGTAGGTAATCTAATATAAAAAAGTAGTTTGATACCAATCAATCCTGAGGGGCAATTCTCGTAATTTTAAGAACGTTCACAGTCTGATCTCAGTCTCAATCCGTCAAAAATACCTCTAATATACCTACATTTTTGACAAGTTTTTGACATTTATTATAGCTGAGATGAGATTGCGACTAGATTTTAAACGATTTTAATTACGGGAATAGGCCTTCTGATCTCCGTCTCAATCTTTCAAAAATACCTCTGATTTACCTACATTTTTGACAAGTTTCTGACATTGATTATCGCTGAGATGAGATTGCGACTACATTTTGAACGTTTTTAATTACGGGAATTGGCCTTCAGTTCTCTTGGAAAAACTCTGTAGGACCAACCGTGTTACGACAATTACAAATGTGACATTTCTAATTCGCAAAATCTTTTCAAGTATATTACGTAGTTACCAAATATCCACGATATTTTACAACTTAATGCGTCATCGAACCTAGCCTTGTAAAATAAAAAAATAACTAATTATGAGAAGTGCCATTTAGCACTTCTAAGTATTTCCCATAGGTTTAAATTATCTGAGATAAAGGCCGGCCTCGATTATCCAATCCTAATTGCACTTATGTAGTTAACTTCCATCATCCCATAGAGCCTCGCAGTTTCTATGTCCAAGGTTTTATTTACACTGTTTTCTAATAGGGACGACGACTGATATTAGAAATGTTCGAACAAATAATGTAATTTCAAAGAAGGCGAAAAATGAGATAATCGAAAAAAACTGTAAAATCGATGGAAATAGAGAAGCTAAAAACTTTTAAAGCGTGTGCTTTAAAAGTTTTTAGAGGGGATTTCATCTGTGTCGCGCGGTACCGACAATGTATGGCGCTAGTATTTAAGAAAAGTTACATAGTTGTGACGTCACTTCGTCTTTGTCTATCAGTTATTTTGAAACGTTTATAACTTGGCAATTTTTTAAGCTTTTATACTTTTTATAATATTGTTTGTACTATTATACTAAGAATACTTTTTGAGAATTTAAAATAAAGAAAAATATAATATGTGTATTCCTATTTAATAATTTTAGGTAGTTGAAAACTCGCTCGGATCGATGACGCTGAATCAGGTATACTCGGCTCTAGTCGGCCGGTGACAGAATCGCGTATACTCGGCTCCAGTCGGTCGGTGACGCTACATCGCGTATACTCGGCTTCGGTCGTAAGTTTTCACTTCTATTCAGTGGCTTGTGTAAGAAGGAGTTTTCTTGGTTTTCCAGGGTCCTGAAGCCGATCGTGAGCTCAAAATGCAAATAGATGACGGCTGCAAAAAAATTAAAATTTTCGTCATGGGTTTAATTTTCATGGTTTTTGTGGTGCTGAAGCCAAAAGGTCAAAATGAAAATTCAAGATGGCGGATGCGAATATTTTCAAATTTATCGTCATTATGTGAAATTGGCGCAGCCGCCATCTTGAACATAAATTTTGAACTTCGTTCCTGCCGGGGGTCCTCCGACACCATACGTTTTTTTTTGAACGGGGTAGTCTGGGCTAAGAGTACCTACTGTAACCTCAGTTGGTGTAGATGAGCTTTTTACAAAACTGCATCGATTGGCACCATAAAATAAAACGTGAGAATTAGTCATTTTTCTAGTGAGTTAATTGTGTCATTTTTACAGAATCTGCAAATGCAGTTAGCAATTACTCAAAAAGTTAAAGACAGTCTCCTAAGAACCTAGAAAGGTCTAGAAAAAAAGACCTAGAAAGGATAGAGTACAACTAGTAGAAATTGAATATTTTGATGACAACACAAATTAAATAATTAAAATGAGATCCGATGGTAAAGCAGTTAACGCGTCAATTCCCCAAAGGAGTGTGATAGGCTGCCTCTTGTTTCTTATCTATATATACGACCTTCCTAAAATCATAACCGGACCATGTGTTCTATTTGCGGACGATATCTCGGTGCTCACCCCATGCCAGAGCGATGACGATATAAACGCCAAATTAAGCTCCCTTCTTTCTACAGCTGTGAACTGGATGGATAACCATAATCTAGAAATTAACTTCACCAAAACCAAATTAATTACTTTTCATCCCCATCAAAAACCACCATTAAAATTAAATTTCATTTTTAATAATGCAAAACTGGAACAAGTAAACGAATTTACTCTCCTCGGTTTGTCTATAGATACCTACATAAATTGGAAATCCCATATATAGAAAATAAGAGCAAAGCTCTCAAAATTTTCATATAATATAATTTTCATATAAATAATCATGCGATATAAAAAAAACTATCAACCTGCAAACTGCACTTGTCACTTACTATGCATTTGCCCAGGCATGGCTCAGCTATTGGGTCATGCTGTGGGGTAACAGTACAGATTCACAAACCATATTTATTTTACAAAAGAAGTTAATTCGAATAATAACCAACATAGAACAAACAGATAGCTGCAAACCACACTTCCAAAAACATAAAATACTCACACTTCCCTGTTTATATATCTTAGAATTATGTAAATTTGTCAGAAAACACCCAGATTTTTACACCACTTGCGAAGAAACACAAACAAGATACACCTTTCGAAACAACAAAGACAAAGTAAACATACCTCAATCCCGATTCAAAATGCACTCAACCAGCCCTTTAGTTAAGTCCATAAAAAATTATAATAAATAGCCAAATGTCATTAGAGAAGAAAACAAAACAAATTAATTTATTAATAAATTGAAACAATTTCTGGAATCCAAGTCATATTACTCAGTAAAGGAATCCTAAGATGACAAATCAATTGCAAAATAAAATGATCTATATATCTCATATACACCAAACATTATGAAATATATATAATATAATACGGAATATAGAAAATCTGACATAGATATGAAAATATGAATACATAAATAATAACATAATTTAATAATAATAATGAAAACACTTTTAAGAATTACATAATAATTTACCTGCATATTCTTACGCAATACATAAAATAACTAATATACTATACCTACATACACAAAACTAAATTTAAGTACATAATTATACACCCAATTAAGCATATATCTAATAATATTTAATTGTTTGAATTTTGAATTGCCACTTGGCTCTCTTTCTCTCTCCTAAATTTTGCTGTGCCCGACAGGGATCATATTGATCTTTTACCTTGTATATACCATCTATGTAACACATATGGAATGCAATAAAGATTTGAGTATTTGAGTAATCTTTTATTGTGGAGCTGCAACGATTAAGGTGTCTGCATTTGCACCTGAGTGAGATACTTGAGATACAGGTTTATACCTAGATCAGGTAGAATCCAATTATTTCTTACCTACCTCTAGTTTAAAAAAAAATCATTTTAATTCGAGTATCACTGACTCATAATACAAACAAATACACTCATTCAGTCACATTACATACACAATAGTAATAAAAAATAAAAATTAAAATTAAATTAACAAATTACAAAACAGATGGTGGAGCTTCTTAGTCGCATCAGCCTGCCACATGTCGCTCACAACAGTGGGAGATGATGGAGCAATCCAGTCTTCGCACTCGCCGCACAAGCGACGTACCTCTCTTGCGCACAGTGGCGTGGAAGCAATCCACGTGCGCTTCCGCAAACATAGTCGATGCACTGCAATAGCGGGGGAGCGCCAACATCATCCTGAACGCGTTGTTGAACTGGACACGAAGGGCGCTGTATGACTTTTGCGTATAGTCAGTCCACAAGCTGCACGTGCACAGTGTAGTGCAGTAAGCTCTAAAAAGCGTTATTTTGACATCTTTAGAGCACCGTGCAAACCTGCGAATATACCATGTTCGCTCTGACCGATAGCGCCCTCCGCTCCCGCTCAATGTCCGCATCATCCCTCAAGTCAGGAGTCACGAAATGTCCTAAGTACTTAAAAATGTCCACCCTTTCCAAGGGTGAGCCATTCAGCTTTATGGGTGGCATTTCCAGTACTTTTCTAGGCCCACCTTGAAAAACCATACACTGACTCTTTTTTACATTATACAACAGACCGTGATCAGCTGCATAGTCCTCACATAAACTTATCAGCCTCCTGAGTCCACAAACCGAGGCGCTCAGAAGCACTATATCGTCCGCGTAGCTGATGTTATTAAAACATACGCTATCTATGTGACAACCGATGTCGCTCGCTGAGGGCCTCAATCAGTCCATTCACATACAGGTTAAAAATGGAGGGAGAGCTCAACCCCCCCTGCGTCACCCCACATTCCAACCTACATGGGTCCGACAACGTGCCCGCCCACTTCACGTTGTTCACCTGGTTCCCGTACCTACTTAAAGATGTTAATAAGTTCACACGGTATCTGGGATGATCTAATCTTATTCCACAAGATATCGTATGAGACCAGGTCAAAGGCTTTGAAAAGGTCGAGGAAGCAAGCGTACACAGATGTTTTCCTCTCGGTGTAGTATCTAACAGCACTCTTAAAACACAATATTGCAGCTTCTGTAGATAGTCCCGGCCGAAACCCGAACTGATTATCATGTAACTTTATGTGTTTGTTTAGTTGTATAATTATTAAGAATGCCGTCAAACACTTACAAATATTTCTGTAGTTAGATATATCTTACAAATCCCCTGCTTTGTTTTTTACTAGAAGCACTACGATAGTCCTCAAAATGTCAGCGGGCAGTTATGAATGCGAAATACAAAAAATTGTGAACATAGCCAACAGCCTGCACACATGAGGCCCAGCATGCTGTATATGTTCCACTCCGAATCCGTCATGACCAGGAGATTTCCCATGGGAAATCGATTTCACCGCCATTTATACATCCCTGGCTTAGATTCTTGTATCTACATATTTCTCACCCCCCCCCCCCCCCCTCCCCCCACAGTGACTTTATAATAAAGTTGTTTTTAAATCTATCAGCTACACTTTTCAAATCATTCGTCCCGTCAACACTCACAGGAAGACCAGGGCGTATCCTCAAACGGTTGGTACTTTTCCAGAACCCCTTGAAATCCTTCGTGTTATGTTTAGCTGCCAAAACATCCATTTTTAACTGTTTTTCATGGTTCTGACACCATTTTAAACGCGACTTAAATATTTTTCTAGTCTCACACATTTTAGTAAACATACTCGTAACACCAGTAGTAGGACTACCACACAATAGCCATTCCCGAAAACTCGCTCTGGCCGCCCCGTGACTGACGCTCACATTTTTACTCCATCCCACAATGGTTCTAGGTGGACGTACTCTGCATACGCCTGCTCCCCCGTCCCTTCACCGACGCCTGTGATAACGCAAGCACGATGTCGGAGTACATTTTGTCAATAACTGAGCTGTGAGTTGGGTCATCACAATACAGATCACCACACTTTCGAAATTCAATCGGAAAATCAATAAGTCTGAGACGTTTATGACATTCAGTTTGATATTGTATGATATCGTCGGCGGTTTTTTCGCCCCAGTTGACCCGATTATCAGTTACACTCGACGTAATTCTAAGAGGATTCAAACGTTCTAGTTTACATTCACATATCACGGGACAATGATCCGACCAGAGCACGTCATAATTAACGCACACATGGCACACAGAGACCGCCGCTGATTGCGACATAACACAATGATCAAGCCAGCGCTTAGACCCACAGGCTGATCAATGTAGGTAAATGTTTCCAAAGTCAATCCTAACATATTTACATCAATAATTACCCATTTAAACACATCACAAAACAATATTCAATTCGTTAAAAAATAATTCTCCTGGATGAGCATTGAAATCCCCTAAAACAAAAATAGGTTCGTTTACATAATCATTACTGATAGCACTTACAGTTCCCATGCAGTCAGTAAACAAAGGCGAATTATCCGATTTGTTTGTCGGCATATAGACACACACTACTATCAATGGACCATTGGCCGCATTAACACGAATAGCACACACGCGGATTATTGCGATAATCCGCGTGTGTGTTGTAGTGTGTTTCCTAGTGTTACAGTGATAGACTGCGGTCTATCACTGTAACTTTAGGAAACACACTCTTATGCCACAGCAGCGTTGTCCCGCCATGAGGCCTGCCGCACAGTAGGCCCGCCGTCGTGTCAACAGCCGAAGTGCCATTTGAACCAAATCTACTATCTATACAATTCATATACGCCTACTCTTCTGGAAGCAGCCATGTTTCCTGTAGTGCTATCAAAACACACTCGTCACACAACCGTCGAACATCGTCGACTGCGGTCTTTACGTTCTTACAATTATAGCTGGCAAACTTGTAGGTCGTACTATCCATCGTTAGAGGACACTGGGCCGATTGCAGCGGACCCTCCGTCCGCCTTTCGATATTTATAGTGAAAGAAGCGCCTAAAGATAATACCCACAGGTCATGTTGTTCCGTCTAAAAACATATCCAATTTAGAGTCAGACACAAAGAACTTGTATGCTTTGTGATCCAACACTTTTTTCGTGTTGATCTTTTCCAGGAATACCCTCTCTTGTGTTTACATTTTTATATGGTCCACGATATCAGATTCCAATGTATCAGTATGCACATTTGTTATGAAAATAGCTATTTTTTTATTAGCAGCTTTAAAGGAAGATATTGGTGCATCAGCTTTTCCTCTTTCACCCAAATACCTGTACTTTTGTTTTTTTTTCTTACTTACAGTTTGCCAAGGAGTATCTTTCTATTCACAATTTGTTTTTGCAATCAACTCAGGTAGTTGACGCGTAATAAGACCAACCATATTCGCATTGGATTTCTGTTGTACTCGCTTTGCGTGTTTGGATGTACTTGGGCCAACCATCTTAGATACCGGCATTTCCTGCCCCTCCTGTTTGACGGTAGCATACATATTGTTGATATTTTGCATTTCCGAGTTCAACTTTGTTATATCTTTTAGAGGTTTTGTGCAATCAAGGTGATCGAACAGTGAAAAGATGAAGGTATTCCTACACAAATATCAAAACCGTATCGCTATTAATCCATTGACCACTTTCTCATACTTTGCCCAGTCTCCTTTGCGGATTGTTGTTTTTGTCGTTATTGTGACGACACACTAAATACCTACCTACAAGAATGCTTGTATCAAGGCCATAGCCGCGGGTATGCTTATAAACACAAATCTCACTTAAACAAACAATAATATATAAAAATATGTAACAAAAGATAAACAATTTACTAATGAAATACCTACAAGCCGTGCGTCCGATGAGATTTCCCATTGTCAAGAATTAAGAACTTCTGGGGATAAATTTTCGAAAATTATTCCTTAGTGCTCATTTTCGTTACTTATATTTATTTATTTAATACTTCAAGCACATAAATGTACAGAGACGGACTTAATGCCACAGGCATTTTCTACCAGTCAACCTTTGGGTGATGCAGAGACAAACAGTGGTAGGTGCAATAATGAAAATTTGTGGAATAAATACTCTATATATAAAGATATGCATAAACCTAATAAAACTATAAAATATACCTAATTACATAAAAGGAACTTTACTCTTGTGCTAAGCTGTACTCTTGTGCTGTCATTGTCTGTCAGTAAATGAATGAATTTAAGATTTTTATTAAGTAAAACTATTCTCAGATAGTCTTATTAAATACAAATCAAATAGTTCCAATTTTCCTTGCGGTGGCAAATATGGCAATTATAAGCGCCAGGCGCCTCACATGAGAGCAGTGGTGGCCCCGTGGTAATGACCCCGACTTACGAGTTGTAGGTCGTGGGTACGAATCCAGGCAGGCGCTTTGCTTTGTGTAATTTATTTTATCACCATTGCTGCTGCCTACCCTATTAATCCAATACAATGTTAACTACGAAAAACTGATTTTGAGAAAATGGGCAAATACGAGTACATTTTTTTTAGTTTTTCGAAGATTACTCCAAAATTTTCTTAAGAAAGTATTTAGTGTTTGGTATCAATTTAAACGTAATTTTATGAATTATCAAGCCCAGTTTGATTTATATATATGTACAATATACATAATGATTTATCGTGGATAACTTGTGTTGCCGTAACAGTCGTCAGAAGCGAAGGAAGAAATTGTTAAGGCAATACACTGTATTTTAGAGTTACAGTGTATTGACTTGGTAAAACAGGGCCCAGAAATGTTCGTACGTAGTTATAGTCGGATTTTTTATTAGATGGGAGTAAACTGATACATCAAAATGGATTAGGAATTGGAAAAAAAAATGAGTGTATTAAATTAATTAACAATTTTTTATATTTTTTCGAAAAAATTAAACATAAGTCAAATTTACAAAAACGTATCTTGCAGCATCATAATGATTGCTTTATTTATTAAACGAAATTAAAAAATGAATACTTTCAACTGTTATGAAAACTAATCAGTTTTACAGTTTCATATAGGAACTTGAAAATCAGTAGAAAAACTTAACATTACGTACCTATTAATCAAAATTAACTTTGGCAAAGTCAGTCTTACAGTTCTTTAAAGATAGTGTAACAGCTAAGACATAAGCTAAGCGTTAAAAAAAAACGAAATTGAAAAATTAAACATAAATAACATTGAAATAAACCTTTAAAAAGTCAGTTTCCCTGGAATATTAGTAACTTGGTTCATCATTGTGTTCGTCAAGGTCCGGCTCAGATGATACAACAAGATTTTTATAAAATACTGACTTTGTTGGAGGCATAGACTTGCACAGCAGTAACAATCCCCTTTTTTTATTTCACTTCACCTTCTCTTGATAATGAATTGAGTAGATCGCTTTTGCCAATTGCAATGTCATCGGAAAGTTTTTGCGCATCCTTTCTTTTCAAGAAATGTATTTCCTGAAAATCTCCATCATAATCATTCTTAGCAAACATGGAAAAATGCCACTTTTCTACCTTTTGGATATGCTGGCTTCGAATCATTTGAAAACACGATCATATCTTTGTGACTAAGTACAGCCACTTCTATGTTTTTTCGCGACGTTTGTTGTGTACAAAATCGTCAAAGTTGTAGATTTCTCCCGACTTTTTGAATTTTTTGGTAATAGCTGCATGCACAGTGTCTGCAGCCATAAACGTGTGACCACTTTCATAATACTCCAGCGTTACTGTTTCAATTTCTGTCATCTTATCATTGATTAATCGTACTAAAGCTGAGATAAGGACTTTGTTCTTGTTTTGTGCAGTTGTCAAGCAAGAAGTAAACATGTTTTTGATCACGACATTAATTTCTCAAAAAAAAAAAAAGTCGTAGCCACATTATAAGTCTTTCTGCCACTTTTACCTTCATGCCAAAGAATACATACCGCCGTCTTGTTTTTTCCTGGTGGAACAAAAGATTAATTAAAAAGTTTGCGGCAGAAATAAAACTCTTTTGTTCCACCAATTTCAAGTCTCTTCTAGGGTTCCTTTTGTTCTCTAAATGCTGAGCCAAATTAATACAGTCGTCACAATTACAAAGTGGTATTGACTTATGAGCCATTTTGTGATTTTAGCATTTCGTGCATATATCATGTACTGTCTCTGCATTAGAAATGTTAATTTCTCTAATCATCTCATGAAAATGAGTCCAACTACACTTTTCCATAGATTTTTCTTCACAGTAACTTTTAAAATAGAGGAAAAAGTAACCCCTAATGGAAGATAACGGCGATTAGGGGCATGTTGAATGTTGTAATGAGAATGAACGGGTTTATATTTTAAGATGAAGTTTTCATCATTTTTTCTTGATAAGATGTGGAAAATGCTGTTGAAGATGGGTGCCGCCCTCGAGTGTCTTGCGCAGCTCCTATTTTTGGATCTCGATTTCGAGACATGAAATTCGCTTTCAAAACCGCTTGTACTGCTTCGTCATTTGTATAACCCAATGTGCTGAGAAAAAACTTCTTACACGCTATTTTTCCATTGAGTGTCCAGACAAATGTGTTACGTCTTCTTGAGTTAGAACCAGCAGTTTTGATAGCAGTTGGTAACTTTTCCACCTGTCTAGACAAGAAACCGCGACGCCTTTGTCTGTCCATGCTTCAAAACTGTTCATGTATTTCTTCTCTTTTCAATTCAGCTATGTGTTCAGTACATGACTTCTTACAGTTACTGCAAGGTGGTCTCATAGGTTGCTTCTTTTTCTGATTTTCTAGAATATCTTTCGGGTCTCTCAATCTCTTTGCCTTTTTTGGCTGTAAAATTTCTATATATTCTTGGTATTCTATATCAACTGGCTTCTCGTTTCTCGTAATACTACGTTTAATTGAATGCACACAATTATCTTCAGTCATTGGTACAATTTCGTCATAGTCGATGTCACTAGTTACACGTGGTTGCCTGATGTTGGTGGTAGGGACAAGCATGTCCGTATTTTGGCAATACGGTTGACGTATTTTGACAATTGTTAAAAATAGTAACTAATGATTAAATTTTTGCAAAATGGTTATTTTTTTAACTAATAGTCAATAATGATATGTTATAATATCATTGCTAATGGTCAAATAATTAACTATTAGTTAAAAAAATAACCATTACATAAACTAAAAATTGATCAACAAAACACATTTTGCAAAAATTTAATCATTAGTTACTATTTTCAACAATCGATTGAGTTTAACTACGTATCAAAAAATCGGTCCTTAATGTCATTAATTTTACACCTTTAAATAAACTTTCTGTGAAAACAGCCCATTATTTTCATTTCCAATATAAATATTTTAAAGCTCCTTGCAATTCATTAGTAAGTACTCGGTAGGTAAACCAACTGGAAAAATGTATTCCAATTTTTGTTGAATATACTTATTTATTTATTTTCAAATTTACGTATCATTGATACAACAGCAATTAATTGAAGCTTAATGTAACTTTAGTATCGACATGGCAATGTGAAAAAATATGATAACAGTTTTTCACTACAACAAAAATATATATGATATATATTATATACAGCTGGATGTCCACTTCAACAATTTCCGTCACCTAATTAATATCAATTATTATTTATTAGAGATAGATAATAAGTAATATCTAACAGAAGCCTCTACCGGATGTTTTCTTTAACGCTCTGGTGTGTTTGTTTCCCTTTATACAATATTATTGTATAAAGGGAAACAAGCCCATGACATTAAGAAAATTATTTATTGTCTTTGTATTAACACCTAATGTCTTTACTCATAAGTATTTGTAATAAATATTTCTGTATGTGAGTACATATTTTCTACTTATTGATTATTATTATGTTTCTACCACTTGTGAACCTAGGTACTTCTATTTGTTTATTTTACCATTATCTTCTGTACTTTTTTAGGTTGTTTATGTCCAAAGCGCAGTGTATCTGAATGCTTTAAAGTTTAAACCGGCCTGTATCATAACAACCACCGATTATCACTTATCATTAGGGCTTCCAATACCGGGAGCCCAGGTGTCGAGAACATCACGCCGGTCGGCACAGCCCTGCGTCATCGTTCGCGCTACTGAGCGCATTCATACTCCTTTCTTAGCAATTCGAGTCGTATTGTTTACCGTTGTTTTCTTCTCATTAAGTTTATACTAATACAGTCCACTATAATCGTGTTTTGGTCCTCGTACCACCCTTTACAGGTATTGGCTAATACCCGATCCAGGGATTTTTTGTTATTTTTCAATACTGGTATTGAAATATCCGAAAAACGGGATATTGGTGATTTTATTTTATTTTCATTAGAAACTACAGTGACACAATTTCGTTCTATTGCATATTATATTTCCAACAATTTTCTTATCTGGGAACGTTTTAAAAACTGCTTATTTTAATTATCTTGTGGTTTATTTAGACAGTTACTTACATTTTACTACTACTAGCGCAGGTAATGCTTGAGATTAAAAAATTTTAGTCTTTGCCTCTCGGTCAAGGGAAGAGGTAAATAGAATAATAGAAGTACTATCCTGAGATTCCTGAGGTGAGACGGAAGGTGGGGGATTCTCCCATGCGCTAAAAGGTGCATCCTACGGAAAAGTCACCCAATACATTTTTAAAGTAGGTATACAAAATTTGAGCGCAGCCATAACTCTGTAGGTATAAAACTCGAGATAAGTTTTGTATACTTTAAAAATGTAAGTATTGGGTAACTTTGTCAAAAACTTAAAGAAGACTGAAAATTCTTCGATTTCGAGGTTTTTCGAGCACCAGGTATCTATCCTAACAACATCCCAAAAAATCAGTACAGTGCAATTTTTTGCGACCTAGATAACGCGATATTTGTGTCTACGGTGACTGGCCTGTAAAGTATACCTAGTTATATTAAAAAAGTGATTTTATATTTAAAAAGTAGAAAAATCCGGTATTCAAAAATCCCCTAGTTATCATACACCAGAGGGGCAATTCTGTCTGATCTGTCTCGATCTATCAAAAATACCTCTAATGTCCCTACATTTTTGACAAGTTTTTGAAAGTTAAAACTTGTCGCCGAGATGAGACTGCGACTAAATTTTGAACATTCTTAATTACGAGAATTGGCCTTATACTTATTTGATCTTCATTATAAGCGAAAATACGATGACAAAGTAACAAACTACACTGCCATCCAAAACTGTAGCCAGAGCCGAATCCCCAGTCTGTCGTACGCTCTTAACATGCTAAATGCCCTTCTGACTGCCAACCCTGAATGTGATGTGTTTACGGATAAATGGAGTAAAATTATGCGTATATATCTGGTGTTCTGTGTGAGAAAGTATGCAAGGGAGAGTCCACTATTCCATGTTAGTTTAAAGAAATTATATACAACATAATTATTGTCAACGTAAACGTTTGTCGCCATGTTAATTAATGTAATTGGAGTTGTACCGAACGTTTTAATGAACTATTAATAAATAAAAATCACCCTTTTAGGGTTCCTTGGCCAAATGGCGAAAATGGAGCCCTTATAATATCGTCAGGCCGTCTATCCGTCCGACTGGAAGTCAAACAGCCATTTTATGTGGAGACTATTAGCACTTTATTGATCAAAATTGGAAAGGTGGCGGTGGTGGTTGGTGGTGGTGGTGGTTGGTGGTGGTGGTGGTTGGTTGGTGGCAATAAGGTGTATTCTGTGCACCAGTAAACAATGGTGTAGTAAAATTACGTAAAATATAATCAGGGGTGATGCTGATATGAACCGAAGGATGAAAAAATAGCAATGCACATTAGCGTAATGACCGCAGTAATAATAATCGTTTCTTATAGTTTTTTCGAGAAATACTATGGAACACTAACTTATTTTTCCGGTTTGTAAAATCAACATCGTGTGTTGACACGTGTCCGATTCTGACGTCATCAAAGTTTAAAAGTAATATAAAACAATTCTATTTCAGTAACAACGTCTCTAAAGTAAACAATGAGAAATCAACATTATGGTTTCTGTAAAGTTTTTCTTTGTTTCTTGCAAGACCATTAAAAATAATGTATGCCGCCGGATCCGTCAAGGGGCTGTTCATTTAGTACGTAAGACGATTTGGGAGGGAGGGGGTCCTAACAAGTTTTATGTTTTCTTACGTCAGGTGGGAGGGGTCTAGATTGTTCTTACGTAAGGTCACAAAGGTAAAACTTTTTAATTTTTATACTACATTTTCTTTGCAATTTTAAGGGGAGGAAGGGGTGCATCCAAGTCTAATTTTTTCTTACGTAGGGGTAGGGGGGGTGTCAGAAAGTGGTCAAAATGGTCTTACGTAATAAATGAACAGCCCCCAATGTAGCCTGCGAAAATAAGTACCTATTCCATGAGTTTTTTGGAAATTGCAGAGCTGTTTTACGTTGTATGTTAATCAAGATTCATTTCGCGGCAACAATGATAAAACATATCTGAATTATAATATTAATTTATTATTAAAAAAATCACGAAGTTATATTTCCGACTGACAAGACAATTTCGTAAAATTATGACGTTTTACAGAAAATATTTCTAAATAAGTACTGCTACCCTAAATCACCAGCCCTCGGAACATGAAACGGCTCTCGCTTACACTAACAACCAATATGTAGGTATTAACAATACCTATTATGAAACTAAGAATGCCACCCGGCCAACATCGTTTCCGAAGTACTATCAATTGACGAACAACATCTTGCACTTTGATATTATAACTTATTGTCGTAGGTTACAGCTCAACAATTGAATAACAATATGCTTCCCGCTTAGTCCTGTCAGTAGATGACATTGCACACGAGTAGGTACCTAATGATATTGTAGAGGCTGCATGCATGATCAGTATTACATTTACTCCAAAAGCAACTCTTAAGAATGAGAATAGGGAATGCGTTAAAATAAATACTATTGATTATATACTAAATTATGTATTTTTCTTAATTATTTGCCTGTACTGATCAGTTGGAGCACGGGACCCAGCACGGGACCTTAGGTCCCCGTGCTTCACCCAGGTGGAGAACCTAGATGAAGCACGGGTCCGGACCCGATATTTTTTTTTTTCGCTTTATCAATAAATGACAGTAATATAAAATGAAGAAAGTATATATTCAATGTTTGTGCTTTACTCTAGCAGAAACCGCAGTTACTTACGTTAACGAGAATTCAAGCAGTTTGCTAAGAAAACCCGGTTCGTATTTCCTGACCGTTTCCTAGTAAATATCGCTTTTCTCTCAACCCTTATATTAAATGGCCTTCAATGCTCAACGAATTGAACTGAATGTAACCGCCCACAATGCATCACACGTTAGGCACTTAGGTCGTCGTGACCAGGTCACAGGCTTTTGAATTTTTAACATGTCTGACGGTCTATTCGTTGGTCACGGCTCACTTGTCGCTTAGTTTGCGTGTATTTAAATATATCGCACACGTACATTCTTCTTCATCTTCTGGGGTAAAAATTCATGGACGTAGATGATTTTTGAAAATAGTTAATATACTACTTCCTTTAACTGTTTGATGATTTAGAGAATTTTGGTTAAGAGTTAAGAATAAAGTGATATTTAGTGACGAATTCTGGGAAATTTTCAAAAATACATTTGTTTACGTACATGAACTTTCAACTTTCAACGGTGAAGGAAAGCATCGTGAGGAAACCGGCATGTCCTAGAACCAAAAATTCGAAGACACGTGACATCTACCAACCCGCACTGGGCTCGCGTGGTATTACAGTCCATCGATGTTTTATTCGATTCACAGACCGAATCCCGTGCTCTTGAATCGATCTTCTAAAAATTCATTCAAAAATCGTAATCAAAAAAATTTTAAACCCCATTTAACACACCTTTATTTTGTTTACAGTTGCCAGTCAGGTAGGTACGTCTAAACTTTTTATAAATAATAATTGATAACCTTTCCGGCGTAATTCAACGACTTTCATTCAGATGGTACAGATATATGTAGTCGGTTAAAATCACAATGAAGCATCATAATGTGTGTAAACAAAATAGGTACCTATTTTGTTTACACACATTATGATGCTTGCTTCACGCGAACGAAGTCGCAGGCAAAAGCTAGTTTGTTACAATATAAGACACCGTTAAACAACAGGCAGTTAAAGAAAACAACATTGTGACTCACATATTTTCTGTATTGTTTCTTGTTCGGTGAGATGGACTTAATGTACATAAGAATTTGGTATTGTTATGAAGGAAATAATGAACATAGTATTATTATGACACATTTCCTTATTCAACGATATAGACAACAATATGAGCTAAAATACGGATGACCGAAACTTGCATTTGCAATTTTGTATACACTCGAATCCAATAGAAAGAAGGAAAGAATAGGTATTTATTGCAACTCGTACAGGAAGATAAAAAAAATAAACGAAACTAAACACAGTCAAAAATAATAACAAATTATATTAAAAATGTCATGACAATAATGTCATGACACCGAGACACTTCAAATTCTCACCTACAATGTCCGGACGCTAATGAAGGACGAGGGATTAATTGAGCTTGAAAATGCTTTAAAAGATATCAACTGGGACATTGTAGGTCTTTCAGAAGTAAGAAGACAAGACGAACACACAGAAGAAAGAGACGATGCTGTATTCTTCCACTTCGGTGAAACCACTGGACAACACGGAGTGGGGTTCATGGTGGCAAAGAAGTGGAAGGATAATATCATCGAATTCATAGGCTATTCTGAACGTGTCGCGGTGCTCAAATTTCAACTTACACCGAACAAAACACTTACTCTTGTACAAGTTTATGCACCAAAATCTGCACATACCGATGAAGACGTAGAAGATTTCTATGATCTTGTCAACCGAGCATGTGACGAAAATGGCGGCAACTGGAACATGGTCATTGGGGACTTTAACGCTAAGGTAGGAAGGAAGCAAGAACTGGACGGCGAGCACAATCTCGGTCACTTTGGCTTGGGGGACCGCAACGAAAGAGGTGTTCGTCTAAAACAATTTGCCTTTGGACAGAGCATGCACATAGCCAACAGCTTATTTTTAAAGAAACCTCAACGGCGGTGGACTTGGGTCGCACCCAATGGTTCCACACGAAACGAAATTGACTATTTCTTATCATCAGACAAACAAATTGTCAAGAATGTTAGTGTTATCAATAGAATTAAATACAGCTCCGATCACAGACCAATCCGTGCAAAAATTCGATTGGATTTCAAGGTCCACCGAGCCAAATTATTCACTAAACAAACTAAGCTCCTATCTAAAGAGACGCTTATCAACAACTTAGAACATTTTAATCTTGAACTATAAAAATATTTTAAGGTACTAAAAGTCGATGAAACAGACGCAGAAGACAAATATAATGCAATAGTTACCGGAATAACCAAAAGCAGTAGAAATATAAAAAAAACACACCCAGAAATAAAAACAAATTAACAGCTCATAGTGTGGACTTGATCGAAAAAAGAACAAAGGAAGAAATGGGGACAGTAGAATACAGAACAATAGATAGAGAAGTCAAAAGAAGTATTAGGAAAGACTTGAGAAATATTAATACATATTTAGTAAAAACAGCTTTAGAAAAACACTCATCTTTAAGGGTTTTGAAACATGGAGTGACGAAGGGAAAAATTTGGATCAATAGCTTAGAAGACAATGACGGAGTAAAACACCATAGTAGAGATAAAATCATGGAAATAGCGACCAAATTCTATACATCTTTATATTCAGATTATTCACCACCCACGATCAGCACAGAATACAGTCTTCCAGATTCCATCCCCTCAATAAGCGGTTATGAAGTGCACAGAGCACTTAGAACCATGCGCTACAACAGAAGTCCTGGAGAAGATGGAATCACTACCGAAGCATTGAAAATTGGCTCTAACACATTGCTGCCCCACCTTACCAACCTATTTAACACAATATTAATATCTGGAGATGTACCTAAGTCAATGTGCCATTCAAACATAGTCCTTCTGCACAAAAAAGGTGACAAAAGTGATATCGGCAATTACCGCCCAATAAGTCTGACATCTCATATTTATAAGACTTTTATTAAAGTAATACACAATCGTATAGACGGGAAACTGGATCAACATCAGCCACCAGAACAAGCCGGATTTCGCCCAAGTTTCTCAACAACCGATCACCTTCAAACAGTAAACCAGATCCTAGAAAAATACACCGAATTCAATAAACCATTATATCTAGCCTTCGTAGATTATACGAAGGCCTTTGATAGTATTAAACATTTCGAAATATTTACATCCCTAGAACTCCAAGAACTTGAAAAACCATACATTGACCTCTTAAAAACCATTTACTACAATAGCACCGCAAACATAAAAATAAATTCTGCTGGACCTTCATTTCAAATTCAAAAAGGGGTTAAACAAGGTGACCCGCTCTCTCCCAAATTGTTTACGAGCACACTTGAGGAGATATTTAAGTCACTGGCAGCCTCATGGAAGACCAAAGGCATTGACGTCGGCAGGAAGAGGCTGACAAACCTCCGATTTGCTGACGATATCGTCCTTTTTGCCCCCACAGCTTTAGAACTCCAGACCATGCTTCAAGACCTGAGCACGGCTAGCTTCAGGGTGGACTTGCGATGAATCGGTCTAAAACCCAAGTAATGACCAACAGCACTAAGCGTAGGGTCGAGGTAGATGGGCAGGAAATAATTTATGTCGATGAGTATGTCTACTTGGGTCAGTTAGTTTCTTTCGAAAACAGACAGGAGAGGGAAATTGATCGCCGAATTGAGAACGCCTGGAAAAGCTACTGGTCCATGAAGACGCTAATGAAGGGTGATCTGCCGATCTCCCTGAAGCGCAAACTCATTGACGTGTGTATCCTGCCCGTCCTAACCTACGGTGCTCAGACTTGGTCGCTCACCGAGTCACAAAAGTTCCGCCTTGGAGTTTGCCAAAGAGCAATGGAACGCAGCATTCTGGGTGTTAAAAGACAGGACAAAATTCGGAACACCACGCTGCGTTCCAAAACGGGCATAATGGATGTAGGAATGACAGCCTTCGTTGGGAGGCTCAAATGGGATTGGGCGGGTCACATCAGCCGTATGCACGATGACCGCTGGGCAAAGGCCTCCACACAATGGGTGCCTGAAGATGGACGGCGCCGCCGAGGCCGGCCCAGAAAGAGATGGCGAGACGATCTGGACGCGTACCAAGAGGGCTGGTTCGATGTGGCGCGGGAAAAGAGTTCTTGGAAGGACTTGGGGGAGGCCTTTGCCCAGCAGTGGGACAGTATAGGCTAATAAAAAAAATAAAAATGTAACAAAAAGAAAAATGAAACATAAAGTCCTATACGAGGCCAAAAGGCTCCTATCTCAGCATGATGCTGCGACATTTAAAAAATAAATGTCGCAGCGCTAGTGTATATGTACATATAATAGGACGGATTGTAATGCTTCAGAATTATGTACAGATAGATTATGACATTTTTTAAATGGCATAGGTACTGGCGTTTGCAGTCCGTTCGTCCTAGTTATAAAACTTGCATAATGCCATTCATATGGCGGCACAGATACACGTTGTTAGCATGCAGTTTGCAAACGCTTTAACATGTCACCATCCAATCTAAGTTTAACTAGCTTTGTATGGGAAAATTAGGAAAAAGTTTGATGAGTATAGTTAGTTACAGCACTGCGGAAACGTGGCTATCAAACCAAATTAGTTTCTAAAGTGAACATGATAATAAAGTGATATATAGATGATACAATAATAAATGTATTAGAATGAGACGAAATATGTGTACATAAATAATTTAAAATAGTTAAGAACAGGTACCTGCTCAGGTAACAGATTTGTCCAATGAATCAACTTAAATGATATTGTATAGTATTCATTTAATTGCATGTCATCATTTGAATAAAACAGTAAAAGACTGTTTTGAGATAAATATAATTTAAGTACTCGTATGGCAGTATAACAATAGACAGTGGACAAATGGACTAACCACTCAGCTCAGCTTTTGTCCATAGAAAAAAATGATTTTGTATGGGCAAAAGCTAAACAGAGTTGAATAAGTGTGGTCAGTCCCTAACCCATCGCTTAATTAAAATCTATCTGAGCACCAGGTTAGTGTCACTTTGAACTTCATTGCTTTTTGAACCCCTATAAACGTTTAAACCATTCTTCAAATAATTTAATATTTTGGTAAATATTAATTCATTTGCGTTTGCACCCCACACGAACTCAGTGTGACTCATATTCCTGCCTCGTATGATGTAGTGGTCAATTGGGTTTGCGATGCTGAAGTACAATCTTAGCAAGTCGGGGATGGTGGCCAACCAGTCATCACTGGAACTAAACAGCGCAATCGGCAATGTGACTTGGTTAAGGTTAAAGTCATCATTGACATTATTAAACCGATGAAACTTCCCACTTTTGACCACTTGTGCGTAGTGCAGCACTGTATTCGTAGAACCGCCAGCTGGTACGTGGTACAACAATCTTGCCAGAAAACTAAGGTTCCAAGTATGATCATCTTCCGGTATACCACCACTAATAAAATACATTGGATTACAGCAAAACAATAACGGGCCTTTACAATACTTCACGGCAAGCCATTTAGGCATTTTCCGTGAAGGCACAAACTCCTTGCTACCAATAAGTTTGAGTAGCTGGTCGGGCGGGTTCGATGCCATTGCTGTCAGAACTTTGAATGGCCCTTCAACATTGCTCATGAAAGCTAAAGGTGCCATAAGGATACCAATTCTTAGATACTCATTGTAGTGTGGTGTCGTCGAAAGCAATACCAGAAGTGCCGTGGCACCCATCGAGTGTCCGATGAAATCAATGGGTTCGTCACATTTTTTTATAGAACGAATGTAATCTATAACAGCGGCCAAGTCGAATTCTCCCATTTCTTGAAAAGAAAATCTCCAGAATTCTTGAGAATGTACTGACAATTTAACGTGACCACGTGAATAGTAATTTCCTCTCGCATTCGCCATCCAAACGTCGTAGCCGATATTAGCCAAGATATAAGGGAGAGATTTTGTAGGTCCCAATAAAATCCAATCCGCGGAACTGCCAAGTAGTCCATGATGAAGTATCACTGTTTGGTTATTTATTGCCTGGTTTAGCCGCGGTGATATTCTATGTAAAGTGAGCAGATAACCGTCACTGGTGTGAACGACGTGCGACTCTATTCTCCTTCCGTGTAAGGTGGCCAGCTGCGGCGTGGACATGAGAGCAGTCGGCTCGGACTTGAGTTTGATGTATTCGGGAATTTCCGTTTCGTTCTCAGCTGCTGTTTTTTCGACGAAGTCATTGAAAGTCGTTTTATAGTTGGGATCCCCATATAGGTGTGCAGGTGTAGGTATATTCGGTTCCTCGCCGGGTGGTGAGAAAATTTTTGTAACATGGTATTTTATATTGTTGAACGTGGCTGTCATAGAAGTGGCTATATTGGTAATATGCTCTGTTAGATAGTCAAAAAACGGATCACACATCACTTTTTGATTGAGACATAGTAATATTACTAGAGTAATTATAAAAATCTTCATGATCACACATGCGTTCTAAAGAATACCACTGGCTTGACTGACTATATCATTCCGTAGATGAGTATTACAATCAAAGATAGACAGATACTCCTCCGATATATTTACAAAATAAAACAATGGGTGTAATGCTCATATTGTTGTTATAAAACAGTTTAAATGACTCATTGATTATATTAATGTGAGTATCGTACAATCGATTATGATTTATAACATACGAATTTAAATATAACTGTATACCTTAGAAGCAGGTCAAAAGGATCCCATACGATTATGCGGAAAAATTAAATATACCAACATCAGCGCGGAACTTCGCCTCTCGCCCAGTTCGGGAGAACTTTCTTTCTTAACGACGTAAACAATTTAAATCTAATGCAATATGCAGACCGCGCCGGCGACTCCGGCACCCCGACTTTCACCCCGCCTCCCTCTCTACCTGCGTCTTTATAAAAAATTCACCCTAATTCTGGGCCCAGAGCGTTCAGAAACCTTACGTCTCAAACTACTCGGAATCGCCACTAACCCTATATCTTGGGGATTATTTCACCTTGTTATTACCACATTTGTCCGTTAACGGCTCCCGATTGTTATTCTTGCGATATTTCCTTGAATAAAAGATAAGGTTCGCTAATTATTTGGACTTATATAATACACTTAAGTAGTATTGACTGTTAATCTTATTCTATTACTGAAATAAACTCAAGATCGTAGGTTTCTTTATATCTATCGGTACGCCGACACTAACTGGTCAGGCTTTGAATATACTAGTAATATATAAATTCATTAAACTGACACAGTTGGCTACCGAGAACTCCCGAAGCAACTATGTACATAAATAATAAACCAAAACTATCTTAAATTCAACTAATGTGATGAAATAGCCCGCATGGATGCTGTGTTGACCGTACGTTACATTCATAAGCAATTCCAGAAGTTCTGTAAAGACAACATTTGCTAATTAGCCATGAGTTTGCATTTGAATATAACCATAATTAAAGTAGATAAATTATTTACTATTTATAGGAATTTTAGATAATAGGTACTTATGTATAAGTACTTGAGTGAGATACCTGAGATACAGGTTTATTCCTAGTTCAGGTAGAATCAAATTATATCTTACCTACCTCTAGTTTTAGGCCCTATTTTGTAAATATTTATGTAAGTCAATTATTTCAATAAACAATTATCAAACAATTTTAATACTGATAAATTTATCTAAAACGAACCAAAATTGATTGCGTTGTCACTGCTATCAAAGTGCCATAGTTTTCATTTTATGGTACGCACGACGACATATCGAGCTATACATATCAAGCTCTCCTTGTGTGACCTCTCATTGTACGAAAAACCTATCTGCGAGGTCATCTAAAACTGGAAATGTATAGGTTGATATGTCTTCGTGTATACAACACTAGCATATGCTGGAGGCGAGAAGCACAGTACCAGTCTATGTGGCGACGCTTGTGGTAGACCTATATCCAGAAGTGGAAGTCATTCTGCTAAATGATGATAAAAAATACCTAAAAGTTATCCAATCCACTTAAAACTCCTTTGCTTTATTCTAAACGTGCTAAAATATTGAACGCTTCCAATCACAAATATTGGTACCCGAAATAGTATAATCGGCAATAAAAAGCACAGCGATGTTTGTATAGATGTGCAAGCAAGGAGAGTGGAATGAGGCAGATCGAGCAACCAACATTGAACTCATGCAAAATGCAGTGGCACACCTTTCCCCTCCTATTTGGAGCACCCCGCGTAACCTCCCCCATTTATAAATGATTCGGGGCTCAATTTCACCCGCACTCACCCACTGGTATATTGTTTGACTTGTGGACGTACTGAGTGGACTCTAGGTTTTTACACGACCATTACTGTCCGACATGTGGGTTTTTAATTATTAGTGCAAGTATTTTATTGAACAACGAGTTTTGTGTAAACATTGTTTTACAAGAAAAAACAAAGTTGTGGAATGTCTTTTGTCCCTGTGTGTACTACGTGTCCGATGAGCAGCTAGTTCAGTGCTATTGTAAGTAAATAATATTAATGATATGCCTTTTGCCATCGCCTCATCACCAGCTTTTCCTAGTTGGTCTAGTGGTCGCAAGCGCAAGGTCAGGCAAGGTATTATTGGGTTTTTCCATCTGGAATTTCTCAGAAGCGGGCCGAAGTCTGGATTTGTGCACGGTTAATGGCAACAGCCTCGTCTATAACATGAGACTGAAAAACATAACTGTCGAAACGCGGGTGTACTATAGGTGTACCTCTGCATAACCCTTCCGGGAACGAATGTATGAGAAAATTAATTATTTTCATATTTCTTCTTTCGTGAAATTTTCCCATGTTTTATAGTTATTCGGGGCGAAGACAAATAAAATAAACTAAAGATCATAAAAATCGGTCCAGCCGTTCTTAAGTTATAAATGGTATAATATAATTGAACCGATTTATTTTATTGATATAGATTATTGATAAGTTATAAGTGTTAGACAATGGCTATGCTTTGACTATGAGATGTATTAAATTTCTATTGTTTTTCTTTTACTCGTGTGACCAACGTGCATTAAGGCTGGCTACAGTCCACAAGTAAAAAAAAATCGAAGATAATTGAATGTTGTAAATAGACCATGTTTAAAGTAGCGACAGACACACAGACGAACAAAGAGTGATCTTATTTGTACAGAAACGTGTACGTACTAAAACAAACAAACACTATTTATAATACATTCCAAAGGTTTCAACAATCCAAAGGATTTTGAAGAAAATTCATGCTCCATTGCTGCATAAAAAATTCAACTTTAAACCCGCAATGATATCATCGAATTTTCAAAATTTCGAAAACGATACCCATGACGAAAAAACTGAAATTTTTTGCAGCTTCCATCTTGTGTTTTCATTTTGACCTCACTATCGGTTTAAACATCCTCGAAAACCATAAAGTTTACAGAAATACCAATCTCGACGTCAAACATTGCCACTGACCACACTGATGTAAATGAAGCCTTGTTTCGTTTCAGGTATTCCCTGCCCGGAACATATCAAAGCCGGCATGATAGTGATTGAAGCACGGTTATTTGGTTACAAGTTGGTCTGCTAAAATGGAGAGTATTTCCTGATAATGACGGAAATGCATGTTTGTGTGAGGTTAGAATGAAGTGGATAAGTCATAAACTACGAATAATAAAAGGTCATAAGTCCACAGATATTTTTTATTCGTGGAATAAAAATGACGTCTTACAGTTTTTATATGGAAGAACTGTCAAAAATTCATAATTATTCCTCGAATAAAGTTATCTGGCGGTGGAAAAATCAGCCCTTAATCGTTCAAATGTTAAAAGCACTTTTTAAATCTAAACCTATTTTCACCTGGTCTCTTTGGTGTATAGTATGTAAAGCTTTCAATAACTGATGTTGGAATAAAATAAACCTGAAACGATAAAATCTCTCTTTTTGCTGAACAATAAAAACGAAAGCTTCAATATATGTAAGTTTCCTCCTTCAAGCAAAATCCCTGTTTCCTGAGTTTTCTATAGCTACTAATTAGTTAAACACTCAAGCACTTTTGGAAAAAACTATTTCAAGAGAAAACTATTTTCATAAAGACATATAGTATTTATGTAAGTTTATAACACTTGTGCAGATTACAACACAAGCAACGTCGGGGAACTGTGATAGCTAAAATCCACGCTAATTGCTCGTTACATTCGATATCATTTTACATCACAAACTAACATTTAACTACGGCGCACACTATGCGACATGCGACTGCGACAACTCGATAAGACGCTGATTTGTCGCATGTGACTGACATCTTACGCAATTACGAGTACCAAGCCGATGTCAGTTGAACGAAGTTGTCAGACGCAACGAGTGTTGTAGAACTGTCAAAAAATTTACGTTGTTGAGCAGATAAATTTTTCGAACAAATAAAGAAATGGATTAGCAAATATCCTTCAAAATGATTCAGATTGTGATTGATTGTGTGACGCAGTTAGGGTGCGGGTGTGTGCGTGAACCGCGTGTCTAGACGCTGAGACAAGTAGCGAGAGCGTGTGTCTGTCGTTGCGACTCTGCAACACGACGCCAAGTATGAGGAACTTTGCGTTGAAAACGGCTGTTTCCTACAAAAGTGCAATACGTACACGGTCAAAATGTATGGAACAGCAAATTTATTTTGGTTGTGCGTCAACCCCGTATATCCCTGCCATATGAAAATTTGATCTGTCTGAACTGTCGCAATCGCAAGTCGCATAGTGTGCGACATCGTTGAAAGGAATTTCTATTTCCCCAATCAACGGACTAATTCGTACTAATCCTAATTGCGTAATACACTATCAATCTCAATCTGAATCATTCTGAAGGATATTGCTAATCGATTGCTTCATATGTTCGAAAATGTTGTCTGCTCAATAACGTAAATAACGCAATGAATGTTGTTGAACTGTCAAAATGAAAGCCATTGCACTCTCTGTACTACTCGTGAGAAATAGTTTAGAGCCAATTAAATTCGCGCAAATTATGTTTCACGTATCATTCAAAGGCCGTTTGCACGCATTGAAATAATTTATACAATCATGTCGCTTGCCTTGGTCCATTTACGGATTTACGGGCATACATTAATATTGTATTAATGAGGGCGTCAAAGCCTAATAGGCTAATAGGTAGGTACATGTAGTTTGTGTATTGAAATTAAACACCCCTAAACGTACCTACCTACTGAAAATAAGCAACATACAGCGGTGTTTGGATTTAATTAAAACGGTCTTTGAGAATATTATTTAATTAGCGTAACGTATAATTTTACCCTTATTTTGTTTCTGTTGAAAGTCTGAGTTGGTAATATTTATGTTATTACAAAGGTCGTCGGAATAATGGTTTTGGTGGTTCTTACCTGACACAATATTATGATTTGGAAATAAAACATGATAATTGTTTTGCGTTTTTATTCAATTAAGGTGCGGTGAACTGTGTTGGCCCAGTGGTAACAGAAGGATCTTACGTTCCCGCGACCCCCGGCGTAGGTGAGAGATGGAACACTGGGGTGGTTTTTAGTCAGTAAGAGTCTGACAGACCCCGTCGCCCGCCCCAGGGCGGCGGACATCCATGAGGATTTTCCACACCGGAACAAAAAAAAAAAATAGTGGTAACGGCCGCAGCTTACGAGTTGTAGGGTTAGAATAGGACCCAGACAGGCGCTTAACTTAGTGTAAATTATTTCATCACAACTGCCGATCGATTCTGTAAAAATCTCACCGTGAAAAGTTAGGTGAAGTGAGCTTAGAGTGAGCTGTCAACGGTGTCAATCCCTAGCATTAGTTGGAATGACAGCTCACTCCATGCTCACTTCACCTAAGTTTTCACAGTGAGACGGATACAGAACCGCACTGCTGGAACGGAAAACATCGTGAGGAAACCGGCCTGTCCTAGAACAAAAAATCAAAGACATGACATCTGCCAACCCGCACAGGGTTCGCGTGATGGATTACGGCCCACTCCCTCTCTCCGGGAGGAGGCCTATGTCCCAGCAGTTAGCTGATTAGGCACCGTACTTAGGTACAAAGTAACATAGCAGGCTGCACTTCAGAGGTAACACTTCGACCTCGAGCGGGCCTCGCGTATTACGGAATTTCAATAGAATAAGAGAAAATGTAAAATATTTTATTATCCAAGTAATACAGTAAGCAGGTTCGCAGGTTAATAGCTAGTTGAGACGACATGAGTAGATTAAAATACTACCTACGGCTAGGTTACACTAATATATTATTTGCCAGTGAGCCCCAAACTAGACACTTAGTCTGTATCTTTGGGGTCGGAGAACGAATTCCAGAGTCTCCACTCTGGAATTCGTTCTAGTCTCCACTAGAGAGGTTTTTTTCAGGTATGGGTATGGTGAGTATGTATGTGTTATGTTTGTGTGGTGTCAGGATCGACCACAGTCAGTGGTGTCACTTGAAATATCAGTTTAATAAATCTTTTTTTGTGTAAACGTCATAGACGTGATTTGTATCAATATCTAAACGCGACAAATCGAAAAAAACTGATTTTCTCAACTCATTTTTGAAGTAACAACAATATCATCGGTCGTTGTCCCCCAAAAAAACGTCAAATCTTTTCAATCCTAATGTTATCGTGTTTAAATATCGATACCCATTACGTCTGCAGAGTTTCGCTAGTTAATTGAATTTCACCCTGTATATATAATTTTATTAATTTCCAGGCCAGCGTATTCGAGTTTAATTACTATTGAATACAAATGCTATGTAAGATAAAGAATGGCCGGATGTACTGGAATAAGATTTTTTAAAGAATATGTCACAACGTCAATGTCTATCCGGTGTTGATATAACAATATGTAACAGTTATATAAACAGAGTGTGTTTTTAAAATACACGACGTGTGGCTACGACATCGTAATTATGTCATCCGCCTATCTCGCCACAGGACAACCGACATTTCGTCTTCCAGTCCACTGATGCTGTCAAAATATCTCTAATTGCCCTACATTTTTGGTAAATAAAAAATGAAATAATACCATTTTCCATTTGGCCCATTTAGAGGATGAATTTAAGAGTCGCAATCGTCAAGATCCGCAGACATACGAAGGATTTTGATATCGGAAGACGAGTTATGGAACTCAAAAGGATGCAGGCCATTTCCCGTAATTGGCCTTTAACGAGAATTGCCCCTCTGGCAAGGCGCAGTGATGACAGGTAGAGCAAGGCAGTGACCGAGTGGCGTCCAAGGGCTGGGTGACGATATGATGCCGGTCGTCCGCCAGCAAGATAGGCGGACGATATTGCTATCAAGGCCGGTAAAACCTGGATGAGGCTGGCACAGGAGCGTGGGAATTGGCACATGATATGAGAGGATTATGCTCAGCAGTGAATGAACCCGGGCTGTGGATGATGATGAGGATGAATTTTTAAAACCCATCCTTAGTGTTGACTTTCGTTATGGAAGGAACTTTTGCGCAAAATTGCATGTTTCTAGAGGCAACGCAAGATTTAGGCTGTGCGTTGTCTGGCAGTGAATAAATGAACGCATATTATATAATCGGAGTCATTACTACTGGGAGACCACTGCTCATATTTAAGAGTAATGAACTCATATTGTTTGTATCAACACGCATTACGCGTCGGTACTTGATATAATGTCGTGTGTTTAAAATAAACAAAGCTATTAACAAGAATATTTCTATAGAAATAACAAACACGGTCTTTTCTTGTCGATAAGGTAACGCGCGTTCGACTATAAAGTTAAGTAATGATTTACGTCTCTTTAGTGTTCGTACACACGAGCGACACGCGACAACTTGAGAAGCAAATGTAGCTGCCGACGAGTGTCGACGGCCCCCGTCTACGCGTCGGCTGCTGCTGTCTACGACAGTGAGGCACGTTGTCGACGGCGACACTTACCTTTGCCGTTGACGCGAGCCACTCGTGTGTATGCAAACTTATCTATACATTTCATAACGTTAAAACGTCTCCAACTTTAAGCATCGTTTATAAATACACTTTGAAATGTTCAGTCACTGGGATCCGGACCTTGCTTGGTCACCGGAGACCTAAAGCTCACCATATTTTCATTTTTAACTTACTAAAAGGGGATGGAGGCCTTTGCCCTGTACTGGGACAATACACGCTAGTTAGAAGCAGTCAATAGATAATAATTGACTCAATTTGGAAATATAGACGGGAAAGTCGACCCCAAGAAAGTTGGGAAAAGGCTAGGTAGATGACGATGATGACGGGTGTTAGATGGGTACTACCGAACGTCTCGGTGGATAAAATTTTCCCTTTTTTTGGGTGGTAAATCATCAAATAACTTCATGTCAGACTTTTACTGACTAAAACCCACCCGTGTTTCTTCAGTTGCCTGTGCCACGGTAACTCTTTCGAACAACCAACCCTGGCAGGTATCGGCCTTAGTAGGCCATCGGCCATCAGTTAGTGCTGACATCTCTCATGACGCGTAGAATACAACGCGCCGTCGATCCGGGCCTGGTCCTTACCGGACGGCGAGCTACCCATTGCTCGCCGTTCGCAAGCTCGTGCCTACGGTGGCCGGGAATCGGCTCTCAATTCTCGACGCCCAGTGCGTCTCCTGCGGCGACTAGGGGGGTAAACAATTTTACCTTGAGATGGCCTGGCATAGTAGAGTAGAGAGAGAAGAGGCATGCTTGTACTGGTTTGGTTACCACTGAGGTGCACCCCAACGTACTACAGTAATTATTATTAGCCATTAATGTTCCATTCCTGGACATAGGTCCAGAGCTGCCAAGGGCCAATCTTTATTAAAGGAGTCCAGCTCATGTCGCATCTCCATCTGGGCCTGCCGCGATGTCGTTTGCCATTAAGCGGGACCTACTGGATCGTAAGTTTGGTGGAACGGATTATTGTATTCTTAACCCCGTCCACATGTTTAATACCCAGAATACTCCGTTCCACAGCTCTCTAGCAAACCTCGAGGGTGGGCGAAGTAACATTTTTTTAAAGTAGGTAGAGTAACCTATTTTCAGTCATTGACGCTTTCCCGGTAAATTCTACATAGAATTCGCTGTGAGGCTGCATAAACTCTTTCATTTTACGTTTGAATAAACTCAAGCAATCATTAAAATAAATTGCTGGAACTTGAATAATTTTCACACCTGTATTGGTATAGGCAAAGTCACCTGCTGACCAATATAGTTTGATTTATTTTTATAGTTGTGTATATAAATTACTAGCTTGTGCCCGAGGCTTCGCCCTCGTGAAGGGCGGAAATTATATCACGGGAGCGTACTACCGGGATAAAAAATATGTATAATATAAATGCGAAAAAAGAATCTGTTGTCTGTTACCTTTCACGCATAAACGGTTGAATGAATTTCGATGTTTGGTAGGTAGACCATGATCTGGCTTAGTACCTAGGATATTTTTTTAGGGAGCAAAGGTGGCCCAGTGTTAATGACGCCAACTTACGAGTTGTAGTTCGTGGGTTCAAACCCAGCCAGGCACTCTTACTTTGTGTAAAAAATTTCTTCACCTCTCAAAACGGTGAAGAAAAACATCGTGAGGAAACCGACATGTCCTGGAATCAAAAGTTCAAAGGCATTTGACATCTATCAACCCGCATTGGGGACTTGTTCGTCAACTGTTGAGTGTCAAACTCGCGACCCGCGCGCGTGTTGACACCTTCCGATTTTACCGGTTTTTTTTGTCGTCAACTCGCTCGACCGTGAAAGTATGATGTATTTATGTACAGTCAGCTACATAAACGTCTTATAAAATGTGTTAAATGATATTTAATATGAATTAACATGACAATAATATAAAACTGCTTATTTACTTAATAATTATCAAAGATATCGCAAATCAACAATAAATCAAGAATTTGGCTTATTACATATTATTTAAATTGACCAAAACTAAGCAAATAAAACAAAAACAGCCAACAATATTACAATTTGTCAGTGAAGCATTTAGCTTATTATCATCTAAATGATTTAAAACAAAAATATGAAAATAAGTAGGTAAGTATATGAAACTGAAGCCAAAAATAGTTATCGACAACAAGTATAGCATTTGGCTAATAATTACTTATTGCTTACTAATATATTATTATTTATTTTTTTAATAAGAACTAATGTTCTTAGTAATTGATTACAATCTAGCCTAACAGACTAATAAGTAATTTAACTCTAACTTAATATTTTACGAGATAGATTATGTTATAACTAAGAATAAGGTCAATTTGCACTTTTACACAAAACACATACCTATATATTATGACTAACAGTACAAGCGGAGGGTCGAGGTAGATCAGCAGGAAATACATTATGTCGATGAGTATATCTACCTGGGCCAATTAGTTTATTTCGAAAACAAGCAGGAAAAGGAAGTCGATCTGTTAATTAGCGTTATGTATGACACGCCTACGGATACTGCTACTTCGGGAACTTTAGTTCGGCGATCAGTGAGAATCATGTTATGGACTTTTTCTACGATTTCTTAGAAAACCACATCTTTCGGGCGGCCTGGCCTCTCTTCACGGCTCGCGAGTATGACACTCGCCATTTGACGAACAATTCGCATTGGGTCCGCATGGTAGATTATAGCCCGCTCCCTTTCCTCAAGAGGAGGCCTGTATCCCTGGAGGCCTATAATGTTGCCACTGCTGGGGCAGTGGCAACATTATAGGCTGATGATGCTAATATTAGTTGTACACAGGGATCTACTACAGAGTAGTACCTGGATGAGTGAAGTCGACAAAGACACTGTCCAGGGGCTTAGTAGACCACAATAGTTAACTGAATAAATAAACGTTACAAAATGTTGTTCCAATCACATTGTCAGAGTACTGCTTGAAGTCTTTTAATACTGAGATGGTGAAAAATGAACTTTTATTAAAAAAGTTCAACATTTTAGCGAATTATTATGAGAAAACTGTATAAACTGATGAAATCAAACTTAACACGTCTAAAAATAAGTATTGGACAATCATAATGTCAGCTATTAGTTCAGAGCAAGCTTCAATCATACATCAAGGACTTGTGACGATTCAACACATTTGGAAAAACGTACATGTTGCCGGGAAATGGATATGGAAATGAGAACAAAGCGGCCCAGTGGGAATCAGACTCGAACACGAAGACCCCGTCCCCGTACCACAAGGCAAAAAACGCCGGGAAACAAAAGTTTCTTGTATGGAGACCCTCTTAAACTTTTTACTTTATTTTATTTTTATTATTTTTTGTTATAGCGGCAACAGAAATACACTCTCTGTGTATCAACAGTTTACGGTTCATGAGATATAGCCCGCTGACAGACAGATGGACGAAAGGACGGACGGACCACGGAGGCTTAGTAATAGGGTCCCGTTGGCACCCTTTGGGTACGAAACCCTCGTCACAAAATCACATTTTCTACAATCATTGCAGCTGTTTGATAAAATTTCAGTAAGTTAATCAGCTCGCTGAAATTGAAGTAACTAGCTTAAATTTAAGCAAGTAGGTTATGAACGGCAGAATCGTACATATATTTTGTCCCCCGGCTGTGCCGAATGATGCCTAACCGGCGATTGTAGTTATAGCACGCCTAACTTATGTCAGCCCAAATAACCATTCAACACCTTCACCGATATAAAATTTTAATAAACAATGGACTGGCTAACTTTTATACAAAAGCCTGATGGAGACAGAGGTGTGGGTATAAATATACCATACCACATAGCGTAGGTAGAGATAACAGAAAGGAGGAGAAATTTTAAAAAAATATCAGAGAAAGTACTAAGTACTGATGGGACCCAAAGCTACAAATATGGAAATAGATTACAGAGGCATGAGGAACAGGTTGTAAAGTTCGGGATGTTGTACATGCTAGTCGCGCGGTAAAGCTCAGCTTGCGCGATCCAGAATTTTGCGTGACGTTAGTATGACGAATAGTTGAGATGCCGTCACAAGTTTGTTCTTATTACTGCAAGCTTTGCCAGCGGTTCACTATACTGTATATACCTACCAGTGGAGCAAAACTTTCAATCTATATTTACCAAACTTGCTTCCGTCGTTCGCTACTTTGACATTTAAAACTAAACATTAATGTGTTCTCTAATTCTTAGCGTGTCGATAGCAATCTAAATTGACTTGGCCCAGATCCGCTACTAGTTTGGCGCCATCACCAGCGTCCATCAGTTCCTGTAACGTGCAGCTGACAGATCACGCAGGACATGATAATAAGTGTCCCATCGTTTGTGGAACAGCACCACATTTACACTTCAAGGCGGAGTCGTCTATGAATCTCCACCTGCAAAAGTTTTCCTTGCTTCGGCCCACCTGGGTCCGGACTCTGACATTAATGTCTAGATCTAATACGGTAAAAAGTCATGAAAACCTGGAATATTATTATTAGAGATGCCTCTCGTTGCCTCCAAACAGGTCCATATACCTGTGGGGTAATTGCGTAACACAGTAGCAATGGCTATCATTTTGACAGTTCAACAACATTCATTGCGCTATTTACGTTGTTAAGCAGGCAAATTTTTCGAACACCTGAAGCAATGAATTAGCAATATCCTTCAAAATGATACAGATTGTGATTGATAGTCATCTACCAAGCCTTTTCCCAAATATGTTAGGGTCGGCTTCCAGTCTAACCGGATGCAGCTGAATACCAATATTTTACATGGAGCGACTACCTATCTGACCTCCACAACCCAAATACTGGGTAATTCGATACCCCTTGGTAAGACTGGTTGTCAGACTTTCGGGCTTCTGACGACCCTTAACAACTGTCAAAGATCCACGAATGACAACCGGGACTAACGTCTTAACGTGCTTTCCGAGGCACGGATGGGTCTTGGTATGTAAAGATGGTCACCCACCCACGGACCAACCGCGGCAAGCGTAACTTAACCTAATCGATCGACCCGTGCAGCTGTTATTACTTAGCCACCCGCAAACCATTCTCCAATACACAATACCATTACTTACCACAGTGGCATTCTAACGTGTCGGCACCATGCACGTACCTTTACAGTAAATATGTGAATAGATTACATTAGCCACATCAAAGCACACGCTCGTAACCAATAGTCGTAAGAAATACAATCAGTCACCGTGGCCGAAAGCATGGGGTGTGTTATTATTATTTCCTTAATTTCATTATATACATTATATTTTTTAAATATAAAAAACATATAAAAATATAAAAAATAGTAGCCTACCGGTATCCGGTACAAGGTTCATGCTATTGGCGGTCAGGGCTCCAGAGAGAGAACCTCCTACAATGCGAGCCGTGTCCAGAACAACCATTTTCTGAATCAAGCCCTTAACTCAACTGCCCAATGA
Source organism: Apamea monoglypha (assembly GCA_911387795.2). Classification (NCBI taxonomy): domain Eukaryota; kingdom Metazoa; phylum Arthropoda; class Insecta; order Lepidoptera; family Noctuidae; genus Apamea; species Apamea monoglypha. The sequence goes on along the minus strand of OU426914.1, from coordinate 20,280,758 downwards.
CAGCCTCCTGAAGTGAAGAGGTTCTTGGCTATTAAGCCATTGGCTGTTACGACTATCGGCACAATGATCGCAGAGTCCAAATCCCACATGCCAACTCAAGTTACTGGATTTGCTTATCTTTCTCGGGTTTCACGAGGTTGGGATGTATTATTTTCTTTATTACGAAAAGTAGAAATAATTTATGTGATGATTGCCACTCCCAACAGTTGCACTTCTCTACCAAAACTTTGATTGGAACTAGAATGAAGCGTAGTATAATTTTTGATTAAACTTTGCCGCCCTGCTTTCCTTGAAATTAACTGTGCTTCGACTTATTTACGAGTTCGCGAATAAACTTCTGTTCCACTTGACTGTTTTGTTTATTTAATTAGAACTGATATCTTCTGTTCTTTTACGCAAAGAAATTGCACTACGATTTGTTTCACATTTTTTTATTATATGACAAAGGAAATTTTCTGTATGTTTTTGAGACATTAAAGAGCTTACTAAACTAAAAGAAAAGGTTCTGTGTTATAAATTGGGACAAGGGCAAGAGAATGATGATCTTCTATATTATGTATCTACTTCTTATTGTTACGTACAGAGCGCCCTATATTTGATGTTATTCACCTTTACTACAAGAAAAAATAATATAATCAGACTGCTGTTGTTGAAACTTTAAGCTATACAAGAAAATCTGAGAATCAATGAAGAGGAAGTTTACTCGTACTTACCTTCACTATCGCTATCAAGTTCAAATTTATTACTGCGCGATTTGGAACTTTTGCTCTGCTAAGCAGAAAATTGCCACTTGGTTAGGACTTACATTGCACGCTATAATAAATACTTTATATGTAGCAGATAATGAAATAATACATGTAGTGTTATGTTATTTTCTTTAATACGTAAATCGCAATCTTTAGTTTTAGAAGTACACATATTAAATTACACATAACATCATGCAGAGGTGTACCGGTACACCCACATTTCACCAGCTATGTTTAAGTCCCATGAAATAGGATTTATGCCCGGTTAATGGCCATAGTCTCGCCCCGAGATAACCGGGCACAAATCCAGACTCCGACTGAGAAATTCCAGATTGAAAAACACATAGATACCTATAAGAAATAAGTTTTTACATTTCTATGGAAAAACATAATAATAGATGTTGGTTGTGGAGGTTTATGGGTATATTTATATTTAAAATATTTATTCCTCAATTTTCATGACTGGACCTACCACTATTTGTCTCTGCATGACCCAAAGGTTGACTGGTAGAAAACGCCTATGGTTACACGATACCTGCAGTGACATATAAGCCCAGGTAAGCACGGGCGTGTTTTTCCAGCGGCGATTATTTCGCATACTTGACTTTCAACGCACTGCTTAGCAGTTAGAGTTGAAAATCTAAGAGTGTTTTTTTGACTCGCTGGGATGCGCTCTGTTGGATTCTCAATGCTCGGGTTAACACCGAGAGTTGAAAATTCAGTGCGCGATAAAATCCCGCCGCGATATTTTTATGTCCGTGTGTAAGTGGGCTTATAGTGTGAACATTATAAACACAGAAGCAGTGCTAATGTAAAATAATTAACAAACTGAAATATATTTCAATAGTCTAGAGTACAATGAAACGATCTGAGAGTATGAATCCATTAGCCCGTGGGACTGCGACAGGAAATTAAACTCCTGCACTTGTTTGTACGAGTACTCCACTCAAAGTTTATAATATTACTGGCTGTGCCCGCAACTTCGTTCGCGTGGATGTCGGGTATCATCAATAATGTGTCGCTTAGAGAAGGTGTAAGTACCAGTCCTTCATTAAAAAGGAAAGGTTTTTATTGTAAATTTTAAGAATTGTTTTTTTGCGCGGGCCCTAATTTCTATAGCCTAAGTTACTCCATATTACATCAGCTATCTGCCACTGAAAGTCCCGTCAAAATCAGTCCAGCCGTTTCGGAGATTAGGAAGAACAAACAGAAAGACAGGCATTTAAAAAAAAATGTGTATGCATCGTATACAAGGTTATTAAGAGGTCATTGTACTCATCATTATGAACAACTTTTACTATGGGACCAAACCAGAAATTGCGAAAAAAAAATCAGCTGTTCCCTACATTTTGACGAGTTAGACGAATATAAATGTAGGGAACAGCTGTTTTTTTTTCGCGATTTCTAGTTTGGTCCATAGTAAAAGTTGTTCATAATGATGAGTACAATGACCTCTTAAGAGGTTGTTGGTGTTTTACCAATAACCCTGTATATTTATATAACATGTATTTAGTAAAAAGCTATTGTTTTAACATTACAAACAGACACTTCAATTTTAATTATTCGTAGTATGTAGTACAGAATATTATTTGATTAAGAAAATATTTTCTTCATCAAACAATATTTTTGAAAAACGTGTATTGAAGATTTACGTGAAGTTTCTTTTAATTTTAAAGTGAGAGAAAGTGGATTACGACTTTACTAGTTTTATTCAGTATTTAGATGTATGAAGATAGCGTCATTACAGGTCGTCAGAAGCCCGAAAGTCTGACAACCAGTCTTACCAAGGGGTATCGTATTACCCAGTAATTGGGTTGTGGAGGTCAGATAGGCAGTCGCTTCATGTAAAATACTGGTATTCAGCAGCATCCGGTTACACTGGAAGCCGACCCCAACATAGTTGGGAAAAGACTAGACTACTACTACTACTAGACTAGATGATGAGATGTATGAAGAAAATCGAAGGCCAGAACTTAGTAGATAATAATATTATGTAACATGCAATATTCAAATGAGACAGACAATAAATACATAAAACTAAAGCAAAAATTGGAGCAGTGGTGGCCCAGTAGTAACGGCAACCCAGACAGGCGCTTTATTTAGTGTAAATTATTTCATCACCACTGCTCTCAAGGAAAACATCGTGAGGAAACCGGCATGTCTTAGAACGAAAAAATTAAAGACATGTGACATCCACCAACCCGCACTGGGCCCGCGTGGTGGATTATGGCCCACTCTCACAGAGAGGAGGCCTGTGTCCCAGCTGTGGGAGCATTATAGGCTGATTATGCTAAAGCAAAAAGACTAGAACGTTCATGTGTTATTAGTTATTATCGAAATTGTTCCGATAATAATTAATAACAGGAGGTTAATTTCCGACGGTATATTCCTCTCGCAGCTAATTTCACGGATGTTCGGAATTTTGTCGCTAATTGGTGCAGCGTAGCATATCAGTGCAATATCAACTACAATAAGGCTTAAAGCCAGGAATACACCGGCCAGAAAACTTACAGAAGTATAAGATACAAGTAACTTGAATGCTATTGTGATAATCAATCAATGTGCCTAGCCTTTTCCCAACTTTGTCGGAGTCGGCTTCCAGTGTAAACGGATGCAGCTGAATACCAATACTTTACATGGAGCAAATGCTGCTTATCCACAACCCAGTTACTGGGTAACAGGGTACCCTTTGGTAAGACTGGATGTCAAACTTTTGGGCATCGACAGTCAAGATCTACGAAAGACAACCGGGACAAACGGCTTAACGCGCTTTCCAAAGCACGGAGATGTGACAACCACTAATCATAAAAGCAAAATAGTACGCAAGCTACCTTCATTTATGTGCAAGTGTATTCAGAACAACTTACTAACTAAAATTAGAAACATCCACATAAATTTTAAAATTAGCAATGGGGTGAATACCAAAGTCAGGATGGGGAACTTTTGACAGGGCAATACTCACATAATTGGATCAACACGAGCGACGGCCCAAATAATAATTAGTTGGTGAAATATGCACAACATTATTAAAGGTCTGCTTTATTTGGTGTTCTATTATTACTATTCTTAATTATTCATAATGGTTCAGAAGGGGACGCAGTTGGGGGAGACATGGCAAGTTTTTTTGTTTTTGATTCAATCTATTAGATGAGAAGTGTGACGAATACTTGTATCGTTGCCTCAAAGGTTGAATAAATTACTTTCTTTTTGTATTTACCTGTTTGATTTGGTTCCTTAGCTTTGCTAAAACTTTAATTAGGCGGTCTAACTCGCATTTTTACTTCCTTCGCTCCCTAAGTTTAATGTTATTAAGAATTACATATTTATAGATTACCATGTTGCCACTGCCGCTGCTGAAACACAAGCATCTCGGTGATAGGGAGTGGGCCGTAATGCACCTCGCGGGCTCAGTGCGAGTTGGTAGGCATCTTCGATTTTTTAGTTCTAGGACATGCCGGTTACCTCAAGATGTTTTCCTTCACCGTTTTGAGAGAATACTTTACAGAAAGTAAAGTGCCTGTCTGTGTTCGAGCCAAGCCATTTAGTAAGTATAATAATAGTTCTTAATGTAAACTTTCTGTTATATTTCATTACTGACGCCCACGCGGTAATTCATAACCTGTTACAAGGTACTCCAATTGTTAATACCTTAAGCTTATTAGTTAGAGCACAAGGTAACGTCTCAGAAATACATCCCTCCAAGTGCTTTAGTCTTTACCGAGAGAATATGCGCGGAAACAGTAAAGTGTATCAATCAGCAGCAGTACTTAGCGGGCTTGAAGCGTATTACTCCCGCATACATAAGTCCATTATGAAATATCAGACAGCTTACGGATACTCGACAATATTACACTTGAAACCTCAGTGCAGGGGCTGTCGAAACGCTTCAAATTTGTAAAGCAATTTCCACTGAGTAAGCTCTTCACAGAATATTCTTGGAATTATTTCGATGGAAATTATAGTTATTTTGGTATCGTCTTAGTCTAAGTACTGTTAATAGACTTTGTTTTGTTTTAGATGTCTGTGTATTCTTGCCTCCATCCTCACGTATGGTTCTCAAACATGGTCTTTGACAATTCAGCAGAGGTCCACGCTCGAGGTTTGCCAGAGAGCTATGGAACGGAGTATTCTGGGTATTAAACTAGTGAACCAGGTTAAGAATACAACAATCCGTTCCATCCCGAAAATAACTGATGTCACTCGGAAAGCTGCCACGCTTAAATGGAATTGGGCTGGACACATCTGCCGCATGTCAGATGAGCAATGGACTAAACATACGACCCAGTGGGTCCCGCTTAATAGCAAACGACATCGCGGCAGGCCTAGACGGAGATGGCGGGATGAGCTGGACTCCTTTCATAAAAATCGATCCTTGGCAGCTCTGGACAGAAAGAGGTGGAAGAAGAGTAGGGAGGCCTTTGCCCAGCAGTGGGACATTAACGGCTAACAAAAAATAAAAAACGTGGCCGTTGTAATAGCGAAATGGATAGCCTCTTATCCAATCTCTTAAGATTTACGTAAGCACATTCGGCCTATAATGTTCCCACTGCTGGGACACAGGCCTCCTCTCTTTGAGAAGGAGTGGGCTCTAATCTACCACGCGGGCCCGGTGCGGGTTGGTAGATATCACATGTCTTTGAATTTTTGGTTCTAGGACATTATAAATATGATCATGATTTACGTGTTGTTTTTAAATTTATAATTATCTCTAGCTAGGCTTCAGTAGTAAGTATTAGCACCCTAATTGCGTAACACACTATCAATCAAAATATTTTGAAACTTTTGTTACTTGCAATATGTAACCATAAACAGGTGGGGACCTGGTGACCTGTATTACAGGTGTTACTACCTACCACGGGCACCAGCGACCCACAACTAAAAAATCGTCAGCTATTTCTTGCGTGTAAAATATTGTTTGTATTGTTTTTTTTTTTTTGGTTGTGGTGAGAAATAGACACTTATTATTATTATTTTGGGTGTGTGTTTTTTTTTCTCAGCTCTTAGGCTGGTTTTAGCTACATTTACGGGCCAAAGCCAAGTAAATGCAGCGCGTGGTGTGTATTTAAGGTTTCTACTATTCTGCAGGTGTTTAAGATGGCAGCTTTCTGTAGGTTAATATAGACTGATTCTTCTAAATCTATTAGTTTCAGGCTACGGAGAAGATGGTTGGGAATAACACCAGTCGTGGAGAGAACTATAGGAATAACGTACACTTTTTCTTGTCTCCAGATTCTTGTGACTTCTTCTTTAAGTTCAGCATATTTACTTATTTTTTCAGATATGGTTTTTTGTAGGTTATGGGTATTAGGAACAACAATGTCTATGAGGTAAGTGATTTTTCTTATTTTATCCTGCAGGGTTATGTCTGGTCTATTGTAATGGATAGTCTTATCTGTAAGTATTTTGAAGCATATTGCTAATCCATTGCTTCATACGTTCGAAAAATTTGTCTGCTCACCTACGTAAATAACGCAATGAATGTTGTTAAGATGTCAATATGAAAACCATTCCTAATGTTAGCGTGTTACGCAATTACCCCGCTGGTTAAAGTGATGAACACACTGCAAACATAACACAGTGGTACCCATTATGGGTAGTTATTTGTAACTTTATTACCCAAACCATTATTTCAACTATTTTTGTTAGTGTTTATAAAAGCTAACCACATCATATTTTGATATTAATTAAGCATATGGGCCTAATTAATATCAAAATGTGATGTGGTTAGCTCGTTTAGTTCGAAGGTCCCACTACCACATTCACTTAGGTAGGTAACTGCTGGTACTGGATTTAATGTAGTAAAACCACAAATTCCACTCTAGTTAATTAATCAGTACCTAATTAGGCTTGAAATACTTACGTTGCATATTGATTATGATACGTTTTAGTAATTGGCGAGGTTTTTTTTTGTTCGGATTTAACTGAAAAACCCATTGAAAAGAAGCTTTTTAGGCACTGACCTATAATAAACAAACAACGCTGGACTAAATATACTACTCGTATAAAAAATAACAGTTTTTTTTTCTCTCGAGTAACGAGCGTCTCACGAACTAAAATTGATACATTGTTGCAAATGGCTGTCGTGTTATTTTGGTACGTCTCTGATGATTTAGGTCTAAAACGTGGAATACTACTATCTATGTGTACTTTGTGTTTACTATGTAATAGTTAGAACATTTTTATCATGAGAGTGTGCGCATTTTGTAAAACTCACTACCATAAATATTAGTTCCACAGACGCTCACGTGGCTATCAGCGCCAAAATAGCAAAAATCAAATGTCTTCATTTTGTCATTGATAGTACGATGCCCAGCGTACTTGTATAATAGAGGTCAGTGTTTTTAGGTAATTTACAATAGCGCATCGCGGTAACAAATAAGGTACAAAACAGCGATGCGATCGATGTTAGTTGAATCGAATGACCACCAAAATAAAACTAACTTTTCAGTTTTAATTAAATTAAAAATAAATGCACGGCTCACTGGAATAATTTTTAGTTGATTGAATTCCCTTTATTATGATGACATAAAATATGACGGTTAACGCTCTAAATTTTGAGAACTATGCGATGAAAAGTATATTTTGAGCTCTGTTCTACGATTGTTTTATCATGATACTACATATTTTATTATTATGAAATATTTATGAATAAGTTTTTTCTTTAATAATTTGACAATACACTACATTTTTTTCTGGTTTGTAAAATGTACCAATACGCCTAACTGTGCGACAAAAAACTGAGTGTTTTACGGTATCCTACGTTTGCAGCGCCTTAATCCTCTCATGGTGATGTGTCTGTAAGTCACACCATTATGCCCTTCTAATCCGACCTTAGCAACGGAAAAAGGTCCCTTCCTATGGTTTTATGCTTTGTTATTTATTCTTAGTACCATCACGATAATTGGGGCTCATCTTTAGCTCAGCACCCTAATTACGTAACACACTATCAATGTCAATCTAAATCATTTTGAAGGATGTTGCTAATCCATTGCTTCATATGTTCGTAAAATTTGTCTGCTCAACAACGTAAATATCGCAACAAATGTCGTTGAACCATCAAAATGAAAGCCATTGCCACGGATAGTGTGACGCACTTACAACGGAGGTCAACGTAAAAATTTCTTGATTTCCAATTAATTGTTTACAAAATTAAGCCTTGAAAAACGATCAGACCTACGGTATAATATTTCTCTAGAATGTTCACATTTTTCCTTTTAATTAAGTATGCTAGCAGTTAAACGCGTCGTCTGCGTGCCTATTTTGTATTTCATATTTATTTAATAAAATATCCAGGAGGAAAAGTTGTCCATGTCCTTCTTCAGGTCCCAGGCCACCTATCTATCAAATTTCATAACGATCAATTCAGTAATTTACCTAAGCATGAAAAGGTATGACAGACAGACTTACTTTCGCATTTATAATATTACCAGCTTATTGCCTGGGGCTCCGCCCTCGTGGATGTTGGAGAATATCCCACGGGAACGTACTACCGGGATTAAAATGTATCCTAATGTCAACCAAATGTGTTCAGGCATTTTTGTGTGAATTAGTAACAAACATTCAAGCATACAAACTGTCACATTTTAAATAATACTACTAGTAGGATAAATAGGTATCCGATTCAATCAATTAATCAACTCAGCCTATTGCAGTCCACTGCTGGACATAGACTTCTCCCAGTATCGATTAAATATTTTTTGAAATTATTTGAGACTGGTTTCCAGCTTACAGGAGTGAAAATTGCAAACTAAGAACGTGGCCTAAAAATATTGATTGTTTTTTGGTACAGCATTCATTCATTTATTTATACATAAGCAATTTACATCATTCATTATTTACACCATCATTAGTCATGACTGCCATTGCTTGCCAAATTAATTACTGCTTTATAACACAATACTATCATAAATATAATAATACAAATAGAACGAAACTTTTTAATACACCTGAGCCATGAAACGGATGATTTTTTTTAACAAACCCCATTCACCCCGTCATATTTTTATTGTGCGAATGCGACCCCAACCCTATAAGATACTCACGTAGGTACTTCACTTGGGTACCCTCGTTTTATTCGTTCATCCATCCATATTATTATAAAATACAACGTCTCTAAAATCTATTTTTTTTAACAATGCCATGCGTTTTAATGTCCCTCACTACGAAAATGGTCAAGGAAACATCGTGAGGAAACCGGCATGTTCCAGAACCAAATAATCGAGGACATGTGACATCTACCAACTCGCACTGGGTCCGCGTGGTGGATTAGGGCCCACCCCTTTTCACCGAGAGGAGGCTAATGAGGTCATTAGCCTCTATAATCAGCCTCTGCTAGGTAGCAGAGGCTGATTATAGAGAGATTATACTATGCTACTAAATTAGAGACTACCTAAAATGTTATGGTAAACAGACGGAGAGGATACACATGATTGATCGATTCGAATAGAAAATACAAGAAGTAGCATTAAGTACCTACTTAGCACAAAAGCGCACTGCTTTCTAGCGTTACTTTTTCTTGTCGCCATATTCTTATTAGCAACTTGAGCTTCACCAACTCCTAAACCCTTGTACAGGTCTTTATCAGCTTACTGGTCTAAGAACCTCGATGATTTCCTCCTTCCTCCCCACATACTAAAACCGAATAAAACGAAATTTGAATCTTGTATTAAACGCACACTATGTAGCTAATTTTATCTGTTCTGTGTAGCTAAGCATGTTATAAGTTAGGGGATTACATCGCTGACAAAAATGCTTGGCTCAATGCTGGTCCTGCTCCACTGGGGCGCATAAACAAATTTTCATTCGGAAACATTGTTGGAGCTGCTGAACATTGGAAAAAACTATCTTTGCATTGTATAAATTCAATTTCATAGTATTTTAAAATTGCATAGCACACGTATACGCACTATGTACTTTCTATAAAGCTACCATTTACTGGGTACGTCTATCATTGACTTGAATGTGCCCAGGCGGCTGAGAGTATGTCATGCTCACTGTAATGTCTCGCGGATGGTAGCGCATGTGTTGGATCATTTAGCTCCCTTCAAAATGGTTGAGCTGAATGGTACTAATCTATGCGTCATGTTCGTGAACGGGCGCCGTCAGTAGGGACTGGTCAACTATTTGCTGCCATGGCTTATTATAATTTCTGAATTGTTTTTATGTTTTCTATAACGGTCGCTTTTAACGTGCACGTCTTTCTACATCGTTCTCACATGGTTAATTTCAACACGAATGATGTAATCAAATATTTTGTAACAATTTTATGATTTAAAAGAGTGTCCGTGGAGTTTCTTGTCCGTTCTTCTCCATAGGTATCTACGCTTTGGAATGGGCAACTAGCTTCATCTTTCTGACTGAGCGACCCTTTGACAATTCAATAGTGCCTGTAATTGGTTTAGTTGAAATAAATTATTTGAGTTTGAGTTTCCCGACAATGAGTTTTTAAAGTGTCTCTATAAAGTAGGTAGATATTGACTTAAGGGCAAACCGCCTGGGTAGCCCGCGAACTTCAATTTTTCTTACGTTTTTTGCAATTTACAGGTTAGTTTACTTTACAGAATTATATTCATTAAAATCATCAATACAGCCGATCGATTCTGTAAAAATCTCACCGTGAAGGTTAGCTGAAGTGAGCTTAGAGTGAGCTGTCAATGGTGTCAATCCCTAGCATTAGTTGGAATGACAGCTCACTCCATGCTCACTTCATCTAAGTTTTCACGGTGAGATGGTTACAGAATCGCACTGCAGGCCTCTAAGTTCATATAACCCTATTGAATGACTATTTCATGAAATATAAATCAATAGGATTATAATGAACTTAGACGGTTGTACTGATGATTTTAATTTTATTTACGACTTTACAAAACATCGAGACTTATTTATTAAGTGATAGTTTAATATTAATGTTTTATACATATAAGCCTTCCGGAATAAATTGTGTGAACGTTAGTGAAAACCGCATCAAAATCCATTGCATAGTTTAGAAAAATAGCGTGGTCACACACCTAGATAGACACTATATAGGACTTTATTCTTCTACAAACGAATTTCATGAAACATCAGACAGGACTCCCAGAAAGACCAGTGACAGATACGGACGGCCAAAATTGCGTCGTACAGAATTACCATGAAAAAATGTCTATATATAAAAATCAATTGTTGTACGTTACTCTCGCCAAAACTCGAAATTGGCTCGACCGATTGTGATGAAACTTTTGTAAGTTCACGTGTGCACGCTATAGAAAGCTGCTAACAAAAAAAAAGGTATTAGCTTGTTTGTAATATGTACAGAGATGGCGTACTCATGCGATCAATTAAGTCGCGTTTGTACGTCATAATTCATGTAATCGTTCGCATAATCGCATATCCGCCGCGACAGTCACTTTCGGATAGGACACAGGGTTATGATTATGGTAGCCTTGGGGCATCATAACCAACTCCTTTTCTAGTTTGCAAACAATCTGGCTGTTTATATTGATTTGTGATGCCATGACAGCTCTGATAAAAGCAATAATTTGAACACAAAACTAAACGTCAAATAACTTAACAAACATTGATATTATTTTGCAGTATTGTTGTAGTATATATATATATGTAGTATATATTGTTGTAGTGTAACAAATTCGCCACCATGCCTAAAGTAAAGCCTGTTATCCGCCATATAAAGGGGTTACCCCAGGATCTATTTTCAGCTGAAGGGCTCATGTACCAAGACTGGGGCGCTGTAACCCCATGCCAACGAGCAATCACAACACGATTCGGTCTAGAGATACAACGAGAACAGGAAGACTATATAAATAGACACCTCGAGGTAACGTTTTATAAAGTTCGCAAGTGCCCTTAAGCCAATCATAAACAAATACAAAACATAACATTGGCAATGTGGCTATTATAGTGTATTATATCTTTAATGAGAGCTTCTGCCCACGACTTCGTCCGCGTAAAATCTCTTGTGTTTGGAGTGGATCGGGTCCGCCGCATCGCATCACCTGCCTACCTCTTTTACTTTGTTTTCACTTAGCGTTCTTTCTGACTTTATTTTTTTTTGCTCGGCTCCTAAGGGTTCTAGCGTGATGTTAAATAGCCTTAAGAATTAGGCTATCAAATACAAAAAGATTTTTTTTTCAAAACCGGGTGGTTGTTTCAGAGGTTAGCGCGTTCAAAAAACAAAGAATCTCTTCAGCTTTATTAATAGTATTACATATCGTATATCTTGCATTTTTATGTCCACGCAATTACTGTCCATTCCAAGGTTGCCTAGAAGAGATCGCAGAATGCGATGTGGCCGACCATTGTATGTTTTGTAAAATGTATTTGTTTTTTGTTATGTATTTCCTGGTGTGCAATAAAGTATGTATATATAAATAAATAATAAACATCACATCAAGCCTGTCTTCTATGTAGGGGCAGACAGATAACCGATACACGCACATTTCACCATTAAGTCCTAAAGTATGAGGAAGTGAAGTATGTGGAAGTGTGGGAGGCAGTCGCCTCCTTCTGCGAAGCAGTCATGCTAGCGAACGAGGTGGCGGGACGGATGAGGGAGAGAGCCTCCCGTCCCAGCCGCCGCGGGAGACGCTCCGGGCGTCGGGAGCCGCGTGACGACTCCCGGCCACCGTAGGCGCGGGCCTGCGGGCGGAGAGCAATGGGTTAGCTCACAGTGTTCCACGCGCGCCTCAAAGAGTTGTCAGCGTAATTTGAGGGGCCCCTTAGGGCCGAAGCCTGCCGGGTCAGCGGGATTGTCCGAAAGGGTTACCGCTACCCCGGAACGTAAAGGGCGAAGGAAGGAACATGGGTGGGTTTTAGTCAGTAAGTGTCTGACACTCCCTTCCGCTCCACCCAGAGCGGGAGAAATTTGATGATTTCTCACCAGAAAAAAAAAAGTATGTGGAAGTGAGCGGAATCATTTAAATGGCAATTGTAAGAGTTAATTGCTAATAATTTACCGATACAGATGTTAAACTGTATGCTTACCAAAAAATAAATAAAATATTCCCAAAAGCCGGTTAAAAATGCTAAATTCGGGCTGCTTCTAGGATTTTTTAAAGGGAAAGCTCAATTGCACTGTCAATATGACCTCACGCTCAGCTATTATAAATATTATGTTCGTTTAGTATTGTGATTGTATTATATTGATAACTTTTTTTTTTTTTTCCGGATGGGAAATCATCAAATGACCCCTCCCGCTCTGGGTGGAGCGGAAGGGAGTGTCAGACTCTTACTGACTAAAACCCACCCATGTTTCTTCCTTCGCCCTTTATGTTCCGGGGCAGCGGTAACCCTTTCGGACAATCCCGCTGACCATTAAATTGATAACTTTAAACAGTATTCATTGTTAGTCCGTGTTCTCAAAGCCAACCGGGCAACGGAAATGAAGTACCAACGTGGTGGAAGTGAGGTGATCTAACTAAACAATATTGTATGGGCCGACCTCGAAACTAGCGAGAACGGAATATGAGCACCGGACACGCTGCCACCCATCGTGTTGTTGTTTTAACTAACCAACATACACTGTAATATGTATCGAATAATTTCGTACCAATTATCTGTTAAAACAGTGATATTTAAAGAATTTTTCGGTCTAGTCTATTCTAACTCGGTCAACGAAGATACGGGCCCGAATGTAGTAAATCCGTCAAAACAAAGGTCAAATTCAAAATTTTGGACGAGGAACAACACATCGGGCGTAGGGATAACTGTCAAGTCGTGTTGTCACTGAACTAATCTTATGTTCGTAAGCGATACGGAGTTGTAACCACCAGTAACTTCTGCCGAAACTATGTATTTCGTGGTTAAGGACTAGACACCCTGTTTTCCGAGCCATCAGTAGACACTGCTCTGCTCTGCTCTGCTTCTAGTTGTTTACAGACGTAAACATCTAGAAGCAGAGCAACACAAGAATGTGAAGAATGGTAGAAAGTCAGTAGTGATCCTTCATTATGATCACATTTGAGGGTCAATCACCATCTCAGTACGGAAGGTTTATATTTATTTATTTATATATACTTTATTGTACACCACAAAAATACATAGCATAAAAAATACATCAAACACTACAAAATATACAACGGGAGATCTTATCGCTTTCTGCGATCTCTTCCAGTCAACCTCGGAATGGGCAGTGATTTTCCTGGACATAAAATCGGGCTGTCGTTGGTGCAAATATTATGGATACAATACACTAAAATAGATACACAGAAAATTCCGTAGATTCCGTTCCGAATTGATGATCATGATCGTTTTTGACATCGTGCAATGTCAGGGGTAATTTATGCTAGATTGTGGCAAGCACGAGCCTTGCCATGTACGAGCCACGGATCCAATATTTCACGTAAATGTTACATAAAACAATTCATACGAGTACTATACAGCTTAAGACCCGAACGTGCAGCCTAATTGCGTAACACATGTTCGGCAAATGATTGGTATTAATTGGTTTCGTTTCGATCGCTTTTTGTTTCATTTTACGATTTTGGTTTTGCGTAACTCCACTATCATGTAATAGCAACAGCTGTTGGTTTGAAACGCTAAAGAGTGAACGACATGTGCTTATGAAAATCGTAAAATGGAACAAAAAGCGATCGAAACGAAACCAATTAATCTCAATCATTTGCCGAAAATGGTTAGGCTGCTGGTCTGAAACGCGGGCGGCGTTTCAGACGAGGTTCGGGTCTTAAGATGACATTTCCGATCAAATTTGAATGACGTAAAACCATTGTATTGTAACTATTACTTCATTACTTTATTGGTGAGAAACCCAAAGGGTTTTCGAGCAAGCATAATATGCGTGGCAAAAAGTTCTACTCTCACCATGCCGCTACCTAGTAGTAGACCAAAAATATATTTGAAAGTTTTATGGTCAGGAATTTCAGATTTCGATAACCGACAAAAACTAACGTGATCTTCAGAGCCGTTGATTTTGCTATAATTGAGGGCGGCTTAACCCATAATGAATCTGATGATGAAATTGTGGGCTTTCTCTAAATCTAACGACTTTGAAAACTCAGAAACCAGTTCTGTTTTCAGGTCTTAGCAATGTTGAAAATATTTATTGCTAAATCAACAAAAACAGGCAACCGAAAGGATTCGATGATGGAAGCTGCTCTCCATTTCACAAGACCTATGGAAGAACTGGACGCAGAAATCAGAACCTTTCTGGAATCGCCGGAGGAAGGACCATACGTTAATTTGGTAATATGTACTTCTTCTATTAGTAAATTACAATACGCTATTTGTAGTGGCATTTCCTTTACGACTAAGAATCTAACAACATTTTTGTTGCAGGACGATAGAAAGTTTTACGAATTCGATGACTTAGATTTTATAAAAGATATAAATGAAATCATCTTGGCACATCATCCACTAGAGCCTTGGGCCTTCCATTCTCCTCCGCCTAGCATTCCCAATACTCCGTCTTCTTCGTTCATTTCAGTACAAACGTCAGAAAATACTCTGCCAACTCCAGGTAAATGTATATTACGTGCCTGTTGATCTAGTACCCAGTACTATTCACATGTTATAAAGAGAGTAGAACGGTATGAGTGTCAGAAACGACGCTTAACAAGGCTGAACTCTTTCTCAAATTTGATGTGCCATATTAACGGCCCCATTTGTATTTGCTATATGTAAAACCCCCGTGTACCGGAAGACGTAGCGTTGGAAGGCCCACAAGGTAAGGACCGGTCTCGTGAAGGCCGCAAGAAACCGCTGGATGCGGGAAGCACAGAACCGGTTAAAGTGGCGGTGCTTGTGGGAGGCCTATATTCAGCAGTGGACGTCTTTCGTCTTTCTTTGATTTTTGTATAAAATAATAATAGCTCTTTGAAATCTTTATATATGACGGAATTATAATTTAAAAAATCTTCAGAGCCTATTCCGACTCCGGAACCAACAACATCACAGATATTCTACAAGATGATCTCCAATACTGTGGATAAAGTGATCTATATCCAAGTGAATGAAGAAGCCATCCTCTATGACACTGCCTATGTGGAACTGATGATGGCAGTGGAACAAGCTATGGAGATCCCTGTCATAGACATACGAATTGATATAGCCAATCTCTTTAGTGAAGCTTACCGCATGTTCGAAGTTAACATCATGGAAAAAGAGGCGTTCGGTAATACCTGGAGTTTATTTATTTACTAACACCTACCTTTTCATGTTGGCATTTCGCCTGGTTATGTTTTTCAGGACACTTTTTCATGATTTAGAACATTTTGGAAGATCAGTCATCTGTCCAGATGCTGTTCTTATCCTATTTTTTGATAACCGATTGATTTATTTGCAGTAGTGTGTGTCACCACATCATCGACTACGACAGCGTAATTTAATACATAAAACCGCAGAACTAACAATATTATAATCGAAAAACCGGACGAAACTAAACTTAAAATCAGTGGTTTACCTTTTCTTGTGTTTACCAAAACTAAATATACAATTAAGTTATCACACGTCTTTAGTGTGAGACGCAACGTGTGTAGATAATCTCGCGCCATCCCGTCTTCCTGGCTCGAAGTCCTGTTCTGGTGCTGCAGCTGCGGCTGCGGAAAACCTCAAGCGGCGAAAGTATAATAAATTTATCGGTAATCATATTTTCGAGCCGTTTGGGGTCAAAACCCTCGGTCTGAGCGCTCATGCTATGTTCAACGAAATCTCCAAACGGCTGATTGACCCTTCCCGTGACCCAAGGGCTGCCTTCTACCTTGGCCAGAGGCTAAGTATTGCTATACAACGTGAAAATGCCGTCAGTCTCTTGGGTACATTACCAGTCGACAGCTATTCGACGGCACGGTTGGCGCAGTGGTTAAGCGATTGACTGCTGCGCTGCGTGTCGCGGGTTCGATTCCCGCACGGAACAAATATTTGTATGACCTACATGTATTTGTTCCGAGTCTGGGTGTTTTTCTATCTATAATATGTATGTATTTACAAAAAAAAAAAATTGTATATAAGTAGTTTATCAGCCATCTTGTTACCATAACACAAGCATTAGGTTGCTTAGCTTGGGACAAATGGTGCTGTGTGAAATGTCCAGGGGATTTATTTATTTATTATTTATTATATTTATTTATGTGGAGGAATTTTTCGACGGCATATTTTAGTTTGTTAATAGTTTTAGTTTGTTTGTTTTGTTAGGTTATGATATTAGTATTTTTATTTTAATAGTTTCAGTATTAGAAGTTTATCCAGTGTATATATTTTTAACCTCCTAAACAAATGGTATTAAGTTAAGCAAAATAAACACGACATTACTATCAACTTATATAATAACAATAATGTTCTTGAGAGTATAATATCCGCACAACTGATTCCATAAGGGCGTTTTTCCTGTCATGCATATTATCGCCCGCGTGCGGATCCTGTCCGCGTGCGGGTGATTACACGCTCCTGGCCACACGCAGGAAAAGTTGTAAAGTTCGTTCTACTTGTCCCACAACAGAGGGCGAAAGTGCACTTCAAAACTAACTCTTTCTGTATCAATTTTCATTTTTGTTTATATGCGTACTCCATGCGTGCGACCCGCGTCACAATAAAAATAACCTGAAGGCAGAAGAACGCCGCCCGCAACCAATCCACGTTCCGCGCGCGTGCTACCCGCATGATAGGAAAAACATGTATGAAATGGAAGGATGCGGACAGCCTGCACGCGGACCAAATCCGCGCGCGGGCGAAAATACGCATGACAGGAAAAGCGCCCTAAACATTGTCATGTGTTTACCTAGTAATGTTAACTGGTACCCATATTTATAATGAATCTTCATAAATCCGGTGATTATCAGGAGAATATATTATTTTGAGTCAGTATGCTGAACAATTTCCCCTCGTTCATATTCATTAATTTGCAAGTATTCATCAGCTATCCGTAATACGCCCATTGAAAAGGCTTTTAGGCAATAGTGCATTTTGTTCCGTATATTTTGTGAAATGGAATAACAATAGTTTTTATTTATTGTCTGCTTTCAGCCGCCGAGATAGCATGGCAAAGACGAATGCGGAAGAAGTTAAAGAAGACTCTGAGGCGACAAAATAACTTTAAAGGTTTTATATTTGTTTCCTAACCTTTTTTGATCCTGACGTTTTTGCACAACTTCAGAAAAATCATCGTATCTGACAGCTTATGTCAAATACTGTTTATCTTCTTTATACAAAATTGTGGTGATTGTAAAAATAATCAAAAAAGATATCGGTGCTTAACTATTAAAATCGATTCAGTATTCGGAATAAAGCTTTATTAGAAACCATACGTTCGAAAAAATTGCCTGGTAAGCTACGATGTAAGTTTTCACTCATCACTAGCTAACCCGACGTTGTCCTGTCCTGTCGGATGTTTACAAAATTATTACTTGGAAGAGTCCCGCACTCAGTGGCGACGGCCTTGACCAGCATGGTCTCAAATGCCGCCGACAACATGCTGCTCGTGTATTTGAGCACCGTACTCAAATACACGAGCGGCAACGAGCGGCACGTTGTCGACAGCGGCCGTCGACGAATCTCGAGGGCTGCAGTTGCCTTTGCCGTTGACGCGTGTCGCTCATGTGTATGCACACTAATACGTCATTGAATTAATAAAACTTGTGATCAACAGGATATGAGACGCCACCTACTCCTAAGAGTGAAATTTCATCCCACGAGAGCTATAAGAGGCCTCCCCCGCGGCCTTGCGAGTGTCAATCATTGGCCAACTACAATCGATATGGAAAGGTGAACCCATAACAAAAAATACCTATTCAGCAAGTCCAGCATCCAACTTGCGTAACACACCGTCAATCACAATTCAGGGTTTTGAAGGAAATTCCTAATCCATTGCTTCAGAGGTTCGGAAAACTCGTCGCACAACAACTTAAATAACGCAATGAGCGTGGCTGAACCGTCAAAATTAAAGGCATTGCCATGGATTGCTATTGTATGTGTGTTACGTAAACTCCGCAGGTTGACATACAAAGACATCTTGATTTGAGATGCAACTAGATTACGGTTGATCGATAACATCGCCTGTTCTGAACTAATCCAGCAGCGGCGGCCTTAGGGGGTGGTGAACAGGGCAATCGCCCGGGGCCTCGCTCTTGCAGGGGCCTCGCGCAACAACCAAGCAAATTTTAAAAAATATAGATTTTTTAACTATATTTTTTTGATTTAAAACTTTTGTTTTTGATCCTTAATTACTTATTATGGTTATAACATAGCGGTAAATTAAAATTAAGTAAGTTAACTAATTCATTCATTCAAAACATAATTGAAAAATTAATTATGTAATACTTGAATATCGCGCCTCGAAACACTTGAAGATCAGTTTTTTAATCACATAGCACTTGGGTCAGCTCGGGAGTCGGGACATAATGTTCTGCTCCTCTATCGCTCGAGGAATCCCCGTGTTTCATTTCGTTCGTCAACTCTTGTCACCTTGAAATTATTTTGCTTGCAGTATGAGTTACAAAATCGTTACTGTAATCGTACAGTCGCTTGGCAGCATTATCTGACCCACCCTAAAAACAAACGAATTTGGACCCTCTGCCTGTAACATTAAGGTTCATTCAATTTATATGAGACAATAGTGCTCGCGCTCGTGCAACATTGTCGGAACCACCGGCATTATACATATATCATTTTGTTAAGCTACTTTAATCATTATCTCGTTGACATTAAAGTTGAAAAGCTTTTAAGTCACACTACATAATCAGAACGCAATCTTTAATTTCGCGTATTCCCAACAAGTTCTTGTGGCTTAGCGGTTTGATACTGGATTGGCGACGAACAACATGTGGGTTCGAAAACACAGTCCACCTATTATCGGTTTCTTTTTTAATTTGTTTTCATTTCTACAATATTGCCTGCATTATTAAAGAACGACCAATATGATTTACGCCTAATAAATTATCTTGTAAACTGGTGGGTAAATTAAAAAACTTTAAGTTCACAGAATTTATATTTACCAAGAATGGTTGGATACGAAATAAAACATATATTTGCTTCGTGAGGTAGATAATAAATTCATCTAAGTGACAAAAGTTACACTACGCTTATAGCAGTGACTGCACACACATTTGTAAATCGTTTCACATATCTCGTTAAGTATTTTTAAGCAATTTGGTGTAAAAAAGCATCATGTCGCAACTTAACGACTATACCAAACATAAAATCATATTTTTACATGAGCAGAATGTTGGAATTAGAGAGATTGGTCGTCGACTTAATATAGCAGTAAGTGTTTTTATATCTATTTTATTTTATTGATTGTGAATAATGAACGCGTAGTTGGCTATTTTACCACTACATTCACTCCTTACAAGTTATATACACGGTTCCAAAAATGTTTTTTTTTTTTTTTGTTTTAGAGAAATACGGTCAGACTATGGCTAAGACGTTATGGAGACAATGGAGATATTCAGCGTATTCGTCCAGGAGCCATTAAGTTAGTCCCGAATTCGAACGCCACCGGGCCCTTGTTTCAAGCAATGTTGAAAATCCATTTTTGCTCATTCGTGTAACCGCAATAAACCACAATATTTCAGTGGAAATAGTGAGAAGGCATTTACACGCTGCTGGGATAAGGAATTATAAACCAGCACAAAAAATTGCATTGACACCTGCTCATCGCGAAGAAAGGGTTCGTTTTGCCCAGGAATATTTAAATGGCAAAGATTTGTGTTGGAATATGGTGCGCGGTATGCGTAGCCGCTTACAGCAAGTTATAGCAGCATATAATTATGTAATCTAGTAGGTATTTTTAAACACACCATGTAAGTAAATGCTCAATGGATTGATTGTTAAACCATTAAAATGTTGCAGATTATGTGGTGATGTTATTGTTATCAATAGATTTTTTCTATTTAAATATCATGTTTATTCACTACATATAAGGCAGCTATAAATCTGTAAAGCATTTCACAGATGAATTCATTTTCTCGATGACAAACTTTTAAGCATAAGCACGCCTTTTTTAATGTTTATAAATGGTTAGATTTGATTATGGCATACTAATATAAAATGTCTATTAATTTGGAAATATACGAGCATTTACTTACTTTATCTTACCTAAGTGTTTTAATAAAATAATAAACATTTTAAACTTGCAATTGTTTAGTTTTATTCCTATACAACCTACCCATTTCAAAAGACAAGACCCTATGTCGTCCATTAAAGAAATGTTGTTTACATTTCTTTAGTGTAATAAAATAATTAAAAAAGAAACAGCTGAGCAAAAAGATATATTTAGGTTAAACTTGGTTTCGAACCTAGACAACGATGAACACCGAACTACCTTAGACCACAAGACCAACTCAACTCTTATAAGCCGCATTGAAATTTGATCTTAGTTGTAATGCTAGACGCATATTCTAAAGAATTTGAACCATATAGTATACTTCATAAAGTTTATTCTTGCACAGCACAAGCAGCCAACCTTCTCCTCGTGCAAATAGATTATTTTGTATTTTAAATAATCACTCCATTGAGACATGATAATAAAAAAAACTACCTATAAAATAGAAAATAAAAAATTGTAAAGGGACGTTGTTTTTGCAATTTAGTAAGGCAAGGTAAAATATGTTTGCGCGTAGTCACTGCACACCCTTAGTAGCATTTGAATACCAGTTTTATAATGAATACGAATATTTATTTTTCAACTACCCACTTATTAAAAGTTATGCGAAAATATTACCATTTTAGAAAGTTTATGTTTGAAGATCATCCGTCTATAGTTCTTTACAATAATACATTCTAAATTGAAAGCAAAAGAATATCTTCGTCGCAGGATTTGATCTCGCAACTTGTTTTTCTCAGTCTTATACACAGACCACGAGACCAGAATTACTTGAACGCGACCATTAAAATAAGCTATTACACTAATTATATTATAACAAGTAGTTATAACATATAACCTAATGGTAACGTTATAAAGATCAAATTTGCATGTCTGTGTTATTATTGTATTTCTTCGCTGAGTCCTTGTGCACTTGTCTGATAAGCTCATGTAAATTGAATAAACCTTAATGTTACAGGCAGAGGGTCCAAATTCGTTTGTTTTTAGGGTGGGTCAGATAATGCTGCCAAGCGACTGTACATATCTTTCAATTTTATTGAATATTACGTTCTTATAGTATTTAAAGTATTGAGTGAGCTGGAAAAGTGTAAATTATAGTATTTGAAGTATTGAGTAAGCTGAAAAAGTGTAAAAACTGTATGATACTTAAAAATTATTTCTGACTGTTTGTGCGAAACAAAACAAGATTTACGAAATGAGTTTGCGTGATCGTGATGCCGGTAGAAAATTTGACCAGGTAGTTCAAAAAGGAAACGAGCTATCAAAAGAAAGCAGGTAAAAGTGCGTGGATCTTTATATAAATATATAAAAAGTGATGATCAAGAAACCTCTACAAAACATTTATTGACTGAAAGTGACTCTAATCCTGATCCAGCTGAAAATATTCATCACATAAAAACAGCGACGATGATGATGATGAAGGATGATGAAGGATGATGAGGATGAAGGCGTCCAAAGAAAATTTCTACGTTCTGCTCAGTTGACTACGAGCACCGCTGCAGACGGTACCACTTCCTTCCTCTGGAGATGAGGCGTTATATTGGAGACATGAGTTTACTGTTGGGTATTGCAAATGGCCACATTGACTGTCCTGAACTCGTTGCTAATCTGTCATTACGCACGAATCTGATGGGATTACGTCAACGGCCAATATTAAATGTACCTTTCACAATGACTAATTATAGGCGAAATGTCTTCTCAATAAGAAGTGCACTTAGTTTCAATAGGCTTCCTTGGGACCTTAATGTCGACTTGTTTTGCACCAGTGTATCGACCTTAAGACGGCTTTTGGCAGTCTTTTTTCTTGGATAGTTAACTCTTAACTAATTAGTTAAGAGTATATAAATATTACTAGGATTTACTTTCTTTTTATCGACATTTTTTCCTTTACTATGAGTGGAGGCTTGTTATTAGCAATTTTTTTTTATATTAAATTCTTTGTCATTGGTTTGTTAGTCTGTAAGCCTTCTTTAAAATATAATAAATAAATTGTAAATTTTTTAGCATCCCACAATTTGGCCTTCAGGGGTCATAGAGAGAAGTTAACATCTGACTCAGATTCGAGTGAGACAAGCGGCAACTTTATAGATTTAGTAAAGTTAATAGCCCGATTTGATCCCGTGCTGAGACTACACCTAAAACAAGTAAAGGATAAGACGATTAATGACCACCATATCGGAAAAAAGTATTCAAAATGACCTCATACAATTAATGGCAACTCACGTGAAGACTCAAATTGTTGAGAAAATAATAAATAATACTCGATTATTCTTGATTGTACTCGCGACGTTTCTCGTGTTGAGCAACTTTCAATTATTATAAGATTTTTTAATACAAATACAGCTGAAATTGAAGAACATTTTATTGGTTTCTTAGCTGTCGAAAAAACCATAGCTGAGAGTTTGGCTAATTATAAATATAATCACAGAATCAGAACAGTTAGGTATATCATTGCAAAACTGCAGAGGCCAAGGATATGATAATGGTGCCAATATGTGTGGTGAAAATAGTGGTGTCCAAAAACGTATTCTTGAAATTAATCCACTTCCTTATTTTTTACCTTGTGGGAGTCATAGCTGGAATCTCGTCCTAGGAGATGCAGCATCGTCTTGTGTCCAAGCAAAATCTTTTTTTGGTTTGCTACAAAGGTTGTACTCTGTTTGCCAGCTCAAGTCAGATGTGGGCTATTTTAAATGCTCATGTAAAATCATTATCGCTAAAACCACTTTCCGAAAATAGATGAGAGTGCAGGGTAGCATCGGTGAACGCCGTTAAATACCAACTAAGCGATATATGTGATGCTTTAAAGGATTTAGCAGAAAATACAACAGTTGTCAGTTGGTCAGTGAATGTCATTCTATAGAAAAGGAAATAACTACCTACGAATTTTTAGTTTCACTTGTCATATGGTATGACATTCTTACAAAGATAAATGTTATAAGTAAAATGTGGCAAAGCAAAAAAATGCGCTTAGATGTGGCTATACAACACCTAGACGCATTCACAAATTGGCTCAATAATTATCGAGAAAATTGTTTTCAGTCATTCCTTGTAACAGCGAGAGAAATTGCCGAGGAAAATGATATTGACAGACAGTTCAAAGGAGTCGGAAGACGACGTAAAAAAGGCATTTTGATTATGAAGGGGAAGATGAAGCTTAAGAATTGAATGCGGAAGAAATTTTCAAAATAAACTATTTTTATGTCATTGTCGACAAAGTGCGCGCAAGCTGCCATCCTGGGTTTGAGGCTCTTAAACATCATGAGAGTATATTTGGTTTCATGTATAATATAAAAAGATTAAAGGAAATTAGTGATAGAGAACTTTTGAAGCAATGCAGCGACTTGCAAATATCTATGACAGTAGGAGGAGAATCATGTGATACTGGTGGACATGTATTGTACGAAGAACTGAACATGTTCATCCGTGTGTATGAAGGAACCGACGACATTATCTCGGTGCTGAAATAGATAACAGAAAAAAAATTAACTGAAGTTTACCCCACTATCGAAATAGTCCTGAGGATTATTGCTACCACACCTGTTATAGTTGCGTCTGCTGAAAGGAGTTTTTCGGCTTAAAATTATTAAAACATATTTGAGGAATTCGATGACACAAGATCGGCTTTCAGTCCTTGCTATTCTTTCAATCGAAAATGACGTAGCTCATTCGTTAGATTATTGTGCTTTAATTGAAGATTTTAGTCTTAGGAAAAGCTGCAAACATCAATTTTAATATTTAACATCTGTGTATTTGTTAATTTTGTAAATCTTTCAATATAAAATATTTTAAAACTCGAATTTTATTTATTTGTATATCTTTAGCATTTCTCCTCAAACATGACAAATACCTAAAGCAAACAACCAGATCTACTTTCGCATCACATATTTTTCACGAAGGACAATGGGCCTCGCAAAGACCTGCCGCCGAAGCCTCGCAATGGGTAAGGCCGCCTCTGTCCAGTGCAAGGCAGCTTTTCTTCCCAATACTATGATTATCTTAAGGCTAAGTACGAGTATGTATATTAAGTTAATGCCAAGACCACCCAGGATTAGGTTGAGAAGAGATTTTTTTAATAAGTTTGCAACTCTGTTCATTCAATGTAAACCTGTATTGCGTCGTTACTGATTGCTATATAATTTGTATTGAACTGGAAAACTTTTTTTCTCTTGAAATAGGCTGCAATCCAACCTCGAGTGTAATGACAAACATTCCACACTTGCATCATAATGTACCATTTATTAACTTTGTTTTCCTTTTAGGACCGCTTCGGCATCTACCTGCCGCGCGGAGAAGAAGAGCATTACAAGAAAAATGTAACTACGACTCCAGAGTGTATATCAGCAACTACTTCCAAAACAGAAAACGATGAAAAGACGGAAACTCGGTCTAGTCAAAGCAATAAGACGATTACCATCAAAAGTACAGTCAATCAATAAAACGAAATGAGTATTCCTGGTACTCTTCCGTTTTATTACGGAAGAGTTTCCGTAATAAAACGGAAGAGTACCAGAAGATGTCAGAAACAGGCAAGTTTAACTGACTGCATAACCGACACGATATGAACGCAATGGACTTTATTACCAAGTGTTGGGTATATTATACCAAGATAATTCGATGCATCAATTATTTTCAATTTGTCTGCACCGCTCGACTTAAGAAAGCAAATACCTCGTGATGAATAAATACCACATACCACACTTCTGCGCTTTCTGCCAGAAACAAAATTCATGCTCTTAATAATATTTACAAAATACAAAAATATTCAACTACATGTGGTTTTCTTTATTTATCACTCATGATTACTATTTATGTACGCCTAGCGGGACACTCGACCCAACTAAGGTAGGTTACTGCTCTCATTTTGTGCCTTTAAAATATACAAAATAAATGGGAGGTTTTGATTTTGTGCTTCAAAGATGTAATTGAGCTAAATCTAATAGTGCGCAGATAGTTCGTTTGGTATGAGTTTAAACGGTGTTTTACAGTTAAACGATTGTTACTGTATGGTGGATGGCTATAGTTCCTGCGCTTGGCTCAATCTAACGCGTTTCCTGTGGAGACAAACACGTTTCGCCGAGGTCAAAACTAGTCGTCGAAAACCGGAATCTCTCTCTTGCTACCCGAGTTTTTGCACGCCACTTTTACATGAACATCTCTTTTAAAACAGGTGATAACTGAAGAAAAGGACTTTAAAAAATATATGACTCGATTTGCTAAAGTTTCAAGAGCTAGTTTTGATAGCACCAAATTGCCTAGCCTTTTCCCCAACTATTTTGGGGTCAACTTCCAGTTTAACTGGATGCAGCTGAATACCATTATTTTACATGGAGTGACTGCCCTGCCTGTCTAACCTTCACAAGCCAGTTACTGGGTAACACGAAACCCTTTGGTATGATTGGTTGTGACGTTTTGGGCTTCTAACTACCCGTAACGACTGTCAAAGATCTACAAATGACAGCCGGGATCAACGGCTTAACGTGATTTCCGAGGCATGGATGGGTACCGGTATGTAATGAATGGTCACCCATCCGCGGACCGACCTCGGCAAGCGTTGCTTAACCTTGAAGATTGACCCGTGCGGGTGGTATTTTTAACCACAAGCCACTTGGTAACTGCCAATGATTGAAAAATAAAACAAATATGAGGGATACATACCGGCTCCTCAGCGGCTATCAATAAAATTAAGGTATTTAGCGACTGGAAATACTCTCGAAGGTTTAACATTTCACAGAGCTGTTCCCCATACATTTCCCTAATAAGTTTGAAAACCTGCGATGTCATTTTTACGCACGAGTAGTACTTGTCAAAGCTAAAAAAGGCTAAAAAAAATTTGAAGTTTTCTGAAACGAACGGTGATAAAAAAGAGAGAGAGATAAAAGAGTTGGAGAGAGGATAAGAAAACAAATTTTGACGCCTACTATTTTTTAGTATGAACGTAGTAGCACAGGTGACAAGTGACCTCACCAACTGGCTATCATGTCTCCCGGCTATAGCGCGTAGAATGCTGCTGGGGCTGGTACGGAGTCTATTTAGCTCAGTGGTCCCTCCGAGAAATACAATGCTGCCGAATTGAAATTGTAGTTTCTGCCGTAGTAATCAACTAAGAATAAAAAAAAATACAACTTCAACATATTATTGTACAACTAATCAGTGGTGAAACATTAGATCATGCCATTGAGAAATCACGATAATTTAAAGTATTAAATAAGACTGAAGAGATGACGCTGCAAGGTTATTGTCATACAACTTCTTGTCTTTAAGTTACAAATATATTCATGATTTTGTCATCCTGTGATTCTTTAATTATGAATAAAACCTTTGACTGTATTATGACTTGACCTTGGTACAACTTTAATTCTGCAGCATTGTATTTCTCGGAGAGACGGTAGGTACCTTGCAGGGACTACGGCAGAAACTACCATTCTAATTCGGAAGCATTGTATGTCTCGGAGGGACCACCGGTAAAGAAAATCCCCGTGGTACCTTCCAGGGACCACGGGAGGGACCATGGGTCACACACGGCACAGACCAGTACCATTCGTTACAGAAAACTTCAAAATCAAATTTCAAACACCTTTTTCTGGAAAGTTTGATTTTTTGACTTGCGACACTATTTGAGCGGAGGTGCGATATTGCTATGAAAAAATTTTAGGCATCAAAATTTGTTTCCTTGATTTTCTCGTTAATATTATTCGTCGCATTATATTTTCGTATTATATTTTTGTGAGGTACATTGTAGGTACATTCCTGTGGTAAATATTAGATAACCATAAAATATCTATTACCTACATCAATTATCAGTATTCACCCGTTGGTCATACTGACTGTCAGGACTGCGGCTCACCTAAAACTCATAATTGTTCTCGTTTCATGGAGGTAGAATGAATTTCATTAAAGATACATTAAAGTACATTTCTGGTACTTTCCTTTTATATATAACATATTTATTTCTGCAACAACACACCCGTCATTCTGACGTTTTCCAGGTAAATTTAAAATGTCCATTTGGATTGAGGAGCCACTTCACGATTTTAAAAGGAAAGTCACCCCCATAATTAGTAAGAAAGCAGATAATTTTGTAGGCCAAATTCTGAAATTTATAGTAAAATATATACAAAGTTATATCAATGTAAAAGTGGCTCCTCAATCCAAACGTCTGAATTGAGGAGCCACCTGGAACCCGGAAAGTATTTGATGAATATTTTTGAAAATTTTGTATCATTTAGTAGTAATTGTGTATAGTGCCTACTAAAAACCTGAGTCCAGTACTGTTGATGTTCAAGAATATACAAGTCTTTTAATGTGGCTCCTCAATCTATACATAAGAGCCTGAATTTCCATTAAAGTAATTGGTCTATTTATATTCCACTCCAAAAACATTTAGTAGTAAGTATGTTCGAATTTGTAGCATATAGAGAAAGTAGTAAAACTTAGTGAATTTAGTAAATAAACGCATCTTATTTGGCTCCTCAGTCCTGACGTTCTGCATAATAAATATTTGATTGTATCTACCTGAGATCACAACGGAATCAATAACCAGAGACACTAACATTTAGTATAAATGTCTACTAATTACATATGTACAAATCAACATTGTATATATTCGGTATCTGAAAAACAAATTACTTTTCGATATTCATTAGGAATTCGCTATTAAGGGTGACTATGTTGTGTGTGTACCTGGGACAAACAGTCAAACTAGGTAAGTCCAACTTCGTTAAGTTAAGGAACCTACGGAAAATCTTCTCGTCCAAAATACCGCAGTGTCTCGAAACAAAAGTCTTTGACCAGTGTGTGTTGCCAGTTATGACTTACGGCACTGAGACGTAGCGTTTTACAATGGGCCTCAGGTAAGAATGGTCAAAAGAAACCTAAACTCTCCGAGATGGGATGCTAAAAAATTTCGAGCTCGCTAGATAACTCAAGGTAACCCAAAGGCCAATGAAGAGGGCTATGCTCGGAGTTTCTCGGCGAGATCGACTTAAGAATGAGGGGGAACTTTGGGGGAGGTCCAGCAGTGGACGTCTTTCGGCTGAAATGATGATGATGATGTTAAATGAAACCAGAATGACTAGTTTTTAAAATTTAATTTTTAACAAATCGACAAACAGAGATTCTTCTTATGTTTTAGGTATTTATTAGTCAATTTTGAAATAAGTTAATGAATTAATTAATATTTGTTGGTCGGTGCTTTTCCGAATTTTACAATGAGAATCATAGTAGTCGTAACAAAACATCTCATCC
Organism: Apamea monoglypha; assembly: GCA_911387795.2. Classification (NCBI taxonomy): domain Eukaryota; kingdom Metazoa; phylum Arthropoda; class Insecta; order Lepidoptera; family Noctuidae; genus Apamea; species Apamea monoglypha. The sequence continues at coordinate 20,251,718 of OU426914.1, read as the reverse complement.
TTCGTTGGGTAGTGACATTTATAGTGGCCCATGCCAGCGTAGATAGAATAGATTGCCAGAAAAGCCACGAAACAAAGATTTTCTTTTAAATAATGTATTCATGGTCACCCTTCAAAACAATTTCATAGGAAATTAAAGAATAGCTAATAACTTCGTAGATATGTACTTTTTTATGGCAGGATTATACGTACATTTAGTAGAAATTTATACAAAATATACATAGATGTTTTTTGTTCCAAATTTCGTCACAAGTATAAGTAGATTAGAGGCAAATCTATTTACCGACGCATCTCAATTGAGGAGCCACATTAAATGTGCTATATCTCCCAATTCATTCATTTTTGATTACTGACTCTTATCCTACAAATCTAATATACATACTACTAAATGATGAAGAATTGAACTACTGCTTCTTTGAAAAATGACGAGTAGTATGTGTATGGTCTGAGGAGCCACATATAATATATGGTAACTTTTTTCATTTTAACACTACCAAGCTCAGATTTTGTCTACTAACTACTCTCAAATGCTACTAAATCATACCAAATTATGATATATATACATCCATGATATTCCTAGTTCTGACGTGGCTACTCAATCCAAAAATTTAGATTGAGGTGCCACCTTTAAGTTCATATAACTATTGAAGTATTATACTACAAAATCGAGGATCGAACCTACAAAATTTTTAAACTTACTACTAAATAAGTATTTAGTTTCATTAAGATACAAAATGTGGCACCTCAATCCTTACGGACATAATTTAAACCCTGCCCTGCAGTCCGTCGATGCACGGTGGTCTGTGCAGTTTTACATTTTTTTTTTTGTAATTAACCTTTGAAACAATTATTATCGAAAACGTTTTCATAAGCGTTGATTCATAGGACGATAAGAACAATGTTCTTTCTTTAAAAAAAAGTAAAAAAAAAAACCACCACAAATGGTCAACAATATTTATTAGTAAAATAACAATCCCAACTAAGCAAAAATATTTTAAATAACCATAACGTAATCATTATTTTAAAACATAAGGCGACATAGTATTTTAGCATGTTAAAAGTGAAATAAAAATAAATAATAATAATAATTAAGACTATAACCAAGAGCCTCGACCAACACCTGAGGAGGCTCTCGTTGGGCAGCTGGATCAAGGGCTTGATTCAGAAAGCGGTACTTCTGGACACGGCTCGCATTGTCAGGAGGTTCCTCTCTCTGGAGCCCTGACCGCCGGTAGCTTGGACCCTGTTCCCGATACCGGTGGGCTACTATTTTTTATATTTTTAAATGTTTTTTTATCTTTTTGTTTATAAAAATATTTAAAAATATAATCTGTAAGTAAGTAAATGAAATAAAGGATATAAGACTATAATAAACAAGCCACACGCCCTCTAGAGGACGTTCATGTACTCTCCCAATCTCCAAATTCTTCACATCAGTCAGTTCAGAATGCACACATATGCTCACAAAAAAAGGTACCGTGCTTGAATCTGCATGCTCATTTCTAGTTCAAAATAGCATGCTAACTATTGTACTGGTACCGGGCCGGCCGGCCGGGCCGGGCCGGGCCGGCCTGGTGGTATTATAACGATTTAATGCCGGCATAATTTCAGTGTAAGAGAGATACGGAGCTACAGCCGAGTCTATACATGAGTCTATAGTCTATACATGACCAATAACACCATCCCTTTCTCGCACAGGAATCGTGATGGCATTAATACTTTGTAATACGGCCCGCAAATATACGTCCAATAGCTTATTTTGCGTACACAGCATGCTAACAACTCCATAGAAATGTATTAATCGGATTTTAGTTCTCGAGGAGTAAACTTCCTGCATCGAGCGTCTGGTTCAGCGTGATCCGCTTCGATCATAGCTTCGAAGGAATATGGACGAAACGGCCAACCACCGCCAGAGTAAAACTTGCTCATGAATTCCACCCTGAAAACAACAAAAACAAAACTTATTACAAGAATATATGAGGGACGGTGACTAATACTAGAAATGTTTGAACAAATAGACTACTTACGCACTGACAGGTGGCTGGCTTAGCGCCTAGAGACTAGCGATAGTTCAGCTTGCGAGTAGCGAAGTGAAACGAAATTCTAAAATTTTCGCAACCAGCCGCACTGCGCGCTTAGTGCATTTGCTAGTCGCCTAGCGTGTATCGAACAGATGAAGGCTCTAGGCGCTAAGCAAGCCACCTACCAGTGCATACGTAGCGTTAATCTAATTTCAAAGAAGGCATAATAGAATGAGGTAATCGAAAAAGTCTGTAATATCGATGGAAATATGGAGAAGCTAACTGGCTTAAGTTTCTGGAAGGGATTAATCCCGTCCTTGTCGCGCGGTACGGGCAATGTATGGTGCTAATATGAAGTTAGATTGATAGTCGTGATATCACTGCTGGTGATATACTCATGCGCCCGCCCCCGCGCATAAATAAATCAACAGTTATTAAAAAAAAAACTGCTGTTTCCTAAAAAAAGCAATACCAAAATGGTCAAAATGCAGGTATGGAACAGCTGATTTTATTTATATTACCGACGAAAAAGCTTGTAAAAAGGGGAAGGTCCTTTAAGTAATCGATAGGTACAAACAAGCCACACCACTAGATTTTGTGGGAGGATTAATCCCTTAAGATGTACATACAAATCTCATCTCATCTCAATCAGGGGGGAGGGGGTGTCGGAGCTATAAGATGACAAGTTGTATAAAATCCCAATGTGCAATTGCGCAATCCGATTACCTTAAAACTTAGCACAAATACTAAGCTAAGGAAATAATAAAGTTGTTCATCATAAATTTCTCAAAACAACCTCCTAAAGAGACAAAAAAAGCATTTTTGAGTATAATTAATGCAACATTAATGCAGAAATATAGTTTAATTAGCGGAGCCGGCAGACGTCGTCCTGCCCGATAGCAGCGCCACCTAGCGGGTCCAATTGTGTTTTCAAACCATCCAGGAACCCATTGAAATATACTCACAAAATTTCATCCAAATCGGTCCAGCCGTTTAGGTGACAAACACACGTTCAGAAAAATTATATACACAGTCTGGCCATAAATACTGTTACAATTAAAAATAAGAAAGATATTACATTTGAATTTGGTATCTGTCATTTTTGTACGATTGTTCATTGAGTTTTCTAATTTTAGCGCCAATACATTGTACAATATTTTGCGATATTAAAATGGAGTGGGGTTATAAAGAGAACCGAATCGCTGTGATTTTATTACACAAAGTTGGTATGGAGCCAAATGTAAATTTTAAAACTGTCCATACGCTTGGTATTAGTCAAATGTTTGTGTACCGGGCTATTAATAGGTACAATGAGACCTCCTCTGTTTGTAACAGAAAAAGATCTGGCCGTCTAGGTAGTGTTCGTACGAAAAAGGTGGTCAAAGCAGTAAGGGAAAGAATTCGAAGAAATCCTGTCCGAAAGCAAAAGATTTTATCTCGGGAGAATAGCACCCAGAATTAAGTCGCGTATTTTAAAAGATGACTTAGGACTTGCAGCCTATAAGAGACGCACTGGTCATTTTTTAACTGATAATTTAAAAAAGAATAGGGTGGTAAAATCGATACAACTACTGAAGCGGTACGCAAAGGGAGGTCACAGAAAAATTTTGTTTACGGATGAAAAAATCTTTACAATTGAGCAACATTTTAACAAACAAAATGACCGTATTTATGCTCAAAGCTCTAAGGAAGCTTCCCAATTAGTCGACAGAGTGCAACGTGGGCATTATCCGACTTCAGTGATGGTTTGGTGGGGTGTTAGATATGAAGGAGTGAAAAAGGTATCAAAACATCGGCACAAGTGTATCAAGATAATATTCTTGAGAAGGTAGTTAAGCCCCTTAACAACATCATGTTCGATAACCAAGTATGGTCCTTCCAACAAGACTCGGCGCCGGGTCATAAAGCTCGGTCCACGCGGTCTTGGTTGGAAGTGAACGTTTCGGGACTTCATCAGAGCTGAAGACTGGCCGTCTTCTAGTCCCGATCTTAATCCGCTGAATTATGATTTATGGTCAGTTTTAGAGAGTACGGCTTGATCTAAACGCCATGATAATTTGGAGTCCCCAAAACAATCCATACGGTTGGCAGTGAAGAATTTTCCCATGGAAAGAGTGCGTGCTTCTATTGATAACAGGGCCTCAACGTTTAAAGGACTGTATTGCAGCCAATGGAGACCACTTCGAATAAGCTTTTTATATTTTAAATTGTTTTATATTTATGTATTAAACTAACACACTGTAAAAGTAATAAATATTATTTGCAATAAAAAAAAAATGTTTTCTTCATGACAATATTTATGGCAAGACTAGGTACCTATATACGAATATTAGGAGGTTGAAGCAATATTATCATTGTTTTAATAAATAGGAGTGAATCGGTGAATTTCAATCAGTTCTAGTCATATTATTAAATACTTCTTTTTGTATATATTGACATAATATATAAGCACATGTCCATCTGCAATAATGAACCTTTCGGATGGTGAAGTTTTTTTTTTTAAATTACCTTCCACATATGTATATACAAAGTCACAAAATACATTCTCTATCTTTAAAATAGCAATATTAATAGACAATCGTTGCCTACGATTTCGTTCACCTGGTTTCGAATTAAAAGTTTCCTTGGGTTAATACCCTAGCTGAACAGTGGATAGACGAGATAATACCCTAGCTGAACAGTGGATAGACGAGATAAAAAATGATGGTGTTGATATAATTTTTTACCTCGTATCCGCTCACAGTAAACTATTAATCGTAACTGTGTCATAGTATACCAGAGTTCCTAACCTACAAAATAATAGAATTATGGACCTAGTAGTTACATGCAAAAAACCCCATTCACAGTAAACAGAAATCGTCAACTGCAGTCTGTTTACTGTGAATGGGTTTTTCTTTGACGTAATGGTTTCGGTATCTAATAGCTATTAGATACCGAGACCATTACGTCAGTTTCCTAAGAAAGCGGTGAAAGGTCACACAATACCGGTTGTTCAATAACGTTTTCTGACCCCTTAATGTGAAACGCTGGTGAAAATAACAGATTTTTATGGCGTCCGTTATTATATTACAGAACCGCTTTCCTAGGAAATCAAAACATGTCCAGGAAGAGCGGTGACCGCCACATAACCGCAGCGACTGCCATCATGAAAAGGGGGGCAGCGGCAAAGATTTAAACCGATAGATATGCCCGCCCTACCCCGTCAAAAGATAGTCGCGTTTCTGTTTCGTTTTGTCACAGTGACTTGATTTGAACTCACTCTTCTTAGTATGGACACATTTTCCCGACTAAGTAAGGTGAGGGCAGCGGGGTTTGACTTTACAGTGTCAAAAACGCTCTCTAGGAAAACACACTAACTTGCTTTCAAAAATAACGTTAAGTGAAGTTATTCGTCGGTAAATTGCAAACGGTATGTGGCGGCCACCGGTCGTCTAGGAAACCGTAGCTTAACCAAATAAAATTACCAAGTACATTTACATGTCAATAGAATATATATGTCACAGTTAAAACCAGTTTTTAGATAGAACGCGTTTTCCCTAGTTAGAACTAGTTGTTTCTAAATGCCTTTGTTGAAACTAGAAATGTGCCGCGGCAGCGGCCGGCGATGTGCCAGAAGCGAATCGCTTTTGGAAAAGGAAACAGTTAGGTTAGGTTAGGTTAGAGTGGGGTCAGGCAGAGATGGGGGCAGCCGTGATGCGGCTCCGGGCCAAGAACGTGGCTCCGGGGCCCGACGGGATCCACGGCTGCGCGTTAGCCCTCGCTCTGAAGGAGCTCGAGCCCCAACTGAGAGGACTCTACACAGCGTGTCTTGAGCAGGGCCAGTTTCCCTCTTTGTGGAAATCTGGTCGTCTGGTCCTGCTCAGGAAGGCGGGGCGCCCTGCGGACTCGTCGTCCGCGTACCGGCCCATAGTGCTGCTAGACGAGGTGGGTAAGCTTTTTGAGCGAGTAATCGCAGCCCGCCTCGTCGGCCACTTGTGCAGAGAGGGGCCGGACCTGGACGACAGTCAGTTTGGGTTTCGGCATGGGCGCTCCACCGTACACGCTGTGTCGCGGGTAAGAGTCCTGGCGGAGGAAGCGGTGTCCCGGGGCGGGGTGATGTTGGCGGTGTCCTTGGACATCTCCAACGCCTTCAACACCCTGCCCTGGAGTTGTATTCGGGAGGCACTGCGGTATCATCGGGTGCCTCCCTACCTCCGCCACATCGTTGGGGCTTATCTGTCGGAGAGGTGTGTCACCTACATGGGACGCGATGGTGGAAACCAGCGCCGCATGTCGTGCGGCGTTCCCCAGGGCTCGGTCCTAGGACCGCTCCTGTGGAACGTCGGGTACGACTGGGTGCTGAGGGGCGAGCTCAGACCGGGGGTAGACCTAACGTGTTACGCGGATGACACGCTGGTCACTGCCCGGGGGAGCTCGCACAGGGAAGCAGCGTTGCTGGCGACGGCTGCGGTCTCACAGGTGGTGGGCCGCATACGTCGTCTAGGCCTGGAGGTGGCCCTCAGCAAGTCGGAGGCCATGGTGTTTCATGGCCCCCGGCGGGCGCCGCCGCCCGGTTCACACATCGTGGTCGGGGGGGCTCGGATCGCTGTCGAGTCTACCATGAAGTACCTAGGATTGGTGCTCGACAGCCGGTGGGATTTTGGCCCCCACTTCCGGCGGCTGGCGCCCAAGTTGTTGGGCGCGGCTGGGGCGCTGTCAACGCTGCTTCCCAATCTGGGGGGCCCGAGCGCCGCCTGTAGGCGGCTCTACGTGGGGGTCGTGCGATCGATGGCCCTGTATGGGGCCCCGGTGTGGGCCTCTGACCTGACGGCCGGCAGTATCGCGGTACTGCGGAAACCGCAGAGAGCGATGGCCGTCAGAGTCATCAGAGGATATCGCACGATCTCCTACGAGGCGGCCTGCGCACTGGCCGGATCCCCGCCCTGGGACCTAGAGGCGAAAGTACTCGCGTCACTGTTTCGGTGGCGCAAGGAAGCGAGGGCGCGGGGCGAGCGACCGATGCAGCGACACATGGAGCTGCGTCGGTCTCAGCTTCGCGAGGTCCTGGTGGCGGAGTGGCGGGACAGGCTCACACGCCCTACCGCCGGCCTCGTCACCATCGAGGCGGTCCGGCCGGTGCTCGAGCGCTGGCTCGGGAGGAGGCACGGCTCCCTGTCGTTTCGGGTGACGCAGGTGCTCTCGGGGCATGGTTGCTTCGGGATGTACCTGTGTCGCATAAACAGGGAGCCGGACGCCCGGTGTCACCACTGCGTCGACTGTCGGGAGGACACGGCGCGGCATACGCTGGCAGAGTGTGCCGCTTGGGAGGAGCCGCGCCGTGCCCTCATCTCAGAAGTAGGCAGTGACCTGTCGCTGCCGGCCGTGGTCGAGTCGATGGTCGGCAGCGAAGAGTCCTGGGACGCGGTGGTTTCCTTCTGCGAAACGGTCGTCTCGCAGAAGGAGGCTGCGGAAAGGGAGAGGGAGATCTCGTCCTCTCACCCGGCCCGCAGCAGGCGCACCGGGCGTCGGCGGAGGGCGGATAACGCCCTCTTCCAGCCCCCCTAAATGGGTCCAGGGGCGACAGACTTGGGGACGTCCGTCGCCCCCCACACATCAGGACCCGAGATGGCGGCGCGTAGTGTTCCACGCGCGCCTCTCTTAGACGTCGCGGGGGGAGTCAAACACCTCACTCCCCCCCCTGACCCGAGGAGGCCCGCTGCGGCGGGCCGGCACCAGTCGGGGGTTGCGGAAGGATCTTACGTTCCCGCGACCCCCGGCGTAGGTGAGAGATGGAACACTGGGGTGGTTTTTAGTCAGTAAGAGTCTGACAGACCCCGTCGCCCGCCCCAGGGCGGCGGACATCCATGAGGATTTTCCACCCCGGAACAAAAAAAAAAAAAAAAAAAAAAGGTTAGAGTGGGGTGCATGTTGAAGAGCCTCCTCGTGGCGCACTCTGGGCAACGTCGGCTCCAAGTGCCCACCAGGTTTTGGTGGACACTAGGGGCTGGCGGCTAATCTTCAACAAACGGGGAAGGGTCATGGTTCCAGTCACCGATCATCCTCGATGGTCGTTGAAGGGAACCTGGCTACAGACGGTCATTACGTCTACTCCCCCTCTGCTTACAGAGGGAGGTGAGTGGGCGTAGACTGGGGAGGGGCGGTTCGCGCCGCTGCACTCACGAGAGTGTGGGTAGTGGAGGGTGTCCATACCCGCGCTGCGTCTGTCCGGTATCCGGCGGCAGCGTGGGGACGCTGGGGCGACGGTTGGTTCTGGCCAGCCGTCGGCCACCCCGTAATCCTGAGCTCAGGACCGGGGGTCCGGGCCACTGAGGCCCGGGCTGCGAGGAAGACAACCTCTCTAAAAAATTACCCCAATCCCAAGGTCTAGCGTGCCGAGGGGATGAATGGCCGGAGGGGATCCGGTCGTTAGCGCGGAGGAAAAGGGACCTCACCCTTTAAAAGGAACAAAAACAATGACTTCGAAGGCTAATGGAAATATTCCCCAGGCGGGTACCCTCCTACTCAAGGAGGGTCAATCCCGCCCTTCTACGGAAGGCAGCCCCACCGTATCTGGGGGGGGCACCACTAGTCTCGCGGGTCGGCAGACCACCGCCGACCTGCGTCCACCAAGTCCTGCGTCGCAAAAGGAGCTCCGGGTTAGCCTGGAGCGCCTGTGCGACGCAGAGGCGTCTGCGAGTCGAGGAGACTCATGTCCCGAAAGGGACCTGGACTCGCGCGGGTGCACCTCCAACACCCGGAGGAAGCGCATGCGAAGCGGGGATTCGGGGTCGATGGGCCTCTCCTCCAGTGAGGAGAACCTGTCGGCCCCTAAAGTGCCAACGGCACAGAGAGGGCGGGGTCGCGCGGTGGCGGGGGGAGCCCCCGCTCGGTTGCCGAGCCGTGACCGAGCGGGTCGCTTCGTGCCGATGTCTCGGCCCGCTACACCGGTTCCCGCAGAGCGTCCTGCGGAGACGACTGTGGACAGCGACCCCGGGCCCTCAATAATGGACCTGAGCGAGGGCTCCTCGTCCTCGGTCCTATCATTGTTGGGGTCCAACAAGGCCGAGGCGAATGCCGCAAAGCGGGCGCAGCGAAAGGCGGTGGCAGCTGACGAGGTCAGCGAGATGTCACGGCTGGCCCGAGAGCGGCGCTCTGCTCAGGCGGCTGCCGGTGAGAGCCTGTCGGCGGTGGCGCTCAGTCGCCAAGTTTTGGACGGCGTGGACGTCGTCCTGAAGGTTGCCACTAAATCTGGCAGTCTGAAGGGCACGTTCACGCGCGCTCTAAAGGAGGCGGCTGACGACATCAAGGAGGCAGTTGGGGTCCTCCTTAGTCGTACGAGCACGGAGGAGACGGCGAAGTTGTGGGAGGAGAACGGCCGTCTCCGATCCGAGCTTGAGGACCTCAAGCGGGAGCTTGCCGCGCAGAGGGCCGAATGGCAGCAGAGGCGTCCTGCGGCCACCGGCTCCGCTCCCGTCGCTGCCCCGCCACCGTCGGCCCCGTCGTCGGTTCCTACCCCCGCCGTGCATGCGGATGCGGAGATCGAGAAGATCGTTCGCATCTGCATGCTGCAGTGCGGGGGTATGATGAATGCCCGTCTGCAGGGTCTGGAGTCGAGGCTCCTCCCTGCAGAGACTCTCCGCCCGCCGCTCGCTGCGGATAGGCGGAGACAGGAGGAGCCCGCCAAGTCGGGCCCGGCAACGGCAGCCGGAAAGCCCAAGGGGGGCAAAAAGCCCAGGAAGTCCGGTGGGGGCGCGTCCGCGCCAGCTTCCCGGACGACCGCACCCCCGGCGACCGTACCTTCGACGACCGCGCCCACGTCTACCGCAGAGACCTGGACGACGGTCGTCAAGAAGGGTCGCCGTAAGACGGCGCCGCCGCCGCCGGCACCCGCTGGAGCACCATCGGCACCCAAGAAGGCTCAGGGGCCGTCTAGGGTCAGAGCCCCGCGCTCCGCGGCTGTAGTAATTACGCTGCAGCCCGGAGCCATCGAAAGGGGCCTGACATACAAGGCGGTCCTGACGGAGGCGAGAGCCAAAGTCGCGTTCCCCGACCTTGGCACACCGACCGGCTTCAAGATGAGGCCGGCGATGACGGGGGCGCGGCTGTTTGAGGTGTCGGGTGCCTCGAGCGGCGAAAAGGCGGACATCCTGGCCGCCAAGCTGAGGGAGGTCCTCAGCGCGGAGGACGTTCGAGTGTCTAGACCGGTGAAGACTGCAGAACTTCACATCGACGGTCTGGACGACTCGACGACTCCGGCCGAGGTCGTGGCGGCCGTCGCCCGAGTCGGCGGATGTTCGCCCGACGACGTGCGGCCGGGCGAGCTTCGCGTCGACGCTTCCGGGCTCGGCGCGATCTGGGTGCGGTGCCCGGTGGCGGCGGCGAACAAAGTCGCCGACGCTGGGCGTCTGTTGGTGGGGTGGGTGGCAGCGAGGGTGAAGCCGCTGCAACCCAGGGCCTTGCGGTGCTACCGTTGCCTTGGCATTGGACATGTCAGGGCACGGTGCACCGCTGAAATAGACCGCAGCGACCTGTGCTTCCGCTGCAGTCAGGCCGGCCACAAGGCGGCCCAGTGCTCCGCGGCGCCAAACTGCAGCCTCTGTACAGCTGCAGGGAGGCCCGCCGGGCACAGAGCGGGCGGAAAGGCCTGTGGCGCGCCCGCCCAGACCAAGAAGAGAAGGGGTGCCATGGCTGCCGGGGGCTCTTTACCCCCCCCTCAGCCTGGCAGCCCTTCGGCCGACTCCCGGCCTAGGAATGGTGTTGTGGAGGGAATGGATTGCGCATAAATGGCGCTCTACCATTTCCTCCAGGGCAATATCAACCACTCTGCTAGAGCTCAGGATCTCTTGCTCCAGAGCATGGCAGAGTGGTCGATCCAGGTGGCTGTGGTCGCCGAACCGTATTTCGTCCCCCCCAGGGATAACTGGGTGGGAGACCTGGACGGTTTGGTGGCCATCATTGGCGGGGCTCTCGTCAACCCGTCCCGAGGTCACGGCTGGGTAGCCGCCCTCGCGGACGGCATTGGCACTGTTGGCGCGTATTTCTCGCCCAACAAGAGTCTCGCCGACTTCGAGAGGTTCCTTGTCGAGTTGGGTGCCGTCGTGGGCCGACTCCACCCTCGCCCGGTGCTGTTACTGGGGGATCTCAACGCCAAGTCTGCGGCTTGGGGGTCCCCTGTGACCGACGCTAGAGGCGAGGTGCTGGAGGAGTGGGCGGTCACGACTGGGCTGACCGTCCTGAATCGGGGCTCGGTCCACACGTGCGTGCGGTAGCGGGGCGGGTCTATAGTGGACGTATCGTTCGCTAGCCCCGCTGTCGCGCGTCGTGTCCGCGACTGGCGTGTCGCCGTGGAGGTGGAGACGTTGTCGGATCACAGATACATCCGCTTCGACGTCTCCGCCCAGACCGCGGCCGCACGCGGTTCACCGGCCCCGCGAACGGACGGTCCGCGCTGGGCGCGTAAGCGCATCGACAGGGAGCTTCTCGAGGAGGCCGCTATTGTCCAGGCCTGGTGCCGGGAGTCGGCAACGAACGGACCCGTCGACGTCGAGCAGGAGGCGCTGTGGTTCCGCGGGGCGATGACGCAAATCTGCGATGCGTCCATGCCCCGGGTCCACGCACAGTCTGCAAGGCGCCAGGTGTACTGGTGGACCGCCGAGATCGCGCAGCTGCGCGTCGCGTGCGTGGCGGTCAGGCGCCAGTACACCCGATACCGGAGGAGACGTCGTCGGGTCCCTGATGAAGAAGCCGCGCTGTATGAGGTGTACCGCGCGGCGAAGGGGACTCTGTGGCTGGCCATCGGCGAGGCGAAGACGCGAGCCAGGGAGGAGATGTTGGAGACTCTAAACGGGGATCCGTGGGGGCGCCCTTATCGCGCGGTTCGAGGGAAACTTCGAGCCGCGGCGCCCCCGCTTACGGAGAGTCTCCAACCCGAGCTGCTGGAGGAAGTGGTCGCAGCCCTCTTCCCGGCGAGAGCGAAGCATACGCCGCCGCCGATGGCTCTGTCCACAGCCACAGAGCCCACAGAGGAGAACGCCATCAGCGTCCCAGAGGTGACACAGGCAGAGATGGGGGCAGCCGTGATGCGGCTCCGGGCCAAGAACGTGGCTCCGGGGCCCGACGGGATCCACGGCTGCGCGTTAGCCCTCGCTCTGAAGGAGCTCGAGCCCCAACTGAGAGGACTCTACACAGCGTGTCTTGAGCAGGGCCAGTTTCCCTCTTTGTGGAAATCTGGTCGTCTGGTCCTGCTCAGGAAGGCGGGGCGCCCTGCGGACTCGTCGTCCGCGTACCGGCCCATAGTGCTGCTAGACGAGGTGGGTAAGCTTTTTGAGCGAGTAATCGCAGCCCGCCTCGTCGGCCACTTGTGCAGAGACGGGCCGGACCTGGACGACAGTCAGTTCGGGTTTCGGCATGGGCGCTCCACCGTACACGCTGTGTCGCGAGTGAGAGTCCTGGCGGAGGAAGCGGTGTCCCGGGGCGGGGTGATGTTGGCGGTGTCCTTGGACATCTCCAACGCCTTCAACACCCTGCCCTGGAGTTGTATTCGGGAGGCACTGCGGTATCATCGGGTGCCTCCCTACCTCCGCCACATCGTTGGGGCTTATCTCTCGGAGAGGTGTGTCACCTACATGGGACGCGATGGCGGAAACCAGCGCCGCATGTCGTGCGGCGTTCCCCAGGGCTCGGTCCTAGGACCGCTCCTGTGGAACGTCGGGTACGACTGGGTGCTGAGGGGCGAGCTCAGACCGGGGGTGGACCTGACGTGTTACGCGGATGACACGCTGGTCACTGCCCGGGGGAGCTCGCACAGGGAAGCAGCGTTGCTGGCGACGGCTGCGGTCTCACAGGTGGTGGGCCGCATACGTCGCCTAGGCCTGGAGGTGGCCCTCAGCAAGTCGGAGGCCATGGTGTTTCATGGCCCCCGGCGGGCGCCGCCGCCCGGTTCACACATCGTGGTCGGGGGGGCTCGGATCGCTGTCGAGTCTACTATGAAGTACCTAGGATTGGTGCTCGACAGCCGGTGGGATTTTGGCCCCCACTTCCGGCGGCTGGCGCCTAAGTTGTTGGGCGCGGCTGGGGCGCTGTCAACGCTGCTTCCCAATCTGGGGGGCCCGAGCGCCGCCTGTAGGCGGCTCTACGTGGGGGTCGTGCGATCGATGGCCCTGTATGGGGCCCCGGTGTGGGCCTCTGACCTGACGGCCGGCAGTATCGCGGTACTGCGGAAACCGCAGAGAGCGATGGCCGTCAGAGTCATCAGAGGATATCGCACGATCTCCTACGAGGCGGCCTGCGCACTGGCCGGATCCCCGCCCTGGGACCTAGAGGCGAAAGTACTCGCGTCACTGTTTCGGTGGCGCGAGGAAGCGAGGGCGCGGGGCGAGCGACCGATGCAGCGACACATGGAGCTGCGTCGGTCTCAGCTTCGCGAGGTCCTGGTGGCGGAGTGGCGGGACAGGCTGACACGCCCTACCGCCGGCCTCGTCACCATCGAGGCGGTCCGGCCGGTGCTCGAGCGCTGGCTCGGGAGGAGGCACGGCTCCCTGTCGTTTCGGGTGACGCAGGTGCTCTCGGGGCATGGTTGCTTCGGGAAGTACCTGTGTCGCATAAACAGGGAGCCGGACGCCCGGTGTCACCACTGCGTCGACTGTCGGGAGGACACGGCGCGGCATACGCTGGCAGAGTGTGCCGCTTGGGAGGAGCCGCGCCGTGCCCTCATCTCAGAAGTAGGCAGTGACCTGTCGCTGCCGGCCGTGGTCGAGTCGATGGTCGGCAGCGAAGAGTCCTGGGACGCGGTGGTTTCCTTCTGCGAAACGGTCGTCTCGCAGAAGGAGGCTGCGGAAAGGGAGAGGGAGATCTCGTCCTCTCACCCGGCCCGCAGCAGGCGCACCGGGCGTCGGCGGAGGGCGGATAACGCCCTCTTCCAGCCCCCCTAAATGGGTCCAGGGGCGACGGACTTGGGGACGTCCGTCGCCCCCCACACATCAGGACCCGAGATGGCGGCGCGTAGTGTTCCACGCGCGCCTCTCTTAGACGTCGCGGGGGGAGTCAAACACCTCACTCCCCCCCCTGACCCGAGGAGGCCCGCGGTGGCGGGCCGGCACCAGTCGGGGGTTGCGGAAGGATCTTACGTTCCCGCGACCCCCGGCGTAGGTGAGAGATGGAACACTGGGGTGGTTTTTAGTCAGTAAGAGTCTGACAGACCCCGTCGCCCGCCCCAGGGCGGCGGACATCCATGAGGATTTTCCACCCCGGAACAAAAAAAAAAAAAAAAAAAAAAAAGGTTAGGTTAGAGTCCCCCCCGGTGGGTTCCCGCATTGTCGAGGCGGGGGGGCTCAGTAGCCGTGGCTTGGACAACCACGGTGAAGCTAAGAGGAACCCGAGGAGGGGCCGCTCGTCAGGGCTTTGCCTGTAAGCCGACGACGTAGAGGCCAAAAAGTAGGTTGCGGTGCCGCTTGGGCGACATCGCAACTGAGGCGGGCCGTGATGTGGTATGGGAGGCATCACGGCTGAGGGTTGGAGGCCGCGGCGGGGGAGGAGTGCCGGTATTGCGGTGCGCCGCTCTCCCTACCTTCCGCGGCCTTGACGGGGTCGCCACCGTCTGATGGCGGGCGCGGTGGGGCCGCAGGGGAAGAGGAGTGTTGGTATTACATTGGCCGCTCTCCCTATCCTCTGCGGCCGAAAATTGGCAGGCGGCGGGGCCAATGACCTGACCCGTCGCAGGGTGCCCAGACACGGGGTCGTCTGGCGCCCATGTGCTGATTTGGTCCCTGGGGTGGTCACGGCGTGCCATGTGTGCTGGTGCGCCGGTGATGGGGAGTAATCCCCAGAGGAGGGTCCGGTGACGGACGGCCGCGGCGGGTTCACGGATGAGTGCTAAGGCGTGCCCGTGTTCCCGCCGTAAGCGGCAGAGGAGGACACCGTGGAGTTTTAGTGGGTTAGAGTCCCACATAACTGCACTATCTCCCCGTGGTAGTGCAGTATGCATGAGCATTTCTCCACGTTAAAAAAAAAAAAAAAAAAAAAGTTAGGTTAGAGTATGACAAACAACGCACGAGCCGAGCGAGCGAAGCGAGCGTGCCGCGGCAGCGGCCGGTGATGTGCCAGAAGCGAATCGCCGGGAATGAACGAACGCACAGCGCGTGGATGGCGCTCGGAAAGGGATTCTCCCGCACTTGTTGAAACTTGTCGAATCAGGCGATGTCTCGCGATCAATGAGAATAAGGTACGATCAATTTTGAGAACAGTTTTAACTGACTCACTTCGGAAAAACGCGTGTTGTCTAGTAAGAACTAGTTTTAACTGATATTCCATTTCAAGTATTAGTTAATTCTAGTTTTAACAAAGGCATTTAGTAAAAACTAGTTCTAACTAGGGAAAACGCGTTCTATCTAAAAACTGGTTTTAACTGTAACATATACATTTAAATTACGTTGCTGAGTATACAAGCTAATATATTTTCAAAATATGATATTTTCAAAATGTGCTATTTTGAAATAGTATATTTTGAAAATAGCATATTTTGAAATAGTATATTTTGAAAATAGCATATTTTGAAAATATCATATTTTGAAAATATCATATTTTGGGAACGAAGAACCTAGAATGATTAAATAAACAACTTACCAATGTAATCTAAGGCAATGAAGGAAAGCGGATAACCCTTCCATTACCACCAGGATGGAGATAGTAAATACGGCCCATAGTGCGAAAACTGGAATCAGTCTAATGGCACCTTCTGTGCTGCGAATTTGTAGGGCGAGTTTTGACAGAATCATGGCCCATAACATCTCGGAGAGTTCTGCAAAAATATCAATGTGGACTTAATACTATTTCTAGCGACCCCCGACCCTGCGTCGCACGGGTGCTATGGTAACATGTAAAAACATTGAGATTAAAATTGTATGTGCGTGTGGTGTGTTTGTGTGTTTTTAGGACTTTGACCAATCGTATTTTTTGGATGGGTTAAAGAAATGGCAGAAACGTCGGGAAAAGTGTATAGGCCTTAAAAGAGATTATATAGACAAATAAAATAGAAAAACTTGCTCTTTCATTATAAACACGGGTACTTATTGATTCAACACACGTAGCTCTGTTTTTTTTTTTTTTTAATAAAATGCATAATGACATTTTAAGGCATTTAGTCATGTCTTAGTTGTGGTTGCATTAGATTTAAACGGTACTAGTGAGTATTGCCTGCAGGATATACCCCGCACACACTAAGAATAATATCAAAGGCGTCCGTAATTTGCTGCAATCTAAAAGAAATAATTCAGAAAATAAAAATAAATCTTAAACATACACACAATGATACATGTTATAAACAATAAGGTTTGGGGCGAAGATACAGATTAGTAAAATATCTACACTTTCGGTCCGCAGCTCCCAGTTGACGGACGTCACACGACTCCTGTCAAAAAGGGGCGCGCGTGGTAAGTTTTATAGGAAGCTTCTAGAATGTTCTAGAAGCTTCGACTCGCTCTCATTGGCGGGCGGGAACGAGAGGCGTTCCGCCAGAAGCGTGTGGATTGTGGCGGGAGCGGTTAGAAAGAGGTTCGCGTTATAAATTCGATTTTCTTACACAATAAAGGGTATTTTAATTTATTTCTGGTATTGAATTTGTTGCACAATTTTTTTCACAAAATGAGACAATTTTGTATTTTTCTTATCTTCCATACGATAAGCGTAATAAAACGAAAACAAAAGAAATGGAGGTCTGAGGGCCCGAATTTTATCAAGTTCATAACTTTCAAACAACAAGAAATGGTGACTTGAAGGTCAATTCTCGTAATTAAAAACGTTCAAAACCTAGTCGCAATCTACATCATTCTCATTAGTTCTGACATTGATTGTCACTGAGAATCAATGTCAGAACTAATGAGAATGATATAATCAATAATAAATCGCCGACTAATCTGACAGGACTAAACTAATATTTATCTTCTGTCCTTTTCTTAATGAAATAGAAAGAAAAAGATGCACTGAACTTAAATTTAGTTTAGTTTGTGAACAAGGGAATCGGCACCAGTAACGTTCAGGCACTAGATTGACTCGATTATGTAGTTCAAAAATGAAGTTCCCAGCAGGTTCGTACGTTTGAAATGCACACAAAAACAAAACTTAAAGAAAAGAATCATAGCAAAATCCAAAATACAGCAACCATTAAACGTTGGTACTTTGAGGTTTAAGTCTGTGACTAAGATCAGCCTTGTTCCACTTTGTAAAGAGCGTCTTTTCCTACTCACATTTCACTGTCAATCTGATAATCTGTGACGATACGATGGCGATTTTAATGACAAAATACGTTATCAACTGACAGCACTAACCAACAGACTATGTATTTTTACTCACATTAAAATCCTGTGAATCTGTACGTCGCAGTATTTTTAAGGTTTATTAGACGAAATATTCCCTGTTTATTACCTACCTTCGCATTTAATTGAAGAACAAAGAATGACAGTTAACTATAGTGGCAGTGTTTGTGATATTTATCTAATCGCAAAAACATCGAGTGATTTACTCTAGTTAAAGAAAAGCAAGCCGCGTCACTACTTGACAAGTGTCAAGTGATAACAAGACTTCATTAATTTAATTTTTCCCGTTTCTTTCGAATTGCATGAAATTTATGTTTCTGTTTCCCTGTGTGTAATTGTAGGATTACAATGAATATGGATTTTTTAAGATGGTACATATAGCATTTACTCCAGAACGATGTTGTATTAATTGTTCAGTAAGATTTCAAAGCAATGTGCAAATACATTGTCCGAGACTGTTGCAGATGTGCGGTTAATTGTGTACGGATTTTTCGCTTTTTTCAGTCAAACCATCTAGATGCAGTTTGAGAAAGTGCGTATTGATGATGCAAGAACGTATTGAAACTGTTTATTAATTATAGAGATTTGGATACAGGAATATTTACATTCCATGTCGATGTGCACAACAAACGCATACCTTGCCTCGTTAACTTTGCGGAAAAAATAGTACTAGTAATGTAATAGTATAGTACTAGTAATGTCATTTTCATAATTTTGTTTATCTTTACAGTCAATGGTAACTGTGCTGTCGTCTGCAAATAGTGTCATACGATGTTTTGTACATTTTGGTAGGTCATTTATGTATAGTAAAAATAGAGGGGGGCCAAGCACGCTGCCCTGTGGCACACCATATGTGATTGTTCTATCACGCGAACGATAGATCCTTTCGTTCTTTGTTTCAGAATCTATCTATGATATTTCCACATATTGTTTTCGGTTTTTTAGATATGACTCGATAAGCTGTAGGATATTTCCTCTTATTCCGTAGGCTTCTAGCTTATTAAGTAAGATATTGTGATCTACGTAGTCAAATGCTTGAGTCATATCGCAGTAAATTGAACAGACTGGTACATTATGGTCAACATTTGTGATAACTGTATTTAAAAAATCATAAATGGCCATATTAATAGTTTTATTTTTTCTAAAACCTTTTTGTTCGTCAATCAAAATGTCATGTTTTATTAAATATTTACTAATTTGTTCATATACGTATTTTTCAAATATTTTTGAGCAAATAGGCACAAGTGCAATAGGTCTATATGACTCCGTTTTATCCCTTTCGTTTTTTTTTATACAAAGGTTTTATTACGGCAGTTTTGAGTTTGGTCGGATATATACCTCGCGATATACTTAAATTAATTATGTGACTTAAATGGCCACTAATGCTGTCTGACACATACTTTATTGTTTCTGTTGCTATACCATCATAACCTACACTCTTAGTGTTTTTAAAGGTTTTTATTATTTGACATAAACATTGAGTTGTTGTGTTTGGATATTCTTGAAGTAATTTGTATGCCAGTATTGCAGTTATGTTTAATTTTGTCAATGAAGAAATCGTTAAAAATATTAGCTATGTCATGAGGTTGTGTTATCTTTTTATTCTCCATTTTAATGCTTGCAATAGTGTTTTTGGGTAATTTTGGTTTTGACTGATTTATGATATCCCATATTGCTTGTGATTTATTTGCTGCTGATTTTATTTTGTATGTATTTTGTGCACGTTTAGTTAATTTAACTATTCGTTTGTACGTAGTAGAATACGATTTAAGTTTTATTTTGTTTGCCTCATTTGGATTGAGACGGTAACGCCACAAAAGTGCCCTCTTCTGGTTACCACAGGCTCTAATTCCACGTGAGACCCATCGAGGTCGTTGGTGTAGATTTATTTTTATTTTTTTAAATGGGAAACACAGGCGATAGAACATATAAAATGTCTCCAGAAATAGGTTGTAAGCCTTATCCGGATTATCGCATTGATATATAAGAAGTGTTTTGTATACATTCTCTGAACTTTTTCATATTTTCTATACTAATGTCTCGCCGTTTTATATACCAGTGATTTACGCGGAAAGTTCTTTTTATGGGACACTTCAAGATTTGACAGATGTGATCTGACAAAGCTAATTCAATTACGTCAGCTTTACATTTATTGCCAAGATTATGCGCAAAGTTGTCAATGCATGTATTACTTTTTAACCTGGTTGGTTGGTCGATTTCTAACTTTAAATTAAAATTAAGCAGTAGACATTCTAGGTCTAGGGATGTATTGTTACGTTTTAATATGTCAATATTGAAATCGCCACATATTACAATATTTCCGTTTTGTTTCTTCGCTAGTAACTGTAATAATTTTTCCAAGCGGTCAAAGAATGTTGTCAAGTTATTCGTTTTTGGGATTCTGTAAATACATATAACAATGGTGCATGATTGCGTTAATTCGATAGCACAACATTCAAATGAATTACTTATTGCTAGTTTATTTATGTCAGGTAATTCCACCCATTGAAGTCCCTTTTTTACCACGATACATGTTCCGTCTCGTTTTGTTTCTGCTCTACTAAAACACGTAGCTAGATTGTAGTTAGGAATATCCAGAAAGTCTTCATAGCCTGACATAATGAAGTGTTCAGAGATGCAGATGACGTCAATGTTGATATTCTTCGTGATAAGTTCTTCAAGGCACACGATAAGAGCATCTGATTTATTTAGGAGTCCTGCTATATTTTGGTGCATGATATGCAAATAGTTGTCATAGAAATAACTGATTATTTGGAAATTCCTCCGTCTGTAATGTCTCCTTTAGCTTGGTTTCTCTGTCCAATATGTCATATTTTTTTAGTCCTTGAACAAATTTGTCAATATCTTTGAAAATAGTATGCATGCCATAGTTATTAAGTGATCCCGTGTGTTTTGAAAACATTGTGAAGTCATTTGAAAGATTCCTTTTTATGTCCAGAAAGTATGCATGCTCATGGGTCGTTATGTCGAGATAAAGCAGGTTGTTAAAGATTTCTACCCTCCAATTATACATATTTTTGTAGTTATTGTATTTGTACGTCGGAGCACAGATGATAACATTGGTATGTTTTATTTTTTGTAAGGTCGTCCTTATTGATAGTACCAGCTGGATATAGTCGTTTGTTGTGTTGAAGTCTTCCTCCCCTAATAAAATGATACAAAAATCATCGTACGTAAAATTCTTTATTCTGGATTCTATGTCACTTATCAACTGTTCGGTTTTACAGTCCGGTGTTAAATAATGACATATTTTATCCGAATGTTTACTGAGCGTAGTTTCTGCAATATCCCTTATTTTGTTCTTGTTGTTGGTACTCAAAATGCAGATATTACTGTCTGTCGTCTCTACTTGTAATCTTTGTTTAGGCTTAGGGTTTTTTATTATAGTTTTTGTTTTATTTTGACATTCTGCTTCTGGAGATGAGGCAGCTTGTTCTAAACCCAGTTCCGCTTTCCTCACACTCAATTTTTCATTTGTTTCGTGGTTTTGAGATATTTCATGGGTCATAGCGTTAGATATAGATATTGTAGGGGATATATCAGTCTGTGTTGCCTGGTGGCTAGAACGTTTTTGACCTTTATGCATGGACGTGTCATCTTTGCTTAGAGTAGACTTCCTAGCTTTACTCTTCCTGGCATGACTTGGTGTCATATTTGTGGTATCTGATAGACTAAGGTTTTTATAAGTTTCAATTACATTCAAGTTTTTGCTCAGGTCAGTCTTCAAGCGAAAGTTCTCAGTATTTAAATTCTCGATTTCTAAGTGAGCGCTTGTCAATTGGTTTGTGAGTTCAAGTATCTTCTCGTTAAATTCAATCACTGTTTGACTATCGTTGAAAGACGTGTTCGGGAGGCTTGCCATGGTAGTATCGAAAAGATGTGTCGTCAAGTGAGCTTGCTCGTTGGGGTTTGTTGTTACGATAGGTAATATTTTGTTCGAGATCCATGTTGAAGATTTTAAACAAATATATATAATATATATTTTAAAAAAAGTGCTTCGTGTATCGGAACGTAATCAAAGCGAAATTCTAAAAGACTTGTGTCCAAGTTTGGTAGTTGTTGGTAGTGCAATTTCCGAACGAAAAATTATTCTGTCAGTGCTGATTTGTGATTGGATACATTGGATATGAGTAATCAGCTGTCCTTTGTTTACATTGAAAATACCGTTTTTAAATTCACAACTACCTGTCAAAGATATTATTTGATCCATTGAGTGATATTTTCATGGAAATGTTATTGGTAATATTATATTATAAAGCCAACCAATATGAAAGCCAATATTTGAAAGCCAACCTGGTATTATGATGTTGTTGGTAAATCATCCATTATAATCCATGTTCACTGCTTAGTATGGTCTTGCACTGTTGCTTTCATATGTCATGAGAAACAAGGTTTTTAACTTCGATAACACTGTCACTGATTCTACTCCAAATGTGGGATGCACTTGTGTATTTTAATTGTGCGTGGAACTAGTAAAAACAATTATTATTTGTAAAACTTTCACAGAGCGATGTTGACAGTCGTAGGCGACGTTCCGTTCCTAGTATTTACCTACATTTTTTTTGTGTAACCATCAGGTATTATTAATTTATTTTTAAAACCAGGGGTTATAATTGAAAACAGTCTTCAAAAATACAACTTCTGCTTATCAGAACGATAATATATCTTATTTCTTAATGCATCAGTAATTATTTTGTTCCTAGAGACGTTTATACTTTTTCTAAGTTCGGAAAGGAATTATTTCTAAATCCAAATTAAATCCCAGAGAATGTCGACCGTATAAACTCATGTCAATTATTTAAATAAGATAAGCCACTTGCAGAATTTGATGTTACTGACAGTAAAAAAAAATGATTTAATAAAACTAGTTTATTAATTAAAAACATGATTTTACGTTTAAGAACAACTGTCTACAATCTGTCAAGTGTCTTTAATAGATTTTTAACTTTATCGCTAAAGCATTAGGTTCAAGGTTGATTGGGAAAATTTGATAGTTTCGGGTAGCTTGATGTGCTGGCGTCTGTACTCTACAATACACTTATTTTAAAGTCAAAAGCTTGTTGTACATTTTGCGTAATTACTTTATTCTCTTAACTTATACGAATATATAAGATATTTCTACTTGTATTTTTACGAAAATGTTTCATCATAAGTCAAAAACTATGTGGCATAAATAAATATTAAAAATAAGATTTCTAAAGTGCAAATGGAAGCTCTTTCATGTGATATTCCATTTGACCTATTTACCTCACTTTAAAATGAAACCCCTGTTTAGGCCCTGTTATAATAACTAACAATAATAAAAAAAACACTTTCTATACAGCTGATGGACAAGCATTATTTATATTATTATTAATTTCAATTTCAAGTCTATAAGCATTAGTAGTTCCTGAAAAAAGCACCTGTGACAGACGAACGGACTGACAAACGAAGTCACCACAAGTGTTATTTTTACCATTTTGATGTGGAACCCTGAATAGCCTTGATTGTTAAACTCATGTTTTATAACCTCAAAACTTAAAAATTGTGAATATTTGTAACCGTGAAAATGATTGTCCACCCCTGAAATTCGTGCTTCCTGAGCCCCAATTTTTTTTTAAATAAAATTTCTTGTATTGAAGATATCACAGATGTATGATAGCGAAGCCGGGAAAACAACCAACCGAACCAAGCTCATACAGACCCTTAAGCCTCCTTCCAATCATATCGAAGGTTTTTGAGAAAATATTTCTACGTAGATTAAAACCAGTCCTTGACGAGAATGTAATAATACCCCAGGCCATCAATTTGGATTCCGTGAAAAACACGCAACTGTAGAACAAGTGCATAGAGTGGTCCAAAAAATCAGACAGTCATTGGAAAATAAAGAATACTGTTCTGCGGTGTTCTTGGATGTCCAACAGGCATTCGACAGGGTCTGGCACAAGGGACTTTTGTATAAAATGAAATCTCTCCTGCCTAACTCTTTTTATATGATTTTAAAATCTTACTTAGACCAAAGAAAATTTCAAGTTAGGTACGAGGACGAATTGTCTAATATTTATGAAATGAAAGCCTCAGTCCCACAAGGCTCTGTGCTCGGGCCCGTACTCTACTCGATCTTTACTGCAGATTTGCCTAATACTAGTGATGTGGTAACGGCGACTTATGCAGACGACACTGCATGCCTTGCGAGTGACAAGGATCCAAGGCTGGCATCTCAGAAATTACAAGTCCAGTTGAATAAAATTGATCTTTGGCTGAAACAATGGAGAATTCAACCTAGTATAACTAAGTCAGTTCAAGTGAATTTTACTCTCCGGAAGGGCGATTGTGCCCCAGTGTACTTGGAAAGCAAACCACTGCCAAACAGTGACACAGTAAAATACCTGGGGCTACATCTAGACAAAAGGCTTACCTGGGCCAACCACATTAAGGCCAAAAAAAAGGCAGCTTCCATCGAGATGAAAAGTCTTTCCTGGCTCTTGGGAAAACAATCAAAGTTATCTCTTAGTAACAAAATACTTGTCTACAAAGCCATAGTAAAACCAATCTGGACTTACGGAATATAACTCTGGGGATCGGCTAGCAACTCCAATATCGAGATCTTACAAAGGTTCCAAAACCTAGCTCTAAGAACAATCTCAAGTGCACTCTGAATCTCAAACTCAGAAATACACGAGCACTTAAAAATACCAACAGTAAAAGAAGAACTAAGCGAAAAATGCAAAACATATAAACAGAGACTGAAGAAGCACAGCAATGTTTTAGCCAAGAACCTTCTAAACACACAAGGGGATATAATGCGCTTAAAGAGATGGCAAATCCTGAACTTGGACCAGAGACAGTGAAAAGTTAAAGTTAGTTTAGTGCTGAACCACATAATGTGCATGTTCAATGGAACACCACAAAAATAATCTCACACGAAGACCCCATCTGATTATGGCTAGAAAGCCGATCGCAGATATAAAAAGAAAATAAATCTTGTTAAAATATAAAACTAATTTTATTTTTATGGTTTATAAATGCCGTTTTCGCGAAGAAAAACTTAAATTTATTATGAGCCCTCCGCGAGTGCTCCCGGCATCCCCTAAGGGATTTGAGTGAGGCCTCTAGGAGGGCTCCTGGCACTGAACGTGTTAATTGATAATCTGGTGGGTTAAGAATCTGGTGAATTGAAAATTTGGTAAATTGCTCATGAGCCGACATTTTAATGGAACTTTAAAGAACATTTAGCATATTACACCTTCATTATTTTTCTTTTGCAATCACAATGTAACATGCTTGTATTTATAAAAAATTGGGTCTGTGATAAAAACGCAAAGATTTAATACAAGGTGTAAATTTTTGGGGTTTGTGTTAATTATCGTTAAAGGTAGCAATGTAGGTACACTGGAAGTGGCGGCCTTTCGTCAAAAGTAATAACATTGAACTTGCTGGGAATTGAACGCGATATCTACGCCTCACTGATTAAATACGCACTTAGTAGGATACATGTATTATCACACTCACTTTTACACCCTGTGCGTGTTTCCAAACTTTTAAGGGCTGATTTTTCAATCATCTGATAACTTTATTCGAGGAATAAATATGAAATTTTGAGTGATTTCATAAAACAACTGTCAAACGTCAATTTTATTCCTCGAATAAAAGTTATCTGGCGATGGAAAAAGCAGCCCTAAATCAAGTATAAACCAAATTTAAAAAATGGCTAGAGACGTAAACACCAAATTTGATAGATCACTACTAAGTTTTTAATTTTATTTACTAATTACAACGCTTGCTGTAACGAGAATTGAAATATGTTTCACTTACGGCCCAAATTTATAAAAAAAATCGTGTTTAGCGATCCAAAAATTGTAGATTGTATACACTATATTTTTGCGAATTTCGAGATTTTAAATATACTGATCGAAAGAGAACGAAAAACTTGACAATGCCAAAATGGTGGTTACGCCCTTTGAGCCTAAATTATGGCGTCAAATCTCGTCCGCATCGCTGTCGTCTGTGTGAGTCATCAGACATATAGGCATAAACCGCTCTAGATGATTGTGAAAACAGCATCTATTGTGTAGATAAGAAGATCAAAGCGGGCACACCGCAGGATTAAGCACGATTTACACCGGCCGCACTGGGGCCCGGCGCAGTGCGTCGCAGCCGAGGCACGTGCATGTGGCGGCAGACGACTGCGTCCCTGCGACTTATACAATCCGCTAGAAGCTGGGTGCGTGCACGTGCATCCATCAGCACGTTGTCATGAGTAAAACGACCAGTAGTGCGGTCTGCGACGATGCCTGAGCGCACATGGCGTATGAAAGAAATTTGGAATGTATGCACAACGCCATCTGTCGAGTGTCGTTGTAAACTTTTTTAAGTCCCTAATTTTATTTATCCTCTTTAGAGGATACAAATTGAAATAAAGTCGTGTCCAATAGATAATTGTTATGATTTGATTTTTAATAGTTTACATGTTTACTTATTATTTCCTTATTTTTGTACGAAGTTTCCCAAGTAAGCGCATTTTATAAATTACGCCTCTATAGTTCCTGAACTAACAAAGTTATCTAAGCCGTTATAGTTTTCCTCAACGTTCATCACATGGACTGCTATTAAGATTATTTTCAGATTTTTAAGCCAGCCATCTCTAAATGTTTTTAAAGGACCTATCTAATGATACCCCACTTTATGGAGTAGACGCGGGGGGGAAAAAAATCATCCCCAGTTTATGTGTTATATTATTTTAGCACTTTGCCGACGTGGTAAATACACATATCCATGCAAAGTTTCATATTTTTAGCACTAACCGTTTGGAAGGTAAGCCGAGGACGGACGGACGGACGGACTTGACGAAACTATAAGGGTTCCGAGACGTGAACTACGGAACCCTAGCCGTTGATTTTCATATGATCGTGCATGGCCTAACCCATAATGACCTAAATACATAGGCAAATGTGGCGAAGAAATTGTGGGCTTTCCCTAAATCTGACGACTTTGAAAATTCACAATTGGGCCATTTTTAAAAGGATATTCAGGGCGAATGAAAGTTAATCTGTGCAATAGTGTTACATGTGAATATATTAATATCTGACGGATTGATGGAGATTGAGAGAAATTTCATTCATTCAGCAAAGTACCCAAAAGTGGTCATAATTTTGCATTCATCTCTAAATTTACTAATCGAATAGATTTGATTGCTATCTGAATTTGTATCTGACACTTTTGTGATGACTTTTCGATATCGAAAATTTTTAAAATATTTTGATATTTTAAAAATTTTCACTAGAAAAAAATGATTAATAATTGAGTAGCAAAATTAAAAAATTGTTAACTGGATAGTTATCAACAGAGTTGATTATTTCAAAAATTTACTATGTCACTAAGCAAACAAATTATTTGAAAAACATCCTCATCGTATGGGCTGTCCAACGAGCTATCAACATTTTTCTATTAAGTCACAATAGGAAAGCAAAATGTTTCGAATTGTACATGAAGAGTGTTTTTCGCCGACGATAACATGCCGTGCACGACCACTGTATAACCTACCGCGCCGTTGCCAGATAACAGTACAAAACCAAACGTGTACTTTTGGTGTCATATGTGTCGTACCTACCTTGCTTATTATCTGTGCTTAATTACTTACGTGAATGTGCAAGTGACAGAGCCCACAGCCGAAGGTATGAAGCTGTATGTGATATAGTACTGAGCACAAACTCAATGGTGTGAACTCCTTGGTGCAACAGCAGCTCTCCACTCAGGACTGTGTATTTTTCTATATCCGCATTTAATTTCTTTTTAGTCAATACATCTGCCATAGTTTTAGGTCTAGGGCTTTTTAAAAGAAATTGCTTCAGAGCATCCTAAAATAAATGTATGTTATTTTTAATGTCCGTTTGGATTGAGGAGCCACTTCACGATTTTAAAAGGAAAATCTCCCCTTATTTAGTAGGAAAGCAGATAATTTTGTAGGCCAAATTCTGAAATTTGTACTAAAACGTATACAAAGTTATATCAATGTAAAAGTGGCTCCTCAATCCAAACGTCTGAATTGAAGAGCCACCTGGAACACGGAAAGTATTTGATGAATATTTTTGAAAATTTTGTATCATTTAGTAGTAATTGTGTATAGTGCCTACTAAAAACCTGAGTCCAGTACTGTTGATGTTCAAGAATATACAAGTATTTTAATGTGGCTCCTCAATCTATACATAAGAACCTGAATTGCCATGAAAGTAATTGGTCTATTTATATTCCACTTCAAAAAACATTTAGTAGTAAGTGTGTTCGAATTTGTACCATATAGAGAAAGTAGTAAAACTTAGTGAATTTAGTAAATGAACGCATATTATTTGGCTCCTCAGACCTGACGTTCTGCATAATAAATAATTGATTGTATCTACCTGAGATCACAACGGAATCAATAACCAGAGACACTAACATTTAGTATAAATGTCTACTAATTACATATGTACAAATCAACATTGTATATATTCGGTATCTGAAAAACAAATTACTTTTCGATATTCATTAGGAATTCGCTATTAAGGGTGACCATGTTGTGTGTGTACCTGGGACAAACAGTCAAACTAGGTAAGTCCAACTTCGTTAAGTTAAGGAACCTACGGAAAATCTTCTCGTCCAAAATACCGCAGTGTCTCGAAACAAAAGTCTTTGACCAGTGTGTGTTGCCAGTTATGACTTACGGCACTGAGACGTGGCGTTTTACAATGGGCCTCATAAGAAAGCTCAAGGTCACCCAAAGGCCAATGAAGAGGGCTATGCTCGGAGTTTCTCGGCGAGTTCGACTTAAGAATGAGGGGAACTTTGGGGGAGGTCCAGCAGTGGACGTCTTTCGGCTGAAATGATGATGATGATGTTAAATGAAACCAGAATGACTAGTTCTTGAAATTTAATTTTTAACAAATCGACACAGTATGTAGGTACAGAGATTCTTCATATATTTTAGGTATTTAGTAGTCAATTTCGACATAAGTTAATGAATGAATTAATATTTGTTGGTCGGTGCTTTTCCGAATTTTACAGTGAGAATCATAGTCGTCGTAACAAAACATCTCATCCTTCGTTGGGTAGTGAAATTTATAGTGGCCCATGCCAGCGTAGTTAGAATAGATTGCCAGAAAAGCCACGAAACGAACATTTTCTTTTTAAATAATGTATTCATGGTCACCCTTCAAAACAATTTCATAGGAAATTAAAGAATAGCTAATACCTTCGTAGATATGTACTATTTTATGGCAGGATTATACGTACATTTAGTAGAAATTTATACAAAATATAGGTGTTTTTTGTTCCAAATTTCGTCACAAGTATAAGTAGATTAGAGGCAAATCTATTTACCGAAGCATCTCAATTGAGGAGCCACATTAAATGTGCTATATCTCCCAATTCATACATTTTTGATTACTGACTCTTATCCTACAAATCTAATATACTTACTACTAAATGATGAAGAAATTGCGCATTAATTGAACTACTGCTTCTTTGAAAAATGACGAGTAGTATGTGTATGGTCTGAGGAGCCACATATAATATATGGTAACTTTTTTCATTTTAACACTACCAAGCTCAGATTTTGTCTAATAACTACTCTCAAATGCTACTAAATCATACCAAATTATGATATATATACATCCATGATATTCCTAGTTCTGACGTGGCTACTCAATCCAAAAATTTAGATTGAGGTGCCACCTTTAAGTTCATATAACTATTGAAGTATTATACTACAAAATCGAGGATCGAACCTACAAAATTTTTAAACTTACTACTAAATAAGTATTTAGTTTCATTAAGATACAAAATGTGGCACCTCAATCCTTACGGACATTATTTTTATTATTGCGTGAACTATGGCGCAACAACAACAGCAAGGGTACGGACTTCATAATAATCGTGCAAATGTCACGATCTACGAGATAGCTAATGTGCTTAGTTGGTAGGTTGAAAATCAGTAATTTCGTGAAAGTAGTATAAAAGAAGATAAAAATACTAAAGAACAGGAATCAAATACGTGCCTCGGCTTCCTTTTTTTTTCGTTTATTCGTGTGTATCAAATAAAGTGGTGTTCCCAGGAGCATAATAGGCACACATGCTACAGCGGTAAACACCAGAGTCATTTGGACTTTTCTCTGGCCTTCGAACATGTATGCTTTTGTGCACCCTTCATTTGCCGGCTTGCTTTCGGACATGAGCACCATGTCAATAAATAATATAAGGATCTGAGGAGCACAGGCCGTGTTATACTCCGGATCAACTGCGAAAAGTTAAACACACTAAGAGAAAACATTCATGTTAGGTTATACTTACACACCTCCACCGCACCTCCACCGCACCTCCACCGCACCTCCACCGCACCTCCTTACTTTGTTTGTTTATTGCAACATTGATTTAGAACTCGAACACAGATTATACTCAAAGACAAAGACATATTTATTCGTAGGATATGGCCCAAGGTGGAGAGCAATGGCGACCCAGTAGTAACGACCCCAACTCACAAATAGTAGGTCATGGGTTCGAACCCAGGTAGGCGCTCTGTGTATTTCACGACCACTGCTTTCAAAACGGTGAAGGAAAACATCGTGAGGAAACCGGTATGTCCTAAGAACCAAATATTTCAAAGACATGTGACATTTAGTAACACGCACTGTGCCTGCATGGTGGTAGATAACAATCAACGTGAATGGCCAAAAAAGGAAAAACTGGCCAAGTGTGTGTCTGACCACGCACAATGAAACCTTCATTTGCGTTCGTTCGTTGGGATGAATTTATTTGTCCCAACAAAATACTTAACTTTGTTGTAACCTACTAAAGAATGAACGGGTGTTGGTCTTCTAATCTACGTTATATAAGTAGGTATGGCCGGTTTTTTGACCCGTAGTTAAACCAATTGTTAAAAATAATGTTTAGTTTAGAAATTTTACTTACTGCTTTTAGGCGAGTACATGAACCATTTTAAGAAACACAAGACTACCAGCCAGAAGAACAGTAATGTTAGAAACAGTATTTCAGGAATGAATTGGAAAACAATTGAGTAGGTGCGTTTGAAGTACCTGAAACATATAGTTTTATCTGGCAATGCAGGTACTTTCCGTTCAATGCCAAATAGGTATCGCTAAAACCTACATCTGACCATTTTGAAAACAAAATTCCGTACACATGATGACCACAGCTTCGTCCGTAAGTAAAACAAAAGAGGATCCTTTTTAGGTCGACTAATAATATGCGCTGCAAGCAGGAATAGTCCTTACGGTGGTCAGATATAAATTTTGGCGATACTACAGTTCTCCTTTCACAGTTTTTTTTTTTTACCTCTGACAGTAAGTAGCAGCCCAATACCAACCTTATATTAACGAGAATAAAGATCATTGTGATGTTGACAGACTTGTCAGTAGCAACAACCTAACAGCAACTTTATTACATGGAATATCACTGTGATTGTGACAGTGATGCCAAATCAGAGGTACGAGTAAAAATAACTGTGAATGGACTGTAGTAGCTTCGGCAATCATCGCCAATCGTAAATACGAACGCGAGATGATGAGAACTAAGAGCCCGTTTACACGTGCCACAACCACACCACATCGCAGCGATAAAATATGGGCAAGCAGTGGTTACGTGTGAATAGTGTCGCTGCAACTTCTTGCAGTTGCGTTATCGCCAGCAGTTGTGTGGTATCTACAGCGCCACATTCGAACTACGCATCATACTGACGTCACGAAAAATCCTGCATCGCGCAAGCAGAGAGCGCGCGACTAGCATATATACAACGTCACGACGTTCAATCGACGAGCGGTTGCCCACCAGACACACCAGCCGTCTGGTCGGAGGATCCTCTCTTGTCTATGGACGATGAGTGAACTTTCCACCCTGTTCATCATACTTCCACACTGGTGATCCCGAACTTGGACATTAGCGCAGTCTTCGTGAAGCTAGTTCAGCGTGACGTCATCATCATAACTTTGGATGCTAAGCTTCAGTGGGGTCCACATATAGATAAATTGTCAAAAAAGCTAAGTTCCGCAGCATACGCTGTTAGAAAAATTCGTAATTTAACTGATATAGAGACAGCCCGTTTAGTGTACTTTAGCTATTTTCATAGTGTAATGTCGTACGGTATTATTCTATTGTGGGGAAATGCCGCTGATATTCAGACTATCTTTGTTTTGCAGAAGCGAGCTGTTCGATCAATTTATAAATTAAGTCACTCGCTCAGAGACAAATTTAAAGAGATTAATATATTGACTGTGCCTTCTCAGTATATTTATGAAAATCTTCTATCCTTCCTACTATATAATATTATAAACGCGAAAGTTTGTATGGATGGATGGATGTTTGTTATTCTTTCACGCAAAAACGACTGAAGGAATTTGGATGAAATTTGGCACACAGATAGTTTATAACCAGGATTGCCACATAGGATACCTTTTATCCCGATATTACCACGGGATCGAAACTTATGCGGGTGAAACCGCGGGCGTGGCTAGTATACCCATAAAAATATAAAATTGATTAAAAAAAATACAGGTGATATCCATAATATAAATAAACGCCTCTGACTAAAAAATTTTCGCCAAACCTAGGAGAAACTAATTTGGTCAGGCAAACATCGAAACTCAATTGAATGAAATCGGGATTTGACCAGTCAAACTTCAATTAGGTAAATGTCTTAGTTTGTTAGATTATGTGTAATAAAATGATTTTTTTTATTATTTTAATTATTATTGTTTTAATGTTCTTATAATTAAAATAATAGTTAGTCTTTATTCATACATGGTGAGGCATTATGCCATTTAGAATTGCACAATACATTAGATCTCTTATATTTACATAATTTTAAAGAGTATTTTTTGTTGCAATGACATTCTATAAAGCCTTAGCCAAAATTTAGAAATTTTTGCACTTATTTCTCTTAGAGACAACTTAACGTGTCGGGCACATCTTTGAAATTAAGAAAATTCTCTTTGCATTCTTTTAATTGATTCCTCGAAAAAAGTGTGTTTATCGTTCCGTGTTTCGTCCCTACCCTGTATAAACCATGAACTGTTTTATCTTGTATGATACCTAAAACATTTCCAGCGTATCTTTTAACTCTGTCGAAGCTAGGAATAGGTATGGTTATAGTTTTACCAATCGCGATTGGCGGAAATTTTTGTTCAGATAATTGTTTCATAACTTTTGGTAACATTAGCCTGAGCTTCAAGACCTTTATTTTCTGTCTGTGCACAACGCTGTTACTTTACTTCCAAAGTCTTCATAGTCTGCACCAAGTGTGCTAATATATTACAAGTACAGTCGACGTTTGACCGAATCTGCCAGTCGCTTCTAGGATCAACTAGACAAAGCCCAAAACAGATTATTTTACTTTCGACGTTTGACTGAAAAGTTAGGAACTTCTCGGTTTGATTAAAAATACTTTATTCAAAGGCCGAAATTGGAATTTATTTCGGGGTTTGCCCGAAGGCTTTGGTCAAAACTAGGATAAACCAGTCATTCCGGGAAGAGAATGCATATCGACCTTTGACTATGACATATACGAGTACATTTGCTTACTTTGTAAAGTATTCTAATATTTTAAATATTGTGAATGTGAAGACTATGTGGGTCAGATGTTTTCTATTATTTTAATTATTGTGAATGTGAAGACTATGTGGGTCATTTTATTTATTTTTATTTTTCTCTGTTCTTTTAGTTTTGTCATGGTCTGGCAGTTTGAGTAATTTATGTGGCCTACCTTTGATATAGTTCGTCGAATCGTTGAGCTCCTTAAGTTTTGAGTCGAGCTGCACGATTTCTGACAAGTGCGTGCATTGACTGGACAGGTCCTCTTAATTTGTGTGGTTCTTTCCTCAAAAGACCATCTCAGACATCGATCTACATGGTCTTCATATGATCTGACCAAGATTATGTCTGGACTTTTAAAAGCGACTGTGACCTCTGAATTTGTTTCGACCATTTTTCTCAGACTAGTCAGATACGAAACGCCGACCTAGTTTTTAAAATATGCTTGACGTGTAAAAGTGTTTGTACAAACCTACTTACAAAATAAAATCATTTATCATTACTTCCTCGAAATTTCGGGCGGCGGCGAGTCAGACTCATGACTTTGAATGGTATTCTGTCCACCAGCATGCAGTGGACGCGCATTCCTGGTCTTCACCCTCAGGCTCATCAGCTACCTTGGCACAGCGCACTGCACTTTCAGCCGGTCAACAAGAAGAGCTCTTAATAATGGTCGACGCCAGCAGTCCGCCTCAACCCGGCGCTGTAACTCATCCGAAGCACTATGCTAGGACTTTTAATTAGCTGCAGTAAAATGACAGCTTATATGTTACCAGTTTTTTAACGAAAATTAAATAGTGATGTGACAAAAGAATCGATTCATTCAATTAACATTCAATTCAAAATCAATCAATATTCAATTGATTTTATAATAGAGGATAGTTTAGTATTTTATGGGGTTTTTCTGTTCATATTCATTCATTTGTGTACATAAATTGTTAAATAAATAATAAATATAGTTCAGGAAAATCACTGTCCATTGTAAGGTTGCTTGGAAGAGATCGCAGAAAGCTATATGGCCGCCCATTGTATATTTTGTAGTGTTTGATGTATTTTTTATGTTCTGTATTTTTGTGGTGTACAATAAAGTATATAATGGATGGATTAAAGTATAATGTAAAAAAATATGAGTACATGGTCTTTGAGGTCAGCGGCAGTGGAGAAGGGCCCGAGTTGCTTATGAACGGGTCACCAATTAATAGGGTGTCAACTTTTAAATAACTAGGGCATTGTCTTGCCGCTGACCTCAGGGACGATGTAGACATTGAGAGGGAGCGCAGGGCTCTAGCGGTCCGGAGCAATATGTTGTCCCGTAGATTTGCGCGGTGTACAGACAAGTAAAAGTAACACTTTTCAGGGCTTATTGCCAAAGTTTGTACACGGGCAGTCTATGGGTCAATTGTACTAAGAGATCGCTGGATGTCCTGCGCATCAACTGTAACAATGCTTTCGGGATGTTGTTGAGCCTGCCTCGTTGCTGTAGCGCGTCGAACATGTTTGCGCAAGCCCGCACCGACGGCTTCTATGCAATTATACGCAAAAAAACTGCGTCGCTTCTGAGGAGAGTGAGGGGCAGTCATAACAGCATCCTGAAAACTGTAGCCGCGAGTTTCAGCTCTCCGATAATAAAACAGTTGGTGCGGAGGTTGATTTTTACTAACACTAGGCAATAAGTTATTTTTTGTTTTGTTACTAACACTATATGTATATTTTGTGTCCGAAATAAAGCTATTCTATTCTATTATATTATATATATTATTATTTTTTTATTAGCCGTTAATGTCCCACTGCTGGGCAAATCCTCCCTACTCTCTTTCCACCTCTCTCTGTCCAGAGCTGTCAAGGACCAATCTTTATGAAAGGAGTCCAGCTTATCCCGCCATCTCCGTCGGGGCCTACCGCGATGTCGTTTGCCATTAAGCGGGACCCACTGGGTCGTATGTTTGGGCCATTGATCGTCTGACATGCGGCAGATGTGTCCAGCCCAATTCCATTAAGCGTGGCGGCTTTCTGAGTGACATCAGTTATTTTAGTGATGGAACGGATTGTTGTATTCTTATTCCGGTCTACAAGTTTAATACCCAGAATACTCCGTTCCATAGCTCTCTGGCAAACCTCGAGGGTGGACCTCTGCTGAATTGTCAAAGACCATGTTTGAGAACCATACGTGAGGATGGGAAGAATACACATGTCGATGAGTTTTCTCTTGAGGGATAGAGGAAGTTCGCCCTTCATTAGATCTTTCATGGCCCAATAGCTCTTTCAGGCATTTTCGGTGCGTCTTGCAACTTCTTTGTTTTGTCTTGCCTGGAAAGAGACTATTTGGCCAAGATAGAGATACTCATCGACATATTCAATCTCCCCACCTGCCACGGTGATCCTGTGATGCATGCTGTTGGTCATCAACTTGGTCTTTGACATGTTCATTTGAAGTCCGACCTCTTGGCTTACCGTGCTGAGATCTTCTAGCATCTGTGTCAGCTCGGAGATTGAAGACGAAAAAAGGACAATATCGTTGGCAAAACGGAGATTGGATAATCTCTTTTGTACAACCATAATGCCCCTTTCTGTCCAGCCTGCTGCCAGCTTTCTGAAGACTTCCTCCATTACGGCCGTGAATCATTTTGGAGACAGCGGGTCTCCTTGTTTAACGCCTTTATTAATTCGAAAAGATGGTCCTGTTTTAGAACAGATTTTAATGGCCGCGGTGCTGTTTTTATAAATATTTTTCAAAAGGTTTATAATACGTGGTGTCTTTTTCTTGGTTCTGTAAAGCGTTGAAAATTGAGGTATGGCTGATGCTATCAAAAGCTTTTGAGTAATCTACGAATGCAATAAATAAATAAATAAATAATAAATAGTATATTTTGGTCGGGTCAGTAGCTTGTGTTTTTCAGGGTGTGACGAGCCTCTGAAAGCAGGTTGATAAAACCATATTTACAAAATTAACAAACTATGAGTATTAGAACATATAAACTCAATTAAATAGGCTTTTCTCAAAGACTAGTTATCTGAACGTTAGGTCCAGGTCTATGTTTTAGTCTAGGGTATCTGGATGCACTAAAAACACTAATAAATTACGAATACATAGCCTACTTAATTGAAATTGTATAGTTTGAACGATTTCTGTGCAAAGTCACTATTCGAGCACAACTTTGAAAGAAAAAGAAAGAAAGAAAATACATTTATGTAGCACAGGCTAACAGACACAACATACATCAGATAGCAACTAATAAAAATCAAATAGAAAGTATAAGTCCGATGTAAGAGAATAGCAGGAAAGTGTACCTCACGGCTGCACCAAAAAGGCCCAGTTCAGCAAAAATGCCAAACAACGCTGGTGTTCAACTGAACCTGATGTGTGAGGTGACGGATGTAAGTCAGTTTTACACTGCAACGTGACGTGTGTATGCATACTTAAGTAAAATAAATATGTGGCAGATAAAAAATAGTAACGAGTATGTACATAAATAGTGAACGTTGGGAAATATTGCAAAAATAAATCAAAAAATTTCGATGCGAACTAGTACTAATAATAACTATCCTATATATGAATGAAACTACAATGTATATTTTTATCCGATCAATACAAAGAATATTTGATTATTTACGAGTACAGTTAAATCAAAATTGGTCAATTGCGTTCCAATCACATCACTAGTAGAGATAATGTGGCAACGAAATATCAGTAAAGAAGTGGCATTTTACTGCAGCTAATTAAAAGTCAGACTGAAGTGCATTAAGTAGCGGCACAATGGGGAATCACCGCAAATAGTTCCGACTCACTGGGTACTATGCGGCACCCGGTTCCGGCTAACTGGAACCTCAACTGGCCCAGGCAAGCATCGCAAGATACAAGACCCAGCTCAATATCGACCTCTGGTCTCGGGTACGTTGTGGCTAGTGTGTGAAGATAGACAGATCGTTGTCACCATAGTTGTGGTGTGGTTGAGGTATGTGTGATTGGGCTCAAAAGTTGATTTAGGCTCCCCTACCTTAAGGGCCCATATCACTGACCTATATTATAAAAATTTGCTGGACATCATACTATCGATGACAAAACGAAGATATTTGATTGTCGCCATTTTGGCACTGATAACAACGTGAGCGTCCATGGAACTAATGTTTTTGATAGTGTGTTTTACAAAATGCGCATACACTCATGATAAAAATATTCTAAATATCTCTAAGTAAACATAAAATACACAAAAAAGTCTTATTCTAAATCTAAATCATCAGAGAAGAACCAAAACAACACGACCATTTGCAACAGTGTACCAATTTTAGGTCCTGAGACGCTCGAGCGGCGGCGCTTTGAATCGGCAAAAAAAACAACTGTCATTTAGTATAATATATTTAGTCCAGATTACTTGTTTATTAGAGGACAGTGGCCCAAAGCGTTTAAGCGGTTGACGTGTTTCCTGCCCCCGAGAGACGAATGCTAAGAAGTATTGTTACTGTTTAATGCATCACTCTGTTGGGTCATCAGCCGCAGGTGAGTCGCGGTAGCGCTTACTGTACGGAGAAATGCATGTGACCGAAATTAAGCGAGCGAGAACAAAACATTTATAAATGACAACACAAACGACCGGACAGCAAGAGCCAAGAGACTGCTTTTTTGTGGTACCTATGAAATTTCGCCATAGTTTCATGGTGCGTTATTTGCCAAAGTCTTTCGATCAAAGCAATAATAATTATGCTCGAAAAAAGATACAGTAGTCAAGCCAAACGTAGGTATACTGCTGATACAACCTAGCTTACTTACCTGTAATTGAAATAACTGAGTAATATGCCGAACATCATATGAATGATTCCAATAACTATAGAAATTTTCATTTTAAAGGAATTCTCAAACATTATTTTATTTTTAGCCAGCTGTAACAAATATTAAACAATACAGGTATGGCAATCAACAATCTGACACTTTGCTATATATGACCATGTGACACTTGTGCAGTCACGAGTCTAAAGCTACAAAATATTTACCCTCCACACGGGATCTTCACCGAACAAGTATGTGTGTCTTGTTTCTTCAAATGGATTCAAGTCCACCTTGTCATCTTCAGACAAACTCCTCATATCATGGAGGTTCATCCAGTATGATGGGAAAAGAGAGAAAGCTCTTGAAAACATGTCGTTATAACAAAATCCAGTGAAAACGCTGAACAATCCCATCATTAGTACCACGTAGCGACCTGAATATGAGTTTTATCATATGAGTTCACACTATAAACAGTTGAGTACTGTTGAAATCACAATGATAAAGCATAACGGTTCGTCAAGCTTAGACCATGTACGATTTACACAGACCGGCGCGCGGCGAGCCGCATTGGAGCGCATTTCTAAAATGTGCTATCGGAAATTGAAACGTTTATAAGAAGTACTCGTAGTTAAGTGTCATATTTGCATAGAATTTACACAATTTGGAAAACCCGGTTGGACCCGCGGGCATACCGCGGTAGCCCGTCGAAGTCACGCGTACGCGCGTACGACGTTCGGATACCGTTGCGTTCGGTCGGATCCATTCGGCTACAGCAGCATGCGCTCGGTTGTCGTAGGCCGGGCATTATATACCACAAAACTTTACTATTACAATTTAAACGTTACAATTTACAAATTTGTAAATCTTGCATGGAACGGAACTGCTTTCTACCGTAGTAAAGCTAGGGTTTCCTAGGAAAGCAATTGTATTGTAATTGTAACGTCACAGTGGGCTAGGGATCGCTTCACCCACGCCTAGCTATGCCACTGCGTGCACGTACCCGTGTTCCAGCGGGTTTGAGCAATCGGGCGGACACAGTCAGCTGCCGCCGCGTGTACGCGCATCATTCTGTTGCGACGTGCTGCGCCGCGTGCTGACGCATCCCGGCCGGTGTAAATCGTACATTAGCCCAGGAATCAAGGTGTTCTGTAATCTCAGAACCCGGAAAAACTAATCTCATATCGACGATTTTTTTATTATACTATCTAAATTTTGTTTTTTAAAGCCGTTCAGTTCGAAAATTGACTCTAAAAACTAGAAATGTCAGAGCCCAGAGTGAAATGATAACTACACACGCAATATATATAAGGAGGTACTGGCCCGATTCCCTTGTTCACTAAATAAACTAAATTTAAGTTAAGTGTATCTTTTTCTTTCTATTTCACTAAGAAAAGGACAGAAGATAAATATTAGTTTAATCCTGTAAAATTAAGATATTCCACAGATAGTTTAGACGTGACTAAAAACATGACCACTAAAAATACGTCAATTTACGTCAGGCGCTGACTAAATTTGACAGGAGTAAACTAATATTTATCTTCTGTACTTTTTTTAATGAAACAGAAAGAAAAGATGCACTGAACTTAACTTTAGTTTAGTTTGTCAACAATTGAATCGCCGCGCCACTGTCTTCCCAATCGCCAAATAGTCTAATATCATACTAAAATATAAAGACTTAAATATTTTCATTTATATCTCAAATTAATGTTAATATAATTGTTTAAAAATAAAAAATCGAATATCTCGTAAATTAAGCCATTTAAGTAAATGTTTTTTATGTAAAACTTCAGTCTTAAAGTTGTACAAAAATTATTCGTAGTTTGTGTAAATCAATACGAAATAGGTAGTTAGGTAGCCTATAAGTATTGATAAGGATCACTCAGTTCAAAATGGTGTCTGTACAGTGAACTGAGTGATCCAATGACATTGTCATAGATACCTGGAAATACCTTTTCACACCACCTGCTCGAAAATGTCAAATTATATGTCAAGCAACCTTAACCTAAAGTGAGTCATTAGTGGCCGGGGGCACAGCCGGTCAATAATGTTGTACTGGATTTCATTATGACCCGCTGGTCAATAATGTGATTTGAATTTGGAATCTCACGTGCTCAGCTAAATTGGCAGTATAGTACTAACAAACACCCTTTGGTACCAGAAAGAGGAAAGCTATTCTCGATACCCTTACTACGCGTGGATGATATTCTCGATTTCCTACAAAATCATAACGACTGCTTCTTCATATCGTTGCCATGTTTTCGAAGACATAATATTGTAAGAATAATTAGATAACTACGAACCATTTTTTAAAAGGAATGGAATAACATTAAAACTGGCATTAATAATAACAAATACCGTACCGCGCCGTAATACCGTAATAGTAATTGGCTGTAACATTAGTTAATTTATTTTAAGTAAACTGCGCAAAGATTGCTGTGGATTTTGTGAATAAATAAATAAATAATAAAACCTATCTATACTACAGTCGATTTATCACATTTTATCAAAAATACTCTATTTTCACGAGCGTCTCCAATGACGTTCTAAATTCAAAATGCATACAGCCAATCATCCAAAACCATTCTAGCGGCCCTGTATAAAGCTTAGTTTACACAAACGCCACTTCCATGAGAGTGATATCAATAGACAATCAATAACACACGACAAAACCGTAGAAGAGACTTTTTTTTTTGAAAATCGAATTGTTCGTGTCTTGGCTACTTATTGGTAGACGCAATAAAGGCGCGAACTTTTGGCATTTAAACTTTAAAATCAACAAAGTATTATAAAATGTCGAGTGATGAAAGTGATTGTACTCCTGAATTCATTACAACCGAAGCTAATAATATTTCCAATGATTTACTGTCGTACTATGGCTATTATTTTCTCACAGTAGGTGTAAAAAGTAGAGTATCCTCCTCTGGGCTAAAGGTGTCTTTGCCTTGGGCTAGCTTGAATCCCTCGCTGCATTCAGGATTCTTGTATTAACTCCCTCGCTTCGCTCGTGAGTTAAACTCTTAACTCCCTCGCTGCGCTCGGGAGTTAAATCCCGAATCCTTCATTGCGCTCGAGATTCAATATGACGCCCGTGACATAAGACACAACTTTAGCCCCTCGGTGCATAATCTACTATTAAATGCCTTGATGGTTTTAAAAAATATTCTGACTTTTTTTGTTAACAAATTTTTGAGATATAAATTTAGTCAGTATAGTAAGTTTTTGTTGAGATTTAACTCATAGCCGTTTTTGCAAAATGTATGAATTTAGTGATCCACACTTTGGACAATAACTGAACACCCTTGAGAGTGACAATTTTTTTACTTTGGGCTATGAGTTTTGACCATTTTTTATTAAATGTACAATCAGATTTTGTCACGAAATAAAAAAAGATCACTCAATCCAAATGCTTCTAGCGTTTAGACCTTATACACTAAAGATGGGCGCAGGGCTTGGATAGAAATTTCAATTCTCGCCCATCCAATCCACGCGTCGCCTCTCCGGAGTAAAACCACCTTTATGCGTCTTCTTACTAACAGAAAGAGGAGAACACATCTAGTGCGGTCCATGTCTCCGCTTAATCGTGGCATTTTTTCTACAAATTGCAACGACATCGTATCGAAAACGTCGTGCCGTGCATCGTACCACAATGTGACGTCGCGTCGTGTCGTGAACTGTTACGACATACGTCGTGTCATGAACTGTTACGACATACGTCGCGTCGTGTCGTGAACTGTTACGACATACGTCGTAGATTTTCGTCGTGAAAGACGTTGTTGCAGACATGTTTGGAATAACTATTTAAATTGATGAAATTTTAAATAATTTATTAAAAAAAAACTCCATAATCTGATTCGGTTTTGCCGGGTTTGAGATGAAATAATATTAATGGACCACATAGGCTGGGTGACACTGCTGCGTGAGCGGGGGACGTCTGCTGAATTTAATTGTTCCAGGTGTGCAATTTATAGAAATAAGTATAAAAGTCATACCACCGAAAAATATGTTCCAGATTTCATTAGTTGACCTCTGAGCCAAGAATTGCTTCTCGTACTTCCACATCCAAACGCCACATAACACTAAAATAGTTCCGTGTCCCAGGTCTCCGAACATCATTGCAAACAGAAACGGGAAAGTGATGAGTGTGTAAAGCCCTGATGATAAAAATCGTACAGAAATAAGAAGGTTGCTATTGACGGCAGGATCTATCAATTAAAAAAATAAAATAACCAAAATTGCCCAAACATGCGACCAATGCCGTATTTGTTTAACAAACACTCAATAATCATGAATATGAGAGTCAGTAACCGCACCCAAGGAAATCCAACGTTAGAGCATGTCAAAGATGTAAAAAAGTAATTTACCTTATGCAATGGTTTTTAGGATCATCTTCAACCCAAACAAATAGTCAGTTGCATAGAAGTGGGAGGAATATATGCCACCCGCGTAAAAGAACATGATTGTTGCAATGGTACTTTTCTTCTCGCTGCAGTGACTTCAAAAGTAATCCTAGCAGAATCTGTTTTTGTGAATAATCTAATACCACTCGGGCACAAATAAAAAAAATCGGGCACTTTAACAGAAGATGAGGCACTAATTATGCGTCAAAACCCCGCTAGGAGACAACATTTACTGGAATGACTCTCACATGGTACGAGTACGTAAGTACCCAGGAATATTAAAGTACTGCACAAATGCGTGCGCAAACCCATTTGCACCCCTTCTCTCTCATAGACAAACCGACAATCAGCGGCAATCCGACATGACCGGGGAAGATATAAAAATAACTAAAAATTGATTTTAGTTCCCTTAGGCGATTATCACACTGCCACGCATCACGCTGCATGTTGCGTGTCGACGCACTGAATGGACGCGCGTGAATGCATGTTCTGTGTGTTGGATTGTGCGTGTTTTCTATACAAACGGAGATACTTACAAGCAACGTTAAAACACGCATTCACTCGCTACGCTGCGTGGTGCATGGCAGTGTGTTAATCGCCATACTAATCTCCATGAGCGGGTAAAACGTCAAAATAGCCATCTTATCGTGATGTAATTTTAAATACAGCCTTATCGCATCGGACAGATTTTTTATTACAGCAATAAAGGGACGTAATGTCCCCGAAATTTCTTTAACGCATTGGAGAATGTGTTTAAGACGTTGAACTGGGAAGGACGCGGCATTAGTCTCCGGATGAACTTGGACAAAACCCAGGTTATTTTCGACAAATACGTCACCCCGGGGCCGATTGCTGTCAATAACGGTGATCTCAAGGTTGTTCGTAATCGTATCGTATAATACGCGTACAACGGGAAACTGCAGTTTGGTAAGAACAACTTTGAGATGGAAGCTCACAAAAGAATTCAGCTGGGGTGAGCAGCGTTTGGAGTTTCGTCAAGTCTTTTCGTCGCCTATTCCACAGAGCCTAAAGACGTCATTCGAAATGTTGACGCTATCGCGCAGCCAGGGCAGGGAACGAGGTGATCCGGCAGAGAATCAAAGCTGTTGAGCTCACAGAATAAGCAAGCTAAAGTGACAATGGACCGGCCATATTAGCAGTAGAACCGATGACCGTTGGGGTAGACATGATCTTGAGTGGAGACCGTGAATCGGCAAACATAAGGCAGGGCGCCCTCAAGGTAGGTGGAGCGACGATCTTCGCAGAGTGGCTGGTAGCAGCTGGTTAAGATTTGCCGAGAGCCGAGTTTAATGGCGTGCAGTGGACTGCTGTAGGCTGATGATGAGTCTGATTAATTGCCGTTTCAGAAGACGACCATGCAAGGCAGCCGAGTGCAATCATTTATTGTCTAGTATCACTTCTTATTTGTTTTTGTTTGTTTACCTGGATTCAGTTCCCTATATGTGGAGTCACCGTAAGCATTAATAAGATTCTGAAATCCTCTCGTAAACTTGTTGACTCGATGATAAGTAGGGGGTGCTTCGTCTGTTTGGATCTTTGAGACGACCGAGGGTAT
Source organism: Apamea monoglypha (assembly GCA_911387795.2). NCBI lineage: Eukaryota > Metazoa > Arthropoda > Insecta > Lepidoptera > Noctuidae > Apamea > Apamea monoglypha. Next base: position 20,208,100 of record OU426914.1, on the reverse strand, counting down.
GAGTGATTTTGCCTAGAAAAATAAATAAAAATACGGCCAAGTGCAAGTCAGATTCACGCAATAAGGGTAGGTACCGTAGGAGCTACCAAAACGATGTCGGTTCGCCTTTTTTTTTATCTATCACTAGTCATGCCCGGCTTCGCTCACGTGACAGTATTTTTTTTATGGCATTTTAAGTTAAGGGGGATGTTCCCATTAACTTACAAAGTCGAAAAAATACAGTAATGAGGTATTTTGATTACAAAAACCAGTTTTCAGTGAATAAATTCAAGAAAACCGTAATAATGTAATTTTGATGCTATGAGAACTTGATAAAGCGATTGGAGAACATAGCACAAATACGCGATGGTGTAAAATACTGTCGTTGTAATGTAAAGAACGCTAAGCTAAGCCTTTCCTAATAAAGAGCAACTTTCATCTGTCCTCCGCGTAATAATCAAAATAATTAAACATATTCAAGTGGTTTACAAAAGTAGGTGAATCCGTACCCCGAAGCCATACCCCGCGTCCTAACCAAAAAGATCGTTCACGCGAATATAGGGTCATCACTCGTTCACATTTGTCACTCACTAGCTTTTGCACGCGACTCCCGCGAGTAATGTTTTGTTCCCTCGGCTCATCTCGTCGCATAGCATCGCCTGCCAACGCTATTACTTCGTTTTCGCTTAGCTTTCTTTCTGAAGTTTTTTTTGTTTTAGCTTGGCTAAGAATCAAGGCCTGATGTACAGCCTATAAGTAGCCTCCTTACAAAAATAAGCTATCAAATGCAAGAAGATTTTTTTAAATCCGACCGGTATTTTCAGAGATTAGCGCGTTCAAACAACCAACAAACAAAAACTAGAGTCTTATAGCGCGGTGTCACATCATGCAACACGCGAATACGCATGTAAACCTACTTCAGATTTTTTCATTAAGTATCTACCTACAACAAAACTAAAAAAATATTAAATTAACATACGGAACAATCTGATAATATTTCGTTGACTTTGTGCAGGTCATCGTCGGGTATCCAACAATCGCCAATTAGATACTTGTCAACGGTGCGAAACATATTCAGAATGTGATAAATTGCCTTCGATTTTTTAACGTCACCCACAATATCTTCAAAAGTCTGGGCTATCATACGTAGATATTGGCAGCGGACATATTTTGACTTTTCTAACACCTAAAAATAATATAATTTGTTAAATAGTTTATTTACGGTTATTCCGTTTATCCACCCCAACAAATCCACACTAGGCCTTGAGTGGATTCGCGGACACGCATGTCCGAGAATCCACTCAAGGCCTAGTTGGAAATCTGAAATCCATCTTAGGGTAGATTTTTGGGGTAGATAAACGGAGTAACCCATTTATTTTAACAGCAATATTTTCTAAAACCAAGTTAATTTTACACGGTCTTATTTTGTGCTTGTTACTTTTACAGCCAGTACTTTTTTTACAGCAAATGTGTGATGTGTGATGTGTGTGTGTGTGTGATGTGTGTGTGTGTGATGTGTGTGTGATGTGTGTGTGATGTGTGTGTGTGTGTGTGTGTGTGTGTGATGTGATGTGTGAAATGTGATTATTTGTCAAAATTCAAAATAAAAAGTTTTAATAACTGGAAAGAACATTTTAACATTAAGTCAGTAGACAAAGGAATATAGTACAAAACAATTCAAAATGAGCTTCCTCAAGTGCCCTGGTTTGACAACAGTAGGTTAAGTAGAAGTTATGTGAAGTTAGCTGTAAGATCACGGTCTGGACACTATCCATTGGCAAAGTTTGCATTTCTCATGAAGAAAGTAAGTTCTCCCAACTGCGACACGTGTAATGTGTTGGAGGATGTCCATCATTTGCTGATGGATTGCGTCAAGAACAAAGAGGAAAGGAGAATTTTAATCAATGAGTTTAATTTAAATATATCACAGGTAGGTTTAATTCAATCAGTTTCAGCACAACCCAAGTCAGATGTGGCGAAAAGATTTAGCGAGTTGGTGTACCATATTGATTAAGATTCTCCTTTTAATTTAAGTTTAAAGCATTGTTTCGTAGTAGTCTGTAAGTCTGTATAAGGCATGATGGGATTGGCGTATCCATTGGGATAAAAACCCCAACTAAAACAATAAAGATATTAAAAAAAAAAAATATTCTTCCTTTATTACCACATTTAAATTATCGATTTTAATTTGAAGATCCCTCTGCAGCTCCATTCTATCTTCCTCCGTGTTGGGAACAGCGAAAGTTTTAACTTCAAATCCAGTGCAAATCTTTTGTACACGTTCTGCCAGTGCTTCACCCTGGCAGATCATTAAAAAGGCAATTTTCCGTATTTCTAGGCGCTGTAAAATGAAGGTGAATGTTTAAATATTTCTGACGGGGAATGTCCTCGAGAACTATGCAATGTAAGAACTTAAGTTTTGGCATTATGTTAGATGTGAATGGCGTGCACACAGACTGCCATAATTATTAGGCTGTTTAATAACTGGAAATCGGTTGTCATGTAATACGGCGGAATAAGGATGTCATGAGGAGAGTTTGAGCATAAATGTCGATGACTATAAGAGTAGGGGCAGACCAAAGAAACGATGGATGGACTGTGTGAATAATGATATGGTTAGAAAGGGGGTGACTACTGAGATGAAGACTAATAGAGAAGTATGGAATAAAAATAAATGTTGCGCCGACCCCAAATTAATTGGGATAAGCACAGGAGAATGATGAAGATGGCAGTTTTATACATTTGCCTCTCCTTCACCTTGCGAAGGCACGGTGCGAGAAAAACACAGATTAATTATATTAATACTAGGTTTTGCCTGCCACTTCACCCGCGTCGAGGTCGAACATTAACCCACAGGACGTACTACCGGGATAAAAAGTAACCTCTGTGTTAATCCAGGTTATAAACAATTTGTGATCCTTTCATATAAATCCGTTCAGCCGTTTTTGCGTGTTGAGTATCAAACATACAAACTTTCACATTTATATATTATTATAGTAGGATTACAATTTTCCTGTAAAATAAGGTTAAATATCTAATAACTCTATTAAAATCCAAATTTTTGCGTTATATATCTGGGAGATAAGGGGGTCATTTTTTGACTAGCGATCTGCGCGCGCGTCGTAGTGACCTAACACTAAGCCCTAATTCAAATTCCTATATCACATTGTTCTCGAGAAAAACCTCCGAGGCAAAAGGAGAAATGAAAAAGAAAATTTTTAAGGTTCCGGTTTTTATTTTTCGGAACATACAAACTCACCAAAAATAGGCGCAGTTTACTTACGAAGGTCTTTTGGCATGTGCAACTGTGCAGTATTATTTAATATTAATGAAAAAGTACCTTAGCCAGCCGAATGCGAAGGTTTATTAAGTAAGCGCAAAACAGTAGATACAGTAACAGACGTACAAGAAAGCTAAGAAAGTGAAGTGAAGGGAGGAAAAAATAACTTGTACAATTAGTAGTTATACATACAGACTGAGGATCAATAAGGATCTTATCTTTAGTCGCCTGTTTGAAGTACACGTTACCACGAGAGACCCTCCACACCATAATTTCAAAGGCGTGAGCCCTGGTGCGTCGCACTATCCCCGTTATCATCAACAGCCGTCCCATATCCTTGCCTCCAGCTTCTACTCCGGCTTTACCATGTCTGTAAAGAATTTGAATACATTTGAAAATGTATAATAAATAATAATAATAATAAAAAATAAAATTTATTTCTCAAAAAACTTAATAATAGGTTACAGAAAAATAGTTTGGCAGTATTAATTTCTAATAGATGGATGTAGCCACTGCAACCGAACTAGGCAATGCCTGTATTTCGGTTCCCAGCGCCTTTTCCCTCGATATATCAACAATAAAATGCCAACAAAAGTATGGTTGGTTGTACTATTAATTAAACTTTGAATGGCTTAAAACTAGCTTAAATGCTACATTGTATAAAATTTAAATTACCGTAATATAATAAGCAAATGGTCTATAGGTGAGTGAGAAGTGTTTGAGAGTGTGTGTGAAATAGTAGGTGATATGTGGAGTTTGACTGATGTGGGTGTGTGTGTTGGTGTATGTGGGTATGGGCGTGTGAATGCGTGTAAGTATGTGTGATTGAAGTGCATGATCATGATTATTATCTAATATTATTTTAGCATTTTAATTACTGTACAACGCTTAGTAATAACTCCGTTTCTTCATACTTTAGTTGTTGCAAATATTCACTTACTTTTTGTTTACATTTAGATTTAGTAAGCGGGTAAATATTTAATTCTTTAATGATTTTGCTATAAAGGAACGGACCATGAAATTCAATAAATCTTTATTTATTTATTTATTTATTTTATTATTTATGTACACACAGTAAAACACATAAGGATAATACATTTAAAATATGAGTACAAAGGTACTGCTTATTTCTTTAGAAATTTCTTCCAGCAGACCTGCGAAAGGAGAAGTAAAAAAGAAATGTAGACAATAGTGTGTGAGAACAAGAAGAGAAAAATATTAATGTGTGAAGTCTAAAACTAAAATATAAATATATACCTACACATATAATGCAAAAAATAAATAAATACATAAGTATACTTAAATAAATACATAATCCAAAAATATATAAACGTATATATATATATATATATATATATATATAAATACTCACGGTAAAGAGGAAAGGTAATGCTCTTTTAATCGACGTTTAAATTGAGAAATAGTTTGCAAATCACGAATGCTAGGCGGAAGTGAGTTCCACAATCTTACAGCATGGACAGAGAAGGAATAAGAGTAGTAGCTCGTTTTATGAGGATGAGATTTAAGTATAGATCTTAGGTGAGATCTACATGGTGCACCGCTAGAGCGAGCGTAAGAAAAACGCTCACGCAGGTAGGAAGGATAAGACGGGTTGTGTAAGATGTTGAAGAGTAGACATAAAATCCGAGTGTTCCTACGAAGGCGGATTGGGAGCCACTTGAGTTCCTTGCGAAGGTGTGAAACATGGTCATACTTTCGAAGACCGAAAACAAAGCGAATGCACAGGTTTTGCAAGCGCTCAAGCTTGTTTAATAGCTCCTCAGCAGCATCCAGGTAGCATCTTTCACTAAATTTGGTTTCACGATTGATCCGTTCCATACATACTCTTTTATTTCTTCGATTTTGCGCGAGTGGGTCATAAGGTCGTATATGCAGTGGTTAAGGCTTCGCCTCTAAATCATAAGGTTGTGGGTTCAAATCCGGGCAAGTTACAATGTGACATCTGGAACAGGGTCCAAGCTGCCGGTGGTCAGGTCTCCAGAGAGAAGAACCTCGTCACTATGCGTGCTGCAACCAGGAGTACTGCTTTCTGAATCAAGCCCTACACCAAGCCGCGCAATGAGAGCCTCCCCGCTAGTAGACCATTACCCGTAATGATTATCGGTATAAAAATTGCAGAGTCCACGACCCACATGTCGACAACTTCGTGCGCTAAGTCAAGATATTCTTGATTTTTTCACGAGATTCTCGTCATGAGGAACAACGATATCGACAAGCATTGCATGACTCTCTGGTCGATCTATAACCACAGTATCAGGTTTATTGGCTACAATAGTCCCGTCAGTGATGATAGTTCGACCCCAACACAATGCGTGACCATCCTCGAGAACTGGATCGGGCAAATTAAGATACTCCATAGACAAATTAGACGTGATTAAACCCATAGCTACTAATAATACGTCAATTTACGTCAGGCACTGACAAATTTGGCAGGACTAAACTAATATTTATCTTCTGTCCTTTTCTTAATGAGATAGAAAGAAAAAGATGCAGTGAACTTAAATTTAGTTTAGTTTGTGAACAAGGGAATCGGCACCATTATTGAGGTATTATTATTATATTGCCACTTTTTTTTGGGTGGAAAATCATCATATAACTTCTCCCGCTATCAGACTTTTACTGACTAAAACCCACCAGTGTTCCTTCAGTTGCCTATGCCAGGGGCCACGGTATCTCTTTCGAACAACCCGCGGCCCAGGCTGGCATCGGCCCTAGCAGACCCCGTCAATTCGTGCTGACATCTCTTTGAGGCGCGCGTGGAACACAACGCGGCGTCGACCTGGGCCTGGTCCTTACCGGGCGGCAAGCTGCCCGTTGGTCGCCACCCGCAAGCCCGCGCCTACGGTGGCCGGGAGTCGGCTGTTGAGTCCCGCCGTCCAGGGCGTCTCCTACGGCGACTAGGGGCGTGAGGGCGTAGAGATTGCCTCATCCTAACGCATTCCGCCTCGTCCTTTGCGAGCATTACTACTTCGCAGAAGGGCCCAGGGCCGGGCACGAGAGATCGCCGCCGCCAATCGCCGCCACGAGGACGCGGCGGTGCTCAGCCCAAGCCGGGCGATCCACACAGTGGTGACATCCTGGCGTTTCCTCCCGCTTTATCCTGAACAGAAACCTCCCGAAACAACCGTGTCCGGTGAGGACCTGTGTCAGGCGGAAGGTGAGGGCGCCGTGGCGCCTCTCCAGCCACTCCTCAAAGAGGGGACTTATCGCCGCAATTGTGGCGTGTCCAATATTGCCACTTCACTATCAACTTCAGCGTTACGATTGTGGAATAAAAATATAATTAGTATACATTTCGGTTGCAATGGAACTTTTACTTTGTCTTGTATAACATTGAGTTTGTGTTCTAAATCTTGATAATTATCTCAGAATTTGAATTCAACTACAAATGACATTGAAATGCTCCTCTCAAATGTGTCTGTCTAGTGGAAGTGAGTAACATGATACATATTGCATTTTGCCATTCGGTTGCCTTTCTAATTTTTCAGAACCCTCTAGAGGTCTATATCCAGTTTAACACACGTGTAAGATCTCACTTGTTTACTTAGTACTTTATTATTCACATCTATATATCTACATCTTCTATCTATATCTACCTATTCTATCTATACATATAATAAATCTGTAGACGAGGCATTTCATTTCTTTTCATTTCTGTCCCACGTAAAAGTACCAAACCAATAAGGTTAATTTTTCTACCCAAATATAGTGTAGAGCTCTAAGTACTGATTACTTTTGGTTTCATCACTTGGGGGGTTCAAAAAACATTTTAAAAAATATACTTTGCCGATTCTACATTAATTAAAAGTAACTAGAATAAAATTGTATCTAATCTAACTACATAGCCTGTATTGTTCCACTGCAGGGCAAAGGCCTGCCTCTCCCTTTTCCGGCAGGCCGCGACGAAGATGGCGGGACGAGTTTACTCCTAACGTAGGGGCTGGCTGGATTTACTCGGACAGAATTGTGTGGAAAAAAATAGAATAGAATTTTTATTTAAACGATTATCATTTTTTTGAGCAATTATGGCCGTTCGTGTATGACATGTCAAACAAAATAAAGTACCCAGTTTTCAGCTAATTTCGATTTTTTGAAAATCTTCAATACCCGGGTTTTGTTTACAAAAAGAACTTTTGTAGGAGATAATATGATAAGTGTAGTCTATAAAAAACAAAGCTTGACTTTGATGCAGCATGGTACGGGATTCCATACATCCATGAGCATTCTCCTTTTCGCAGCCACCATCTTTGAATCCTATTTTGAACAGCTACTTGCCCGTGGTCCCCCAGTCTAGTTCCCCTTGGGGTACCACGAGCAAATATTTTTGCCCGTGGAACCCCCAAGGGGGACAAAGGGGTACTATGGGCAAATTGTTTGGCCCGTGGTACCCCCGCTAATCGCCAAATAAATAAATTGCAAATACAATCTCTTTGCTTAATGCATTAAGTGACGGATGACCTGATGATTGCGTCCACTCCTTGCTTGATATATACATTTTTTTTTTAATTTCAAATGAATATAGATGAAAATGGGGAGATTTCTTTTATTGAACGTAAAGGAGGAACAGTTATTTTGGATACCAATTACCAATATTACAAACATAAAATTTTGAAGGAGGTTTGGTCGAGATGGCGGTGTTCATTGTTCAAAAAATCAAAATGTTGTGGATCCATTAAGTTGAAAGTACGTATTATTAGTTACATTTTTTATTTATTTTATAATTTATTCCACAAAACAAGTAGATAAGTTACATAACCGATATATTTGCTTTTTTACAATATGGCATTTCATTTCTCAGGACGCCCAATTAATTCCTATGAAAAACAGTCTTATGCATCAGATTCGGAGGTAGCAAAATTAAGGGAAATAGTAAAAAATTGCGATGAACCTGTCTTTAAATTATATAGAGATGCGGTAAAGCTTAACGAAAATATTGATATTGTGTCTCCTTTACCAGCATTGTCTAATATTCAGCATTGCCTATATCAGAACAGATATAAAGCACAAGGCGTACAAAAAAGTATTTTCACACAAATGCATGAAGTTGTAGTGCCTGAAAAATTTAAGAACTTTGTTTTGGCGGACTATTCGTCTGGAGATCAACGAATACACGTATTTTGTACACAAAGATCGAGGAAAATAATAGGTGAAATGAGTGATTTTTTTGCGGACGCTACATTTAAAAGCTGTCCGGTACCTTTTGAAGAGCTATTCAGTATCCATGCCGACGATGGAAATACGTTAGAAACTATCAAAGTGATTCCTGTAGTATATGCTCTACTACCGGATAAATCACAAAACACATACAACATTTTATCCCACTTATTAAAAAGTACATTGCCTAATTTTTATCCGAAAAAATACTTACTTTTACGCTCCATTTCTTCTTCAAACCCTCTCTTAATTTTTCTAAATTCTTCCAGCGTCAACATTATGATTTTTATTGAAAAATCTCAATTTATTTGTATTTCTTTATTTGTCAAGCAACAGTTTGTTTTTTAAATGTATTCTTTTAATGTCAAATTGAAATGTTTGGGATGGGCCCGTGGTACCCGGGCAATAAAAATATATTTAATAAGAAGATTATTATTCAGGGGCAAAAATATTTGCTCGTGATACCCCAAGGGGAACTAGACTGGGGGACCACGGGCAAGTAGCGTTTTGAACTTCGTTCCTGCCGGGGGTTCTCCGACCCCACACGTTTTGTTTTGGTGGTGAGATTCCACAGAAGAGTCATCTTTATTCGTGTAGTTATAGACTTTTTTTTATTATAAAACAAATTATTGTTGTCATATAATTGTTGGAAAGAAAGTAGTTTCATAGCGACATATATGCTGTTATAGTTCTAGACTGTAGACCTAGCTCTTAAAATATTTGTTTCCTTCTGGATTTCTCTCTAGAGGTCTCATCTCACTCAAGTTTTTCCTCAGTTCTCTTTAACCGGATTTTTAATTAGAAGAAAAACTGAAGGATTCTTTGAGGCATCTTAATAACCGAATTCAAAAATTCCTCAATTCGTATGTTTTAGGGTTTCGTACATGACCCAATAATAAAGTCCAAGGAAGGGAACTTATCATTTTGTCGAAAGATTTTTCATTTTCAATGAAGGAGTGGTAATTACACCTTTCCTAAGCGAAACATTATTGTTTTCCGACATCCACGCGAACAAAGTCGCGGGCACAGCTAGTTAATAAATAAGTATACTTATAATTACGTAGGGAATAAAACATCTTTTGATATTTTCCAGTGTCCTAGAATGGGTCCAATATCCCGCAATACATAGTGAAACTCGACCAACTCCAAATATTTCGTCAATAAACTGACTTCGTTTGCGGTAATTTCTTGAATACCATCTTTCCATTGTTCTAGTGTAATCTGTAATGAGATAAACTTTTTGATTAAGAAAAGCGTTCATAGTTTCACGTTTTTAATTTTTAGACTGCATTGTGTCCCGCTGCTGGGCAAAAGCCTCCCCTATATAATATGTATATTCTTCCAAACCATTTTGCACGTCGCAAACATGATCAGATCGTCACACCACCTTTTCCGCGGTCTATATCGACGGCGATGTCCTCCCCATCTCTTCGAGTGCATTCATCGTCAAGCTGTGAGGCTGAAAAGGGGCGTCAGCTCCGAGGAAGGCCGATAAAACTATTTAATAATGGCCAAAGAGAGTTGCGCACAGGGAACTGTGGAAGGACATGGGGAGACCTTTACCCAGTAGTGGGATAAAACACGTTGATAAAAAGGAAAAGTACCTCAAACTCCACGAATTCAATAAGCGGTTTTGCTTGAGGTGGCCGTGACGGTGGAAGCGGTTTTATATCATTCAGTCTCATTTCATTGTATATATAGTTAAGCTTACGTTCCATTTCAGAAAAACGACACACCTCCATGACGTTAGTCCTTTGGAACAACTGTAAATCGGGATGCATCTGGAATTAAGAAAGAAGAAAATCAAAATCCCGTTTCATTTTTTGTTTACTAGCCTATACTATCCCGCTCCTAGGCAAAGGCCTATCCAGTCCTATAGTCCCTATACAAATATAATATATTCAATAAAATTTTATAGGACACTAAGAACTTCGGCAAGAATTAGATAGAAAATGAATGTACTTGAAGTTTATTGCTAACTATTGCTACATCTTGGAAGTATTCCCCTGGAACCAATATAAAAACTCATGTCGGTACTAAGCACATACGTCTATGAACTGCACACAACCCAACTCTCCGAGCTGATGGACGAGACAATAAGCAGCCTCCGGTTGCAGATACATATTGTACTTCGTCATCTTGTCACTTCGTAGCATACACCCCATTTTGAACCTGAATAGAAAATATGCTAAAGAAGTAAACTTTGTGAAATACAGTATGGATAGTTTGTCGGGAATAGTAGGATGCGGATGCGAATGAATCCTAAGAATTTTTAAAGAAACTTCGGATGGGTGCATCTGCATCCGCATTGATACTTGGCGATGCTGATATGGATGCAGAAGTCCAAACCAATACGGAAGCTCCGTAATTGCGGATGTGGGTGCAAATATACGCAACATCCCAGATTTGAACACAGAATCGGAGTTCTAAGCTATCTTAGAAATACGAGAAAACTACAGATTCGTGTATAATTAACAACTTCTACACCTTACCTTTATTTACCTTGTAACCTTTATTTGCTTAAATGTGGTTAGTGTATTTCTACAATAATACTGTCCCAAGTTAACAAGACACGTACAAAAAATCTTTTTCAACTTTGACGTTGACGGACGTTGATATTTCTTTTAAAGTCTTTTTCGTTGTTTTCTTCTATTCTATTTAGTGTTTTTTTTTTCTTAAAGGCAAATAGTAGGTGCCAGAATGAGATTTGAATACTTAAATAAAAAAGTTTTATTTTGATAAGGTGTTAAATTCACGATCTTTACTTTTATTATAGACGAATAAGGTCACTGGTAAATCAAGTAGTTGCCAAATCTAAAATCTGTTTGACAATCTAGCGCATTTGGGTCTTAGAAGAAGATAAAAAATAATAATAAAACAGATTGCATGATTCCCTTAACAGGTTGCAAATTATTTTAACATCTTCTTCATCGATAAAACTAAAACTTCATCTTCACCAAACCATTCAAAATGTCGAATCCCGTTCGAACCAAACTCAATATTTATGCGTCCAACTATACCAGAAGATATATACAAAATAATTAAAGCCCTAAAGAACACAAATACACAGTACCGGATATGACAATATATCAACAAAAGTTTTAAAGCACGTAACCATTGAATAATCATCTATACTTGGTCATATAGTAAAGGACCCCACACGAAATGTATGGAAAAAACCGTTCGGTGAATTTGGCTGAAATTTTGGTACAATATAGGTTGTAACATGCCTGATTTAATTATTAAAAATGTTTTATTAATTTCTATTAAAAATCATAAGCCTTACAAAAATGTTCGTTTAAAGAAGATTATGCCATGTGTGTTATGCCAAATAAATTTCGGAGCATCAAGATTCTGCCAGATAGAGGGGACCCAGCGCATTTTTAGGGTTTTGTACGACAAAGGAAAAACCTGATTCCTTATAGGATCACTTTTGTTATCTGTCGGTGTCTGTCAAAAGCAAAGACATTAAACCAATTAATTAACAAGTCAAAAGCCTTTTCGCAGAAATCGAGAAAGGTATCAAGTTAAAATTAATACATAATTAATAATTAAAAAATACATTAAAAAATAATATTTACAGTAGGTACATACGTCCCGTTCTCATTATTTTTTGTCGTATCGATGATTCCCTTTTATTAATTTTCTATAAGCTTCGACCAGAATTTGGCCATTTCAACAGCATTCACGTTGGTCTCGCAAAGGTCTTCCATAGTGCAGGTGTTTTTACACAGAGGGCATGACGAGAGGTGAGGCATCGTTTGTGATGTGGCTCCGTAGTCTTCCTTGGGCACATCGGATTACCCACACCTGACGAAGTTGTACTTGCAGCGCTAAGAAGCCAGGTACCTGTCTTCTTAGCGCTGCAAGTAGACAGGTACCTGGCTTCTTAGTCGGTTAAGAGATTTCTAGCTGGAGCTTTTCTGCAGACTCAACATATTCGCAGCCTCAGTTTTAGTTGTGACGCACTAGAGCTGCCGTCATTTTGTGGTATGTTCGAGTTGAGGAAACTGTTACGGCTCTTCAGCATGTCTCGAGTTTGTTACGTTACGTGTCGTTGAACTAACAGCATATTTGGCAAGAATCAAGGTCTCACAGTACAAGTATTTTCTTATACTACTACTTTTGCTGTTAGGAAAAATCTGAAACTTTGTCAATTTGTAGACACATACCTATACATACATATGTAAACTCACGCCTACTTCCTGTGGGAGTTGGCAGAAACTACTGTAGGCACGTGTTATCGTCGCGGGGAGTGACCGCGGTACTGGGTTAGGTTAGGTTAGGTTCTGAACGCCACCTGCTACGATCTATGCCATAGTTCTTTTGGTTCATTTACGTTCATTATTACGTTTATTTATTTACGTTTTTAAGGGTCTCGTGGCTAAATCATAATGGACGCACGGGTCGATCAAAGATCTACCCCTCCATGCCTCGGAAAGCACGTGAAGCCGTTGGTCCCCCCTGACATTCGTAGATCTTTGTCAGTCGTTACGGGTAGTTAGAAGCCTAAAAAGTCTAACAACCAGTCTTACCAAGGGGAATCATGTTACCCAGTAACTGGGTTGTCGTGATCAGATAGACAGTCGCCCTATGTAAAATACTGGTATTCAGTTACATCTGGTTAAGCTACGGGTTCCTAGAAAAGCGGTGACCGCAACGCGGCAACGGTGTAGTGTACGGGGTAAGTGGAACGAGTGGAACTGACGTTTTTATTCATACCGGTAATGAATACAAGCGTTAGTTCCAATCAATGATATTATTCTACTAAACATCCCTTGCTAATCAGAGAGGCAATTCTCGTATTTTAAGGATGTTTACAGTCTGATCTCAGTCTCAATCTGTCAAAAAATACCTCAATTTCCCTACCGCCACTATTTGCCGTAACTTGTTTGTCGCCGAGATGAGACTGCGACTAGATTTTGAACATTTTAAATTACGAGAATTGGCCTTTAGTTGTTACGACAAAATTGAAATAAAATTACAGGTCTGTCAAGCATTTCTTAAAAAAGCAGCTTCGATTACTATCCAGGCCGATTTTAAGGGTTCCGATCTTAATCGGGAAGAGTTTTTTTTTTATAAATGCTTTATTTAGACGACCTTTTTCTTTTCTGAATCTTGATATGCTACTGTAGAGTTCGTGTATATAGGTACATATAAAAAGGTACTTATTATCGCGTGTATCAACGAGCAACAAATCAGCCCCAGTTCAATCGATTACTTTCTGCCTTGCTACCTTCTTCTGTTATTCTTCACGTCCGCAGGGACCACAGGCACTGGAATAATTTACTGTTTGCCAACTAAGTTTTGAGGTGGGCCTGTAGTTCCCTAGGGAGAACGTGCCCATTTTCTCCTCGTATATTATAGTCAATTGCAAACATTACTTTTAACAGAAAAGTTAGTATATGTTTGTAGTGATATCGGATGTAAAGTTATTTTCTTTTTTTTTCATTTAGGCATTACAACCATTGAAAAGTAATAAGGAAATTAGGTGCCTATACAGCGAGAGTTGTTTCCCGTGGCGAAATATTATAGCTTCGCAAAAGAAATTCAGACAATTTTTTCATAATAAGGGCTGATTTTTCAATCACCTGATAACTTGATTCGAGGAATAATTTTGAAATTTTGACAGTTAATTCATACAAAAACTGTCAAACGTCAATTTTATTCCTCGAATAAAAGTTATCTGGCGATGGAACAATAAACCCTAAGTGAATTTAATAAAAAAATATACATAAAAAAGTCAACAAACGTGCTGTCAGTTATAATAAATGCACTAAAAATAGTTCTAAATTTTATTTTATTTACAATAAAAATAGCTTGGTTTAAAAAAGTGTGTGGCACTTTAATTGTACATAATTATAGAATTCATCAACTCAGCCTATCATCACTGCTGGACATAGGCCTCTCCCAGAGTGCGCCACAACACTCTGTCCTCCGCCTTCCGCGAACTCTGCTTGCGAGAAGCAGGACGTTTGCGTGACGTCAGTATGACGCGTTGTTCGCATGTGGCGTTGTAGATACCGCTACATCACTCCCCTCCGAAGACCGGAGGTCGATAGTGGCCTGAGTCTTTGTATCTTGCGATGCTTGCCGGGCCAGCTGAGGTTCCAGTGAGTCGGAACCGGTTGCCGCATAGTTCACGGTGAGTCGAAACTGTCTGCGGAGATGCCCCAGTGAGTCGGGGTGACGCATAGTTCGCGATGAGTCGGAACTGTCTGCGAAGATATCCCCAGTGAGTCGGGGTGGCGCTGCGTTATACTCCAGTGCGTCGGATGTCGTACAGCGCCGGGTTGAGGCTGGCTGCTGCGTCGACCAAGAGAGGAAGCTCTTCTTGTTGACCGGCCGAAAGTGCAGTGTGCTGTGCCGATGTTGCTGATGAGGCTGTGGGTGATGACCAGGTATGCGCGGACGCTGTATGCTGGTGGTCAGGATACCCGTTGAAGCCGTGGATACTGGCTGGCTGGGAGACTCGCCGCTAAAGCTTGCGTGAGTGATGATGATGACGTCACGCTGAAGTATTTGCACGAAGGCTGCGTTGACGTTCATGCTCGGGGTCACCAGTTTAGAGGTATGAGGAACAGGGTGTAAAGTTCACTCATCCTCCATAGAAAAGAGAGGATCCTCCGACCAGACGGATGTTGTGTCTGGCGGGCAAATGCCCAACGATTGATGTTGGGAAACTGTATCTATGCTAATTGCGTGGTAAACTTGCTTGCGAGATGCAGGATTTGCGTAACGTCAGTATGACGCGTTGTTCGCATGTGGCGTTGTAGATACCGCTACACAGTCTATCCCTGCCACCTTCTTTAGGTCGTCCGTCCATTTAGCTGCGGGGCTTCCTACACTACGCTTGCCGATACGCGGTCTCCACTCCAGGACTTGTCTGTGCCACCGGCCATTGGTCCTTCGATAGTCATGTTCAGCCCGCTGCCACTTCAGTTTGCTTACTCTGCAAGGTATGTCGGTAACTCCGGTTCTTTTCTAGATAATTTGATTCCTGATTTTATCCTTCAAAGAGAATTTAACAGAACATAATAAATAATAATGTTAAGTTGTTGTTGTGAAAACTTTTTCCACACCACCTGGTCGCTATTCATTCTGCACTACCACGGGGAGATAGTGCAGTTATGTGGGACTCTAACCCACTAAAACACCACGGTGTCCTCCTCTGCCACTTACGGCGGGAACACGGGCACGCCTTAGCACTCATCCGTGAACCCGCCGCGGCCGTCCGTCACCGGACCCTCCTCTGGGGATTACTCCCCATCACCGGCGCACCAGAACACATGGCACGCCGTGACCACCCCAGGGACTAAACCAGCACATGGGCGCCAGACGACCCCGTGTCTGGGCACCCTTGGTCCCCCTGCGACGGGTCAGGTCATTGGCCCCGCCGCCTGCCAATTTTCGGCCGCAGAGGATAGGGAGAGCGGCCAACTTCATAACAACACTCCTCTTCCCCTGCGGCCCCACCGCGTCCGCCATCATACGGTGGCGACCCCGTCAAGGCCGCGGAAGGTAGGAAGAGCGGCGCACCGCAATACCGGCCCGCCGCGGCCACCAACCCTCAGCCCAAGCGGCACCGCAACCTACTTGTTGGCCGCTACTTCGTCGGCTTACTGGCAAAGCCCTGACGAGCGGCACCTCCTCGGCTTCCTCTCAGCTTCACCATGGTTGTCCAAGCCACGGCTACTGAGCCCCCCGCCTCGACAATGCGAGAACCCACCGGCGGGGTGCAAACCTAACCTAACGCAAGTCAGTAAAGACTAGGCTCTAACCGAGCAATAATATTGTATTGAATTTCATTATGACCCACTGGTGCATAAAGTGATTTGAATTTGGAACCTCAACTAAAATATTCGTATGAAAACTTTCACAAACTTTTCAAATGAAAACATCAAAGAGTTCTCACTTCATGGGTTTTAATTGCCATTGACGAACAAAATGAGTAACAATAATGTACACTAATTAAATAGTACAAACCATAATAATTACAACCGTACACAAAAGCACAAAAACACGAAATAATCATTAATGCTGCTTTTTATGGACAAGTTCAAAATTATTGAATAATGTGCATATTAGACTAAAGTACTGACTAGTCGTCCCCGAGTTAGAATGTTTGATTTGGGCGTCATATTTACGAAATTATTTATTGTGTTTTGATGAAATTGTATGAGTTAAAATAAAATAGATGTATGAAACTGACAGTTTTAATACATGCATGCACGTTTTCTATCAGTTACTGTTTCATGTTCTACATAGTTCGAAAAGCGAATTGGTTGTTATTACCTCGCCGTAGGTGCGAAAAGTAGAATATTCTCCTCAGGGAGAAAGGTGTCTTCGTCTCGGGCGAGTTTGAGTCCCTCGCACTCAGGATTCTAGTCTACTCAAGAACTACTCTTATTTTAACTACTTTTATTAAAAACTAGTTTGTACAACTTGTTTTAGGGCTGACTTTTCAATCGACACAGAATTTTTATGCATTTATTAAAACTGACAGCTTTTTCAAACTATATTCGGTTTTTATTTCATAGGACCGATTTTTCAACAGTTGGATAACTTTTATCTGATAAATAAATTTGTATTATACGAGGTCAGGAGATTGACTATTTCTTGTTGTTCTCAACCTTTGACAAGATTATTTTGTTGTTTTCAATCATTTACATTAAGTAGTCTGCTTTATTTTTAACCTGACTTAACATTACACCTGTATTCCCGAAGGGTTAGTCGATATCCGTGGTACCTATTGTACACCTACATTTTGCCAGTTATGTTCAAGTCCAATGTAATCATCATCTGCCTAGCCTTTTCCCAACTATGGTCGGCTTCCAGTCTAACCGGAAGCAGCTGAATACCAGTATTTTACATGGAGCGACTGCCTATCTGACCTCCACAACCCAGTTACTGGGTAATACGATACCCCTTGGTAAGACTGGTTGTCAGACTTTCGGGCCCATAACGACTGATCAAGTCAAATGTAATATGCCAATCAATTTATCAATTGTAGATTTGGTATTGATTTATGGCTCTGCCTATTAACTAATTGTACTTTGTCTCCTGTCGCCCTATTCCCTCTAAGTTGCATCAATATTATCCTATGGCCAAACTAAAGTTTGCGACTGAGTGGGATGCGATATTGGTCAGTCACCCTGCAGCGTTCCATATAAGGTTACATAAAGTCAAGGCGAATTAATTTCTAACACACTGCTTACTTATAAAGTCTATATATTCAAATCACGCACGCGCTCGATGGGGTTACTAGCTGCCATAAGGGTTTCGTTACCCGTCTCGTAAGCACTTCGCAGCTCTATCATCAGACCGCTGTATGTACGATATTATTATATTATCGTCTAAGGTTTCAAATAGCTAGGACTACCTACTAGAAGTCGCCGGTATTCTTAGATTTTTTATAAACAAACACACAATAAAAAAGCGCATTAATACAGAATTAGGTACACTGTTCACAATTCTATTTTTACTTCCTATTCCGAGTCGAACAAGTTTTTAAAATTACCAGCAATATGTGTAATAAAATAATACAAACCTTGTAAAATGCAAATCTTTGTAATTGCTCTCTCTGTTATTAAAGGAGCTTCATGAAATTTTCACGAATGCCATTCAAAAGGGAAAAGATTCGTATGTTTGTAACGTCCGCCATAGTACGGTCCGCCCTCAACACACATAAGCAGTATGTAATATTCCCACAGCTGGGACACAGGCCTCCACACTTCGAGACAGACTGGGCTATAATCCACCACGTGGGTCCAGTGCGGGTTGGTAGATGTCAAATGTCTTGCAATTTTTGGTTCTAGGACATGCCGTTTTCCTCACGATCTTTTTCTTCGTCGTTTTGAGAGCAGTCTGTGGTGGTGGTGATCCATCGTCAACAATAACACGTAATTACGGATTTTCGCAACATGTAAAGTGATGAATACCATGTTAATCCGTCGGGATTGTAGATTTATTCCGTGCACGAACGATGCAGTTAAAACGTATAGAGTCATGTGCGAAGGGTCCTCGTCGTCTTCGTCATTCAGAATTGGACGTCCATGTGACGTACATACACGTAGCTTTCACTACAGAAGGTCCGAATTGAATAAGCGCACTATCCTCTCTCTCGTTTTGTCATGTTATTACGTGCCAAAACCGGTGAAGGTGCATTTGTAATAGGCGCTGAACATCGACGTATCTGATATAAAGTAACAATCACTAATACCTTACATTTACGCAAGATTTAAAAACGAAACCGCACTATTATAAAATAGGTATTTTCATAAAATTGTTGTTTTTCTCTGCTCTATTCTGTCCTTCTAGGGAAAACTTCCCTCCATTCATTTTTTTCATCATTTCATATTAGTTTTTAATAGTCCTTCTTGTTCTTCCCACCGTCTTTGTCTCAGGCCTAGGCACCAGAAGGTCAATTCTCGTAATTTAAAACGTTCAAAATCTAGTCGCAGCCTCATCTCAGCGACAAACAAATGTCAAAAACTTGTCAAAATGTAGAGAAATTTGAGGTTTTTTTGATAGATTGAGACTGAGATCAGACTGTGAACATTCTTAAAATTACGAGAATTGCCCCTCAGGTCTGTGCTACTGGGGCCGCGAAAAACCTTGCCCAGGCCCAGTTAAGTTGGGCAGTCTTTTGAGCCACGGCAACCATTTTTTACATTTCGAGGATTGACACAATCATTTTGATAGGTAAGTTCAGGAGGAGCTAAACTTGAAAGCCACAATCAGAACCAATATGCAAGCCATATTTTAAAATAAAATATAGTTAAGAAACAACCAAACACGCTATCAGTTTTTATGAATGCACAAAAAAAAGTACAATAAAATTTAATGTATTATGAAGTCGCTTAGTTTAAAAAAAACGTGTGTAGTGGTGTTTAGATTATCAGATTTTCTTACAAACTACAAACTAACCCACATTCAGGTGAACCTAATATAAACGTGTAGATAGAGAAAACCATGCCTCGAAGGATTAGGCTCGGGTAAATGATGGGTATTTAATTGGACACCAATTAACTAAAAGGGTATCAATGAGATAAAGTGTCAATAGGAATGGTATCAAAACAACGTTACGTAATATACTGGCAACAACGATGGGGCTCACCTACTTTACAGCGACGTACGAAAGTATCTACTAATATACTCTACACATCAATAATTTACCTTTTCTACGCCTAATAACAAGTTTGTGTATTTTAAGCTCTCAAAAAACAAGATATTAATTCGCGTCTACGTAGAGATGACGTAAGCGGTATTGTATTAATACAATGTTTACTGCATACATTAGATAATATCACGCCCGTATTCCCGGAAGGGGGCAGTAGAGTTATGTAAGGCCCAAATTCAGAATTCGGGCTGCTGCTGAGAAATTCATAATGGTAAAACCCAATCGTACTATTCTGACCCTGGGGTTGGAATCCAGGGTCAAGGAGTAAAGAGATATGAGGAGTACGGTGTAAAGTTCTCTCACCCTCCATAGAAAAGGGAGAATTCTCCGACCAGATGGGTATTGTGTCTGGTGGGCTACTACCCGACGATTGATGTCGAATGTTGTATATATGCTAGTTTCGCATGTAGCCATTAAAATACCGCCAAAGGTGGACTCTTGCTTGCTTAGTAGTCGACCACTAGACCATCAAGATAGTATCTGCGTCCATAATAATTTAAGAAAGTAATTCATAAACAAACTTGTTTAAATCGAGAGGGTCAGGTAACATGAGTGCGGGGTTTTAGGAAAAAACAAAACAAATTACCACAGAATGTTTTATTTTACAAACTAACGTTCAACAATATTTTATGTAATACGGAAAAACAGGTGGCTTGATGTTTTTTTAATGATAGCCTTCACCAACATTTTCCATTAGGTCCGTGCTGAAATCACAACGTCCTAAACGAAATACCAAATTGTGTATTCACGAATATTTAATTTCGATAAAGACTACTTTCACACAAAAGTTGGCCATGCTCACATAGGTACCTAATACATGGTATGTACGTATATAGGCATCGCATCCAGTATGATGGAGCTTCCCTTTTTTAAACAATACCGAAGCCACAAAATGATACCAGGGATCACCAGGCTGAACTTAAATTACCCATCGTACATTTCACCCGCCAGGTTTTCGTTACGTGAGACTTTGTAATTAGTTCCCGTAAACGTAAGAGAAGTGCATTAATAAAATTCCCCATCCTAACGGGCTCTTACGGGCGGGGAAAATAAAATGTAGGGGCCCTCTAAAATATGAGCCATCTGAGAATTCGCCGAGCCTCCTCATTTGTTAAATGAGGAAGTTTTGAAATACAAAGGGTATTGTTTTAATCAGAGACATTATAAGCCTAATTATTATGAGCTGTGATTTCCATTGTGACCCTCTGCTATTTATTGGAGCATATATGCCAGGAAACTAATTAGGCCTTGAGGAAAAGCGAAGAATAAAACGAACAAAGCCCTTTGTGTTGGTGTAGTGAAGAAATAATAGTGATAATGACGATAATGAATAAAATATAATATAAAAATAAACAAGTACCTAAACTCGCGGCCAATAAACTCAAATCGGTCATAAAAACATAGTTCCAAATTAAGAATTTGTGCCCGACCCGGATTATTATATTAAGTAACTTTAGGTATTGTGGTAGGTTAAACCTACATCAAGAGCTCACCTTGGTATGATGGTTCTCACTTCCAAGCAATCATAAAAGCTAACTTTGAAACAGCAAGTACATAGAACAAGTACTTACTAAGTAAGCATTAAGTAAGTAAGGATTTCTTCAAGTATTAATAAGAACTAGATTTTTTCAATTAAGATTTTGTTTGGCTTACAGGATCTATCCTATTGAGTACTTATAGTGATATTCCTTATCCCTTAAACTAAAATTATACATATAATATTATAAAACAAAGTCACTTTTCGTGTCCATCTGTGTGACCCAACTCAAAAATTCTAAGCTATACTTCAATTAAACAATTCACACGTACTTTTAAATTATTAAGGAGTCGATCTGTCAGAACGATGAAGCTACTTGCTTATTCCAAGGCGTAGTAGGTTCCTATAGAGAAGAACAAAAGAAACTCCATGGACACAAATCAAAATTTTGTATTTTTACAAAATATCGGTTATAATATCACCGTTTACGTCTTCCTTACTTTTTAAATAGATTTTACGCGGTTTTCAGTATCATTTTAAAGACAATTTACCCGGAAGCTGTATGTGTACATTTTTTTACTTTTATTTAACACAGAAATCTGGATGTTTTGGCAATATGTTGCCATAGCACCTGTTCGAAGCAAGGGTTGGTCGCTAGCACGTAATAAAAAGAACCGAATTGTTCCGCATAGGTACGTGTCTCAACTAGAATATTATTATAAATGCAAGTCATCATGGGCGACCGTCCGATGATTGTACACGATATTGAGGCAATTCCAAAAATACTCATTATACTAAATATTTATAAAACAACGTACTCAGAAAACAAAGAGAAAAATTATAGCCAGTAAAATGAATAAACGCGAGAAACAATGATTTTACTACCAATTACCTAATTGAAAATATAAAACCGTGCATACAGCATCGATTTTCAAGAAAATTCATTAACAGTCGGTTTAATTTTACCTGACTGCTGAGCAGACGTCCCCATGACTTGCAGTTATTTTGATGAAACTATCATTGACCCACGTTGACCATTGCTTGTTGGTTTTATCCAGCTCATCCCGCCATCTCCTACGTGGTGTACAGCGACACCTTCTCTCCACCTTCTACTATTTTAGCCTGAACGCATACGGCAAGCGTAGTTAGGCACGCGGGGTAAATGCGTAACACACTATCAGTAGCATTGGCTTTGATTTTGACAGTTCAACAACATTCATTGGATTATTTACATTGTTGAATAGAAAAATATTTTGAACATATGAATCAATGGATTTAGCAACATCCTTTAGAATGATTCAGATTGACATTAGTGTGTTACGCAATTAGGGTGCCGTCCCATAAAAACTCAAATAGTATTTGTAATAAAATGAAGCCGTCAGGGTAGACAAAAACAACAATTTTGAATTCTAAAATCATTGCTTCATTTTACATACAGCAGACAAACAATAGGCATTCGGTCTGGCAGATATTAATTAACTTCAGACTTCGAATGTCCGTCCCCTAACCAACAGTAGCAATTAGCCGTGGGCATATTTGCAATCTGATACTGGAGGATCTGTAACCGATAACTGTAACATTATTCTGTGTACTGTACGCAAAGGAAATATATGTACACACACACAACGGTGGATACACTACCGTAGTTAAACGCACCAGAGTTCTTTATTATCTAAAGAAATACGTAGATACAGGGTGGCCGGAACATTGACGTCCAAAAATAAAATTTAGGTCCCTCGTATGGTGGGGTATCCGAATCACCCCCATGTATGTTCCGCGACTTTTCATAGTTTTCGAGTTACGAATTTTTTTCTGATTTTTTGAGAATGATCGACCTGACCAATCTAAAAAATGGCTTTGTCGAGATTTTTTTTTTGCAACTGAATTTTCGTGAGTAGTACTTTTATGCATAAAATAATCAGCTTCGTAACTGTGATGAAAGTTATGAAAAAGTTGGTCTAAAGTGAAAAAATTACGTTCGGTAAATTATGGCTTAGCATTTTAACTTTAAATAAAAAATTTAAACAGGAAACTTCATGGTTCCTAAGTAGGCTTCAAGAATGCGCCAGACTCTCAGCTTTCATAATCATAAAAAAATTTGCACTTTAGACCAACTTTTTCATAACTTTCATCACAGTTACGAAGCTGATTATTTTATGCATAAAAATACTACTCACGAAGATTCAGTTGCAAAAAAAAAATCTCGACAAAGCCATTTTTTAGATTGGTCAGGTCGATCATTCTCAAAAAATCAGAAAAAAATTCGTAACTCGAAAACTATGAAAAGTCGCGGAACATACATGGGGGTGATTCGGATACCCCACGATACGAGGGACCTAAATTTTATTTTTGGACGTCAATGTTCCGGCCACCCTGTATAATGGTATCTAATCGTAAGTATGTAAAAAACCAGATGTGAGTGGAAACATCGGGAGTAGACGCCCTAGAAGTACTTATCGTGTTCTTATTGGTGATACCTACAGAACGCAACCTGCTACGATTCTTTCATACCTACTCTTTTTGCCTCGTTTACGTTCATACCTCAATTCAAAATCCCGTAATTCAAAACGTTCAAAATCTAGTCGCAATCAATGTAAAAACTTTTAATAAATTTAGGGAAATTAGACATATTTTTACAGATTGAGACAGAGATCAGACTGTGAACATACACAACTGTTAAAATTACCAGAATTGCCCGTCTGGTCATATACGCACGCCGGTTGCGTGTATGGTTCTTATTGGTGATGTTCTTCAGAAAGATCAGCACTGCGATTCTGTAACCATCTCACCGTGAAAGCTTAGGTGAAGTGAGCGTGGAGTGAGCTGTCATTCCAACTAATGCTAGGGAAAGACACTACTGTCAGCTCACATCAAGCTCACTTCACTTGAGTTTTCACGGTGAAATTTTTACAGAATCGACCGGCAGGTGCGTAGTACGCGCAAGCCGCGTACGTGTATGGCAAGACGTATGTACGTGAACGAAGCGATAGGAGTATGTAACGGTAATTACATGCCGAAGATGCTACCTCGATGCTTGCTACCTCCATGTCACCTCCATGAAAAATAAATGCATGCTAATAAACGCGCACGCACATGCCGAATGCACTGTGATACATCGCGGGCTGCTTGGGGGTTTACCCCAATGCCTACGTGAAAACAAAATATTGTATTTTTACATCACGGTCGACGGCAAGAATTGATGTTATCTTCCTCATAATTGGACAGATTTGTTCAACTTGTTCTTCTTGAGTAGGTAGCGTACAACACAAACACATGACTGACTGAGCAACTGAGCTTTCAGGCGCGACTGAACCGACGTGTTCGTACCGCCATCCATGTAGAAATAGCGAGTATCGACAACGATGTGTCGAAGTAGCGACCGCGATCGCGGGCATCTTCGGCATTTAAATACCGTTTGCAAAGTTATTATGCTGATATTTGCGATACTAATGAGTTTTCTCGTGGCTTTTACTTTACCAGCACCCTGTGTAATTGCGTAACACATTTTAAACAAAATTCAAAAGATTTTGATGAAAATCCTATAAAATGATAAATTTATAAAATAAAAGGATTCCATTTATCATTTTTAAACAAATGATATTTATTTCTGTAAATGACTTTAATTTTTTTTTTAAAGCTAATCTGTTTATTGATATGTTCAGACAATTTTCCTGCTCTACAACTTAGGTAAACAACGCAAAGAATGTTGATAAACAGTCAAAGGCCTCCCCTATGTGAGAGGGAGTGGGCCACAATCCACGCGGGCCCGGTGGATGTCACATGTCTTTTTTTTTTTTATTATAGGACATTCTGGTTTCCTTCACCGTTTTGAGAGCAGTGATGAAATTAAATACACAAAGTGCCTGTCTGGGTTCGAACTCAACTGAGACCTATGGTAGCCCAGTGATATCGGCCCCGACTTCCTTAGTCGTGAGTTTGAAAGGTATGAGTAACTTTTAATTACTAACATTATGTATATCTTAAGTTCCAACATTGTCGCCATGGTAATTGACCATGCACCACCAAACCCTTTGGAGTTGCAAAAGTCTGAAGTTTTTTTTTTTGTAACTCCGGCCAAATGCGTATCGGACCACGCACAATGAAGGGTTCCGTAGTTGGGATGAATTTATCCCAAGAACAAACTTAACTTTGTAGTTGTAAAAGTGTTCTCCCATTCCTCGATATACTCGTACGTCACGGTCAATTCTGCAACTGCAAATGTTGTAATCGCAAAAAAATATTTATTTATATGATAAAGCTATAAATTAACGACGTGTTGATTTATTTGCGAGCATCCAAATATGCGGCCTAAATGGACGTATTTTTCTATTGCGTTGACTTAGAAGCTTGATTTTTTAGAGCTCTAAGGGACCTTAGACCTACGTATTTGATAATAATTTCAACTCGATGAAGTGATCTTATCCTAAAAACACACACACACGCACACCTACCTACATTAATATTAGTTTTATTTGTGCACATCAATCCGTGTATTTTTGTTGCCGTTAATGTCCACTGCTGGGCAAAGGCCTCCCTACTCTCTTAAGCCGTGGTTACCACAAATTAAAAATATGTCTAGATCATTTTGATAAATATGACGAAGCCACAATGGTGTATTTCGTTTCATTGTTCGTTACCTGTCAGGGCTAATTAAAAGGATTCTGCGAAGCATGAGCTTTGTTTGTGGATGTTACATGATGGATATCGGATAGCCTCCATTGTGGTCTTACTCGGTATCTAAAGGCAGACGTCTAACTTTCTGCAAGAATTATTGAAGGGCATGCAGCTAAGATGAAAATGGAAACATATTATGTAGATACAGAGTAGCGATTAGGTTGTCATATTAAATACTACAGTGGTACAAGATGTTATCGCTTTTGTTGCACTGAATAAACTTTTTAACTATCCATCTATCTATCTTATCAGTCTGTTAAAATAAACAATGTTACTTTAAAATAAAAACCTGCATTTTTCAAACAAATAACATTTCTTATAAATTGATATCAACAATTCAAGAGAAACTTTATGGTATTGTTACCAAATAATCACAAATTAAGTTTAATAATAATCAATTGTTAATTAATAATCAAACGAAAAAAAGGTCCCACGGCTAGAATGTTTATTGTTATTAATTATTTTAATTGTGTATGTTTCAATTTATGTTATAATCTAATCGCCACACTGTATACGAGGAATTTCGGAAGTACCTAACTACTCATCGAGACCAGTTGAATGCACCTCAACACGTTATAAAACGAAAGGAGTTTCATCTAAAAAAGCAGATTGTCCTTTAGATGGAAAATATTATTTTCTCCAAATAATAAACAATTGGTGAACTGCAAAAACTAACAGAAGGCCAATTATTCTCGTAACTTAAAACGTTCAAAATCTAGTCGCAGTCTCATGTCGGCGACAAACAAATGTCAAAAACCTGTCAAAATGTAGGGAAAAGGATTTTTTGACAGGTTGAGACTGAGATCAGACTGTGAACGTTTTTAAAATTACGAGAATAGTCAGATTGCGGGCTGGCAGACGAATTAATATTTAAAGAGCATCCGATAAGCTACTGCGAAAACATGGTTTCAGCCTGTAACTCGATGAGGTAAGATGGGCCTTCCGATGTGGCTCCACAAAATGGTAGGACTGCGAAACCCTCCAACACCGGGTTCGGCCGACATGGTTTTCTCGACAGTAAAAATCGACTCCGAAGCAAAAAAAAAGGATTTTTCGGCAACCATATGAGGTCAAATTATGGTTCGATGTGGACAATATATCCACCACCAAGCTGAGCTCGACTTTAAGGTCGATTTTTTATGGAAGGCTGTACTCGATGAATATGTGAGTGTACTCGGTGGGGAAAGTAACCCTTTTGCGGTGGCAGCGGCTGCCACCCGGACTAATAGATAGGTACCTACTTTTTTTACAAGTGGTCAGCTTCATTCATTTAATTTTTTACAAGTGGTCAGCTTCATTCATTTAATTTTTTACAAGTGGTCAGCTTCATTCATTTAATTTTTTACAAGTGGTCTGCTTCATTCATTTAATTTTTTACAAGTGGTCAGCTTCATTCATTTAATTTCAGCCGTAAGACGTCCACTGGTGGCCA
Organism: Apamea monoglypha; assembly: GCA_911387795.2. Classification (NCBI taxonomy): domain Eukaryota; kingdom Metazoa; phylum Arthropoda; class Insecta; order Lepidoptera; family Noctuidae; genus Apamea; species Apamea monoglypha. The sequence goes on along the minus strand of OU426914.1, from coordinate 20,180,901 downwards.
CAGGCCTCCACTTCGATCGGTTCTGTGCTGCCCGCATCTAGCGGATTCCTCTGGTTATCCCAATCCCTAATTAATGAGTTAATTAGGGATTGGGATAACCAGAGGAATCCGTTACAAAACCAAAAGGTAGAATGAAAATGCTTGCCTCAAAAATATAGAATGCAATTTAGCATTTGCTCTACAATTGCTATAAATCGGGTTCGCAGTAATAGAAGGGTGCGCTCGTTTTAGGATTGAGTTCGTTCAAGCGCGTGCCTCTTCCTCAAAATGTTGTGGTTGGCATCTAGTGTAATAGGAACCGTCTGTACCTCGTTAAATCAATTCGCCAGGCGTACCTATATTTAACAAGACGACTTGGATAACCCTAAACACTTCGGGAATATTTCCGGTCTTACGAGTACGTTTGTGGTCCAGTACAAGACTAACTGCGGAAAATCCTATTTATTCTCCTTTACACGGATTCCAGTCGTGAATTGTGACATTTTAGTCGTAAACCTGTGATCATTTTAATCCCCCGACTAGAGAGGATCGTAGTTATAAAAACGACAAATGGTCAATAAATATTTAAGCAAAACTTTGTTAGCGTGTTTAAGTTCAGCTATCATAGGGCGGCAGAGATATCTACGCGCATACTGTGACCATGCATTCAGCACATGATTCTAGACGGCGTAAAAATTTACTAGCTGTCAAAAAAAAAAACTGGTGTTTTATAGAAAAGTGCGACACGTCTACACGGTCAAAATGTACTAAACAGTTTTTTTTAGAACCGATAAATAATTTCAACGCAGGTAAGTTCAAAATCATGTACCGAATCCATGGTAACAGGTTGTGTAGCAATGTCCCTGGCAGCCTGTAGATGTAAATAAAAATTAAATGCTGTTTGTTGGTAAGCGCATCACATGAGAACGGCTAAACAGATATGACAATTTTTTTTTTAATGATGTAGTCTTTGTCGGAATTAGGTTTTTATGTAAATAATAATAATAAACTTTTATTTGCAGACCTTGCAGTCCATAATGTTAGTATTTACATAAAATTACCTAATTAACTATACTACACATACAATCACAAAGAAAATATAATATAAATAAAAAAGAAAACATTATATGCCCGTAAACTACCTAACGCCGACCTGTGTGTGTGCAGTCGCACCCACCGGCCAAGCATCGGGCACCGGTCACTATTTTTTTTAAAGTTTCCCGGAAAAATTTACAAATTCGGAAAAACTGAACGTCTTTTTTTCTTGTATGAACTATCGCTTGAACAGAGCAACGTCTGTCGGGTCAATAGTAAAGGAAAAAAAACTCAGACATGCACCTGTTTTTCCATAACACACCTTTTATATTGTTTTGTATTCTTTTATTATTTGCATCGGAATAAAGCCAGACACACCCGACACACCCCATATTTGAAAGGAGTCGGTCAGACGGTATTTACTACGAGGGGGAACAATACGCACAACCTGCGTATGATGCGTATTTAAAAAATGTCAAGTAAACTGAAGGCGGGGTAGCTACCTACTTAGATATCTATTTATTGCCAAGAACAAATCAAAGTGTACGTCATAGAATTTTTTTGTAGGAAAACTGTCGAGTCAATTCAGAAATTTTCGTTCAATATAGCAAGTCATTTTTACTGTCCGAACCTATAATTTATTTTTGAGATTCGATCACCATCAAAACTCCAACAAAATGGAAATTGCATTCATATTTTCACCCAGGTACGTAAGTAATTGTTTTTAGTGTAACCAGGTACACCAAAACTACACGAACATTTTATTTCAGGATATAGCTACCCGAACGCGGCTGTATATTAATACAGCCGCGTTCGGGTAAGCAATCCTCCGTATATTAATACGGAGAGAGGAAGTTAATAATCCCTACAGTAGTCAAGCTCGAAGTCGCTTTAACGCATCCAATATTTTTAATTTTACATTCCGCACATTTTTTCCTTGCACTCAGCGTTTTATTACAGCACTGGGCTCGGCTTTACTACCATGATACCTGCCTAGACTTTATGACGTTATTGAAAACATATTGTTATGGCAACCTGCCGCTATCACTCCGCCCTCGTATATTATTAAGATGTAATGGGATTTAATAAAGTCTCGTATGATCCTATCTCGAATTATTTGAAACGTAATCTCATATTTTTATTTTCTAACTTCCACATCAGTCGTCATTTACTCGTAAGTGGACATTACCTTATCTTCTAGTCTTTAAACATTCATAAAGAAAATTAAATATCTTGGGGTACAAATCGATAATCAGTTAAATTGGAAAGTCCACCACAAGACTTTGACTGCGCGAGTGCGTAAACTTACTGCTATAATGAAAAGGCTTAGAAATTCTGCTGCCATTGATATACTGAAGAATGTTTACTATGCACTTGGATAGTCAATCCTGACATACTGCATTACCTGGTCTGGGGTGGGGCTGTCAAAACTTATTTCCCATGTCCCTCAAACCCTATAATTATCCGACAGCCCAACTCTATGCAGATTGTCAGATTAATACAGTGCGCTAACTAAACATTCAACACTCCCATTTGTCAAAGCTACACTGAAAAACGTAGAAAATTTTAAATTTGTTTCACCCAATACTGCAGAACGTCCCTTGCCCAACGCCACAGCCACCTATAAAATGTCACAAATAAAAACTGCAACATCTATCCAATGACCAGGTTCGAATGCAAGAAACATATTCAAGCTTGGCTACAAAAACTAAATTACGACGACACTGAACATTTGCTTAAAATAACCCCTTAGACGCTCACTCAAACACATACACGATGTCCCATTGATTCATCTTAATCACAAACACATACTTACACACACATCCTCAAACATACACCATCATATACATACCTCGTCCCTCTATTTACTTTTCTATTTTGTTTTGTTTATGTTTTGTTTTATTTCTTGGTTAATAAAAAAAAATATTTTATATTTGATTGGTTTTGTGACTAAACCGCACCACTACGCCTGCCATGTCTCATGAAAATGAGTACCTTTACCTCTGTGCGTTTATCCTTGTTTGAACAGTGGTACCCATAACACAAGATAAATCTTACTTTGGGTATCAGAGTTCAAAATACGCTAGTTTTAATTATTGTTCTTTTGGTAACATAATTTGTAGTGCAATATATTACCTACTAGTGTTATTGTACACTTTATGCCCAATAATTATTTTTTTTTTTTTTAATAAAATTCTTCTAATGGCTTTTAAATTGGTTTATTTTTTTTTTCTACGGGCCAGAATGTGCATATTAGTAAGTTGTGATTCTATTATTACGAGTAATACAGCTACGAAACTAACAGTCGCGGTTTTACAAAAAGAAAGAATTATAGAAAATTATGATTTCACTACTGCTCTCGGTGAAGGAAGACATCGTGAGGAAACCGGCGTATCCTAGAACCAAAAAATTCGAAGACACGTGACATCTACCAACCCGCATTGGGCCGGCCGCGTGGTGGATTGAAGCCCACTCCCTCTCACAGAGTGGAGGCCTATGTCCCAGTAGTGGGAACATTATAGGCTGATTATGATGATGGTTTTGGGGAAAAATTGAGTGACATGATGTATGTCTTTAAGTGAGCCTGACATTTTCTCCTAAAATAAGTATTTTAAGATTTAAAAAAAAGTACATTATTTTATGTGTATTTCATTTTATTCATAAAACACTTTTTAGAGCTTTATTTAGCCCCTGATACCTGCGATAGAAGCCTTTCTGGCCTCGCACAGTTCTTTTTCTGTTTTCATGATTCCTGTGCGTGTCCCAAATAAAATATTTACCTACTTTCTTTCCTTCAACGCACCGACCTCTTCTCGTTCAAAGTATATTTTTCTATTACTTCAAATAACTCACAAATGGTGCAGAAGCCGCACTACTTCGGCCCTTCGTGTCGCGAAGGAGGCCGATCATTGAAAGTACACATTAACTTTGTAAACATCTCCATCTAACACTGGCGCCCAATTGTTTGTTTATTTGTGTATCCACTTTGTGTTTACAACCGCTGTTTGGATTTCGCTTTGGTTACTGCTATGAGGTTAGTTTATCACTTAAGGCCAAGTGTTTAAGTAAGATTTTTGTTTCGTGATGTTTGTTTTATTTCGTATACAGGGAGGTTTTAAAAGTAGGAGGAACACGGTTGCTACTGCTATTTACGAGTATCGTTACATATTATTAAAAGCTTCGCATTTCTCTTGAAATTCGTTTCCTTTGTAAATAGAGATTGAGAACTACTCACCTACACAATTGTTATCAGGTTATTAGTAATTAATCTAAATCTCTTTATTTATTTTATTTCGAAGGTCCTAGTTTATCATTTGTGACTTCAAGTTACAGCTATATGAACATAATGCGGCATTGCATAAGTAAGCGGGGACGCCCTTTATGCCTGGAGGCTTTTATTTAGATATGTTCTGTTTATGTTTTTATTACTATGTTGTAGTTGTTTATTATCGCTTAATAAATTAAATTAAATTACTTATTTCTGCTTGAGTATAGTTTTCAACGTATGGAATCTTCTAATGGTTCCTACAGACATATTTGCTGCTGGGGAGTTTATAGCACCACTTCTTCTTCCCAGCTACAGCACTAGGAAGTGGTGAAGGGCGGGCGTTTTGAGGGACTTTCGTAATTTTGACGTGAAAAAGTGATGATTCTCAGCCTAGTTTGAATATGACTTTTGGTTTTGAATTTAATTAAGTAACTACGTGATTTTTGTTTTACCTAATACATAGACAGTAATAGTTCCTTGTCTAGGTTTAGTGTAGGTACTAGTCTACACCAATGGAGCCAAATGCACAGCTAATACCTATGTAATCTACTTTATATAAAGTTCAAAATTCGATGGGGCTTAAATACGTATAGCGATAGAGGTATGCGGAACAGGGTGTAAAGTTCACTCATCCTCCATAGAAAAGGGAGGATCCTCCGACCAGACGGGTGTTGTGTCTGGCGGGCAATTGCCCTACGATTGATGTTGGGAAATTGTATCTATGCTAATTGCGCGGTAAACTCTGCTTGCTAGATGCAGGATTTGCGTGACGTCAGTATGACGCGTTATTCGCATGTGGCGTTGTGGATACCGCTAAATATGTACTTACGTATGTAACTACGTTATTTACGTATTTACTTATTCGCGGTTCATTGGACGTAGATAGGGACCTACCTACGTATAGTGAACCGCGGATAAGTACCTCGAAACTGCGACAGACGGGTTGGTTAGTTCTTCTAAAGCAGATAAAACCTGCCCTAGTTCATGCAGCTATTTCCTAAAGTTAGGTCAGTCCTATTGTGATAAAATGAAAATAAGCCGTAGAGCTTGGTTTTCGCGTAAATAATTATAATTGGACGATAGCAATGATTAAATTGTTTCTAACAAGTGTTTTCGTGTTTGCTCGCAAAACAGATGCCCGATGAGGCCGAAAGGTTCTGGAGGCCGGAAGGCCTCCCACAGTGTGGACCGATGACCATGTGAAGGCCGCAGGAATCCGCTGGATGCGGGAAACAAAGAATCGGTCGAAGTGGCGGTGCTTGAAGGAGGCCTAGGTCCAGCAGTGCACGTCTGGGCTGAAATGATGATGATGAAGTGTTTGCGCAGGAATTTTCCAATTCTCTTCTTTTTGACACTATGTATTCTGTTTTATGTAATAAGTTTAAATTAATTAAGGAGATGTGATACCTTACCCTTTGGTGAGTTGATTGATAGTGGCCAAAAGTGAGACAAGCATCAAAAATTGTTAAAGAGAATATATTTTTTGAACAGCGAAAATATAATAACGTTGTTTACGAGTATCTTCTCGTATTACACAAATAGGTGTGTTGTAAGATTGTAAGTATACCTAGTGTCACTGTCAGACTAGCGGCTACTTACTGTTAGCATTGTGCTGTCGATTTTCCATTACGAGGTAAATAGTGCTAATGGCATTGCGAAATGTGAATTGAGATGGCTATTGAAACCGTGTAGCGATGAAACGCTCTTCGCTCCTGCGCTGTAAACTAATAGATAATTTAAGGTTATCTACCTAATATATCTAGTGTACATTTTTTTATGTTTGTAAAATAATGGTGGCCGGGAGTAACGGCCTCGACTATTTCAATCGATTTATTTCAATTAAACCATTTACAGGCACTTTTGAATTGTCAAAATTAAATAGTCGGTCAGTTAGTCAGAAAGTTGAAGCTAGTTGCCCATTCCAAAACGTAGATCTCTATGGAGAAGAACGGGCAAGAAACTCCACGGACACTCTTTTAAATCAAGATATTATTACAGAATCCTGGGTACATTATTCTTATTGCTTCTATATGTGAGAACAATGTAAAAAACGAATAAATAAAGAAACAATTTAAAATATAAAATTATAAATAAGCCCTGGCAGTTAAGAGATGACCAGTCTCAACCGACGGCGCCCGTTCACGAACAATTTATCACTGCTTCTAAAACGGTGAATGAAATCATCTTGAGAAAACTGGCCTACAACCTATAATTCGAAAATATGTGACGTCCCACCAACCCACATTAGGCCTACATGGTTGTTTACGGTCTTCGCCCTCCTATAGAGAAGAGGCCTGAGTCCCAGCAGTGGAAACATCATATATGTTATACTTATGTAATTTTGTTCGACTTTTTGCCTAGAGCTGGCGCGGGCTAAGGCAACCGCTCATACCATTGAAGAAAGGACACCATTGATCTGTTTTAAAAGTATTTGGTGGAATACCAATTTGTAGTCCAACTTACAAAGCGAGTACAACTTACATTAATTGCATTTTAATATATATGTATATAAATATTTTAACCCGAAATTCTCGTTTTAAAGCACCTTAGAGATAGTTTTCATTTCCCACTTGAGGTTAATTTTAGAACCTCAATTTTTCTGGGGAGTTATTCACTTCAAATTTAATAATGATATTCAAACAATAATTGTAGAAAAAAGTGGTCAGGTACAAAGTTGGAGCCTTCTAAATACAGATGAATGTGTATTAAATACAGATGTGTGTAATTCCTTTAAATGAGTGATGACGTAAGAATTTAACCTGAACAGGGTTTGTTTGCTTACACTTTTATCAGATACTTAAGGAAAAGTCTAGACATCAGGATTTGCAGCGGAAATTACTAGGTACTTAGGATGGCCTGGCGACTGGTCATAATTGCGTCTCCGCAGTGGCAGCAACTCTTGAATCGTATTTATTTGTCTGATTGAGTTGTCGCGGAAGACCGATGCAGGCACGAAAAAAAATTGCAAGATTATTAAACTTTATATTATTATATTTTAGATCTGTTGAAATTAATACGGTAGCGTAAGTGACGACGTTAAAATTTTACACTATTTTGTTACCTTAGGTAACATTTTATGTAAAATTTCATCGTTGTCACTATTTAATAATTTTCAGCAACGTATTCTATTAAAGGTACAATACAATAATTAAAAAACAAACAAAATATACATGCGTATTGCTAGCCTAAATCTCTAGCATATTCTGTGATGTGACATGAAAAATCTGCCCAGCCTTTTCTCAGCCATTTTGGGGTAGGCTTCCAGTCTTACCGAATGAAGTTAAAAACCAATATTTTACTTGGAGTAACTGGCATAAACAAAACCAATAAAGCATTCAAAGTGATGAGCTTATATTGTCAAGCAAATTTCATTCATCAAATGCATCGTTTCCTCGAGTTTCCTTCGTCATGGTGCCAAGAAAATAACCGATAATAGGTTTTAACATTTACTTTCAAAGACTTGTCGTAATCTCCGCTGTCGCAATGCAGTTTATCAACAGAAAAAGAAGCTGTCAATCACATTCTGCTGCTGGCAAACCAATGCAAAACTGAAGGCGTCGCACAAAATGAACAGGTTTTTATTAGATAATTCGTCGTCATCGTTCTTAAACAAGATGTTACAGGAGATAACATCGTTGACTTCAATCAAAGATGTTATTTCCTGTAAAATCTTGTCCATCGCGCTGAACGTTGCTTGCGAAATATTAAAATGATTGAGTTCTGTTATAAACTAGGTTTGCATACGCCGTTGCGGGAGTGGTTTACTAACTCCGTTAAAAAGGCGTAACGGTAGGGTTTTTTCAAATTCTTTCTTTGCGAACATCTTGTAAATGATGTTTATTTCCGACTTATTTTGTGCTCGCTGTAATATTCCACGCTTGGTACATCGATTTGGTAATTGGATTGTATCTTTTAAACATTTCAGAGCCTGATAATTGCAATGTTGTGCTAGAAAATTAATGAAAATTTTCCAACATTGTATAGAATTTATCACAAGTGGTATTCAAATACCAGTGGTGAGTAAACGGTATTAAATATTCTGCAATAAAGGGCACTTTGGCAATAAATACCGATGATGTAGAGAGTTTGGTTCTCGAGTCCCGGTAAAATACCTTCACTTACCCACGCACAGATAAGATGTACTTTTAACAGTAGGTAATACTCGTATCAGCAATATTTCGTCACTATTTTTCCATGTACAAGCTTGACGAAACGAAATTTTTAAAATGGCAACCAAAAATCACTGCGAAATCTCGACCATAGATAGATACATACGCGTTATACAGGGTGGGAGCAACATCGACGCGCATCCTGTTACCATGGTTCAGTACATGATTTTGAAAGCATTCGATAAAAAATTTACGCGTTAATATTTTTCGTCAAAAATAGCTGTTCCATACATTTTGACCGATTGGGTGTAAACAACAGATTTTTTTTTTTTTTTTATAACCGACGAAAGTAGTCGTGTGTTGAATTCATGGCTCCATTTTGCGCGTCGATGCCGCCCTGTGTACTAGTGAAACCAAGTAGAGAAACTTGCTAATTTACCATCTATATTCTACTTGACTGCAGAATGTGCCGCGACTTTACCGAGCATTGAATCGTGCTAGCAAGTATGTTTCCATTACCGTTTATTACTTAACTAATGTTAAGTTATTACCTCTGTTAGTGACAGTTGCTATGTCTCGCCGCACTTATTTATAGCTTTCTAGTTAAGTTTGAAATTAAATAATATACAACATGTTTATAGAAAAAAATATCAAGACTGTAATCCCTCAAGGGTTATCTATAGTACACCCATACTTCACTAGTTATGTTTAAGTCCCGTGCTATAACGGGTTAGCCTATTGCCATCAACCTTATTGAAAAACCCAGTAACACTTTGCACGATCTGGCAATCGAACCCAGGACCTCGCTCAGCAGTAGCGCTTGCGACCACTAGACTACTAAACGACGACTTGCGACAACTAGACGACGACGAGGCAATCTCTCAGTAAAAATAATTATTTTTATGTTCCTTAGAATTGCATAAAGAGCCACTATTAATCGATAAAACCATAAAGAGCCGCTTTAAATCGATAAAACCATAAAGAGCCGCTTTTAATCGATAAAACCATAAAGAGCCGCTTTTAATCGATAAAACCATAAAGAGCCGCTTTTAATCGATAAAACCACTATTAATCGATAAAACCATAAAGAGCCACTATTAATCGATAAAACGAAGGTTATGAAACAAAGTCAACCGTCATAACCATATAATGCCATAACCCGCCTATAATGTTACCACTGCTTGGATAAAGGTCAAGGAAAGGTCTCCTGTCTTCTAGAGGGAGTGGGTTGTAATCTACCACGTGGGCCCAGTGCGGGTAGGTAGATGTCACACGCAAGCAATTTTGGTTCTAGGACATGCCGGTTTCCTCACGATGTTTTCCTTCACCGTTCTTCTTCAGTCAACAGCAACTTTAAATATATTATTTACGCTAAAAGTGTCGCCGAGGTATTCTATTTAATCGAAGCCATAACACGATAAAACGTTCATCTCCTGATTCGATTACATCGTCGCGCGGCGTTGTGAAGGCTACATTTTTTTTATTGATAAGAAATCACTGGAATTTTGTTATGAAGAAAACAAGGTTGAGACCTGTCCTCTAATAACGGTGGTGAAGGTAAGGTTCAGATTTATTTATTCGTAATAACTTGCACCTAAAAAAGTTATTTGTAGTTTTTCACTTCAGCTGTATTTAATTTATCATCATCTATCTAGCCTTTTCCCAACTATGTTGGGGCTGGCTACAAGTCTAGTCGGATGCAGCTGAATACCAGTATTTTAGATGGAGCGACTGCCTATCTGACCTCCACAATCTAGTTACTGGGTAACACGATACCTTGGTAAGACTGGTTGTCAGACTTTCTGGCGTCTGACGACCCGTACCGACTGCCAAAGATCACAGAGAATGACAGCCGGAACCATCGGCTTAACGTGTTTTCCGAGGCATTCGGAAAACGTAGCTTAACCTGATCGATCGACCCGTGCGGCTGTTATTACTTAGCCACAAGCCCCTTCAGCTGTAATATAGCATTATGATTTAAAATTCTAGTTTCAAATGTTTGTTTATAATTGAATTCTGTCACGTTTTTACTGATGAATTTAACTACGTATCCAACGAGACGTCGTGTTTGTGTACTCGTATGGTGAGGGATTACCTGATAACTCTTTTTCATTATCAGCTGTTACAAAGTTGTCTAATGCATACATGACTTCCAGCCGGAAAAAGTTAGTTGAAGATTATCATTTCTATGGATTTACAATATTTACCTAATAAACATTTTTAGTCAAATATTTTTTTTTTTATTGAGATCTAGATTTCACAAGGTCGTCGGTCCACCTTATGTGAGGCCTTCCAACGCTACGTCTGCCGGTACGCGCCGGTCTCCAGAACCTTGTGAACGCCGCAGGAACCCGTTGGATGCAAGAAGCACATCACCAGTTGAAGTGGAGGAGCTTGGGGGAGGCCAATGTCCAGCAGTGGACGTCATTCGGCTGAAATGATGATGACGATGAAACTAGATTTAGCCATTGCTAGGGGAATGACCTTTTTCTGGAAAATTATGGCGTCAAGACCAAAATTAACCATAAAAGAAAGAACAAAACAAAAAAAAATTGTAGTAAAATTGTTTAATATCAGCCTTGAACGCTTACGACAAATAATAAAAAAGAGTTAAGAACTCTTTTACTCACTCTTCTGTACTGTTTTACGCAGATAGAACCTCGGCCTGGGAGTCCTTACAATTTTTCTAGATTTTCTACGAATAGTCCGCTAGTGCATGCTATGCTTACAAGAATATTCTGATATACTTACCAGAAGCTGGAGATTCAATTCCATAAACAGCCATTTGACGACGCCTGCACGATATTAATAAAGGAGATTATGTCGCAAGAAAATAAAAATAAATAATAAAATCGGTCCGTAAGAGAGATTTTAACTTGCTAATAAGTATTAAAAGTGCTACGGGGCGCTAAACCACTAGCTGACGTCACTCGTCACACGATAATACAACACTCATCCAAAAAAATTGAGAATTATCCAAGTAAGTACTTTAAACAAAATCATAACTTCGCCTCTTACGGATTGATGATGATGATTTTTTCCTTGTTTGCAAGAGACAAATATCGTGAAATTGTTGTGTACGAACCCACCTATCTATCCAGATACATATACATATTGTGACACCACTTTATAAAATGTTATATCTTGTTGAAAAAATACTATAGGCCGATCGTCAGCGGACATAAACCGTTGTGATTGACGTTGACTTAAACAGTAAATACAAACGAAAAATTCATCCTATCGCATATCAAACATATTACGACATTAAGTACGGCGCATACGCATTCTGTTTTCGCAATTCGCCTACGGAATTTCAAAACGGGGCTCAGCATAAAATGAATGCAATTAACCAGGACCTGTAACGCCTGGGGCTAAATACAGAATTCGTTTAGCGCTCATGTCCACCTCACGCGGTCGTAATTCTATCAGGTACGGTGATGGGGATGGCACCACTAACTAAATAAGCTGTTTTAAAAAGAAGCATAAAAAATAGTCAACATTTAATATTGTTATCTACTATCGCCAGGAGGGCAGCATACACACATATAAGCACTGCCACGGATCGGCAACACCTCACCTCATCGATAAAATGAAAATCACATTGAAATCCTTGTTGGAGATTTATTTCTCACTAAGAATTGGATTGGTTTTTTTTCATGGAATCTCAGGCGATCTTCCTGAGGCAATAATTTCTCTCGATGATCCCTGACTCGTGAAGTAAACGTAAAGTGAAATAGAACGACTTTAAAATTGAAACTACTCGTTTTGTTCACTTTATTCATATCTGAAATCAAAATGTTATATGTTATAGTTTGTATTTTCAATTCAGAAATCGTTCGAATATACATTACATTACATTTTCGTCACGACGTATACCGAAGACTTATAAACGTATCGTGCCATGTCGCACATTGAAAACAGTCTAAATCGTTTATTATTCGTGAAACAATAAGGCAGACATGGCGGCATTGAAATCGGCTGCCAAGTGACGCGCTATTGTATTACGGCCATTTGTCTGTACCTGTACATATCCCTGCAGGGAATCCCTTCACCCAGCACCGCAATTGCGTATAACACTTTATTTTCATTGCTTCATATGTTTGTAAAACTCGTATGCTCGACAACGTAAACACGCAATGAATGTTGTCGAATTGTCAAAATGACAGGCATTGCAATTGTTAGTGTGATTTGCTATCACCCCGCTGATATGCTAACCATGAAGAGTTATGAACAGACATTGTAAATTCGGGCAATAGGTACCGGTTTTCATACCAACATGATGCATCCTTTAAGCCAATAGCGCTCCCTGTGCTAACTACGTTCCATACGTCGATAATTTCTTACTCCGATTCTCATCGGCCGCGTTGACAGAGTGTACCACAGTTAAATTCGTTATTATGTTCCCGGAATATTACATATGCACTCGCATTTTCTAATACCGTTACTATTTGAAATATGCGTGCTTTAATAGGGATTGGCTTGCCTGTCCACCATCAACAGATAAGGGGATTACGCTGCACGCGACTTCGAAACGTGACTTTCTGCTCGTTATCCATGTTGCAAGCCTTATCATTGGTATCGGTACAAAATCCTGCTTGATGTTAGAAATAGACTAATCTAGTTTCCATTAAATTGCACAAGATTTGCAGCCGCCACAAGAGAACGGCATTCAAAGGTCAGGGCCGTGGACTTGATTTAATTATTCTAAGAAAACGACGGGATTTCCTCGCGTATCGGCTGAAAGATCCGAGGGCGATTTAATCTAGGATTTATATTAAGACAGCTGAGCGGGCTTAGATAAATGAATTAGCCACAAGACCCTTCGATGTGGAATTATCTGCTCAATGGATGCAACAAGTTTAGAAAGTTAGCAGGCATTTCCACACAGCTATTAATTGAAAACTAGGACCTTAGAGTATACACAGAACAAGTTTGCAGATATAGATCTAGGTGGAATGGTTGACCTAGTGAATTGAAATGATAACATTAAGATGAATCGGATATTGAATTGACTTTTGTGACTGGAATGTGAAAAATACGGTTTCGGTAGGATCAATCGAGAGTTTTATGCGCAAATCTATAAGTTGGTTTTTACGAGCTGGCGAAAGACGTAAAATATTGGATATACACGTCTGAAACAAAAGCCTAGCATAAAACATACCTGACATTGTATGACCATGATGCGCGACGCCCATTATAAACAAAACGATCGTATGTACCTACTAGGTATTTACTTTAGGTGCCATAACCACGAAAGCTCTTCATTACGATTTGTAATTCGAGTATTTATAGATAATATGACTGAATGCCTTTTCTAGAATGTTTGCTTGAATGTTTATCACAGCATATATTTGGAATGTTCGGACGATATAAGTGCCAAACGTGTGAGCTGCATTACACATCCTCGGAAATCCGCGCTCCGCTCGGCTTCCTCCGTTTGTCTCGGTGGTTTTCCGACAAGGAAATCATTCGGAACAAAAGTCAGTATATTTCTGTGTGGCTCACGGTTAAACATAGTCTCGCCCACGCTGCTCACGCGCCGCACGGCCGCCACTGCCCAGTCCCATCTTCCTTCTCGCCGCCAATACACGCTCCAGGTTAGTACACATTTTAAGATTCACTTTCAATGCAACCTCAGCGAATTTTTTCTTCTATCATATCTAATTGCTGCGCGATATTTGTAAATGGATCTGCAAATTGTTTTATTTGTGAAAGCAAATTCTATTCTGTTATTTCATTTTCAAATGTTAATCTAGGATTGGTTACCGGTAATGTCCGTTCGAATTCCTATTGCGCGATTATTTTTAGCCGTTCAGCGTTCAACGAGTGCATATTACAATACCTCGTGTCGGCTAAAAACCCGGTTTTCGATACTAAAAATATCCCGATATCGAATGTTTGCGAATTCTATTTTGAATTTGTTTCACTGTTCGACGCACGCGTCGGTGCTCGGGGAGGGTAATCCATCAGGAGGGGATGATAGATGAAACAAATAGCGCTCCGGTCACCACCGATACCATTACATAATTTATTGATTATGCGTTCGTAGACATCCGTGTATGTGTAGTAAACATTCACATTATGTTTATATAAAAATTCATTGAAGTAAAATGTTCGTTGAGTTTTTTACTATTCCATGCCAAGAATCTGGACTTGCGTATGATAACATCAAAATACATTAGTCTTGTCAAATTAAAAGTTTCTGACTCTATTTTCGTTTGGCTGGTGAGCATAAAAAACGTTTTATCTACGGCAACAGGATATTACGTATTTTTGACTTCGCTGAAGCCGCTCGCTGTGCCATAGGTACGTGATTTTAATTATTTCGACACATTGTTTTTACAACGAACTTGATGTGTCTGACGTGATGTTCATAAAATACACAAGCGGAGATTTTTATAGTTTCACAAACAATCCGGGCGCGTGTTCAGCTGAAAGCTGAAACACGGAACGCTTACAAAACAGAAATATTTCAGAATAAACGACACGGTAAATAACTCGTAAGTTTAACTTGTAATGGACGTGTGAACAGCAAAAGATTACAATAAGCGTTTGTTATTTTAATGAAGATTCAATTAGCTTCTTATAAATCACCTTTGTTTAAATACACAGACAAAAATTACACAGCTATAAATACTTATTTCTATTATTTGGTTTACGTCCTCAAAATAACATTTGATATAGGTAACTGTGTTTTCAGTATGTATTACAACTCATATTGATTATAAAAAATCCCTCAGTTAATCCAGCTGAACTATTGCGATATTAATTTATTTAATTTGTAAATAGTAAGCTGATTAAAATATAGTTGAAGCATTTGACCTATTAATTGTTCCAATAATATTTAAATTGCGTGTGTTTTTAGGTTTCATGTGATTATTTCTATAAATAAATATTCAATAATACGAAACAAAATCGATCGAGTATTTTCAGTTACCTACAAATATATCAGAAGGCCAATTCTCGTAATTTAAAACGTTCAAAATCCAGTCGCAGTCTCATCTCGGCGACAAACAAATGTCAAAAACTTGTCAAAATGTAGGGCAATAAGAAAAATAACGTTCTTAAAATTACGAGAATTGCCCCTCTGTTCTACTGTTCTGTTCTCTGTTTGTTTGGCGGTCTGCTGACGGTTTTCACGACTCGAAACCAAATCAAGATTTTTTATTGTATTTCAGTTTAATATTAATGTATTATACATAAATAAACCTTCCGGAATAAATTCCCTAAATGATGCTGAAAACCGCATGAAAATCCGTTGCGTAGTTTAGAAGAACAACGCGGTCACGCAAATAGACACAAAAATAATAGTAATATTAATAGTATACGTATAATATATTATATAACATTATATATTATTAGATAATAATAATATATTACACATGTTCGAAAGGCCTTTTTTCTTTTCTAAGACTAGAAGTGTAGATAGTAATTATTTGTAGGAACTCTAGCCCTGACCGGATTAAACGTAGATTGAAGTTTTCCCGATGAATACGAAATTAATTGACAATTGACGAGGTAGTTTAGATTGAAAAGGACTGTAGACACAGTCGATAGTGGATTTCTGTAGGCTGATGATGAAGCATTAGTTAAAATCATCAACACGAAACTTTTCATTCAAATGCAACCCAAAAATTACGCATGCGCTACTATAGAGCATGAGGCCCGGGGTCGATTCCCTGGTCGAGCTAAATGTTATTGGGTTTTCCATCTGCAATTTCTCAATAGAAGCTCAAAAATCTGGAGTTGTGTCCGGTTGATGGCAAATTCTCGCCCTCTGGGACTTAAACATAACTGGCGAAATGTTAGTGTACTATAGGTTCACCTCTGCCTAACCCTTCGGGGAATACAGGCGTGATCATATAATGCATCAAAAAAATAATGAACCCTTTTTATTTACAACAAAAGAGACAAATATTAGAAACATAAAACTTACTATGGGTATCGTATTAAGCAAACATTTCCCCCATCAATCCGAGAGCCACCAAACAGGGACCATTTCGCGGAAATGTAAGTGTAAAGTTCATTACTAGATGTTCTGTTAATTGGCTGCCTCGGGCAAACTCCACGTGTAAGTCGATATCACGTGCAAATCATTCGCAATAGGGAAGCTGTATGCAATAGATCTATTTGTCTTGTAGAGCTTCAGTTTAGATTTGAGGGTTATTTAATTATTTAGCACATCGACATTTACATCTAAAATTGGCATTTTAGTAACCATGCAAATAACAGCTATGCATAACATTGACATATGAAAATTAGAGACAAAGGAGAAAAAAAATAAAGTGTGTCTAGTAGACCTAAATCTAGAACACTACAAAAACTAACTTGAGCTATCTAGACGTGCACTGCTGTCATCATCACTATTCTCATTCAAAGAAGGCACGAGTCACTCTTCTGTACAGTCAAAACAAACAAACATGGACGCGCACCCTTAGGTATATCTACGTGTACGACTGTGTGCGTGCGTAGATTTGTTACGTGACCACAATTTCCTCCCACAATCAGTATAACTAATTTAATAAATAAATTAGTTATACTGATTAAATTTTATAAATAAACAATGTTTTATACATAATAGTAAAAATTCAGTGTATGTATTATTATTATAATATCATATTCTAATTAGGGTATTTGGTGGTGTGCGTTAATTCCGGGAAATGCTGTATAAGTCCAGGTTTCCTCAAGAAGATTTTTCTTCACCGATGAAATACAAATGATGATTACTGTACCTAAAAGCATGAGTTTTGTTTCAAATAAACAAGTAAAGGTACTAAAAGCGTATTAAAATTGTTTGTGATAACTAGAATGAGGTTTGAACATTCCAGAATAGAGACAGAGCGAAGTTAGAAAAATAAAATAAATAACACTGTCATAAGAAGTTCACAAAAAATCAGAAAAATAATTTCAAATGTCCTCTAAACAATAATAAAGTAGTTACCTACTAGTAATGACCTAGTTGTTGTTCTTACGAGCTTTTTATTTCATGTATTTTTTTGCGTTGTAACACATTTCAAAATCAAGATGACACTGTCATATGGACCACACCCATATAATTATATCATCTTAGCTTATAATTAAAACCTGCAGGGTGATTGCGTAACACATTAACAGTAGCAATGGCTAACAACATTCATTGCGTTATTTACGTTGTTGAGCAGACAAATTTTTCAAACACATGAAGCAATAGATTAGCAATATTTTTCAAAATGATTCAGATTATGATTGATAGTGTGTTACGCAATTAGAATGCTGAAATAAATATTACGTATTGTGCTTTCAGTATTTTAATAAGGTCTAAATTCGTATAGCAAAAGCTGAGATACTATACAATTACCTTAGCAGAGAAGTGTCGCAAACAATCAGATGCCTGAAATTATTCATCGACAGAAAATCTACCTCGACGCGCGAATAGTGGATTTAAAGCTATTTTGAATACCGAGATCGTAGTTAATCTTTCATTGTATTTAAGACTCCGTAACGTCGCATTGCCACTCTAGCGATCAACCGCACAGAACTTGTTAATAAACCGTCGCGATTTATCGACGAGATTTTGCTACAACAATTTGCGTCACAATAATTATATCGTTGGTAAGGAAACCTGCGAATATCGCGAGTCGACGCAACTGTCTAGGGAGAAATCGCGTCTGTGTGAGACCGACCGCGTTGCATCTGAGAAATTAATTATTATTGGTGAAACTGGTCGTCTGCAACACTGCTTAATTGGCAGCGAGCAGGTTCAAAATGCTTAGAAGTTTATACATATTGAAACAGGTTTAAAAAGCTATTCTTGGATCCAGACATTGATAAAAAAAACAACTGTTAGGACGTGTTATTTACAATGTTACAAGGAACTTTTGGCGCGTGGCCAAAATTGGAACTACCGTCGCCATCTTGTTTTTTTAATTCAATTTCTGTGGAAATTTAACAATTGTTTACCAACAGCGCCTTGTCAATGTCAGTCTGGCGTTATAAGATCCTTGTAGCTCCCTCACCATAGTATTTTGAAACAGGAGCAACTGAAGTGAAATCTGACTTTCACGGCTCAATGACTGCAATACTGATAAGTATGGATCAGTGGTCACTGTTGTAGGTACATAGGTTAACATTGTTATTTGTATGACAACAAAGGCTTATCTTTCCCTCGAGGTATGGTCATATCTGACCACAGAACAAAATAGTCACTTATTTACATGTAGGTACCTACCTACTAAAGTTTTTAAAATAAATTATTTACTATTGCTATTTATAAATATATATATATTATAAATACGAAAGTTACTATGTTTTTCTGTCTCTCTATCTGTCTGTTTGTTACCTGCTCACGCCGTAATGGCTGAACAGATTTCGATAAAATTTGGCTCATAGCTAACTAGCTCATTTGGCTTTTTATCCCTGTAGTACGTTCCCGTGGGATAATTTCCGACCTCTACGAGAGCGAAGCCCCGGGCAAAGGCTAGTCATAAATAAAAGCTGCGAAACATCATGGCAGCAACCTCATTTTGTGTCGTTGGCTGCATATTTCACACATGAACTGTATCAAATGCTGCCAGCAACAAGTTTTCCATAACCCAAAAACATGAAGCTGAAACATTGTCGTGCAAATTTTGTTTCCCATAGAATGATACGGGATTATAGCCAGAAATACTTCCAAAACGGACAGGTACACACGACGGCATATCCAATCAAGTTATACTTTTCCAGTTTTAGCTGACCTCGCATCGCTTTGCGTACAATGAGAAGCCAGCTTATATTGGAAATGTACAGCTTGATATGTCGTCGTACGTACACTCACCTGAATAATTAGTGGCATTTTCTAAGGAATTTGTATGCGTCAGGGATACCCAATTAATGCACAGGTCTGTCACTGTCAGCTACACTGACAGTTGTTCGGGATGTTCTACGTATTGAGTTTGAAAGTGCGTTACGCAATAAGGGTGCGGAGTAGATCTACATCTTTAATTAGCCTAGAAGTTCTTGGAGTACCTTGAATTCCATATTTAGATTGTTTTATAAGGCCATCATGTATGTACCTTGCGGTTTTTGTAAATAGTAACAAAATTACTTAGGTATTGCAAGTACCTAACTGACGAAATATACGTGTATTGTAGGTACTCCTCTGCCTAACCTTTCAAGGAAAACAGGCGAAGTGATATGTTATGTTAAGTGTGAATTGTAAAATGCTTTTCGTCGAGTTTGCTACGTTACACCGAATAATGCAGCGCCGAAAGTTTGCAATAACGAATAATCTAATGACGAAAGCACGAAGCAACGAATATCGTTACAACGAAAACATTTGTCGTTTACTTAATAAATATGGCAACATAAACGTTGTCTGTATTCTCTTTGAAGACGGACTCACTTGTAAATATGATACGGGTAATAAAGGCCCCCACTCTACTATGTGTAATTAAAAGAAAGCCTCAAAGCTCAGACAAAGAATACTTTACAATGCAATCCGTATTGCATTAAATTCTGTTATTAGAAAACAAGATGGTGGAATCCTATTGTTTGTAGGAGAAAGCTTTTACCAATATCTTTTGTGCGTATTCTTAGTATAATAATGGAACATCCTGAACAGACAGCTTTTCATTTTAATTTGAAAAAAAATTAAATGGAAGTTTAGAGCTGGTGCACTCGTTTAAATTAAGCTGTTGTATTGAAAATGTCGTCTCAGTCTGAGTATTTGGAACCTGACCAATTTCTATTGTCGGCTTTACTTTTCTTTATTGACTTATTTTAGACGTTTTAATCCAGAATTTGCCTTATGATATCACAGAAATTTTAAGATGGTTGCTGAACATTATGATGTAAACATTAGGGATGTCGGTAAGCGGGTTCGCATATGCGTTTCACATAAAATGGTTGCTAAACATTATGATGTAAACATTAGGGATGTCGGTAAGCGGGTTCGCAAATGCGTTTCACATAAGATGGTTGCTAAACATTATGATGTTAAACATTAGGGATGTCGGTAAGCGGGTTCGCATATGCGTTTCACATAGGTTTCGCAATTCCATTCCAGACTTAATTTTCCGTATTCGGACACCCGACTATACGCATTTTATACGTTATTTTTCGCATGCGTTCTTATATGTTCTGTTCGGAAACATGACCTGACATTCGTTTGTACTGGCCGTAAAAATTCCAAATGAAAAAAGGAAAATCTGTGGTAGGTTCACGAAATTCAGAATCCGTATTCCGAATTCGGAAATCGAATCGGGAAACCGTAGGAATGTTTCGCCGCGGGGAAAATTGGAGAATTCATAGTTTTCATTGGATTTGCCATAAAACATGCTTCTAAATCTTTCTTTTTTCATTATTCTCAGGACACAACAAGATGAGTCGTTTAGGCCGGACCCGACGCACGCGCGTCTACGATTGCAACTTCGACAAAGGCGAGAGCTACTATCGCCCGGTTTTGGACCGTCTGGACGGTAAGATACCGGCGCCGCGCGTCACGGAACCGGACCGCGATCGCTTCCGGTCTGATGTTGAGAACCGCATCAAGAGCGCCATGGATGACATCGAGGGTGGTGATGATCTGTTCGACTCCAGGGGAGCCAGGGCACAGAGGGGCAGGCCTCTGTCTTCTGCTTTCGACAGCGAGGAGCTTTCTGATGATGTAAGTGTTACCTTTTATTTGGTTTTCTAGGTTTTAAAATGACAACAAAATCATTAGGTCACAGTTGGTACAAATCGTTCTCATGTAATAGTTGCCTATAATTATTTGCGTCTTTTGAGATGTTGATTTAAAATCCTTTATAAAAGCAGTCTTGGTGAGTTTTATGTACCAAGAATATTTTCAAAAACTAGGTTTAAATAACTTCCAATCTTTTTTTTAATTTAAGGACACTGCCAGAAAATGGTTTTGGCAGTTAGTTCGGCTCACAAGATTGGAGATATCGTAGGCCTACTTGAATCATTGAAATTAACTAAATAAAATAACAGTACCTACCATTTTTGAAACAATACCTATATAGTTCAGGAGAGGGGCCATAACAAAAAAAAATAAAAAATAACCGGGCCCATTTGATTCAAATAATTCAGAGAATATATCTTTTCCTTTACCAACTTACACTTACCTACTCATAATGCCTTTAAAAACCAATTTACGCGACATATTTCTATACTAATACAATTCTAAATTCAGTTCTAAAAGATGGGTTGATACTTGTCTGCATTTTCGGAAAATCCTTAAAAGATAGGTTATACAAATTTTTCATTGGGTAGGTACCCACTCACATTACTGAGTTCTATTAATAACTAATTAGCCTTTAAGAACCTACAGTAAAGATTCCTTCAACATCGAAACGTTACTTTCTGTGTGGGTAGTTCTTCGATATTTCTATATAAAAACTGTCAGACGTCAATTATATTCTACGGTTACAACATCGGATTTTGTAAAATCAGCTCTAATGAAATGAAAGTAGACAGCAAATATCCAAAATGAAAATACTAATAAATAAATTGATATTGAATGGTAGTTGTTTTGCGTTCATTTAAGTCCAAAATGACATCGCTAATTGATTAATAGCATTTGTTTAATTAGGGGAGACTGCGGAGGGTCGTGTATTTTTTTTTTCATAAATTGCTGTTTTTTTGTTATTTTGATTGTTTTACCGGAATATAGGTTTTTTATTTAAAAACAATTTTAGATACCAGACTATTAGCAGTGACATAAATGAATGAATTCTGGGAAAAAAGGCGTTTAACATTTAGCCCCGCACCAGGAGCTTGTTGTTAGACTATAAGGGCCAATATGTTACAACAAAACCCAAACGTAATATGTAAAGTCTTTTTAGATAATTTCTAATCTTAATTTTAATATAAACAAATGATTATGTCTACAATGAGAAACTACAATGTCTATAAAGCAGTATTCTGCCTCATCAAAACAAAAACATAGTAACCAAATCATAATCTTAATTTTTATTCTCATGCCTTATAAAAATAAAATTTAGGTAACTAGAAGAAAGTTATAATTTCTTTATTAAACAAAAACCTAGTATGAATCAACAAAACACTATGCCTCATCAACAAAAAAATCAAAACACAGGCAACTTCCAAAAAAAAAAAAATATTATCTAGGTCAAGAAAATTATAAACCTCTTTATTAAAGAAAAGTTTAATATGAATCAACAAAACACACATTACGCCTCATAAAAATAAATCAGATCCTAAAAGCTAAAAGAACCGTTCAGTCATTATCGTCTGAATAATCACTTTCACATTTCATTTTCATTTCTCTAAATACGTTACATTTGACATAATCCTAAGTGTTTTGCGCGGCCACGATTTTTTTTATGCTTTATCCGAATTATTACGAAAGAAATGTTTGTACCAAAAGTCCTTGAATTTACCGACAAGACTGTCGGTAACGCCTTAGTGAAATCACTTCATTTCTTAGTAATATTTAGAAACGTGATTTGTACCCTCGACAAAGATGAAATGAGTTCTAGAAATCCGAGGCGTCCAGTTACTTTACCCATTGGTTATTGCAACAGCATTTAGGTGCCAATCCGAAGCCAGTCCAAACGGAGAAGCCGGATAGTATGTAAATGGGAATTTCTAAACTTGACCCGTCCATTATTCTGCTTGCAAAACTATTCGACTCAGACGTATTCATGACGCAACTGAAAAGATCTTAACGTAAGGTGATGAACATCGACAAGCACACACACACACACCCTCACACACCACACACTCAATCACACACACACACACCACACACCCAATCACACACACACACACACACTCAGATTTATCTCAAATTATTTTATTTTAACGATAACAAAACGTATCCTAAACTTTTAATTGTATAACTCTATTCTTCGAAATTGTCAGGTTATGTATTGATTAAAATATGATTCGCGACCGTAACAAATATATATTTACAGAATAATTATAGTCCATAGAATCAGCAATACAATTAATTACTCTTGGAATTTAATAAAATACTCTTGAAATTACTCTTGAATTGATTTTATGACACAGCCATTTAATAGGGTAATAATTATGAACTTTGATGACTTTTATGTTTATAATTCTATAAAAAAAATATATTTACATAGACATACAACCCGATACTGACCTGCAAATGGCAAACAAACGTAAGAATTTAAGTTCGCGGACTATACTAACGTTTTCGCCTTAACATTTTATGATATAACAAAAGAAGAAAAAAGTAGACATTTCCAATAATAAAAGCTTCCATAGTTTGGGTCCGAAAATGTAAACTTGTAAAATATTTTTATAACATTGACCCCTATCAAAGCTAGCCTCAAGTTCTAAATACTTAGGTAATTAAACAGGGTGGCAGGGACATAGAGGCGCATCCTGTTTCCATGGATTCAGTACAATATAATTCTGAACCGACAGACGTTGAAATTTTCCGTCAGTTACTAAAAAAAAAAGTTAGCTGTTCGAACCGTTCCAAACATTTTAACGAAACAGCACTTTTTTTAATCCTTTGTATTCGGTACTTGAAAGCAAAAACACAGATTGATCCAGCATACTCGTACAAGTTCAATAGAGAGCCATCGAATATGAATACTAGAGAAATAAAAGGCGGAATTGAAAAGCGAATTTTGCAGGTTATGGGCAATTCACACTACGCCACCTTGCGGCTAAAGCGCCCTGACTCAGCCTGAGTGACGGGAATAAATTTGATATATTCTGCATACAGGCCGTCCGCCGCATGTCGGCTGTGCATAACAGGTTTTCTCGCGGCGACCGTATTTTATTCCGTCATTGTAAGGACATGTCCAGCCTGCCACGATAGCCCACGATACGGCGTGGATCGTATGCTCACACGTGTGAATCGCCTTACAATCCCTGATCGTTGAGGATATTAGTACAGGTTAGATAGTATATACAATACGCGTTGCGGACACCAGCCTGTATTACCTGTTATGTACAGTATTTTAATCTCACTAAGCAACTCGCGCTTTACTTGTGGTCACCAAGTGTACAAACGCGCAGTGAGTGTGTGCATGAAGACGACTAGTGTTAGCACATAAAACACACACACACTTCCGTCTGCGCCATTGTCTCGGACGGTACCGAGAGCTTTTGCGTTTACACACGCAACCGCAATAACAACCTTACCTTGTGGTAACCACAAATAAAGCGCGAGTCGCTTCGTCAGATAAAAATACTGTACTTGAATAGACTAAGCTGTTACCATTATTTAGGTCTTACAACTTTATTGGGACGATGTTGACTAAATTTTGGTCGAGTCGTGAAGTTAAAATTTTCATAAATATTTCGTGTCAAAGCTACGAGCACACCGTGTTCCGGACGATATACATAAGCTTTGACCGGGTGCTCAGACCATGGAAATAAGCATTTTTCATTATGGACACATTAATGAATTTGTATTTTTATTTATTGTTAATTATCATACAAACTATATACCTTGACGTAAACCACCCGATATGCATGCCTCTTTATGTCTTTATTTCCGAAGCATTTGATAGATTTATCATTTTAATTGGACTAAGCGGCAACATAGGCCAAATTATGACCCTCTCTTTCTGCATAGCTCAATTAAATTTCATTAAATGAAATTACAAAATTTATCTTTGTAACGGCGTTTGTCAAAGTTTATGGATAACGTGAAGAACACTGTGTATATGTATGACGAAGCCAACTGGTTAAATTAGCCGTTTAGTCAACCGCCTGGCCCTTGGAAGTAGTGCTCACCTCGCTTTGCTCTCTCCCGCTCGCACGCGGTTTATCACAGTTCTAACCTAACCCATTTGGTCAGGGTGCCCTGGCTTAGATACTGCGACCAATTCGGCTCGCGCGTGATTGGTTACAGTTCCAACCTAAACCATAATTTGTTGAATATCATTCAGGCCGTTAGTTAAACGGCCGCCGTTTAGATAAAAGGCTAGGCGGTTAACTAAATGGCTAATTATTCCAGTTGGGCTGCGACATATATACGAGTACCATTTCAAATTGAATTTTATCATTGCAAAAGCTACCAATCAAAACACTCGCAGCTCGCGCAGTTATTAAAATTTTAATTTAACTGTTCAGTTTGTATGTAACTACATCACAGTATCCTCCTTATGTACAATATGGAAACCAAAGATGTCTAGTAAGTTACTTTGTTAAAGAACGACGCTATCAACAAGAAGGAAGGTACGATAATAAAACTACGGGAAGGCTTCTAAGGAGTGTCTATGATAACGAGGGATCTCGTTTCAAAACTTTTCCATAGTTGATTGAAAACCTTCAAAGATACATAATAGAGCTCCTTCATAAATATTATGATGGAGCTTTATTATCTTCGAAAGTTTACCATTGCATTCATCTTTGTTAGCTTGTTCTTTTGATTTGCTACTGAAACCTGATAGGTACCTACTATGTTTTCATTTTACCGAATACTTATTAATATTTTTTAAATACATTTATAGAATAGTGTGTGTGTGTGTGTTTTAAGTAATAACAGTCGATCGATCGGGTTAAGCTACACTTGCCGCGGTTGGTCCGTGGATGGGTGGCCATTTTCACCAAGACTCAACCGTGTCTTGGAAAGCACGTTAAGCCGTTGGTCCCGCCTGTCATTCGTGAATGACAGTCGTTACATGTCGTCAATAGCCCGAAAGTCTGACAACCAGTCTTACCAAGGGGTATCTTTGTGGAGGTCAGATAGGCAGTCGCTCCATGTAAAATAATGGTATTCAGCTGCATCCGGTTAGACTAGAAGCAGACCCCAACATAGCTGGGAAAAAGCTAGGCAGATGATGATAGAATACAATATAATAATCTTTATTATGTACACCACATACATTACAGATATAAATGTTCAAATAGATAGTAGGTACGTGTAGTTTCCAACAAAAACATAACGAGTATACAACAGACCTGAACGAAATATCACAGAGCAAACATCATCGAGTCTACTTAATTTGTTTTTCCATTGAGCTCAACTGAAGCCTAAAATTTGTAATCCCGTATTTTTAATCAAGCCCCAAAACGGATTTTGTATTTGTTATGTAACTGGTACCTCTTTCAATTAACTGCGAGCGCCCCATGCGTGGGGTTTTAAAAATATTTAACGAATGCATTCACTTGCTACAAGTAACCATTTGACTGCATGAAATTCTCCGTTTGCGGTTTCATATTTTTAATGACGATAACTCAGTAATTCAGAATACATCCTACGTGCTCCCGCGAAACGTCGTCATGCAAAATGATTATGTAGCATTATAGATACTTGGTTCATTTGGCTGTTGATTGTTGATTGCATCTGAGCTCTCAAACAGACGTTATGTTTGCAACGTTATCCACTACACAAAAGCCTGGGGGTCTACTCCGAAGTGGTATCGGCCGAATCTACGGCCGTTTCCTGCTACGAAGTTACTATTTGGTTCGGTCGGTCCCGATCCTACACTCCTACACTCTTTCGAATATTGAGTATGCTCCCGACCCAACTGAGCCGATCTGGACTTTTTTCGCATTTTTCAATAATATTCGGTTCGGCCATGTGTCGGTCCGATCCAATCATTCGCACTTTGCACTTCGTAGTAGACCCCTGTATCTGAGGCAAAGCCGGTACGTTGCCGATAGAAGGTGAATACGCATCGCTAAACGTACAAACATTCTCTGAACTGAAAGCGTTCGCAGACAGCATACAATCGATTTTTTGTAGGAGCTAAATGATCATAATTATACACCCAATTCAGCACATCTACTAAGACTTAATTGTTTGAATTTTGAATTGCCACTTAGCTCTCTTCCTCTCTCCTCCATCGATCTTTTACCTTGTATATACCATCTATGTAACACATATGGAATGCAATAAAGATTTGAGTATTTGAGTATGTATCAACGTCACACGTCCTACAAAACGTAAGTCATACTAAAAAAATCTGATCGATTGTAGAACCAACAAAATGTATGCCGTGTGCGAGAGCGCTAAACCAAACAGATATAAGTAGGTATGCGAGTAACTGAGCTATTATTTCCTTCCTCGTGAACATCTATGTAAATTGGTTAGCCCGAGGACAGATTAAACTTATACGCTAAATGTCACTGTTTTCACCTCTATCACAATAAACTAGGGTTGGAACATTCTAAATGGCAGGAGAACTATACCTACTAAAATAGAGAGTACGATTCATTGAAACTAAAGATTCGAGAACATGTTTATAAACATAGCAGTCGGACGCATAAATTACAGAGCGTTCACGCATCCAAAAATAACCAGCAACTTCATTCATTCAATGACAAATCTGGTATATTTTTAAAATCACCTAATACGTCTCGGGACAGCAACATTGAAAATGAAATAGCATTCTATATTTAATGTTCTGCCTTGCTTTGAAACAGGTGCGGACACGTGTATAGAAATGTGCAGGTGTTTCTATGTATTCAGCCCTCTATGCGGTACTCTAATTACATATATACTTTGAGTCTTTTCAAACAATGCGTATACTACAGTGTTTAATGACTGAGCTAATGTTGGCTACTGTTAGTAAACGGTACGGTATTTATTTTGACGAGATGAAAAGAGACAGTTTTCAGAAAAGACTGATTCCTGTAGTTAGAACATTTAATTCGTGACGTGGATCCACGCGAGACACAGTGGCATTTAAATATTTTCTGTAATTATAACATTTAACCAATTAAGGGCTGACTGTCCCAACGCCAGATAATTTTATCCGAGGAATAATTTTAATTTTTTGACAGTTCTTCCATATAGAATCTGTCAGACATCCATTTTATTCCACGAATAAGAATTATCTGTCGATTGAAAAATCAGCCCTAAAAGATCTTTATTTAGAGCTGATTTTTTAATCATCTGATAACTTTATTCGAGGAATAATTTTGAAACCATGACAGTTATTTCATACAAAAACTGTCAAACGTCTATTTTGTTCCTGTCAAAATTTCGAAATTATTCCTCGAATAAAGTTATCAGATTATTGTAAAATCAGCCCTTATCCGTTTGAAAAATCAGCCCTTAGTTGAATAATTTTATCATGTATTTTACAAAGATTTTACAATAATAAGTAAATTTTATTTTCGGTCATAAATATTAAATATCGTTATTTACATTGAAATGACTTATTTAGTCTAGCTGTTTTCAAATAATTATCAATAAATAATGTAGCGTCCACATGGAGTGTCACAACTCACGATGTCGTAAAACATATTCGTACTAAATAAATAATACTCTTAAAATATTCTACTGACACATTTACAGTTTTAGTCCAGTTGTGACGACTAGCGTATGATGGACGTTTGGCAAACATGCCGTATGCGCGCACGCAGCTAAACGTCGCCGTAACTCAGAACAACATATTATTATGATGGATTGGTCTTTTTGAGCTGTCTTGCTGAATAAAATGTGCGTTAGCGAAACATGCAGTTTTGTACGTTTATTTCTTTGGTAAATTAATTGTTGCATAGTCGACCTCGTAATTGCTTTAACACACTAAAGTTAAATGTCACTTACACGTCAAAAAAGAGCAAGGTCTATTTGTCTATAGGACAGATAGACAGTTTCAACCTAACAGTAGCCGTACACGTTCGGATATACTTGCGCAAGTTTAGACTTGCACAAATTTGCGGCTCTGATACTTGTGCTTATTTATCCCACACACGTTAACACGTTGACTGCCAGACAACAGACACTATCCAAAATCTATTGTTGGCGGACACCGGTGACCGCGGTGGCAGTCAATCACTTAAAGTATTCTTGTGCAAATCTAGCTTTAAGCAAGTATAACCATAACATATTGTGTAGCCTGCATTAGTGAAGTCAATCTGGGAATTGTTGCTAAAAGTGATAAAGCACTTACGAGGTCCACTTTCCCTAGACATTTTGTTTTTAATCCTGTTGGTATTAAAATGCTTGTAATGAACGCAGTCCAATGCTGAACATAAAATCAACACTCGAATCACCGCCTTCAACGTCCAGGTTGAATAGCAATAATCATCTTTTCAATTTATTTTATACTGAAAGCTGAACTGAATACTAATGAAATTGACTACATGTTTGGCGCAGTGGTTAAGCGATTGACTGCTGCGCTGCTTGTCGCGGGTTCGATTCCCGCACGGAATAAATATTTGTATGACCTACAAGTAGTTGTTCCGGGTCTGGCTGTTTGTGTATGAGAGTTTAAATGTTTATAAACGCGCCCACGATTTGGGAGTAATTCCTAGTGTGGGGCAATGACGTGGCCAATAAGATCTTAAATTTTAAATTATTTCATTGAACTATCAACGTCCATTCAACTACTATTTACTATTTATTTATACTACGAGTAAATACGATTTTAAATTTATTTAATAAACTAGCGATAACATAAAAAAGCGATCGTAGCAATAAAATAATTTTATTCGATATGCTACCCCAATACGTTGGTACCGTAATTTTACACGTCATCTCAATGTAGCAGTCAGCACATATTTGCCAGAAATTACACGTAGGTGCACATTATGTAATAACCTATTCGCAAAATATCTAAACGTCTTATAAAGAGTATGTGGCACCTACATCAGTGATCATACACACGAGCGTCACGCTTCGACGATAGAGGCAACTGCATCCGCCGACAAGCGTCGACGGCAGCCGCCGACGCGTCCTATCCCTGACACGCCGTTGATGGCTGCGGCCGACACGCGTCGACGGTTGTCCCTCGTGTGTATGTACACTGAGGCGCCTCACATCCAAGGCGTTCAAAAATGTCCTCATTTTTATCACACCGATTTTTCAGTACCTGCTATTAAAATACTTTACGGAACATTTTCTGCACGAATAGCCACGACTTCCGCTTGGCCAGCTCTTGATTAACTTATCCTTCGTATCCCTGGATGCAACACCTTGTTTTACCTATAAAATATTTTTCTCTCGATGGAAGTTTTTCATAATCTTTGACCTAGTTTTTCCAGCGTAAACGAAGTCATCCACTTATTTCTTTAAAATTCTTATCGGATAAACTGATAATTGTGTCCGTCTGGATGAACGGTCATTAGGCGTATTTTTATGGTGACCGTTCATTCTGATGCCAGTACAGCGGGTCACCGCGTCGTAGTATCCCTGATAAATAGAATTATTGAAATTCACAGTGGCCATTAGTTACTTCCCGTTTGCTTCTCTCAATGTTTTACAACGATAATACTGTAACTATCCACGGCAATAAAGATATCGACAAAACTGTTGTATCAATATTTTCGTGCCTGACAAAAAAAATATAGCAAAATACTTATTTAACATTGCAATTATGCTTGATAGAAGGCGATAAATCTATCCGTTGCCTACACCTAAAATATTATGTTATTAAAAATAAGTGCTCATCGTATTTAGTCACAAAAATTCATACAAATGTCATAAACACCTTTAAAGATAATATTTAAATTCTTAACTTCCTAGGGAGTGTTC
Source organism: Apamea monoglypha (assembly GCA_911387795.2). Taxonomy (NCBI): domain Eukaryota; kingdom Metazoa; phylum Arthropoda; class Insecta; order Lepidoptera; family Noctuidae; genus Apamea; species Apamea monoglypha. Next base: position 20,150,108 of record OU426914.1, on the reverse strand, counting down.
TTATAGGCGCTAAATGAATAAGGTACAGTGTGGCTAGCGGTACAATACGATAGTTATAAAAATGTTTGAAGTTGTAGCGTAAACTGAATTTTATTGTGTAGGAATTAAAGTTATTTTTCCATAAACTCACACATTTTTGGCGAATATGTCGCGATTCAAATTTAAGTTTTCACGGTGAGATGGTTACTGCAGTGCGATTCTGTAACCATCTAACCGGGAAAACTTATGGAATGACAGCTCACTTCACCTAACTTTTCACAATAAGAGATCGGCTGTTTTATTATTGAACACTTTTCTTTGCTGGCTAACAGTTGCACTTACTATATTATTCTGTTTTGATTAATTGTAAGTCTTCCAAAGATATTAAATAACCTATAGTACTGGCTTAGAGAAGGTATATAAGGTGTATAGGATGGTAGAGTACTGACGTAATAAATAAGAATTTTAAACACAGCTCCCCGTTGGTCCTTCGATCCTTAATTTAATATAGCTATGGTGTTACCAACAGGTACGAGATATTTACAGACGGCGAGTATCCCCATAGGATCGTTGCCATGACAACCAAGCGATTGGTTGTCATGACAACGATCACCTCAGCAGAGCTGTGGGTATAATTAGCCAGACAGGGGGCACCACAGTCGCACAATATGATGTAGGTACTTGATGATCTTATTAAGAAATTGAACATCGAATTTAATAAGTGTTCTCGTCTTGTCTCTAGTTTTTAATAAATTATATTTATTTCTGTAAATTGGTTCAAAAAACGTCAAAGTTAAATTATGTCTTCAACTAGATTGGTGTTTCCTAACTGAGTACTCTAAGAAGAAATAACACAGCTATCTGTACATATCCATAAAAATCATTTTTTAAATATAATTGTTACTGTCAATTGAATGGAATAATGGTTATTAGTATCAAATTATATATGAACTTTATAGATAACTTTAATAGTTGAACCAAAACACTTCGTGGTTATTTGTAAGGAGCAATTAATGTTGCGGTTTCTTTTTATTGGCTAATTCGTGTATTATGTTCAATCAAATCTTCAATTACTATGATCCAAACAAACAAAGGAAAACATGCCGCAGACTGGCTGACCTAACCATTAGTTATTAAGTAAGACAAAACAAACATCGTGAGTCATTACAATACGAGATATGAAGAACCACGGTCACATGATTCTTTGTATCTCGTCCCGCTCGACACAAGCTAACTCGATTCGAAAATAACTTACCATGACTGAACGACTTTGACGTCCAGCACACGGCCTGATTATTATTAAGTCTAATAAAAAGGGGCGCTGCCCAAACGTATATCGGTCCCTTTTGTCGCACAGTTAGGCGTATTGGTACATATTACAAGCCAAAGAAAAAACTTATTCAAAAATATTTTGTAAAAATAAAATAGTATCGTGATAAAATAGTATCGTAAAACAGAGATCGAATAAATATTTTCTGTCGCATACCTAATTCTCAAATTTTTGAGCGTAAACTATCATGTCTTATGATTGTAATGATGAATTTAATTAAAACTGCAAGATGACTTTTATTTTGGTGGTCATCGATTCAACTAACAACAAACACATCGCTGTTTTGAACTTTATTTGTTGTCGCGATGCCGTTTACCAATTTGCTTCTTAACGCGCCTTAAATAGAATTTTACTTGAGTGAACAAACTCGTCTTAACTTAAGAATCATAATTTCAGGTAAAAGCTTTCACTATCAACTCTTTATAGAAACGAGGCATTACGAGCAAAAATGACGTCTTAAATTTAAAAAAAAAAACAAAAAGGAGGCTTGATAGTATTAAAGTTTTGAATGTTGGACATCTTGGAGACTTCGTTCGCTATGTTGATTGAGTGAAATTAAAATATGCACTTTATTTAATTACGAGTACCTACCGTTATTACTTATTAGCTCTTATTTTTAACGGAAAAAATATGGTAAAAAAACGTTCTTCACACAAGTTTAACTGCATAAAGCCATTGAGCTGAACAAAATATCAATGCACTAAACACGAAATTTCGATTGGAAAAAAAAACAACAATATCGTAAAAAAATAGCGTAACGCACACGCATCTACAAATACCCCGTAAAAGCTAGTTAAACATTAAAACGTGCAATGATCCCACTTTTTAGTTGTACCGTACATACAACGAGCAACACTTGGGCAATATTTGCTTGCCAATATTTCCCGGTTGTGCTTCAAACGCATTGAAGTGAATTACTCAATGTTTGTGAGCGCAATCGCCACATGCAAACCAAACAGTTGCTATTAACCAACATGATAAAACAAACCGGTTATATTTACAAGAGTAATTTGATTTGGTGCAAATTAAACAATTGATTAATACAACGTTTTTTTCGTTAGTTAAAACAAACGGGATTCAAATATGCGCATATGCGCGGAAAACAGAATGTAGGGTTTTTTAATTAACTCGTTTTTACACTGCACTTAGTGTTCAATGACTCAATGCATTGTTGATAATATTGATTCATAATATTGATCAATTTTTGCAGCAGTGTGGTACGAATATTACAAGCCGAGTTGAAATACTGACAAAAATATCGTCATCTTCCCTTTTTGAGATGCAAGTATACTCTAAAGGGGGATGCGTTAAGGCCCATGGAATTCAAATTTTCTTACGTTTTTTGCAATTTGCAGGTCAGTCAGAATGTACGTTAATTAAAATATGAATCACAACCGTAACAAACATTCTAAAACTTTACAGAATTATAATCGTAAAAATAATCAATATAACCCTCTCAAGTTCATATAATCCTATTGATTAATATTTCTTATGAAATAGTCATTCAATAGGTTTATATGAACTTAGAAGTAGGTTGTATTGATGATTTTAACGATTATAATTATGTAACTACTATTGTTCACCATAGAAGCTTCTGTAAAAATGTGTTTGTTTGCATATTAAGCACTCTAAAGCGGTGACAGAATACTTTTACATCATTTTTATTTTAAGCATAGCTTTGGTTATTCTATTTGTTTGTCCTAACAAAATAGTTAGAACTTAAGTAAAGTCATATGGTATCTATTTACATCATTTTAAAAATGTTTAAAACTATTATGATAAAATTATATCTCATTCAAACAGGCTCAAAGTAAAAGAAAACTAGCATAACATTATAAAGAACATCTTCCATTGATTTATTCTTTAGTAAATTCATGGCAAAACGCTCACAAAGTCTAAACAATGGATCCCTTACACGTTTGAAGACAAAAGATAATGCTAAAATCGATGCAGCAGACGCGCCATCAGTACAAGTTTACGTAGTCAGGGATGTAATATTATGAACACAGAGAAGGTGCATCCCTAAACACATTGAATGAAGTATTCAATATATTGGATTCCTCGCCTCTTTGCTACGGTGCCGGCTAAACCTCAGAATCTCAACGTAAAGGCAAAATAACTGAAGAGAATTGACCTGAACGTATCTTCATATTGTTTTCGATAGTGGTGTACTAAATAGACTCCGCTGCGAAAAGGTTAATCGTTACCTTTATTTTTGAATTTGCGACGGCTAGGCGACAGTTAATCCGTCTGCAGCTAATTAATCCTTCTGCCACTGAGTAGATCATTAACTACTGTATCAATCTATAAGTACATACACGGCTCAGGGTGCGAATGTTTTTATGGCGACCGTAACCAGTACATATATAGAGAGATAATTATAATAATCTAATGACAACTTCATGAAATATCAACCAATAGGGTTATATGAACTTAGATGGTTGTAATTATTATAATTCTGCAAATACATACTTGTTACGTTCGCAAATCATATTCTGTTCAACATACAACGTGACAACTACCTGCAAATTGCAAAAAACGTAAGTAAAGTTGAATTTCGCGGGCTACCCTGGCGCTTCCCGCTTAACAAGAGAAGAAATGAAAAGTTGTCGAAATTCGAAGGAACAAAAAGTTTCATAAACATTTACATCTCCAAAAACCAAGCTGTAACTTAACTCTTTATTTTCTGTTCAATACGAACCATCTATAAATTCACAAACACGCCTGGTTAATCAGAAATGTCGACCGCAACCGCCCTTTGTTTGCATAGCTTCCGATGCACTGACGGCAGGTATAAGATGTCCAAAGACAACGCAGCAATCACGCAACCATTTGATAATTGATATTGCTACATACATAACCAGGCCCATTATGTTCGCCCTCTAGCACTGACGGTTGTAGGTATACCTAGGTACCTATGTTGTGTCTGTATTTGTGTCGAATGCAGGCGTAGGGTGCCAGATAATAACAGTAATTTGGGTTCAGGTATTTGTCACTTATTAAAGGTGGACGGCCGCGACTTACGAGTTGTAGTCGTAGGTTCGTACCCAGACAGGGTGCTTTACTTTGTGTAAATTATTTCATCACCACTGCTCTCAAAACGGTGAAGAAAAACGTCGTGAAGAAACCGGCATGTCCTAGAACTAAAAATTTGAAGACATGTGACATCTACCAACCCGCACTGGGCCCGCGCAGTGGATTGCAGCCAAGTCCTTCTCACAGAGAGGAGGCCTGTGTCCCAGCAGTTGGAACATTATAGGCTGATTATTATGCACTTATTAAATACTTTAGTAGGGGGTAGGTTAATGCAATGTATGTATAAAATAAAGTAGGTACCCATACTTAACAGTGAAATCAGTCGCAAACGCGTTTCTATATGTGCCTAATAATTTTAACAAAAGACGTAAATAATATTTATGTGCTTAATAAAAATACTGCTCAGTCTAAAATTCAGACTTTAGTTGGATTCTAGAGCTAAAGAATATCAAATGACGCTCGAGGAACGGTATCTGAACCTAACGAAGCTGTGTTAAGCTAAGCCTAACATTTTCATATTCTAATTTAAAGAAAAATGAGGTGAAAATTTTAAAATTTCAGTCAGGAGAGCACTATTTTAAAATTAAAGCCCTTTTCACTATCTTACCAGAGTCTTTGCAGTAAAACACGTATAAAATGTCATTAAACAGTCGAAGAGTTATATAGTATCCACAGCGACATATTTACAACACCTGAATTGCCTGTATAATGTTTTATTGTCGAATAAAGATTGCTGCATTGCTGTAAAAGCTGTTTTATTATCAAACATACTGTAGATACAGTGACTTTTTAATTTTCGCTCTAATCTTTGTATCTTTTTAGATATAAAGATTTGATAGATCTTTAGATATTATATAGAACTTTTGGTAAAATTTAAAAGGGGAAAATTTCCATTATTATCTTTTTATTGGCCCCTAGTTGACTGGACTTAATTTGTTGCTAATGACCTCTAGTGTAACGCCTTTCAAGGAATACGTCGAGTTTCAATGTCACCCTGTATTATATTAATATTAGTCTTTCATAAAGTAGGTATATAGGACACAGACTAAACAACTTACTAAAATGTCAGTTTACCAATTTCGCGTATGCCTATCGCCGTAAATTGTCTCACTGCGTGCCACTTTGATGCTGTGACGCTTGGCACGTTTTAGATTGTTGAAGAGTCAAGACCGTGACAAAGACTTAAGATATTTCTTGGCAGGCGAAACATTACGTTTAGACATAGCTGATACTGCTAATCTATAATGTAAGCCACCTGAAATTCCATTTTGATTAATCACCATTCTTTTATATTTAGGGCCGCAGACATTCTCTTCTGAACATTGATCTCATCACTAGCCAGCGCATAGAAAAAATATGAGTGCATGCCTGGATGTTGGCATATTCAACACAAACATTGGTTATTTTATCTGAATCCACTTTTACTACAAACAAAGGATTCTTCTTTACATGTTTAGAATGATCTAATAAAATAACAAACTCTCCTCCGATATAAGGACCAAGCGCAGTTGGCTTTACCTGTTCTTTAAATATAATTTTAATGTTCAATCTCATCATATTATCTACCGTAATACGACAAAGAGAGCATCAACTACCATACTAACAATGCTTTTAAGGTTTAAATACATTTTTAAACTATTTACCTTCCATCCATTTACATTCCATTAAAGCGGGTGAGGAGAGCAGCGTTATCCTTAATAACTACAAATTAGGAGACTGGTACTCAAGAAAGAATAAAAAGCGAGGCGGTTTTTGTATATTCTGCCTAAATCACATTGAGTACAAAATACTAACACAATTTAAAAAATATGCGTCTGAAAATGAGTTTGAGTGTTGTGGAATTGAACTCTTACAATATAATATTAAAATAATAGCCTTATATCGTACGCCAAGCTCAAACCCCTTTGTTTTCCTACGTAATTTAGAAGTAATGTTGTGCAACCTTCGAAATAAATAAAAAAAAACGATTTGTGATAGTAGGTGATCATTGATATTTTGAGCAAAAAAATCGATAGAAATAAAAAATGTATAGACGAATTAACTAGGATTGTAAATAGTTTCGGCTTAACACTACATATAAAACAACCAACAAGAAGAAATTCATGTCTAGACCAAATAATAAGTACTGTAAGGATGCAATATGTGAGGTTATACCACTGGGACTGTCGGATCACGAGACAGATCACATGATATAAATACAAATAGACAATAAAGTTCCATCTCTACGCTTTCGCACAATTCATAAGCGTGATTTTAGCGCCGAAAATAAAGAAAAGATTTTGAGCTGCATGTCAAGTTTAAAATGGACATAAATTTTCTCTAATCAGGAAGCTAACAGTGCGTTTGATCACTTTTACGATTCACTTCTCCTGTTCTTTGATTTCTGCTTCCCTAAAATCAACCTAGTGAAGAAATATGCGAAATGGATTTCCAAAGGTAATAAAAAATCAACTAAAACCAAAAGGAACCTGCGTTTTAAACACTACTTCTCATCTGACAAAGACAGTAAATAAAAATACTTAAACTATAATGAATTACTTAAAAAATGTATAGAAAAAAACCATAATACTAATTACATAATTAAGGCTAAAAAATAAATGTAAGGCGTCATGGGACACCACTGTGTGGATCGCCCGGAGGACACGGTGGAGCATACGGTGGAGGTCTGCCCGGCTTGGGCGGAGCACCGCCGCGTCCTCGTGGCGGCGATCGGCGGCGGCGATCTCTCGCGTCCGGGCCTGGTCCAGGCCATGGTACGAAGCGAAAGTGCATGGGAAGCCGTCACCTCCTTCTGCGAAGCAGTAATGCTCGCAAAGGAGGAGGCGGAGCGCGTGAGGGAGAGGCAATCTCTGCGCCCTCACGCCCCTAGTCGCCGCAGGAGACGCCCTGGACGTCGGGAGTCACCAGCCGACTCCCGGCCACCGTAGGCGCGGGCTTGCGGGCGGCGAGCTGCCCATTGCTCTAAATATCCACCACAACAAGATCAAAAATCGACAGGGAACGAAATAATCAAAAGATTGAGACTTTGTATTCAACAGGAAGGGACTCCTTTTGATAAATTGATCAATTTGGTATTAAAAATGTTAAAATGTATGGTCTTCCTTTTATTTGTGACACTGTTATTTAGCAAAAAATAATCCTTATGATGAAGCCTTTCGATCGGTATGATAAAGCTACAGGGTGATTATTTTTCTCATGTAACGGGTTCGATTCCCGGTTCAACCATGTAATTATTTAAATATCTATGAATGCAGTTTAAATTGTTTTTTTTTTAATTCAAATAATGTCTTCTTTCAGTAAAATGTTCCATCTACTATATTCAAGGTAATTTCCCTCCATGTGGCACATCCGTGGGACGCCCTGTATAGACGAAATTGCTAGCCTATGTGTATTCAAATTTATAACAAGATTCCTAACCAAATTAAAGAAATTCCAATGGTCCGCTTTAGAAGGGGTTTACACAGGTGGCTAATTGAGAATCCCTTTTATACTGTTAAAGAATTCCTTCAGTTTAAATCTAAATTATCTAATAATTGTACCTATACCAGAAAATTTGCATGTTATGATTGAATATGCTAAGCTACTATTATACTACCATTGAAAGAACTTTTGTAACCATATTTATCTGCAAATAAATCTTTGACTTTAACTTTAAACTTTGATCCTGCGTTTTAAAATTAAACGAGTCCTTTGGAGTCGCTAGCGGGTTACGACATTATCATTTTATATACAAAGATACTCTATGAAGCCACTTTGTCTGATGTATTTATTTATAGAGTGTAACATAGTTTAAATTGCATGCTCTGGCATACATAGGTATCTGGATTTAGAGTAATTTGTACGTACAAAGTACGTTCGCGCGAACTATCGACAATTGTGGTTTGGCCCTCCGACACTTCCACCCACTGGGCCATCACAGTTCCAATTCAATTAGTTTAGCACTGATACTCGAATACAACTATTTATGGCTGGACATAGAACATGCCCATTCTAACTAAAATTAGCATTTTCCTGAATTAAACCAAGCTTTTACGTAATCGTATTTAGATCTCCAATTGAATTAGCGAACTGAATTCAGTTTGAAGGCAGATATCTACTTGTTAATTAATTAAACAAATTAGTTCATTTTATTTTTGCTTGTTTTCTGGATATCAAAAGCTAAAGCTCTGAATTGGAGTTCACTACTAACTGTCCGTCATGATACGACTTATTGTTTGCGCCTAGAAGACCGCAATTTCAATTAAAACAAAGAATCAATAAATCGGCAGACCCGCCGATGCCGATGTCTCCCAAATACTCCATCTCGGAGATATCGACATGTAATCGACATTTACATTTAAAATATTCCAGATATTTCTAGTAGGCTTACATAACTTTCATTTATTTTCATCGTCAAAATAAGCTTGTGTTATTTTACACTATTCCCATTTCTTATTTCTGAATAATAGTAAAGAGAAACACATTAATTTATGTCCCAATGTTAAAATTAACAATGAGTAGAGACACCGTTACCTACATGACGGCTCGCAGATAGCCAGACCGAAATAGCTCGCCAACCACTACAGATGATAGGACTGCCAAACCAAATGATATGAGCCACTCGAATCCCAAACAGATTTTTATTGCATGCCGCAATCAAAATGTTTCATAATGGAATTACGACGGGAGAAATGAGCTCAGCTTTGTTATTCAGAAATGAGATTATGAATGTTTTATTCAAGAAATAATCTCAGTAACCTTGGCGCATAAATTAAAAAGTGTTACCAGCAGTTTAGTTCTTCACTTGTACTTTAATTGATTTCCCTGTCACGTCCTAGAATCTATTACGTAATGCAACAAGCTAACATTGAGTGTGTTATCATTTCAGATCACAGAGTCGCTGAAGCGTCTGCGTGCTGGCAAGAAGTCATCTCGTTTCTCTGAAGACGTCGACTTCGAGACTAACGTCTCCAATCTCGAGAACCGCATGAGAATCTCCGACAAAATCCTTGAGAGCGTCGGCATCGGCTCGTCCGATGTGAGCAGCGCCAGGAGAGCCCTGCAAGAGAACGAGGAGCGCACAGAGAAGCGCATCGCGCGTAGGTTAAACGAAGATAATGCGCTCACAAAGTGGACTGCTATCGGCAAGTCTGATGATGAGAGCGCGGCTGCACAGCGAGCAAAAGTGTCCAGAGCGCGTCTGACTGATTTGGAAGACGAAATGAACGAGCTAAACGAGCGGACCGCCATGAGAGAAAAGCGCGCGGCTCGCCTGCGAGCCCTCGTCGCCGACTCCGAATCCTCCGACACGACAGTCGCCTCTTCCAAGGTCACCATCAGATCTGAGAGGGAAAAGAAGCAAGTCACTTTCTAAACAAACGTAGCTATCTTGTTACACTCTCGTCACTCCAGGCTCTAAAACGACTCGTTTTAGTACACTGTGAGTTCTCTTCGTTTCGAGATAGATAAGTTTGCTAGAATGTGTGATCCTGCATTTGCCTATGTACAATGGTCGAAGTTGATGTCTATTTTATATTTGGATAGAATAAAATGAAATGCTATGTATGTCCCTGTTTTCTATTTATTGAAGAGTTAATAGAATAATTTTACTATCAAGACTTATCGTTTGATTGCTAATCTCACTTTGTGTTAAGAAATAGGACCACGTAACTAGCTTTATAAAATGATAACTCTGTATTTGCACAATGTAAAAGAAAATCTTCATTTATTGAGACTTAAGCAAAGTGCATGCTAATTACATTACACGATGTACCGTCGTTTTACTTACCGTGTTTGAGGAAAATATTCCTAAATGTATGTGCATTAAAGCACCACTTAGCTGTACGAGGGTCTGCGCTGCTGCATCAGCACAGAAAAAAGTAAAGGACTTATTATTTAACCTGAAACAGAGCAAGGTACAGACACTGCCAAAAAATATCTCTGATATATTTATTTATGTAGTTTTCAATTTATATTGGTACACGCTGACCTACTTAGCCCATCTTTGGAGGATGTCGAAAGAAAACAAAGTTCTAAATCAAAGATAATTTAATTTCCTCGACGACAACATCAAAGAGTATTCCCACAAGAAGGTAATTAAAATATTATTTTAACGGCTCACTGATATAGGTTTGCCTTTGGTATAAGTAATACATAATGTATAATAAGTATTTTATTCTCGTCTGTACCTACATACGGTGAAGTAATGATATTACCTGTACAACATAGAGCTATCTATACAAAGTTTTTATACAAAGCAATATTGAACGTGATATTGGCCACTGTTGGGAATGTACATAAATGGAAATATCTTAATATCTGTGTATGATAATAATTATGCGTGGTGTTTCCTACCCCACGAACCCGTGAGCGTCCACTTAAACGCTTGGCCTTGCATTGAGCGTGTGCCGCCATCTACATCGCCACATGCGAACTACGAATCACCCTGACAATAATTGACACCACGCAAAATCCTGCATCGCGCAAGCAGAGTTTACCGCGCAATTAGCATATAAACAACGTCCCGACAACAATCGTCGGGCAGTCCACAAGACACAACACCCGCCTGGTCGGAGGATCCTCCCTTTTCCATAGAGGATGAGTGAACATTACACCCTGTTTGTCATCTTACTAATATTATAAACGTGAAAGTTTGTATGATTATTTGATGGAGGGATGAATGTTTGTTACTTTTTCACGCACAAACTACTGAAGTGATTTGGCACACAGATGGTTTATAACCAGGATTAACACATAGTATACTTTTTATCCCGAAATTCCCACGGGATCGGAACTTACGCGGGTGAAACCGCGGGGCGCAGCTAGTATCTCTATAAGCGCAGATTACGAGTGATCGGCACTGGCAGCCAATTCAATGTACTTCATTGTTCTCGAGAAACAGGCTTCGTATTTCCTACCTGTCTGGTTTACATTGTTTAAAATATTATATTAATAAAATACAATAGAAAATCATGAATTCAATGGAATCTGAGTAACGTGAGTAGAAATGTTAGGGCAACAACTACGGGCGGGTTGTTTCACGTCCATTTGATGCACGCGTATACCAAAGTGGCGCTAACTATCGTCAAACCAAATAAAGCGTTGTTTCAAATTTCAATTACAAAATTATGGCCTTGACTTATTATTATTTGACGTACTATCACGGACTTTTCCGCCTGCTCACTTAAAATTTTTTTCGCTTAAATCCTGCGGCGGCGCCAAGCCACGCCCCCTTTAAGTTTTAGCCTATTAGGAAAGCGATAATGCAATAATTTTGCATGGACAAGGATTTAATATTAGTCAAATTGCTGAGCAGCTGCATATGAGCGTAAGTTGTAAATCATTTTATTATTGTCATGGTAAATTTTGTTGCTTTAAAATACCTTAATTTATAAATAAAACTTTATTAACGATGCAAACTTTATCATGCAAATGTTAACTTGTGTAAGTAATTGAATACTTTCTAGTTTGTTTTACAACAGTAAAAGTATTTGATAAATATTATTAAACGAGAAACAAACAAAAAAAATATTCAGAGTTAAACTTGGTAAAGCAGTTACTTATACCTTTTAAGAGAGTGATATGCTTTGTTGTGACGAACTCGCGAACACGAAATAACATTTATTTTAAGTAATGTTTGATTTCGTCTAGTTAGCTCGGAGATTTAGACGAAAACAAACATTACTAAAAAAAATGTTCTTTTATATCGATTTTATGCAATTTCGAGCGGCCATTGTTGTTTACATCTTTGGCTTTAGCGCGGCCGGACCTTTACCTAGATTCCGAGCAAATAAGTAGTTAATTACTCATTATTAAATAATACATTTCTAGAAATTTTACAATAAGCCTAAGCCTGCACGTGTCCGAACAAAAGAAAGAGTCATAAAAGTCAATAACCGCAGTGGGCAAAAATCGGTGGCATCCTTTGATGCTTTTGTTATAGCAGGTTTTGGTAATTACATAGAGGTCTCTCTTTCTCTCTCTCTCATTCATTTATTATGAAGAAAAATTGATTTAAAGATCTCTAAGATATGAAACATCTTTCTTTCTTTTTTTTATGATAAAAACGTTGCCCCATACTAGGAATTTCTCCTGTATTGTGGGTGCGTTTACAAATTATAATAAAACCTTGTATTAAATATTTAAAAAGCAATGTTTACCTACGGTTAACTTAATTCTAGAATAGTTTTAATTTGTTACTGTTTTATTATTTAAGTATTTTACTACAGATAATTTAGATTATTTCACATATTTGTCCTTTTGTCTATTACTAATGAGACACAATTACTTTTCTATTGTTTCCGGCCATAATGGGTCTGTCTAACAGACGAAGCTATTATAAGAGTTTTTATTTAATATGCCATTCTAAAAGTTTTGTATTTAAATCTACCACCAACAGTAGATCGTAATTTTGTAAAGAAAAGTGTTGCTTGTAATAAGAGATCACAAGAAAGAAAGGGTTTTAATTGTTTAAACGGGTAAACTATTTTTGAATTTCGCGGGCTACCCTGGCGCATCCCCTTTAGTTGATTTTATTACTTGTTCTTTTATTGTGTGTTTTACCTATTTACTATATTCAATTCCTATATCCAATATTTTATGAATATCTTTGTTTAGTTTATTAAGTTAATAAATAAAACTGATAAACGTTCAAAACATAATAATAAACGTATTTTACTTTTTAATTAAGTAATGCCTAACCGACAATAGGATTTATCAAATCAAATTTCTAGTTAGAAATAATAAAGAAAAAATGTATTTTTAACTGACAACGAATTTTCCTCATAATATGTAAGAGATAATAGTAGTAACTTAGTTTGAAAATAACAATAAATCTCGAACGGCGCGTGCGTCAGTCACCGCGTTATCAGTGCGCTCGGCGCCGCCGGCCGGTCTTGTCTTTCATTCGTCTATTCAAGGTCAACGGGGCGGGGCTAGAGAGCGCTTCTATTTTTTGAGTGCAAGCCAAAATGAACTTAGTGGTGGTCAGGCGGAAGTGTCCATGATAGTACGTATGTTCCGTTAACCATCCGTATGAAACAACCGGCCTTTAGGTATCCCTAGTACTACTCAAATATATCTATTATGTCTATGACTACTGTTGACTGTCAAGCTCCAGGTGTGATGCTGGTAATAAAACTACTACAATATTACAAATACTGTATTTTTGGATGCTGATAGAACCTAAGTGGGAAGGTGTTAGTCGAACTTCGTAAAGTGGGGCTAACTCGACGGAACGGCAGGAGGGTGTGGATGTGGAACTATGCTTCACCTCCTATCAGGATAGGGGGCTGAGCATAGTTTGTGATGAGTCAGTTTGTGTGAGCTGAGGTTCTACATCCAGGAGACAGGACCACACACAGAAGGCAGGTTCGGTACCCCAAAACATATAGCCAAAGTGACCTCTGCACTTCCACCGATAACGCCGTGGAAGTTGTGAAGTTTTGGGCCCACAAAATTTGAATAACTGTCGTGCCAACAACACCAAGAAAATGGGCAAATAGTTCACAAGATACGCCTTACCTTGCCCTATTTCATCTGTAGATGGGATAAAATAAATCACCGAAATCCACAACAATGCAGCTTTGCGACATGAACAGCTAGCCCGTCAGATATATATATAGCCAGCACTATTTGCGTGACACACTAGACTATCAATCACAATTTGAATCATTTTGAAGGATATGGCTAATCCATTGATTTATATGTTCGAAAAATTTGTCTGCTCAACAACGTAGTTAACGCAATGAATGTTGTTGAACTGTTAAAATGAAAGCTGTTAGAATGGATTAGTGTTATGCAATTACCCCGCTGGTTTGTTGAAACGTTTCCCAAGAATTCTACAATTACATACATAATTAAATAGATACATAGTTGTTTTATTTGTCGGAGCTTACCTTTATTATACGAGGGACGAATTTGACTGCTACCGAAAGGACTGGCCTGCAATGGCAGACGACAGACGTGTGGAAAAGGGCGAGGGAGGCCTTTGCCCGTCTATGGGACATTACAGCCATTGTTTGCTCACGTGTGCAGGTGACAGGGCATGCGGTGCAAGCTGGGTGGTGAGCCATTGTCTGTGAAGAGACACTGCATACACACCGTTCGTGTCCGGAGATTGAGTCAATAGAAGTGCGATTGTATAGAGGCTTATTTTCAGCATAATCTAGCTAGTTGGGCCTCCTCTCTGTGAGACGAACTGGGCCGTATTCCACTAAGCGAGCGGAAGTGCCGAAGTGCGGATTAGCAGATGTCACATGTCTTCGAATTTCTGGTTTTAGAATATGCCGCATTTCTCACGACGTTTTCTTTCACCGATTTGAGAGCAGTTTTTATGTGTTATTTCCAGCAGTGGACTGATAAGTCTGACTGATTAAAAATTTGGATAGTCTCGCATAGCGAAACTTAGTTTATCATAATTCTTCGCGCACCCTAAAACCATTAGCCACAAACACAGGGAGAAATGACGCAGGTGTTATTTTAAGGATGGCGACCGTAGCTCCATCTATCGAAATTATTACGAACAACGGAACGGTTGAGTTAAGAACAAAATTATAATGTGTTATGAACGACTTTAAGATAACGTAGTTAGTTTACATGTAAGTTTGTTTTCATAAAGGCAAGGCTGGTTGTATAAAACAATTTGCTGCAATTTCCTGTTAGCCTATAAGGTATAGGAAACTGGGTGTAAATAGGAAGTGTAAAGGCATGACAGAATAAATACTGTGGAAATGCATTTCTTGAGAATAAATAGGTACATTGGTGCAGTTTAACTCTGGATGGTTAAATAAGCCAATGATTAGTCAAAAAAAAAACGGTTAAAGATTTTGTTAGTTCGTTTGCGGATCACTAACTTCAGCCATTTTAGGGTTCCGTAGTTAACGTCTCGGAACCCTTATAGTTTCGTCATGTCCGTCCGTCCATCCGTCGTCCGTCCGTCCTCGGCTTACCTTCCAAACGGTTAGTGCTAGAAAGATGAAACTTTGCATGGATATGTGTATTTACCACGTCGACAAACTACTAAAATATAGTCACGAAAAATATTTTTTGGGGTACACGGAAGTAAAATTAAATAATAGGAATAGGAAGGAATGATTTTTTTTTCTCGCGTCTACCCCACGGTGTGGGGTATCATTAGATAGGTATTTTAATTTTACATTGAGAGGTTGCTAAGACGATTTTTTAATTTAGGTATCCGTTTGTGAGATATTCAACTTTAAAGCGCATTTTTTTTATTAAAATATGGCGTCCCCCTCCCTATAAAAGCTAAGCGGCTGGCTCGAAAAATCTAAAAAAAATCATAATGGTAGTCCATGTGATGAACTTTGAATGAAAACTATAACGGCTTAGATAACTTTGTTAGTTTAGAAGTTATAGAGGCCTAACTTGTAAAGTGCGCTTACTTGGAAAACTTCGTACAAAAATAACGAAATAATAAGTAAACATGTAAAATATTAAAAATAAAATCATAACAATTATTTATTGGATACGATTTTATTTCAATTTGAATCCTCTAAAGAGGATAAATAAAATTAGTGGCTTATAAAGTTTACAACGACACTCGATAGATGGCGTTATGCAAATCCACGTGTCATTATGGGTGACTACGGAACCCTATTCTATGCGTGGCCTGACACCATTTGGCCGGTTTTTTATATTGAAAACACGTGCGTTCTCTACTTCTCTTTGTACGAGTCATTGGACATTTTGTCGTTTGTTAGTATTTCTGAAACAAATGTATTTATTTATTTTATTTATTTACCATTTATGTACACACATATATAAACAGACAAGAAAAAACAGAACAGAAAAAAATAGGTACAGAGGTGATGCTTATTTCACAAGAAATCTCTTCCAGCACACCCGATGTAATTGCATCTTTATCGAAGCACGTACAAAATATTTTAATTTTACCAAAAAAAAAACCGACAATGCTTTTGTGTATGGATTTTTGTCAATAATTCGTTTACACAGTATCACAGGTACAAGGTTTTAAAATTGCTAATTGGGCCAACCGTCATATTGAGAGCATACTCTTACAGGGTGTGCACTGTTATTAAATCACGCATGGTTTAGGGATTTTGAGTGGAAAATTGGATAGGCGGCAGTGTGTCCCCCTTCCCCCCTGAACGTCGATCTCAAATTGCATTATTCATTGACGGGGCAATGGTCAACGATACGTGATATAGAAAATTAGTGCCATTAGATAGATGTGACGATCAGTTATTTGACGTTCAAAAACAACCTTGGTTTCCAATTGATTTGTATTGCAATAACTACCTAGTTAACTGATTATTATTTTTTTATTTATCTGTGGAGGCTTGTAATTAGCCATCTATATGTTGTGTATTAGTCTATAAGCCTTATTAAAATGTAAAAATCTAATAAATAATAACAAAGTATTGTTAAACTAAAGATAAACATTAAAAATGTATGAAAACGTTCATCATGTAATTATAAAAACCTATTTGAAAAAAATAAAACACATGATAAACACTGGTTCAAGTTACGCTAATCAATCGTCATCATCCATTACTACCAAATAAAAAACAAGTATCACATACGATACGATATTATGACATATAATATATGTATATTTTCTGCGTTTATTTTAAAGCCGCAGACGTCCGGCTGTTACATTGTTTGTTTTCTTACATCTATCTATAACATCCTATCCGTTGTTGGCCATCCCGGCGTTTATCTGACGTCCGACAGATATGTCATGTACAGCCTCAGTTAGCCCCGTGTTTTTAAAATCCATTACCTTTTCCTGTTCTTCGTAACAAGTTTCGATTTTATTTTTACCAGTAGGTTCCACTTCAAGTTATTAATTTAAAGTTTACGTAAAAATAACAGTTTGCTCTGTGAATATCAAAGTTATTTTTGTTTATACCACCCTTTTCTAAATTATAATTACATGGAAGGAGAAATGAGTGGTCCACTACAAAAAAAAACTTATTTACAGTAAAATATACATAAATACATTATACAAGATAACACTAAAATATATAATATTATATCTTGTATATAATATTACGTATTTTAACGTTAGCGTTAAGTCAAAAAGATGGAAAAGGTTATTGGTTAATAGGTAGTTTCCGAAACGTGTTATCTTTTTCTTCTTAGGTGTCGATGGCAATCTAAGTAGACTCGGCCCTGAATAGGGATAATGCCATTTTTTTTTTACGCTCTAAAAATAATTGGTTGCATATTTGCAAGCAATTTGCACATTTGCAAGCAAAAATTAGTTATTTAATTTTTTTAAACAATTTTGTAAAAAAACATCTTGTACCGGGTTCCCGGGATCCCAGTATTGGAAATTTTCAATGCGGTATTAATAGATACCGGTATTGGAAAAAAATCCGATATTCGAAACCCCTACGCACTATCACATTCATAGAAGTGACGTCATACGCCGCTCGAGGCTCTTTTCTTAATAGATTAAAAGTGAATATTAAGTTTTTCATTATGTTCCCCTATCTCATACTAGAATGAGGTTTACAAATATGTCTGCGGGACATCGTTTTACCCATCAATGAAGTTTGATTGGGAACTTAATGACTCAAATTAATAGTTTCCGCGACGCTCACGGCGATAGTGGAGCATTCTCGAAGTAATTATAATTTACTAGCAATAGGATTGGATCGCGCTCTATAGTTGACATATCTTGTCAAACAAGTAACTGAAGTATATGTGCAAAACTGTTTTACTATAGAGGTTTCTATGGTAACAATTTAACTTCCAACAGTGCTGAATGAAAGAAACTTTTATTTGCAGTAAACATGACGCAGAGTAAGAATACAAAAAAGAATAAGTTGGGTGAAAATATTCGTCACATCCACGCAAAATGGCCACCGCTCAGCATGCTACGACCCTATGCGAAACAGAGGCCCCGCCGCGGGTTTTCAGCGACAGTAGGCATTCATTTAGTAACGACAAATAAAGTGTTTTTGCGTAGTTCAGGCCTGGTTGATCGTACCAAAGTTAAAAGATATGAGAGCATACTGACTGTATAAATGTTTTAAACCAATTAACGTGGTGGTTTTGGGTTACTTTGTTTTTTTTTACTTTTATGTTTGTATTTTTATTGTATGAGTGTCGTCAATGCCTGAAATAAATGATTATTATTATTAAAACGTCTGGAATACGAAATAATTGAAAACTCAAACAATAAGTTTGAGTTTTTGACCAGTTTGCCCATCCAAAAAGTACTGTAATAAGATAAAGTAGTAGGTAATGAGTAATCTAATAATATACTCGTAGTAACTAAGCTACTACAATATTATATAATATCTCTATCTATCTATCTATATAATAATAATCACATCTACATTATAAAACATATGCAGTAGGTACGCCGTAGCAAGTCTCCGTAGCGACGCAGACACGAACCGCAATGTTCTACGAGTCGAGACCTTGTTCGTAGCACGGCGTAGACCCTACGTAGCACTCGCTTATACATACATTGCGTTTGTGACCGCTGTAGGCTTGAGGTACGCATGTTTTAGTTATCCTACGACCTGAGAACTTTAGGCTACAAGATAACTCTTGAAACAGGTTGGATTATTAAGTTGTGATTGTTTATAGTGATTACGAAAGATTTTCTCGCCCAGAAGAATTCTTGACATATAGGATAACCAAAAACAAGTCATTTTAACATTTGAATTGGTTGAAAATCAACAGCTTTTAAACCTCAAAATTACATAAGACCTTCCCCCATGCCCGTCCTTCACCAGTTCCTAGTGCTTTAGCTGGGATGAAGTGGCGCAACGAACTCCACATAATATGCTCTGGAATCGTAATCTTTAAAAATAAATAAATTTGAAGTGTCTTTTTGTAATGTCAAAATAACAGTTTTTTTCTAAATGCATATGAAAGTATAAAAAAGTAAATAAATAAAGAAGAAGTAGAATTTAAAAAAACTTTTGTCTTTCTGTCTGTATTTTTGTTCCAGCTAATCTCCGAAACGGCTGGACCGATTTTAACAGGACTTCTACTGGCAGATAGCTGATTTTATAAGGTATAATTAGGCTACTTTTATTTTAGAAGAAGAAATAGGGTTCCACGCAAAAAAAAACCCACCCGACATGCACACGAACGAAGTCGCAGGCACAGCTAGTATCTAATACGACCTAATCCAATTGACTAATATCATCATCACATTCCAGCATATCCAGCGCGATAGTTACGTATGCAAATGCTACTTACGAATAACTTGATTGCTCTAAACAACGCATCGGGAACACCCTGTAGATTGGCACTAAGTAGGTCAGCGTATGACCGTTGATTGCAGCCAAATCATCCGTCAATATTTTATTGTGGGTGGGTACATCAATCAACGTCGGGTTGTACTTGTATAGGAACTAAGGAATTTATCCTTTCACTGATGTAAATCGTCTGCATAAGTGGACTTTCGAATATGTCGTTTTAAATTCCAGGTGAAGATTTGGTAGGAGAATCTCGACTTTTTTTGGTCTTGTACTAGTATCGATGAAAAAAAAGTGTTAATGCAGGAATACAAAGCACGAGTGTTAAATACACTGCATTGTGATCCTTAACGCGATGCATTAAGATTCACTTTTCGAGCAAATAGCTTCCTGTTAATATTTTTCTCGTCTCAATTTATATCTTTAAAACGTTTAAATTCTTAACTTTAAGAGTGATTGTGAGTGTGATACCCTAGTAACCTATTACTGGAACACCTTCAAAACAAACAATGAAAATGTACGTACTTGTAAATCATCATTCTCCTGCCCTTATCCCAATTTATTTGGGGTCGGCGCAACATGGCTTTTTCTTCCATACTTCTTATCAGTCGTCATCTCGGTAGTCACTCCCTTTCTAACCATATCATCATTCACCCAGTCCATCCATCGTTTCTTTGGTTTTCAAAACTTTCCTCACGATATTTTCCTCATTCCTCCGTATCACATGCCCATAGCATGACAACCAATTTCTACACTACTTTTCACTTCCACACTTCCTCCTAAGTACCTACTTTTTTTTATTCTATCCATTCTTGTAGATATGTAAATATACATAGGTACTATATACATATATAGTATGTACTTGTAAATACAAAATTATTTTCAAACAGATTTATTATTATTACGGTACTTTGATTGAATAGTATTCTAGATTGAATAATACTCACCACTATATTGCGGTAATGAGTACTGTTTGCACAAAGTGATCCGTATTATGCGAAATATCTGGTTTGTTTTAACTGCGCATTGTAAAAATACTGAGTTTTCATTTACACCAAAGTGATAACAGAAATAATGTACGTACAGTATTCTACAAAACTGGTTACATTATTAGCAATAATGTATAAGAGCTGTGTTAGAAGTTTAGTGTATTTATCTATAGGTAGCGTAAAATAAAGTTTTTAGGGTTCTGTACTCAAAGGGTGCCAATAGAAATTTATTTTCTCCGCTGTCCGTCCATCCGTCCGTCCGTCTGACTGTCAGCGAACTGTATCTCATGAATCGTAAAATTTTCACAGTGTGTATGTTTATTGCCGTTATAACAACGAGTAATGAAATAAAATAAAGTAAAAAATAATAATTAGAAAAGAAAAGTATTTTTTTCGGCGTTTTTTGGCTTGTGGTATGGAACCGTTCGTGTGTGAGTCCGACCTGCACTTGGCCAGTTTTTATTATTATTAGAATTTTTTTATAGTTATAAAAAGACCTTTAGAAAAAGATAAACAATTTTTAGATAGGTACTTAAAATATCTAATAGTTTTCATTGAATGATTGAAACTAGGAAGAACCAGAAACATATATAACCAACATCAAAATAAACACCATTTCGTCGGCTAATAATGAGGTGAATGGAAATGGCTGTGATTCAGAATGCAACTAGTTAATTTAGGCAATGGTGGACATGTGGGCACGGCCAGATAAAGAATGGACCTCATTACACAGGATCGTCTGTCGTTGCGGCCCGCGCCATGTGATGAACGCAGCTCCCGCTTTGATGACCAGGGATGCGGAACATTTTTGGAATGACGAGGCAAAATAAAGAATAAGGTACGACAATTTTTTTTATTTGTGGGACAGTTGACCCTGATGGTGAGTGAAGATGCTGACCTCCGCGATAATTATATAATGCACTAAGGGTTATTTTAACAAAAACAAAGTCAGTTATCTTTTATCCGTGGAATAAAATTGACGTCTGACAGTTCTAGTACGGACAAACAGTCAAAACTTCAAAATTTATTCTTAGGATAAGACTTATTTTAACTATAAAAGTTTGGTGGAATTTAACCTGACAGTAGCAATGGCTTTCATTTTGACAGTTCAACAACGTTCACTGCGTTATTTACATAGTTGAGCAGCCATTTTTTTCGAACATTTATGCAAGAACGGATTAGCAATATCCTTCAAAATGATTCAGATTGTGATTGATATTTTTTTGTTTTTTAATAGAAGTACATTAGGCCAAATTTTATTTTAATACCTAAGGATGATTTCTAACACAGTGGTTATATGTTTATATTCTATAAGCTTTTGTATACCGACTTCCATTCTTATTCTCTCTTAGAGAATCACAGTGTAATAGAATAAGTTTATTGCTTTTAGATTTCAGTCTTCAATCAATTTCATAGTCAGAACTATGTTTTGCGTGTGACCTGTGGTACTCGTATAGTAACCGTTCATTAATAAGGCACATCGGATCTTAGAAAGAGACTGTCAATCTGTTAGAATTAACAGAGACAAGGCTCTCTAAGCCGAAGGTTTATGCAAAATGTGTCTTTACAGTCACGTACTGTGCCAAAGGTTCGCTATTCATGGCGTGCACTGTGTATCACACACCTTTGTGACAATGACGGTACAATACCCGTATTACTGACAGTTCCGTTTGTCCGCCATTTGTCGATTCAACAGTCGACGGTCAAAAGGAATAGGCCAAACCTAGGACATGTTCACAAAGGTTTAAAGAAGATTATGTGTATGGTAATGAATTTAGGTACATCTAGTGCAGTCACCAATTCGCGTGGCACTTAAATATGATTTACGGCCGTTATTTATAGAATTATAATCATAAAAATCGTCAATACACACTGATCTAAAAGTTGCAAAAAACGTAAGTAAAGAATTGCTCGGTCTACCTTCGCATCCCCCTTAAAGGATTATTTTTAACCGACTTCAAAAAAAGGAGGTGGTTCGCAATTTGGTTGTTATTCTTTATGTTGTTAAAGACGATTTGCAAAATTATTTTTTTATTTAAAAGAATATACTTACAGATTGGTCCCATAGAAATTTCACCATAAAGGGTTGAGGAGTTTGGTTTTTAAACCAAAATTACTGGTAAAAATTACAACTTAAAACTGATAAATAAAAACATTTTTACAAAAATAAAACAACCGACTTCCAAAAGAGACACTTCAAAGTGAAAAATAACTTTAATTTCGGAAGTCGGTGGCAAACACGAAAATGCGAACTCAACGACACCGACTAAATTAAAGTTATTTTTCACTTTGTAGTGTCTTTTTTGAAAGTAAGTTGTTGTTTTTTTTTAAGAGTAAAAAAATCAAAAGTCATTTATTCAAATTAGGCTGAGAATCAGCACTTTTCGAACGTCAAAATTACAAAAGACAGTCCCCCAAAAACGCCCGCCCTTCACCACTTCCTAGTGCTATCGCTGGGAAGAAGAAGTGGCCCAACAAACTCCCCACCAGCACAGCTGTCTGTTCAGTTAGAAAATTTATTGTATACAATACTAGGTACCTATGTTAAGTAATTATTATGATAAGTATTATTTTTGTAGTACCAATTTTTGGAAGACTCGTTTTTAGCAGTGCGCTTTTACGAATAATTTTGGGTATCGTAGCTCTTCAAGTCGTGCTGATTAGTTTTTTTTTTTAATATCGATATACTATCCACGAACAGTTTTAATAGATTAAGGGCTGATTTCTAATCGAAAGTCAGTGCTGATTTTTCCAACGCCAGATAATTTGATCCGAGCAATAGTTTTGAATTGAACTATTCTTCCGTGCAAAATCTGTCCGACATCAATTTTATTCCACGAATAAAAATTATCTGTCGATTGAAAAATTAGCCCTAAGATGAAAACAATATACAAACACAGAGTCTGATGCTGAAAATATAGTTTTTAGATTTCTTGTCTGTTCGTCTGGATGTATGTTCCAGATTGGCGCAAAAATAGCTGAACGGATAGATGAAATTTGGTACACAGATAGTTTATAACCTGGATTATCAGCCCGTGTGGGATATTTTCGGACATCCACGCGGGCGAATCCGCAGGCAAAAGTTAATATAATATAATTGCTGCTGGACATAATTTCAGTAAGCTAATTAAAG
This sequence comes from Apamea monoglypha, assembly GCA_911387795.2. Classification (NCBI taxonomy): domain Eukaryota; kingdom Metazoa; phylum Arthropoda; class Insecta; order Lepidoptera; family Noctuidae; genus Apamea; species Apamea monoglypha. The sequence continues at coordinate 20,126,456 of OU426914.1, read as the reverse complement.
CCGGCTTTTATACTAATGTCTCCTATGATATTCGATCAGATCTAATTATTAATATTAATTTTAATAATCACTTGTGTTGTGTGACGAACTTGCCACAGACAACACGTGGGTGCATTTAATTGGTCAGACGCTGGAAACTATACCAACATTTAGAGTGAGTTGCATCAACTAACTATAGCTATAACCAATGTTTTGACAGCCGTCAAATCTCCGGTTAAGCGAAATTCGGGTTGTATCATTTTGACAATTGTTATAATGACGTTTTATATAACTATAGCAAGCAATTAAAACGATAATCAATGCTTTGACAGCCGTCAAATCTCCGGTTAAGCGAAATTCAGGTTGCATTATTTTAACAATTGTTATAATTGTTAAAATGACGTCAAAAATAACTACAACATTAATCGCCCAACTTCGGGCGGTTAAGGGTTATAGTTACGGTTTGTGTCATCATTTCTTTGGAGTTTGACACTGAATTCCTTTTCAATGTTGTCCCATGCTTGTTTTTTTTTGTTGTTTTGTGCTAGTCTTGTCTGTTCTTTGCACAAAAATGTGTTTTTCTGCAAAGATTTCTAATCTAGTAACTTCTACGTTGCTAAAATTAACACTTCAGAGCACTCATCATATTTGTACCATAAGCACAATCAGCCTTTATTGTTTCCACTGCTGGGACACAGGCTTCCTCTCGATGGGAGGGAGTGGGCCGTAACGTGGATTACGTTACGGCCCACTCCCTCCCATCGAGAGGAAAGAGGAAAGAAATCATTATATCCATCCAACACTTATTGCGACAAAAACATTAATATCCAATTGGTTTTACCAGAAAACAAGGAGTAACAAGAAAAGCTTAGTTGTATGCCTTAAAGAGGGTCCACTAATGTGGAACCACCTTAATGCAGGATAAAGGTGCTGGATCCTGCTGTTAGCATAATTAGCCTGTAACGTTCCCTTAGCTGGGAAGGCCTCCTCTCTTCGAGAGGGAGTGGGCTATAATCTACCACACGGGCCCAGTGCGGGTTGGTAGATGTCATATGTCTTCGATTTTTAGCTCTAGGACATGCCGGTTTCCTCAAGATGTTTTCCTTCACCGTTTTGAGAGCAGTGGTGTTGAAATAATTTACACAAAGTAAAGTGCCTGTCTGGGTTTGAACCTACGATCTACAAGCTGTAAGTCGCAGCTGTTACAACGAAGCCGCCAGTGCTCAGCGATAAATAGTAGGATTAAAGGATGTTTTGAACGGTCTAAAATCAAACATCACATAGTGTACATAACAAAGCATTTTTATTACTGTAAGTACTTATATTAATTTCAACGTCAGACGAGTTAGAAGTAGGTAATATTTCATCTAAAAGAGATGCAGGTCGCTCCATCGATAAAAACTTAAATTCACAACTTAGCTCCACATTGCATGTGCACAACAGCCAACAGTACCAACGTCTGCCCACCAAACAGTTGCAACAGTATCCAGCAAGAGTAGCTTGCTGTTAGAAATTGATGTTCTGGGCACCTAAATAATGTGCCTAAAAAGATAAAGAAGATTTGTGTTAGACAATAAACGTATTCTAACTAATATTATTATTGTTTCCTTTATTTCATTTACATATTTACAAATTATGTTTTTAAATATTTTTATAAACAAAAAGATAAAAAAAAAAACATTTAAAAATATAAAAATACTATTTTTACTCCGGTAATTGTTCGTCATCATAACTTCGTCCATAATTGCACAGACGAAACCTTCGGTTTCTCCAAAGAGGTCACCGAAACGCAGCCAGGCTACGGACGCTAATAGATCTACATCGGGTCCATGTAGGGCCCGGTAAAAGCGTCCGTGAAGCTCCTTACTCTGCCATACTTCCATGCGATCATAAGTATCAAGCATTACTGGCTTGTGCCAGTTCTCTTTAGCCAAGGAGAGCGGGGTGAGGCCCTTGTCCACCTCGACCACATCTCGATGCATCCCCACGTCGGTTTCTAGGAAATATTCCCTGAGACTGCATATCTCGCGATTGTGGAGGATCTTAGCGTTTAAAAAGCCTCGACCTCCTCATTTTCGCGGGATATACAGCCTCATTACCGATGACCGTGGGTGGTGCATTCGATTTGCAGTCAGCAGCGTACGGACCCTCCTATCCAGGGCCTCGAGTTCGGTCTGAGTCCATTTGAGTATGCCGAAAGAGTACATCAAAACCGGCATGACCCAACTATTGTTTCCGCCTGTTATAAGACTATTAAATAAATACTTTTTTCAGACGGCCAAAGAAGCGCTCCTTCAACGATTGCTTCATGTCAGTAACATTGATGCCCAATGCTTCCGACATACCCAAATACTTGTAGGTTTCGGCTGCGGAGAGGGCTCTAAGGTTTGTGAAATCCGAGAGTTGGGTTCCCACGGATTCCACAATCTCCCCTCGCTTTACATGCATGACCGCACATTTGTCCACACCAAATTCCATCCTGATGGCGCTACTATTGTTATTATTGTTATTTTTGGTGTGCTGGAATCCACTGCAAAATAATGTTTTTTCCCGCAGTCATCTGGGGGTCTACTCCGAAGTGGTATCGGCCGAATGTTCGGCCGTTTCCTGCTACGAAGTTGCTATTTGGTTCTGTCGATCCCGATCCTACACTCCTACACTCTTTCGAATATTGACTATGGTCCCGACCCAACTGAGCCGATCTGAACGTTTTCGCATTTTTCAATAATATTCGGTTCGGCCATGCGTCGGTCCGATCCGATCATTCGCACTTTGCACTTCGTAGTAAACTCCCAAGCACAGTATGCGTTTGTTGTGAAAATCGACATAGAATATAATATTCCTGTATCCAAATCTCCATAATGTATAAACAGTTTCAATATTTGCTTGCATCGCTAAAACGCACTTTCGATAAACTGCATTACAGATGGTTTGACTCGTGTTCGTGAATCCTTGCGTTCGCACATTGCGTTGAAATCTTACTGAACAATTAACACAACATCCTTCTGGTGTAAATGCTCTAATGCTGTAATGCATCTTCCAGTAACGCAATCCTTCAATTACATACAGGAAAACAGAAATATCAATTTCATGCAATTCGAAAGAAACGGAAAAATAAAATGAATGTTATTATCACTTGGCACGTCTTGTGTTTCTGACAGTGTCAGATAGTGATGCGACTCGATTTTATTTAACTCGTTACTCGAGTAAATAAAAGTCCATTTTCTCTCGAGGTGCCAACCGATGTAGTCGCGGTTAGAAAATTATCACCAACACTGCCACACTAGTTAACTGTCATTCTTGGATAATAAACCAGGGAATAGATATATTTCGTGTAATAAACCGTTAAAATACTGTGATGTACAGAGTCACAGAGTTTTAATAAGAGAAAATACATGTTCTGTGGGTTAGTGCTGTCAGTTGATAAAGTGTAATATTTTCTCATTAAAATCGTCATTGATTATCAGATCAACCTAATAATCAGTGGAATCTGAGTAGGACACAACGCTCTTTATAAAGTCGAACAAAGACAATCTTAGCCGAATGTCTTTTTTTCTTGAAGTTTTTTTTGTGTGCGTTTCAAACGTACGAAGCTGCTGGGAACCTCTCTCTCTCTAGTACCTACAACAAACTTGAATTGAGTTTTCAAAATACATAATCAAGACAATCGAGTCCATTTATGACTGAGTAACATCACTAGAGCCAACAAAAGAAAGCGTGATGACAACAAGCTTGAAGTGTTGCCTTTGTCAAAAAAAATTACCCAAATTTAACGAAAAGAGTTCCTGGAAGGATTTGGGGGAGGCCTTTGCCCAGCAGTGGGACAGCATAGGCTAACAAAAAATTAAAAAAATATTATGAATATGGATTTAGATTATAATATGTATCACTACTATTTATTTTATTACTTAATAAAAAACGTTCTGGTTACCACCTCAGACTGTGACTTATATATAATATGTTGTCATATTTGAAAACACGTTTCGTTTAATGAATAATCCCACCGAAAAAATAAGTTTGATCTTGGTTATTTTTGAAAGTGATGACAACAAGCTTGAAGTGTTGTTCCTGTCAAAAAAATTACCCACGAACATTTTGGGGAAATAAGACGTCTTATCACTTGTCACCCTTTTAACTTTAACTTTTTACATTTTAAATGATGGTGCAACAACAGATAGTTAGATTCTATGGTCATACTAATTGTTAAAATTAAAATTAACTTTGACTTAATAACGGAGCTTTTGATGCAACTGAACCTAATTATTTTTACTTTAGCATAATCAGCCTATAATGGTCCCACTGCTAGGACACAGACGTCCTCTTTTCGAGAGGGAGTGGGCTTTAATCTACCGCGTGGGCCCAGTGCGGGTTGGTAGATGTCACATGTCTTCGAATTTTTGGTTCTAGGACATGCCGGTTTCCTCACGTAATTTCCTTCGTCGTTTTGTGACCAGCAAAAAATTCCGAAGACATGTGACATCTACCAACCCGCACTGGGCCCGCATGGTGGAATCGGACTCAGGACCTTATGATCAGCAGTAGCGCTTGCGAACACTAGACCACTAGGCAGTCACAAAGATACATCTCAAACTAGAAAACCGTGATGAAAATCTTAAAGAAACAAACGTCTTGAAACTAGATAAGGCTTAGCTAACAACGTAAGCTGTAAAAGAGTCTTTGGGGATTGTATCACAAGAGGACAAGCATAGTCCTACAATGAAAGAAAGCAAAAAAGAAATTAAAGTAGGTCCCTTATCAGAATTTTAAGGAAGGAGATATGAATAGAATAAATCATAGCGTCTTTAATTTTTTCAGAGTAGACAAAATAATATTTTCATTATTATTTGTGGGAAAAAACATCCTATTCACTCTAGCAAACCCTACATACCCTATATCATAGATATAGTATATAATACTGGCCTTATATGCAAGACTTAGGATCATAAATAGCATCGTCTTGTCTGTTTGTACACGTCGCCACAACCAATATAGTATCAATATCTCACCTCCCAATTTAGACTACTCTAAAATCAATATTTGTTATGACTACTAATAACTATTAATATACATCTACGTATATGTCCATCACGTGCAATATACGACATATATCATTAATATAAGTAAGTAAATATCGTGTTTAGATCAAACAACATCGCCGGGAGGTGCCACGTGGTGGAAAATTCTGAAATGTTAAGTACCACAAAAGCTTAGCGTGAAGACACCTATTATACGCTAACGCTGACTTCTTTTACGTCAGCGCAATGATTTCTGTGTGTGATCAGCGGGGCCATTGCGTAACCCACTAACAGTAGCAATGGCTTTCATTTTGACTGTTCAGCACAAGATTCACTGCGTTAATCACGTCGTTGAGCAGACAAAGTTTTCGAACACATGAAGCAATGTATCAACAATATTCTGCAAAATGATTCAGATTATGATTGAAAGTGTGTTACGCAATTAGGGTGCTGTCTACCTTCAGGTCCGTTAGACATATTACACCTAACGTGGTTACGACGGCGGACCGAACGCTCCCTGAAGCTCGGTTAAACTAAAGAGATTGCTTCGTGTATGTAATTGCATACATCCGGTGTCCGGTCACTTTGACCTGGCGCAGATTCATCTACTTATGTTATGCATGTATTTTTAAGGTGCAATTAGCGTTTGAAATATACGACATTAGTAGGTACCTGTGGTCTGATACCCTTTCCATGGGGTGGTACGTAAAGTCCAAAAGTATTTAATGAAAATGTATACATATTTATCAAAACCCGTATTTGTGTGTGCCATTTACACATTGAGTTTTTTAATTGATAATTATGTTCAATTTTATAACCTTATTGTTCGTTGATGATTTCTTAATTATAATTTAATAATGTTATTCGAACAGTAGGTACCTAGATAATAATAGTTGGAAAAAAATGGTGAGATATAAACACACCTACCTTCTAAACACATATATAACTCTGTTACTAAATCCAATTAACAATGGTAATAAGTGATTGCGTAAGAGTTTAAACTGAACAGGGTTCGTTTACATATTCATTAAGTATATAATAGAAATACAAGAACGAAGCTCGACAAAACAATGTTTACCTATGCAGGCGCAGATATTTACAATAAACTACCGTCGACCATTAAAAATGTAAGCTCTATAATGTATTCAAAGTACAACTTGTTCGACATGTAGTCAAAAAATATCGATGATAAGTACTGCAATAGCAGCCAAGTACAGTCGTAGGATTAATTATAGAAGTATCTAATTATACAAAAAAAAAACGGCAGACGACAAAAATTCTAGTAATAAGCACTATTAGTATTGTATTTCTCATGTAAGTGACTGTAGTCTTTTATGAGAATAAATTTCTTTAAACACAATACAGTTCATTCTGGACTTTACATACCTACTCTGAAGCTTCGTGGCGTGGTGAAGTCGCATACGGCCAATGACGTTTACAGGTGACTTCACCCTCATAGAGAGGTTGCTTAATGCTTAATTCGACTTGTGTGACTCACAGTCACATGTTATTTATAATGTCCATTATTTATGAACTGTCACATAGCCGACGTCTATTTACCTGCACATTTATCATCGACAGCAGATGACGGCTATATTTAGACATGATTGTACGACTTGTATTGACCATGTAGTAAGTCTATAAGTACTGACTCTGGGTTATCAATAGTTATTATATGTCTCTATACTGATTTTCTAATAGTAGCTAAATTATCTGAACCCTAATTGCGTAACACATTTTCAATCATAATCTGAATAATTTTGAAGGAAATTACTAAACCATTGCTTTAAATAATCGAAATATTTGTGTCCTCAACAACGTAAATAACGCAATGAATGTGGTTGAACTGTCAAAATGAAAGCCATTGCTACTGATAGTGTGTTACGCAACTACCCAGCTGTTCTAACTTTGTTAGAATCTTGAATAATAGATAATCACAAAAAATCACAACGCTTAATAACTATTGAACTGTCCCTCTATACTTACTATCCTTCTGACTTTGTACTTCAGAAGACATTTGCAAAACCCACAGAAATAAAAAATTAAACCAGAATCGCGATCAATCAACCAATCAACACAGTCCACTGCTGGATATAGGGCTCTCTAAACTCCCACAACAACACCCTCACAACTCCCGGTTCTCAGCTTACCCTTTTCCGTATTTCCCCGAAAGTCTACGTTGCTCCATCGGGCACAACAATAATAAAAAATCTACGTAACTTATCTGTAGTATATTTTTATGGTTTTTTGATAGTCAATTTTAGTAAATACGGATGCTGATGATTAATTGAAAACGGGGTGTTTTCAGATATCTATCTACAGGGTAGATATTTGAGACGGGGCAGTAAGGGCATGTACCAAAAACTTTTTGTGAAAACTGTCAATTAACTTGCTGACTGTAATTTTTTTTTTAAATCTGTGAATTCATATCAAATAATCTTAAAAAGTTAAGGACAGTCTCCTAAGTCCAGTTTCTTGTGGCCACAACGGTTAATATTAGTTTTCAAACGTCCCAGCTTACAATCCTGCAAATATTGGAGCTCAAAGACCAGGACACAAGACGCTACTACGTCTTTTGTCCTGGCCTTTGAGGTCTTTAACATAGGGTGGAGCTACACGATAACTGATGCATGCATGCCGTCTAGACGGACCGACAAACACAAAGCTGCAATGGCTCTTCAAAGGCCTTTGCAGACATGGCAACATATGTTCGGTTAGTTTCACGTGATAATTCTATAATTCTCCCAAGGAGAAAAACTTCCAAGGAGACCTCTAAGCTTGTAAAGGCATTTCTTTTTAGTCAACAATGGCACCGTCAGTTTTTAAATATTGACCATTTGACGTGTCAAAGTGTCGTAAAAGATGAGTGACACAATACACTTTTACCTCTCATTTTACATCAATATGTCAACATAACAATGATCTTTATTCTCATTTTAATAAGGTTGCTTTTGGGTTGCTGCCACTGACAGGTTTGTCAAAATCACTGTGATCTTTACTTTCGTTACAACACGGTTGCTGTTTCGTAGGTGCTGTCAGAGGTAAAATAACTGTGAACGGACAGTAGTGCGTGTGTGTGATGGACGTCTAATGAAATCATGTTTATTTCTCAGATAAATATGAATTCATTAGACCCACATCCCACATCATAATTTGTGCTTTTACTGTCCCTATAGAGAATTCCATGGCAACACGATTTATTTTGCAAAACTCTTTGTGTAGTATAAATATAATTACCAACTTACAACTGAAAACTTGGATATTAAAAAAAAACATTCCAATAGATATGCCATTTTCGCAAACCCCGGCCGATCTTTCCGTCCAAACAGATCGTTAATTTTAATCATATTGTCTTTTGACCGAGACGTAATACATTATCTGAAGCACGCTTGGGATCCGCCGGATACATTGATATCAGCACGAGTGTGAAACGTTCGGTAATCACCAACTAATCCTCATTTATTATAATAAAACAAGCGGAACATCTGCGTAATTAGCAGAACTGCATCCGCAATTATTAATGTTTTTACCTAAAAATGATTATGAAATTAAAAAAAAGACTTTTAGAACGATAGCTGTAGGTAGCCATAACATTTTCTTTTTGTAATTGTTATTTTAAAAACGTTGCCCCGCACTAGGAATGACTCCTGTATCGTGGGTGCGTTTACAAACATTTAAACTGACATACACAAACAGCCAGACCCAGACAACTACCTGTAGGCAATACAAATATTTGTTCCGTGCGGGAATCGAACCCTCGACACGCAGCGCAGCAGTCGATTGCTCAGCCAGCGCGCCAACCGTGTCGCCAAATTTGATGTTACGTTACAAGACTTAAAATAACCACCTCAACAAAGTAATCTCCTACAAATTCACATAAATAAATCAATGAATTGTCTTCCGGAATTAACAACAGATGTGACATCATTTGTGTTAAAGTTAGTGACAATCTGGCTCATTTCCACCCAACTCAAACACGGTCTAGCGGAAATTTATATCTTTGTTTTGTCTTTTCATCTGACACCCGTAACTAATGACCTCGGTACGATTAATACATTCGTGTGTAGATCACCATTACAGCAATCGCAATTTCTTATGAAAGCAATTAGTATCAGTGAGTTGATTTATTATTACAAAATACATCATTAACCATTTGTATGTTTGTAACACGTACCACCGCGGAACATAACATTATGATTCAATTAACAATCATTTAAATTATGATAAACACTTTTCCAACATCAAAAGCGTCAATGCGTCACTTGGCACACTAATTAAAAACGACTAGGAATTTGTCAATACAATGCACGGTCAGCGTATTGACAGAACATCATTGGCAGCGAGTCGCACCAACATAGCGCTTGCGACAGCCAGGTGGGGTCAAAGGGAGATAAATCGGGAGGCTGCGTACGACACCGGGGACGGAGCTGACAGTCGTAGACGAACGAGCATCCGCACCACACGTTTCTCCAAACCCAGTTAGGTCTGTGATGAAGTGTCGTGACCGGTCGTGATAATAGTGAAGTTCCTTTAGCAAGTGCTGGCAATAACCCTGTGGTTTTTCATCGCAGAGTACCCCTTTACGAGATGTGGGACGACGCAGATGTTCAAGAAGAGACCCCTGCGCCGGCGCCAGCGCCGAAGGAGGCCCCCGCAGCCGCCGAGCCTGCCGAGGCCAAGCCTGCCGAGGCCGAACCCCCCGCACCCGAGACCGTCATGGGCACTGAACCTCCGAAACTAGTATTTAAGCACTGGATCAGGTGACCAACAATATTTTGTCCAACTTTTTTAAATTAAACTCAAACAGCAAACAATTTTCCTCTCAATTTGTAAACAACACAGTTTGCAAATTTATTTTTCTCATATAAATACTTTTAACAAATTGGAAGTAATTATATTAGCGACCTCCATGCTAAAATATCAGTAGGTAAACACTTGTATTTATTTCGAGTGGTATATTTGTAAACAGCCGCCCTCACATTACAGGCCCAAATTCCTCCAATACAACTACCTGTACGACTACCAGCACAACTACTACAACGACGTGATCAACTACATGGACAGGCGGAACAAGGGGCTGCCCGTTGAGAGGCCGCGCGCGCAGACATGGGGCGAGCGCGTGCTCCGGACCTACCTGTCCAAGGGCTCCAGCATCAGAAACCAGCAAAAAGACTCCTCCCTCCTTCGCCACATATCGACGGGCGCCAGGTTCCATCGCTACCACAGCAAGTCCCTCATCTCGAGGAAGTATTCCAGACTCGGATTTAACACCGTCTCCATCTAGCTTCGCTCTAACACCCTCGCTTGACCTCGCTTCAGCGGACCCACTCCAGAGTGCCGGCGTGACCTTTGTGTCGATGTTACAGGATTTCGCTGATGTGATGCAGCATCAGCGGCGCCGCCGCAACGGTACAAACAGTAACACTGATCGGAAGCCGTCCGCATTCCTCTTTTAATATCTGTCTTATTTGTGTAAGACAATAAAACTTTAAGTTAATTTACTTCGTTTCATTTGCTTGCGTGTTCCCTGTAGGTACCCATGAACTGATCTCTCTATAGCAGTCATAAGATCTAAGAAATGCTTAACATGTTTTTATGCAATGCGACAGCCACATTAACCAGCTTTGCGATATGAGTATTATTAATTCTTAGTAACTTTAATCATTTTAATCAAGACTCAAGATTAAATCTGTTACATAACATGCACATGAGAACTGAGTCTGTGAAGATATTAAACTAAACAAAGATGCAAACATAGACGCAGAGTTCTAAGACAACACCTGAACGCGCGAACTAAACATAAATCTTCCAAGCTATGATATACAGCGGTGTCGATACAACTACATGTGTTCAGTCTGGATTATGAAGGGTAGGGACATGTGTACACGTGGCTACTACTTCAATTAGTGAAAACGTCATCGACATCCAACCCACTTCATAAAAAAATAACTAAAAACTAGCAGGTGGTTTAAGTTTTTTTTTTTTGTGAATCCACTGTAAAAGAACAAATAATCAAAGAATTTATAGTGAAAAGCTTTCTTGAACAAGCATCATTGAAAAGCTTTTAAACTGTCCCCTTTATATCACGTTACATACCTCCTCAACTTTAATTACACAGAGACACATTATAAAACAATAAAAACAGACATAATCAGAAAACAATCCTGGGACAATTTCCCGTACAATACGAAAGAATAATAACCTCGCAATCGATCCCCGACAACGACTAATAAGGCATATTAGATTAATATCCAGATAAATGGCTCCCATTAACTTCGCTTAGAATAATAAATCTGTGCGTTGATATCTTAATAAAAGTGATTTATGGGTGAATAATTAAAATTATTTATGGATAAATCAAGTACCTATTCGTTCAAAAATTTTAATTATAAGTGAATAATTCTGCTAATGTATATTCTGCTCACAAAATTGCAACTTTCTCTATGAAATATTGCCAATATATATAAACAGCTAACGGAGACAGTCGCAGTTATGAGATGACTAATAACGTCAATGGTAAACGATGTGTTTGGGATATAATGCGGTAATAAAGTATCTGTGTCAGTATTCTGTCACGACACATGAAGCCAGTAATATGGCTCTTAATGCAAGACGTTCAATGTCACAATCGTGTGACACACGCAGTGGGCGCACACAAAATTTCAATGTCGAGATATCTAAAATAACTTATCTTTGACAGTTCAGTGAATGTAATCACTTGGGCGTGCGCCAAGCGTTTGGCTACCTAGCAGGTAAAGTGGGCGATCGGCCAAATTGAAGATAATTTAATGTTACAATGACCAAGGGAGCCCAGACATCCATTGGGTACTCGATGTTTATAAATAGACCGCTTAATTTGCGACATCAATGCTCTCGCAGCGTTAATTACTCCACTATGAGTGTTTAGGTAGGTCATTGTTTCCCTGAAAATTCATTCAATCTTCATGTTGTGTGCAATTCGTTCCTGATTAAAAATTCCACGTCTATATTAACTAATTCAACTACAAGTGAGTTTTGTTTAATGAGTTTCGGAATGTAACTAAATGGTTGCGCTGAGGCTATTATGTGACTGGTCTCCAAATAGAGAGATATAGACAGAGAGAGAGTTGGGGTTTTGTTAGACTCTGTATTGATACATAGAAGCTGCATTGATTATGGAAATAGAAAATAAGTAAAAAGTGGGTAATATTTTACAAAGTGTCCTAAACTATGAGGGGTTTATGCACTTGCATCGGTATACCTACGTGAGTGAAACCCGTCGTATGAAGAGCTCTTTCTTTCACTTTTATTGCTATCAGCTTCCATAAGCAGCCTAGAAAACTCTAAGCAAGCCTAGATAATTTCAAGACATATCATACACTTTATGTACATAGTAGTAAAGTTTGCTGTAGCGTGTAGATAATATCGATACGTCCCTCTGTCACGGGATAATAATCGATCGTCAATTATTTGAGTAAGCTGAACCGATCGCCGAGACACTGCATTATCCGTCTGCCTCGTTTCTGTGGACGAGCATCATCAATTCATTCATAAATGACCGGATAATTAATGGATCTGGCAGACCTGTTAATTTTAATTACCGGCTGTATTCGATATAACAGATGTAAAGGAAGTAACTCGGTCCATCAGTTTATTATTGGATACCTGCATAAATTGGTTTTGAGCTTTACGAAGAGGGTTACGAGAAAAGTATATACTCGTACATGTTGGCAAAACATAGCGCACTACCATATTTTTAAGGTCTTTTATATACCTAATTACGCAAATAAAAATGGAAATGCTGCCAGTCTGGGCATGTTTCCGGATGACAGCGAGTACTTCGACGTCTAAGTGTCCTTTTGTTTTTGTTTTATTTGTATAGTTAAGCATTTAATTTAGTACCCAGTGTAAATCTATTTACACTAACTAACATAACATAACTATCTATAGTTATCTATACATACAATCAAGATATTTCTTTCCATAAATAAATTATTCTTATTCTTACAATATAAGCAGCTGAACTTAATTAGAATAGAATACATGTTAACAATAAGTAAAAAAAAAGGACTAAATGGCTAAAAAAAGATACAAAAACGTCTTAGTACAAAACAAGGGTTTTCTTTTGATTTTGTTTAAAAGTTTAAACGGTCGAGCCAGTTTTTGAAATACCTTTATTTATACAAATCTGACGAATTAGCCCGGTGAAGGTACTTAGTTGTCCGTTTTGTATTTTAAACTATACTAAAGTCGGAATAAAGTTTGAAATTCAATAATGACTCCATGGTTTCAACCTGGGCTTGAAGATAAACTTTATTAAATAAAAATTAAGGGTCTTACCACAAAAAATTACTATACTTGTTCCAGGCGCGTCTATTGTCCGTCTAACGGCAGACGCCATACTTATTTTATATTTATTAATCACACACACTTCAGTTTCCTTTTACGCAAGCTGTATCGGTAACTCCGGTTCTCTTTATGGCTCTATATGCAAGTTAAACAATGGTTTACTTTTAAACCATTAAATAATTCGTGTCTTCCCTCTTGCACGAGTATTTTAATTAAGAGTAAAAATCATTTCATTTAACCTGTTGCTTTTACTAGCAATTACTACCATCAGGTAATGTAGAATATTGTTTTAAATTCATGTCATGATACTGCTCCTGTTAATAATAAGCATATCATAATGAGCCCACAATTTTCCCATTGTTGGAACACAGGGCTCCTACCTGTGAGAGGCAGTGGATCATAACGTATTGTGTATTGGGGTAATTGCGTAACACAATAACAGTAGCAATGGCTTTCATTTTGACAGTTCAACAACATTCATTGCGTTATTTACGTTGTTGAGCAGACAAATTTTTCGATAAATGAAGCATTGGATTAGCAATATCCTTCGAAATGATTCAGATCGTGGTTGAAACTGTGTTACGTAATCAGGGTGCAAGTTTGTGGATGGTGGTTGGTGGATCTTCGAATTTTTGGTTCCTGGTAAGAATAACAATCAGTTTTAGAAATCTAAGACTGGGCATTAGTTCATGTTGAATTTGCAGTATTGTCACGCATGACCGGACGATTTAGTTTGTTGTTGTAAGATTTGTTGGCAGCCTGACACGGCATATCTATAAATCAGCTTATTAACTAAAGGTAGTCATGCCAAACAAAACCTCGTAATACAGTGTCGATGCACATACAGCAACTAGTTTGAGGATCCATTTCAGTATTAATTGGAGTTAGCTATCACGCTTGTCATATGTCATTTGATATTGTCATAACCGTTGCAGTTTGTGGCGCTATGAATTGATCGGTAGTTAGAACTGTTCATTATCACTTGAGGACTAAATATTTATATAGATAAATATTTAATTAATAAAAAAATATTTGGTGTTGGCAAAATCAGCCCTTAGATAGCTAAGGGTTGATTTTTCCAATACCAGATAATTTTTTCCGAGGAATAAATTTGAAATTTTGACAGTTCTTCCATACAAAAACTGTCAAACGTATGGAAGAACTGTTAAAAATTCAAAATTATTCCTCGGAAAAAACTATCTGGCATTGTTTTAAATAATACAAAGTCGGGTTAGTTACACCATTTATAACTCAAGAACGTCCGGATTTTTCTGATCATTGATTTGTTGGATTTGTCTCCGCCCGAATGGCAGAATAACTATAATAAAATGGGATAAATGCACGAACAAAAAAAAATTAATTTCAACATTTATTTATTCTGAAGCGGTACGAAGTTCGCCGTGTCAACTAGTATGTGTGTTATATGTACATATTATATGTCGTGGCCAGATATCAGTATTGATCATTTCATGAAATGGTTGTATTTCATGAAATAGAACATCGGCCGCTGGTCACATCATATCGTGGTCATGGTCGTAGCAAGATAATTGAATACTCAACGTTTGACGATATTAACAGTTAAATGCACGACTACTGCATGATGTGGCCAAACATTAGTGATGATCATATCGTAAAATACAGGATGGGCAAATAAGAGGTATACATTTTATTTTTTAAATTTTATTATATTAAATATAAAAATTATTAAGTATTTTTATTTAAATGTAGTATTTAGGGCTGGCAATTCAGTATGGAAAATAATCTCAGACAAATATCCAGCATGCTGCATGGCAGATGTGAACCCTTTTCACTGCGTTTTTCATGACATTTTCACACATTTCCTGCGTCATTTCAGTGATTGTGTCTCAGATATTTTGTTTTAATTCTTGAAGGTTCATTGGGCTGTTAGCATAGACACGTCCCTTTAGATAGCCCCACAAAAAAGTCAGGAGCTGTTAAATCCGGGGATCTTGGGGGCCAATCAATGTCACCGTTTCTCGAAATTAATCGACTCGGAAACGTTTCTTTCAATGTCTCGATTGTGACTCGTGCCGTATTGCATGTGGCCCCGTCTTGTGGAACCACATGTTTCCTAAGCCCAACTGATTCACTTGATGTAAGAAAATTGCTTTATCTGTTAAAATGCCATGCTGCACCAAATTTAATCACTAAACGAGTTATTGGCGCCGATTCCCTTGTTCACAAACTAAACTAAATTTAAGTTCAGTGCATCTTTTTCTTTCTATTTCATTAAGAAAAGGACAGAAGATAAATGTTAGTTTAGTCCTGTCAAATTAGTCAGCGCTTGACGTAAATTGACGTATTTTTAGTAGCCATGTTTTTAATCACGCCTAATTTGTCTATGGAGTATCTTAATTTGACAGGACTAAACTACTATTTATCTTCTGTCCTTTTCTTAATCAAATAGAAAGAAAAAGATGCACTGAACTTAAATTTAGTTTAGTTTGTGAACAAGGGAATCGGCGCCATTGTTAGCCACGAAGGTAAGTGATTTCTACCAAAAATTGGCAGCAATTTTCTTATAATTTCCGCAATACGATTGGGTTTTAATTATTAAAACATTCGACTCAATGTTTTGATAATTAAAACACGTTGTTCAGTCGTAAAACGCTCCATAACAAATTTGCCGTATCTATCTACACAAAATCATTTTCATGAAACCACTGTCATATTTGCCGCCAAAACGAAATTGGGGAAAAAAAATGTTGTATACCTCCAAGTTGCCCACCCTTTTTTTATTTATTTTTTTCTAGGTGGGAAATCATCATACTTCTCCCGCTCTGGGCGGAGCGGGAGGGCGTGTCAGACTTTTACTGATTAAAACCCACCCGTGTTCATTCAGTTGCCTATGCCACGGGCCACGGTATCTCTTTCGAACAACCCGCGGCCCTGGCAGGCATCGGCATTAGCGGACCCCGTCAGTTCGTGCTGACATCTCTTTGAGGCGCGCATGGAACACAACAGGCCGTCGACCCGGGCCTGGTCATTGCCGGGCGGCGAGCTGCCCATTGCTCGCCGCCTGCAAGCCTGCGCCTACGGTGGCCGGGAGTCGGCTGGTGACTCCCGACGTCCAGGGCGTCTCCTGCGGCGACTAGGGGTGTGAGGGCGCAGAGATTGCCTCTCCCTCACGCGCTCCGCCTCCTCCTTTGCGAGCATTACTGCTTCGCAGAGGGAGGTGACGGCTTCGCATGTACTCTCGCTCCGTACCATGGCCTGGACCAGGGCCGAACGCGAGAGATCGCCGCCGCCGATCGCCACCGCCACGAGGACGCGGCGGTGCTCCGCCCAAGCCGGGCAGACCTCCACCGTGTCCTCCGGGCGAGCCACCCAGTGGTGACACCCTGACTTTTCCTCTCGCCTTATCCTGAACAGGAACCTGCCGCAACAACCGTATCCGGTGAGGACCTGCATCAGGCGGAAGGTGAGGGCCCGTGGCGCCTCTCCAGCCACTCCTCAAAGAGGGGACTTATCGCCGCAATTGTGCCGTGCCCAGCACTGGGTTGCGACAAGTTGCCCACCCTGTAGTTACATTATCCACCGGTAGAGGCGTTGATTTCGCTTTTTTAGTATTTATAATTACTTTTCTAAGATTTTTATTTAATTTTCTAGCTATTGTTTGTACTTACATGAGCAATTTACTACATTTTAAACCATGAATACCCTACAGTAATGATATGGCCAAACGTCGACTGACATAGCATCACGTTTGACGTTCGAAAAGTGCTGATTCTCAGCCTAATTTGAATAAATGACTTTTGAATTGATTTTGATTAAACGTTGACTTTTAAACGATATCGTCTACTTAAGGTTACCGTCAAGATGGAGGGGACCAAGTCTTGGAGTTCAAATCAGCCTACATAAAACTTTAATACTGTAAATCTAGTATTAGCTACCTATGCAATAATTTTAGCTACCTCAAGGTATACGCAGTTAGTTAACAAAATCCTGACCATATGGATATTCTGGTCGGTGGAGTATCCTACCTTTATAGTATTACAATACCTAATTTTACTTTAGAATTATGAAGCTGGTCATTCATGAAATACAACCATTTCATAGAAAGACCGAACACTTCATGAAATGATCAAATTACTATCGCTAATAATTTCGAGGAAGCTATCTGTAATCCCGATATCGGTTATAATGCAAATAACTTCCTCGAAATTGTCAGCCAATTCTACGAGCTTAATAAATAGCCTTCATCAGGCACTGCAAAGGACATCATTAATTTCGTACCCAAATATGAAAGTAAGAAAAAAGAAAAAACAGTACTATTTTCTTATGGGAAATGACCTCTTGAGCAATTTGTACTATTACAACGAAAATTTATAATTAACCCCTCGAGCTGCTATTTGAGATTGTAAATGCCAAAAATCATATTTTTGTAGTCCTGATTTCCTTTGGCCCTGTTTTATTTCTCGTACATATCCCTGAAAATGTGTTTTCAGCAACAAACAGACCGATTTCCATTAACAGACTCAAACCAGTATCATTACACAATTGAATACGTGCACTGAAAACGTAGGAGTAAGCCTTCATTATGAAAACATTATGTTGATTCGATGGTTTCGTTACATGACACATGACACCATTATTTGTTTTGGAATGCAAAACAAACGCACGATCTATTCGCGGTTGATGCAGTGCAGGTGAACAAGAAGCGGGTAGTTAGCTATGATGAAGTGGACAGCTCGAAGTACATAGTATGCACAATATATTAATAGAACAAAGGTTACGACTGCAAATGAATTACACAGGGTGAAAATAAATTTGCTAGCAAAATTACGCAGACTTATAAGTATGATAAGACGAAAAAAAACGATTTGGTGATAAATTGTTCTTGGATCTACGACCCAGCGACATGGAGCGAAAGTTAGTTTAATTTTTACGTTTTATTTTAGGTTTAGTTACTTGAAATACCAGTTTTAAAAACCAGTTTTTTGTGTAAACTTCACAGACGTCAATGTTATCGTTATTTATAACCGTTAAAACAAAAATAACTGATTTTCTCAACTTATACCTTACTACATGCGCTCGCTTATCCCCAAAAAGAAAATCATCACATCATTTTTTTTTTTGCAAATTAAGTTTAGTATTAGATACCCATCATGTGTGTCGAGTTTCGCTAGCTAATTTAATTTGAACCTATGTTGCTGTAATAATTATGTGCCTATATTTCGACTGTAGCACGCCGGGCCGGCCGTCATATCATTATTCCTTTGAGCCATCGTCACTGCACAGCAGTTTGACGTCAGTTTTGTCGTTATTGGGTAGCTCGATTCCCTGGTTGCACCTCTGAAACTTGGGGACTAGGGCAAAATTGGAGTATCTCTTCCACAAAAGCCATTAATGAAAAGTTGAAGCTGTGTATCTCAAATCTTACTATGTACCTACTGCTGTGCACGCGACTTCGTTCGCGTGCAGGTCGGAAAACAATAATGGCTTTTAATTTATTTGCGCGAAACCCTAATTCTTTTAAAGAAATAAATGTTACTCCTTATAACCTCAGCTATCTGCCAGTGAAAGCCTATCAAAATCGATCCAACCGTCTCGGAGATTAGCCGATTAACTAACTAACAAACAGAATGACGGACAGACGGACAAACCAAAATTTTAAAAATTAATGTCTTGTTAAAAGTACTGTCCGTATATACTCGTACTCTCATAGACATTTGGTGAAAAGCTGTTATTATGACATTACAAAAAGACACTTCAATTTTATTTATTCGTTTTTGTATAACTATATTGTTAACGACAATTTAATTGGTATGGTGTCGTATGTATGTGTTGATTATGGCATCAGAACCATATGAGAAAGTAAAGTTGATCAATCTCGAATAATCTGTATACATTATTCATGAATCATACGGACAGAAGCTGAAGTCCTCGGTTTATGCCCCGTGCATGTTGACTGACGGTCAAGTCGCCTCAAACTTCGCACCACTCACAGACTAACAACTAAGCTGTGAAATCCTCTCAATTCCCCGACTATTTTGATTAAATACCACGCTCAGGTAGTTTAGCAATTCCACTAAATTAACTTGACAAATCAAATAGCCGAGTGAGTGAGCTAACCAGACCCCAACAATTCACTAAACAAATACACGTCACCTGAAATGTAATTAATATAACAAAGCGTTCATTCCTCGACACCACATTTCGTCCATAGGAAGTTTTAGGAACTCAGTCCGAACATTCTGCAATTAAATAGTAATTTATATGATATTGAACTGAGCATGTTTCCAATCAATACTTTGTGAAATATATCAATTATGAATCTCGATTTTGAAATGAACCACTTCATTAACTCTTTGTCCAAATGTGCTGGATTCGGCTTCAGACTAACCGCATTCACATTGGACATTTCACATTCATTGCAGAGAGCATTGATACAGACAAATTCTTCGTCAAATGAAACTCGTGCGTTTGGCTTATGAAAGTCGTCAGATTCGGGGAAAGCCCACAATTTCTTCGTCAGATTTACCTATTTATGTCATTATGGGTTAGGCCACACACGATCATATGGAAATCAAAGACTCTGAATTCTTTTTGGCCCTTTTTAGAAATCTGAAAGTGGGCTTCTGACCAATGGGCTCCTATCTGAAACTTTTCAAATATATTTTCGGTGTTCTCTTCTCAAGCCACACCTACTCGTACTCAGCTATCAACTTTTCACTCTGAATATGCTCACTCAAAAACCCGCTGGGCTCCCCTACCACTATGTGTAGTTGATATCATAAACAACGTATATACAAGTATTATATGTTATTACGGTATTGATGCACCTTTTCATCTGGTATTCAAGCTACAGACGTCAGAGGTATTATCGCTAAACCACTTTAGATTGCATTCCAAACAGACTGGATTTGAATTGAACCTTGAACTTCACATATGACTGAATCCAATGAATCAATGGGATCGGATGCCTTTTGAGAGCACCTAAACCTTGGCCTTAGATTTTGTTAAAAAATAAGAAGATTATTGACAGTTTATCAGGCGAACGTAAACAAAAAAAATGTACGTACAAGACATTTTTTTTTGTTGACTGTACTTTTAATGTACTTGTAATTTGGGACGAAGCACAACTTCAATAGTGATATGGGACTAAGATTTTTTTGAAACGTGGGAAAATACTTCAGGACGCACAAAGAATAAATCATTTTTTTTTAATCATTTCAAAGGTTACTTTATTTTTTTTTTATTACGTAATATACAAGCTAACAGACTTACAACAATAATAGTAATATGTACAACTTTATAAAAAAAGGGGAGATGGAATCATAGGGCATCAAAAATTGTCCGCATCAACAAGAAAAGTACGCAAAAGGCTGGCAGTATTGCCAAGTTGTATGGCAATGTTAAAATCAAAATCAAAAGACAATTGCTAAAAGTAGCTTGAGAATCAGCACTTTTCAGACAGACCCCCAAAACACCCGCCCTTCACCTTCCACTTCCTAGAACTTTAGCTGGGAAGAAGAAGTGGCGCAACAAACTCAGCAGCACAACTGTTCAGTTAGAAAAACTTAATTTTTTTCAATAGTATGCAAAATAATTTACATGATATACATATTATAAGCTAACAGATTTATGTAAATAATACAGAACAAGGGAAAAGAATCATATGGCATCAAAAATTCGCCCGCATCGCTGTCAGCGGGAAATGTGTCCAAAAGGCTGGCAGCATTGCCACGTTGTATGGCGATGCTGATTCTTTGGCCAAAAAACAGGCCGGCTCTCTGTTCACGGAAGAATAAATAAAATAAGTTTATTTCATATCATTTTTGGCTTACATTGCATGTCGAGGAGTCTCCATTTAGGCATAGCAATGCCTGTAGTTGAAGGCCTCCGCACTTCCCTTGCATTATAAATTACAAATAGGTAAGTAACAAAAAGAGAAAAAAGAATCAATTGTATAAGTGCGTGAGTTGTTTGTGTGTGTGTGTGAGAGGTTGTGTTTGTGTGTGTGTGTTTGTGAGAAAGAGAGACAGATTTTGAGTGTACATGGTGTGCGTAAGTAAGCGAATAACATCACTCTAGAGTCTAGATCATTTATTATTAAGTCACACGTTGCAAAAGCAACTCTGTGTCATCATAATTATCTAGGTGAGGAATATATAGGTGTCTGTCTTATGACCCACTCCTTACATTAAGACGTCGTAATACAAACGTTTGTACGGTTGAAGGCCGCAAAACAAAAATGGCGGAAAGACATTTCCTCTTTTTGGGTTGCAAATTATATAATTTAGCAAACAAATTTTGCAAAATATATGGAACCAATCTCCATCTTTGTAAAAGAAATCTGATTGACTGGCTTATGACCCTTACATATGACGACGTAGAAAATTTCTTCTCAAACTCTTTAAGGTAATATATCCAGTCACAGTTCACCACCTCACACACATTCAAACACACCCTCACACACACACACACCCTCTCACACACCCTTACACACACACTTATAAGCATAGAGGCTTTATTGTTATATGAATTAGTTTATAGGTAAAAATCTTGTATTAGTTTATAAATATTAATTTCACTTCTTCTAAATACACTCATAACAAATTGATTATTCCTAAATTCATAGACACCTAATTAATTCATAATTGTATTCATTAGGAAATTGTGTTAAGAGAGAGCCCTGGCACCCATAACACAAGTTTAATCTTAGCTTGGGTGTCAGAGGATCACAACCTGTCGTAGCGTACAATTTTTATTGATTAGAAATAACCAATGTATGGTTTTAGTATTAAGTCTTGCTGTGAAATTGTACTTTCTGGAAATAAAGTTATTATTATTCCTTTATTTCATTTAAATACCTACAAATTACATTTTTAAATATTTTTATAAACAAAAAGATAAAAAAACATTTAAAAATATAAAAAATAGTAGCCCACCGGTATCGGGAACAGGGTCCAAGCTACCGGCGGTCAGGGCTCCAGAGAGAGGAACCTCCTGACAATGCGAGCCGTGTCCAGAAGTACCGCTTTCTATTATTATTATTATTATTATTATTATAATTTAAATTGTGTAGCCATGTTATTAACTTTTTTTTGCATTCAATTAAATACGAATAATTAGTAAGTTTTTCCGAATTCTACCCGACTTTAACATTTTAACCGCCCTGTATTGATCTCTTACCATCATACTGGGAACAAGATATCTCATAGAAACGGGCCTGTGCTCTATGTAGTCATTCATCAATACATACGCTCAAAATGTAACAGGAGGAGCATCGGATTTGCGAACACACACATATGTCGCTGTCCCGGAATATTACTCAAGCAGTGTTGACAAATATGAGCTGGTTGTCTATTCGTCTTAGTGACGTTGTAGCCAGGAATCCAATTTTGGAATTGGATGCGAAACCATTGTTTAGTGTGTTTGGCTACCTTTAGCAGAGGAATATAGACATCTTGCCTTTTACAGTGGCATCTGTCCATCTAACGGCGTGTTTGACGGTTTACTGAAAGAGTTGAAACAAAAAGAGCCCGTCAAACAATAAGCCAAATTGACAGACATTTATAAAAGCATGACTATAAGATTACCTACATACTTACTTTATTTTTATGACTTATAACTACTATATTTAAAAAGTACTATACTATACTTAAAAAGCAAAAAATTATCAAATAAAGAATCATCCTACTTAGCCTTTGAATTTTTTGCTTTGCTTTTGGGGAGACTCGAGTATTCAACCATTTAGAAAAACCATCCAAAGGTAAGCCCGATAAAAGGAATAACATTATATTTATTTGTTATTTATATGATTTATTATTTATGACGGCACGGTTGGCGCAGTGGTTAAACGGTTGACTGCTGCGCTGCGTGTCGCGGGTTCGATTCCCGCACGGAACAAATATTTGTATGACCTACAAGTAGTTGTTCCGGGTCTGGCTGTTTGTGTATGTGAGTTTAAATGTTTGTAAACGCACCCTCGATTCAGGAGAAATTCCTAGAGAGGAGGGCAACGTTTTTAAAAAAATATATAAAATTAAAAAAATAATAAATAATAAATAAAAAAAAATATTTCATTAGATAATTATTTAAAGATTTACAGTTTCAATGGATATAACAATATTGTAATTATCATCTTTATGACAATGGCAGCACTTCAGAACGTAGTAACGTCCAAGTCACTGTCCACGCAAGTGCTCTGTGATTAATTAGATTCAAGACCTAAGACTTACCACAAAACACAATTTTATTTTAATATACCTACCTGTAACTAATAACTTTTAACATGCATTTCGTTTAGCAGACATGCGAACTAACAAATTCGACCTTCCAGCCTTGTAACAAATGCTACCAAATAACTCACATAATATGTTGAATAAACTTGAAAACAGATGACTTGTGTCACAGCCGGAGATATATTATTAACATTTTCTGACTCTAGGCCAGTGTCTTGGACGACTATTTTTATACAGTGCCCAGCGAAACAATTGTGTAGATTTCTTTCGCCAATTGGAAAGAGTTGGAGTCTGTGACAGTTATAAATCGTTGTACATAAATATTTCCGAGTGTCGCTCGAGCTGGGCGACAACGTCGGAATGAATCACAATAAGGAAGCAAAAGACAACGCTCGCTCTGTAGGCAATCGCAATGCAATCGCAGACCGATATCGATGATACCTTTCAAAGATTTATGATAATCATTTCCACGCTGATGCATTTGTCATTATCAATCTTTGCTCAGATTTTATCAGATTAAGTAAGCTACTCTTATTTTTCTGATTAACTGTAATGTCTTGGCATTTTATTTAATATTATTTTGATTAAACACACTTTGCGGATGCTATCAATCAATATGAAAACCATTCCGATAAGAAATTCAAATATAAATCTTATGTTATGCATAAACCTACCGCGATTTCATCGAGCCATAACTACAGATTTCACAAAAATAGGAAAGGTGAAGATTTACTTGTGGTAGAGGTACTTATAATGAAAGGTTATTTGTACCTAAAAACATTTACTGTTTTTAGTTCATTTCAACTGATAGTTGGAAAAACAATAGAAACCATTGAAGAAGAAGCAGTTGATGAAATCAATGACAATCTTGAGAATGCGGCTGATGGAGAACAGTATATCAACAAAATTGTCAATGTCGAGGGTAAGAAGTTTTTTATTTAGGTAATCCGGAACATTAGAGCATAATAGATTGTAATGAAACTTAACTATTGTGTGAAAAATTCATTTTAGAAATCTCTGAAAGACCTGGAATCTTAATGTTCACTGCTCCTTATAAGTTGTGTGAGGGAGGATGCAACGGAAGTAACGGTGGAAACATCGCGCTGCAGTTCCCTCTGTTCATTGGAGAGAGAGGCCGGGAGGCTTACAGACGTGTGTTCAATAGGGACTTCAATGTCTTGCACGCGAATGCTGCTGCGCCATTTAAGAAGCCTACGACTAAATCCACCATGACAACTACCCCATGTATCGTTTTAAAAGTCGC
Source organism: Apamea monoglypha (assembly GCA_911387795.2). Taxonomy (NCBI): domain Eukaryota; kingdom Metazoa; phylum Arthropoda; class Insecta; order Lepidoptera; family Noctuidae; genus Apamea; species Apamea monoglypha. The sequence goes on along the minus strand of OU426914.1, from coordinate 20,101,659 downwards.
GGACACCACTACCACCACAACCACTACTACAACAACTACAACCACTACAACCACAACTACTACCACAACGACTACAACTGAGGCCCCCACAACCACAACTACCACCACCACAACCACGGAGCCCCCCACCACCCAGCCCGCAGTGCGATGTCCTTATTATCCACCTGATGTGTGCTTGAAAAAGAGAAAAAAGAAAAAAAACTACGACCTCATAATATTTAAAAACGATACTGGTACACCATTTATAATGGAAACCACTAAAACTGAGGATAATTTAAATAATTTCGATGAAACTGCAAGAGTAACTGATGGTAATGATGTGACTGCGCTAAGAATGGAGAACGATTTGTCATCTCTTGAAGACATTGGCTCAGATTACAACTTTTATGACCATGGTTTTCTACGTATTTTATAAGACAGTGATTAGTCAACATAATATTTATTTTGGTCGTAATCAAGAACTATAACAGAAACTAAACTGAAGAATCACTATCGGCAAATAAATGAAAAGTATTGTTCTTTCCAAAACTGTCTGTAGCAGTATTAATTCCGAGTGTAGAGTTGTCACACACTTACTAGTATATATACATTTTTAAAGACATATTTTGTTTTTCTTTATATACAGGGTTATTGGTAAAACACCAACAACCTCTTAAGAGGTCATTGTACTCATCATTATGAACAACTTTTACTATGGGACCAAACCAGAAATCGCGGAAAAAAAACAGCTGTCCCATAGTAAAAGTTGTTCATAATGACGAGTACAATGACCTCTTAAGAGGTTGTTGGTGTTTTACCAATAACCCTGTATAATAATGTTATTCTCATGAATACATTATTTTAGTAGATAGCTGCTGTGTTATTACTAAGTACTTGTAAACTAAATGAGACCATAAAAAATCCGACTTAAATGGAATTTAGAAATAATTTTGTTTTATTTTTCTTGGCAGACTATTTGCATCGCTCTCATTCTGGCTACCATGATTTTGGAATCAAGTCAGTCGGAGATGCCCTGGGACAAATGGCTGTGGTCCATCCCGCAAAAACCGATAATAACCAGTAAAGACTTCCGTAGAGATGAAAACCTACCCTTTAAAGACCCTTCTTTTGAGTGCGAATGTCCTCCTCATAATGGTACCACTATTTTTATACTCATATACAAACCGAAGAGCTTAGAGTCTGCTCCTATTAGCATAAGAATAATCGCACAGCAAAATTTTAAATAAGTAGGAGAGAGAAAATTTATTATGTTAAAAATCAATTATGGTTGGTTTAGTTGGTGGTGGTTAAACCTTTGGTGGCAAAATAATTGGTGTATACTTATGTAACCTTGAATGATGTGTGTGAGTCAATTGTGAAGATCTTTGCAGGGTGCTGGAAGCAACTAGATAAGAGTATCCGGGGATCAAGTTATTTATTTTATCGATTGAAGAGGTATATCATGCTAGGTATCTATGTCCAGCAGTGAGCTGCTACAGGCTGATCTTTGGGGATGATCATTGATACAAATAATGTACATGGGTTTCCTATTTTCTTGCAGTCCAAAGATTGAATTGAAAGATGTGAAATAATTTATCAAAATCTTTTTTCAGAATGCGTTGTTGAATTCCAAGTCGACAAAGATATGGCAGACTTCCTCAATATGCGCGGACTTATAAAAAAAGAAGATCTTGAGCTTGTTCGCGAAGATTTTAAAAAGTTAGAAAATTCTAGCGGTGTATATGAAGGAAGCCAACCTGTAGGACAAGAAATCAGGAATAGACGAAGTAACATAAATTACCAAGAAAAATGTTGCTGTCCTCCCAAAATCGTGTACATGCCTTCATTTATAACCGACCATAAATTCGACAAAATAGTTGAAAAATTCAAACAAGAAGAAAACAATACTGAAAACTGGTTGAAATAATACCTATTTGAGTTAAGAACACATCGAGCAGAGCGGCACTGTAGCGCAGCAATATGCGGCAGTAGGTACTAATCAGCAAAATTAATTGCTAAGCAAATTGGCACACTTCGTCAATTTGCCATGTTTTAGGCATTTTACACAACTGCCAAAAATGACAGTAGTGATTTGAATATAAGGACAATTTAAGTTGGTAGCCAATTTTCTTAACAATGACCTTGAATGTCGCGCAATTACTCTGCCGCGGGTTATTCGTTCTGTCTGGTAACGTCCACACTTGTGCACTTTCATTTCCATCTTTCGTCTTGAACTTTCAATTCATCTTAAAGCATGCTTGTTGGAACGTCTGTTGGTGTTAGCCAAATCGGCGTAAAGCAACTGGTTTTGTAGCATGTGTTATTGTATACCCTACCCCACACGCATGTCTCACAAAAAGGCGCAAGCCGAAAATGCTGCTGTGTGTGACATACCTATATGATTTCCTATAAACAATCGCGCTTCGCTTTGCTGCAGCGCAGTTCCGGTCAGTGCGGCCTTACCTTTACACTCAAATAAATGTTCAGATATTGCATTTAGTTTTATTGTTTTTCGTAAGTAAAATGTAAATTGGTTTGTACATATTTCGTACGACTTAAAAGTGAAACCTACTCAGTTATAACCATGCTTGCGGTTATTATATTGATGGGGTTTTCGTTTATCCACTATTCGACCACTGAAGATACAGAGCCAGTTCTTACATTGGGTGACATAGTTCTGAACGATAAAGGACTTAAGGGTATGTCAGTATTTTATCATAATTATTCAATTAATTTCAGAGTATTGGGAGTTGTTCTATATCATTTGGTTTACTTGGTTGGCTACTACTACAAGGTAAATACAAAAACAAGGCAAGGTGCCGATAAGTACAAAGTTAAAAAGTCCCCGATGAACTCTTTTCTGCTGGCTTGAAACAAAGGAGAAAATCTTTTCTAATTTAATTGAACCAATTGTCTCCATGTTTTTAGTAGAACAACTGGAGTAGCCCGTAATGTACGATCAACTGCACGTCAGTGTTACTAACATTTTTGAACAGCAAACAGCGGACTAGGTTACAACTACTGTTAAATACTTGAGAATTCATCCGCAGATATGTAACAAAAGAACAAATTCCTCTCCGTGAAACACTTGAAACACGGTTCATATTTTTGTTTCAGCTGGTTGTCCTAAAGCACCAGTAGTGATTCAACCTGTCATAATAAAACTGTTTAGATACCCAAACCAAAAAAAAGGCTCGTCAATAAAAGAACAGCTGGAAAAAATGCAAATAGGAGAATTTTTAGGATGAAGACATTGACAAATAAAACCGAGAATTTCCATTTTGTATTTTTATTTAAAGAAACGATAATTAAAACGTGTGTTTTATAAACGGCAAAGAACGTATGATGACGTAACGCTGCAGGTGGTAACACAATAGAAAGTGACGTTGAACAAGTAACAGAAAAAATAAACAGAACAATGCGATAAGTAGGTGCCAATAAAGTGCGAATGAAAGAAGTTGGCGTTAATAACCACACACAAAGAAAAATGTCGGTAAGTCTCTAAAAGAATAGGAGCCTTTCATACGTGGTGAAGTAAATAACATATTAAGTTTAGAATAATACTAACTACAAGATCATTTTGAATGTCAATAATCCTGTTGACTGGATTTTTCAATTGACCTGTAATAGTCAACTTCCAACAAAAAATATATTTTATAAGTTAGTTAGACAAACGGAATCCATGTTGCAGGAATATTTTGTAACAGTTTGTTAGTATTAGTATCTAACTATATTCAAAAGTAGTTACTGACTTTCAATTAGTGACTGCACCTGCACGCCTATACCACTTCTCGTGTAATTAAGAGCTGACAACATTATAATGAGTGTTAGTATTCATTTTATAATTATTGCGTACATTATAAATACGCTACGCCTACATAATGTCATGAAATTACCGCGAATATGAATTCAGTTGAGGAATCCCGTATATTCGTAATTTCCATCTGATAATGACAACTATGACGAGATGCAAAATATAATTACCAAACATTTAATAATATATTTACCTTGGTCTCTGGCTGTGTGCTAGCTCGTCATAGGTACTCTATCATTTTAATTAACCGCTTTACCTACTTGTTTAATTAATATAGTGAACCGAATACTTTGCATTTTACATTTATATGCATTGTGGTTTTATGTTATTGACAGCTTATTATTGGCGAAAGTAAACCTTCTTTCTTCTTATACCTATACTAAAATAGGTATATTTAGGTATCTTATGAAATTCTGAAAATAGGAAGATTTGGTAAGTACCTAACTCTTGGAGATTTCGGTCTTTCCGCGCCGCTAGGATTAAAGTAATTGATCTCATTTTAATCTCATTTTCAGCTAAAATTGATAGTTCAAGTATTAGTGCAGTACGAGATCATAGTACTAACGTCGCCATCCATCACTGGCGTCACCTACATGGACCACTTCGATTTCGAGGAGAGATACAGAGACGCTAATGAGTGTAACCCGCTATATTGGCATCCACTACATTTGCCCCCCTACTGCGCAGAAGTTTTCGAGAAATTAATACGATCCCGACTAGCAACAAACACACCAGTCAGAATCAAGAGGAAAAGGGAAAAGAAAAAACATCACCACTCAACATACAGCTACCCTGAAGATATCTATAATTTCCCTTACCCAATATATCAAATAACTAGCGCGGAATACGAATCATATAGTCCACCTATGAGTCCATATGAAGAAGTGATTGAACTTTTAAGAAGAGATATTGCGAAAGATCCTAGCTCTCCAACTGTTACAGTGATTCCTGAGCTAGGTCCTGTTGCACTGTACAAACAAAGTATTTCCAGGAAAAGTGAGAATAGGATAAAAGAGATGGCAGAAGACTATGTCAAGGCTACAAAAAAAATGTACGAACAATATTATGCAGCTTATGGCAAATATCCTTCTGAACCAGAGATATTTATATACGACAGCGCGAAAAATAAAACTAAAACAGAAGAAGATAGAAAGAAAGAAAAAGAAAACAAGGAAAAAGAGAAAAAAAATAAAGTTCACAGAGTGAGGACGAAACACGGAGGAGTAGTCACCATAATAGAGACGAAGAATTTAGATATGTTGAAAAAAGATGGACCATTGCTTTAATTTAATTTTCAACATGTTTATTAAATGTTGGTTATTTAGTTACGCTTTTATTTAACACCTTACTAATGATTCTCAAAAATGACACAAAAACTATGATTCAAATCCTTGGTAATCCTATACAAGCTCCTCATAATCGAAATTCAAAAGTGATTTGAAGACGATCTATTCTATTAAACTACATGAGTTGCGATACATTCCAGAACATCTGGCGTGCCAGACAACTGCCCTAGGTATCCGTGGATAGTCAAGTTCATAGGTATATATACTCGTATCTTTATTTGCATTCCATATTTTCTAATATATAAAACTCATGCGTGTTTGTTCGTATTATATGCACTTGCCATAGTGAGCATACATACGAGCTGCACGCGTCAACGGCAATGGCAACTGCAGCCGTCGGCGTGATGAATTTGAGTGCTCAAATACACGAGCGACACGTTGTCGACGGCAGCCGCCGACGCGTCGACTGTGTACATTGACGGGTGGCAACAGTTGCCATCAACGCGTGTTGACGGTTGCAGTTGCCTCTGCCGTTGACACGTGCCGCTCGTGTGTAGGCACATATACTGTAAATCCGATTGCGATAAAACTTGGTCAACTTATTACTTGCACTTGCGCGAAAGTATAAAACATACCACAATTATTTCTTCTGCGGCAGCAAAGCGCCGGTACCAGCTAGATAAGGTGTTACAAGATTGCTAAGGTACAATTACGGACCCTGTAGGGCACAGCAAAAAGTAAATGTTTTACTACGGCAGCCATTCTCATATAGTTCGTCTCGACACGAGAGATAAAGAAAACAATCATCATTATATGGCCTTCGCCAGGTCATCGGTCCACCTTGTGAGAGGCCTTTCAACCTTTCGGCTCCATCAGCCATCTGTTCTGCGAGCAATGTGCCCTGCCCACTGCCACTTAAGTTTGGCAATTCTTCGGGCAAAAAGACAAAGTCCAATGTATTTAATTGTTACAGTGATACCGAACTTGGGTCCTGTTGAATTGTACAACGTGGCTATATCCAAGAAGGGTGAGAATATGCTCAGATCGATGGCCGAAGCCTCTATTAGGGCCACTCGGAAGAAGTATGATGAATACTATGCGGCTTTTGATAAATACTATCTATCAAAACCATACTTATATGTTTACGACAGTGCTATAAACAACACTAAAACTGAAGAAAAAAGGAAAAAGGAAAAGAAGATTAAAACAGATAAAAACAAGAAAAATAAAGTTTACAGAGTTAAGACTAAACGCGGTGGTGTAGTAACTATAATAGAAACAAAGAATTTAGAAGTAATGAAAAATAATTTATTTTCGCCTTGATTTTGTTTTACTTGTTAATGGTATTATTAAAGGTACCTTGTCACTAAGATGGTTTCATTTACTACCTTAGCAATTACGATCTTATCTTATCTTAAAAAGTATTCGTAGAAATAAAACTATTTAAATGATTATAGCTAACATGCATTTCCTCTAGTTTCTGACTGTCGTTCATTCCGTCAAAATCCACAAAGATGTACATCCGGGTAAAGTATCAGAAGCATTTTTAAGGATTATGTCGGATTGTGATTGGGCTACAGGATCTACGATGGTTCGCAAATAAGAGAATAATGTTCAAATTCTTAGTAGCATACGTAATGAAAGGAAAGGAAATATTCAAGCTATTCCATTGTTACAGTGAAGCCGAACCAGCATCCTGGTCCTTATCACGCCATAGCACAGAAAACTGAGGACATAGGTAAAGCTATGGCTGAAGCTTATGTCGCAGAGTCTCGGAAGAAACATAAGGAATATATCGCAGCCCTTGAAAAATATGAGAACGACAAAAAGAAATATAAGAAATATAATAAAAACAAAATAAACCCAAGAGATGCAGTCGAAATAATAAATATAAAAAATTGGGCAACTATTTAAATTTTCGTGTTGTGGTTACATACACAATGTATAATCAGATTCATTAAACACACCATTTTGGAATTATTATAGAATTGTTTTCTTTAACCTTATTAACTACAATACTGTCACTACTGCAACTCATAAGTCGCAGCCGTTTCCACGTGGCCACCTCTGCACATATTGAATCTGTCTGAACTGTGTCGCAAAGAGGAAACATTGGGTGTCTATTGTAGCTACTGTTTCGGAATTTCCAGCAAATCTTGCTAGCATAAAGTTAGACTGATTAGCCCAAACAAAATCTTTACCAACTAAAATATTTGAGTCTTCTACGTAGCAGAAGTTGTAAATAAATCCTAACATAGTCTCCAGTGGCGTGCATTGCATATAGGCACATAAGAAGTGCCTACCTCGACAAATCGATAAACCATAAGCCAGTCAATTACATTTTAGCGTGTGTGCCCCACAATTAAGAAACTCGCTAAATTATCATACCTAACAAAAAACGAAATCTTCTCCCCTAATCGGCTCCCGTACTATTCGCACATTGTCATTGGTTTTTCCTCGTTCAAGTTAATAGAACGAAATGAGAAATACGTACGTCTCACGCGTAATACTATGACGTTCGATTTTCGCAATTTATCACCCTAAAGTAGGCACTCAAGTAACCAACCCAGTGTGAATGTTAAAATAACAACTTCGTAATTTGGCCATGCGAAGAACGAAAGGGAGGGTATAATAAGGTTATAATGAGGTTGCCGATAGTGACATAATATTAACATCCAAAATGGCGGCTGTATTTTTTTTTTTCATCATGGGTGTCGTTTTTATTGTTTTCAAGGGTGCTAAAGCCGATAGTGAAAATGAAAATCCAAGACGGTAGCTGTGAAAATTGTAAAAATTTGTCATTTTCATAAGTTTTACACCGCCATCTTGGATTTTCATTTTGAACATCGTTCCTGCCGGGGGTCCCCCGACCACACACTTTTTTATACCTGGTAAATCAATAACTTTTTACTTAAAGTGCAGTGCGTACGTACCTAACGAAAAAGTGTGCCTACCTATTCTGAAAACCAATGCACGATACTGATAGTCTCGTAAAACTTTTTCTGTTTTCTAATTCCCTATTTGCATCTCCATCACATTCACGTCAAACGTGGATTGTAAACAATATTGAATCACCTCTGAAAACTCTGGTGCAACTAAAGTTCAGTTCACAAATAAAGAAAAATAATCTTTCGAGTATTGTAGTCTAGGATTCCATTGTCTACATTGAAAAAGATTAATTGTTTCATTCAAACATGTAAAGTGTTTATAAACCCCTTGTTCGGAAAACCTTCAGTCTCTAGCTGTTAGGACGAACAAAATGTTTCACATTAAGTCCATCACAAAATTAAAGGTAAGAATTATTTATTTTAAAAAAAGGCTAATAGGCGGAGGACAGGGTGTTGTGGCGTGGCCTGGGAGAGGCCTATGTCCAGCAGTCGACCGCGATAGGCTGAGTTGATTGAATAGAGCAAAAGTTTTCAATATCTACATACACATACCATAACGTCACGCCTGCTCTCCCCGAAAGGTCAGGCAGAGGTGACCTATAGTGCCCAAATTTCATAGAAATGCAAGTTTAGTGCCATGTTTGTGTTGTGTTTAGTGTGTGTTTGACGACACGGTTGGTGCAGTGGCTGAGCGATCGACTGCTGCGCTGCGTGTCGCGGGTTCGATTCCCGCACGGAACAAATATTTGTATTGCCTACAGGTAGTTGTTCCGGGTCTGGCTGTTTGTGTATGTGAGTTTAAATGTCTGTAAACGCACCCACGATACAGGAGTAATTCCTAGGGTAACGTTTTATAAAAAAATAATAAAATAATAATAATAATGTATACTGCGACGGCGGGTGTCGATGGCTGCCGTTGACGTGTGCAGTTGCTTTTGCCGTTGACGCGTGCCGCTCGTGTTACGCACACTAAAATGGCAAATGCGAATCATTATTCAAGCTCATATATGTGCTACTGTACGTAACTACTTACGCGTAATATTTTCCTCGACAATCTTAAATATGTGTCCGTTATAAATCGTACTAATATTATAAACGCGAAAGTTTGTATGGATGGATGGATGTTTGATACTCTTTCACGCCAAAACTACTGAACGAATTTGGATGAAATTTAGCACACAAATAGTTTATAACCATGATTATCACATAGGTTACTTTTTATCCCGATATTCCCACGGGATCGAAACTTATGCAGGTGAAACCGCGGGGCGCAGCTAGTCTATAATAAATAAAAGTCATCATCATTCTCCTGCCTTTTTCTAATTTATTTGGGGTTGGCGCTACTTTTTCTTCCATACCTCTCTATTAAGCGTCATCCCGGTAGCCACTCCCTCTCTAGCCATATCTTTTTTCACACAATCCATCCATCGTTTCTTTGGTCATCCCCTACTCGTATAGCCGTGGATATTCATACTCAAAACGTTCCTGACGACATTTCCCTCATTCCTCCGCATCACATTCCTATACCATAACCCGTTCACCACACACCTTTTCGGTAACTGGTGTCACTTTCAGACTTCTTCTTATAATATGCTCATTTCTTATTCTATCCACTAGCGTAACACCAAAAATCCCTCTTAGCATTCTCATGTCAGACGCATTCAATGGCCTTTTATTCATGCCTTTTGTGGCCCAAACATTCTTATCCATACAAGACAGCAGTTCCAACCATTGTCTTATAAATCTTCTTCTTTAACAAGGGGAATGTGGGAATCGCAGATTATTCCCGTGACCAGCCGCCTACAAAAACGTGGTTGAAGGAAAATCTGAAATTAACAGATTTTTCATTTTTTTTGAATTATTTGTTATACCAAAAAACTCCAAGCCTTTATTTTTTACAGTTCCTATTTATAGTACTGTCACTGGAAGGCATAACATGCTCCATAGACGGTACATTCTCCAAACACCGACAAAATGGTACAAAACCCGGCGAAGATCCATGCAACCCTCTCTACTGGTACCCACAGAACATTCCAGAATACTGCAACTATAAAAAAATGCCAACTCCTCCTACGGACCCAGGGCAAGAAATGCCTATTCCCATCCCTATACCGGTGCCAATGCCTGCACCTCTGCCGATGCTCCCTCCACCGATGGTACCTCCGATAATGATGCCCCCTCATGCAGCGCCCCCTGGCCCTTCACCACCAGTCGCAGTTCCACATCCTATAATGCCACTGCCAATACCTTTACCTTTTGGCATTCCCTTGGCTCCTACAAATCCAATGGTTCCAGTAGCTGGAATACCTCTCCCACTTCCCCCACCTGTTTTTCAGATGCCATTCCCGCCCCAGTACCCACCTTACCCACCACTTTACGGCTCTCCATATCCTCCTGCTTACTCACCTCTGTTCCCTTCACCATATCCAGGGCCATATGTGCCACCATATCCGTCTCCATATCCTTCTCCGAACCCAATGCCACCTCGTAGCGGAATGGGCATGGTTCCCGGAATATCAGGCTTGGTTAGTCCCGATGGCGGCATTAACATAATGCCGTTCTCCGATGCCTACTCCGACATGTTAGAAAACCATAAGCAGAAGATGGTCAGACGACGTCTACAGAAGTTTCTCAGCGAATATGAGAGACCTCCATGGAAGAGCCGAAGAAAAACGGGGCGACAGAACGGGCATGAAGATGTTTATGAAGAAAAATATAACGAAAATACGATTGAGTGAAGTGCAACACAAAATGTGAAATAAAGTTAAAAATTTTGTATTTTTGGTAACGTTAAATAAACATAATGAATTAAAAAGATTTTGACTAGATAGCATTTTGAATACACTGTTTATGGTCACCTTAATACTATCATATTTGCGAACCAAAGTGATTATGGATTATGCCCCCAATATTGAATTTAATTTGTTTTGTGAACACATATTACTAACATACCTACTGTAATGTTGGTATGTATAGCTGCTTCCTTGCGAGGACAAAGTAACAATATTGTTCTTCTTCCGACCTTCGAGACAACAAAATGAATTTATGATTAAAAACTATGACGTAAATAAAGTATTCAAACATATATATACCGTAAAACTTGCATAGAAAACATATCAAAGAACTCGTCGTAAAAACCGCATATAGGCGCAGTTGCAATGCAAATATTGCGACACATTCGCAGCGCCCTTTTACCGTACGATATTTTATAATCCTCGCATTCAACGTATGAGAATGGAATATACGAGTAGTTCCCGATGGAAATCTTTCAGAATTAGAAATATGCTCGTAGTTTGTAGGTACGGGTTTTTCTAAAAGGAGCTTTGGAAAAATCTGCAAAGTTTTTCGGCAATTCCTACGTAGACCTTTTTTGATTATACAAAGAGTTTCTAATCCTAGTTGGCTGAGCACACACACGTCTGTCACGTCTAACTAAATGGTAGATTTGTTTACAGGACGAGAGATTCTCACATAAATCGTTGTATTAATAATTTTATATTCTGCTAATATCACCATCTGCCTAGCTTTTTCTCAACTATGTTGGGGTCGGCTTTCAGTCTAACCGGATGCAGCTGACCAGTATTTTACACGAAGCGACTGCCTGTCTGACCTGCACAACCCAGTTACTGGGTAACACGATATTTCTTGGTAAGACTAGTTGTTAGACATTCGGGCTACTGACGACCCATAACGACAGCCAAAGATGTACGAATTACATTATTTATTATTACTATACATTATTCTGGTAATATACATAGGTAATACATAGGAACTGAACACCGTCAACATAAAAATTATATCAGGGCTGCCCAGGTTGTTAGGTTACTTATTATATCAGGGCTGTCCAGATTGTTCGGTTACTTATTATATCAGGGCTGTCCAGATTGTTAGGGTACTTATTATATCAGGGCTGTCCAGATTGTTAGGGTACTTATTATATCAGGGCTGTCCAGATTTTTAGGGTACTTATTATATCAGGGCTGTCCAGATTGTTAGGGTACTTATTATATTTGGGCTGTCCAGATTGAGTTACTTATTATATCAGGGCTGTCCAGATTGTTAGGGTACTTATTATATCTGGGCTGTCCAGATCGAGTTACTTATTATATCAGGGCTGTCCAGATTGTTAGGGTACTTATTATATCAGGGCTGTCCAGATTGTTAGGTTACTTATTATATCAGGGCTGTCCAGATTGTTAGGGTACTTATTATATCAGGGCTGTCCAGATTGTTAGGGTACTTATTATATCAGGGCTGTCCAGATTGTTAGGGTACTTATTATATCAGGGCTGTCCAGATTGTTAGGTTACTTATTATATCAGGGCTGTCCAGATTGTTAGGGTACTTATTATATCTGGGCTGTCCAGATTGTTAGGGTACTTATTATATCTGGGCTGTCCAGATTGAGTTACTTATTATATCAGGGCTGTCCAGATTGTTAGGTTACTTATTATAACATAGCTGCCCAAATTGTTAGGTTACTAATTCCACCAATTTAAAAAAATTCGGCTCTGAGCTTAATAACTTGATAAGCATTTCTTTGATAGCATTTACGTTATTGTGATGATTCAGCAAATGATTTACAATAATAAAATTGTAACGCCAAATTTTGAAATGAACTCACTTGGAAAACCCTTGGAAACTGCAGTGCTATTCTGTAAAAATCTTGCCGTGAAAACTTTGGCGAAGTGAAGTTGAGGTGAGTTGTCATTCCAACTGTATGCTATTATGCCACTATTGATACCTCACCTAAGTTCTTACGGTGAGATTTTTACAGAATACAACATCTGGTATTTTCAATGTTAGATTAAAGATGAGATGAGATGATGAGAGACGTAAAAGCTTTTCCCTTAGATACAGTATTTTAATGATTAACGATGTAAAGTCAAGACACGGCACATTTCTCGGAAGAGGCGGTTTTATTTTAGAATAGTTATACAAACACATGTGAACACGACAACTGTGAACTGTGCGTGAGTGATGTATCGTGCGCGTTGACGGAAGCGCGCCAAAAATGTGTAGCAGTCTCTAAATGTTATATAATCTGAAAGTAACTAAAAAGTTGTCATAACATTTTTATTTTTGCTTGAATTTTAAATAACATGCGAGAAGCACATGACCTGTCTATGCGGCGACGCTTGGGGTAGGCCTATGTGCAGCAGTGAGAGTCTTAACAGCTGAAATGACGCTGATGATGACCAATAATGAGAAGGCTTCCATTTCAGTAATTACAAACGTTCAAATCTAGTCACAGTCTCACCTCGGCGACTATCAAAGTCAGAAACTTGTCAAAAAGATTTCATTCGTAAAAAAATAATTATTATCAAACGGCTATCTATGGCCGTTGTTAAATGTAACTTTAAAAAATTCTCAAATGTCCTTGACGACAACAGCATTCGAGATTTTAACGACGACTTAAAATTCATTCCAATTTAGTCTTCACATGAATGCATGTGAAGACTAAATTGGAATGAATTTCGCCGAAACCGCCTCGCAGGCAACTAAAATTATAAGGAGTTCTAATGAGAACTCCTTATAATCTCAGTTGTCTGCGAGGCGGTTTCCTCTTTCTATTAAAGGGCCATACTCATTATTTTAATAGAGTAACCAAGGCATCTTGTTTCCCGTTCGTCTCCATAAGATCGTCAAATTGGAACCATCTTCAAATTAGTGACTTTAAACAAAACACCGCACTGCAAAAATTCTTCTAAGAAAATATTCTGAGGAAGATTTTTGCAATGCGGGGAAAGAAATAATAATAATAAATCGTTTATTTATAAAAAGGGAATACATTTTACATTGATTACCTTAACAATTAAAAATTGCACACAGTTTGCGCACAATTGCTAATTTGCCTGAACTAGGTTGAACCTGTGCTTCAGGCTAAGAAGTGCATACATACTTAATATAATAAATTAACAATGCGTATAACATAAACCTAAATTAAAACTTAGGTAAATAAAAGTAAAATAGCACGTCAGTAGTTTTATTTGCAGACAGTAAGTAGGTCTTCTGTCTGTGCATAATTGATGGTTAATAAATAATTAAGTATAATTTTTTTACAGCTATAGTAATTTAGTTTATAGATACTTAGTTTTCTATTTAATCTATTGTACAGGAATGAACCTAAGAATTTTATCAATCTTTCTACAAAGACATGTTTTGAGGCTGCATTAGACATGCATATCAGATCATTCCGTCTCTTGTTAGTGTTGTCGGCATTGTGGGCAATCATGATGTGCTGTTTTAATACTATGTGCATAATGAAAAGCTGGCGAACCGTTAGTACATTTGCAGGATTTATATAGCAAAACGGTGGGAAAAAAGAAGGAATGGAAGTTTGCTACCTTCAAAATTGCTCTCTGAGCTCTTTTAAGAGGAAGCAAATTAGTTTTTGGTGCGCCACCCCAAAAAGTGATACAGTATTGAATTACCTATAGATTGACAAAGGGCCAAATAAACTTGTGTGATTAATTTTGAATCTGCTAAAGTTCGCAATTTTTTAAAAACATATATTAGTTTGCAGACTCTTTTCGCTAGGCTTTCAATATGTTTTTTAAAAGAGAGTGTGTCGTCCATTGCTATCCCCAGGTAATATATGTTGCTCATTTTGTGGATAAAGGGACATGGTGATTGTACGGTTTCCACATTGATGGGCATATAGATGAGGGTTAGTAATGTTAAGTAGAGGCTTGCGCATGGAGAAGTGAATATATTTTTTTTTGTCGGCATATAATCTTAGTAAATTGCTTTGAAGCCAATTAGTCACAATATTAAAACCTAGTTGAGCAATTTCAAATAGTTCGCTACTGGTTTTAGCGCTAAATATTAACGCCGTGTCGTCGGCATATGATATTATTTTACCGTTTTTAATATTTAGATTACACAAGTCGTTAATATAAATAAGGAAGAGGCTGGGGCCAGAATACTCCCCTGTGGAACACCAAAACCAGTATTTTTCTGCTAATCGCTCGAATATTATCTTTTCTAACACATTGGTACTGGTGGTCTAAATAGTCAGTAAAAAGTTTCAGCGGCGTTCCCTTTATTCCTATGATCTCTAATTTGTTCAGAAGAACAGAAACAGACACCGTGTCGAATGGCTTGGCTAAATCGAGAAAGACCCCCAGGGTCTGGTTTCCTTTGCCGAGTTCTTCTGAAATATAACCAGTCAGACTGTTGAGTCTGACGGCTGTCGACAGTTTGGCTTTAAAACCAAATTGCGCAGAGGATAAGTGTTGTTTTTTTCTAGGTAATTAACTAGTCTACCGTTTATAATTTTCTCTAGTATTTTTAAAATTGATGGGAGTAAGGACATTGGCTTATAATTATTAACTACGTCTTTACTTCCAGATTTGAAGATAGGGATTACAACTGCCTTTTTTAGACAACTAGGGAAAATTCCTTCGGAAAAACAGATTCAAAATATTATCAGGGTATCTTTTCGTTTTCTGGTGTAGTTTATCTCTGTGTCTTATACACCGAATTAGTCCCAGAGTAATCCATGGTTTAATATTTTAAAATTTCTTATTTACTTTAGAAACTGTCGTGTTACGTAATATTGCTTGTTGAACTTGTTTTATTAAGCCAAATTAGCGTAAAACTAGGCTAAAATCAATGTTGCACATATCATATTCGAGTTTGTTTGTGTCTAATTTGCTAATAGTCTGAGGACGATTTAGCTAAGGCAGCGTAAAATTTACGTTGAGTAAGATTGCGTAGTGGTCAGTAATTGTTGAGTTAGTAACAAGCGTAATATATGATAGGCTGGTTTTGATCATCATATGATCGAGGCAGGAACCGCTCTGATGAGTAGGCAATGTGTGAGCGGGGAGAAACCCATGATACTCGTATAAGCAGATATTAAGGTAATCTTGGATCCCTGCATCGCAGTTTTCGGAGCCAATATTTATATTTAAATCACCTGTTAGTACGTAAATGACTGTCGTACATTTTGTATGAACCATCGCACACTATAAGTAGTAATATGCAAGCTCAGTAGTTTACGTAAAATGACAATCTCAAAATTCAATATGACCGCCTGCTTCCTAAGTACATAAAAAAGTCTAATGTGATGTGTGCGATGTCATTTTGCTATGACGACCGCATTGATGCATTGCATAGACGCATCAATGATCACTCATCAATTTCCCACAAATACCCTATTCAAAATCGACAGTTACTGTATCATCCCACAGCTGGGCAAAGGCCTCTCCCCTGACTTCCAGCTCTATTTTTATTTTTCGCTGGTTTCTTTTTAGTTAGAACTAAGCTCCTAAATGAATGTATCTAAGTATCTAACTACGTTCGGGGCGGCGCCAAACAATCAATCAACCAAGATCATACTGTTGTACGGTTGACGTAATTAATTTGGGATAGATATTCTTTTTCAATTTTAAATGGGACCAATTTAGAGGTATACCCTATCGAATAAAGAAAATAGAAATATAATACGTTTATTTGCGGTAAAGATGACGCAGAGAAAGAAGAAAAACACAAAAAATGGCTCTGTATTAGTAAATTATGCGTAAACCATTCATAAAAAAACCTTATATCCTTTGCAAAAACTATTGTTATTTCAAAGGAATTTTGATGCTGTTATCGGAGTTCAGTAGGCCTGCGTCCGAGCAGTGGGAACATTATAGGCTGATTATGTAGTTGTTGTACCGGAGTTGGATTAGCGAAGTTTTGGCCAACCCATCCTCTGTTGACAGCAGTTTATTTTGCAACTGATATCTTTGAAAGACAGTAAAAAACCTTATAAGGTCTAAATAGAAACTTGATCTGTAGCAATGTAGTCTGATCTTTATGAACAAAAGAACATCATAAAATCAATGCATGATAATGAAAATTCTCCATATTCATCGAAAAAATGCGTCCATTTGTTGTTTGCCTGTAGTAATAATTTTCTGTCCCCAATTTTAATTTTCGCAGAACTGTTGTGCCATTCAGGGGTAGATATTGGACAAACAATTTGAAATACCTGTGTGTCGGAATCTGCTGTGAGCACTAGTGTCGCATACCTAAAGGAATTGCATCATCGCTTTATTATTAAACCGGTTTGGCGTTTCTGATATTTTTTCAACACATATTTAGTCTGTGATTGTACTATTGTTCTCAATAGAGTTTGATTTCCAGTATTGTTTTGGGTAATATTTTCCCATTTCCAAACTGAGTTTTTCACGAAACTAGGCTTCAAAATCCCAAGGACTGATAATGCAGAAGTACATAGTGGTGGCCAAGTGGTAGCGGTGGCTACTTCGAGTACTACTACGAGTTTTAGGTCGTAGGTACGCTCACTACGTCTGTGTCCCAGCAATGGGAACATTATAGACTGATCATGAAGTAGGATTGATTTGGACTATCGATCTTAGTTATTCGATAGAGATTTTACCAAAACTCGCTCTTACTAAACTTATAATAGAGATCTTGATAACAGGCAGTACTCCTAAATTCGCCGATACATCCAAGACTGCACAGTGTTTATCGATCATAATCCATCCGCAGAAGTTTTCTCGTAAGTGCTACTTTCCAATATATTTTTTCTTTACTTAGCTTTGCATTATATATCAATCGAATAAAACTGTATGTATGTATATGTAGTTTTAGAGTCAGGAAACCAAATGAAAACCAATAATATTCCTAAACATTTATTTCCAATTCGAATTTAGATTTACTTAACATAGAATATAATTCTAATAACATGATCTGATTTCATACAATTTTGATTCTAATACTACAAGCGTCGATATTACGAATAATAAACAGGTATACAGGGTGGCATACATCAACGCGCAAACGTCGTGAAAAGTTACACCTGATGCCTTAAATAAAATTACGGAAGTCATTCAACTCGGAAATGACCGGTTAAAAAGATTGTGATTTTTGAGTGCGCAATGTATTGCAAACAACGCGATCAAAACGCTCCGCGGATGGCGCGCGCGCGCTACCTACCGCGATACCACGCGCTGCCCTTTCGAGTTATATTTACATTGCTGTTATAAGTGAAACAAGTGAATTTACTATTTTTAAATTGAAAATCTCATTGGGTTAGATAGAAATATTGACTTTATACAGTTACAGTAAAAAAAATGCAGAAAAAAACGTAAAAATTAAGAAAAAGCCGACGAAAAATTTCAACGCAGGGTTCCAGAATCATGTACTGAATCCATGGTAAGGGGTTGCACGTCGATCCCTGCCACCCTGTATAGTTAAAACTACTCACACTTTATACTAAGTGGGCGGAATTGAATAATATAACTAAACTATTTATGTATAGTGTAACAATGAAAAGGATTAAGTATGCTAATTTTGCCTACAGTGCAAATATATAGTGCGAAATAACCAAATCATAAAAAAACAGCCCTGTTAATAATAATGTGATATTTTGTCTAAATTAATTATTTCAAATTAATATTACATCAGAAATAACTTAAATAGTTTTATAATTTAATTTAAGTGCGTAACATAACATACAATACATACATAACCTGCGTATACAATAATATCAATTATCGTAATTAATATTCTACTTACTTAATTTACTATATTTATTGGACGGAATTCCTGATGGCTCCAGATATATACAGATACCTTACATTCTAGAGACTATCATAATTTTATAATTCTACCTTAAATTATAATCGTGAGTAGGTATTCAAAATGTGTAAAAAATGTTGCTGCTATATAAACTAGGTAGTTTTAAAACGTGATACAAAGATACATCTAGTAATACGGTTGATTGACAAAACTGTTTCGTTGATGTGAAAACGTATATTGACCAAAGATTTAAATCGTTAGATTGGCCCTCGCCGTACTAACGCCATACTGCAGGCTTACCACCAGCTCTTATAGCAGGGCAGAAGTTGTTGTGCACTGCTTTTTTGTTCTATGACTAAGTACAAAAAAGCATTGAAGTTCAACTTTTGCTCTGCTATAAGATATGGTGGTAAGCCCCCTGAGAAGAGTAAGCTCACACAATACTAATGGCGTTTCCATGACAACCAAGTCAAGTCTCTGTGTGTGCGTCAGAGAGAGAGGTGTCAAAACAAAACATACTCGTAAAGGCGACCATCTTTGAACGCGGCAGGGCAAACAAACGAGAAATCTTCTATCTTGGCCTTATTTTTCGGCCGTGATGTTTCTGCATCACTCCAAGTGCCACTAAGATCACTTAAACATACAAAACACAATGGTGGAACTAAACTTATCGACGTAAATCCGCATTTAATTGGTTGTTGCTGTTGATGAAGTGTTCTCCGTCATCATTAGAGCTCTTGAAAACATGATACGTGGGAGTAGCTATCCAATTTCCTTAACAAACATGCAGACTGATGTTATTTCAGCATCAATGCGAAGAGCCGCTGTTAATAAGGCTGAGTGGAGATTAATTCTGCAACTGTTTCTGTTAGAGTGCGCTAATTAATTGCGGATTTATGTTCCACCGTATTTGGCAGTGGAATTCACGTTCCAAGTGATAGAAGACTGGAGAACCATTGGGTGGCATTGGCTTCATGTTTGGCACTTTAAAAGTGAGCTATTGTTGCAACACCATTGTCTCTCTTTTTTGGCTTATTATTCGACTAGCACGAGTTTACTCACCCGAATCGCCGCTTTTAAATAATATTATTTTTTTCTGTAGGGTACTTGCACGAATTGGCACATTTTGAATTATATGTAATGAAGTTAAGATAAAGTACAGGTTTTATAACATTTAACTCATCACTTCTGTGCGCTAGTGCCCTTTTTTCGATACTTTATTGCTTAAAATTCAAAATGTGCCAATTCGTGCGAGTCGCCTATAGAAAAAATTATATTATTTAAAGTGTTGAAATGTTGATTTGCCCGTTTCGGGCGAGTAAAAGCGTGCGAATAGACTAATAAGTCGGTTTTTTTAATCTACAGCTGTCGCGGGAATATGCTGACACATACATAACTTAAAAGTAAACTACATATAATACTTAATACTTATTTTAATTAAGTGCATAATGCCGCAAGAGTTAATAGGAGTCTTAAGTAGATTTCCAGCTTTTTATTTATCGTACTTATATACCAGATACATTAACTCATTAAAATAAAACTATTCTTTCTACGTATGTGACGTTCCAAAGAGTGGTTCCGAAATTGCAAGTGTATGTTTTTTACAAGTACTTTTATAATCACCCTGTACCAAAGGGTCGAACTTAAATTAGGTTAACTAAAAACTATTTAAATTAAAATTAAATTAAATTTAACCCATAAATTCGTAAGCTATTGAAAATTGTGCAATTTTCGTTTTAAACAAATGGAATGTTAAGTATGGATGAAATAAAATAAAAAAGTGACTTACTTAACTTAACATCTAAGATTTATAAAGATAGCTAGTATTAATTAAATACATTGCCTCCCTATATTTACTAATACTAAAATGTGATGCAAATCTAACTAATACCTATCTAAAAAGTACAACTATTCGAATACATACCAGCTCAGATCTTTTGGAAAATTAATTTAGGTAATTGGTCGAAAAATACGGTCAATTTACATTTGATTTGAGATTCAAAATGGCGAGTATTAACTAAATATTGTTGAGAGCATATCCCTTATCAAACAAAATAAATATTTATATATAAATCAAACTAAGTAATAGGTAACGTAAGGTACATACTCCGATGGTTTGCAATACTGTCCTCAGTATTGCAAACATAAGCTACTTACGTGTGCTCCTACACACGTAAGTAGCTTATGTTACGAGGGTTTAGCGAGGAAATGTGCATGTGTGTGTGCATCCATACGAGTCTAGTACATGCTAGAACAAGCTTAGGAAATTCCGGTTTTCTTGTTAACGTAATGTGATGTTTTACATCACATCACGTTAACAAGAAAACCGGAACTCTACTTTACTCTATTTATAGAGTGTAGTTTACCAACTCGCTTTAAAAAAGAGAAGACAATGGGCAAAAGAGGTCAGGCCCGTCTAGTCTGTAAAAACCTCGCCGTGAAAACTTAGGTGAAGTGGGCTTTCATTCCACTAGGGATTGACACTATTGACAGCTCACATGCTCACTTCACTCCAGTTTTCACGGTGAGATATTTACAGAATATCACTGATGATCTCCATCACTAGCAAGACCTTTGTAACTAAATGGAATATTAAACAAGAAGTAATTTTTATTAGGACACCCAGAAAAAATCTGACAGTGAAAAGTTACATTTAAGTTATTTTTTTAGGCATAAGTTTACACGGTTCGATCCTCTAAAGAGTAGGTTGTACTGTGCTATTTTCGTATTACCCTGTTTTATATTGACATATAAGCAAGATTAACCTATAATGATCCTGCTGGGACACAGGCCTCCTCTCTGTGAGAGGGGTAGGCCATAATCCACCACACGGGCCCAGAGAGGGTTGGTATATTGACATGAGTTTTACAAATGCGCCTTTAAGTTCGTCTGATGTTCGGAAACCCGCAGCATTTGGTTCTGCGTTCCTAAATACGGCTAACACATAGTGTAGACGGGTTTGGAAAATATTTTCTTTAGGTTTAGAAAGTTTCTTACTAGCTCCAGGTGTAATGTTCCCATAAGGGGATTTCTCGTTGAACACATAAAATAGTATTAACGAAAATCCAGTACGTTACAAGAGTTTTATTTATTATCATCTCTCTATAACTAACTTATTTTGTGCATTATGATTTTATAAGGAAATACAGTGTCCGTATATTGTGATGTTGAATTAAATAAACTATTATTTTATAAGTACCCACTTAAGAGTAATTACCGTCATACTATTGTTACCATTAAGTTATATTTATTTTAAACTAGATGACCCGACGGACGTTGTCATGTCAATATTATAATGTATAGAAAAAATTACTTGCAGTTTTCCCGAGTCATCCAATTTAACGGACATTTTATACAAAAAAAATTTAAATAATACCAAATCGGTTCAGGCGTTCTCAAGTTATGCGCTTACCAGCGAAAAGCATTTTATTATTATTTATATTATAGATTATTGTGTCAAAAATCCCCCGTAGGTAAGTACCTGCTTCAATATAAGTAATGCTACTTCCGAATCATGAAGACGCCCGGCTTAAAATAAATTTCTTTAGTATGTAGGTACAAGGTGTTCAATCAATTATGAAAATAATAAGGAGAAACAAGTTGAAGCGACATTGCTAATGTTCTATGTCTTAACTGTATACCTTAATTCAATAGAAAATGAAAAATCCTTATTTAAAAGCATAGGTACGCCTCAACATTATCTGGAGGCGATTTATTTATAATTTTAGGCCGTAAAAGAGTAGGAAGACGAATGATCAGGAGGCCACGAGGTCGCTCCAAGTGTGCAATTTTGTGCAATTGTAAAATTAACTCTATATCACATCAACACAAATCATTAAACAAAAATCTCCATTTTTTATTATCTATGTACAAAGAAAATAACTGTGTACTCGTGAAAAAAATACCCATGAACAAGTATCGATTCAAAAATTAACCTATCCGTAGTAATATATAAAGCTATTTATAAGCCCTACTCACATCATCTACCGACAGATATAAAACATAATTTTGAATGAATTTACCGAAAAACCCTATAAATCTAAGGATACATATTTTTCATTAGGTATATCAAGGAATAAATATTACCCGATTGCTTTTAAATCCTATAACAGCACAAAAGCTAAGTATGTACAGAAACATGGATAATCAAAACTTAATCATAGGTTAGGTACTAGACCAACTATAGGATAGGAAGACGATGGATTAAGAGGCCGAGTCTCAGGCCTCCGACTGTGCAGTTTGTGCAGACAAATAATAATCCCCGTCAGTACACTTTCTTAACTCAGTTTTAAAAAAGTGGGAAACAGAATCGAACGTTCGCTGTGTTCTGGTGAAAATTACTTCGATGACGAACATTAAGTAATCCTTATTTAAACTATTTACAAAAAGCTCAAATACTATTAATAAGTTCACTAACTCGTCATGAACAGATAAACTGGTAAATTATTTTATTTAACTACTCTACAAAACTATAACAGACTGATGAAATAATTTCAACAAATAGATTGCTTTAAGGTCTCTGGAAAGCAATACCTAAGTAGATATACAAAGTATTAAGATCTAACAAAAAACGAGTGAATCCTATACGAGGAGAGTCGGTATGATAAAATAGGTAATGTTCCCAAAAAAATAGAAAATAATTTAATAATTTTAATTCAAATATAAAACTCATAATAACACGGGAAATGCTACCGAATTCGCCCCAAAGTCTTTACAAACAAATACCTAGTAAATAAAATTAATTTAATGAAGTTATTAACAAAAATCAAGCTTAATATTGATATCATCTAAAAAACGAAAAGATTAATTTCAAACACACCAACTTCTTAACCCCTTAAAATAGTTTACACGATTTTTGTTATGCCTTACGTACTAACCATGGTGGTCAATATGAAACACAAACAAACCTCAAAAGTGGAAGACTGCCGGTGATTACGAGGCCACTATCTTGGGCCTCTTTGTTTGCATTGGGAAGCAAATAAAGAGAAACTGGAAGAGGGAGCCACTATTGCATCAACTACTAGGAACCAGGAGCTGAATCCTAGTAGTTGGTACAAAAGGAAAACCAAAAAATCTAACAAAAACTAGGTTCACGCAATAATATCTCAGTATTTTTAAATTTTGCTACCCACATGAAATGTGAGAGGGTTGGATGGGTCCAAAATACGTTAGAAGTTATTTGATTTCTCACTGATCGTGAAGCCAGACATAGGTATAGTAATGATAGCCACCAACAACGGCTACCTACCCTGATCTTCGAAAGAAATCATTATATCCATCCAACACTTATTGCGACAAGAACATTAATATCCAATTAGTTTTACCAGAAAACAAGGAGTAACAAGAAAAGCTTAGTTGTATGCCTTAAAGAGGGTCCACGAACCACCTTAATGCAGGATAAAGGTGCTGGATCCTGCTGTTAGCATAATTAGCCTGTAATGTTCCCTTAGCTGGGAAGGCCTCCTCTCTTCGAGAGGGCTATAATCTATAGTTGGTAGATGTCACATGTCTTCGAATTTTTGGTTCTAGGACATGCCGGTTTTTTCACGATGTTTTCTTTCACCGTTTTGAGAGCAGTGGTGATGAAATGGCCGTTACCACGGGGTCGCCACTGCTCTAGTATAATTAAAATTAAGTGATCGAAAACATAGAAAACGATACCATGACATGATCTGGCTGACTCTGATGCTGATTTGATGTTGACGATGTGGTGAAGATTTAATGAAGTAGATAAGAAAACGGTGATTTCGAAGCCACAAGTTTCGGCCTCATGTTGTTCATATTGCGAAGCAAATAAAAATAAACTTGAAGGTAACTGAACAATTTAACAAAAACCAAGTTATGCAGTATGTTGATACTGCTTCAAATGCTGCTTGAATTGACAATAATAACCAATGGTAGAGCAGGTTAGTATAAAATTTGATTTCTCACTGATCGTAAAGTCAGACATAGGTATTGTTATGTTAGCCACTAAGGGTAACCCACCCTGATCTTTGAAAGAAATCATGATGTCCCCTCAACACACTTGATTGATTGACGATAGGGAAATTAATATCAAAATTAATTTAGAAAAAAAATAACAGCACAAGCACGAACACACACCGCACGCGTCACATACAAGTTACGTTCTTCAACGACAAGAGATGATGATGATTCTGACCTGACTTTTGAATCAAGACAGGAATACGATCATGACGAGGCCACTATCTTGGGCCTCTTGTTGTTTATATAGGAAAGCAAATAAAGACAATGCCACAAGAAGACACTGCTACAACAACTGCTAGGAACCACGAGTAGGATTCTAGTTGTTGCTACTAAAAGTATTATTTTGATATTCTTAAAATGTCTAGGTATTTTTGAAACCTATGCTCAAGAGCTAAAGTAGGAATACGGTGGATTTGTTATTTTGCCAATATGTTCAAAGCTATTATCAGTAAACAATTAAACTTACAAACACAACTACAGGTTAGGAAGACGATGGATCAGGAGGCCGTGGGGTCGCTCCGACTGTGCAATGTTGTGCAAATGTAAAATAAAGCCTACTTCCCTTCACTATCAAATTAAATCGGAATAAAAAGGAAATAACCGTGCGCTCGTGAAAATGATACCGATGATGATGTATCAATGAAGCTTAACTTAACCTACTATTTTTTTTGTTCTTTTTTTTTTTTCTTGTGCCATATCTACTAATCTAATTTCAGTGCATTAAACAGTAACTTAACTTAGAATCTATTCATATGCTCCACTGACACATCGTCAAACGATAAGTATTATTAAACTGAACTTACAAAATTTAACTAGATACTAAAGATAGAAAAGCAGAACCAAAGAAACATAGACCAAAATTTATTTTATGTGACGATTTGAAAACTACAGTCTTGAAGAAACTGAATAAAAACAAAAACCTCGTTTTATGATGTCTGTTAAATGTTTAAAAATTTTGGGTTTTCATCGTAATAGCAAACAAGAACCAAGGTACAATGTACAAGATGACTAAAATGCTAGTTTACTTAATCTCAAGTATTAGTATCTTATTTAAAAGCAATCGACAAATCACACAACTTAAGGCCTATTATTTTATGATTAGATTTTATTATTACATAAGTTAAAGGTAGTAAACTTAAGATTTCGGAAGACGATGGATTAGCTTATTTCTGCTGTTGATATTATCTGTGCAACCGCTTAAAGAGACACTATTGAATTACTTCACGTGAAAATCAAATCAACGATGAAGTACCAACGGAACTGTCTTTACGAACTATTGTCATGCAATGTTAGTCAGAGAGGGTAAGCCCTAAAACGAGCAAAACCATAAATAATATTAATGTGTCTAGCGTTTTCCCTATGTTTGGGTCGGCTTCCAGTCTAACCGGACGCAGCTGTTATACCAGTATTTTACAGGAAGCGACTGCCTATCTGACCTCCACAACCCAGTAACTGGGTAACACGATATGCCTTGGTAAGATCGGTTGTCAAAGCTCTGCCCTTCTGACTAACCGTAACAACTGTCAAAGATCTACGAATAACAGCCGGGACCAACGTCATAACGCGCTATCCAAGCCACGGATGAAGATCCCATATCTAATGGATGGTCAGGTCACCAAACTACGAATCGACCGCGGAAAGCGTATACCTTCGATTGACCCGTACGGCATAACTAATGACTTTAATAAATTTAGAAACTCCAAGAACATAATTAAAAACTGTCGAAAAGCCTGTTTGTTTCTTGTATGAAATACCCAAGTGGCTCTGTGGGTAAGCAGGGACATTTCAGGCTTATCATTGTACGAAAAGCCTATAAAATACGAGGTCAATTATAACTGGAAATGTATGTGTCGATGTGTCGTCGCGTCTACCACTAATGCCGAAACAATAAAGTTTAGCAACAGTATTTTCTAGGAAAAGAAAACTGTAGAAAAAAAGCCTTTTACTAGCATCGGTAATTAAGTATTCTTGCAGCTGATACCCTATACTGACTAACATGACATACCAACTATAAATGTATCGTGCTGTGCACACTATCTTATTGTATATACACCTAGTTCGTGCGTAAAACAGTGACTTAAAAATAACACTACCTTACTTAGTTATTTTAACTTAAATCTAACTTAAACTGGACCTAACTTAAATGGTCCAGTTCCGCTGATATGTCATTGGAGTATTTGAGAAAAAAACTGAAAAGTCTAAGTCTAAAGGAGATTAACTTAAGCGCACCAGGTACCTTCATGAATTTGAAGTAGCAATACGTCTGATATTTAAATATCAAGGAATATTAGATCTTTTCTCGAAGATCGTCCACTAATAAAAACCTGTTAATAGATAAATTTTGTTTACATCTTGTTTATTTTTTTTTTTGTGGTCCGTATCCAAACGGTGCCAACAGGATCCTATAACAGTCTGTCTGTCACAGGGTTGTATCTTTTGAACCGTAATAAGCAGATAATTAAAATTTTCACAGTGTGTCCAAATAATAAAAATACTAGAAACATGTTTTTTTCGCCGGTTTATATTTACTTAATTTTTTTTTTATGTTTAGTTTTGAATATTGTACGGTAGCATGGAACCCTTCGTGTGCGACTCCGACTCGCACTTGGCCAGGTTTGATTTTACTTGATTCAAGTCCCTAGTCATTACGTAAATGTAGCTATCAATATTTTCTAAAATCAAAGGATCGTCGCAGCCTCGACACGAGAGGAAGTGTTTGCTTATGTACTTAGTTAGATTAGGACAGAATACAAACTAAAATATCAACGTTGTTTATAGAAATATCCTTCTGAAATTCGAAGATATGAAGCTCAAACGTTGTATATTTAATTTGCATATCTATCACAATCTAAATAGTATCCTATACTTATTTGATAGGAGTCTTAAGTGTAGGAGACGTTACACAACTTCCTCGGTAATATCGTTCATGATTTTCTACCTAGCCAATTCCCGCGACATTTCCATTTCCCAAACATACACTGAACTACTTAGATTGATTGAAGGAGCACTCACAAAAGGACAACCCGAGTTTCTCTTGAAACTTATGTTCTTAAGGATAGTTCATTAAGTTCTCCTAGATACAGATACCTACTTATATACCATATAGTTCTACCTACGCGTCACTATGGGCGTCACTGTTCTCACTGAATAAGTTTTCAGTATTTTAAAATAAGCCTATACTCACTTATTTTGATAAAAACGATTAATTACTTAAGTATAACTTATTAAGGATAACTCCGATGTGAAAACTCAAATCTAAATATCTATCTTTCTTAGGCTTGTTAAAACTAAACGAAAAGGCACAAAAGGGAATGCTCTTACAACGTAAAATTATCTTAACTTAAAATTGATTGCCTCAAAATTAATGAAAGATTTAACTTAATCCATGAGCTACAGCCTGCCATTCGGGTACTTAGCGATACTATAATAATCTGCCTACCGTGCGTGTTCCTTAAATGTTACCTTAAATGTTACCAATTAGAATACAATTCTTATAAGTATAGATCTACAAAATTAACATACGTCTTTTGGTGAGCTTATATGCGTCAATAAAATACATTTAAAGCGGACAATAAAAGCAGTACATAAATTCACTTCACAGTAACATTTAGGTAGTGATATTATCGAGAGTCGAGTCATTGGAGGGTCCTATTTGAGAGGATCAATGCGAGCGATAGTTTATACGTGAATGTTGATGTTATGGGATATTATTGTATTAATTCATACACCAAAACAGCGTATTATTCAAGAGAATACGGATGTAGATGTTTTAGAAGTACACACGGGATGGTTGAGGGATAACATTGTTGTAAGTGTAGTTTAGTCGAGAGCCGGCGAGTTGTGTCGGGAGCTTACACTTACTTGGTGCGCCGGCTTCTAGTTGCCGAGCCGCTCCTTGCGGATCTACCGCATAGCTGACGACTCTAAACCAACCACTAGCTCCCTCGACTAATCATAAAATCAGACATCTCAACAATAAAACTTAATATGCTACCATAAAGTTAATTTAGTCTTTAACAAAACGCAATCCATCACCAACAATAATATAACAAACACATTTAACATAACCCATAAATAAAAAAACTACCTCAGCCATGCTGAACATTTATTTAACCCGAGTCGAACTCGAAAATATACAACATAATTATATTTAAATAATATAAGCATCAGGTAGATTCCCTAACTACATACTTGCAAGTCAACATAATACACATATAATATTATAATACAATGCCGAGATCCGCCAGACCCTATGAAGTCTTCACAAAACGTAATATTGGTGGATGGGAATGTTTTACAAGTAGGTACTACCAGATACGATTCTGTACCTATATGAACTAGAATACCAATAAAAACCAATCAGAAATGGTATTTTTTGTTACTTATTAGAAGAAAATCGGTTTTTTATATTAAAGAAAATCCTGCCAGTTTTCGCTATTGAATTAAGTCAGTACCTATAACATAGTTAGTCCCAATAAACATGTCCACTACATGGAATCTATTCATGCGCTGTGCGGTATTAATTAGGCTCATCAAAATGTTACGCTTTGCAACGAGCTCCATTATTCGCTACGAAAATTATGTATATTGGCTATTGGTATTCCGGTTCCCAAGCAATGTTTTGTAAATGTTCATCAATCGAGTCTAGCGGTTACCCGTTTGAATACAAGGTACAATACATAAAATATAATATCTATAACTACATGTGCGAAAATTATTGCTGAACGAATACACGTCTGTGATAGTCGTAATTAATTGGGTACTTAATTATCTTATAATTTACGGATACCCATGTGATGTCTATCAATTTTCTTTGTTTGTTTTTCGTGACAGAAAGACGTAACATAGAAACTGTGCGGTTGCCAAAACACAAACCGCGCGCTATAAAAAAATCACATTATTACTCATTAAAAACTGAGTTTAAAGTTTGTTAAAGAAACGAAAATGTATTTTTAAAAGATCCTCATTTCAATTTGTTTTAAAAGATGTGTAGAAAGCAATTTTTGTAGCTATTATTAAATCTGTAGGGAGAAGGCCCTATTTAATTTAGCAATGCGCTAAGAAGCATGGAGTAATTATAAGTTATATTCGATTACCTACGAGTAGCACCACATGGATGCCCATTATACTTTCTAGACTTAGAGAGTAATGTATAATTAAAATTACTAACTATTGTGAATGTTGTGATGAATTTCATGACATAAAATCTAATTAAGCAATTAATATTTACGTTATAAATAATTACATACTACGTATTTAATAATTATTTTACCTAATAATTGAAGTAGGTATCATAATCTCGCTACATATTTACATCGGTTTAGCTGCCACAAAAGGGCTTATTTTCTAATAGCATGAATTTTATTCTATAACCATATGTTGGTGTTTTAGGGCTGTTTTTTTTTCAATCGATAAATAATTTTTATTCGTGGAATAAAAATGACGTCTGACAGATTTTCAAAATTATTCCTCGGATAAAATTATCTGACGTTGGAAAAATCAGCCCGAAGTGTCAGATATTCCCACTACAGCTGCTTGTAGAACCTATGATCTATCCGGAATGTGTTAATTACTGAAAATTTCATTGAATGTGAACAACTACGTGAAAAATCCGTACACCGAGAGTTGACGCGATATGTATTCGAGAACAACCCTTTTTCCACAAGACAAAACTATGACACTAATCCATTTTGGTCGAGATAAACCGGACAGCAAAACTTTGTAAAATCCTTCCATGTTACCTGTTTGCTTATTTTATAAGCCGGAAACGTCGTGATGTTGTAGAATTGGGTGAAGGAAACCGGGTCCTGACGCAATAAACTGTAAACTTTAACATTCTGACGCGGCAGTACTGACGTTACTGGTGACCTCTATAAACCTGATAGTTTCGCCGCCGAAACTGACAGCCGGACCTCAGAACTTATGGCTGGTGGCCGGCTGCTCGGGCGGGGTCACGTTCATCCCCATGTTATCGTAAGAGAAGTCCAAAGTGGTATCTTCTGCGGGGTGTCGGTTGCTAAGTGCTGTGCTGATGGTTTTCGGTGTGGTGGCACCCTGGCTCTTCTCGGTCTGTGAAGTCCTGGTGTCCAGGTCCCTCGCGTTCAGAGGCTGCTGCGGTCGTTTCGCTGGTTCGGGGGGATTCCGTATCTCGAGTTTAAGTTCGTGCTTAGGTTTGGGCATCTCCGCGTGTGGGTTGTGATGGGTCAGGTCGTTTGGGTACTGCTTCACACGGTTCTGGAAATTGGTGAAGGATATTTTATCAGTGATTATCTATTAGAAGGAATTAAATTATTTTAAAAAAACCTGTATTTCACCTATGTGAAATTGCAATATGTACGAGTATATCATTTGGGGAAAAAAGAAGTATGAATATTGCACGTATCTATGTCATAGGAATGTACATATATTGCAGGGTTGTATGTATGCTTCACGTGCCTTTGTATGTAGGATTTTAAATTCCATTTATGTAGTATACGTACGTGTAATACATGTATGTATGTGTGTCAGAAGAATGTGTGCTCAGGTAAGAGTGCTGCACGTCTGTAAGAATATTGATTTA
Source organism: Apamea monoglypha (assembly GCA_911387795.2). Taxonomy (NCBI): domain Eukaryota; kingdom Metazoa; phylum Arthropoda; class Insecta; order Lepidoptera; family Noctuidae; genus Apamea; species Apamea monoglypha. The sequence continues at coordinate 20,070,609 of OU426914.1, read as the reverse complement.
TACCTAAGTATGCTAAGTGCACGTCTTTCACGTATGTGCGTAAAGCCGTTATCAGATGGGTATGTCTGTTAAGCTGATATTAATAGGATCTCTAAAAATTAAGGTTTATTTGTATGTGCGTTACAGATGACGTGTTTGTATGTGCGTTATAGATGACGTGTTTGTATGTATATTACACGTGACGTGCTTGTACGTATGTTACACATGACGTGTTCTTATGTGTGTTACACGTGACGTGTTTGTATGTGTGTTACACGTGACGTGTTTGTATGTGCGTTACAGATGACGGGTTTGTATGTGTATTACACGTGACGTGCTTGTACATATGTTACGCGTGACGTGTTCTTACGTGTGTTACACGTGACGTGTTCGCATGCGTGTTACAATGACCTGTTTGTATATGTGTGTTACACGTGACGTGTTTGTTGTGTTACACGTAACGAATTAGTATGTGTGCGATACGTGACGTGTTTGTATGTTTGTATGCCTAGCACGTATTATTATTATTCAGTGTTAAAGTAAATTCAACTAAAAACTCATTTACCTTCGCCGGCTGAAATTTCTGTTTGATGTATAGCCAAGAGAACTTGCCCCTGCAGACGATGATGAGAATGAGCACCAAGATGGCCAGGGCCACCCCACTGATGATCAAGGCCGTCTGCGCCTGACGCTGCACACCTTCGAAAGCATAACCTTTGTCAACCACCATTCACCAATATGTCTATAATATTAAAATAATCATGCTCAATCATAGATTTACTGGGTAATAAAAAGCTGACAGTTGCATCTGCGCAATGCGAGTTTATAGCATTCGCAGCAACACCACTTCTGTTTAGCAATAATTATCACATTGGCATTTCGCTTTAGAGAAAGTTTCCTCTCGCAATAAAGGGTATGATGATTTTATTAGCAAACACAGATGACAGGCTGAAAATCTTTGCCGCCTTTTCTTGATCCTTAAGTAATTTATGAGACAATGATTGCTACAGTTGCTACCATATGTCAAAATACTGATTCATAAATATTAATTTCCAACACTCCATAATACAGGATGGCAGGGAAATCGACACCCAAACTATAACCACGAATTAAGCACATGATTTGAGACTCCCTAGCATATACAGTTTTCGCCAGTTATCAATAAAATTAATCAGCTGTTTCATAGAAAACTACAATACCTAAAAGGTGAAAATGTATCGAACGAAACTCAAACTCAAAGCATTTATTTCAAATAAACCAATTAGAGGCACTTTTGAATTGTCAAGGTATCAATCATTTGAAAAATTTTAACGCAGCAGTGTTCAGTATCATGTACTGAATCCGGTTGGTTCCCTAAAACCTCTCTACGTAAATGAAAATAAGTTACAAAATAGCACACAACTAAAGCAAAGCCAACACTCAACCCACATTTGCACAACTACGCTTTACGTTGTCAATGAAGAATTATTTAGGGACGGCGCTAAGGGGACTTAGGAGCACTACTAGTGGCTCCAGGCATTAGATGTCTGCCTGTACTAGACGTATAATTCATAGGAAAAGTTTAAAGCTTCAGTTACCAGCTGTGCCGTTATGGCAGGTGGAATATGCGGTAGCATATACTGAAGTACCTAGGTACATAGTTTGTTCGCTGTTGCTTTCATTAGCACGCTGGTTGCATTAGCTTAACTACTATATTATATCATGCCAACGAAAAGGCAAAAAAACAGTAAGTCTGCTGAATTTTAACTAAATAAATAGCACTGCATGGTTGGATCGGGACGAAACGATACTTTAATATAGATTTTATCGTTGAAATAATATAGTTTGCTGCCAAAAAGGACTAATGTGTACTACTGTAATAAACGATTAAGTGTTGTTTTGAAGTTTCGTCCCGATTCGCCCCGTTTTACGGTACCTACATAAGTGTCATATTTAGCTGGCTACAATTTTTTTTCTCTTCTCACTATTGAAGTAATTAGAAAACCAGTCGTCAAACTTGTATATTTTAATATTTCAGTACACGCTAGCGTAGCTGCTGTAGTCTCGTGTTCTCAATAGCAGTTGTCATTGCACATTAAGAGAAGTTCAAAATTAACTCGACTTTTAAAATCAATAATACTTGTAACAAGTTCAGGAGGAGCGCGTTAACTTTATTCAACATTCGCAGTAAACATGTCTACAGTCTAATTAAGGCCAAAACTTGGATATTCGCAGCGCAATTTCCAGAACTTGCAAAAACTTATAATTTCTTTGAGCTGCACAACACAACACTATTCTACAGAATATCAAAATGGTTATATTGTTATTTACCAGTATGTATGTATGTACAGGTACACTCGAGCTGTCTATTTGGTGTACAGACAAATAACTTGCAACTACAGTCCGGCCATCAAAAGAATGCTTTCCTGACACCTGTCAGTGAGACAATTTTAATAGCTAATAAAAATCAAATTCGCAAATCACGTACCTATTCATTTGTATGGAACTGACAGGTGTCAAGAACGCATTCTCTCGTTAGCCGCACTGTATTTTTAAAACAATGTTGTGAGTGTGCTGAGTAGTCAATTCTTTTAGATGACTCTCTTGATTATGCCATAAGCTTCTCAAGTTATAACGCACACACAAACGTAAAGAAGATTATTTTGCCTGTATACCGATTAGCTTGTTCGCCTGTACAATAGGACTCGGTACGTGAGCTCAACAGAGTCTCGGCTTATTCAATATTAACCCGACGAAGCTCTCAATTGGACAACGAAAGGACATTCTCATATAAAACGCAGAAACCAATTTAGGTATATCTTGTTTAAAAGAAAGATAAAGTTTCGATGATGACAAATATTTGTTTTTAATATCACTAGGACAATAGTATTACGGATTGATTCTAACTTTGTAAGTGCTTCTACTATTTCTGTATAGGATTTTGATTAAGATTATATTCTGATAAGGCTTATTGGGTTATCCTGCGGGGTAATTGCGTAACAGTAGCAATGGCTTTCATTTTGACAGTTTAACAGACACGGTTCGTAGTCGAGCAGAAATATTTTTCGAACTTATATATGAAGATATTGTGATTGATAGTGTGTTACGCAATTAGGATGCTGGGTGATATAGTATTGAACATGAATAGGTACTCTAAAATGTCAAAAATAAGAAGAAGTTGAATGTGTGGTGCTTAAATAGGTAGTAATTAATCACCCCATGAACAAGCTTGTCACACTTTAAACTGATAAAAAAAGGATTAAGGTTTGCCCATTTCTTTGTCATTAAATGGCGTCAAACTCATTAACCTCTGAGCTTGTGGATGTCATGAAGTAACTTCCGGCCCTATTCCTAATTGCCATAAATATTATATTCCCAGCACTTATTTTGTTCAAGAGGTTCTCTTTGTGAAATAAATAGACTTCTTTAAATAGCCTTGCAAAAGATTCTCTCAAACGCACAAAGCATTAAAATAAATACTAATGATAAAAAAAATTAAAAAGGCATTCGCCATGTAACAAAAAATACATATTCGCAAAAGCAAAAAAAAAAGAAGTACAACGAAGCAAACATCGCATGAGCATGAGCATAAAATTCAGAACAAAGTAAACCTAGAAAAGGGAAAAAAAATAAAAATAGAAAGTTACCGCTCAGGTCCCCTGGAGGATGTGTATCTTCGGACCTTCGCATGTACCTCAGGTCGAGGAGGTAGCCTGTAAATAAACAAACACGGGTGTAAGCAAGAAATTTCTGTAAATAAATTTCTGTTTAAATAAACTGTACATGCATTTAGGTAGCTGTGGGAATAGGATAATTTGGTCACGTTACCAAGCTACATAAAAAAAAAAAAATGTAAGAATATTTGTATGCCATTAGGCCAAACATGATAGATCTCTTTTTTTTAGAGAGTGACAGGAACATTGACACAACCTGTTACCATGGATTCAGAACATGATTCTAGAACCACCACGTGGAAATTTTTCGTCAGATATTTAAAAAAATACGAGTACCTAGTCAGCTGTTACCTAAAAAAGTGCAATACCTACCTACGCGTCATTTTTTTTTTTTTTCAGCTTTTTGTGGTCCAGAACCTTGAACTGAACCCATGGTATGTTGGTTGTGCGTCGATGGCCCTGCCACACTGTATGTGTTTGTACAATCTGCATGTTTTGTATGTTTTTTTTTTTTGTTGTTTATATTTCCCGTATATGTCCCAAATATAATATTTTTCTTTATTTCTTTCTTTATGTTTATATATACTTATATTTCTCATCATCATCATCATCAGCCTACAGCAGTCCACTGCTGGCCATTGGCCTCTCCAATTGCACGCCATAGGAGAGGACATTGTCTACACATAAACGTCTTGAATCTTGGAATCTTGAAAGTAGGTACCTACAGCTGGAGTAGACAAGGGGCAGACCAACGTAACACGTCAAAAAAATCTTCTGTAAAGTATTCCATCATGTAACGAAGAAAACGTAATGACGAAAAAAAAATTGGCAAAAAGACTAATGCGATAGATGTGTCGAATGATGCTGTTCAAAAACTTTTTTTTAAGAAGTGTATTAATTTCTAGTGATCTGCTGACGAATTTTTTGGCAGTCTGAATATTCTCTTTGAACTTTTCAAGGGCATTATTTTAGGCTGAAGTCTATGAAAGCCGGTGAAGCTCCGAATCTTTCACCTTTTTATACTTTATTTTAGAATCTATACTTTCCATTGTGTTCTATATTTTCTTTTTTTTAATAATCTTAATTTTATGAAGTATTTTGCCATAATTTCTAAATTGCCTTTAGTTTTATTATTATTATGTAATATATCACCTATTTCTGAGATTACTGGCTAACCTGTAACTGGCGACTGTGCAAGTCCGAGACTGTTGGTACCTATAGTACTTAAGATATATTATACACAGAAACTGTAGGTGTAACTTAATAAATAAATATCTTCGTTTACCTATACATAAACCGGATTGGTTTACTGAGAATCCCGGAATCAAACCCGCACCCGCACCCGCACAATAGTTCACATGTCATACTAATAGGGTTTAACCTTCAATGCAATTTATACATATTTCTCCAAGGACGGTGTCCAGTCCTATGTAAAAGAATAAATAATTTTGTCTAGACCAAACGACGCATATTTTTGAAGTTTTCCTCATTAAACGTGCTTGGATGTACAAACTTTGTACATCCACGCATTTAGCCTCTAGGCTAGTGGGGAAAATAATTGTCATAGTTCAACTGATTCTAAGCCCAATGTACATTTACGTAAGGTCTGAGGTCTCTACTGTCTGAGGAAAACTTCTAGGATCCCTTTCAGAGAATTCACACTCACAGTGAGTTGTTGCTGTTAGTGTAAGCTTTGACTTCTCTGACATAACATAACTACGAGTATGCTTACGACCCGTTCGCAAATACCTAAGCTCTAGTGTTCTCCGTGAAGGAGATATTGAAAAATGAATAAAACTTTGTGCAGTTTTCAGAATATTGTTATAAGAATGGTAACTTCAAAATTGTAACGTTTTTTATTTTAATTAAGTTAGTAGGATTCATTTGTTTATAGAGAAAACGAGTATTTGATTAAAAAAACAATTCTTGCAAGTAACTAGGTATTCGTTCTCCCGGTCATAATATCATAAAAATACTTTTATTCCCATTAAAACGAGATCTCAGCCGTAAAACTCAGTTTCAATGGTTTCACAATAGAAAGGCATTAACGGTACGGTACAGGTTTCTTTGCTACGAGATAAGAAAAAATTAGGGCCGGGTATTATGTTGACACAGGCGGGTCGGGGAAAAAATGTCCCGAGCAAACAAGCAGGTCGAGCTGCGCCGACAGGTGCTTGCCCGGGCCACACACACACCACCACACAACGCACTTCACAAAACTATCAACTATTAAGCGCTTAGCGAATACATTGTTTCACAACTCCCAGCTCTGGACGGATAAACCTAACGTAGCAGTACAAAATAAAATGGTTTATTTCATCCCAGTATTAAATATTACATACTTATGTAAATACAGCCATGAAATAAAACATTTTATTTTGTCCATTTCGAAATATAAAAGCGTAAAGTATCTAAACTCCTGTTCCAAACTAAAAACCGAGCGGAGCAGAGCGCTCTTTTGTTTTCCACAACACAAGTTCATTCAAAGCCCGCTCATATTACACATTGTTTACAGACGAACTAATTGAAAACTCGCATTTAATTGCATCGCGACATATGCTACAAAAACAGATTACACTTGCACAATTTATAAACAAGGAGCCACCTGTATTTGAGTTCACCGATGGTATGGCTGCACACAGACAAGCAGTTGTGTTCGTGTGCGTGGCTATACATGTGTGCGTACCATACCTGTCGAAGTCAACGGAGCATGACTTTTATGGGTATTGTTACACCCCTTACCAATGATCCTACAACTGCATTCTATTCAGCCCGTTATAACTCGTTATGTGCGAGGAATAACGACCCATTCGCAGAGGATTGGATAACTTGGTACTGGCATGCACCTGATACTTTAAAATTGTACAGATGATATAAGCGGAGCGCGAAGCGTTCCGAGTTCCGTGAGTTAGGCTGTGTCTAGTGATAAAAATACATTGCATACTCTTTGGCTAGATGCAAAGGTTATCCGATTGAAAAGAATAACAGATGTAGCTGTAAGGAATAATGCCTTTTCGTAATAATGATCGTAACAGAATATCTATAGACCAAGAGAGCTTAATAAATCCTATTATTTTGTAAGAAAAAAGTACACAAAGTCTGAAATAAAATTCTGTAGCATTCGAAAATGGAAGCTAGCGGAAAATGTGTGTAATACGGTTTTCTATCTGATCTTTTAATTCGTTTAGGGTTCCGTACTTCAAAAGGTAAAAACGGTACCCTTATAGGATCATTTCGCTGTCCGTCCATATGTCAGCATCCCAAGACCCCTTTTTCTCAGGAACTTTCAGAGGAATCTTTTATAGAGGGATTATCGTAAAATTTATTTGTTTGTTTGTATGTAGGAGGTAATCTCCGGGACTACCAATTGCATTTGAAAAAAACTTTTTGCACTTGATAACCCAATTCTTGAGGAAAGCATAAAGAACATCATGCTAAGACCCTAAGGAGCCGAGCAAAGAGGGAAAAAAGTCAGTAAGAACGCTAAGCGAAAAAGAAGTACTAGAGCGGGCAGGAGGTGCGATGCTACGGGGACAACAAATTTCACGCAGACGAAGTTGCGGGCAGAAGCTAGTCTCAAATAAAAGCACTAATAAATGTAAGTGGACAGACTAGGATTGGAAGTTTATAGCAAACTGAATAATATAGTGACACGTGTATCTAATAACGTAATATTATTATTGTGAGATGTCAGATAGACACAGACAGACATATTTATTTTTAAGACGAAGGAAGGTTCAATATACTTAATGGATATAAAATATATATTCACTAGCGGCGCCCCGCGGTTTCTCCTGCATAAATTTCGAACCCGTGAGAATATCGGAATAAAAGTAATATTTTTTTTTAACTTTTGGTACTCTTTGCCAGGACTCTAAGATCGTCAACCAGCGGGGTAATTTCGTAACACACATAAAATGCCAAAAAAAATTGATCGCTATAGGGTTTCATTTTGACAGTTCACCTACGTTCATTGCGTTATTAACGTTGTTGAACAGACAATTTTTTCAAATCTATGAAGCAATGGATTAGTAATGTCCTCCGAAACTCTCGGATTGTGTTTGAAACTCGTTTGTTACTCTACGGGTCACAGGAACGAGGAATACAGTATCAACTAGTACATTGGGTATTGTGACTGTTACTGGTGGCGTTATATATTGTAATCTCAACAGTAAATTTAAGCTAATAAATTGTGTGTAAATAAATAAATAAATAAATGAAGTGTGTTAAGCAATTAGGGTACTAGAAATCCGTTTATAATTTTATGTAATTTGAAAATAGTGCTGAAAAACAGTGTCGAATGCAGATAAAGTTTCTATCGACCAATATTTACAGCAGCTGTCTAGATCAGTCTAGATCACCGACACAGGATTAACGAGTTCATTATCGCGTGTGATACAATCGTATACAGTTTTTACTATGTTACTATGTCAAGATCAATCTCCTGAACATGGATCGCAGCACCACTAGTACGTACGTGTGCTCACTTAATTCTCTACAACATCTGCACCATTACCGTGTTGCCATATAAATGTGACCACTCTCATATAAGAGATGCTTGACCTGAAACCTACACATTCTTTACTCAAGTGCAAGCGAGACAAACACAGCAAAACAGAGACACCGACAACTGTAGGCGGTTTGCGGTCACGAAACCAGTTGTATAGATTATTGTTTAATAATAACAGACTTTATAACTAAGACGACTGAGTGAATAATCGATTGCTCACTCTTTAAGGCTTCTATTATTTTTTGTTCATAATTATTAGTCATCTTTATAGCTCCAAGGATTTCCATCTGATGGAAACGCGGCAGTAGTTTCTGAGAATGTTGGTCGTAGTCCCGATAACACGTGTGTTTGTTGATGTTATACCTACTTAATGTATTATTTATTCAGTGTCGTCATACTCAAATTACTAAAGTTAGTAAGACACTCACTCCTCTCGGTAAGACGGAGTGGGCCGTAATCCACCACGCGGGCCCATTGCGGGTTGGTAGATGTCACATGTCTTCAAACTTTTGTTTTGTTCTATGACATGCCGGTGTCCTCACGATGTGTTTCTTTACCGTTTTGAGAGTAGTGATGATGAAATAATTTTACACGAAGTAGGTCAGGTTTCCAATATGTCACAGATCCGCCCGCTCAAAGAGATTCTAATTACAGTACAGGGCCTTATGGTCCACAGTGCCTTCGCAGAAAATCTCGATCAAACGAAATAAAAGCTGCTCCACACGTCTATCGATCGCTATTCCAGATATTCAAAAAAATACGTGACGTTCGTTAGCCACGGCCATTAGGCTGATGAAGTCTGTATGACGGATGACCAACACGACATATAAGGTTTCTATTAACATTTTCCCTGCAGTAAGAAATAATACAAAAAAAATACTGACCCTCATATATACAGTTCACTAAAAAAGTGGAAGAAGAAGCTTACCTTGGCACTCTTTGATGCAGAGTCCAGCATCGTAGTTGTGACTCGTCTTGTTGCAGACGACGCTGCAGGGTGCGCACCGGTTGGTGTCTGGGGAGCAGTACTCCTCGAGCTGGCAGGTTAGCTGGCCGCATCGGATGCCGTCCAGCGTGAGCTGGGCGGATGCAGCGCCAGCCACCGCCAGCAGGCATGCTAGTCTAGACATGGTTGATCTGCAAAGAGGATAGAATATAATAGAACATTATTTCTTGTTGCTGCAGATTGTCAACAAATAAAATTAAGCGACAAGGTCGCCCATCTATGATTGTATGCTTTGTAGTGGTAAGCGTATTTTTTGCTATATATTTTCTGGTGTACAATAAAGTATATATAAATAAATTTATACAGTATCTCTTCAGCATATCAAGAATATATTTAAACATGGATAGGACGAATTGAAAACTGAACTTTATACAAGAATTAATTAAGAGGGTTATAATTTGAGTGTTGGTTTGCTTAGAAAGTATTGGCGTGTGATCTGAAGGTTGTACGTAAGACTGTAGGTAAGTTGAATATCGTCAAAATATATGTACGCCTATAATTTATGTATAAATTAGCGGTATCTGATACCTTTCCCAAATACTATTGATACCCAGAATAGCAAATTGGTGTTCCTTAAAAAAATAAATATCGTTATACAAGTAGGTAACTCGGTCAGTACATAGGCGGTTACGATAAGCTATGTAATAAAAACGCATTTGCGTGGAATGTTATGGGTCCATAATGCAATTTTATCCATCCATATGGAAGGCGTATTCCGGTACTACAAATCGACTGAAACGATTTTCACAAACTGGGCATATATATATCTGTCAAGTGTACGTAAAGCATTTAGTCTTGTAGACCAGATGTGTTGTGACATCTGTCATCCACAAGTATAATGACTGAACACAATTGTAAAAGCAACATAAGGTAACCGCAAGGCTGAGTCCTTTAGGCACAAGTCGGCTCAACGGAACACAAAGGACTTACTTAATGGAGAAGGGGTTATAAAAACATTTCCACTCGACGCCCGTTACTAAGATCCCCTCTTATACCAACATCAAAGGATACCGGGTTGCAATCAACTTTGCATAGGAGATGTCAGATGCACGTTTAAATGATTAGGGGCGTTGGCCTGTAATCATCAATTGTCAGGATAATCCAGCCAAATTTCTTAACACACTTTCAATCATAATCCGAAGGATTTTGAAGGAAATACCTAATCTATTGCTCATCATAAGTTTGAAAAAATCGTCTTCTCGACAACGTCAATCAGGCAATGAATGTTGTTGAATTGGAAAGGCGTTGCAATCGTTAGTGTGTTACACAATAACCCCGCTGATTCTCTACAGCTGGTGTCAGGTACAACAAAGAATTGGTAATTCCATAATTATGACAATAGTTCTGACTTATTAGTCTGTAAATAATGTTGATTCTTTACGCCATTTTGCACAATTCTCTCAGTAGAGTAAACGTAGAGTTCTCCTCTTATATGAACTTTAATTTACTTGCAGATTATATTGGCGTAATATTAGCATAAGTTATTTACACCAGACTCGCATAGATAAGTGGGAGGGAGATGAGTCTAATGTATTTAATAGTAGAATAATATTTGGCAGGTACTTAGAGGAGGCGTAGTATTTATAAAATAATTCAAAGTTCTACGAAGAAAATAATCTCTTGGTACAGTGCATTTTCCTTACATGCCCTATTTGGTAAACAAACACGTTACGATAACGAGGTCTCGCATGAAAGCATAATATGAACGTCTTGTTATTTTTATTGTAGAAGCCAACCTACACGGTACGCATTGCATGAACAACTTCTTCAAATTAATCATTCAACCATATTCATTTTCCTAATGATCGATATCTGAGTACTCTCAATGAGGCATATTTGTTTATTAAGTAATGAAATACACTTTCTATCTCTTCATTATCTTTAATAAAACCGGAGCTGCGGAGGTCGGCTAGCCTTCGTAGTATACTTTTAATAACAGTAATTATGACAGCCAGTGAAGCGCAGTTGATCAGGTTTCCATCGAGTTTACGTAGTTCAGCAAGGTGTAATATACGTGGATGTTTTATTCGCTTTGCCGGCGTTGAATCAGTGCAAACATTCACGTTTGTAAATATACATACGACAGATCTATAACCAAAGGGTAATCGTCCGTTTGTAACTGAACAAATATGTAGCGCTCGAAACTTTTGAGTCTAATTATGATTTTTATTATTTTCAAATAGAAACAGGTGCAAAACGGTTAGTTATAAATTCTCGTTTTAATAAAAAAAATTGAGGGTGTTATTTCCCACAAGAAAACCTTTTTTTTTTCCAGCCTTTTAATTTTTGGCTACAAAATATTATGTACCTTCTCTTTTTCTTTATAACTTCACAAAGGTTCACATAGTTGTTGTTTGAAATGTTCTAAAACAATATGCCCTATTACTTTTGCCTTTGACGAGCGGTTATGATGACTCATTGTGTTACCTAGCTTGAAGCAATCTATCGGAAAAACGTTTTTTTTTTTAAAACCTAGTAAATTTTTTTGGTCACTGTTTGTTAAAACTGGTATTTATCTTCGCGAAATCCGTTAAAACTGTTTACTCAGTCATTCGACGGTAGGTATACGTTACATTTAAAAAATATAGGTACCTACTTCTTTAAATAAAACCGTTTTTATTAAGTTATGTTTACCCTTGTATATACTTAAGTATGTAACCGTCTTTATTATGTTATGTTTACCCTTGTATATACTTAAGTATATACAGGGGAAACATACATAGTTTTTATCGCTTTGTTAACAAAGCGATAAAAACTGGCCCAGAAAACTATTTTGGTAACTAACCTGTGTCAGATAAGTAGGTATCTCATCTCATTAATAACAAATTTAAGGTATCTCATTTTAATATTCATTACCAATATCCCATTACTAATTTACCTAATTATCCCTAATCCGTAGGTCTGTGTGACGCAAGCACATTACGCCTTACGCATCGGAAGCTATTTAAAAATAAAAATTAGATAACAAAATGGCAGTTATCCAATACCTACATTTAGTTAAATACTAATACATCAGCTAGCAACATAAAATACAATATGTAAAAAACAACTCAAGCTTCTGATCTAATATTAACAATGCTTTAAAATGACCGATAAATAACCGTTTCATGCAATTGATACAATGGCGTTCAAACCGTTAAGTTACCGATAGAAAAAAATATAAAATATTTAAAAGGACTGGCCCGTACTTTCGCTGCATAGTAAGCACAATGAGTCATCCTCGTCCGTATGCTCGGTTTGTTAACCGACATGGCATATTGCTGCGGTTAAACTCACTAATACGCCTTCAGGTACTATAAATTGTTAAGTATGTCTTTGTGTTGTGTCGACGTCTCCAAGTAACCCTCATTTTTTATGCTACTGCAATTGTATTTACAAAAGAACGGTGAAAATACACTCCCGGACTCCTATATCGAGCCACCGTGCATTTTTATGTTTATAAGCTTAAAACATCAAAATAATGATAAGTCAGAGAAAAAGTTTTTATACTTGCAGGTTTGAAGCTGACTTACTACACGAATTTAAAAATAGAGAAGAAAATCGGAGTTTGATCGCTCTTATAGAAGCAACACGCTTTGAATAGAGGTCTATAAGTCAATATAAGTTATTTCGTTATTGGTTTTGTTTTGCATAAAAAGAGTATCGAAGTTGTTTTTACTTGTTTTTTTAATCCATTCTGACGTTCAAATTATGGATACTGCACCTGAAGTAGCTATGCAAGCTGTAGCACTTCTTCAGTCTGGGCTTAGTCAGCGAAACGTTAGTGCACAACTTCAAGCTTCATACTTTCCAAAGAACTGAACCACAGTCTTGCCGTGCATATATAGTTTTTAAATTTCTTAATGACTTCATTTCATTTAGACTAACAGCGCAAACCAATGAATATCTCAACAGTACTGCTAGTCGTAGGCATTAGTTTTGAATATGGAACGTGCTAGGCGTAGGTGCACGGTGTTATTAAGCAATTTATCACGTTTGACGGCGCAAGCGCTCGTGCCCACCCCTGAATATGCAACGTCAGTCGACTGACACGCGATCAATGTGACATACTTGTAAACAAACGACAATAGAAAATTACAGTTACAGTAAGAGATGTATGAAAGTAATTTACCTGCCCTCTGTATTGTCGTAATAAAAGCACTTTGTATTTACAATGCTGCAATTATTTTTAAAACAGAGTATAGGCAGTTTCTTCTTTGCTTTGTTACCATTTTATGATTGTCAAAGCTTTATCTTTCTAATTAAAAGTACTTTTGCGTAAAGCACATTTTAATATTCTTAACACTATATTTTATATGGATAATTGTTCCCCCAACCCACGCCATTGCATCGCATCGCCTTTCCCCGCTATTACTTCGTTTTTGCTGAGCGTTATTTCTGACTTTTTTCGTTTATTCACGACTCCCAAGGATCCTAGCGTGATGCTAAATACCTATCACCGTCCTCAAGAATTGGGCTATCAAATTCGAGAAATTGGCGTTGAAACAAAAAAAAACAAATAAACTCTTGCTCAATGCTTTCGTGTCACCTACTATATATTTTGGTAACCATAACAAATAGGAAGACTTAAAATACCCACCCAGCTTCATCCAAATCTACATTGTATTAATAGTGTTGTGATCAACAATAATTATATGGTTTCCGCATTATCACAATGATAAATTATCATGACACGTTGTTCAGGGAACATTCGTGTCTCAATACAAAAAAAAAATGAATTTATTTACGGGTAGGTACATAATATTACGTAATGAAAACGTTATAAGAGGCCAATCAAACGAAATACGTATTTAAATTGATTATAATACTGTTTGTTTAGTTTATTATACACGAATTTTAGCGTGAAGTTCCACCTCATATTATTGTTCTACGCAGTACAACTGATTCTAAACGACCTTTAATGTATGAGTCATCAAATAACTGATGATTTTTGGAGGCTTATAACGAAGTTTTTAGGTGTAGCATTTAATTAAATTTGGATAGCGACGCGAAATGAAATATCGCAAGTTATTTTGTAGAAATACGCGGTTTTTTTCACTAAGACATCAATGAATAAATAACTTTTAAATTCTCGGCGTAACTCGACTACGACAATTATCACACAAAAGGCACAAAACAAGGAAGGAAATGAGACACAAACAAACCTTTCTACCGGTGAAGAAAGTATTAGTCATGTCGCAAGGAGTTAACTGTTAAGTACACAGAACGTTTACCTGGCCCAAAACAAATGCTGCCTTCGTCACCACAACTCCACCACATACCACCACACACAATGTCTTCAAAACAAACCTTCAGGGAGGAAACTGTGGCTCAAACATTTTACACGATTTACTCATGATTGTTAACAAACGCATTTGGTCTGAATCACAACTGTACTGTTTAAGTTTTTACTATCGTTGCTAGGCAACCGACATCAAATATGCGATGCTTTGATCCGTATTGGAAAGCAGTGTGGAGTGAATCCACTGTTGAAGTGAACGTACAGCTGGTGGTGGATGACCCTACCGGACGTACCTACCAAGAGCCTTTTCGATACAGTATGTAAGTACAGATCTGCTGTAGTTTTATGTTGGTAAGTGCGAAATACAAATAAAACGGTGAAAAGAATCAGTTTTGTCTATAATTTAATCGTAGCTGAGCGTCTGAAGGACTTAATTCATGCTTCATACTTACGTATAGGAAATATGCTATCTCTAATGTGAATTTTTCAGTAATTAGTTAATTCACTGAAAATAATGCAAGTAAACTGAAAAATATACCTACAGTGGACTAGCTAGCATCAAGTAAAGTAATATGTCGGAATTTTGGAAATTACTAAACATTCTCTCTATTATTCCTTATAGAAAATCAATAAGACGAAGAGTGAAATGAAAATCTCATGAAATAGTGACAGCCCAAACTTGTAACCGACAGAACTTTATGGACTTTGCGTCGTGTTGCAAAATAAAGGGAACTAAAAACCATAAATAAGGCTGGGAGTGAACTGACAGGCCAAACTGTTTATTATTCACGCATCAATCGCTCAAGTCACAGTTCAAGACTAAGCCTTACAGTTGTAAAATTGGTTCCGAGAGCAAGGCGTGCCTAACTAAGATTGATTTCAGCGCTCTTCAGACGTTTACGTTGGAATTCCTGTTGGATACGTACACTCGTACAGTGGGAACACAAAGACTAGACGCATGCTAGGCATATTTCAAGAAAGGAGTTGACTATCTGGGATTGAAGAGGATACACAAAAAGTGCCTCATTCCAAAGTCACTCAAAGAATAATCAGCTTATAATCATCCTACTGCTAGGACCCAGGCCCTACTCTTTTTGAGAAAGAGTAGGCCGTAATCCACCACACGGGTCCAGTGCACGTTGGTGGATGTGATTTTTTTTGATTTTAGGACACGCCGGTTTCCTCACGATGTTTTGCTTCACCGTTTTGAGATTCGCGGTGATGAAACAAAGTAAAGCGCCTGTCAGGGTTCGAAACGATATACAACTCGTAAGTCGCGGTCATTACCTCTGGGCCACAACTCTTCACTTCTCTTCTCTGAGCCACTCAAAGAATAGTTTGACAATTTCCTGAGTGACGGATAATTTTGACAATTTCTCTTTGCCAAATGTTGAGGGAAGGCCAAGAATTTGTGTGAGACCAATTTATAATACTGTTGGTTTGGTGTTGTTATTGATTCGGCAACTACTTATGTATTTTATTTAGATTTACATCCAAAGTAGGCAAAGAGTTCTTTCATAGTTTATTACATCCTAGAGCTACCGAGACTCAAGAAGCCAATCGACAAAGTTACTATATTTTTCTTGAATAAAAATGCAGAGATAAGCTGGCATTAACCACAACCTATTCGTGTATCCGTCGTAATATGTCGTCAATCCTTTCCTTTGAAATATCTATTTTGCTTTTCGCGGGATCGCCGTCAGGTGAGGGTAGTATTTGTGCTGCCTTTGCCATTTTATTATGATTCTTAGAACTCGATATTATTTCAATATAAGAATCGGTTTTATGTGGTTTTATTTGAAAAATAATTGGGAAGATTAAAACGATATTATGTAGAATTTTCAGACTCAATTAAATTTAGACGAGCTTCGATATAGCCAAATACCTATGGGCCTAGTCCAAGTGACATTCTATCTGCGATAGTGATGATGGAAAAGTAAAAAATGTATAAGACTGACTTATATGCTACCGAAAAATTTATGTCAATCCCGTTGAAAGTCGTGCTAGCAATACAAAAGCGTTTGTCTCTTGTCCCTAGACCTTCTAGTTAACTAATAATGATAACAAACAGGCTTAGTTTTAGGCGTGTGCTACGGTATTTGGCTGAACGTGACACGATCGGTATGCAGTGATCTAAGCGCGGATCACCTTGAAGCGGAGGCGCGCGCGCACGTACCACCGCCACCGTGCATCCTACCTCCCAACGGAATTACTTATTACATATTATTGAATACAATAACTTTATTGTACCTATTTATAGGCTAAGGCATTTAAGGAAACAACTGAAAAGCTAAACAAGCCTTTTTTTAAACGAAATCAAAGTAATTCTGGAACCTATTTATAGGACATTTATTAATCATCGCGGCATTTGAACAAACAAGTAACAAGAAATAAGATGGCCGAACAATGTTCTTACGTTTTTTGCAAAGGTAAAGTTGTATGTTGAGCAAAATATGATTCGCGACCGTGACAATAATAAGTAGATATGTAATTACAGAATTATAAAAATGCCTCAAATGTCATGACTTCATGAAATAGTAGGTAATTCATTTATGATTTTGTTAATTACAATTCTGTAAATACATTTTATTTATATTTACGCTCGCGAATCATGTTTTGATTAACATGCAACCTGATACCAGATTCACCAGCAAACTGAAAAAAAAATGTAAGAATATTTGAATGTCGCGATATGTGTGTGTTGTGTGTGGCTGTCCTGGCGCTTTCGTTCGTTATGCTAATAATTCGATTCCTTTACATTAACGAGAATGTTTTGTAGAGCAATTGTTACGTTATTGTCATAATATTTTCAGCCTCAACCGTTATCTGTCATTGACGAACAGCCCCGCAGGCCGCACGTTTTTATCAAACAAGGTCGCAACTCGTCACCGACTCACTACCGAGGCGCCGACCGTGAGTCGTGATGACTGCACGAGAAAGCAACGAATCGAAGACGCCTCGCAACACCCACACCAGCTTATTGTTTCCTTCTCATTGGTATGCAAACCGCCATGAGTGTCTCAACCCGACGCTCTATGTATGTCTCACAATCACATAAAGTACCCCACGGAAAAATCAACTCTACCTCACCAAGATAAGATTATTTTCCGGATAATTGTTAACGAATACAAAAAGTGCAATCGAGATTTAGAGGACAAAGTTGTTCATAATATACTTGTAAGTACCTAGTAGGTATAGTTGAAACAAAGACGCCATTAGTAAAGGGATATTGGTCATATATTATTCAAAGGATGCATATGTTATCGATCCACAGTTTTCCCAAGCCTTGTGCATTATAAACGAAGTTACAGACATAACTTTCTTTGTGGCCTCGGCCACGGCATGTTAGCTCGATTTAAAATGCAATCAATACTTTGAATAAATGATGTGTATCGGCGTAAATGTATTTCGACTTGGATGCGATATACCTTCAGCGTTTACCCTACTTTATCTATTCAAGAAAGTTATGATCCTATATAACTCATTAAACACGAATAAAAAATGTAATAAATACATTTTACACTAAAAGTGAACTAAAATGAACTGCCTATAACAAATTGAATGCAGCAATATGTCATCGCTTGAACGAGGATGGGGCCGGAAATGATTGGGACATTCTGTTCTGTCCCGGATATTACGCCGAGCTGTCTCTATTTGCTGTTTGCTCACCTGCCGGGATAACCGGTTTTCACAAGGCTTTTAAATAAAACTGCATTTACGTCAGTATTTATTAAGGCTGCGTTCAGGGGAAATGTTTGGCACGAGCAGTAAATATTTAAAGGGTTTACAATTAAACACGTTCAGCTCAAATAATGGTGTGAGTGATTCAGATTTTTTTGTCGTTTTAAACATGATATTATTATGATGTTAATGCAGTTGTGAATTTATTGGCTTATCTAGAAGACCGTAATAATAAAACCAGCCTATTGCTGTCCCTTACAGGGTAAAGGACCCATCGCATAGAGAGAAGACACGACGCGTGCTCAAGATGGATTTCCGGCTTATATTACTAATTTACTTATAAGTCCAGAGTTCTTTACAATGTTTTCTTCACCAATGACAGTGATTATAAGATAAACATAAAAAGTGCATCAACCATAATAATCAATGAAAATAATCATTGCAGCAAATACTAAGTAATCATAACTTAGATGCAATCATAAATTTCCTTCAAACACAGGATTTTGTTTGAAGAAAAGTTGTGATTGCAAACGGTTTTTAATCATTCGTCTCTGTTGGGTTTTCAAATTCACTTTTTATCCCAAGCACTATTGAAGATGCATCCATAATTATCTACCAAGAAAACAGAGTTAAGTAACAAACCAAAGTTCTCTCTCTCCCATTTTTTTTTTTTAAAAAGCAGTCCAGTTTTTTTTTTTTTTTTTTAACATTTGAGTGTTTATAATGCTCAACTGAAAACGAATCTACATAAAATATGAAACTCCGGTCCTAGGCTCCACGCTGACAATCGGAAGGCTCCTCGCTGGCCGGAATCAGAATCCTCTTGAATGTGCTGGTTGTGCGCAAGATGTTATGTTGGGTACCTTCTAAAACTTTTTATTTTGATATGGCCACGGTACAAAAATATTTATTTAAAAAAAAAACTTATTGACGTCTAAAATCCGCCATTTTGATTTCATAACAACTCCTAGCCTATATCCATCGCGATACTCGTCCCACATCCAGCCATTAGGATGCTTTGAGGGTAACAAGAATCCCACATACCTACAAACATACAAAAATACGAGTAATCGGGTAATGAAAAATGATGGTTAACACTTGGGTATGAGATATAATTAGGTATAGAAAACGTTATTTTTTTCTGCTTATCTACTTTGTAGTGCATGCCGTGGCATACATTATTGTACAGGTGGGTAATTTAGTATTGTTTGTCGGATGTAAAATGAGACACGTGGATAGTTTGTCAACAATTGCATGGAAAAAATTAGAAAGCGCTCTACTTCTGTAAAGTTACCTGCTGGTTTTGAATGAATTACTGGTACTATAAATAAAAACAACTTTAACCATGTAATATCTAAAATACGAGGGCGGGTCAATAAGTCCGTGACTTTTTTAATTTCTTGTCTTTTAACTGAAAGGGCAACACTGCTCCTGTCAACAGGCAACTAAAAGTTGACTTAGATGACATGAAGACGTCTATAAGTTTGTCTTTGACAGCCATTGATACCAGACTGCCGCGTATTTTGAGAAGAAGATGGAAAAAAGTGAATTTCGTGTGCTCATTAAGCATTATTTTTTGAGGAAAAAAACCATCACTCATACCAAGGCTAAGCTTGATAAATACTATGGGGACTCTGCACCATCAATTTCAATGGTAAAGAAGTGGTTCACAGAATTTCGTTGTGGCCGTACAAGCACGGAAGATGCCGAACGTTCTGGACCCGAAACAATTGAAAAAATTCACGATATGGTGTTGGCCGATCGGAGATTGTAAGTGAGAGAGATTGTGGAAGCCATAGGCATCTCACATGGCTCAGTGGTTACAATTTTAAATGATCACTTGGGTACGAGAAAGCTTTCCGCAAGATGGGTGACGCGGTTGCTCACAATCGACCACAAACGCAATCGTGTGACAACTTCGCAAGAGTGTTTGGCGTTGTTCAACCGCAATATGGACGAGTTTTGGCGCCGTTTCGTAACCGTGGACGAAACATGGATCCACCACAACACACCAGAGACCAAACAGCAGTCAAAACAGTGGGTTTCTCGGGGTGAATCGGCGCCAAAGAAGGCTAAGCTGGGTTTGTCAGCCAATAAAATCATGGCGACCGTTTTTTGGAATGCACGCGCTATTATATTGACTACCTTCAAAAGGGTAAAACAATCAATGGTGAATATTATGCCAACTGATTGGGTTATTTTAATGCGAATTTAATAAAAAAAACGACCGCATTTGGCCAAGAAATAAGTTCTTTTCCACCAGGACAATGCAAGGGTGCACACATGTGCAGTTTCCATGTAAAAATTCATGAATTGGGCTACGAATTGCTCCCTCATCCGCCCTATTCTCCGGATTTAGCCCCGAGTGGCTATTTCTTGTTCCCAAACTTGAAGAAATGGCTTAATGGAAAGAGATTTGACTCCAATGATGAAATCATCTCACCAACAAATACCTATTTTGATGACCTCGACAAATCTTATTTTTTGGAAGGGATAAAAGGGATAATTAGGTATAATTTTTTGGGGGATCTCTTCACCACCCTTGGTTGACTGGTAGAGAATGCCTAAGGCATTAAGTCCGCCTTTGTACCTTTTTTGTGCGAAAAGTTTAAATAAATAAAAAATAAATAAAAAAATTGGAGAAACGTTGGACAAAGAGAATAGAACCCAAAGGAGAGTACGTTGAAAAATAAAAAATAAAATATCCAAAACCTGTGTTTCATTAAAAAGTCACGGACTTATTGACTCGCCCTCGTACTTACCAGCTACATAAAAAAAATCTTTAAGCAATCTGTCCAGCCTTTTCCCAAATAAGTTGGCGTAGGCCCCCAGTCTAACCGGATGCAGCTGAATACTAGTATTTTACATGGAGCGACTGCCTATCTGACCTCCACCACCCTATTACCGGGTAACAGCACCCCTTGGTAAGACTGGTTGACTTTATTACCAACCTAATCATAAATAAAAACAAGCACTCGGACCCCTCGGCCCGAGGGTTTCAACCAAAAAGATGTTTGCGTTTACTCTACAATGAAGTTAAAATACATATATTAGCAAGGATAGCATGCTTATATCGTAAAAAATAAAGGTTTATATTATTTTTCCATTTTTAGTCCCTGATAAAAGCGTATGCTTTTAGTATTTTTAATTATAATATTTATATATATTTATATATTATCGTCATTGTGAACCTAAATGAAGTTGATTGAGTAAAACTGGTGTTAAATTACGTGGAACTAAAGGCAAAGGTTGCAATAGTACAATATGAAACTCAACTATAATCAAATGGAACCAAATACTTGCAGCAGTTCCATATGACAGAAATGTCGGGCTACACAACTAGTTTAAAATTACATAGAACTAATGGTACAAAGTAGTCATTTTTTTTAGGTTGCAATAGTTCCATGTGGAACCAGCTACATGGACCTACTGGGAATAAAGGCCTAAATTAAATAAATCAGTTCAAGGTCATTCTGAAAAACGATGAAAATTACATAATAATGATAAAACTTACCTATTTATTTTTCCAAGTTCCCGTTTCAGAGCAAGCAGTAAACAAAAAAAAAAGTTAATAATCGGATCATAAAAATATGTCAAATACACAAATTGTTGTACAAAAGTACTATGTTATTTATAAATAAGAGCCGGAACTGAACTGATAAGGCAGGAAATTTACATACCTTATAAGTAGGCATTAATTTTACTTGATTGACTCATATAAGTGATATCACTACCTGTGTCACTATTTAATTAGGTAAGAAAAATTATTTACTATATAACTCATTAAGTATACGAACGTACCTACTGCGTAGATCTTCATCTCCTGCGCCATCATTCTCTTTCGGTATTTGTGCGTCTTCCATAAGTGCAACACCATTTTGCCTCAAGTAAAAGTTATTCAAAATCGTCAAGAAAAACAAAAAATCGATTAATTTAATTTAGTAAATTATAAAGTTCCTAAATTCTATTGGTAATTTGTTGAAATATCCAATAAATTTAAGGACTTTTAATAATTGAATTTAATTTTTAAATTAAACTGAAATGGACGTCCGTCGTCGTCGGCAGGCCTTGCACTTCTTGTAGGGCTCAAGCAATGGCAGTAGGCACTAGAATGACGTTGCCCGGTAACCAAGCAGGTAACAATGAATGTGGAAGTTCTACAGAATATTGACTATTTAATAATAGACCAATCGATGCCATGCACCTCACGTACACCACCTAACTGTCAATTAGAAGTGGATATGATGTGAGTTGATTAAGAATTCAGTTTATTTTTCTGTAGCTCTAATGCGTTTGTAGCGTGGCCGGCTATGGCCTGTAGACGGTCAATCAATTTGTCATTGTTTTCTATTAGCTATTATTTAGAAACATCACGCTTTTGTATGAAGTTATAAGGTTAGGCAGAAATGCATTTACCTACAATTGTTTAACAAAACAATCGGCTATTACAGTATAGTTATTACTCATTATTATCGCAGTTATAAACGTTCGGCTGCACTGTAAGCTGTGAGGTCCAGCGTTTGATTCCCACGAACTGGGCTTTGCGTTTTTCCTAGTATATATTTGGTTGCAATAATAAATTAGGCAGGTATGTACTGTACCTAATGGGATTTTCTGATAGTGCAATATTGCATAATAGGTCAGTATTACCTACCATTTAGGTAAAATGATTATTAATAATTAATATTCGAGAACACTAGAATCGAATGACACTTGTTCTTGGAATTTAATAATTATCAAAACTAATGTGTAGCAACTAATTAGTAATAATCTAAACCAGTAAGTTTAGTTGTCAGGTAATTATATCTGTGACCGCTAACAGTTGTCGGGTAATTATGTCTGCGACCGCTACAGTAGTCAATTCTTGGTAGATTCACTTTGTAATTAGTACTAATTACAAAGTGTATCTACCAAGAATTGACTACTGCAGCGGTCGCAGGTATAAATTACCCAACAACTGTTTGGTTCCCAAAGAACAGGGTTCTTTTGTCTGGAAAACCCAGTTACAATTATTCGAGGGTTGGAATTGTTAACTGCCAAGGGGGCTTCGTACCTATGGAACCTATTACCGCGAACGGGTTGCCTAAGGTTTATAAATATTAGAGTAGCATGGGAAATGCCAGGCGACGATGGCGTGATGGTTACATGTAGGTAGATACCTACATAATTACCACGTCTTATTTAACCGCGTCGGTAGGTAAGTAAGTAATGTGCAATTGTTTCATAGCATAGGTAAAATATAGGTACCTCTACCTAAACCTGAAGGCCAATTCCCGTAATTAAAAACGTTCAAAATCTAACCGCATTTTCATTTCAGCGACAATCAATGTCAAAAACTTGTCAAAATTTTGGGATATTTGAGGTATTTTTGACAGTGTGAAACTGAGATCAGAATTGCCCCTCTGAAGTTTGCATCATCTTTGAAGTGATACCTACACAGATATCTTCTGAACCTATATACCATTCGGAAAGTTAGAAGGGAGTGTACCTCGTTCCACTTCAGGAACGTAGGTAGGTAGACACTTATGTACCTAGGTACCTACTTCAAAATAAAGGCAACTTTCCTAAACCTGTATGTAGTACCTTGCTACCTTGCTAGTACTTGCTACCTTGCTAGTGCGAAAATGCATGATAATCTTCTCAGTATGATAACGGAACCAAAAATTACAATAATGGAATCATTTAGGTTCTATTTAACTCCATCCAGTGAGAACCTACAACAATTCATACTCAGGAGCCGCTTAATTTTTAATGCAAAGTGACCTTTAAAACGTATTCTTTAAAATTACGTATACTCTGCCCAAGGGCATACTACCCTTTAACGGTCTCACTTAAGCTGTTGAATAAATAATAAAGTGCACGTTCTAGGGAACCTATTTGAAATCACCATGGTTACACATAGGTGCAACAAAAACTGTACCATCGCTGGTGAAGCGAGATAATGGTCCAAAAGACCACACTGTCTCTAAGACATAACAAATGTACATACACGTCAACTACAACGTACTTGGCACGGTTGGCGCAGTGGTTAAGTGATTGACTGCTGCGCTGCGTGTCGCGGGTTCGATTCCCGCACGGAACAAATATTTGTATGACCTACATGTAATTGTTCCGGGTCTGGTTGTTTGTGTATGTGAGTTTAAATGTTTGTAAACGCACCCACGATACAGGAGAAATTCCTAGTGTGGGGCAAAGTTTTTTTAAAAAAAAAAAAAGAAATAAATAAAAAAAACCGAAAAGAAAAAAAAAAAAAACTGTAACAAGCACCTAGTGCGGAAGACTAGCTAAACCCTAAGATTTAAAATACTCCACTATATTTATACTACATTTATATTCCTTTAAATAGTCACCATTGCGTAATCCATATGATGACGACAATAATTCACGTTTCCTTCAACACAGCATCACGTTGCCTATCTTAACTTATAATAGAAGAGTATTTTCGCGTCCAAGACAGAATCTGAAAACAGCCCAGACGATAATAATAAAGAAAAAGACTGATTTCCCGAGCAAATAAACGCTAGTTGAAGCCTTAAGAAAGCTGCCAATAAAAAGTTTTGCTTCGGTTGGTAATAATAATATATAAATACCATGGACAATGCTGGCCGGTTACAGCAGGTTCTAAGAAAAGGGAGAAACCATAAGAGGCAGATATTTCAGGTATAGCTTTTTCGCAATAGTAAATAACGATATTTTGATAAATCTACCTATTTAGAATTTTATATGAAGGAAAGAAACGCAATGTGAGCAGATACAAAGTTTGATCCCCTATACAATTACAGGTAAAAAAAAAAAAAATAATTACCACTATTTATTAGTAATTTCAGGAAGGATAATTAATCTGTAACTGTACCTACCAATATTAAACAAATACCTAAATAGGTATAGGGTATAGGGTAGTACTGTAAAGGTTGTTTGCTAAAGTCGACCTTATGTAGTGCAGGCTGGCAAGAAAATAACTCTAGTTGCATTCGAACCGTCAAGCGAGTCTAGAGTCAATGTATTAGATTTTTAGTTTAGAAGAAAAGTGGCAATACAGGGTTTACTTTCAAAGACCAGCCAAATTTAAGGGTGTGGTACAGACCATCAAACTAAAGAACTTTCTCCAAGGGACCAATATCGTAATCGCGAAAAAAATTTCAACTGTCCCATGTCCTATGTCCAGTCTGTCCCAGTCTGATGGCCTGTACCACACCCTTTTTGGCTGGTCTTTAAAAACTAACCCTGTATAGCTGAAGTAATGTAAAGACTTTCCCATGAATAAAAGTAAAGAATTCATATCGTTGTTTGATTTCTTGTAGTACCTATCAAAGAGACTTGCGAAATTGCAATAAGAAGAAAGTTCAGTACATCTAAACCTAATGCATTGGTTATGAAGAATAGGCAAAACAGAAAATGAGGAACTTAGAGTTAGGAACCAATATAAAACCAACTACTTTTTGTGAAACAACGTCATTAACATAAATTTAGAGAAAAACATTAAAGCCTATTTTTTATTTGCCCTTAATATGCCACTGTACTGTGTGTGTGTGTGTGTGTCTGTGTGTGGGTGTGTAAGTCCACGAAGTCGAGTACAGAGCGATGCGCCTCAAGTGGAGTCGGGCAGGACATCTAACTAGACGAAGAGATGGCCTGTGGACTAAAGCTGTGACCGAATGGTGGCTAAAGTTCGGCCAAAGAACTATCTGTGACAGCTCGGAGGTAGGTATATAACTACAAATTTACGGTTTTGTGTGAAGTGATCTTATAATGGTTCCGTTTTTCCTTCTGAGTTACGGAACCCTAAAAAGGACAATATCGTCGGTAATGTCTTTTATCCAACCATAATGCCCCTTTCTGCCCAGCCTGCTGCCAGCTTTCTGAAGACTTCCTCCAGTACGGCCGTGAATAATTTTGGAGACAGAGGGTCACCTAACGCCTTTATTAATTTGGAAAGACGGTCCTGTCTTAGAACAGAGTATGTACGTGGTTTAAAGCCGATTTTATTGCTCGATATTAATCTTCGGACCATTAGCAAAACCATTAGCCGTAAAATAGGTACCTATCTAAATAGCTGTATCTTCAATGTCCTATGATATGCTATAGAGTAGCTGTATGTGGCAGTTAGCAGTCTCGGCTGTGGGGAAGTACTATATTGACTTCCTAGAGGTTTGTAATGTTATAGCCACTGTAAACATTAGGGTTCTTGAACACTTCATCAACTTCTAATCGTATAATCGTTTTTAGACTATGGGATACACAATTTTCTATTATCTAAACTGGTGACTAAATTGTTCTGTTTTTTTCGACGTAATCTCTAAAAATTGCATTAAAATAAGTATTAATAATGAATACCTGAGGCGGATTCTATAGCTTAAAGAAGACTAATTTTATGTCTAATCTTCTCTATTAATTTTGACTTTGACGGAATAATAAATTCAATAAACGTATTCGCTTTATAACGACCCGAATGAATAGCATACACAATAGGAATAGGGTATTGACCACCGGTCAATAGCCTATTCCTGTGTGATTGGGGGTGCCTAATTGCGTAACACACTGGCGCCGATTCCCTTGTTCACAAACTAAACTAAATTTAATTTTAGTACATCTTTTTCTTTCTATTTCATTAAGAAAAGGACAGAAGATAAATATTAGTTCAGTCCTGTCAAATTAGTCATCTTTCCTTTTCTTAACGAAACAGAAAGAAAAAGATGCACTGAACTTAAATTTAGTTTAGTTTGTGAACAAGGGAATCGGCGCCATTGTCAATCATAATCTGAATCATTTTGAAAGATATGGCCACTTCATTGCTTCATATGACCGAAAAATTTGTATGCTCAACAAAGCAATGAATGTTATTGAACTATCAAAATGAAAGTACTTCCTACTTTTAGTGTGTTACGCAATTGCCCCGCAGTAATTACTCCAAAAACAGTGTAAGGACTTTCAAAAGCCTGTGCAGCAGGATATATCTTGTATAATAGAAACCTCTATGCTGGGGAGTGGGGACTCCGCTCCTGTTTCCTGAATATCTTATCTAATGTAAGCATAATACAAAGTAAACTGCACCATGAGACTGGTGTTACTAACATAACGTTCTAATCAAGGTAATTAAACAGATAACGTGCTATACCCCTTGGCTAAGTGATTAGTTTCAGATCATTTTTCCAAGTCCATTGGTCGGTCTTCCATTTACCTAGTAGGTACGTTACGTAGGTATATTGGAGTATCGATAAACCATACAAAGGAATGTACTTAGTCAAATTTGTATATGGGAGAAATGTGTGTTAAAGATGATAGATATATTATTTACAATTGACGTCTTCATGGATTGGATTTTACTTTGAGGCTGAGCAAAACTGCCTTTACTGAACGATAGAAATTTAAAGTAAGACATGGACTCAGTACTTAAATACAGGCGCTAGCTGAATGTCATAAGAGGTTTAGCACATGAGAGCTAACGACGGATCCTTGAAGAACTTGAACACTAGGCAGTAAGCAAATTGGACGTGATAGCGAGGAATTCCAAGCATGGTAAAACATGGTAAAACCCAGATGAATAACGCCAGGCAGAAGCAGAGTTCTTAGTAAATACAAAAAAAAAACGATATTAATAAATCACTGAGAGAATGAATTAATGTGATGTTCGAGAATCATTAATAATTACTCTCGGGTGTTCATTGACTATCTACAATAAATTAATAACAAGTCAAGTCGCAAGCCATAAAAGTGACAATACTCGTGATGTCACAGTTTTAACAAAGCCTGTGCAAAAAATGCACCAAGAAGTTAATGTTGGGATTTTTTTCGCAGAATTTTACGCATTAGTCATCAAGTAAGATACGAATGATGGATCGTAGATCGTCAAGATCATTCTCTAAATGGATGTTATCACGTCGTTGCTTAGTTAAATAAGTTTGAGAAAGCAAACGAAGGGAAGTAAACCTGTTTGATACTGAATTTCAAAGTCGAAAAGCCGTTTCTAGACATCATGATATCTATGTACATACTTATATTTACAGTTAATACTTAGCCTACAGCCACCATATGTACCTAGTAAATGGCTAAGTAACAACCTGTGAGAAAATGTATAAACTGTTTCCTTCGCACTAAAGTAGCACTTAAACTAAGTATAAACTTGATATCTCACCTTACAATACTGCCGACATTATGCCTCGAACGAAATCAATCACAAACACTGAGTTAAACTTTCTAAATTTAAAAATTTGTAACGTTGTGCGCAGCCTTTGCAGGCTCGGCGGCCAATCGCGGAGGTGGGTGACGGAATGCGACTCTTGCGCAGGTAGAGCCGCGCGTGTTTGTGAACCTGTCTCTGTGTGCGTGAATGTAACTACAGTGTAGCGATGTGCCGATGATAATGTGTGTGACGTGACGAAACATTAAACTCTGACGTTTTAAAAACTTCCGAGTCGCTTGGATAGCTCTCATCGAGCTGTGATGCTGAAATGATTATGCCTTTTTTTGTAAATAGATAACAGTGCGTCTTGTACGTAATCTGTGTGAATATTTCTGGCGAATTTTATAGCACACAGCGACTAGTTTAAGTACAACTTTACCTTGTGAGGTGTGGCGTAATCTGCGAGAGGACTTGGTCAACTGTGGATGCGGATGAACCTCACGATCCCCTGAACCACGAGGCCGACTGCTTCTAAAACAAACTTCATTTCTATGACAAATTAAATAACATGACTATGTTTTCCGAAGGGCTAGATAGAGATAGGTACGCTACGTACCTATAGGCAGGCAAATTCACTTCGCCAGACGTGTCCGCCATTTGAATGTGAGGGATCGTTGTCTTACCTACCCACTGCCTACTAAGCTCATCATCAAATAATAGAACTAGCGAACCAAAGTTCGCAACAGAAGACACAGCTAACATATCGACGCATTCCGCTATATAGGGCGTACCTCAAAATCCCATATTATTGGCAAAGAGCAAAAAACAAAAAAAAAAAGAACTTTCGTAAAAAAACTCTTTTGTTTTTATAAGTACCTACCTACTTATAAAATTCAGTTCTGATTTTTTGGCGGTATTTTGCCTTATTTAATTACAACGATGTACGAGAGTTATTCACGAAGTTAGCATAGAGCCATAATTAAATAGCCTGGTAACAAACGTCTGCTGTAAAAACTGTTTAAGGACATACAGGGGTAATTTTTACAGTTAAAAAAATAAACGATTTAAAAAATCAAACCGTATTTAATATTAATTGAGGTAATTTAAAATTTGTAAATCTGACATGATCCTGAACGGGTGGATAAAATAAAATCATTGATAACAAGCGTTAGCAATGATTTTATTTATATGCCTATAAGCCGCGACCTATATAATTATGAAAATAGTATAAAGAGTTTTACCCTGTATATTATTATAATTTATGATACAGAAGAAAAGAGACAGAAGAAAATATACAGAAGTAAATATCTTTATTTTTCCTTTATTTGAATTAATTATACTAGTAGTATAAATTTTATTTTTACGGCTTTCGTGACTTTTAAAACACATATCTACTGACTATTTGACCTTTTGATTCCAATTAGGCTCCTTTATTGTACCTACTTATATTATTAATTATCATTTTTAAATAAATCTCTCCAAATAAAAGTTTCATTGAAATAACTAAGGGGTATCGTATTACCCAGTAACTGGGTTGTGGAGGTCAGATAGGTAGTCGCTCCATGTAAAATTCTGGTATTCAGCTGCATGCGGTTAGACTGGAAGCCGACCCCAACATAGTTGGGAAAAGGCTAGGCAGATGATGCTACTAATAACTAAATCAATCACAATTGAACAAACGAGTAGGTAATTAAAAACAAGTTTTGTTATAAGTAAGTAATTTAAATAGTAGTTTAGATAGTAACCTTATGATTCACACGTATTAATAAAGCGCATTAACTATTAAGTACGTGTAAATATTTTTTTTATTGCTGAACTGGACTGCTCTTGACCTCGATCTCGCCTGATGGAAAACGATGTATGAGGTCTACGATGGAATGAGCGTGCCCAGAAGATTCCTGTTCACTTTTGCTTTGAAGGCAGACAGGTTAAATGTGGAAGGGAACACAGACGTTGGCAGAGAGTTCCACACTTTGGCTAAATACATGTATATAGATAAATCACTATATTAAGTAAGTAGGTAAGACTGCAACAAAAAGTTGATTTGCCCAAAATTGTCTTTACATCCGTTGTAGCGACATAATCGAAAGAAATTGCACTAGCAAATTTCATTACATACTAGTAGGTGCGGTCCCATGGGGCCTGGGGGTCACGATGAAGATGATGATGTAAGTAGAAAAACACGCAAAAACTTTTCCGATCTGGGATTCGAACCTGGGACACCTGTGAGGTTGCAGTTGCGTTTCTAGACCAAGGAGGAAATAGACATTTCGACAATTTGATATTATATTATTGTCTTGTATGGGTCAGAATGGTGGGCCACAAATAAGAAATAAGTATAAAAGAGGAAGTCTGAAAGTGGCTCGGGTGGCTGAAAACTTTTGTGGAAATTGGGTGTCATGACATGGGCATGTAATGCGTGTGAGGAAAATGTCGTGAGGAAAGTTTTGAGTATGAATGTGAATGGCTATAAAATTAGAGGCGGACCAAGGAAATGATGAAAGAACTGTGTGAAAGGTGATATGGTTAGAAAGGGGGTGACTACCGAGATGAGAACTAATAGAGAAGTATGGAAGAATAAGAAATGTTGCGCCGATCCCAAATTAATTGTGATAAGGGCATCAGAATGATGATATAATAATTATGTTACTTTTTAACTTATGTAATTTGAAATAATAGTAATTTTCACTTCAGTAGCTCAAACATGTAGGTTTTGCTGCGTGAAATCAGTGAGCAAAATGCGATTTTGCTCACTGAGTGAGACAAAGTAACATTTAATTTTTTTTTTCAGAATGCCGCGAATATATTATTCAAAATATATTACGTACAGACGCCAGCATGCAGCATGCCAGCATATCAAATGTTTTCGTTGTAACGATATTTGTTGCTTCGTGCTTTCGTCATTACATTATTCGTTGTCGCAAACTTTCGGCAGTTGCATTATTCGGCGTCGCATATTTCGAAGTCACATAGCGGACTCGTTTTGGTGTTGCTTATTTTCAGAAGCGTTCATGAGTAAAAGTATGTAGGTTCATTATATTGAACCTACATACTTTTTTTTATAATTCTAAGCGACCGAAAAGAAAAAAAAATGAAAGTAAAAAAGAAAAGTAAAAGAAAAGGGAAAAAAAGAAAGAAAAAGGAAAAAAAAGTGAAAAGTATGTAGGTTTGCGTATAATGAACCTACACACTTTTATTCATGAACGCTAGCAGTGCTTTACTTTGTATGCATTAGCTTTTTTTATCAAAGGAAAATCTGAATATCTAAACGCAATTATTTGCAATATCTAAACGCTGATTATTCACCAGAATATGACATTTATATTTCTCAGTATGCTAATTAGCAGGATTATAAGTAATGGTTGTGGTTTCATTGTTTAAACTAATTACACACATCAACACAATCTAGGGATGTTTTAGTTATCCATGTATTTAAAAGAAACTACTTACCTAGAAAATCTTAAAACATACTCATAACAAAATGCGCAGTATTTATACTCTAATAAGAAATTAAACAAAAATCTAACTAAAAAAATGGTCTTTACAGTAGAGCACGCATCGGATATGCTTCAACGAAGGGCTTTACAAAGTATTCCCGAAAATCTGGTGACAGACAGTCAACTTTTGTCGAACCTGGAACCTTATCCCGTATGGAGATATCGATAACCTCATTTTGAGTACCTAGAGTAGAACTATTCAGGCAAAGCTGCGTGTATATGGCGCCACTTATACATTTATATATTTATTTATTTATTCCCAAACACACACACAACACACACACACACACATATAACTCATTACTCATTACCTATCTGGATAACAGACCTACCTTACAAAAAATTCTGTGGTTTTGAAAAAAATGGTTGATTTCGCATAGTTTTTATTCTGTCGGCGAATTTCTGAACAAAAAATCTTGTCAGTAAAAAATATTATATAATTAAAAAACATATTACCTACAATGCATTTCTGAAGTGGGTAGGCCACTTCAGAAATGCATTGTAATATTTTTTTAATTATTTATGTTCCTTTGTTATTGTATGTATTATTTATGTTACGTTAGTATATTAGTAGTAGTGCATGTTGTTACTATAGGTACATACCTACTTACTTCATTTATTAAATATTTGCATGCCATCATTACATGGCGGAATGTGTATCACCATTTGCACCTACCACATTTTATGCAAATAAACGATTTTGATTCGAGTATGTAGTATCTACCTAATAATCGTTGCAGATGCGTTAATAACATCCAAGGTGCTTTTACAGATTATTAATAGTTATTTGTGCAACAAGAGAGCAAAGTAGTTTTTTGCTGCGAGTGCTGATTTTGAATCCTGAGCAAGCGAAGGATTCAAAGATTGAATCACAAGCGTAGCGAGTGATTCTAAAGTTGAATCCTGAGTGTGGCGAGGGATTCAAAGGCACGAGATGCAAAAAAACTTTGCTCTCGTGTAACACACATAACTTTTCACTTCAGCAGCGAGAACACTTTAGGAGATAAAATAATAAACAGGAATAGATTGAAATAACTATTTATTGTGAATCAAAATAATTAACATTGTAGCTAGATACCAATTCTATAAAATGGAACATTTTAATAGTTAAAAGTAAAATTACTGCAATTCTACAAATTTTATTCCCGCTCTTTTATTTAAATTAAGGCGTGTTCGGAAATAGCACCCATGATATTTTATTATTCAAAATATATTACGTACCTAACATTTATTGAAACTACAAATAAATATTTACAAGTTAAATGTCAGTTTTATTTGCAGTAAATACTTATTTTCGTTTAAATACAACAATAAGTTAAAAATTCAATAAATTACATTAAAAGACATAATTTTCTTTTTGCAAAATTTCTTTAGTTAGTACGAAATTCCGAACGTGTTTGTCTTTGAGGTCGAATTCAAAATCCGAACTTCGAAAGGGCTGGTCTCTGTCTCTCTCTCTTTCTAATAGAGGGAAAGAGATAGAGTGTGAATGTTTCGAATTGTATGATTAACCCAAGGCTGAATAATATATATTTGCGGCTTTCTGAAAAAAAAATTAAAAAGTTACTTTGTCTCACTCAGTGAGCAAAATCGCATTTTGCTCACTGATTTCACGCAGCAAAACCTACATGTTTGAGCTACTGAAGTGAAAAATTTATTTTGTAAATCAAAAACAGAAGTAGGTAAGCTTTCTTGTAAATTGTTAACTTTTTTTAATTCTAATATTATAAAAGATTTTTTAAGTTAGATTTTTAATTAAGTCTAGTTACTAAATAGTCTAGAATCATGTGCTGAATTCATGGTTACAGTTTGTCCCTGTCACCCTGTATCACTAAAGTGATAGCCGTTGTCAGGAATAATCTGAAAGAATGCATCAGTAGGTAGTATATGCAGGCGCTGCAAGCGCAGGGGTTCATTAATTCACGAAAAATGAAAAACTTCGCAAACAAAGGGAAATTGCTATGTGTGTTGGCTACGGGTGTCGAGCTCAGGACAAGCTGCTTCTCACATAGATAACGTACGTCGCTTGCTCCCGCGTCACAAGTCCTGACTCTTTATATTTTGGCTGCTGAGACCAAAACTAGAAACGTAGTATACCTACAGGGAAGCTTTATAAAAATGTGGCAGTAATTTTAATATATTATGTCTTACGACTTCCACGCGGAAAAAGTCGCGGCCTGAAGCTATTTGTAATATGTATGCTTGTGACTATACACTAAAACATTGCAAGTAACATGAGTAGATGAGTGTAATATCATAAGGGGAAAATGCAAACGAATTTCCGATTGATTTCTCTTCAAAGTAAAATGACAAAGGAATATAACTCGTAAATATTTAATGAGCAATACTACGTAGTTTTGCAGCGGTTAATAACAGCGCCCTCTGTGCCAGCAGGCGCGGTTCACACGACCCATTTCCACGTCAGCAATGTAACGCGCCAATGGCAAATGGCGGTAGTAAACGGCCACGTCCCACAGACTGGCCGAGTGGCTGTACTGCGCCACCGGCAAAGGGTTCTGATGATATCCCACAACGCAATTTTGATATTGATCAAATAAAATCGATTATACCACATTGTGTGCACATTTCTCTTTCTCACAATTATTACTTTACACAATATTAACTAAATTAAGTTTGCATTTGTAGTTTGCCTTAGGGCTGATTTTTCAATCTACAGATCATTTTTATTCGTGGAATAAAATTGACGTCTGACAGTTTTTGTATGGAAGAAATGTCAAAAATTCAAAATTATTCCTGCGTTAAAATTATCTGGCGTTGG
The DNA here is from genome assembly GCA_911387795.2 of Apamea monoglypha. NCBI lineage: Eukaryota > Metazoa > Arthropoda > Insecta > Lepidoptera > Noctuidae > Apamea > Apamea monoglypha. Next base: position 20,036,163 of record OU426914.1, on the reverse strand, counting down.
AAAATTCAACCCTTAAAAAAATAACTAGGGAATTCCAACTAATACGAAGACAAAAGGGTACAAAATAAAACGAAGCAATCACTTTCCAATCATTTATTTCACAGAAATCTCATAATATTGGTGAATTGAAGTTCACATTTGCTTTTTTACTTTAAAACTAACATAATACTAACCACACGCATGTGGTAATGGGCATCGAAGCCATTTAGCCTAAACTATCATTAATAATCTTTTTTTACTATAGAAAATAGTAATTCTCCCTCCAACCCTTAAACTTTTACAAACTAAACAGAAGACTTCTTACAAAGGTGGTACACTCTTATTACATAATTATATTGATCTACGATTGATCATTTTACTTAAACAAGACACCGCTTTTAAAACTAGTGGATTATAAACTCAGAATGTAACATTAAACTATCAAGAAATGGGATGAACTAAGTTAAGGACATTATTTTAACAATACACCGCGCACAAGATAAAAATAACTTGAAATGACTGAGTGTCATTTTAAGTTTCAATTGAATTCATCATCAAATTATTTGTATCGTTACTGCGCGTGTATTTTTTACAAATACATCTATCTGATAATATAAATTATTTATAACTAATCATTCTTACGTTAATTTTTACTTAATTAAGACTAACGTAACAAATGTATTGTTACTTTTTGTTCGCATTTACAATAATAGTCATAGGAATGAAGTAGTACTCATATTACATAATTGATAATTAGGTGGTTGGTATTCGGGCACTTAACCACGGCACAATACTTCCTTAATTGTATAAATAATCGGACTAACAAAGATTTATCAACATCAACACCCGTAACAATAATGTGCCGTACTACAGGTATGTGCCCGACCCAGTTCTCGAAAATGGAAATATCACGTTGTACTGGGATCGATCCATCATCACTGACAGGACTATTGTTGCCAATAAGCCTGATATAGTGGTGGTGGATCGATCAGAGCGGCGCGCAATGATTGCTGACATAACCGTCCCGCATGATGAGAACCTCGTGAAAGCCGAGAAAGAGGTTGTCGACATGTGGCAGGTGGACTCAACAATCATTGTGCCGATAATCATGTCAGCCGATGGGTTAATAGCCAAGAGCCTCGACCAACACATGAGGAGGCTCTCGTTGGGCAGCTTGATCAAGGGCTTGATTCAGAAAGCGGTACTTCTGGACACGGCTCGCATTGTCAGGCGGTTCCTTAATTTATATGTACTTAGTTGAAATAAAGATATAATGTAATGTAAGATATACAAAATTGAAAAATTATGTTATTATTATTAACCATTTATAATAAATGCTTTGTGCCTATTTAATTTAATTACCATCCTACTCAAATTCGATGTCTCTTTGATTACAATATATGTTATTTTTCTGTTTCATTAATTGAGCATTTGTCTATGGAATACTTTTCAAAAATATACCTGATATATGATATATATAGAAAAAAAAGCTTATTGTCATCATTATTGATCGTCTTTCGTGCATTCTAAGGCACCTGTTACATATGGACTACAAATATTGGTTTTATTTTAACTTTAGATGTAAGTTTTCTATAACGTCACAAAATACATTTATATAAAGCAATTTTTTTCTCCAGGATTCGTGAGCTTAAATCTATGTAAAAAATAATCACTCGATAACGCAAAAATTACCAATAATACAACAAAATACTTTTATTCGGTTATTTAGAGTTAATTCAGATCTCCAACACACCCCTTTCGTATCATACATTTAAATCAGTCCGGGTATTTAAGAGTAAAAATGCATAAAAAGGACATGGTTCAACTAACATAGCAATGTCTTGCGTAATCGAGTAAATGCAAAAATCTTTGATTGGTAAACAGGGTAAAGTTGTTTGTGTATGTGAGTTTAAATGTTTGTAAACGCACCCACGATACAGGAGTGATTCCTAGTGTGGGGCAACGTTTAAAAAAAAAAAAAAAAAGTAGTATTATTGACTTTACTATTATAATATCTTTGTTGTGGGCACCAACAGGAACGTTAAGAGTACTTTCAAAGAAACACTAACCATCCGATTGCAAACTATTATTATATTTGTGTATTTGTGTATCATCATGTCCGAGTGACGGTTAATTAACGTGATGTGTGTACGCGTAATAACGGTTAAAATAAGTTTTGTCCTACTTTCATAGTTTCGAATCTGTTCAAGATTCGGGTACGCAGAGAGGATACGACGTATCCAACCTGACCTAGGTAACCAATTAGCTTTTAAAAATAATTGTAAAATAAATTCGTCTCTTATCCGTAACAAGAACATTGTGTATCACAACTAAAATTAAGATCAATGTCAAAATTAAATTTGTATATTCTTAACATTCCCAAAGTAACGCACAATAATCTTAACATAAAATAAAAACAAAAAACATAACAAAAAACTATCTTATAAGACTTTCTTCTTACTTAAATTGAACGTCTCTTCTACAATCGAAAATATTTAACATAAAATAAAAACAAAAAACATAACAAAAAACTATCTTATAAGACTTTCTTCTTACTTAAATTGAACGTCTCTTCTACAATCATTGTAGTCTCTCAGCAAGAAATAAACTAATTAGAACTTGTTCTAAATCAACCTTAATTGTCGCTCTAAAAATCACTGTAGTCTCTCTTCAAATAAAAAAAACTTATAAAAAACTTTATAATTAAACTTACTACAATCACTATTATTTGGTGCAAATGGCAGTCCCACGAGTCAACAACGCACCGGAGACTAGAACTGAAGAGTTTAACTCTGCCCATATCTGTCCCATCCAAGTCTGGTCGAGAACCGAATGAGATCTTGGTTTGTAGAAATCACGAGTACGAGATCTTCATCATAATTATATTGCGAAGGACCGTCATGTCGCAAGCACTGTATTAATTCAAAGTCACTTATTTATCTACGTTACGTACGTAATGAAGACTAGATATCAGGATTTTCGTGCGTTTATCACCACAGAGGCTTAAATGCAAATATTAAATATAATTGTGCATAGTTGTTGCATCTGCCGAGGGTGACCTTGAAACTAGAGCTTTGAGGTCGGAACTTAACAAGTTTCGGAAGTCGACGGCTGAGCTACCATTCCCGATGCATACGGAGCGTCATCGGAAGGCGGGGGCAGGGGGGCGTCTTCTTCATAAATCATAACTAGTCTGCCGTATTCTCTCTTCTTGCGGCAAAACTGCAAAATAAACCAGCTTATAAAATCCATAAAATATATTTGACTTGTATATAATTATTAATAATATCACACTAGCGACCAGCCTCTACTTCGCACGGTTTATACGACTTGACAATAATAATACCAGGTTTATACCCATGTCCCACTGCAGGGGAAAAAGCCTCTTGTCACACAGAGTAGGCATAAGCGTTAATCACGCTTGCTCAACACGGGTTGGTGATTTCAAACTTATATTAATTATCAATCCAGGTTTTTCACGATGCTTTCCTCCGCCGATGGCAGTAATGTCCAAGATAAACTCAGAAAGTACTATCGCCAAAACCTGCATCTGATCAATTTGAAAACAAAATCCCGAGCACATGATGAGCACAGCTGCGTCCGTAAGTAAAACAAAAGAGGATCCTTTTTAGGTCGACTAATAATATGCGCTGCAAGCAGGAATAGTGCTTACGGTGGTCAGATATAGATTTAGGCGATAGTACATGTGAATTGAAAAAGTCTCATTGGTACTAGCCCGGACGTCTACGAACCCGGTGTGGGTTGAAATCCGGATCTCATCGTGCATGAGAGGCGAGGCCATAACCACTGACTTATAATGTGAGCTTAACATTAATATATTACACATAAACCACCGGGAATAGATTCACTAAACGATATAAATAGTTATAAATATGTATATGACAAATAACAATTACGTTCTGTGGAAAACATTTAAGGGCAGTCAATAAACTTGAATATAAACTTACCCTTAGAACAGAGGTGCCGGTTTCTTCACCGGAACTACCGGAACTGGTGATACCTTCTTCTAAGGTAAGCCTGGCAGCTACACCCTCCAGCTGGAGGTCTTGGTACAACTGGCCTAGCTGCTCGTTGACCAGTGTGGGCTGGAAATATTATAAAGAGTTAGAAATGTATTAAAATCAGTCAATGCTAGCGGCATTCTAATCTCTGCCATATAAATAAAAATACTCTGTGGAGAAATGAGAATTCGTTTATCATCCCGAAGTTGTAGTATGACATCACGATTTTGAATTTTGTATGGTGTTCAATCAGACAAAAATTTTGAAGTTTTGTGCACTAAAACTTTAGACAGAGCGGTAGTTTTTTTTTTAATAAGAATTTATAATTATTTCTTTATCTACCTCAAATATTTGTATAATACAAGACATGAAGATGTTACATTATCAAGAGACCGACCTGTACGAAAGTCTTCATCTTCTGTTGGTCGGCCGTAAGGGTTTCTTCTAAAGATTTCGTGTGGGCTTGGTACGACTGCTCTGAAGTCCCGCTTACCTATAAAAACAAAAATTGCATTCGTCTTGACTGTCATCGGGCTAGGACTACTGTGAATATCTCATCTGCCTAGCCTTTTCCCATATATATTGAGGTTGGCTTCCAGTCTAACTGTATGCAGTATTTTACACAAGGCGACTGCCTATCTGACCTCCACAACCCAGATTCTGGGTAACACGATACCACTTGGCAAAGCTAGTTGTGAGACTTTCGGACTTCTGAATACCCGTAACGACTGTCAAAGATGACTGACTACGAATGACAGCTGGGACCAACTGCTTAACGTGCTTTCCGAGGCACAGAGGGGATAGGGGCAAATTACTATCAAGTCAAAAAGATGTTCTTCATTAAACCGAAATGAGAAGGATTCACTGTTATCGTACCTGCTCCAGCAGTGGCGGGTCCATCTTCCTCCTGGTGAGGATCTTCCTTGCGGGCTGAGGTACACGGTAAGGAGATGTCGCGTTTGATGGACTCTGAAATGATACTTCTTTTTATTGTCTGACGAACAAAAAGAGCAAACAAGAATAATTTGTGAGTATATGAAATATAATAACCAACCTGGAAAAGATTTCAAAACATACCTTGTCTAGAGCTTTATTGTGTCAATTTCGATAAAGAAATATTTTGAAAACGATGACTAGCGTCTTACAAACGACAGATAACCAATTACCCTCTCCAAAGTCTGAAGAGGAACACCAATGTAGGCGACAGGAAAACGGAAAATTTTGTGGTCACACAACCATGTGTAACTACAGGCGATTGAATACCGTAGACGCCAGTTGATAGAAAACCTGAACTGAAAGAAATTGAGACAAGCTCTAGACAGAAACTGTCGACCTTGCGACATCACAGGCCATTGAATCCTGTGAGGGGAAGTCCAAGGTCCAGCGCTGATCTCCTTGCGGCTAATGAAGTAAAATGCTGATATTTACCATAACTGGAGATGGCGGCTTGTTGTCATTTTTGCCGTCACCACTGTCCTCGGCACTGCCGGATTCGGTCTTAAAGAATGAAGAGTAGAAGGATGAGTGGCTAGACTCTCCGTCAGTCTTGTCAGGATTTTCCTCACTGGAGACAAGTATATTCCTCTTGATGACCGGACTCTCCCTTGGAGGTGGAGCGTTCGTCACAGCATCTGTGCTCTGAAGGGAAAATAAATCATATAGAAATTGCATAAGGTTCCTTTTTCTTTGAGGGTAAGTCAAAATTATGACTCATTTATACACTATTTTTAAATTGGTTTTACCTATTGATGTTGTAATTTAAGTTGAATCTAGTTGTCAAAATGCTAGAATAAATATTTTTATAATTATATACCTATGCTGTGTCATATTAGTTATACCAAGAACACTTAAAAGTTGTGATATATGAACGCATTTCCACAGCATTTATTCTACTATCAAGTCTCTTTTGCCACACCCGAAATTATCTGCGCAAGTTTAGTGCTATCCAAATTACATGATTTGATATAAAATATTGTTTTTTTTTTTTCATATTTTTCAAGAGATGTTATTAAAAGAGAATATTGAATAATGAAATTCAAATTACATGGCTTGATTTAAAACATCTTTTTTACATTTTTAATTTTTCAAGAGACGTTATAATAAATAAAGTTTTGATTTTTGAAACTTCGTTTGCCAAACATATTGATTACCAAATACATACCTGCGTATTATGGCCATCTCGAGGCCAATCCCGTCTCGAAGAGCGCGATACCTAGTTAGGCGTCGTAACAACTTTCTTATTATTACGTTTATCGGTACCTAGACTATGATTCAATTCGTGAGCAATATTAAAAATAGTGTATTGAGTATTATCAATTGTTTAAATCAACCTCAGTATTTTTTAATGCAGGTTACATAAATTATTATTATTCTAAGAGGACGGTGCCCAGATTTGATCGAACCTTAACTTTTAAATAAAATCTGATATAACATAGTTGATAGATTTGAAGACTGGAAAAAAATTGTAGGTTTCATTATATTATCATTAGGATGAGCAGAGCCCCGAAAGCTCAAGGGCTCCTTTGAATGCCCGACAGAGCATTTTGGCCATGCTCTGTCTACTTATTTTTATAAAGACGTAAAGACAAGCGAAATTGTAAGAACGAATGATAACTTTATAGGTTATCTTAAAACAAGAATAGTTGCAAATATGAGCCACAGGTGTAGCTCTAACCTTATGACTCAAATTGTTGGAAGACTTGATGTCTGTAGAGTATATCGTCGATTCCTCGTTCCCACTGCGACTTTTGTGCGGCTCCGACTCCTACAAAAGCATTTAAAAAGTGCAAAAAAAAAACTACACATTCCAAAATAAATATTACAGCAAAGCGGGACATGCAATAGAAGAAATAAAGCACAGGAAACTTACATACTGAAAAAAATAAAATTGAATTCTAATTGTCAATATAAACATATAAGAATAGTCTTATGAATTTCAACAACAAATGGTAGTGATGATACGTGACGTAAATCCTAGAAACTGAAAAATAAAAACAATATTTTGGTAATAAAACTCGATAAATGATCTCTTATTTTAAAATATACTTGGGAACCAAACAACGAGAATCATGTTGTACTTATAAACTCTTAGGTGTTATTATTGCCATACCGGGCTCAACGCATTTGATGAGAGACTATCTGCGCTGCCGATGTCTGTTTTTGAAGATGTGCCTTGAGATTCTGCTCTTTTTTTGTCGCGCCACGCGCTGCCCTACACCCTGCCGGGCCTCAGTGTTAAACTGAGCTTACCAGCCTGTGTAGGTATTCAATAACGGCCTCCGAAGGAAAATTCATTTACTTTAAAATTAATGCTAAACTAAGCCGAATGTTGCAACAAAAATAATGGAAAATTTTGTAGGTACTTATAGCGTTCGCAAAAGAGTTTCAGTATAATATTGTTATTACTCATACATTCAGTTTTCGAGTATTATTAGCCAAAAAATGTGCATTATCCATATATAACTTTAATAGTTATACTATTAATGTTAAAAATACCTGGTCATTTGCGTTAAATGCTTGCAACTGATTTAGTAAAATGCTACTGGTCACGTAGTCATCACTTTCAGATCAAAACTGAAGCCGGTGCTGAACTTGTCGATCTGGCGAGGCAAGCTTTCAAAGAACAACGAGTGATTGTGCAAGTTATGTGTTACGTGATATAAGCACAATACATCAGGTGACGCGCTCGAGTTACAGCTTGATTCAACGTTTATGTTGTACTTTGAATCAAGCTCAGCTGACAACATGAGGTGAGTTGCTGCGCAGTAACAAATTCACCTGTCAACGGGGGTGAGGGTTTAATTACTGCGCAGAGAGTAGCGAACTTCAGAGCCGCCATAAAGTTAGAATTGGACTGTATTTCCAAGTTATCCCACATTTGTTTGGGTGTTGCATCTATCTAAGGAAATTTCTTTCCGCGTGAACAAAACATTCAGAAAAATGAATTTACAAATAAAATGAATTGGTGTCCATTCTAAATTCTGTTTAGCAATAAAATTGTGCAAGTATGAAAAGGAAAATGATAAACTGATGACGTACCTCTTCATAGTTGTTGCAGGTCAGATCCAAGGGGATTGTTGTGTTTGTGTACTGTTCTTGCATGGACTGTGCCATTTGCGATTGCAGCATGGGGTATGAAACCTGCTGAGTCATCGGCGAGTACAATAGGGGGGTACCCATAAGTGGGTGGCGGTACACCACCACTGCAATAAAAACAATAGAATCATTAAAATATTGCTTCCAATTTGAAATCATAATACGATCTTCTATTGCTGTGAATGCTGAAGAAATTAATGCTAAACTTTGGTATAACACTCAATTCCCATTTTTAACTAAAAATCTAAAATAAACGCTGATAGCTTTCATTGTAGATTTTGAGAGGGAATTATTAGTCGCCACGTTTGCCTAACAGATTGGCGAAAACTAATAGCAGTATCGTATGGAAAATTCCACAGGAGTATGACGAACAAAATTAGGCTTAATCAGATGCCTTTGCTGATATCTGAACGACAATTCCCGTTATTAAAAACATTCAAAATCTAGTCGCAATCTCATCTCAGCGACAATCAATATCAAAAACTTGTCAAAAATGTAGAGAAGTTAGAGGTATTTTTGACAGATTGAGACTGACATCAGACTGTGAATGTTCTCAAAATTACGGGAATTGACCCAGTGATCGAGATAAAATTAAAATAAGATCAATTTACGCACGTAAAGACGCCAGCAAATCAAGCTACCCGAAACTGTCAAATTTTCTCAATCAACCTTAAATCTTAATGCTTCAGCGATAAAGTTGAAAATCTATTAAAGAAATTTGACAGATTGTAGTAGCTTGATGTGCTGGCGTCTGTACAACAAAAACGTGAAATAAACTGTAACTTACTTGGTGCTTGGAACTGATGTTGCTGGCTATTTGAAATGAGATGTGGAACTGAGGTTGTGGGCATTTGCTGCGGGTCGGCCGGAACGTAGTACATCGGGTATATGCCTGTAACATACGTGTATACTCATTTTATACCAAAGTTTTAGAAAAAGATCGGCTTTTATGGTCGTCTCGGTCACTTATTTATGTGAGAGTCTATTTCTAAAGGTTGTTCGGCATTTTAACGCCCGGATATTGTTAGGCATAGCTGTACTATAAAATGTTTTTTTACAAAACAATAGCACAAACTCACCACCAGCGCCCCCTGTCAACCTTATTCGAGCGCCAAAAGATCCTCGCAGGAAGGATTGCGGTCAGATACAGTCCGTTCACAGTTATTTTACCTCTGCCAGCAGCAACCCAACAGTAAGCTTATTGCAACGAGAATAAAAAACATTGTGATTTTGAGAGTGAAGCAAAATCAGAGGTAAAATAACTATGAATTTGGCTGTATCTTCAATACTTACCCGGTGTTACTAACTTAAGAACCCAGGTTTTAATATATTTTGTGTATGTGATGCGGAAGGAATGGGGAAAATGTCGTTCGGAAAGTTCTGAGTGTGAATGCTGTAAGAGTAGGAGAAGACCAAAGACATGATGGATGGACTGGACATGAAAGATGATAATAAAGAGTCACCCCCTTTCTAGTCATATCATCATCCAATAGGGATGGGATGGAGCAAGAGAATCACGAGTGTCGTGAGCGCAGCTGAGATATTAGAATGATAAATTACCTGGCACAGCCGACATGGTTTGCATAGGCTGCATGGAATGAGGCATGGTGCTCATGATAGTCATCTGCTGAGGGATGCCGGCGTCCAGGTTGTATGTGTTCATGTTGTTGGCATGCGCCCACTGATTGGATGCTGTAATCACAACACGGCGTTCGTTATGTAGTGAAATATTCCTGAGAACATGTTTCTATGATATTGTGAAAATGGCATGCGTAATGTAGAAATATTTAACCCTTATTGTTTTGTTTCTTTAATAGATTTTCAACTGTATCGTTATAGCATTGGGTTCAAGACTGATTGGGAAAATTTGACAGTGTTGGGTAGCTTGATGACTTGGTGTCTGTACCATTGGAATAAGGTGAGAATTAATCCCGAAAATATTGTCAAAACATGCTCCTTACTGACTGAAGTACATACAGGCAGGTGTAACAATTGCGCTCATATTTGTGAAGATTCGAGTCACTATAGCGGGATTTGATGCTACCTACACCCCTTCAGTATGAATAACGCGCCGTGAAAACTTAGAGGAACCGAGCTGGAAATGGAAAGGCTTTCTACCCGATGCTAGGGATTGACACTATTGACAGTTCAGTCCAAGCTCATTTCAAATAGGTTTTCATAGTTGGATTTATATATACCTGTAGCCAACTGGTCGATAGTGGTGGCGGATGCTGGCGTGGGTTGGTAGGCGACGGCGCTGGTCCACGGCGGCGTGCGCTCGTTGTGACTCGCCTGTCTCGGAGAAGGGCAGTGATGCTTTTGAGCGCCCGATTCGTCATCCATCATCCTTGATGAGCGTTTCAAGCCATGTGGCTGTTGTGGCGGCTACAAAATAAACGAAATCAAAATCCATTTAATCAAAAGCACTTTTTGAACGTCAAAAAGACAGTCCCCTAAAACGCCCGCTCTTCGCCACTTCCTAGTGGTAAATATGGGAAGATGTGGCGCAACAACCTCCCCGCTGGCTAAATACTTCGAACTTACTTTTACCACTTCATATAAATGATGTTGTCTTCGTTCTGCGGCTAGATCCCGAACGCCTCATATAGCCGCCTGTCTCCAAATATCTTTTTGACACATACTGGACAGTGGAACGACTAAAAGGCCGCTTATGCTTTTGTTGGTAACAGTCCCATAGTTAACTATATGGGTAGGATCACCTTTTAAGGGTCGTGATATTGATTCGTAAAATTCCTGACAAACACGTTAAAGTAAAATGTATTCTAACCTGAACTTCAGTGGGTCCAGCGCTGGTGGGATAGAAGGGCGCATTACAGCGAGCCATATGCTCCTTCTTCTTCTTCCTGGTCTCTCTCGAATTCTTCCCTCTATCACCTTTGCTGCTAGAACGAGTCTCTCTTTGTATCTTCATTAATTCTTTTTCCATCTCAGCATTGTGCCTATGAAAGTTAAATGTATAAAAAGTAAATATAAGAAAAGTATTTACTGTAGGTACACTTTTATTTACATAATAATAATAACACAATACACTACAACGCTACGCTACAACTTCAAACTTTTTTGTAACTTTTTCAATAGTGCTAGTCACTCTGAAATCAACCCAATAACCATTAAAATAAATTTGATATATTATGCTTGTGGCTAAGTAATAACCGCCGCACGGGTCGATCGATCAGGTTAAGCTACGCTTGCCGCGGTTGGTCCGTGGATGGGTGACCATCTTCACATATCAAGACCCCTCCGTGCCTCGGAAAGCACGTTAAGCCGTTGGTCCCGGCTGTCATTCGTGGATCTTTGACAGTCGTTACGGGTCGTCAGTAGCCCGAAAGTCTGACAACCAATCTTACCAAGGGGTATCGTATTACCCAGTAACTGGGTTGTGGAGGTCAGATAGGCAGTCGCTCCATGTAAAATACTGGTATTCAGCTGCATCCGGTTAGACTGGAAGCCGACCCCAACCTAGTTGGGAAAAGGCTAGGCAGATGATGATATTATGTTTAAATATTTGAATATAAATACTTTTGATCATTATGAAAAGACTTTGATTAGCTCTAAGCCCAGGTACGCACGGCGCGTTGTTCGGCGATTTTTTTTCGCGGCACTGGATTTTGAACTCGCTGTTTAGCGCAGTGTGCAGTAAGGATAAAATAATAATTTGAATAGTACGCATGATGCGCGGGCCTGCGGGCGGAGAGCAATGGGTAGCTCACCGCCCGATCAGAACCAGGCCCGTGCCGGACGGCGCGTAAGTGTTCCACGCGCGCCTCAAAGAGATGTCAGCATAATTTGACCCCCCCTTAGGGCCGAAGCCTGCCGGGTCAGCGGGATTGTCCGAAAGGGTTACCGCTACCTCGGAATATAAAGGGCGAAGGAAGGAACATGGGTGGGTTTTAGTCAGTAAGAGTCTGACACTCCCTTCCGCTCCACCCAGAGCGGGAGGGGTCATTTGAGGGATAGTAACCATGATACCTATACTCAATTATGATAAATGAATACAATTATTAAAATTTACTGCTTATATTGGATATGTCGCAGGCAAATTGTATGATTCCGCGTTTTACAAACGGCGTCGTCCGTTTACAAACGCTCGCTGTGATACTGATTGGGCTAAATATCTATCATTCAAAAATATGTTTCTGGCACTCGCCGGCACCGCTCGCTTCGCTCGCTCGGCACGTGCGTTGTGTGGTCACAGTTCTAGCCTAACCTAACCTAGCCGTTTCGATTTAAAAAGATATATGCGTGTTACGCATGCGGGTACGTCGTCAATTTACCTTCGGCATTTTTCAAAAAAGCGAGCGTTTGTAATTTTTTTTTTATTATTAAAAAATAGTGGCAATTTCGCGATCGCCAAAAACTCGTTACTAACTTGTTTAGCAATGCCTCGGTAAGCCAAATAGGTTGATAATTGTCGCCAGGCATTGGACTGCTCCTCGGTATGATCATCCCATTGGAATCCGACGAGCTTATTTCACCAGAGTCCCTCGAATGCTGTGCTATCGGCGACAGGCAACCTCTGCAATAAGATAATACTGTGTGATATATGTGTACGTATAATCTTCGGAATCAGAATCCATTATTATAGACCCTTAGTAAAATTCTGAAACCTGCATGCATGTCTATTATGATATATTTTTTTACATAGAGGTGACATCGTAGTAGCGAGCGGGCTCAGTGCGTGTTGGTAGACGTCTCAAGTCTTCGAATTTTTGGTTCTAGGACATGCCTGGGGATTTCCTGGATGTCTAGTTATCATAATCACGTAAACCGGGGCAGAAATTATTCTGTGATGAACAGAAACACTGTACCTACGTACAAAATTCGATTAAAATCGGTACATAAAAGCACACTTACGCGTATTTCGCGAGAGGTCTTGTTTCGTGTCCGTGAATCGTACCGCCGGAGTTGGTGGCAAACGAGTCAGATTCTTGACTCACGAAATACCTGAACACAAATATAAAAGCAATAAAGTTACACGTTTGAATGTCTCTTATGTAAAACATTGAATAAATGGAAACTGTGTTTAGGAACTGAAGGCTGATTGCAGGCTAACTTACCGTTGCAGGGTTTCATTGTAGTTAAGTTGGGTGTAACTCAACGGGGTTTCGGTGCTCGACTGGCTATCATAATAGTCATGATGCGGGGAAAGGCCACCAAGCATTACCGAGTCCCTCTCCTGTAAGATAAAACATAATTTTAGGGTTAATGTTATGTAAGAAAGGCATAGCATGACATAACATTACGCCTGTATCACCCAAAGGCCCGTTATGTTTCAAGACCCTAGCAAAAGAGAAAACACGTGCTCGTCGAGTATTTCGGCCTTCGGGATATCGCCAAGCGGTTGGTCGATTCATTACGTAATCAGAGACTGACCTATTTTAGGCCAAATAATCAACATTACCATCCTACGTGGCAACGCTGCCAGCCTTTGGGCACTTTTCCCACTAACAGCTATGCAACATGTCTTTTTCTTCCATACTTCTCTATTAGTCGTCATGTTTATGTACAGCCAACGAAAGAGAAGTATGCAGGGTCGACGGATATTTAAATTGAAGTTTAGTAAGAAACCGATGGATGTTTTCGAATGAAATTTAATTTGATAAATGAACTGTTTGTTTTCTATTAATTAAATAAAATTTTATCCGAAAACATCAACTTTTGTTGACTGTTCCAGTCAACAAAAGAGATAAGTATGCAGGGTCGTCGGATATAGTTGAAGTTTAGTAAGAAACGGATTGATGTTTTCGGATAAAATTTTATTTAATTAACAGAAAACAAAAAGTTTATTTATCAAACTAAATTTCATTCGAAAACATCCATCGGTTTCTTACTCGCCAACGTGATTGAAATGACTATGATTATACGATGTTACGCAACGAAATAATATGCCTTACCCGTTATGAAAAACACGTGTTTTCTACCCCACACTGAAGTGAGCACCTGCTAGCCTGAGTTTGTTATAAGCTACTTCACTAGTCACGTGGCCACTACGCAACATGGATGGAAACGAGGGCGATACTGAAACTTCTTAGAACTGGCCACTTGTAAACGATATAATAAAAAAATAAGTTCAAATTTTGAAAATGGAACTCTTTGCCAATATTATTTTATTTATTTGTCATTTGTTTACGATTTGGCGGCAAATTGAAAATTGTCTGCGTCACGTCAGCATGAATTTAACGCGAGAAAATTTTCGTACAATGATTTTTTATGACTTTCGATGTCATATAAGTCAACAAGAAAGTTATAATGACTTCGATTGGCCTTTCACGGTGAAGCCCCATATCGTGCCACTGTTTTCAACTGGTTTAATGAGTTTAAACGTGATCGCACTAATCTCACCGATGATCTGCCTGAGGGACGGCCTTCTACGGCGACGACTGAAGATAACGTCAGTGTTGTGCGGCGTATAATAGAGACTGACAAAAGAGTGACTTATCAGCAGATTTGGACAAGCTTAGGCATCGGTATGAGTCAAGTGCACAAAATCCTCCTTGCGATATTTATTTATTTCCGAAAATAAAAGAAAAACTTCGAGGAAAACATTTTATGGACGCATACGAAGCAGTAGCTGCGTTTCAAAATGCCGTCGAAAACCCCTAAGGACGAGTGGGCAAAGTGCTTTTCTCAGTGGTTCCATCGGATGCAGCGATGTATTGATGTAAATGGACACTATTTTGAAAAATATAATAAAACTAATAACTTGCTAGTTTGTTCAGTTTTTTTTATTTTCTAAGAACTTTCAGTGTCACCCTCGTATGACAAAGATATTGATTGATTGATTATTTTGTCACGTGTTTCTGGAACCCTTCTTATTCCTTAGGCATGATTCATAATTGCCCATTTCAAATAATAGTGACAAATAATAGGCAACGATGTTACGTTTTATTGCCATAACATATCATAGTCGTAACCGTAAGATTATAATGATTTTCAAGGTATCTAAAAAAATAAATAAAATTGAAGTTTCTGTTTGTATCTAATGTCAAATAGCTTTTTACTAGATGCATATGAAAGTATATAAAGTACTAAAAAAAAAAAACGTTACGTTTTATTGGACACTTCATAATATTATGATGACGAATGAATATATAAATCCGATGTTGAGATAATCATAATCGACGTTTCTTACAGGAAACATCAGCATCGTTAAATGATAAAATCGTTGCATCACAACCAATGACAGTATTACGTGATGTCTCTGTGGAAATGTCTGCGATATGATCTAATTTGCCCTTTCCAAGTTTTTTTTTTTGTTTATAACGTTACAAAAGGACAACTATAAAACGTCAAAACAGACCACAGACGTACTATTTAGGACGCTCTAAGTTACTAAACACAACGTAAATTAGCTGTTTGTATGTAGTGTCTGTATTTTTGTAACCTACATTTTACCGTGCGCAAAATAAGCGTTTTGATGTGGAGTTGCAGACACTGGCCCGTATTACCTATAAGCTACATTTTAAAATACACCCTACTTATGGGAATACAGTTATTTAACTACTAACGAATGTTTGCGCAAATAGGTCAAGTGAAGTGACAACATGACATAATTGTATGTGCACAGTTGCCGCCTTGCTGCTCCGCATTCAGCAGTGTTGGCATGATGATGGTTGCTTGTATCAACTCACATAGTAAGTGTAGTCTTGGTCCTGGATGTCCAAGCGCAGTTCCTCGTCAGCCTTGGGCGCTTCTTCCATAAGACTCTCCATGAAGGAAGCCAGGTCCTGGCAACGTTGGCCCATCTGTTGCTTTGCTAATTCTGCTGGCTTAGTAAGAACCTGTGAAATGAAACAGTAATTATAACTTTTTACACAAAAAATTGCACATAGTGTTTACTATGTAAGGCAGCTAAATAATATGTTATATTACAAACTACGTAACAGCTATATCATGTAAGTAGATGCTTGTCTAAGACAAGCGAGTCTTAGACCATCAATTAAGCAGACACTATAATTATGTACACACATTGTTCAATAATTACGTTTATCTGTTTAAAGTCAAAGAATACTTATTATAAGTTTTGGAAATAGTGAAGTTTTTGCTTCTTTAAACTTGACTACAATGATTACTAAAATTATTTGTCAGGTAAAACGTAATGAATTAAGTACACAGACCCCACATATAAGCTAGACATCAAGTTGTAGAGGTACATTCAAAGGTTTGCCACCCAAAAGCTGATAGAATCCTGTTACAAAAAAGAGCAGTAAAGTGAGAAAAACATTTGCGTGAATTAACAATAAGGTAACATCTCTGTATCTATTGTCCTATCGCAGGTATGCTGGAAGAGATTTCTTATGAAATAAGCATCACCTCTGTACCTATTTTACTGTTCTAATTTTTCTTGTCTATTTATATGTGTGTACATAACTGGTAAAATAAAAAAAAAAAAAACGTTTGACAGCTCGTAACAGTTGATATGTGCCGAGACCCGCCGCCCGGCACAACGAACCATCCTGAGGATAATTCATTAACAACCTCCGAGCAAACTAATTACTGATCATAGTCAGAAGCCCACCAACTCGAGGTCCAGAGCAGGCCCATTCAGCAATTTTTTTTTTCTGTCAATTCTGCAGCTGCTTAACATAGCCTCTCGAACACCGCTACAATAATTGGTCAAAAGAGGCGTTATCATCAACATGCTTGTAGACAGATTGATCATCAAAGTATTCGATTATCAGAACCACTTTTTCCACGCGTTTCAGATCCAGCTTCACGTAAAATTTCTTTTCAGATCAAATTAAAGCTGTAGTTTATTATGAACCATCTCCCAGTTATGGACTCGTTAAGCTATCCAAAAACAGTTTTATATGTACGTTGTTAAATAACAAGAAGTTATAAGAAACTATTGGATTTAAAAAAAACTTCATTCAATCTAACTCCAAAGAATGGCTTCCCCTAAACCCTTGAAAACCAGAAACTGCTAAATATAGTTAGCACAAAGATTTTTGTTATTGCAAAAAATTACTTTGCTTACCTCGTTCATTGTCCGAATAATGTTTTCTCTTAGCATTTGTGCGTTAATTTCTTCTTGCTCGGAGAATTTCTTTGGGTATTCTTG
The DNA here is from genome assembly GCA_911387795.2 of Apamea monoglypha. Lineage (NCBI taxonomy): Eukaryota > Metazoa > Arthropoda > Insecta > Lepidoptera > Noctuidae > Apamea > Apamea monoglypha. The sequence continues at coordinate 20,018,985 of OU426914.1, read as the reverse complement.
TTCCGGAAATTGGAACACATCCGGATTAGTGGGACCCTAGAAACAAGAATCATGTAAGTACGCACGACACATCAAGTCATACATTTCCAGTATAAGCTGAATTTGTACGAAAAGCCCATACAATGCGAGGTCAGCTAACACTGGAAATGTGTAGCTTGATGTCGTGTGTACAAGAGATCGTGAGAATCGTAGTGATATCTAAGTAGAATTAGTATGCAAATGTTTTCTTACCTCTAGAACATAATGTTTTCCAATAACGAACTCCAGTTTCTTAGACCATGGGTTTATAAACGACGACCACTCAGTTTCAAGGCGAATATAATCGCCATTTTGTGTTAGCATCCTGTGAAAATATATTTATTAAGATTGGCTCAGAGTAATATAATCGATTCCAATAAAACATCGACCAATTGAGCTAATGAACCCCGAATACAAAACAACACGTGGTAGGTACCCATAAGACGTTTAAAGTCTTTACAATACATCTTTGAGTATCCGGCCATTATCTTTTACGTAGGAAAAGGACCCGGTTCACAGTTTTTCGATATTGATCGAAAGCCGTTTCGATTGACATCTCTCTAAAGTGTCCCAGTTTTAGCAAAAATTGTGATGTGATCATATTTCTCGTCTCCGAGAAGCCAATCCCTAGTATAGATGTGTGGATACTGACCTGTAAGACTTAGATCTGGATAGGCCTCCTTCTTTGACAATGGTGGCATAAACCGTGCACAGGTACAGCAGATCTTCAGGGTGGTAGAGTGACAATACGTCTTTATCGGCAAGGTCTTGGGGCAGATAACCCAGGTACGGTACAGATTGAGGGTCCACGTACTCAATGTGACCGTTTGCCGCATGTCTTATCACAAACGGCACGCCCCTTAATACCATTTCATTCGGTGCTTTTGAAATAAAATAAGTTACATTATTAATTGGGTATTTTAGAGAAGTTTGTTGTGAATTTAACATGTTGTGTATAGTCACAGATTTATAAACTAAAGGGAGATATGGTGTGGCTGCCCAACTTTTTGAGTCCGGCTGTCGCCTTCAACTACATATGCACTACAATACGAACACGCGCTCACTCACACTATAACAGTCACCACACTCAACGCGAGCCAATCGCGTAACGCAGATCGCAACGTTGAGACACACAACTACATTGACAATTCTTATTGACAAATCAACGGCGCCCGCGTTTGTTTCCGTTTTGTGCATACATTGTTCGCACGCGCCACGCCCCCTTGGCATATCTCCCTTTAGTTTATAAATCTGTGTGTATAGTAAAGACACCGGGCAAACGTGAATTAAAACATCGTATGGCAATACTTTCTTACTTATAATATTACTAGCTGCGCCCCGCGTTTTCACCCGAATAAGTCTCGATCCCGTAGGAATATCGGGATAAAACGTATCCTATGAGTTAATCCTGGTTATAAAATATCTGATCTCGTGCCAAATTTCATTCAAATCCGTTCAGTAGTTTTTGTGTGAAAGAGTAACAAACATCCATCCATCCATTCTGTGTGTGTTACAATAAATCCCTACGCGTGTCCGGCGGTGTAATAATATGAGTTTTCGGTGGCCCGTTAGCCTTAAAAAAAACACTCACTTTTAAATGCTGAGAAAAGGGGTGTAGCCTGTATGACCAAGTAGATCACTTTACAGTCTTCATCGTTAATATTTTTGAAGGTCAATTTGAGTAAGAACGGCATAAACGCCACCACTCTCTCTTTGACACCGAAGCCGGTTGTAAGACCTCTATACCGACGAATGCGACCAATCATAGTCGACACCGCTGGGGATTTAACTGAAGACAAAAGAGACACTTTATTCCTAACAATATAAAAATGCGACAAAGGACGAATTCATCAATTCGGATTAACGATTTACTTATCAAGAGACACACACTTACAGTCCCGTCACAGTTATTTCACCTCTGATTTTGCATCAGTGTCAAAATCACACTGATCTTTATTCTCGCTACAGTAAAGTTGCTTTTGGGTTGCTGCCACTGACAAGTTTGTCAAAATCATATTGATCTTTATTTTTCTAACAATTTGGTTGCAGTTGGTTGCTGCTGTCAAAGGTAAAATGACTATGAAAGGACTGTAACTACATTGAAACCGCCAATGTCATTAGGCGTTTGTTGGTAAACATTTGTGAAATTGTGTCACAAAACAAGATGGCGACTTCAGTTCCGATCGTGGCCACGCGCCACACTACAAGGTCATTGTGGCGTATAGTATAAAATAGAGAATAGCTATTCTCTGTCCACACCTTGTAGCTTGCATGTATGTATTAAACCTTGACATAACTCGTCAATACAAAAATTAAATCTTCTTGATCATTCCTGCACTGCTACAAGGACTTTTTGGCGCCTGACATTGACAGGGGTGCGTTGTTGGTAAACATTTGTGAATTTGTCACAGAAATTCTTAGAACATTTAGGAGAAATGGTCTAAGCAGAAATTGTATTAACAAACAAGAAAGGGGCGGCAGTACTGATTTGTGCAACACGCCAAAAAATCTTTGTACCGTTTAAACATATGCGGAATATCACTTGAAATGTATTAAAAAAACAAGATGGCGTTAATTTCGATTACCGCCACGCGCCAAAATAACCTTGTGGCGCTATAAATTAATTGAAAACCAAGTGGTAACCAAATAAACAGCAAACAAAAACCTACAAACAACCATTTTGAATTTTCAATTATACGGTGGAAGTGAACTTCAAACCGCATCACTTCAGAACGGCTGGACAACTTGGCTATTTTTTATTTTAAAATGTTTCAAATAATCCAAATCAGGTTTTTATGAAAACAAAATTTGGAAAAGTTGCCCGGAAAAGTTTCAATTCATTTTTTTTCTATGGAATTATTGTATGAATAATTGAAATTTGAACAGGACATTACGTCTGTCGGGTCGACTAATTTGAAATAAACGTAAGTGTGTAAAATCGTCAAAATATCCAATAGCCATTTGTTTAGTTACTTTAAAAATATCAAAAGATTAATAATTAATATAGGAGTTATTACATAAAACTGACATTTATTACATTAATAAACTTGTAGCATAATAGGTACGGAGACAAACGTTGTCGCCAGCATTCACTTTTTCCATCTATATGCCAATCATTCAATTGAATATCCAAAAACATATAGTTTGTGATAGACATAGTTTAACGGAAACAACTTAAAAAACAAGCTCATTATTGTGCCAAAAACACAAAAGCATGAATTAAAAGACTACAATAATATAGTACAGTCCGTTCACATTTATTTTATTTATAACAGCAGCAACTTAACAACTACCTTATTGTGACGAGAATTGTCAATGGCGGTAACCCAATAGCAACCTTGTACGAATGAGAATAAAGATCACTGTGATTTGGACATTAATGCTAAATCAGAGGTAAAATAACTTTGAACGGATGGTAAGTGCAAATAATCTAATAAACGTGTAATTACAAAAAAAAACTTCATGCACAAGAAGACAGTGAATTGACACAATGGATTTAATAAGTTCGATTTATCTTTTTCTTGCGTACCATTCACATTTTTCGGAACAGCCAAACCATTCGTGATTTGAGAAGCAAAGGTGTTGCGGTCCTGTGAAAGAAAAGATGACTATAAGTATATTATAATATAACTATGTACACAATTGATAAACCTTATGAGTTAGAATAAGAACTTTTTAATAATAGCTATTGTTTTGCTACTTTGAAGAGTAAGAGTCCATTTTTAGAGGTTGCTAAGACGATTTCTTGATTTAGGTATTCGTTTGCGAGATATTCAACTTTAAAGCGCAATAATTTTTTTGTTAAATTAAAGCTAGCTCGAAAAATCTGAAAAAAGTCATGATGGTAGCCCATGTGATAAACATTGAAGGACAACTATAACGGCTTAGATAACTTTGTGAGTTTAGGAGTTATAGAGGCCTAACTTGTAAAATGCGCTTACTTGGAAAACTTCGTACAAAAATAACGAAATAATAAGTAAACATGTAAAATATCCTTCTAAATCTACGTGCCATTAGGGGTGACTACGGAACCCTATTCTATGCGTGGCCTGACACGCACTTGGCCGTTTTTATTCATACATGGGTACCTACTCCCTTGCCCCCGCTTGTAGATTCTTACAGAAGCGAAAAAAAGATATCGATACAATAAGTATCGAAGTCAAGGAGAGGAGTAACGTTACATCGACCAAAAATAAAAGTTTGGTCACAAGGGGTAACGAGTTTGTACTTGTGGTAATAAAAATTGAACAAAAGAATTTCGTACAAAAATAGACCATCCGAAATAAGTTTCTATATTTAGGTAAAAGAGCAAAGGGGCTCTTAATAAATAGTACATAGAGGTATAAATCGATGCTTACACATCACGCCTATAAAGGCGTGATGTGTTACGTGTAAGCATCGATTTCAGTTATTTTACAGCTCTTTCCCGAAGGGTTAGGCAGAGCTGTACCTAACTATAGTACGGTGTTTACACGACGAGAGATCAAGCTATACATTTCCAGTTGTAGCTGACCTCGCATTGTATAAGCTTTTCGTACGATGAGAAGTCAGCTTATACTGGAAATGTATAGCTTGTTATGTCGTGCGTACCTTCCGCCAGTTTTGTTTAAGACCCCATGTAATAGGAATAAATATATTTATTTTTATTAATATACTAGCCGACCCGGCAGACGTCGTCGTGCCCGGTTGAGTCATCATATACCGACAGCAGTGCCACCTAGCGGGTCCAATTATGTTTTCAAACCATCTAGGAACCCATTGAAAAACTCCTCCTAAACGGCTGGACCGATTAGGACGAAATTTTGTGTGTATACACACAAAATTTCGTCCTAATCGGTCCAGCCGTTTAGGAGGAGTTAGGTGACAAACACACGTACATATATATTAAGAAGATAACATATTCTAGTTAAACTTACCCTTGGGTGCACGAAGTCGATGAAGGACCTGCCAATCCACATATCTTTTGGGAACCCAAGAGTGGTCGTCAAGGTGGATGTGGCGTACATGACGACGCCATCATGCATGGAGATCACGCATGAGAATCCGTCCTGTAAACCAGTATGATCTCGATTATCTTAGCCGTGCTGTTTTATGCAGTTATACATGCAGTAAGATCGACTGCATCGGAGCTATTGCAGACACTTGAAGATGCAGACTAGTGATAAAATGATAAATGACTTTATTTTTGTAAGTAGAATTGTACAAACACTTACACGTCAAACATATTTTTTTAAACTACATGAGGTTGGCGTTTCCTATCTATACTACTCTGAGAAGAAAGGCCGAAACAAACTCAGAGGTCAGTCTCTTTAAAGTCCAGACATAGTCTTGGTCAGATCATATGAAGACCATGTAGATTGGTGTCCCAAATGGTCTTTTGAAGAAAAAACCATACAGAATGAATGGACCTGTCCAGTCAGTGCACGCATTGGTCAGCAATCGTGCAGCTCAACTCAGAACTTGAGGAGCTCAACGATTCGACAAACAATACCAAAGAAAGGATATTTGGGTTGGCCGCATAAATTACTCAAACTGCGAGATTATGGTTAAAACTAACTAAGAAGGAAAAAAGAAAATCGTTTTTTTTTTTTTGAGATGGCGGGACGAGCTGGTTAGGTTCTGTCAAAATTGGAAGGAGGACGCGCGGGCTCGCGAAAGATGGTAGGAGTAGAGGGAGGCCTTTGCCTAGGAGTGCGACAGCGTAGGTTAACATGAAAAAAAAATTGATCCTGTAGTCATACTAGTCATACTGTTTCCCATGTGTTGCGATGCTTGCGATTAACATATTAATATAACTAGCATCTAATTTCTGTCGAGTATAAAGAGAACGAGGTACCTGCTAGTTACTCATTCACAAGTTCAAAACTCCATTTTAGTGTAATACAAACAAACATAATCAGCCTTTAATGTTGCTGGGTCATAGGCCTCCTCTCGTCGAGAGGGAATACAAACAAGCAATCAATAAAATAAATAATAAAGAAAACACGTGCCTCCAGATCTCGCAAGTCTCCCCTAGCTTACAACACAAATAAAAACCAAATTAAAGAAACTGACAAAGACATGACGTCGTTCACTTACACAAGGCACGGCACGTGTTTTGGCCGTTTCACAGTATTTTTTCTACAATACCTACAGGTTGGCAGGGATTATATTGCAAAATTGTCGTGGAATATACCTTTGGTTGTTGGCAAGTACGTCATCGAAAATCCTTTCAGAGCCGCACGTTTTATTACGCGACAAGCCGTGTGGCCGATGGAGCAATTAAAAAGCGCCATTGTGAGTCGAACTTGCACGGGTTCTACAAACCCTATTATACCTATTTAACCCGGGTGAATTTGCAAAAAACATTCCTTATTGCTCAATTTCGTTACCAGTATAAGGAATTCTTGTACAGAATTTCAAGCTTGTACACTCATGCCCGGTTTCTGAGGCACTTTTATCGGTAGTTTATCTATTCGTTAGCGCTATTGGTTCGATAACTTGTGAAAGTGCGTTTCCGACCACCGCGATATAAGATAAACTCCAGTGAAAGCTATATTTGAAAAATATTATTATATTTATATTAAAATTATTCAAATATTCATTTGTCAGCGCTATCCAAGCCTGTTTCTTGGCCTCTACAGAGGTCCCGTCCGTTCTTTTATTGTCGATTATATGGACAAAATCTTTACCACTTCGACAACAAGCAACTTCTCTATTTCAGTAAAATTTTTACTGCGTTTTCCAGATTCCATTACTTATGTTTTATTTTACTTAAGAATGGTTAAAGCACTAACGATTGGAAAGACAAATTAACTTAAAACTTAAATGAAACGGCAAAAATAATAACACACAAAACAAACAGTATAGCGACGCGCAAGTACCCAAGTAACACAAAAGTGCTTTATAACAGCATTTTCACAGTGCACCGTGAAAACATTAGCTGCATAAACTTGCTGTATTACAGCGTAGGCAGCGCATCCTCTGCTGATATAACTCTAATTTGGGCACAAATAATTCAGCACATAGCTGTATAAGAATTCCAATTATCAAATAATTGAATTATATCAACATTATATTAGCATTTACGTGTGTAACAATCACCCCAAGAGCTGAAAATTGCCTGATTAACAAGACACGTGTTACCTATAATACAGCACGAAAGACGAATGTGTACATTTTATATGCTTTTACACAGTTGAAAGTACACTCTAAGCGAAATTGTAGAATGCAATAACAATATTATTTATTTTTCTTTAATAATTGTCAATTTGTTAAACGTGAAGTGTAAGTGTTGTGTGCCAGATCTCAAGTGGCATTTGTGAATATAATTTAAGGTAAGTAAAACATCGATTTCTTCCTAATAGGAAGAAATCGATGTTTTACTTACCTTAAATTCGATTTCTTCCTATTATGTTTGAAATCTTATTGGGGAGTTAGCTTTACTGTGAAATACCATACATGTTTAGTTCAAAATTTTCACGCGCTCTTATAATACCACTAAATACTAAAAAAACTTCACTTAAATGGACAGTAAACGAAATAAATGTTATGGTTTTTTACAAAGAAATTGATAAAAAGCTGGTTACGTGTAAATAATTTGTAAACCAAATCAATTCCAATCGATATCTTTTAAAATAAACCAAAATAAGAAGGTAAAATTTTACAATAATTCACAGTCACGCAGTGAAAATGGCGGATGGCAAGTGAACAGTTCTAATCTTAATTTAATGCTAAGGTCTGTACGGGTGTTCTCATGTGGCCTATAATTCAGAAAATAGTAAAATGGTTAAGCACTTGTGAGAAACAAATCAGCCATGGATCGATATGACGAGTAGTGGTTCACATTTTGCGCCAGTTAACCAGATAATCTTTATGGATCCAAGCTTTTAGGGTTCCGCTGTGGTTCTGCTAAAACCATTTTATTCCCTTTTTAGTAATTACTCAACAACAAGTACTTAATTAAAATTGTAATTTAAATAGCTATTAATATAATTTAATTAAATAGATAATACATGAACTATTTAATTACCAAATCATTTTTTTTTTATATTTCTATGGACTAAATATAGATTGACATATATATATATATATTTTTTTTTTTTTTAAACGTTGCCCCACACTAGGAATTTCTCCTGTATCGTGGGTGCGTTTACAAACATTTAAACTCACATACACAAACAGCCTATAGCAATATATATGACATGCGACACACACACAGAACACCCGCCCTACCGCCACCCACCCACCGGGCATCAGCGGTTTAAGCTGTGTCTTGTGTGTGAGTGAGTTTATTAATGCCCGGTTTCTGAAGTCCCAGATAAGTTCTCGTTAGCTATTGATACAATATAGTTATGCATAAGATAAACGCCGTTTAACTGTAACTGCGTTTCTGAATACGCAACAAACCATTCAATAACTATGAAACCGATAACTAGTTCCTTAGTTGCCGCTAGATGGGTCTGTTTAAGAGATCGCGTCTAAAAATATTTTAATTATTTTAATTCGTCTTTAAAACTAGCTTTAAAAATTTTTTTTTTTTTTGTGAGTATATAAGTAGTTTAGCACTGTTCTAATAAAAAAAAATAAGACAAGTCGTACGTTACCTATTTATGGGTGGATGTATGAACGACAACATAGACTTTTTTTTAAATTTAAACCTGCGCGTTGGTATACTGTTTGTTTTGTGTGTTATTATTTTTGCCGTTTCATTTAAGTTTTAAGTCAATTTGTCTTTCCAATCGTTAGTGCTTTAACCATTCTTTTGTAAAATAAAACATAAGTAATGTAATCTTGAAAACGCAGTAAAATTTTTACTGAAAGAGAGAAGATGCTTGTTGTCGAAGTGGATAAAGAATTTGTCCATATAATCGATAGTAAAATAACGGACGGGACCTCTGTAGAGGCCAAGAAACAGGCTTGGATAGCGCTGACAAATAAATATTTGAATAATTTTAATATTTAGCTTTCACTGGCAATGTAATTAAATAATACACGATAAAAGAACATTGTAGTTTTCTATGAAATGAAACGTCAGTTAAAGTTATGGAATCGATAAACGTTGGTCAATTAAGTTAAGGGTCTGTTTAAGTTTAAACGCAGTTTATCTTACATTGCGGGGTTCGGAAACTCACTTTCACAAGTTATCGAACCAATAGCGCTAACGAATAGATAAACTACCGATAAAAGTGCCTCAGAAACCGGGCATAAGAAGATTTTTCATCAAGTAGGCTTTCACAACCAGTACTTCCTCTTTTTGATCACTTTATTTTTAGGTACATGCTCTTTATTGTACATTTAAATTCATTGTTCATTCAGTAAGCACTTACACAACCATCATTTTCCCCTTTTTAATCGCGTTATTTTTAGGCATTTATTTTTAGGTTGTTTATTGATTTCAAATCATTTTTCGTTTAGTAAACACATTCAGAACCAGAATTTTCCCTTTTTTGATCGCGTTATTTTTAGACATTTATTTTTAGGTTGTTTATTGTGCATTTCAAATCATTTTTCGTTTAGTAAATATATTCACAACCAGAATTTTGCCTTTTTTGATGGCGTTATTTTTAGGCATTTATTTTTAGGTTGTTTATTGTGCATTTAAAATCATTGTTCGTTTAGTAAACACTTTCACAACCAGAATTTTCCCCTTTTTGATCGCGTTATTTTTAGGCATTTATTTTTAGGTTGTTTATTGTTCATTTTAAATCATTGTTCGTTTAGCACTTTTACAACCAGCATTTACCCGTTTTTGTAAGACTTCGTCAAGCGTTAAGTACTTATGTATGTTTTGTTTGGCTATTTGCTATTTGTTTCACGCTTAGCGGGACAGAGTGGCCGAAGCGCATGCGACTCAAATGTATGATCTACAGCTTATTTGAAATTATACAAGTGTTTTTCTAGATTTTCATCATTTGATTGAGTCGAGTCTATTTTTATTCTAGAGAAAAGAGCAATATATGGCCTCCGCAGGCGCGATTCTCTAAGGGAACTGTTTAAAGATATTAATATAATGACGGTATGTTGTCAATATATCTATGAAAACATCATGTACGTAAGGAAAAATTTAAATATTTTCAGTAAAAGAGGTGACAGACACACATATAGAACTAGAAATAGGGACCAATTAGTTCAACCAGGTTTCAGAGTGGCTAAAGTAGACTCTTCCTTCAAGGGGTACTGTTTAAAATGTTACAATAAAATACCTCCCCACATACTCCAACTCAATGAAACGAAATTCAAATCTTACATAAAACGCACACTATGCAGCCAAGCATATTATAAGTTGGGGGATTACATCGCTGACAAAAATGCTTCGCTAAACGCTGGTCCTGCTCCACAGGACGCATAAATAAATTGATTAGCATTTGAAAATACTTCACACACGCCTACCCTAACTACATACAGTTGGAGCTGCTGAAGATTTTAAAATACTATTTTGCATTATATAAATTCAATCTCCTAGTATTGTATAATTGCATAGCACATATGTGAGTACTATGTACATACTATAAAGCTACCATTTACTGGGTGCGTCTTTCAATGACTTGAATGTGCCGTGGCGGCTGAGAGTATGTCATGCTCACTCTAATGTCTCGCTGATGGCGGCGCATGTGTTGGATCATTTAGCTTTTTTTTTTTGGGATGGGAAATCATCAAATGACTCCTCCCGCTCTGGGTGGAGCGGAAGGGAGTGTCAGACTCTTACTGACTAAAACCCACCCATGTTCCTTCCTTCGCCCTTTATGTTCCGGGGCAGCGGTAACCCTTTCGGACAATCCCGCTGCCCTGGATCATTTAGCTCCCTTCAAAATGGTTGAGCTGAATGGTGCTAATCTCATCATGTTCGTGAATGGGCGCCGTCAGTAGGGACTGGTCAACTCTTTGCTGCCATGGCTTATTTTGATTTAATTTAATATTTGAATTGTTTTTTAATCTTTTCATTATGGACGCTTTTAACGTTCTGCATCGTTCTCACGTGCATAAGTTTTAACATGAATGATGACCTGTACTTTGTAACCATATTATTGTGATTTAAAAGAGTGTCCATGGAGTTTCTTGCCCGTTCTTCTCCATAGGTACCTACTACGCTTTGGAATGGGCAACTAGCTTCATCTTTTTGACTGAACGACCCTTGACAAATCAAAAGTACCTATAATTGGTTTAGTTGAAATAAATAGTTTGAGTTTGATTGATGACCGTCTTCTATTAAATACCACGATAGATAAAAAAAACCGTAAAGAGAACCAGTTTCAAAGTATACAGAGTGGCAGGGACTTCGACGCGCATCCTGTTACCACGAATTCAGTACATGATTCTGAACCCCCCTGGGTTGAAATATTTGGAAGGTTATTAAAAAAAAATACCCTACATTTTGACCGCGTTGCACTTTTCTATGAAACAGCAATTTATTTTTGATAACCGACAAATCATTTCTACTTTAAGGGTCTCGAATCATGTAGGTACTAAATTCATAGTTACAGTTAAGTCCTTCAATGTCCCTTCCATCTGCCACTGTATAAATAAAAGTGAAAAATAAGATGATTCATACCTTACAACGCAATAGTTCAGATCTCTCCCAACGTGTCTCGTAGCGGTTAATCTCTTGGTATCGCTTACTTTGTACCTTCGGATAAATAGAAAAATAAGCTTATACAATTTGTGTCGCCGTGGAGTAAACGTGTCCGTTGTTTATTTGTTGGAAAATACTATATTTTTTAATTATACTTAAATAAAAAAACGACGTTATATCATTTTGCATATGATGTTTTGTCTAGAAAACTCTCTCATTCACTACTAGCTTAGCTTCTGCCCGCGACTTCCTCCGCGTGAAATTTATTGCTCTCCCGACCCACCCTGTCGCATCGCATGGCCTGCCCGCCCAGTTACTTCGTTTTCGGTCAGCGATCATTCTGATTTTTTTGTTGTTTTTGCTCGGCTCCAAAGGGTACTAGCGTGATGTTAAGTAGCCTTCATCAAGAATTGGGCTATGAAATGCAAAAAGACTTTTTCAGAGATTAGCGCGTTCAAACAAACAAAAAAAAACAACGTCTTCAGTTTTATTATTAGTAAGATAAGATATTATATGATAAGACTAAATTTTATATACTTAAAGAGAAAACGTTTTTTTTTTTTTTGCTGTAGTACCCTTTTTTATTTTTTATTTGTTTTTAATGGGGATCATAACTTAGGTCAGTCAGAGTATGTTTTCTATCGCATTTCTCCGTGGTGTGCCAACTGCAGTACAGTGACCATGATACCAGCATCCTCAAACTGCGTCTCATAGTTAGGTAAAGTGTGAAAATAATAAAACTTATGGCCTTATACAAACTACCTAAGTATACCTAAACGACGAGGACCACATTAAATATTGTAGAAGCAGACCTGTGATTTTGCTCATAATATTAAATAAAGATACTTACATTGCCGTAAGAAGATTGGAGAGGGCGACCCGACGGAAAGCTGGTTGCAGGAACCTGCAAAAAGTTGCTGGAAACCACCTAGAACAATTATACTATATCAGATACATTACATAAAAAAGTCAGTAAAAAAAGCCTAATTGATATATTTCATTAAGTTGGTCTCCTGCCAGGTCAATCAAGGTCTAGGAAACGGAATATTATGCCTGCTCGGAATGTTTTTCTTTTCCCCAAAACTATTAAAAATCTGATCACGGGCCCTCACCATATTGCTGGCCAGTATGTCAAAGCATCGACCTCTCAAAGTATATTGTGACCAAACGCGATGTTACTGAATGTTGGCAAACGTGTAGTCGTATATCTGTGTATTTATATGTCGCCAATGGCAATCGACATCAGCGCTCGAGCAGTGTCGCTTTGTTCAAGCCGTAGTAATGTAACGAGGCGTGAGCGCACGCGACGCTGATAACGTCACGTTGTCGAACATGCGGCTACTATTACTCATGTTCAGTTAAATCAATTTTAGTGCCAACATCTTCCCTAGCAGTATCTGCGAATATGTGTGTGCTTATAACACAAAATCATGTACTACCCACCTCATCTTTCAAAGTTGTCAGCTCAGGCACATATACGCCCATGTTCTCAAAACCATTTTGTGTCTGTGCATGCACAGATGGCAGCGTCGGGACAACTGCACAGCAAAAAATTAAACGGAATATAAAAATGCACTCAGGTGTTCAAAAACATAATAATTTTATCTGAAAAAAAAGACAGCGAGACCACAACGATAATCTGGACTAATACCCATATAAAATGAATAAATTAGTACATACCATGATTTCCCGGTATCACAATATTGCCCTGTCTATACTTTACCTCACATGTGCAGTGGCCACACATGTGGCCACTTCGCACAGTGAGTTACAAAACCACGATGACCTCGAACCTAAATTTAAGGGGCAAAATGTATTAAACAACTGACACAAAGTAGGAATAGCTGATCACCTTGGCCTTCTGTAACGATAATTAATAAATCGATGTAATACAACTTCTGGACCAAAATCTAAGTATGTATAACCTGCTTTACATCTTACAGTTAGTCACTATAGGCCGACCGCTTAACTGAGACGTTGCCTGAAGTAGAAGTTGAAGAATCGCTGAGCTCTCGCATCACGTCACCACACCTCTCCCACACCGCGCTGCTACCTCAGGCAACGTCTCAGTTAAATGTTTGGCCTATAGTTAGTAAAATACATGAAGTAGTAAAGTTACGAAGACCGCGGGGATTTCAATTGGATTGCGAATAAGCGATGCAATCCTTTTTTATGCGGTGGCTCGGACAATATATTAAGCTGTTGATATTGATTGTCTTTTAGTACATTGATTGAGAAAAGACGACATTTTTGTTTTTTTTTATTTAAAATTAATTTGCCCACCTTTTTTTTTCTCATCTGCCTTGTCTTCCATTGGTAACAGTTCTTTTTGCTATTCTTAATATACATCATAATGATGCAAACAAATTCTGATATTAATTCTGATTGCATTGCCTTGTTTCTTATTAGGCTTACCTATAAGTAATTTTATAGTAACTTAAGGTTTTATTGTCTTTGCTAAGAATGTGCCCTAAAGTACTTTTCTTGCAATCTCAATTATGGCAGACACATTGTTCATTATTGTGTTCTATATATTTTGTTATCACTTTATTAATTTGGCAGAGATTAACAGCTCGAGCAATAAACACGATTGGTAAACTCAGCATGTGACTTGGCTGTTACCGACAACGAACGCGTTGCATAAGAGATCTACTCGTATCTACGTCGTCAAAAAACCCGTCGATTAATACAAATATCAAAGCAAATCACGAGACGTGGTAAAAACACAGAATATACAGGGTGGCAGGGATATCGACGCGCAACCCGTCACCATGGATTCAGTACATGATACTGGACGTGCGTCGATGTCCCTGCCACCCTGTATAAAATGTAGAACTCAAACTTTACGTAATAAATATATCAATTGTTATAAAGACGCAAAAAAGATCAGGGCCGATTTTTCAATCTTCAGATAATCTTTATCTGAGGAATAAAATTGCAGTTTAACAGCTTTTGGGTAGAAGCAATATGTCTTAACGCCATATTCATTCTCCAGATAAGAAATAATTTGACGATTGAAAAATCTGCCTAAAATAATGATAATATCCCTTTTTTTACATTTCATGTTGTAAGTAAACAAATTATTAACCAAGGAAAGCTTGAACTTTAGCCATAAGAACTTCATACCCTTTATAATGAGATGATACCTTTAAAGACCCCACGAATGGGTAAAAGTCATGGTTTGTATACATGACGGCACACAATTCTTCACGTTTAAACCTCTTGGGTACGAGACCCTAAAAACGATTTAATACCAAAAAGAATTAAAAAAAGAAACTAAATATTTCTAAAAATATTAGTTAAAAAACTACATAAACTTAATGTGACGTGCATTAAGTTTACCAACCTCATGTACAGGTTGGTAATTTAAGATGAAGCAGTAAGAGCTACCTTCAACGTTGTAGTTACAGTAAAATGTTCTTAGGGAACCACACCAAAAAACTGAAGTGATTTCCATTCGAATTCAGAGATTATGAACCCTTTTGGGCTTACTCACGACGACCTATCTAGCTATACATTTCCAGTACCTACAAGCTGACTTCTCAATGTACGAAAATCGTGTACATTGCGAGGTCAGTTAAAACTGGAAATATATAGCTTGATATGTCGTCGTGTGTACTAGAAACATCGATTTGTTATGTTTGTGGATGACAGAATCGCTTTCTCAAAATCTGTGCTGATGGAAATAACTCCTAGGCATCGTCTCCTGAAACGGTTTTCCTGCAGACACAATTGTTAAAGTGGTCTTAATGCACCACCTCAAATTACCACGCTGTAGGAACATGCGAAGATACGACTGCAAAATATTCTCTTTAATGTAATAGAAATTACGAAAACTAGAAAAATCTAAAATTATTGATCTTGTCGCTATAGAGATGACTGTTGACTGAAGCCACACTAGATGAAAATCTAAAAGAGAAACGAATAAAACATGTAATAAAGCTCAGTAGAAGCGGAACTCACCATCTAGCTTCTCTTCTTTAGGGGCATCAAAAGTGGGCACTGGTTCTGGCGCCCTTACCTCCTCTACAACCACATCGGGAACCAAAGTCTCAATCTGGGGTAGAGGTTTCTTTGGTTCATGGTCTTTTTTGGGTGGTAGCAGGTTGTTGCTAGTAGAAAAACATTCAAAATTCATTTAATAATATCGAACACAAAAAAAGCAAAAATTTAACAGTGAATTTGTCCTGGAGGCTGTGGCCGCAGACACTTCCTCCGCCATAATAAGGCAATTTGTGAGAAGACTATACCCTACTCAGTTTCTGTTTCTCGTTGTGTCTAGTTGGTGTGTGGTCTTCACATTAATTCGTGTTAAGTTTAATTTACTAACAATAGTGTTTTAAGTGCAAACCTGTTACTAACAAATTATAGATCTTTTTAGTTGTTATTTATTTAATAGGTATATGTTTTCAGCATCAGGCTAAATTATGTGAGTTATAGTTTTGATCTATCTTTGTCTTCATACTTTAACCTAACTGGAACGTCATTCTTGTAACTACGTAGGGCACTAGCAAAGTTTTGAGATTTGGCACTTGAACTTCAGATTTTCTCAAAATATTTTCCGTCGGCTGCAATACACTTCTCCATACGCTGAAACCAATCATCAAAAATTTTCTGCCATACTTCTTGAGGGACTTCTTCACACGCCAAGTCCCACGCTTGAATTAGTTCGTCATCACTGGAATACCGTTGACCTTTCAATTTATCCTTTATCATTGGGAAGAGACCAAAGTCGCAGGGTGCGAGATCGGGGCTGTAGGGAGGGTGCTCAAGCAAAATTAGACCAGTGCTGCGCAAAAAATCATGAGTTAATTGAGCGCGATGTGCAGGTGCGTTATCGTGATGTAGCCGCCAAGTGTCCATGCGCGAGTTCGGCCGGAGTTTTTTGAGACTCTCAATCAATTGAGGTAAACAAACCTCTGTGTACCATTTTGCGGTAACAGTCTTCTGTTCTTCAAGACATATTCTATTAATTATACCCCTTTTGCCAAAGAATACTACGACCATTTTCTTTTTTACGGATCGAGACTGTTTGACGGTGGTCGGTTGTTCCTCATCTTCAAAGAGCCATACCTTGTTTTTAGATTTAGATTTCACGTCATAGTAATAAAGCCAAGATTCGTCACCTGTTACTATAGAATTCACGTGAGGAGATTTTCCGCTATCAAACATAGTGAGCATTTGTTGACACCATTTCTTACGACACTCCATTTGGGCCGCCGTTAAATGGTGCGGTACCCACAAGGTGCAAACTTTTTTAACTTGAAGACGGTCATGTAAAATTGTGTGAATTGATGGTGCACTAATCTTCAGGATTTCTTCTATTTGTTTATAAGTTATATGTCTATCTTCTTCAATGAGTTCCTTAACAGCGGCTATGTTTTCTGAAGACACTGTTTCAACAGGCCGTCCGGATCGAGAATCGTCAGATAAGTTAAAATCTCCTCTTTGGAATTGTTTGTACCATCGATACACTGAGCTACGGGACGGTGCTTTCTCTTGAAACACAAATTTTAATTCACTGACACAATCATCAGCACTTAAACCTCGCTTGAAATTATAGAACATAATTGCACGAAAATCGCGACGCGTTAACTCTGCCATCTTGACTTAACTAAAAATTCATAAAAAAATATTGCGGGTAGACATAATTTTTTTTTTACTTGCTTCTTACTACTAATGGGCTATGCTATTATCGGCAACAGTTTGACACTCATATTGTTGATAGTTTTATTATATCTCAAAACTTTGCTAGTGCCCTACGTATAATAAATACATCAGTAACCGTGCTATATCTACACTTGTAATATATGCAGGATGTTAATACGACGTTCAAAGAAAAATTTTAGTCTTTATTTGGGAGCTTTCCGAAACACACACATGTTCAGCGATTATTTATCTTCAAAATGGTTGAGCTGAATGGTGCTGACCCATACGTCATGTTCGTGAACGGGCGCCATCAGTAGGGACTGGTCATCTCTTAGCCGCCGCGGCTTATTTTAATTTATTTTCATTTCTGTATTTTTTTTTTATCTTTTTTAGTACGGATGCTTTTAACGTGCACGTCTTTCTACATCGTTCTCACGTGTATAATTTCAACATGAATGATGTAACCAATATTTTGTAACAATTTTATAATTTAAAAGAGTGTCCGTGGAATTTCTTGTCCGTTCTTCTCCATAGGTACCTACGCTTTGGAATGGGCAACTAGCTTCATCTTTCTGACTGACCAACCCCTTGACAACTCAAAAGTTCATTCAATCATTGAAAATGTATTATTAATATTCACACCTACCCTACCTACAAAAACTATTGCCGTTGTAACTGATGCTCATACGCGAGAAAAAAAATATTTTAGTGGTAACTACTAACAAACTACTACACTAGTAACTACATAGTAGAAGATATGGCAAAAGTTAAATAAAGACACGTGAAAAACTAGAAGTAAATAGATGCACAATTGCACACTACCCACAAGTCCATAAACATGCTAACATTACTAACCTGATTCCAGAAGTTGAGGGTTTTCCGCCATAGCCACTGCTGCCACTAGAACGGCTTCCAGAGTGTGTAGACTTGGAACTATCACTGCGAAAGTTTATAGTATGAGCACAGTCTTCACACGGGCACAAAAACATCTTATATGAAATAATAAGAGTCGCTCCGATCCGCTCCCAGTGGAGTCCAATCGAATAATAAATAAAATTACACGACCACCGCCAATTTATAGGGAAGGAGCACGTTTGCTGTGACCTTTAGGTTTTAGGCTTTCAGTTCACCCCTTTTTAAACAATCGGCCGCCGAGAATACGTTTGCTTTGTGCGCACGCAGCCTTACAATTTAAAACTTTTCCTTGTAATTCGCTGTGACGGTCGGGCTGGAGGGCCGTGACGTAGGTAAGTCAGAATAAAAATCTTGTTTTTTTCAATACCCAAAGATGAACAAAACCCCCAAACTGGAACGGGCTGGGGCCGCCTTCAAGCGGCTCTTGCCCAACCTTAGGGGGCCAAACGCCTCCTGCCGGAGGCTTTACGCGGGGGTCGTGCGGTCCATGGCCCTGTACGGGGCCCCGGTGTGGGCGCGTTCACTGCGGCGGCGAGCCGCCCACTACCTGAACGCGCCCCAGAAGGTGGTAGCCGTAAGGCTCATCCGGGGCTACCGCACGATCTCGCGCGAGGCGGCAAGCCTCCTTGCCGGACTGCCGCCATGGGATCTGGAGGCGAGTCCTCGCGCGCCTGTATGAGTGGTGCGCGGAGGCACTACGCCGGGGGGAAAGTCCGCTCCCGCGGCAAATTGCTGCGGAGTGGACGGACCTCCGGCTCGATCTCATGGCGACATGGAAAGAGCGACTGTCGCAACCCAGCGCAGGGCACGCCGCGATAGCGGCGATAAGACCCCTCTTTGAGGAGTGGCTAGAGAGGCGCCACGGCGCCCTCACCTACCGCCTGACGCAGGTCCTCACCGGACACGGAAGTTTCGGGAGGTTCCTGCACATCATTAGGCGGGAGGAAACGCCCGGGTGTCACCATTGCCAGGATCGCCCAGAGGACACGGTGGAGCACACGGTGGAGGTCTGCCCCGCTTGGGCGGAGCACCGCCGTGTCCTCGTAGAGGCGATCGGCAGCGGCGGCGGCCTCTCGCGCCCGGCCCTGGTGCAAGCCATGGTCCGGAGCGAGAGGGAGTGGGAGGCAGTCGCCTTCTTCTGCGAAGCAGTCATGCTAGCGAAGGAGGTGGCGGGACGGATGAGGGAGAGAGCCTCCCGTCCCAGCCGCCGCGGGAGACGCCCCGGGCGTCGGGAGTCGAGTGTAGACTACCGGCCACCGTAGGCGCGGGCCTGCGGGCGGAGAGCAATGGGTAGCTCACCGCCCGATCAGGACCAGGCCCGTGCCGGACGGCGCGTAAGTGTTCCACGCGCGCCTCAAAGAGATGTCAGCATAACGAGGAGCCCCTTAGGGCCGAAGCCTGCCGGGTCAGCGGGATTGTCCGAAAGGGTTACCGCTACCCCGGAACATAAAGGGCGAAGGAAGGAACATGGGTGGGTTTTAGTCAGTAAGAGTCTGACACTCCCTTCCGCTCCACCCAGAGCGAGAGGGGTCATTTGATGATTTCCCATCCGGAAAAAAAAGGAAAAAAAAAAAAAAATAAAAAAAAAAGATGAACAAACATTTGTTAAAACTGATCATCATCTGCATAGCCTTTTCCCAACTATGTTGAGGTCGGCTTCGTCATTTGTTAAAACTATTTCAATTCAATGAAATCGATAAGATATGTAGTAGTTTCTGAAATAAGCAGCAATGACGACAGACGAAGGGTCTCACCAAGGGTTTTTACCATTTGGATACGGAACCCTAAAATTATTTTTCATTCGGCGATGAGGAAACAAGCCTTTTGAGTTACATAAATAACTCGAACCTAAAGGCCCAGTTTCTATTTAAAGAAATCAACAGCTTTAACTTTGTTACTTAAACAAAAGCAGGAAGAATATACATAATTTACAAAAATAGGCTCGGGCTCCAGGCCGCCGCGAAAGAGGCACACGAATTTCGAAAGGGTTTCGAAAAAAATACTTATCACTAGGAGTATCTAACTCGAGCCACAGTGCATTTTTCAGTCTTATTCATAAAACTTTAATCAATTGCTAAGCAACTAATTAGCAAAATATAAAATTAAATAAAGCGAATATCGATAGGAATAATCGATTTGCGGAGTCGTTAGAATCGATATGATGACTCGACAACACTCGGCGAGCGCGGAAATTTTTAATCAACGGCGTACGGCGCGGAGGTTTTGGTAGCTGTATTTGACTATGTAATATTGGTTGTATAAATAAATAATTTTAAAACATAGTGACTTGCGTTTTACTACACTATCGATACCCAGATTGGCGGCTTCGTGCGCCGTCCAGGAGGACCACGAAACCGGGTCACTACAGCACAACAAGATCAGTTTATCTTCACCACCAGCCTGCGTAATCGTCCTCAGTACAGGTCCAAGAACAACTTCTAAACTTTCATAGACTGACTGTTTGCCCTCGAACTGTTAGAAGGAGCCACGAAGAATGTGGCCTGAAACTTCATAAGCCATCCAAACTGACACTGACTCACAGAATGGCGCCCCTACAGTTTGCACGCGAACATTTGCTTTGGACTCAACATCAATGGAGCCAGGTTCTTTTGACGGATGCTGTTTACCAAGATAATGCTGTATGGCAATAATGCACGTAGGAAAATCTACCGAAGGCAGAGAGAACGTTTTCAGCAATGTTGCAATGAAGAGAAGGTGAGTTATGACAGTCATACCCTGTGTATCCAATACACTGTATCTGCAGATACAGTATCCAATACACTGTATCTGCAGATACACAGCCTTATTCATAAAAATCTCGCTAATCACTCATTAGCTACTGTTTAGCTTACCATTTAGTTAGCTCTTAATCAATGCGCTTTTCTTTATTCATAAACGCTAGTTAGCAGATGATTAGTAGCGAAACGAAATAGAGGTGAAAAAATGCGTGCAGCACAGATTATAATCAAAATAGTTGACTAAAAAACGGAACTTTTAGTATTCTAAAAGTTCCGTTTTTTAGTCAACTATTTTATCTGTCGTGACTTTGGCAGATAAAAGTCAGAAATATCATCGGATAATTTGAATATGAATAAAATAATGTATTATGTTTAAATCTTTGTTTTTGCGATGGTAGCAATGAAAATAATAAGCTCCAATAATTGGAGTAAACAGGAAAAGGTATTTATCTCTGAATTTATATCTACTTACTAATATAAACTGACCAAATTAATTTTAAAGCAGTAGCCGTTATTAGCTATGTATTTTCATGCCCTCTAGGCTTGTTAACATGAATTTACTCTTTTAGATATGTAAGTGGGTACTTGTGTCTATATTATATTACTTCCTACTG